>FR989989.1:11388809-12777618 GCA_905404265.1 Fabriciana adippe
AAGTATGGTTTGACTAAAGTTACATTAGAAGTGTAGCTTTCGTTTATAGGTGGAAAACCAACTATCAAGTCAGCTCTCAAAAAATTGGGTGTTTTCTTGAGAACAATAGACTGTTTGCACCATGGGACAAATTTATAATAATTCTCCACATCTGATACAACTTCAAACATTTGTTCCATAGTATGGCTAAAATCAAAATAAAATTGTATTAAATATAAAAAAAATATATAATTTTCTAGATTCATTTTACTGATAATAAGATTATCTTAAGTAAGTACTCAAGATGTGAACATTGAACAAATTATTAACAATTCATTAAACTACATACAGTTTAGCACAATATTATGTTAATGATGGATTCATTAACATAAGTGACAACATGTCAATTACATTAACATAATTATTAAGACAATAACTACTATTATTTTTGTATCACAATTTATTAAATATTACCAAAAATTTATATTTAATATATTATATAAATAAAAAAATACTTTTATACATTGTTAACAAAAAAATCCTAGTTACCCAACTAGCTGCCTGCCACTATATTCACGTTTTCGACTAGATTTAGGAAAATTAATAAATGTTCGTTTTTGATATTGCGACATATAACATTGGCATTGATCATTATTTACGTAATGACCCTGAAAGCTGGAAAAAATTGTTTAATAAAATTAAATGCAATAATAGAAAGGAACATAACTAATATATAAAATTTGAGATTATATTTTGGAACTCGGATTGAAAACTTACTTCAAAAAATTATTCACAGGGAAGATTATTCTTTGGACTAAATATCGTTTGGATAAATTCATTTTTATTGAATTTACCGCAACCTTTTAAAGTTAGTTTTATAAACATTTCATTACAGAAACTCGCTTTTTTAAAATAAGTCACTGTTAAAATGAGAAATAATTGTATTTTTAGTACTTATTTTACAACGCGGAAAATATTGCAAATTGCAATTGCGAATATTGACATTTGACATTACTTAGATTCATAAAGTTGTATGACATTTCGTCGTTGACATTGAATGTAGATAATTAAGTTTTACGTGTCACTCTCTGTTTTCCAATGGGGAAGATTTTTTGAAAGGAGAGCGCCACACGTATGGCCTATTTACATTCAGTCTGAGGTTAAGCAATATATTGTGATATCTTTTTTAGGTTTTTCGCTTTTATTGTATTCGCATGTTACCTGTACAATGTATTGTACCTGGAAGTTAGACCATCTGAAGTAAGATTATTGAGAAGGAGAGGTGCATCCTGTGGTGGTCCAGACTGACTGATGGATCAACACACGGCCTAAACCGCTCGTCTTAGAAATGTGAAATTTGGAGCACGTATAGAAATACGTGCTCCTGAATTTCAAAAAAAAATTTCTTATCGAATACGTTATACGTCATATAAGAATATATGACGTATAACGTATTCGATAAGAAATTTTTTTTTGAAATTCACTCCGAAGTTTATAAAATAGAGGATTAAAGACCAGAAAGAAGTTAGCGTGTGAATATTTTTTTTGTATTCTGTTATATGCTAATAAGTTGCTCTTAAAATGCTCCTCCGAAATCTGCAATTGCTCCACGTCTAAAGTGATTAGTTAATTAATAATTATTTTTAAAAAAAATTGCTAACTCAAAAATTAAATTCGCTATAACACGAGAAATAATCATTTCTTTACCAAAGTTTTTTTGCTCAAATATTGCTCTTTAAATGCTCTTTCGAAATATGCAATTGCTCTACGTCTAAAGTAATTATTTAATTAATAATATTTTTTTTTAAAAATGCTTACTTAAAAATTAAATTCGCTATAACACGAGAAATAATCATTTTTTTACCAAAGTTTTTTTGCTCAAATATTGCTCTTTAAATGCTCTTTTGAAATATGCAATTGCTCTACGTCTAAAGTAATTATTTAATTAATAATATTTTTTTTTAAAAATGCTTACTTAAAAATTAAATTCGCTATAACACGAGAAATAATCATTTTTTTACCAAAGTTTTTTTGCTCAAATATTGCTCTTTAAATGCTCTTTTGAAATATGCAATTGCTCCACGTCTAAAGTAATTATTTAATTAATAATATTTTAAAAAAAAAATGCTTACTCTAAAATAAAATTCGGTATAACACGAGAAATAATGATTTTTTTTACCAAAGTTTTTTGCTCAAAAATTGCTGCTTAAATGCTCTTTCGAAATATGCAATTGCTCCACGTCTAAAGTGATTAGTTAATTAATAATTATTTAAAAAAAAAATTGCTAACTCAAAAATTAAATTCGCTATAACACGAGAAATAATCATTTTTTTACCAAAACTTTTTGCTCAAAAAATTGCTCTTTAAATGCTCTTTCGAAATATGCAATTGCTCTACGTCTAAAGTGATTAGTTAATTAATAATTATTTAAAAAAAAATTGCTTACTCAAAAATTAAATTCGCTATAACACAAGAAATAATCATTTTTTACCAAAGTTTTTATGCTCAAAAAATTGCTCTTAAAATGTTCCTCCGAAATCTGCAATTGCTCTACGTCTAAAGTGATTATTTAATTAATTATCATTTTTTAAAACATTTGACAGGCATCAAAATAAGCGATCGCCACAGACAACGGGTCACTATGCTTGGAGCAATTGCAGATTTCGGAGGAGCATTTAAAGAGCAATTTCTTAAGCAAAAAAACTTTAATGAAAAGCGATTATTTCTCGTTTTATAGTAAATTTAATTTTTGAGTAAGAAATTAAAAGAAATATATTATGAATTAAATAATCATTTTAGACGTGGAGCAATTGCATATTTCGAAAGAGCATTTAAGGAGCAATTTTTTGAGCAATAAACTTTGGTAAAAAAATGATTATTTCTCGTGTTATACCGAATTTTATTTTTGAGTAAGCATTTTTTTTTAAATATTATTAATTAAATAATTACTTTAGACGTAGAGCAATTGCATATTTCGAAAGAGCATTTAAAGAGCAATATTTGAGCAAAAAAACTTTGGTAAAAAAATGATTATTTCTCGTGTTATAGCGAATTTAATTTTTAAGTAAGCATTTTTTTTTTAAATATTATTAATTAAATAATTACTTTAGACGTAGAGCAATTGCATATTTCGAAAGAGCATTTAAAGAGCAATATTTGAGCAAAAAAACTTTGGTAAAAAAATGATTATTTCTCGTTTTATAGTAAATTTAATTTTTGAGTAAGAAATTAAAAGAAATATATTATGAATTAAATAATCATTTTAGACGTGGAGCAATTGCATATTTCGAAAGAGCATTTAAGGAGCAATTTTTTGAGCAATAAACTTTGGTAAAAAAATGATTATTTCTCGTGTTATACCGAATTTTATTTTTGAGTAAGCATTTTTTTTTAAATATTATTAATTAAATAATTACTTTAGACGTAGAGCAATTGCATATTTCGAAAGAGCATTTAAAGAGCAATATTTGAGCAAAAAAACTTTGGTAAAAAAATGATTATTTCTCGTGTTATAGCGAATTTAATTTTTAAGTAAGCATTTTTTTTTAAATATTATTAATTAAATAATTACTTTAGACGTAGAGCAATTGCATATTTCGAAAGAGCATTTAAAGAGCAATATTTGAGCAAAAAAACTTTGGTAAAAAAATGATTATTTCTCGTGTTATAGCGAATTTAATTTTTGAGTTAGCAATTTTTTTAAAAAATAATTATTAATTAACTAATCACTTTAGACGTGGAACAATTGCATATTTCGACAGAACATTTAAGGAGCAATTTTTTGAGCAAAAAACTTTGGTAAAAAAATGATTATTTCTCGTGTTATAGCGAATTTAATTTTTGAGTAAGCAATTTTTTTTTTAAATAATTATTAATTAACTAGTCACTTTAGACGTGGAGCAATTGCAGATTTCGGAGGAGCATTTTAAGAGCAATTTATTAGCATATAACAGAATACAAAAAAAAATTCACACGCTAACTTCTTTCTGGTGGATTAAAGATTGTATAAAACTCTGTTATTCTTAATGTGAAATATACACAGAAAGTGGTGTTCAGCTTTAATCAGAATTACTTACAACTTGGTATTAATGTTCTTCAATACAATTAAATAAATACATGTTTTAGCATTTTTCGAAATTCAACACCATAAGAGGTAAAATGAGGGATGAAAGTTTGTATAAAATTTTGTAATTAATATGTAAAAAAGTACAAAAAATAAAAGAAAAATTCACCTGTAGACGATTAAACAGTTTTAAAATCACTTGCTGTAAAACAATGTCCACATAGTCTTAAATATAAAGACTGTGATTTCGCCAATTTTGGTCGTTTTATTGCTTTAGCCCACAATTTATTCAGTTTTTGTCTTTTGGGAACAAATGATGTCCATTTTCTTTGTATCTTTGTATGGTATAATTTATCATTTTCATTAAATTTTATATAAAAAAACCATCCACGCTATAGAGCTTTATAATATACCGAGGTCTATAGTGATCGCGACATCTGGCGGGAGAGAAAGGTAAAAATTTTTCCATTATGAAGGCTAAAACTAGTACCTTAGTCTGTGTAATTTCTAAAAGTTCAAAATTTGATCATCAATTGTCAAAAGTCAAAACACTAAACAGTACGAATTTGTATTTTGCATAATAATTAAAAACAGAACCTTAATACTTTAGATTGTGACCTTATTATAACTATAATAATTTATAAGTTGTTTTACTCTATAGTATTAAATTAGGTCCATCTCTAGCGTAGAAATAAAATACTTAAGCTTGTAAAGGTTTTAATTTATAGAAATATTACAGTCTCTGTGAGTACTGAGTTTATAACTTTAGTATCAGTCAACCATAATTTATAAAGTAACTTAAATATATATACTAAGAACTTTCAACTTTTTAGCAACTTGCAGTCAACTTTTTGGCATTTATAAACAAGTTAAAATAGAATGTTGTTGAATAGAAAAACAACTTAAAATATGTTTGTGAGAGACCTACAACTTTTATTATATAAACTGAAAACATATTTGAAGTAATTTTTTTTTATTTTAGGTTGGAATTGATTAAAATTTTCCAAAATGGGAAGTAAAGAAACTTTTGTTGATTATTACCAAATATTAAAATGTAATAGAAATGCTACTGAGGAAGAGTTAAAAAAAAGTTATCAACAATTAGTTTTATTAAATCATCCTGATAAAGTAGGCTATGGAAATGAAGAGAAATTCCATCAAGTTCAAAATGCTTGGTTAGTTCTAAGGGATCCACAAAGCCGTAGACAATATGATGCTATGCTTGCGTGTTATGAAAGTGATGATCTTCTACTATACAACACGATTTCGCTATCTGATATGAAATTGAACTCTACAGAAAATGTATATATGTATGAGTGTAGGTGCAGTGGAATTTATTACTTAGACATGAGTGAACTTTTTACACCTCAAGTTATCATAAATTGTAATGAATGTTCATTTTCAATTCAAGTTAATATAAAAGAATAAACTTTATGCAAAATGTGTGTTAAATTTGGGAAAAATTAGCTAAAATACATTGTAAACGTCATAGGTATGTGAAAGATGTCTTTACTAATTTATATAAGGTATTCATAGATCTTGTCTATCATAAAATTATAATGAAGGTAATTAAGTTTATATAACTTAATATACAATTTAATATAATAATTATTTTATTTTTAGTTCTTATATTTCTTTAATATTTTATAAACACACAAAAAGTATAATACACTAGACTCCGATTTTCAGAAATTTGTTTGTGGATCTGCTCCAGAAGCGGCAAAGTGGACATATTATATTTTATGTGATAAAAAAATATTTTGTACATAGAATAAGTAACTTTTTAACTTAAAAAGTACACTGAACTGACTTCAAAACCACCTTATTTTATTAGAGGTTTTACTCTTAGAGGTTTTTTCCCTGAACATAATTTATACCTTGAACTTTATATGGGACAATTTTGACCTACGATCTAATCCATATATTTAGTATATTACTGTTATATATTAAATCTATGATCTAATCATTAAAATTGGTTCAAAATTGGTGTAAAAACTGCTTTTAATTTATGTCATAAATATCACTAGCAAATTGTTACTGTATACAACCCCATCAACAACAAACAAACAGATTATTTTCATTTTTATAATATTAGTATTCTGTGGTTGAAATTCCTTGCAAATTTCAAAGTATAACTTTCATTTAACTAGTTTTCACTATTTGTTATTTTACTTTAGGGTTTGTACTATGACATTTTATCAAGCCTTTAATTCTGAAATATGATAGTTCAAAAATGTTAAAAGTATAGCAAAAAAACTTGCTCATTCACAGAACGAGTAGACAAGCAGACAGACAGATAAATAGTTGGGAGGGAAATATAAAATAAATTAAGTAAGTTATCTAGATTTTATTAATACCATTTATTTTATGGTTAGGCTAGAACATAAACATATATTCATGACAAGGTAATTTTATTATAATTATGGTTAACTCATGTGAATGACTAATTAAAAACTAAAGTAAAATTTTGTACAGCATTTTAATTTAAAAAGACAATTTTGATACCTTGTGTTTAAAAATAAATTAACATAGTGAATGTCAATATTTAATAAGAAATTTAAAAATCTATTCATGTTGTAAGCTATCTTAGATATATGATCCAAGCTATCACATATGTAAATACATAGAAATTTCATAATTTTTTGTATTTCACAAATACTTTAGTGGCAAGAAACTAAAAAATAGGATATAACAATATAATTCTATAGAGAGTGAAAAGAGAGATACATAAAAATTTATTAGCCAAAGGTATAAGCATTTTGCCATACTATAATGCACTGTAAACTTGCAATATAGCAAACAATTCCTAAATCACCACCTCTTGTAATGTTCTGGAAACATCACAGGGTAGTGATATGTCACATTTGATTTGTAAAATTTCACATGCACTCATTGAGATTACATTACATTTATTTACCAATTATTGGTATTTGATCACAAATAATTTTAAATAGCGGTATACACAAAATATTTACACGATTTGTTGTGCACTTTTGTACTTTAAAAATAAGATTCACATTTATATGCGATAAGTCCAATACTGCCATGGTTTCCACGAAAATAGATGACGTGTGCAAAAATTTGTACCAAAGCTGGTTCATTGATTTATTTTTATAAGCAAGCTTGGTTCATTACCTACTTATATTGCAAAATATGAAATGGTTTATGTTCGAAATTTGCACTGGCCTTACGTTTTTCATATACTCTTGTATATTGTAACACGTTAAAAGTGGAAACGCGGCAAAACAGTCTATTTTTACACACTCTGAAAGCACTTCCAGTGATTTCCTCCGAGCAAAGTGACAGCAACCATCAGCAAAGTCTCACTTTATTCACACATCTGTCCATGAAATTCTTTTTCCTCTTGGTTTGTGTAGTAACATCTAAAGGTGCGGATAGCGATATTTCGGTGTGTTCGCACGATTCTGTCGAGCTTTTGCAAGTGGGACAAATATTTCGGCCCTCAAATGTATGAACTTCTTTACAGTCTACGTTATCACTTTCTGATAATCTTTCAGGAAGACTGTATAAAGTTTTCACAGGTGAGTTTGATTTTGACGCACTACTACTACTACAGGATAACTGTTCACAGCTCTGTGAGTTTGCTAAAGCTTTTTCTACCGATGATTGACGACTTCGTCGTGGCCTGTAAAAAGGTTACTTGATAAATACAACAACACATACAACTTATGTATATAAAAACCGTTTCTTTGATTTTACGACAGACATATATTTTGTATTATTATGTTTTTATATTGTTTCTCTAATTTTGAATTTCTAGACAATTCTATTTATAGAGGTTAGAAAGCAGTTGCTTATGTACCTAACAGGTGGCAGAGTGTGTAAGGGTTCTAGTCAATCTGCTTTATCACTCCCTCTGCTCTCACTGGAGTGCATTCTCTGGTAGTTGGGTGGACCCCGACCAATTGTTGCTGTACTGGGTGTCTGTACGTCACGACTCCTCAATGGACCATCCATCCTATTAGGCAGGTTCGATTTACCACGAATAAAGCTGGAAAAGAAATAGATATAGTTAATATACGGATATTTATAATAGTAATGTAGCTTTACGCATAACGTTTCATATTCGTTGTTCTTATAAATGTCTATAATATTACTAGCGACTCACGCTCGCTTCGCTCGCGTTCGTCCCTAGGTACGTTTTCACGGTTAGCTATGTTTATACATATATAGTAGCTTACTACTCCTAAGATATTCATTTAAATTATATAGCGATTTACCCTCGCTTTGCTCGGGTGTATACGCCGTACGCGGATTTTCTTCACAATTTCATGGGTTTTAATTTTTTTTCGCGGACCCCTGATTTTTTTTCTAAAATAAAAGTAGCCTAAGTTGCTCCTTATAACATCAGCTATCTGCCAGTGAAAGTCCTGTCAAAATCGGTCCAGCCGTTTCGGAGATTAGCCGGAACAAACAGACAGACAGACAGACAGACCGATAGACAGACAGACCGACAGACAGACAGACAAAAATGGTAAAAAATGTTGTTTTGATATATGTACCGTGTATACATCCATATGCATTTAGTAAAAAGCGGTTATTTTAATATTACAAACAGACACTCCAATTTTATTTATCTGTATAGATGTATAGATGTATTTAAGACTAGCAACTCATCCTCGCTTCGCTCGGGTTCGTCCCTAGTTACGTTTTAACATTTAGCTCAAAGATGAGATATTTTCCCGCAGTAAAAAGTATCCTATATGTTGACCCGGGCAACCAGCTATAATCGTACCAAATTTCATCAAAATCTGTCCAGTGGTTTTTCCGTGATGCGGTAACAGACAGACAGACAGACAGACAGACAGACAGACAAAAATTCTAAAAACTATAGGTTTGGCTTCTGTATCGATAATAAAGTCTATTTTAATAAGATGTTCCAAAAAATATTTAACGTACAGATTCGGCTTAGTTACAATTTTATTATATGTATAGAAATGTACCTTTCAAGTTTTTCTACACAAGCATCTTGGTAATCATGTATCCATCGTACACCGTTAAAGTGACAAACTGCTCGCATATCCTCAGGTAATTCCTCTGGATCTGGCCATTCAAAATTGTCGATAATTGGTACAATATTGCACTGTGATTGCAACGCTGCTACTATCTCCTGGAAATTTTTCGAGATTTCTTTATAATTTTTTTTACTAAAAAACTTTCAAATACGAAAAAAAGTAGAGAATAAAATTAGTAGATTATTTATAGATATCTTCTAATATATAATAAAAGCTTACCCGATGAACCCAGTCTTTTTGTTCATTGTCGTGTTTACACCTTTCAAGGGCATTAGGCGTAAGGACTAACAGAAAATGTTTAGCTTGTCGTATACTCCTGAGAAGATTGTTATCAAATTTGCCAGCTTCTAATCGCTCTACATCAATAAACACTGTGAATCCTCGTACTTGTAGGTGGACTTTAAGCAGACTTGCTAATTGAGAACCATTCGATCTTCGATAACTTACAAATACATCTAAATTTTTTTCCAAACTTTCATCACCCTTACTTAGCAGATTGCTTTCGTATGCTGTAAATTATTTATTATAATGATTAGAATTTTGTATGTCTATTTCCGTATTCTATTCATATTGTATCTAAAGGCTTAATCCCGATATACTTTTGAATTATTAACGACGACGATGTTTACGTTCTCTTTGATCATGCATGTTTATATAATATAACACAATTTATAGCGTGTATTTTATACATGTTATGTATAATTATAAACAATATTATGATTATGTAGGCTATTGTAGAGGAAATAATGTTTGTACTCACCTCGTATAGCGTTTAATATCCGTAGCCTATGTATACTGTTAACAATTCTGCATTCAACTTCCAATTGCTCGTCACTCAATCCTCGAATAGATTCTTTGTCCACACCAGCATTTAACATTGAATACGTATAAATAGTGTACTCTGGACCAATGCCCTGTAAAAATTCATTTAGACTGCCCGTGTCTCGTGAACTGTAGTCCGCCATTTTTTTTAATTGTTGGAGTTCCCTGGTGAATCTGGAATTTAAAATATGGATTTAAATACTTATAAAATAATTTTGATTATAAAATATAGAGTACTTATATTAGTTTTATTATCTTATCACCAAAATATTTTTACCTTTTGCGTTTGATTCCATTGTGTAAACCAATGTCCTCTTTGAGGTTGTCTTCAGAAATTTGAAGCAATAAATCACCATCCACCCTACTCTCATAAAAGTTATTCGCATATTCTGAAAAACCTATTTGTTTCACCCATTCGCGTACATCTTCTATAGACCAAAGAGGAACTTGTTGGGACAGTTTGTGTGGGACTTCCTCTCCTATAAGCCTTAAAGCTTGAGCGGCGTATTTCGAGGCTACAGCATTCGGACAGCTAGCTACTTTTTTCAATGAATCTATAGCACCTATCTCTCTAAATATTTCTGTATTGCCCTGTTGTTTTTTAATTCCCGCCTCCATACAGAAATGGAATGCAGCTAAGTTTCTCGCTTCTTCCCTTTTTGAACTCAATACTGGTACTAGCCTTTGTAACCAGTTTTTACTCTGGCCATGAGCATGCGCTAAATTAGAACGAGCGAACTCGGACGGGTTATGTGAGGTTACAAATGGTTCTACCAAGTCCAGTGTACCAGATTTCAATACCGCAGCTTCTATTTCTTTGTTAGCGACTAAAACTGCGATAGCTAAACAAGCATAGTATTTGATATTGTCGTCGTTATGAAATGCTAGGGGGAATAGCCACATCTGTACAGATCTTTTTACCATAGCTTCCTGGTTTTCAGCACCGCCATACAGTGAAAGGTTAGCAAGCGCTGTGGCACAATGTCGAAGAGTTTCAACGTCATTTTTTCTGCATTCGAATAAAATTGCGTCTAAACCTCCTAGCTTTATCACGTCACTACATGTGCCTTCACTGTGTTTGAACAAGTGTTCCAAAATTCCAGTACCTATTCTTGCATGGTCTACGGAATTCGAGTGTTTTGTACATACGCAAGCTACGTTAACAACTTTTTCTAGCCCATTTTCTACAACATGTGCTCTATTTTCAGTTGTAAGACATTGCTCGAGTAGTTTCGCTGAAGAGAACTGTAAATCTGGGTTATTTGATTCTAAGCAGTTATCCATTAATATATCTAAACCACCAGAAGTTCGTAGCGTATTACATAGAGAGTAACCCAATTCGTGTCCGTATGTTGGCACCGCCCATGCTCTCCTCAACATTTCATTTAATTTGTTAAAATGTCCACATGCATTTCTCAAATCAATTTGGTTATTTTTTATTGCTGTAATAAATGCGTTCATCCTGTGAGAATATTTTTGAATAGCTAGGTCAACATCCTTCTGATTTGATTTTGCATCTAATTTGTCTAAATCTTCAAACGTGAGGTTTGATAAGTCTTCATCGCCAGGTTTAACTGTTCCGTTTAGCAGTTGACTCATCTGAAACATCAAAATTTGATATTGTTATAGTGTTTTAGTGAATTCACACCTACGTCATACCGAGTAGCAGTTAACGTGTATATGCAAGATAACTTGGTGCCTACATTAATAACCTATCGATAAGACCACGTCATAATATCACTCGTATTTAATATTCTGGCTTGAACTTATAAGAAGTAAGTTATAATTTATCATAAACTAATATAAAAAATGGCTTACCTGAGATTGCAATAAAGTTGATTTAGTGAGATTTTTGCTTGAAATAGTCATGTTAGAATGCGCAACACTAGTCTGTTCCTTATGACTAAACATTCCGCTTGAAGTAACTGTTTGCCTGGCCTGTGATGATGCCATAGCCTTCTTTTCTGCACTAAACGCTTCTGTTTGTAATCGAGAACTAGACGCAGACATGTTGTTAGCTTCCTGTGCTGTCACTTCTCCAGCTTGCAACGAACGTTTTTCCTAAAACACAAACATTTTATAATTTCTCAATTTTTTACGTAGACTAAATATAAACTATACACAATATAAAATCTGGAAAATTCTCGCGTGACTCAAACCACTTTGCTTATCTTTAAATCACTTTTATTTTAACATTTTACACTGATACGTTGAACAAATATTTATAACATGTGATAGTTACTGGGATAATGATACGCAAGTTGGGTCGCAGACGTTTTTTCGAAGACATAATTACTGGAGTTATAGATTGAATTCGGATGTAGTCGAGATTCGCTCGTCTCAAGCGGAGATGAAAACTACTTTAACATTCAAAAGTATTGCGCGTCATAGCTCGGATTGTATGCTGAATCGTCTCTATTGGATATAGGCCAATCGCGCGGTACCCGTGGGTATTGATGATAATTTTAAAGTTTGTGTACAGACGTCACGTTTTAGAAGGTCGATGAGTAAAATATGAAACGAACTCTCACCGAAGGATACGGTGGCTTGGTTGAAAAGCGCTTAAGGACGTTTCTGTGTACTGGCCACGGGGCCGAACCCCCTCCATTAGACATTCCGTTTCTATATTTAAAGTCTATTCGTGTACCCGAACGCGCATGCGCAATGGTTAACTTCCGCGTGTGCTCGCACGCACGGCGGTCAAACGTTGACTGAGAAGCGTAACCCGAACGATAAGCGCTCGGAGATAATGAGCTCACCGCGCCCGGCGATCCACCACGCCGCAGCATCCTGGTCGTCCACGCCACTATACGAGAGGCCATGGCACACTAGCATTGAATGAATGGTAACATTTTTGACATTCCTATCGTGTTCTCAAGGCGAGGAGCCGAAATCGACTGAACGCTTGCGGCGCAGTGGTGAGACGTCAGTGTTGTATCGATCGAGTTCGCGAGGCGAGGTCGTGTCCTTCGGCGCGCCTTGATGGCGACGGCAGACCAGACCATACATATATACACGATAAGTATTTTAAAACGTAACTTAATATTTTAAAAGTAATTATAATACATAACATTTATTGAACATAATAAGTATGAAGTAATTAATATAATATATGGATCTAAGTTGTATGTATAGCCTAGTAAGATAACATTTATGTGTTGATATTAAGCAAATCTTATTAAACTAATACCTTCTTACTCGACTGCCACAGAAGAAAGAGTAATGTTTTTCAATTGTATGTATTTACTTTTAGGTATGTAAGTCTATTTCTTTGGCACGCTCTGTACCGTAAAGGGCTTGACGGATTTTATAATATGAAATGTCGTTAGATTCGTTTTTCATCGTGGGAGTGACAAATGGAATACAATGTTTAAATATGGCGATTGCGAATTAAATAAAAGAACAGGAACATGTTTTTCTTTCATAATATGAGTACCAAAAGCTACGGTATAGCCAAAAATATATATTAGGTATAACATTCATAATATGCTGTTATTTTGACATAAATTATAACCACGTAGATACAATAATATGATTATACCCAGACGTGCTTTTTAATTGGTAGGTATTTATAACTGTTTGCTTATATCATTAACTTATAGTATGAATTATATATTAATACTTAATAATATTTGTAAGTGTACTGTTCAGTTTATTTTATTTGATTAGTAAATAAAGAAACAAGTTTAAATATATGTACTTGAGTATATATTATATTATGTATTTAAGAAAATAATTACATTCATTAATATAAATGTGAAATTAATGAGTGAATGTGTTTGTTACTTTTGCTGTAACGGCTCGAAAGAATTTTGGAGAAATTCGAAACAAAAATTTTTAATATAGAGATTGCTCAAAAAGTTGGTTTTTGTCGACGTAACTCGCAAAAGTCGCAGGCGAAATCGAGTTCGAAATGTCACGAAGTACGTACATGCTCACATGGTAACATTTACTAAAAACTTCATATATAACATTATATTAATTAATAATATTTATACTTTAATCAATTTTAAATATTACTCATAATATAAACTTACTTGGTGATATGCAGCATTTTGTTCAGCGGTCAAGCCTTCCGCCTGTAATAATCTGTGTGATGCTCCAGCGGCGCTACGCTCTGCATATTGCATATCTCCGTGTTGCAAGCGTCGCATCCTTGTGCTGTTTGCTTCGGACTTAGAGGCACTATAACCATCAGTGACCACGCGAGTAGAGCTAGCAGATGTCATTCGGGCGGCACTATACTTTAACTCATTTGCGGCATTTGAACCCACAGCACTGGAATTACTAGCAAGTATACACTGTTTATCAGGTGGCGGTGTATCTGATTCGGGAAACGTCACTAAAGGGCCGTCTCCAGCTAAATCGGTCATATCACTCATGTCACCTATATCACCCATATCGCTTAGGTCTCTGATGTCCGGAATATGTCGATCTTTCATATCATCTTGGTCTACAATATTCTCCATCGAGCTCTTCAATCTGCAACGACGATGGTAAAATTCAAATATACGTTGTTAAAACGAATTATTTCTTAAATTAGAAAATTTAAAACAGAATTATTTAATTTGATTCCGCGAAACGGTACTAATGCTTTTGTTTGTCGGCATTAAACTACATACAAACAGGGAGCGGGAAAACAGCGAGTGGGACTTGGCTCTAGTCCAAGGACACTCAGGTGAGCTAGAAACGGTGTTATCTTTAATACCCATTGACAAAACAATGTGAAATATTGTTATTACATAAAAGTATATCCAAAAATAATGAACGTTATGAATCACCTTTGTCCAAAATTCAAGGCGGCGGAATTGCTGAGCGTTTTCATTTCAGAAATAGAGCTTTTAAGTTCGCTGAGGTCAGACTTCATAGAGCTTGCGCGCTGTGATGAGCTTTGCACCCTCTGACTCGTCACCGCGCTGCTGGAAGTTGTGCTGGACACCATCTGCAACAATCATATCAATTTATATCATAACTATTGTCATAATATCTTTTTGGATTTTTCTTCGTCTGAAATATTAAATTACCTTTTTTGATAATCACTTCACTATCCCGGTAAAGCAAGATAGAATTTATATTTAATAATATTTATTAAATCATAAAGACCCAGACTGATAATACACTTCGTACGCAGTCGTTATCTAGACAGGGACTGTTGAGTTCAGTGCCAATGCTACAGAAGTTCGTACGTACGGGCGTCACACGTTTTGGCGCGGTTGGTTGCGGACGTATAATATGTCTACTCAGTAGGTATACTACGTGAATATAAAAATAGAAAGACGAAAATGGCTTTTTATTTTTAGTTTTATATTATTTCATAACTTTCACGTCACTATTGAAATAAATATGACTCATTTTGTAATTATAAAACGTATTTATTTATTTTCAGTTTAAACGTCACTACAGTCAATGCTCAATACTAACATATATGGTGATATGATATTTCTATTAAATAAGTAAATAGGGATTTTAGGCGTCGCATCTGTCTAAAATATATAATAGTTATAACAATTTGCAACTAACCAGAAGAATGAATCAAAACGAAACATCAATTGTCATTTATATTTTGGCAGGAGGCGTAGTGATTGAGAAGCAGTACGAATGATTCAGCATACGTGGGTGGGATGCAACGGAAAGCCTTGAACCTCGTAGCCAACTAGCGTCTAGAGGTGGTTTTAGCCGATATGTTTAAAATACCGGTTTTAAATATATATTATATGTATGTAAATAATATACTATATAAAGGACGTACGTTGTACATACATATATAGAGTAGTAAATAATCTTATGTTATTAGCATAAGTTGGATTAAATGCAATAATTTTAGTTGTGGTGTAAACGTATAACATTTTTTGTTTGAAGAAAGTTGTCCCTTTAAATATACAAAATATTTTTTTTATAAAAAAAAAAAACAAACAATTTATAAACTCGCAATGACTTACATATAAGACCCGAAGAAATTTGGAGAGCCACACAAAATGTAGTTATATTTTATGGGGTAACAACACCGATTACAGTCCTGGGTGCATCCGTGCTAGTTACGCCACTTTTAGGACCCTTCACCATTTGGTACCATATAAACATCTTTACAACATTGTTACCATAGCAGTTAGTATAACATAGACATGCAATTATCAGCTCAATAGAATACCCGCGAGTAATTAACGAGCTATAAATTTCGATCCGGAAAGAAAGATGAATACAATCGCTCGTTAAAAGGATTCACGGTAATCAATTCGTAATATAATAAAAAAGCACACGATGCACTTCCACGTAGTGTTAATAAAATTACAAGCATCGAGGAATAAAACTACAAATGATTTAAGTGCATGGTTAAAATAATGACACGTGTAATTGTAGTAATTCTTGGGGATTGCAAGAACAGGTAGGTATTGTTGTTGTTTCATAATTCCGATGAAGATAATTTATATGGAGATAATTTGTAATTGTTGTAGGTACTGTTGACTTGCGCAGTCGTGATTTTTTTTATTAAAGGTAAAAAAATAATTGATAATAATATTATTATAGGTCTTATTTTTTATTAGTCATTACTATATAATATTACTAGCGACTTACCCTCGCTTCGCTCAGGTGCGTTCCCTAGGTGCATTTTATATATGTATGTAGATAAACACAGTTATTATAAGCGTATCTTAGGAGATATACATATTACACAAACTATTGGGACTTGTACAAAATATCTATAAATTATATACACAAACCTTCCTCATTTACCGCTGTTTCCATTAGTGAAAACCGTATCAAAATCGGTTACGTGACTCAAAACAAGTAAGCGGAGAAACAGAGACGCAGGCAGCGACTCTATTTTATACTAGTGTAGATATTTTATAATCAAACATTTGTCTTTTTATAATGCTTTTTAAAGTGTCTAATGTCCATTTATGGTAAACGTGGGAAGCAGCAGACATTCTAACTAATTATTTGAATATAAGATAAATATACTCACACTTTATGTAGTTAAAAAATGTTATGACTATTTTCAACATATCTACAATATACTTGGTATGGATATACATTGGTATATGGTATTTCTCTTCGGTAGAGTTAGTTACATACTTTGTAATAATTTTCATCGAGATATATTTTTTTTTTTCACTTATGTTTAAATATTTGATGATATACATACATATATTATTTTTAAGTAGGATTGACTTTTTAATGACAGTAATAGAGGAACCTACCTATAAAATTTTTATTATTAGGAATCCTTTTTCTGGTACTGGTTAAACTCAAGTTGCAAATTAATAAGAGCGTTGTTTAATTATTTTAAAAGGTTACATTATCAACAAACTTCACGTCCTACGTTACGCCATGTCGCGCTGCTTTTTAGGTTCTGTGGCCCGTTGCCAACACAGACAGTGCGGGCATGCGCAGGCGCAGGGATAATTACTACTAGATTTATCGTAAACAGAACACCGCTCGGTATTTATATTCTAGTTAACTGGTAACAAACGCATTATTATTTTACTTGGCAACTAAAAAAATATCATTGTCGTATAAAACTCTTTATCGTTTCAAACGTTATTAATTGCAATACAGAGTCGCGTCAAAATCTTTGTTCCCAAATAGCTACAGATTTCGTTGACCTCGAAGCCAATTGTTCAGAGTACTTCTGACAATAGGTATACGCATCCCATATTGTACTTAGTGCGCGGCATTTGTTTTATATTATTTATTTTTCTTGTAACTTGCGCTCGTCGAATTCAAAATAAACTGGCAGTTTTATGAACCGGCCGAGGCCGACGCCGAAATAACCCAGAATCTAATTTTAAACACAAACTAACATGAGTTTCTGTACTATTATTCAACTAAAGGGTCAAAGTTTATTTTACGCCTTGGCAGTATATACAAGGCATTTGCATTAGTTTAAATATTTTCAAATATTTAATAACTATATATTAAGAATTCAATATCGTTTATTAAAATTATACAATATATATAATTTTTATTTAAAGTTATCTAACTAATAAACCTTGGTCAAAAGCAAAATATGCTACATGATTTTTAATTTTATCATAACATTTAACAAATTGAGCCCTAATGATTCTATTGCTTAAACACTCATGTTTGCCTTGATCTTTCAAACCTTAAATCATTTACACTGGATAAACAGGCTTAATGCAAGATTTTACGCATGTCAAAACTAATCGAAAACTTCAGCCATAAATTATAATAATACGCTCGTACTTGATCGTTGAGAGTTTTTAGTGTCTATGCCGCAAGAGAACGTTATATTACTTAAAATCTAATGTCAAGAGTATACAAAGGTATCATCTATAATAACTCTGGATAGTTGGGTTTCCATTAGTCAATGGAGTCTCATGAAGTCATTTATGGGGTCATCACTTAGTACAGAAAAAAATGCTGTAATATTAGGTAAATTTACTTACCATTGTTATATCCAAATCCATACTAATTATCAATGTGAAAGTTTGTGACGATGGATGTGTGTTTGTTACTCTTTCACGCCAGAACGGCCTGACGGATCTGGATGAAATTTAGCACAGAGATAGACTATAGTCCGGAATAGTACATAGGTTACTCTTATCCCGGAAAAATGTACGGTTCCCGTGGAATAGACGTGTTTTTATCTAGGGGAAACCCGAAGCGAAACGAGGGTGAGTCGCTAGTCCATTATACCTAAATGTTTTCTATAAGAGATGAGATGGAGGTTTAAAAATATTACTATTTTTAAACTCAGATATAAGATATTTTTGGGATGATTTGTTATGGATGATAGGATAAAAATACAAAATGATTGTATTCTCATATTGTAAAAAATATGCTTTTTAAAGAACAAGTGTTTCTTCCGATTAGGTGGTAGCGTCTTCATTTTTTAATAATCTTGACATTTAATTAATGTGTAGTGCTTATAAAATTCATTTGGAATCAAATAGTTATATTTTCAGGTTTAGTTTGAATGTAATTATACCACGATTAAGAGTCGTAAGATTAAGTTATATATGTAAATCTGATTTAATTTATATCTAGTTTTTATTTATTACAATATTGTATAAATATAAAAAAATATCATCGAAGGTGAAATAAATTGGAAATTTATTAGATGAACTGAAACGAAAAGCGACAATTACTGACACGCAAAAATGAAGACGTAACTTATGAATCATATTATTTACTAGCGGCTCACCCTCGCTTCGCTCGGAGTCGGCTCTAGACGAACAAAAACAAATCTATCCCACGGGAACCGTACATTTTTCCGGGATAAAAAGTAGCTTATTTGTTATTCTGATGTATGAACTATATTAATGAAAAGTTTCATTAAAATCCAATCAGTAGTTTTTGTGTACTAAGCTGTATAATTTACTATAGTTTTTTTACTATCTAAGGATGAAAAGTATCTAAGATGTTGACCGGGGATATCAGGTACCACCATACAAAATTTCATTTAAATCGATCTAACAGTTTCGGCGATTAGCACGTATAAATTGAAAAAATCTGGATTTGTTCTATTTCTCTTCTTACATCTCCCTAACTCGGTTTTTAGCATATTTTTTTTCTATGTTCATGAGACATTCGACCTCTACAGTTTTATTATATGTATAGATATAATAAAATAGTAGATAATTATTAGTGGCCAAGCTTGTACAATAAAATGATGTGAATATATTATGTAGGGGCGGACATAGTCGCCATGATACGATCATGTTCCTGCCAGATTTCATCGAAATCTGTAAGGCAGGCGGGCGTAACAATGTTAAGAGTAAACCTATGCATTCCAACACGAATTATCATAATTATCGGATATACAAATTGATTTAAAAGTGTCTATGAAAACATATCGAATGCGATTGAGCCTGATTTTTGGTAAAAGGTGCATATACAATTACTTATCTAAACAAAAACTTATCTAAAAAAAAACCGACTTCAAAAAAAGCACTAAAGAGTAAAAAATAATTGATTGGTAGTTTTCATTTACTACAGATACCTAATCAGATATTATCGAAGTCGGTGTGCTTTGATTTGTATCGGCTGGCACTGACTTTTTTTGAAGTCGGTTTTTATTTTTTTCTTAAAAAGTTTTTATTTTTTCCTTTTTAGTGTAGACACAAAGTATGAAGACTGACAAACTAAAATTCGCTTTTATTAGTAACACTAAAAAATCTGGCTCTAAAATCAGATTCTAACGTATTGGACTTGTCAAATCAAACAAAATGAAAACTACTGGGCCAAACTATGTTAAATTTTTATGGGACCGAATGGCAACTATTCCGCATCAAACTAAAGAAGAATCACGTAAATCGGTCATAAATCTCAGCGTAATCGATGTACATACATAAAAAAAAATAGGTATCAATCGAATTGAGAATCTCCTCCTTTTTGAAGTCGGTTAAAAATGGCGGAAATTTGTTTTAGGTAAAGTAGTTTCATCTGTCTAATTTCGCGCGCATGAAATAATAATTAGACTTTAATAATCTTTTTGCTAAAGTATTGTGATTTTGCGCCATAATATGTACTTTAGTAAATCTAAGAAAATATACAGTATGAATTCTCTCCGTTAAGTGGTCCCATATACGAAAGCTAGTGATTTAGAAACAACTATAATAACTGTTAATCTGATTACTGTGTTCAGATGAATTCTGTCGTCACCAGTTCATTCAATGAAAGTATGAAGATTGTGTGTTATTCTAGAATTTAGATCATAATGTATCTCTTTCGTTCTAATCTAAAACGGTTTAGCCATTTAAACGCGAACGAGTAACAAACATATTTGCTATTTTTTTAATTTATAAATACTAATTAATACTAGTTATAGCCGCGTGGTTGAAAGTCAACCATAATTCATTAAGTTATATATTTATTGTCTTGCGTATATTACAATATTAATCTATTCTCAATTTGATCACAGACTTTAACAATAAACAAAAGAGTATATATGCGTGTGTGTCAAATACATGGTAGTGTGTGTAATGTTTTTTTATTCATTTAATGTATTATATATGCATAATTAAAAAAATATTAGCATTCTGCACTCCTTCTCTATATAAATTGTAAGTGTGGGAAATTTGATACTCCTCCGTCCGCGCAATTTTCGTAAAAAGGGGTACAAAGTTTTTGCTTCACGTATTAATATATAGATAAATTAATTATTATAAATTTTTGTAATCCGATTCATTAAAAAATATGGAAACGGTTCACTATTACCAAAGAGATCGCGTAACATACACAGTGACACACAAAAAATCCTAACTATTCGGATACACGATAAGATACGATATAATAATAAAGTTAGATACGGCTGAGTAATGTTTCAATGAAAAACGTACCTGTTGTTTTAATGAGCTTGTGACTTGTGTGTTAAGGGTCTGGTTCTGACGGGAGAGACTGTTCTTTTTTAGGTTCTCCATGACAGAGGCCAGATCTTTGGCACTGCCGTTGGATTTCAAACTGCTGTTGCCATCCAAATTGAATTCTGGTATCTGTAACAAAAAATGTTATAGCTTTACTATGACGTTTATCGTTCCAAGAAGATTATTTAATACGATATTAAAATAATACATATATCATGTACTATATCTGTAGTTTGTTGGAATATTCAGTTAGTTCAACAGGCTGACTCAATGATAGACAGACGTAGGTACAGTTAAGATTAATAAGCTGCCTACCGTATAGTACGTAGTGCCAACTATAGTAATGGATTTAACTATTTTAAAATTCATGATAAAACATTAAACTTTAGATAGTTTAGTTATTGTGCAAATATCAAAGTTACTATTTTATATGAATTTTTGCTTATTTAAGAATATTTTCTTATCCAGATAACTAACAAAATGTATATATATTAATAAATATAAAGTAAGAGTAGGTACGTAGACATTACGTTGCTTGTAATAACCAAGCAAAGAAGTGTGTAAGCAAAGATTTTAGTACATCCTTTATATATAGGCATGTCAGATAATCAATAGTTATCAAAAATCATTCAGATATTTGCGATACGCTTAGTAAAAAGCGAAATAGTATGTAATAGTATAGACGTATTTATAAGCAATATTAGTATATTGTTTATACGTAGGACATCAATCAATATCTACATGAGTTATCAAAAATCGTATAGATAATTGCGATACCTAATCGCTGTATATATATAATTAATTTATCAACTTGTCACGCCTCTTATATCTATATGTACATTCTATATACTAACGTTATCAATATTTTATGTACAATGTATTTTTGATGTTGAAAAATTTAAACAAATAGTTCTTGAAAATTTTGTCAGTGTGTCCAAATTCGCGTAACCCGGACAAAGTCATACATAATATAGACCGTTTCCTTTTTTTTGAAGTTATACTTCTTTTGGTACGTTTGAAAAAAAATATGAGAGTAAAATTTTTACGATGCGCGCGCACACTGACAGCCAAAAAGCGACATGATGAAGTTAGCTGCATTCCTTTTACAAACAGAGAGTTGTGACATACGGGATGAAATCTTAAGCTATTTTTGTTCTGTTACGTCAAAGAAGTATAACTTCTTACGTGCGTATATGAGTACCTACATGTTACACACACACGTTTTTTTGTTTTTTTTTTTTTTGATGTCGCTGGTATAACGCACCCTATCAGCCTTCATCGAGCAGGGGATTGTAAAACTTATTCAAAACCCACAGCGGAAATTTTTCGCCGCAGTGCAATGATCGTTTGTACATACTACATCCTTAAACACATTATAGACCATGTCCTGGATTAACATATAGGATACTTTTTATCTCTTATTAGTACAGGCCTGAGTGAAACAAACACGTGTCATTAGTAGACAGTCAAGCAAAATACTTGATATCCTTTACAAATGTTTCGTTTAAAATAAATTTGACAAACATAGGGAGTAGAAAGTTCACGATACTATTAATGTAAATCATGTACAATAGATATAACCTTCGCTACACTAGTACGTTTACAGAGTTTATTGCTTTTCTGGGAACCTGTTTAGTATTCAGCGCAAGGACAATCTGCAGCACTTAGCGAAACGTTGAATAGGGTCAAAGGAACCATTGGTGTAATGTATTATCTATGTATGAGTCATTGGAGTATCCAATGATTGTCCATTCGTAAACACTGTTCACGTATGTACATTTGCAAATACTGATTGCTGCGCTTATTGGTACCGATGGTACCGACTCTTAAGACTGCTTGGACACGCCAACGCAATCAAAATATGCCACTCAATAGTCATCTAACAATAGCCCTTAATCAATAATCTAACAAAAGCATGCGTAAACTATCAATTCAATATGCACTGTTATCAATCAAAGTCATAAGTCTATTATTAGAGTTACGAAACGCATTGTTTTGATGAATTCAGATACGCAGCAGGATAGCATCATTTACACAATCAGGCACCTAGTATTCCCGATACACACTAGGTATTTATTTAATACAAGTTTCCTAGGTTTACTAGTAATTAATTAACTTACTAAATCTCTCTCGGAAATCAATTTAGACATATTATTTCTAGATGACGTGAAAAATGTATAATTTCAGTTTAAAACTTTGTAAGTTTCATACACTTTCTACCATATGTAATATAACGATGGCTAGATGGCGTGTTGATTTTTAATTTAATACTAGCGAATTACCCTCGTCTCGCTCGGGTGCGTCCCTAGGCATGATTTTTTTTTAATGGAACCCTATTTTTTTTTCTAAAATATAAGTAGCCTAAGTTAGTTCTTATAACATCAGCTATCTGCCAGTAAAAGTCCCGTCAAAATCAGTCCAACCGTTTCGAAGATTAGCCGGAACAAACAGACAGACAAAAATTGTGTTTATCTTATAAGTACGTATATAATTTCATATGCATTTATGAAACGATGTTATTTTGACATTGCAAACATACACTTCTATTTTATTTATCTGTATAGATTATTAATATTATGTTACAATAGCTTACCATGGGATAGAGAAGATATGACTTTATAACATTTTGGTAATCTTACCATAGTACGAAGTGAAGACTTTATTTCCTATCCCTCACATAAATCAGTCATTCAAAAACATGGATTTATTAAAAATAATTTTATATATATACAAAAAAAAACATTAAAAAAGTAACCACAATATAAAACTCTATAAATGCTATCGATTATTCAATTGGCAAGATAATTTAATAATATGTTAATTGGTTTATGACAATATGTTGATTGTATTACGGAGAATCCGTCAGGAGTCGAATGACGTGCCCTGACGTGTTTCAGCTGATGTCATAAGCGTGCGGGACGCGCCGGCGCAACTCTCTAGCGTCACCGCCATACAAAAATATCCATTATCTATGATCTACTTAATATAATTAAATTAATCTAAACACGTAATGGCGTCAAGTAATAATTAAATTTTCTACTTCAATTGTCTATGTTTAATTTATATTTTTTTATGGAAATTAAAATATTCTAAGTAAGAGTTTTTTAAGGTATTTTGAGTAAAAAAGCGAGTACTCAATGTAGAGTCGATTGGCAATACCTACTATATTGTAGCTTGGTTTAAATTGAATTACTAACTTAATTATTAGGTTAGGTTATTAGGTTATCGTAATAATTTTATTATTAAATAAACTATTTAATATGAAATGTAACTATTTAAAAGTCATAAATATATAAAATAAAATTATTACAATTGTACATATATAAAGGACATATTGTTTCCGTAGATTGTTGGAAATAGCGCACTTTGATTTTTTGCGCGAATTTATTTGGCAGCTGTTTTACTGATTTTTTTATTAATGAGTTTCATTGGGAAAAAATAAAGAATTATTATTTATTTTTTGCTACCCTAATCATTATAGATTATATAAGATTCATATTTTATACACATTGTATCACTCAAACAACACTGCGTGATTAGACGTAGACGTAGCGAGCGTCGAGTGTATTGCATACCGGAAAAAGATTACATAATGATTTCATTGATAACTGTAGCACCCTGACTCAATGATGAGTAATACTTGTCGAAGCAAAAAAGACGAGATCTCCATCAAAACAGGTCACTTGAAGCGCCATGAGTCATTCTCAGAAATGTCGTCACAGTTCCAGAGATGTTACATAGGTTACGTTATCATGGTCACGTCACGTCACTATTGGAACATCACATTCGTGATACAACAGCTTATTAATCCAATTGAAAATTCTAATCTCTGATGTTTGTCACATGTTGAGGCACGTGTTTCAGAGATCGCATTTTTATAAAGACATACAAATTACAACAATTGCTAGTGAAAAGTTGTGCCTTAAATATTTAAAATAGTAGGATAATTTACAATGGTAGCGCAGAGGTAATGCGCTTGCTTGGAAAATTAATTTAAGCGGATTCAAATCACGGGTCTCGCGCCTCTGATATTTTGATGTGCTAATCAACATTGATATATATAGCCCTATAGCGAAGGAAAACATCGTGAGGAAACCTGCATGTCTGAGAAAAGCTAATTAATTTTCGAAAGAAATGTGCACAGTCTACATGTGTCCTGATCCTCCTCGCATTAAAGGGAGGTATGTGACCAGTAATGGGACGTGTGATACGTTAAAAAAGGGCTGATTTACATAGTGGGTAAATATACATACGTGCATCCTACATTGTATGAAATTCTTATTCTTAAATGTACTATTTAAGTTGTTTAGTATGACATACGTAACAAAATTTATCATAATTATATACCTAATATGTAGAGATGTAAAATAGCGCCTGCCTTATTCAATTGTAGTAATATAATATTTATAGTTTTAGTACAGAACGAAAGGTAGAATCGTAAAATTTGCTTAAACACAGTAAAAATCTTTAAGCTAATACCGGTTCGCAATGCGGCTCTGAAAAGAGCCAATGAGAGAACTTGCGTTGCCATTGTGTAATCATTCTGTTACACTTCTTACACAAATGAGTTGATTGGCTTTTCTTTCTAAGAATGAAAGTTCTATTATGGTTTTCAGGCTAAGAGTCATTTGTATCAAACTAATTTGAATTAAATTTCTTAAATATGTTTGGCAAACGACAAATTGTATTATCTAATGTTAGTTAATTATGTTTAAGACATTTAAATCAAATTAAGAATGTGATACTGCCACTAAAACTATCATGTTTTCAAAATATTCGAATAGCTCTAAGATATTTAATATTCGTATAGTAATAGGTTCGATAGAGTAGGTAGAGTCTGTAATAGATTCGATTTTAAATACAGGAAACACTTCATTCAAAAGTGTTTGTTTTAATGATAAGATTTTATTATATCATACTATAAATAAACAATAAATGCATCCATTATACGTAACAGAAGATAACATATTATAAGTGGTTAATAGAAATACTTATCTATTGAAAGGATTCGAAAGAATTTCTACTTCATCTATCGATATATAAATAGCTTACAAGTAGAAAACGATTTAAGCGACAAGTAATTCAATGGTTATTCTCCTCATGCAAGACGTGCTTATTTCTTGGCAGAACTTTCACAGTGGCGGTTATTCTGTACAACCTATAATGATAAGCCAACTTGAACTTAAAAACCTTGGAAATTGGGCTTTAAATCGCGTACGAGAAAGACGCTATAAGTATTGATGGTATTCTATGTTAACTGTACTAGATGCACTTTGTAGTTGAGGGACATTGTTGATGAAGGTCAGTTCTGCATGCGCAATAGATAGAAGCGTGATGAACGTTGGTCTGTTATATAATGGGTAGATATCATCACGTGCATTTTAAAACTGGTAGCCCTTGAAGCAAATGAAAATAATCTTATCCAATTAATTTAAAGTCGTCCATAAAAGAAGTTAATATTTATTGAATTTTAAAAGAGCGGTTATTTTATAACAGACAACCAAAAAAGCCGATAAAACCGGTGCTCTTAATATTGTAGTTTAGCGAACTATAATTTTTTTATTCAATAAGCGGAACAACTAACAGGTCCTTTGATTTAGCATACATTTACATACGTATTATTGCAAATAAGTTTTTATTGCATACTTGAATATATGGATCTACTGCATAAAGTATACGAACATGTTTTCATCCACATATAAGTCATAAATAAGAGATGTTATTATAGATCATAAAACAAATTACTGACCTAAAAACGTTCATTTCGCATACCTACTATACTTTAGTACTTTTAACTAGAAATTCGTTGCATTCGCCAGGTATATTTTTAACTACATCTCCTCTTGCTATTTTTAAAAGTCTAATCTATAAATGAAAAAAGGTACAAGAGTACCGGCCGAACTTAGTTCCGTGTAATTTTCGAATGTTTTTGTTCCATTAATATACCTACAGTAGTAGCGACACGTTTTTTTTCTTCCAGTATGGAAAGGAAGAACAACTGATACCTCACCTTGTTCTACACTTTTATATATTTCTATTTAATAGGTATTTAATACATTTAACGATCGACCAAGTAAACTTTGTTTTCATTACGCGTAAAACATTTTATCGCAAACCGCTTGCAATAATTGCCATGTATAAACAATATTTCTCTCAACTTAAATCAGTTTATATCCAAAGGAATTTTACTCAGCGAATCGAACGCACGCATCAGAATAATGGAGTCTTCCAGATATGTCAACTGCAATACGTATTTGCAACTAGGATATGCAGTATGTATCCACGTCGCACAATGGTGCCAGTTTTAGAAGTAATCGAGGCGAATAATGGTTTTACCTTGTGTTGCGCCAACGATTAGATATTAATCTCAGGATGAAATGTCCATTGGATGGCACTTACATGATTTAAATGATAGCTAGCAGTGTTCCTTGTTATCTATCGGGAGCACTGTCGATCACTTATCGTCATCACAAACGGACCGCGTCGCGTGTTGTGGCTGAGTGTAGGAATCGAGACACGTGCCGGCTTGACGGCAGTTGCGGCGTGACTGTCGTGCTAGTGTACTGTGTAGCCGGCCGGCTGATCGCAAACTTTAACCGGCGACCACAATAGCTAATTAGAATGGCGAGCATGGCGGGGCGAGGGCCGAGGGGGACTCCACCCACGGAACTTCGCATCCGCCTCATGGACGACTCTGATGAGACCTCCATCTTATCAATACATCCTTCTAAACAAACAACATCAATATTGGTAATTCACGTGTGCTCTGATTTCGCCACTCTGCCAAATGTCACACTCTTGTTCTTTGTGTACTTTTATTTCGTATGTGTTCAGTAAAGCTCGCAATATGTTCACGATGTTGTTAGTCTTTGATAAATGTTTGCAATGGGAGTACCAATATTCAATTGCGCCGAATCTAGTTGACCGAATTGATGTTTTTTTAGCTACATCAGTTTTTTTCGAAACGGCTCTATTAAACAAATCTCTAGGATATTTGATCGAAATAAATAATTTATGTTTATGTCTTGGCTAATAAAGGTAAAGTTCATTCAATCATTAAAATAATCCACAATATAAATTACTTTTTTTACATATTTTGTGTGCATATATTTGTCTTTGATTTATGAAACTCTAGGATAAGCGTTTACTTATAATAACTTGTGAAGGGAGAGTTTATAATTCTGTCGCTGTAATGAGTCAAAGACCTTTCAATGTCACTCGTACGTATCTCATCGTACGGCAAAATATCAGCATAATAATCAAAGAAATATTAATCTAATTAACATAGAACAATAATATATGTAGTTTTAATTGTCATAATTTAAATATCTTGGTTTTTATGAAGAGAATTGATGAGAAGGAATTTAAAAATAACTATCTACCTATTTTGGTTATAGATATATAATACTTCTCAGAATTATAATTCTTTGTACGGTTAGATTTCGATTCCAATCTATATAGGTATTTTAGATTATTTTCCCTATTGCGTTGAGCATGGAATTTTAATTTACTATAATGCTTACCTACAATATCGTCATCAGTCATCACATTGGGGCTAGGAACATTGTTTCCACAAAAAAATACTTTAAATTCATTAAAAATCAGTGCAGAAACGTTGTTGATAATAAAGAAATCAGAAAAAAAACAATTTATAAATAAATATTTTTTATAATTACGTTTTTATAAATACAGATTAATTTACAAGCAATAACCGTCACCACAATACTGACGGCGTGGTTAATGTTTTTGCGGAACACAAAGGCCTATTTCAATTTACTCATTAATTAAAAGAAGACCAACTGACTCATACTCAAATCAGTGACTTAATTAACTCGCTTTTAACGAGTGTATTAGTATACTGTTGCATATTAATTTTCTAAAATCGTGAGTAAGAACGTTATTCATGATATGGTATTACCATATATACATAATAATAAAATTGTGTGGAGGAGACAGAACTTGTTGACGACTAAACTTTGAAAAACATTCCATATTGATTTCTGTATAGAATATTTCCATAACTTAAAAAAATATATCATAAACACACAAAAAACGACAAGAGAAAATCAATGAGAGATAGCTCATATTTTGGTTCTTTTTATTGGTTCGACCACCACGCGAGCAGAGTGGTAGCTCAGTGGTAACGTGCTGGCTTGGGAAACCGAGTGAAGCGGGTTCAAATCCCAGGTCTCCCACCTCTGATATTTTCATGTGCGAATCATTTCCAACATGATTGCCACTTGTCTTAACGGCGAAAGAAAACATCGTGAGGGAACCGGCATGTCTGAGAGAACCTAGCAAGTTTTCGAAAGACATATGAAGTTCGTGGTGGACTATGGCCTGATCCCCCTCGTATTGAAGGGAAGCCCGTGCCCAACAGTGGAACGTTAAAAAAAGGGCTGAATATTCAATAAATAACATTTATGTTTTAAACATATCAATGTTATATAAAACAATCAATTATATATACCTGGAATTCTGAATCAACGGACGCGGTGTCGACTCCCACACGTTGCAAAGCTTAAATTGGTAATGCAGATGTACCTATCTTAGTTATGTTCTGTGCGTGTCTAGGATATATATTTCAGGTTTATGTCAAGATCTTAATCGAGCAATCAGTAGGAGCCTTGAATGCACTTGTACAATCTAGCTTAGATTAGAGTCTTAGCCCAATTGTCAGGATTGATTTCTTATTTCATAAGTAAAGATCTTCTGCGATACCTACGCATGTATTATTATGTATTAACATAGTCTTATGAAAATATGAGTATCTAGGTATGCTTTTATGACGTTTTAATATCAGTACCTGGACGAACGAGCTTCCCTCGACATTTTTTTTAGTGAAATCGTGTTTTTTCAGCAAAGTTGAATTTTTTCAGAAAAAAAAACATCTAAATACATATAGACAAACTTCTAAAGCAAAACCTTATTAAAAATAAAATTTTCATCCAAATCGTTAAGCCGTTTCCGAGATACACGAAATAAATTTATATATAATACATATATACAAGAATTGCGCATTTAATATTATAAGATATATCCTCATATTTTACTTAGTTTACTGAATTAATAAACTTTGACTTTTCTTCGATTCTAGTTTTCTTTTTCAAGTATGTGCATGGGCACTCAATTATGCGTCCTATAGGAAAATAAAGTAACATTATTATTGCAATTATACTGACTCACCTCCTCCTGTAACATAACCTACGTTTCTCCGACACACGTATGACTAAGCTGAATGAGTCTATCCATTCATGAAGCAAGTTCAGTGGTCACCAATGTTTACAAGCAACGTTTTATGACTATCAAAAGTTGTGTCATCATTGATAACGATTACGTCTTATTTTAATCCCTCCCGGACAAATTCTAAGAAATCCGTGCGAATTTCCGAGAATTCAATTGTTATCTAGCACACCGGTGTGCTCGCGGTCCTCGAGGTGTTAATATTTTTATTTAAATTCAGACGTAAACGTTATTCTTCTATATATCCATTATATTGATAAGGGGGAAGTGTGAATAAATAAGTATATTCTAATCAGAGGATGATTCACAAATATTTTGCCTATAGGTTAAACCAAATCCTCGCTTATGACATTTCTTACAAAATTAAAAGCTCATTATAAAATGAGGAGGTACGAAAGCTATGTGAACGTTAGTTGGAATATTTTTAAATAAATAGATAGGTACTTGTATTAAATATACCTAAGTTTTCAATATAAGTTAATAAAAATGATTTTTAAATTAAAAATTTCCACCGATTTCTAACAACCTTAAAATTATACTTTTCATTAAATTAAAGCAAAATAATAAAAGTAGGTACTTCACCCACTTGATTGAAATTGAATTGTACAAATCTATTTTGAAAAATTACTTAGTTCTGTCTCTTCATTTATTAATAAAGTTTATTATTATTATTATAATGAAATTTCTGTGTTGCATGCAGTCAAAATGGAAAGAATCAGCAAGAGGTAGGTATTTTGAATATGTACGAATGTTGAATGTATGTTGTACAGCTTGAATGATCTCAATTGATGACTTTGTCTCCAAACAGCTATCGAATTACAACATTTTAGAATCTAAAGCTCCTTTAACTCGATCTCCAAACCCGTTACAGGATGATGAGGCGTGTACCTTTAAATGGGTGATTGAATATTAATTTATGATTACTCATTGTGATAGCTCATAGTTGGCAATACGTGTGGGTCTAAGTACATTTAAACTAGCCGCTAAAATATATCTAAGAAGTACTCTAATCCAATTCTCAAGTTAGTTTCCGTCTTATATTAGAGAATAGAGTGGCAGGAGAAGAAAATTTAGGTTTCAAAATTTAGCGCTTATACTGCACTTAAAATTTGCTGCCAAAGCCCAAAGGCTTACTGTAAACATTATCGAAAAATTTGCCACTAATTTTAATACATACATATAACTTCCTGAAATTTAGCTGATGCTATGTCATGTTTATTAAGTGGTCTTTCATCCATTTTATCTATAATAATCAATGCAATGGAATTTTCCCTTATCTGCCATGAGTTACTCTATTAATAATAAAGTAAATTATATATAAAAAAATAATTATTACTAACATGAGAATTCAAGATGTGGACAAATTATGAAACAAAATAAAAAAATAATAATATGTAGATAAATATTTGTTGTATCCTAGCAGTTAGGTATTATGTGCATTTTTATTATTTTTACTATTCAAATTCGTGTTACCTATAATACGATGTTTTCTTGAGATTTGAAGAGAAAGTTTTTGATAGATAAATACACATACGTACACTAACAATCATAGAACTCGAAACTCTAAAAATAAGACTTTACCTACTAAACAAAAAAGAAATTAAAATTAAAACGAAGTATTAGGAATGCATTAAGTCAATCGCGCGTTCTTTCCAACTCGCAAATGGCATGCGATGATTCATGATCCATTCACGTGGTCTTATCACCACATAGTACAATATTACGTTCAGTGGATGTTACCTGCGCGTGCGCCGACTATAACAACCATGACTCACGTATCCTGTTCTACCTTCGCCACTTTCACGAATTTAGTATTCCACACCTTTTATGACCGATGTAATAGTACAGAAGATATAAAAACGTTTTCCTTATTTTCCTTTTCCTGAAGTCAATGAACCCGGTTACGATTAATTGTTTATAAATTCATGGTTTAATGAAATTTAATCAATAGTAAATAATATGTTACCATTTTATAAAGCGTTACTCGTTTATATACATATATTATCTTTCTTTAAAAGATTGGCAAGTCAAATATTAGATCACAGCCCAAGCGAGTATAACCTGTCCAATTTCTAACATGTGAATCACTCAACTTGTTTAGTTTAATTAATTCATAAAGAAAATTTTTCATTTTTCTTGATCGAATAAATAATTGAACGATGAAATCATCCAATTAGGAATATAATTTGAAAAGAAATCAATGGACCGCTTAAATTATGGCTAAATGTAGTCGTTTAGAATGAATTATTATTTATAACTTCTGACATATCACATTTCACGCTGATTCATGTGAAATGTAAAAGTTGATTATTTATTTTTATTTATAACTAGCTAATCCGGCCACGCTTCGCTGTAGCTTTGTCTAATATGAATTATTAGAGGAGTAAATAAAATTAGTCTAGTAACTATAATTTACCAAGGAAACGTTTAACTTAATATCTTAATTTACGTGTGACTATTATTTAAAATATGAAGAAAAAAATCGTTTTTCATAAGTTTCATTTTTTATTGTAAAAGTAGTGGTGGGACTACAGTTTTGTTTATCCGTTTTCAGCATAAACATAGAGATCAGATGTTTTACCAACTCTGGACTACGCGACATACATATAACTGCCTATGAGAAAAGCATTCGTTATATAAATTCAAACCACACCGCTTTTAAAGAATGTCCTTGCGCTTTATTGATAGTTATAGCGAAGTCAAAGCCTATTGGAAATTGAAGTCATTGGAACTTGAACGCCATATCTATTGGTAATAAGTGGTATTCGTGGAAATATTACCTACGTCTTCACCTGTATGAGGTCCAATCAAAGTTGTAGCTTCAATTGGATTATTCGTTAATTTTTTAACTACTAATCTCGTACTATGGTAATGACATAATTTATGCTGATTAATGTTTTTGAGTAATATAATTTACATTTCAATTTTTTAAATAACAAAATGTGTGATGGTAATCCGAGAAAATTGAGAAATTCCGTTGGAAAATTCACTACTTCACGTTGGAAAATGGAAGTCAATTGATTAGTACCTCATTGTTTCACTTTTAGTTTCGATTTTTGAAAATATAAATAAAATTAATTAATAATAATAATAATAATAATATTTATTTTTATTTTTTCTCATCACAAAAGCCATTATAACAAGCTTGAAATATCATAAATAAACTTAACAAATAACAGTAATAGAAGCCTTTGTGAGAGACTGGTGTCTGTACTAGGTAAGAAAGAACCTGTATTACAGATCGCCAGGCACTCACCCTTATTAGCAAAAATAAAAATTAAATTTAAATTAATCTAGACTTAGGTCGATAATATATATACGATAATATAATTAAGTTATATAATATAAATATGGAATTACATTTACGCGTGACGAGGGGTGTGATGTGGTGAGATGTGTTGTAGTGTAATGTTTTGTGTAATGTAGTGGTCGGTAGAAATTTTTAAAAAGAAATACATATATAATAATAAAATAGAATTTATGTATAATAACAATTAAATATATATAAACATATATATTAAATTATTTAGGAATAATAAACAAATTTTCAGTTTCTTGATAATTAAGACTTTGTAGCCATTTATGTACTATTTTTTTACATTTTTTTTTCTGTAATGGATATATTGATAAACGATGATTGATTTTGTTGTATAGAAAATCCCCTAGGAAAGCATAAAATTTATGTGAGAAAGAGGTCCTGTAAGTTTTTAAGGGACAGAGAGTGAATTTTCTTTTAAGGGCAAATGAGGGTTTGTAACTAATTTCAGAATGTTTTTTCAAGAGTGTATAATATAAAATAAATAGCTGGCGAACAGATAAAACTTCACAATGTTTATATAATTTAGATGTAGGGAAAAGGAAAGGAAGGGAGTGACTAGTTTTAAGAATAAGTCTTTGTGCTCGCTCTAATCTGATTAAAGAGGATTTAGGAGCACCACCCCAAGAAGTAATGCAATATGATAGTAATGACTGACAAAGGGCACAGTAAACATTTTTAATGACATTTTTATTTGCGACATGTCTTAAATTTTTGAAAATAAATGTAAGCTTGCGAATTCTTAAAACTAGCTGATCAATGTGATACTTAAAGGTAAGATTTTTGTCGATCAAAATTCCTAAGTATTTTATAGTATTTACTTCTTCAATGGGAGGGCAATTACAAATTGATTCATATGATCCACATGAGTGGACTTTCAAAGGAGAAAGAGATGCATTTAAATTTGGATTCGAAATGGAGAAGCGCATGTATTTAGTTTTATCCACATTAAGGAGTAGTTTATTTTTCTTTAGCCAGACAGAAACAGAATTTAAACCCAATTGAGCAAAATCTTGCACTTCATTCCAAGAATTAGCGACGAAAAGGAGTGCTGTGTCATCCGCGAATGTTATGATTTTACCATTTTTTAAATTAAGATCACACAAATCATTTATGTAGGTAAGGAAAAGTGTAGGTCCTAGGATACTTCCTTGGGGGACACCGTGGTTGATTGGAAGAACCTCACTTACTAGATCACCTATTTTTACCCTCTGTTGCCTATCTCTTAGGTAATCCGTAAGAAGCTGTAGTGGTACTCCACGAACTCCTATTTTTTCTAATTTACCGATAATAATAGAAATGGAAACCGTATCGAATGCCTTGGCCAAATCCAAAAAGACCACTAAAACTTTGTTTCTATTATCTAATTCATTTACTATAAAATTAGTCAATTCATGAACCGCGTCATTTGTCGATTTATTTATTCTAAAGCCATATTGCGATTTAGAGAGTAAATTATTATTTTCTAAGTAGGTAATTAATCTATTATTAATTGCACGTTCTAGTACTTTAGAAAAGGTAGGAAGAATAGAAATGGGCCTGAAGTTGTTGACAGCATCTTTGCTTCCACCTTTATGTATAGGTATAGTTTCGGCAATTTTAAAATTAAGAGGGAATATCCCGTTTTCAAAAGCGAGATTGCACAAAAAGGTAAGTAGTGGAATAAAAACTTTAACGTATCTCTTAAGCAGTCTGGTAGGAATATCATCTCTGCCAACCGCACAGTCATTTTTTAAGTTTAGAATGAGCATTTTTATCTCACTGTTATCTACTGGCATAAGAGTAAAAGACTGTAAGTGGGAAGGTACATTCCGAAGTGCATCATTTATGGAGTAAGTAGTATTTATTTTATCTGACAATTCTCTCCCTATGTTAACAAAGAAATAGTTCACAGCGTTTATAGAAGATCCGGGTGACTTCGTATTTATTAAGTTTAGTGCATTTGATTTTGGTTTATGTCTATGGGTAATAGTTGTTATAATCTCCCATTTCTTTTTATTCGTGTTAGCTTTCTTTAGTTGTTTGGTATCATAATCACATTTAGTTTTTTTTAAAAGGGAACTGCAAAAGTTTCTATACTTTTTATAGGCGAAACTGAGAACATTATTATTTGGATATTTTTTTAATTTTTTGTGTAGTTTATCTCTGTTTTTTAGACAGCGCAAGAGGCCTGGTGTCATCCAAGGTTTAAGCATTTTTTTTCGGTTAGCAACTTTAATTTCATGAGTGTGTGACTTAATGGTGTTATTAATTAGGTTTAACATAGTGTTTGTAGCAGAGTTAATATCGTGTTGCTGATATACTTGAGAGAAATCTAAAGATTTCATAGTTATATCTAAATCTTTATAATTAATAATTTTAATGGTTTTATATGTATTACATGATATCTTATTTAATATAGAGGTTGCACTTAGTATTAAAATTACTGAGTCATGATCTGTAATGGAACTTTCGGCAATGTAACAGTGTGCTGTAAGTCTTGTTTTTAGGATAATATGGTCCAAGCAGGTTTTGGATCGCGTGGGTATATAATGAGCAGGGAGCATGCCATGCATCGCCATGAAATCTAAATATGACTGTGAACGGGAGTCATCATTATCACAGCAAATATTAATATTAATATCGCCAGCTAATATGATATTATGATATTTTGAGTATTTTCTTAGTAGTGTATCTAATGAATTAAGAAATTTAGTAATTTCTTTTACCGCTGGTGGTCGATACACAGCAATAACAACAATGTTATTATTAATAATCAGAACTAAGCAGTTAGCATCAAAGAATTCGGGCTCATTTGACATAATATTTAGGTCACTTTTGTAATAGATTGTCACACCTTCATTTTGTGTTAAATTTTGTTTTGTAACTATAAAGCTATAATTATCTAAGTGTGGCACTAAATCTAAGGATAAGAGCCAGCATTCGGTCATAATGATTATATCCCAATCTACCCCTGAACGTGAGAGCAATACATGGAATGAATCAAAATTACATGATATACTTCTTATGTTTTGCATAATTATTTTAAGTTCAGGAAATGTACCATTGGCAAGGAAACGACAATCCTCAATATCACAGACTCCAGACTCAGCTACCGAGATGGAATCCAGTTCCTCATTTAGTAAATTGTTTTGACAATCGAATTTTATTAATTGGTTTTATCACATGTGCACAACTTAAGTAAAAGAGACCCATAAATACATCAAAGTAAATATAACGTGAAATTAAATAAATATATCCCTGTATAATAATTAAGTGTGTATAATACAAAAAAATCAATGTAATTAATACATAACCAAGAAACGAAATAATACCTTTCCATAACGAATCTAAATAGTATTTATTTGTATGGTTGTTAAATATTTCTGTAAATAATATATGTATAATTGTCATATCAATATTTATTTGTAATATATGTATATGTATATTGTAATAATTGTAAACATAAAGTAAGAGTATATAATAAATAGTATGATTATAGTTAAATAAAAAGTATGTGTTCAAAGTATGACATGTAGGTATATGTAAAATAATTATGTAGTAAAGTATAGAGTAAAGCAAAGAAAGATAATCATAATAACCGTATAACAAAGAAAAACATAACATTAATAGTCACTTCGAAACAATTAGCTTGCGCAGGTCGTCCTCACTTTCGATACGAATAGACGCTTTATCATATTTTTGTTTTATGTATACTTTTCCATACGAGGTCCAGCAACTTTCATAATTATTTTTTTTAACAAACTGACGAGCCAGGTAGTGTAAATGTCTCGTTTTCGCAGTCAAAGACTCCGTAATATAAATTGGTCTAGATGAACCCGGGAGTGATAAATCACTTGTTGATAATTTCTTTTCCTTGCGTTCTTTATTAAAGAGCTTACTTTTTTTAATAAAATTATCCTTAGTAGTTTGCGTCGTGAATTTAGCAATGATAGTGTTGCTCAAGTCTTGTTTAGTCATTATGCGGTACACCTGGTGAATATCAGAATCTAATATAGGTTGATTTATAGTTTCTCCTAATGTTTTAACTATCTCCGTTAATGTGGTATTATTTTCATTTGTCGGCTTAGGAATATTTTTAATTTCGATTGAAGTTGATTTTAGGAAGCGTTCTTGTTGTTCCAATTTGTTTTCTAAGCTTTCAATGCGTTTCTTGTATGCTAAATTTTCATTTTGAAGTGATTGAAATGAATTCAACAAACTATCATATTTGTGTGAGAGAAAATCCATACTGTTCTGTATATCCATATTTTGGGTCGAGATATTATGCATTGATTTAATAATTGATTCTAATTTAGAATTTTGTTGGCTTTCAAATTTTGAGAATAACGTATGCATTTCATCCATTAAATCTGATAATGCGGAAGGTAACTGACCTTTATAAAGTTTACATTTCGTGTTTCTTAATGTTATATTGAAACCGCTGGAGGAATCATCCGGCGTATCCATCTCTGACTGCTGTGAAGGGCCAATACTAAGTGAATTCCTTTGGGAGTTGCTCGAGGACTTCATTGGAGTGCGAGATATTGACATGTTTATAATTAAAATAATTTGATGTTAATTTTGTAAAGAAATAACTCTAATAAATTATTATTTTATAATAAAAATATTAGAGAAAATTTTATGACAACCGCATCAAATTGACATTTCAATTATATACAGAAGTGTGCTAATCACCTTTTTTTAAACAGATAATATAATCAATTTTAAGATAATGTAAAATCAAATCAATTCCTACCGTTTATTGAATAATTATAAATATGTCACAAATAAATCAACTCAGTAACACTTTTTATCAGTAATCTGTAATTATAAATAAATATTTTGCGTATTTGAAAACAAATTAAAAATAAAATAGTAATCTTAATAGTCATCTTTGAAGATAGTAACGGCTTTCCGTATCTTGTACGTATATATCAGTACCTGGGCGACCGTTTTCGAAAGTCATCAGTTTTCCATAGTTTACTATGGCCTACTTCCCCTCATATTGGAAGGGATATTGTTTAATATTATATCCCTATGGTTTATTTCAATCGGTTAAGTAAGTCCATGGTATATGTATGTAAAAGCTTCATGTATATATGTAATCTAGTGAGGCTGTCTAGTGGTTAAAGCGAAGAAATATAAACGAAGCCACAGGAAATGGCTAGTATATGACATATTACATAAATAGCAACTTGGGCGAGTCTATTTTAGGTCAAATTTAGAGCCCACACAGATTGCGTATTACTAAACATATTACACCTTGTTTCCTGCAATTGTTTACTATCATGTCTAACTCTAATGGTCTCTGTATAAGATTACGCATGAAGAGTGACAGTATGAGGCATATAATAAAGCAATATTTACAGACTTAGTGGGTGATTATAACTAATATCCGCCGAGACAGTGTGATACCTTTGATAAGGGGATAAAAGTATGAAGTGTTAATTACAATAGCACATATAGACTACTTAAGATTATTCATTCTTATATTCAGACGTCGGAGAATTTGTTCTAATGCAAAAGAATTAGTTGAAGCCTTGGAAACGAAAATGTACGTGAACAAATATAGTCTCAGGAAAACCCGTCGGCATCTATTTGCATAATGAGTTATGTATACAATTCTGAACAATGAACGCATGGTAAGTGCCGAAGAATACATGTCGCGACCTAGGTTTTTAATTAATACAATAATAACATCCAAATCAGACGACTAATTATTCAGATTTACTTATTATTTTAAAGGTAACAGGTTTGATATAGGAACAGTTATGATATTTTAGAGTAAATTTTCAAAATAAATATCAAAGATACATGAATTATCACTAAATATTATAAAACAAAGTCCCCCCGCGTCTTTCTGTTTGTCTGAACGCAATAAACCCAAAAGCTATCGGATTTTTATACGGTTGTCACCAGTGAAGTATGGACATTTAATTCATGGAGAAGGTTTAGGTGTATAATTCATTATGGTTTTGTGTAAATTCGTTGACATATGGCGATCATTGTTAAAGATGTCACGAAAAATAATGTCTACTGGGAGCTATACTGGCGTGGCCGCGAAAGCCTATAGGGTATATGAAAAGTAATGGAGTAAAGGAGTAATGAATAGCAACAAATAGGAGTATAGCAACAAATAGGAGTAATAATGAATAGCTAGGGACGCACCCGAGCGAAGCGAGTGTAAGTCCACTAGTTTAAAATAAATAAATAAATGCAATGTAAGGTTAATATTATTTCAAACCCTTATTATCAAGCACTATTGCACTAAAATTCTTCCTTTAGAATAACTTTATATTATCAAATAAAACAGATAATACATTTTAACAGTCCCCGCCTATTTACAAAGGGTTATCAGTGTAGACGTTTCCAGAGATTAGTCAGGAAATATATGATAACAAAAGAACTTGTGATAATTTAAAATATTTATCTTGAACAGTACATAAAAGGTAAGTCAATAGTGTAAACTACTTATACTTCTATGTACACTTTATACTATTTTATTTTACGTCATTTGAATCTGTGAGTTAAATGATTTATTATCAATTATAATAGGTATATAATAAATATTATATGTTTAATATGTATAATAAATATCCTTAATCTAAGATTTTGAAAAACGTACCCATCGAGAGGCCTTTTTGGATTTTTCCGAAGTTAGGTGAGATTCTTCTGAACGTACCTGAAAGAATTATTTGAGTATTATAATATGGAATAAAATAAACATATTAATACGGATAATATTAAATTGTAATCAGCGAGCTTAGACAAGATGAAGGGTACAGGTAAAAAACAAGAATGTCATAATTCATTTTTATTTTTTTTGTTTTATACTGGTAACGAAACTACGAGTATGTCTATGGTAATTGCATTCTCAACCACTGGCTTTTACAAATACTTGACAGGTGTCGCTAAGAATATGTACGTTTTTATCTATGCCCAAAGCGAAAAGAACTGGAAATGTCCATGATATACGAGTATATAGGTAGGTGAAGAAGGAGGATTGTCCAAAAATGTGCATAGTAAAAAGTTACTGCATACTTTGATCTCAATAATAATATTATAACTTATTAACTTTAAATTGCTTTTTTCTCATAATCTACTCATTAGGACATTCCCTGTACTGTACTGGACTTTGCCTGTACCCTTCACATGATACGATCGTTTATGATTGGAATGTTTAAAAATTGTATTGAGATGATAAAAATTTTATGCTATAGAATCATAATATGTCATTCATATATTTATCAGTTATATATTTATCGTCAATGATTATAGAATGACATCTTATGTTAGGCTCCAGTCTCGTTAGTTTTGTTTGGACACTGTCAACTATAAAGTTAGTTTTTTTTTCTTGTGATTATATACATAGTAAACACCACAGACGTTTTGTCCGTGCCTTTGTCTGACTATTATTTCTATTTTTAGAGTGATTTTTTATCTTTTAATAAACGTAGGCTTATACTCTTAAGTCTTATGTTTTATCTACTAATATTTGGTAGATTTTTGACTGATTAGCGAAGTAATCTATGCACAACTGTCACGCTTTGTAAGAAGCCATTAACAAAAAAATTAAATTAAATTGAATTGGTTGAATTTACTCTTCTTGAGTAAAAGGAAATAATTTAAATACTAACACATGTTACATATGTGTAATGCTGTTTATTAATAATACAATAGTATATACAGGACAAATTAGAATTGTAATTATTCTAAACAAGTATAATAATTTTAATTAAAAAGAATAGCATATAATAGAACATTTAAGATTTAGAGCGACATATTCACTACTGTATCTGTTTGTTAAAGATAAAATTTGCAATATGCGCTTTACCCGTTATCTATGCGCGTTTTGAATCTTAGATGCAATTTTTATTATGGAAATTGTTGGAATAAAAGGTATGACAATATCCTTAGACTGAGTCACTGAATGTTTATGAATGACTGACTCATAGTTCATTTACCTTTCTGTTTATAGCTAAGTAATACTTATGCCACAGGTTATATTCCAAATGCATAGTTTACTATGCATCTTGAAACCTGTCCCTTACTTGTTTAAGTGACATAAAAATTAATTCTATTTTCATTAAGTTGTAAGTTCAAATTATTTATTTTCTCCGATGTCAAGATTAGCAAATGCATACAAGAGTCAACGGTATAAATTCCTTTTAGGTATCTTCAAACATCTTCAAACAGGCGTCTAAAAAGAAATGTGTTTAGATCGTTTTTAAATAATTATATTAATTATATTTTACATATTTTTAAACGATAAATTACTATGTATAAAAGAGTTTGTTTGTGATTCCATGTATCTAACAATAAGATGATCAGTAGACAAAATTATGCAGGTCAATTGGGTTAGGAGGTATTAAATAAAGTAATTTAAATTTATAAAAAGAAAAAATACATCAACAAATAATAAAAAATAAAATGATATTTTACACTACAATAATAATTTCTTAGGTTTTCCCTATAGCCATGAATGGGTGAAGTTTTCATTTGCGTTTAATATATGTATGATAACCTAGTTACTGCGTTGTTTCGCAAACAATCTTCGCTATTTACTGCAGAAATAAATTATACAGCTTTTAATTTAAAACCTAGCCCAGTTAAATCCAATGACAATAGGCTAAATACACTCGTAGAACACATAGAAACTGAAACCGTCGCAGATCATATTTAATTTTATATTTATCTCTTATGTTTAAATATTATTTTATGTTAGTACGTACAATTTTGGAAACATTCATTGATATGGTTTTTTAATATAAACCATACTATTGAATGTTTTCGAAATTGCACCGTCAACGTACCATCGGTGGTAGAATCGTATCGGTTAATTTGCCATATATTCTTCTGAATACAGCAAGTATAACTAGTAAATAATTTAAATATAACTGTTCACGTAAACGCGTCCCTAGGTGGTTATTGTATTGATAATATCATATACAATCAGTGCTACATTTTGACAATTTTTATTACGCACAATATGTGTGACTCCATTCTTAGTCCTGTCCTTTTTACTAAATTTCATCCAAAACCGTCAAGCTTTGTCAGCGTAAAGGAGTAATAAACATGAAACGTACATATGCAATTCGCATTTATAATAGTAATGTGATAAAATGAGTAACAAAACTGTAAGGCTAAAACCAAAGGACATTATCGTTAACAAACCAAATTAAGACAAAGAGGAATGCCAGCAATTGCAGTGATATCAACCCACACCGGCATTAAATCGCCGTCGGTCAATAATTTCGATTCAAGCGAACAATTTAATTCAGCTTAAGACGTTGCGTGGGCACATTGCATCGGCCATAAGTGCGTTATAAAACTCGATAAGCGTCGCGACAGTAGGCGGCCGGAAGAGTCGAGTGGAGTGTTAGTGGACTTCCTACTTAGACAGCGAACGATTCAACGGAAACGCTATTTTTGGCGCCCACTGTCGCTTCCTCCGAGGAAAGTTTGCTGTTGATAAATACATCTGATATTACATCAATTTGATCTCGTTCGTTTTTAATTTTGTGTGTTATATTAATTATTGCCTTATTATTATTATTTATATCTAAAATTAATATATTTAAATTTATTAAAAAAAAATACCTGTAGAGTTGTGAAAAATGCTGTCTTTTTTTATTTAAATGTTGTATCAATAAATATAATAAAAATCACGGAAAAAAATATTATTTCTTATAAGGCAACTAAAAAAGTAAAATGATAAGCATATCTTTAAACATTCCTTTCGCTATACTATAAATTCGTATCATTGTGTATCGTCACGTGAAATTTGGTTAGACTGTAAATCGCAATGATTTTGTTTGTGCACATTATAGTCAGTTTTGAATAGATACGAATAACAAACTTTATGTGTGATATAAACTTATATCATAAAATTCTATTCATTTTCTATGTAGCAGTAAGTACAAGGTGTTCTTTCTATATACTTTTTTTACATAATAGTTTGACAAACCACAAAATATAAGTAACAAGTGTAGTAATAGCTACATAAAAAAATAAAAAATGAGTATCCGTTATTGAAGTTTATAAAAAAATATTTTTTTAGAGTAATTAAAATATTTGAAAGTATCAAGTTTCCTTTAAAAAGTAAAAATAAAAAGTTCATTGCGACAGGAAGAGAGCGCGGGCATTCCATACTGCATTCCTCCGCCGAGGGTCCCGAATGGGCATCATTGTGCGACACGTCAGGAATGTTCTGTCAACGCTCTGTTATTTAAAAAATGTATAAGGGTTTTAATTTTATTGAAGTGAATTTCGCTAAGGTTAAACAAGTATGTATCTCAAATAATCCTACGTGAGGATGGATTGATGGATGTTTGTTACTATTACACGCCAGAACGGCTGAACAGATCTGGATGAAATTTGGCACAGCAATAGATTATAGTCTGGAATAGCACATAAATTACTTTTTAAAATGTACAATTCCCATTCAATACATTTGTTTTTGTCTAGGGATAAGTCCCAAGCGAAGCGAGGGTGAGATGCTAGTATAACTATAAGGAATATAGAAATAAAATAATAAATTTCATACTGTTATTCCGTCACGAAGTTTTTCTAATGAACCATAAACTAAATAATTTACTATAATATTACATGAACACGCTTATTTCAGTTTCTCTTAGATCATTGTGCTTCTACATTTTTCTCAGTTTTGTATATAATAAAATATATTTGAACAGTTTATATTGGCATAGGTATATATTATATAACAAAAAACTATATGTAATATTTCTTTTGCAGCATGCTTACGATTTCATTGAAAAAATACCATTGAGTTACCGATAGCAAAAAATAAATTCCATGTTCAAATTTTTTGTATATAATTTTCAAGGTTAATCATGGCTTCATTTTGTTACGCCTTTGAAAAGTAACTATGTGAAAAATACTTTAGAGCAGATACTAATTTTTAGAATATAATCCATCCATCTTTCTACATTCTTAGAAGCATTTAAAGGTTTTAGGTTAGATTTTTAAACTAAACTCTATTGTAGATCTTTTTTATGTTATCTTAATATTTAACAGTCTAATCATATATTGATATATTTTTTATATTTAAAATGATTAATACTTCCAAACGGTAAGTACTTAATACTTATATATATATATATATATATATATATATATATATATGTATGTACTAAAATTATTACATTTTCCATGATTGTTTTTCTCTACTGCTTATTTATAAAAATTCTATTTACAGATAATATCTATCATTAATACTAATTATAATGATAATTAATCGCTCTAATTATCATTACAATTAGGATATGCATTCAAAAATTCCTGGTAAATAGCCATAATGCGATATAGAGTGCGTCTGTTATCAGCAGGCGGCTATTCCAAAGGAGATGTAATTAAATACACATTACACTTTACCACTGATATAAAAGGCTCAAATTCGTTTGTTACTTAATTTCCAGATGTAAGGACGGTGCAACCCTTTAACTTTACAAGTGTTATGGGAAATTCACCATTAAAGCAGCAAGTTTAATTGCAAAATGCATTTCTTTAATTTAGTTTGTATATAGGCCATCGAGGGGAACTTGTTTATAACAATGTGCTGAACATAAGTTCAGCAGTAAGCAAATATTTTATATAGATCGTGTAAAATATGTATAGAATAAAGATGTTCTCGATTTAGCGGAAGGCTTAAAACTTACGGCTTTTTCTCAGAATCAGTCAAGGTTGGAGGTGTGAATATATCTGAAGTAGGTCGACAAAGTAGAACGACATCGGCTCACTGAATCATATGGTACACTGTCAGCGCTCAGTGCTTGTGGAGCGAAATACGTACTTGATTTTGTATGAAATGAAATAAAATATATTTATAGTGACAATAAGAAAAGTTTAGTTAACTTAGTCTATATTTAATCAAAATATTAAATTTGTTATTACTTATAATTTATTAGTTATGTGCTCTTAGCCTTAAGGTCAAATTATATGTTTATGTAATATCATGTGATAATATAATACAATATATGTTTGAGTGATATATTAGATAAAAGACACATAAACATACTTTTGGTGTATATTATTTTCATATTTAGACATAACGAAAACAAAAACATTATTTAAATGACAACATTTTATTTAAGCTACTGATTTAGTGCTTATAATTACGAAATAACAGGAAACAAAGTTATATTCGGTAAATGCAAATGAGTTGATAATTAAGACGCAGGATAGTTAGACTGTAGACGTTTACACACGAGCTACATGGCAACCGGCATTAATTAGGTTCACCTCCATGAAGCGGACACTAGAGCACTCAATACGCAATAGTCTAGAGCTCATTACTTCTTTACCCTATTAGGCTTCTAATATCATTAACTATTATCCATTTTCCATACCTACATACGTTCATAAAAGTAACAACAACTATAACCATTCTGTCCATAACATATGGCATTTTATAACCCAAGTTATTAGGAAAATATGTATTTTATGGAGGAAGCGTATGAATTATCAGAATCGTTATGGCGGATAATTAAACTCCTACTTCGCTGTTGTAATTACCTACTCTTAATATTTAATCTCACACACCTACGTAAACACCATACTCAATAAACGGCTATTTTGAAATATAATGGCTCGTTGTTTATGTATTTTTTGTTAAATGCGGTAATCAAAATTCTGTCTACATACTAGCTTTACCTTGATGCTTACCTTCTTTGGGAACAAAATTTTTGGTTTTCCCGTGTAAGTAGAGTATGATGCCATGTTATCGACTTTCGTAACAACCATAATTTGGTAAAAATCACTTAATCGTACACGACTAAACACTACATAAACCGAAAAATATGTTAAATAGCTTCGAGAATTTTCGGCGATCACGTGTCGTAAGGTTAAAGTGAACCGATAGTAACGTATCGAGCTTACGCTCCCTTATTGCTATGTACTGAGATCACAAAGAAAGTTTCTTTTCCGTTGATTTTCGTCGCAATAAGCTTTTAATCCTTGGCCGCTGCGTCCACGTCAGCGACGTCGCGCCTCAGATCGTGTGCTTACTTAATATTTGTACAACTGTATTATTCACAACCGGTTAAATGATAAATATTTTTCGAGCACTCATCAAATTTGTTGTCACATTTTAATATCGTCGCGGGCGATTCACAAGCGACGTATACACCTCTACACGCGCGATTCGCTTTCCGAACTGAATTTTGGTCGGCTTCAACTGTTGCTTTTATCAATTCAGCGGCGCGTCCCTCCCGCGAATTTTCCTCTCGCTCGAACTCAGCGCGGAGAGGGCGAGAGTGACAAGGATAGCACCTGCGCTACGCCTCACACTTGATATAAGTACAGCGATAGTGAATATGTATAGCGACATATGTTTGAGACTTATCCTGTATTGCCTATGCATGTTATTGCCATAATAGAGCCTGTGGAACTAACGTCAATGGCACATAAGTAACTCACATGCACTGCAATCAATTATCATTTGCTGATATATAATCAGTAGTTATCTTTGCATTATAATTATAATATTAACACAATAAATTAATGCTTAATGTAAAATAAATCATTTTTAACTCTACATAAAATTCATACGTTACATTTTATTAAAAAAATGATATTTGAAATTGTACCATTTTCATTAAAGTATTTTCTTTGTCTTTAACCTTTTATCAATTTATTAAAAAAATCTTAAATATTAAGAATAAAGCATATTAAGTCATTAAATTATTAGCTCACAAATATAGATAAAACTTAAACGTTACGTACATACATACATACATATATAATATGTTCAATATACCAAAAAAACCAAAAGCAGTTTATCTTGGTCATCGTAAATCTAAATAAGAACGTTACGATTTATTTATATTTAAGACTTATAAAATTCGTAGAAAAAGAGAGATCCATTATTATAAATCCAAGTAGCGATGAAAAGGTAGCTATTAAATGTAGAGTACTGCAAAAAGTTAAATAAATAATTTTCTTATTCAATGATTCACATCGCATATAATATATAACATAAATTGACTCAACTTATAAGGACAACTACCGTTATACGCAATTCGTGCTTTATCCTTTGTTTGCAATGGTGGGTAGTACCAAAAAGGAAAATCAAGATTTATGAGATGATTTACAAAGAACTTAGTGATATTTTTCATTTTTCTCATACAGATGGGCTTGAATATAGAAGTTCTATTTAATTTAATGTGGTAAAATAGAGTTTTATAAAGTTTAAAAAATAATCGATTGCTGCATACCATAATTCTAACATTACAATTCATTAACTTAGTTAATTAATATCTATGTTTTGTTCTTACTAATGAATTTAATTACAAAATGCACAAAGAAAATATGAAAACCTTACATTATGTGTAAACTTTATTCAAAATACCATGGGATTGTTTTCTATTCCCAAAATTTTCAAGCAATGAAATAATTTTTAAGTTTCTGAGGCAATTAAAAGAAATATTTATCTTTACTTTCAAGATGTGAGTAACAACCATTAACTTTATATCCTGGATAGGCCTTCAGTGGAAATAGAAAGCTGTGACACACGATCGTCGCGACGTCGTGTCGACTTGCGCCGGCGCCGGGGGGCGATACACTATTTTCAGCGTATTTTGACTCAATTTCTTACTTCATCGTACAAAAATATCTACGTGCTTAAGTTTTAATGTATCAATAGTGGCTAAATAATAGTTATTAAGGTTTAATAATTTGTAGAGTATAAAGAGTATTCAGTGATTTGTCTCTCTATTAAGTAGCTTTTCGAGTTTTAATTATTTTCATACATTATTATTATAACTGTAAGGGCTTATACTATGTTATATAGTTAATTCTTCACGCTGTAATAGCATAACGAATTTGACCCGTCAAGTCGAGTCGTAGTCGAGCGAAAATGGCGAGCTTATATAGATATAGAGCTTATTATATACATAGCTATACGTTAACGAAATCGAGAGCAAAAAATAGTTATTTATAATTTATAAGTGTTACCAGTGCATCTTATTTTTTTTTAATAAAAAGCTATATATGACTATACAATGAACGTATTTTAGAGTAAGTTAACATTAAAAAAGCCGTCTAATAAATAAATTATCAGTACTAAGCCGTATTATAAATACATAATATAAATATTATGTGATAGTGCGAAACCTTTGTCGTACAAGATCGATTCACGCCTGACCGATTTTATGATTAATACCTTAGTTTTAAACTTATTTTCATACTGGTGAGGTGATTCTTTGAATTGACATAACTTTTTTATTTATGAACCGATTGAAATAAAACAAAACTAAATGTTAAGTGAAGCTTACCACAATACATTAACAAAAACCGCACCCAAATCGATTAAGGTGTTTCTGAGATTAGCGCCCACAAACACACAGACAAACAGACAAAAATTCTAAAAATCATTGTTTTGGGTTCTATTGCGTTAATAAAGACCCCCAGTAATAGTTTTTCTCAAATATCTTCTATGTACAGACAGCGATTAGTTACACTTTTATTATATGTATAGATTATTTTCATTAGTATGCTAAAAAATATAACGATTCAATACGACGTCACCTTTTGAACGATCTTTGTAGAGTACTCGATACAAAACGAATTTCCACGTATACAACATGTCACGGTTTTCTTCAATTTCATATCACAACGAACACTGCTACACTATTCACGTATACACTACGATGATCCACGGCATACGTCTACGTCAAATAATAGTTTACTCAATTCTGTCGTTAAGTGAAAAGAAAAATAAATCCACGCTGCACTTAGCGAAATCAGCACAATCATTTGCACGACCGATATTTTTTGCGATTCCGCATTTTGAATGTGTTATGCAATTTAAATTGGCACATAAAGTTTTCCTTTGGAAATGAACACGTAGATACGAAATTAAGAAATTAACTTATAATCTTAATAGTCTTTATTGATTTAAAAGTAGTCGAATTGGCAAAATATTATTATTTTTGCTTCAATCACAAATTAATTGTAATAAAAAAACAACAAAATAAGGTCAGCGAGTTGATTCAAAGCTTTCTGAAACTATTAGCTGTAAAAGTAAACTTACTTACTGCTAACCTTCAGAGTTGGAACCACATATTATAAAACTCGAAAACCTCTTATAAATGACTGGCAGAACTCGCGGCTTCGCTCGCGATTAAACTAGGAAAAATACGACATTTCATGCAAATATGTCCAAGAAATAAAAAGTTTCATACAAACTTTATCCCCTATTTCACCCCCTTGGGGTTTGAATTTTGAAAAATCCTTCCTTAGTGGATGCCTTCGTCGTATGAGGAATACGTGTGCGAAATTTAAATTTTTTAGCCGTAAGTTTTTGGTCTGTGCGTTGATACATCAGTCAATCTTTTGCCTTTTATATACATATATTATCGAGTTTTATAAAATTAGGCTTAACAAAAAGTCGTACGACTTAATTAAAATATTTTTCCTTAACTGTCTGTATCTTCCTTTGCTGATTGTAAAAAGTAATGAAAGAAATATGATTTTGGATTTTCATAAATTAGAATAAAAATAGGTATACATATAAATAAAACGCGTAAGCGCTATGCCTTTTACAAGTCTTATATAAAAGGGAGACATGCTTACGTTCATCAATGTTATTACCAGATCAAATAAAAGTTTACATTTCCTTTGTTACAATACAAGGTAGTATTAATCACTGTAATAATATAAATACGACAGTTTGAGTGGGTGGGAGAGTGTTACTTCAGCACGCTGCACTGTAACGGTTCAATGGAAGAGGGAGAGGACTAGAACGAAACAGTTTTTATCATCGATTAACACATAGAATAGTTTTTACTGAATATCTCGCGCACAACGCATTATTAAAGCCTCAATTCTTTTTTAAATAAAAAAGTTTGTGTACTTTTCAATAATAAATTAGAACACTTTTTGAACACTTATAGTTAGCTAGCTTTTTGGACACTTAGCGTAACTAGCGGCTCACCCTCGCATCGCTTGGGTTCATACCTTGGTACGTTTTAAGGGTTAGTATGGAATAGATGGACTATATATTATATATGATATACATATATAATATAGCCTATAGCCTTCCTCAATAAACGGGCTATCTAATACAAAAAGAATTTTTCAAATCAGATTAGTAGTTCCTGAAATTAGCGCGTTCAAACAAACAAACTCTGCCTCTTTATAATATAAATATATAGTATAGATTATCTCGTTCGATTAGTTCGTCATCACAATGTATCCGTAATCTTGACCATCAATTAAATAGAGCATTTAAATGCAAATTATAAAATTTATTTTGAATTCAGAATCAAATTTTAAATTGGAAAGTAAAATAAAAGATTTTTAAACCGTGGTAAATGCTCTGGTAATTAATATATGCATATTTTTCAATCGTAAATAATCATTATATACGTATAAATACGTATTACATTATATTATTATACCTTAAAAAATAAGTTTTGTTAAATATCCAATGAATTCTAAATTTACCTACTTATAATCTTCAACTAATGTGCAAAATATCATATAGAAAACTAAAACATTTTTAAAAGCTTATACAATGCTACAAGTACACAACAAAAACAATAATAAGTATTTAGAATAACAATTGTAGATTTAAGAGAGTATGGAAACGCTTTTGTCGAACTGTAAAGAGACTTGAATCAAATGTTTTATAAAAGCTATTGAAGAATTTTAACATCGATGAAATAAAATTATATCCAGACTAGCGGCTCATCCTCGCTTCGCTCGGGTACACCTCTACAAAAACAAAAACAAATCTATCCCTCGGGAACCGTATATTTTTCCGGGATAAAAGGTAGCCTATGTGTTAGTCCAGACTATAATCTATCTCTGTGCTAAATTTCATCCAGATCCGGTCAGCCGTTCTGCGTGAAAGAGTAACAAACATCCATACTCACAAACTTTCACATTTATAATATTAGTATAGATTTCCCGTTTAGTTAATACACAGTAGAAAACTTTCAGGATTTCATTTCTTTATTACAAGTGTAGCTAACAAAAGCGTGTTAAAGACACTAAGATACGTACATATATTGTAATTTATTTATATTGTAATGCAATTATTGGACGGTCATTGCACTTAAGCACCAAATGTGGACGATATATTGCTCACACCTTTCGACACCGATACAAATTGCCCTCCCAGCATAATGCAAGCGAGCACGTAGACCAATATAGCGTACTTTACACAAATTTATGTGACGTAAACTGTACAGAATTCTTAGAAATATGTTTTTTCTTCGGGTTTCCACGGCATAATTTGCCTGTTACAAATATTCCTATATGGAACAAACCAATTAAACGTAGGATTTTATTGTTTGTATTGCGTGAAATTAAGTTACCTAAATATAAGGCGTGTGACAATTTTTAAAATTTTTAAAGGCCATTTCATAAATATCATGACAAATGTCGGATGTTATGGAATAATTGCTTTAAATGCAAAATGCTTCGACAAAAATAAAATACATATTTCAAAAATGTCTTGTAATGTAGAGTTTCTACAACAAAAATACTTACTTGTAAACCACACTCAGGGGGACTTTTTTTTTCAGTTTTTCAGAAATTCTTGATGTAGAATCATTTCATAAAAAAACAATTAATTTATATTAATGATATTTATTTTATACATTTCATTGTATAAATAACAATGTATAAAGTCTTCCACCGCTTTATGAAATTAAGTAAGAGTAAAATATTTATAAGCGGGTAAGGGATTACAATTATGTACTAGGCGTAACTGTTGCCTTGTATATGTTAATGAGCCCTTTGATGTTAGAATAATATTTCGAGAGCCTTAAAGAACATTTTGTTAAATTTATTACATCATGCTACGTTTAAAGATAATAAACACTTTACGTTTAAGTCGACTTTGTATGGTTTTAGCTTTATTTGTCTGTTCATTTAAATAATAATATCTCTTAATAAGTTTTTGCCTGCAACTGCTCAACTTACTAACTCGAAAATTTAATTTTTTTTTATTAAAAAAAAAAATTGAATCGATGGAGTAGATATTAAGTACTGTGTGTAAACAAACACATTTTATCTCTTTAAAATGGTGTACACTTATATAGTGATTATTTTCCTTAATCATATTAATATTAATATAATATGTTATATAAATATAATATTGACTATATATTTTTTAAATTTAAAAGCGTTATATTAAGTCATTACCTACTTAAAAAAGGTATATACGTATTTTGTGGATTTCTTAAAATTATTAACAAAAATAACCTCTACAAGTTCTACCATTTTGTTTGACTCTTTACTATTAATGAAATTTGAAAGTGTATTTGATAACCATATCGTAAATATCCGGTTTATTTCTAACATTTTTTTTTTAACTTTATAACTTTGAAGATGCGCAAAAGAATTTGATAAAAATGCACTTTCTGTTTTGGAATTATTATTATATAAAAAAAGAATCAAAATAAATTTTTATTTTAAAAATTAAAACACGTCTAGTATAATTTATCTAGAAACTGCTTTAGGCAACAAGCGATGCATAAAATACAAATAATAGTAAAATAAATACACATCATGTAACGCTGATTTTTGTAATTGGATATTTTCCTATGTACCGGGCAAGACGCAAGACGCGTGGGAAGCTAACAAAAAAGTGCTATGTGGGGAAAAATAATTTAAACTTAAATTCATACAAATATCCGGAAGATTTATTTTATAGTTATCTATACATATGATAAAAATGTAGAGGTCGAATGTCTGTACATAGAAAAAAAATGCTAAAAACTAAGTCAGGGGGGTATAAGAAGAGAAATAGAGCAAATCTAGATTTTTTTTTCAAATTTTTTGTTTCTCTGTCTATTTGTCTGTTTGTACGGGCTAATCTCCGAAGCTGTTGGACCGACTTAAATGAAATTTTGCATGGTGGTACCATATATTCCCGATCAACATTTTAGATACTTTTCATCCCGGAAAATTAAAGAGTCCCCATGGGATAGTTAAAAAACTATAGTAACTTAAGTAACTTATACAGCTTAGTACACGAAAACTACAGATTGGATTTTAATGAAACTTTACAATAATATAGTTCATACATCAGAATAACAAATAGGCTACTTTTTATCCTGAAAAAAATTACTGTTCCTATGGGTTAGATTTGCTTTTGATGGTCTAGAGGCGAACCCGAGCAAAGCGAGGATGAGCCGCTACTAAGTAATATATTCATAAAAATAGCTATGTAAATAAATAATTACTTTACTGTCTGTACGTTTGAGACAAGATGTCAAGTACAACAATAGGTTAAACTAGTATAGTATTATATGATCTGTGATTAAACAAAACTAGTTCTATAATAGGTTTTTAGAGAGTTACTAGCGACTCACCCTCGCTTCGCTCGGGTTCGTCCCTAGCTTGCATTAAATCACGATTGATCAGTTTTCGACCGGAGAGGAAAAATGATTAAATTACTAAAATGGCTATTAAAAAATAAGGGTTGATCGTAGAAGGGTGAAAATTGAGGATTGTATGTATTTTTGTATGTTGTATCATAAAAAAATAGAAATTAATTAATAATAACAATTATTAATTATTAATTAATAGTATTATATGATCTGTGATTAAACAAAACTAGTTCTATAATAGGTTTTTAGAGAGTTATTGGTAGAGCTTACATAAATACAAACGATATCTATATATAAAGGGCACATACAGTTCAGTTCAGTACCTTTTTCTTCTCTGTTTATCAACCGATTTTCTTTTGTTTTCTGATTAGTAACTATTGGCATGCTTAAATATCAACTCGTATTAATAAAAAAAATAGGTTTTTTTTATTTACATATAAAAATATGCTTTTCTCATTTTTAAATAATAATTATGATCAAATTGCGACCTCGGGATGAAAACTAGCATGTATAATAAGCCTTGAATCCGAATCGAGCCTTCTTTGTTATTTAATTTTTCTTCATATAATGTAAGTATGTTTTGTTTACAAAATTGTGCACAATAGTTAATTATTATTAGCATCAAACGCGTTGTAAAACTTCGCCATAAAACAGTTTATACTTTTATTATGATGTTGTCTTTAATAACTACATATTATTATTTGTGATGGTCGCGCCGTTTTATTATGATGATAATATTGTACAATTCCTTGCTATAATAACTAAGTACAGTTATTTTTAATAGATTTATAATTTTAAAAGTACAACTATGATTTAATGTTACATTAAAAAGTTAAATCATAGTATTATAATTAACATTTTAGTATTTAGGTCAGGTTATTTTTGTACGAAAATACAGAGGGTATTTTTGTTCCTTTCTTAGGATGATTAATTGATCACGAAATGATTGAAACTTATGAAGCTCTCATCATAAAATCTCGTACTCATTCTCTATTTTCAATCCCAATTCGTAAGAGATCGTATTTAATAATATGTAATTTATAATGCAACATTAGACTAATTATATGCTTATTATAAATGCCTATTACTAATTGTAAGGAAAAACCGCTGATGATAAGGTTTGTGTAATAATTTTCAAAGTATAATTTGTTATTGTATTATCGAAAGAGTCAATGGGAAATAAATGTTAGATAAAATAGAATATATCTGTTATGTATGTTAAATAATACAGATATTTGTATAATTAATTTATGGCTTTTACGAACGATATCTAGGCAATTAAAACCTAAATTGTTAATACTTATTATTTATTTAATGTCAAGGTTGAATACGAAATTTAGTCCTATACTACTTGTATTCGTAATAAATCATTGAGACGTTAATTCAAATTATTTTTGAGTAACTCACAGATTATAATTGAAAAAAAAACCGACTGCAGCTGATCTTTTTTGATTACCAGACATCATATTTACTAAATAAACTATATAACTAGTAGTTCACGAGAACAAACTGCATTTTGAGGAGCTATTCTGCTCATCACGCCGAAGATCCTCATCAGATCTTCACCAAATTTTTATGAGATCAACTTAAGGTTCACTACTACTTTCTTCTTTACTATCTTTCAAATAAAAAAAGAACCATTGAAATCAGATTTCATAAGGCGGAGATATCCAGTAGTAGCCCCCTTTTTGCCCCTTATTGGAGGAAGTACCCCTTCAATCAAAAATCTCCGACGACAAAAAAAAAGTTGTAATACCAAGGCTATACCAAGTTTCGTTCAGATCGGTTGTAAAATATGACCTGTAGAGGAGTACCAACAAACTGACAGAGGAAAGCAAATTTGCCAAACTTGAAGCAGAGACGTTTCTCTCGCTCAGTCAATTATTACAATAAAGTTAAATCTAATAGATTGTTAAAAAAAATCAAGTCCTTTATACAATAGAGCTTGTCAAACAAATGGCAAACATACACAATCTTCTATCGAAATACAATAAATGATCAGTTCTGTTTTACTGTAAATTGCAATCAATTAACTTGATATTCTATATTATTATCTAAAGTTACATTTTGCTTACCAACCACGTGTTTGCGAGCTTGGCTTTATCTCGAAAGCACGTGTCTTTAATGTCAACACGGAGTGGTGTTGGATTTCAACAGACTACGCTGACAAGATCCTATACTCTATAGTCACTTATTGTTGTGCAAATATTATAAGGTTATGTTGATAAAATTATTAATTTAGTAATACTACCATAACCCGCCAATTGGTTGTTTATTGCATCAAATAACAGACGCAGTCTAATATATACACATTTATATTTAATATTTTACTATATTTAGTAGGAAATCGTTTTAAAATTATATAGTAATTAATGGTAAATTAATATACATGGACTGAGGACTTATGACTTTACACGTGTATATTTCACTAAGTCGCCATTCTCTATAAGACCGCGTATTATGAGAAGATTACGTTATAATTTTTAACCGATTTAAATTTTGGGTGTGATTGTTCACAAAATCAAGCAAACTTATTGATAGGTTTGATCATAAGCTCTACTCTACGCATCTTCCTCTCACATTTTTGAAAGAATATCTATATTCTATACATATAACAAAATTGTAAATAGCTGTCTGTACATGAAAAATAATTGGGGAATACGCAACTATTAACGCAATAGAACCCAAAACAATGATTTTAGATTTTTTGTCTGTTTGTCTGTGCGTTTTTGCCCACTAATCTCAGAAACGGCGTTACTGAATTGCGGTTTTCACTAATGTATTGTGGTAAGCTTCACATAACATTTAATATTTGTTTTATTTCAATCGTTTCATAAATACAAAAGTTATGTCTATTTAAATAAAATTATTCTTTGCTTGAAGAGTAGCTAATATTTCAAGTTAAATCGACCATCCTACACAAGAATAAAATAATAGCATTGATCTATGATTGTATTTAATTGATATGCTGTGATATATTCAAACATGTTTGTAACAATACAACCTTCTTTGTTGCGCTTCGTACGACATTAGTTTTAAAAATATTTTTCTATGAGACTTAGCGTACGGGGCGGTGAATCAAAACAGTATTAACAATCGTTCTAGCCTCGCCTTATTTATACAACGAAGGAGAAGTTATCTATATTTAGTTTATGATCCTAATCTGTTTGAAAAATATTTAATAATAGCCTGTGTGTTTGTGAGTTTGGCTTTTATTCAACCTATTCAGCGCGCGCTTATACTGATTAAAATTTATTTGGTACTGGCTGACTTAATTTAGCTCATGGGCCTAAGAGTCTAATAACTTCATAAGATTTCCGAATTGTTTTATGTTTTGTTTAAACATACTAATTTGTGTAATACTACACAATACAATCTTTACGACTTTAAAACAAAGCATATAACTCTGTAATTACTGGCTTAAACAAAAAGTCAGAAACATCTATCTGAATTTTATAGACCTATTCATAGATATTATACAAAAGAATTTTAGTAGTTACGTACAGTATGGAGTGCCACGCCTATTTTTATGATGTTTTTTTTTTTTAATTTGACCACAGAATTGTGATAAACCTTACTTTCAGCTTTTTTTGTTGTTTGAGTTCAGTTGAGTTACTAAATTTCAGCAATATAGCTATAATAGTCTTCGAGTGAAATGGCTGTGACATACGGACAGACGGACATGGCTAAATTACTAGGGTTCCCTTCCAATCATTTGGCTATATAACTAATAAGAAATGATAAATTGATAACGTAGGTATGTTCTATTTTTTAAATTAAAATATTATCTCTGCTTTAAGTAGGGATATACCGAAATTTAGTAATATTTTCTATATTTTAGACAACGAAAAATCTTATTCAGGTTCATTCCTCATTTATGAAAAATACTCGATTTATATTACACATTATACTCTTCATACAAACACTTCAAAAGTTTATAAGATAGCCAAGAACTCTTGTATAAGTAAAAAGACAATACTCGAACTATGATCAATTTGGCATTGGAATTTTAGAGTTAGCCCAGCGCCCACGCCCAGTCTAAACATAAATTGTGTTTGATAACGACTAGTGTCCAACCACATTACAGGCACAGAGTAGATTTTGACAATTTAGTGGTATTTATAATTTTTCAGGAAGATTAGTGTTATAGAATAAAAATATTACTGACACGCTTTCGCTCATACGTGTCCCCAATACCTCCCAGTTTTCAAAAGCAAGAAAAAATGAATATAATATATCTATCTGTGCATAAAATTTTATCCAATCTGTTGAAAGATCTAGATTAAGTAACGTTCATATACTTATTACTTTTACAATATACGGAATACACACATATACATACGTATTACATTAGTAGGATTTGCTATTGATATTTCAAGTAAACCATTTTAGGAGTCACAATTTCGTTTATCGATTACGTCAATGCTCAATATAATACATGTGATAACTATTATCACAAATACGTCATATAAGTGATAAATATGAAACTTTTATCAAAATGTACTATTCAAAGAATTTCTTATCATTTAAGTCGTATGACACAACTTCCTCGCGTATCCGATGATAAGGATAACTTTAAATCAGACCGGAAACACATGACACAGGAGAATATGAAAATTAAATGATTTTATTCATGTTTCCAATATTTATTCTAAGAAAAAAGACAAAATAAATACCAAACCTAGTGAGTTTAATCGGGCGATTTCGATCGAAGAAATAGAAATTGTTTTAGGTAATAAAAATATATTTGAGTGAAAACTTGCCGACAAAGCCTGTCGGGTCTGTCGCTACTCGCTTACCCTAAATAATATTTGCGCCCCCTATTTTGTAATTCGTTTTCTGGCTCAAAACCAATAATACGAATGAGACCACAAAAGTAGACTTAAGCACAGATCATATTATACTATACAAGACTTAAATAAGACTTACTAAATGTATGAGATGCACAATACAAAATTCACTGAAGATTATTCATCTACCATATCCTAATATTATAAAGAGGTAAAGTTTGTGAGTTTGTGATGTTGTAGGAGGTAATCTTTGATTCTACTGAACCGATTTAAATGAAAGGCAAGAAGAGAGTTTGAGACCCTGGGAAGGACAAAGGACATATTATACTGGAAATCATCCCTTGAGGGGGTAAAAATGGGGATGAAATTTTGTATGGGGAATCAACCTAGGGACGAACCCGAGCAAAGCGAGGGTGAGTCGCTAGTATATTATAGAGTATTAGAGAATAATCTCTAAAATAAAATACTCTGTGTAACGTATCCAGTACCTTTGCACTTCAATGGAACTTGGCAATCTGGCCGGCAGGACATCCCAATAGAGGCGATATAAAGTTATTTGTTTAAGTTTAATGCCTGCCCACGTGCCCTACTGTAAATTAGAATATTATGGTTTTATTGTGCCTCATTCATTGAGCACTTCCACTGACCATTTGACCTCCGACTAATAGGACAGACGACACCGTCGTAACTTGTAACACTACACGTAGACAACTAGGCTTTATGGTCATTTGGTAATGCTAGTGATTTGCTTGAAAATTTAGACGTTGTAGGTTTATCTATACTAATAGCTTTTTGTATTTATGTCAGTGATATTTCCAGTATAATATCCCAAAATTGCCATGGCGTTATTGACAGAAGAAATTATTTAGATGTATACATAATTAAAATACTACATTTGTTACAAAATCGTAACACCAATTTTGACAAAAGAAAAAAAAACGTGGAATACATAAAGGAACATCACAATTCGAATGTTTCTTTTTTGTTTGCTATTATAAAAGTCTAAGAATTTCTTGCAATTTTACTGTGGAATGCTAGTGCAATATTCTTATTTTAAATAAATTATGTACATTGTGTATAATAATAGTACTTCCGTGCCACCCTTTGCACGATTTTAAAAATCTAACGCTATGTGACCTACTTTTAAAATTGCAATATTTTTAATAAAGCCTTTAAAAATTATGAATCCGAACGAACAAGTATTGAATAAATACTTAGATAACTCATTCAGGATTAAGAAATTTTCTATTAGATGTAGTGGTAGAGTCTGAAATTATATGAGTGTAAAACTTCTACACTGGACATAATTATTACACTTTGACCATAATATCAATAAATCAACAATTTAAACTTTTAAGTATGATGAATGAATGCGTAATACTTTACAGTTAAGTGACTTATCATTTACATGGCATAATATGACGTGATTCACTTACATCTTTTCCCTCTATTGCATTTCTCAAAAGAACTGATGACAAACAACTAAACATGATATATCCAAAATATATTTACTAGAAAATGTTTGGAGCATTATATTATGAATTGATATTGTATAAGGATTTGACTGATATTAATGAAAAAAAAATACATTTTCTTGGTATTCATACCTTTCACATTTGGCAAACTCTTTACTGACATTTGATGTAAGTACTTAAGTTATTTATCAGCAGTACCTAGCATCTTTTGTTAGGGAATACTTGTTATATTAGAAATACAAACTATTTCCTCACAAAAGTAACGTTTTTATAAACATATACCATGTGAAGCATTTTCAAAACACTATTTTCTTTAGATTTATACAGCGTATGAGCTAAAATGTCTCATAAGCTCATTTCATCTCATATCCGGCTCATACACGATAGCAAATCGCGACTCATTGTTGTTGTATGAAAGAAAAATTGACCAACAAACAGATTTTTCTATATATAATTTTAATATTAATAAAGAAGTAGGGTTTCTCTATCTATTCTTAAATACTTATTTCTCTATCTATTAAAATGTAACAAATATTTTAGATAATACTTTCTTAGATTTACGCAAATATTGACATTTTAAATAAAACTACCTTTAAATTATTTTGATTTTTGGTTCCCGACGTTTCGAATACTTTACAGCAATCATGGTCTGGGAGAGACTAATTTTAAACATCTCAAAAGTTATTATATACTTAGTTGTTACAGAATAAATTGTAATTTTGTAGGTAGGCACTGTCTGTTTTCGAAAAATTCAAAACGTCGGGAACCAAAAATCTAAATGAATCCACGTAAAAATCCGAAAAGATGGTTTTATTTAAAGTATCTTACATGTTATAGAATGAGGAACGGGGTGCAGTGGCGGGAGAATTGCGTGAAGCGCTAGCGCTAGTAAACTAATAATATGAAAATATAAATGTATTTGAATTTTCTTTTATGTAAAACAATTTTACAAAGTGATTCACAATCAATCAATCATGTTTCCATACTTCCGTATCTTTGTTAGATAAATGATAATATTGATATAGATATAACATTTGTTCTTTTTGAGTGCCTCAGCAATGAGCTAAAAATAGTTCATATGGAAAAGTATTGAGTATACTTTTCCATTCAGTGTAATCTTTTGTTACAGAAATAAATAATACATCCTTTTATAATAATAAAATATGTGTTATCATCTTATAATTTTTGCGATGTATATAGTTTATTTTATTTTCGAGGTACAGTGAAAGTTACTCAGTAATAACATCGGCATCCTGTGTGGCTCACAACTTTTTTCTAATTATGTGATGTTTGAGTATGTGTCTACATTATATTTTTCTATATATATAAACAAAGTCGTGTTAGTTACACCATTAATAACTCAAGAAGGGCTGGACCAATTTTTATGATATTAGATTTTTTAGATTTCTCTTAGTCCGGAATAGGATAAGAAGTATTAAAACATTAGAAAAATTTCAAAAAAATAATAATATTAAAGTTTATATGGCTAACTCTGGCAAATAGCTACTTTAAATATCTATGTAAAACGTACCTAGCGATAATATATAAGTAAAAAGTCATTCACATCTGACTAAACAGGAAACCTCGAAAACTACTTAACCTATGAAGCTGAATGTATATAAAGGTAGATAGTTTGTAAGTAAGAAACTCATTTTTACGAATTGGTGTCTGAAGATATCTTAATTTTATATGAAAGTTCTATGTTTCTGCTGCTGAAAACATAAAGATGAATTGTTCTATAGTAACACAACTATTTACTATATAGGCGAAGCCGCGGCAAACGCCAGTATTATACATAAATACTACAGTAATATTTGTTATGATTATTTAAAACACTCGAATTATTCCGCTGATTCATATTTCAACATAAAATTTACACTCACCGTTACATTGGATGTGATATACAAAATGTTAAACTTACCTGTAAGCAAAAGAACGGAAATCTTTAATAAATCTTGAATAACACTGGCTGATTCATGTATTAGTCAAGTTTATGGCTAGACGAGCCCGTAAAATAATGTTTACTTTGTTAGTAACGAGGGCGGGAAAGAGTAAGAACCTCTACAAAATTAAGATAATCACAAAACCTAGCAGATATTGTATTTATTAAATTCAATTGAAAAGTATATATTCGAAACTCTTTCTTTTACGTTTCTAATAAAGTCAGTTATATGTTTTTTATATGTTATTGGTTTAATTGTAAGTTTAACAGATAATGTTAAATATTCATCATGTTTGTAAGAATCTAGAGGTCCTATTAGATAACCTATATAAGAGTGTATGGAAGATGTAATTATGACCGCTATTGAAATGACTAATATCAAATAAAATTATTATTCAAATTTTAATCAAAAAAAATATGATAAAATTCTGCGGAAGGTTATATATACTACGTTAATAGTTCATTAATATGTGCTTTGCTAAAAATAACTTTTAAGTAAAATTTGTAATGAATAGCAATTTATTATTTACAAAATATAAATAACTCATAGCGGCTCACCCTCGTTTCGCTCGGGTTCGTCCCTAGGTACGTTTTAACGATTAATATGAAATACAAATCTTTGAATTTCTCGGCTTTTCTGTACTATAATATGCATGTATTATACATATAAACCTTGCTCTTGAATCACTCTATCTATTAAAAAAACCGCATCAAAATCCGTTGCGTAGTTTTAAAGATCTAAGCATACATAGGGACAGACAGATATCGGAAACGACTTTGTTTTATACTATGTATGTATAAATAATATATGTAAATCTTAAAATAATATAACGCAAACAGAAAAGACATGTTTATAAATCACTACGGGTGATTTCGGTATATTACCTATTAATCCCTAAGCCATTTCTATAATATTTCTTGCTCTATGAAATAAGATATAATAAAATAACTGATTACCTTGGAAAGTAGACTTCATGAAGCAAACACGCAAATGGAACACATAAAATAGACATCCTAGACAGGAACAATGTTTTCACGTGTTTATCGTAACAATTAATTGAATTAAAACAATTATTAATCTATTTTACAATAACTTTTATAGTACACAATATTCAGTTAATAAAAAAATATTTTCGCTGTAATAAATTTATATTAATATGTAAATTATAGTGCAATTAGTTTAGTAGAATTGTTGTTTTACCAAAGTTTGTGCTAAGTGAACAATTCAAAGCTTTATATACCTGAAGAGAGGAGTCTATCTCATGTTTTTCTTGCTTGATGACAATATAAAAACAATGCATACTAGAAAGCGGTTACGAATGTCTCATAATTTCTAACTTTGAACAATCTCATCTGTACTGTAAATACAAATATTTGCATCATCCGGGGATCGAAAATATATACATATTAAAAAAGCACTATCAAATTTATTATCAAAATTAAAGCTACAAACAATAACGTGTTAAAGGGTAACTTATTTTTCTGTCACGATACATGAATATTTAAAAAAGAAAATCTATATTACATTCTAGCTTTGCAAATATAATTTATTCTGTAAATTTAAAAACTTATACTATTTTAAGCTATTGTCTTAATAAAAAATATGCAATAACAAAAGGGGGACTAAGAATAATTTTGCATTATTACTATGTACGTTGTACGAGTACATGCATATTTTAAGATTTACAGACAATTTAATTTTACAGTTCCCAGTCTCTCAACATTAAAACAAAAAGTTAAACTAAAATTAAATACGTACATCTTTTAGATAAGGAGTTAAACCTAGTTACAATGTTATTAGATGTTTTAAAAAGTTTTTTCTTCAATATATCTGTTGTTATATAAGTTATAAATTTAATTATAGCTTTTATAGAAGTATCAATTTCCATAATATACTCGGAAAATACCATGATACCATCGCTGCATATTTCACTCGATGACAATTGACGATGTCACAACCATAGTGATCCAAGCGACATTTTTGTCAAAAGGAACTTTTTGTCATTAACATCCCAAACAAACATATATTTTTCATGTCACACTGATCCAAGTGCTTAAGATGAAAATGTGACTTGGACCACTATGGTACTAACGTCGTTAATTTAATTTTATCTCAATAATTATTATCAAACAATAGTTTTCTTATCTTGAAGTCTGCTTTGAATCCTATCTATTTATTTCTCAGAATTCTTAATAAACGTTACAATAGGCTACATAACAAAAAGCGAGATGATTCATTCTTTAACCGACTTGAAAAACGAGGAGGTACTATGTTCGAAGCGTGTTTATATTTTTTTTTTATCTATCAATTGTTACCCGAAAAGCTAGACGGATCAGATTAGCTTAAATTGTATTCAACTAAAATTTTTCTCATATGAAATGAACAGTTTTCACGAAAATGAGAAAAATCATTACATTATAAGCTTATTACACAGGAGTGGATAGTATTCAGCCCTTTTTTAACGTCCCACTGCTGTGCACGGGTCTCTCTTCAGTACGAGGGGAATCAGGCCATAGTCTACCATGCTGGCCAAGTGGATAGTGTGATATAGAGAGTGGATAGTGTGACTCTTTAATGGCTACTAGAATAGTATTGTCTTCTATGCTTCTAGTAAACTCGCTTTTTGCATGTATTGACATATAAAAATTTCATACAATATAACATTTTTATACTAGCATATATACAATTTGACTAGTGAATATATATACTATTCTTTATTGCACTTATATGTAAAATACAGAGATAAACTAATAATAAAATTAGTTAGCAAAGGTGGACTTATCTCTAGAAGAGATCCTATATATACTAAATATATGGACAGTTTACAGATTTTTATTTAGTTAATGACTAGCGACTCAGCCTCGCTCCGCTGGGGTTCGTTCCTACTTACATTTTAACGTTTGGTATACATTTCTCAGAGATGAGAAATTTTCCCGCAGTAAAAAGTATCCTATATGTTGACACGGGTAACCAGCTATCATCATACCAAATTTCATCAAAATCCCTCCAGTGGTTTTTCCGTGATTCGGTAACAGATAGACAGACAGACAGACAAAAATTTTAAAAACTATAGATTCGGTCTCTATATCGATAATAATATCTATGTCAATAAGATTTTCCAAAAAATATTTAATGTACAGATTCGGCCTAGTTACAATTTTATAATATGTATAGAAGATAAGTGATAATAAATATTATTGTTTTTATATGTATATTTTTATACTCAACGTACTCAAGGTCTTCTAAATATGAATAGGAGATACAATGTTTAATCACATGGACACTTCATGGACCGGTCAATCTTTGGGCAATAAACTACATACATACTTTAGTGCTTCGTTTCAGTATATAGCAAGGATAGATGACTAAATGACTAAAACACTTTAATATTTATAATATTTACTATAATTAGGAAAAAAAAACAGAAATGATTGGGGATTATTTTACTTAAAATATAATATTTGGTGAACAAATGATTCTAGTTTGTAATATGTAGAAACTACTATTTATTGTCATAGGTACGCGTCTCGCTGGCGCCTGCGCACCCTGACAAAGAAGATATTGTTTTATGCTTACTTACAAGGTTTGTTTCATTCTCGAATGTCAATTTGATATATTATGTTCAAGACAGTGTATTTTATCAAGAAAATGTAAGTAATTATAGCGAATGATAAGATGGAATTTATTTTGTAAATTTATTTAGGTATTAAATTTTGAAAACGTTCACATATAAGAAGAAGAAATTTATTACTCATAGGTGTTGTCATTGTTTCGTTTATAAATAAAAAGTATTATGTATGACTTATTTTGATAAAAAACAAGGCATGCATTTTAAAATTGGCATCATTATAATTGTATATAAATACAATTCGAAATGCTTTAATAAAACATACTCAAGTAATATACCTCTTTTTCTTTAGATTTTTCATTTTAAGTAGAGTAATATTAAGTATCCGGCTTACAAATGAACTTAGACTAAAATAACGATCAAATATCTCTACTAAGATAATTGCACTAAAAATTTCATAAAATCTTATGAAACAAAAAATTAAAAATCATCATTTTTCATTTAAATCATGTTTTTCTATGAAAATTGCAAATTGGGATTGGGATTATGATAACAAGTTGAGTTAAATACTCATTAATTAATTATCTGAAAAAGTAAACATTTTTCAGGTCATTTTGAAAGTATTGAAATTTTAGAAAATAACGCCTGGACAATAAATGTAGGCAAACTTATACTTCTACAACCTAATCAAATATTTTTATAAGGTGTTAAAATCATAAGAACAATAATTGTTTCTTTGCGTAATAATTAATATTAATTATTACGTTATTTAAAAAAGTCATTTTTTTTAAATGTTAGTAAAAAAATCTGTAAATACAAAATACAAATTAAATTTAGGCATCTATTGATTATTAATATGAAATTGCATTTGTAATAAATCAGACTATTTCATCACCATCGTCATTATCAATTATCATCCCATTTTCATGCACTGCTGAACATAGGGCTCTTCTATCGCACGACACTGAGCTCGATCTACAGCTCTACGCATCCATTTCCATTTTTGATAACCGAATTGAATATAAGTATTATGATTCCTAAAGTATATTAAATTATTATATATTACTTATCTTTTTTCTTCATCTAAAGAACAATTTCATTTTTTTTTTATTTAACTGTAATTGAGCTTGAATTAATTGTAAAATAGCCTCCGTTGTAAAATAATCTATACAGATAAATACAATTGGAGTGTCTGTTTGTAATATTAAAATAACCGCTTTTTACTAAATGCATAAGGATGTATACACGGTACATATACCAAAACAACATTTTTTACAATTTTTGCCGGTTTGTGTCTGTCTGTCTGTTTGTTCCGGCTAATCTCTGAAATGGCTGGACCGATTTAGACGGGACTATCACTGGCAGATAGCTGATGTTATAAGGAGTAACTTAGGTTACTTTTATTTTAGAAAAAAAAATCAGGGTTCCGCGAAAAAAATTAAAACCCATGAAATTGTGAACAAAATCCGCGTAGGGCATACGCACCCGAGCGAGGGTAAAATATCGCTACCTATATAATATAAATGAATATCTTAGGAGTAGTAAGCTACTATTTATCTATAAACATAGCTAAACGTGAAAACGTACTTAGGGACGAACGCGAGCGAAGCGAGCGTGAGTCGCTAGTGATAGATAAAGCTGTAGAAAAATTAAAATCGTTAATTTTTTGAAATTGAAATAAAAGTAGACATAATATTTTTTAAAATTTCACTAAGTTCTGATTGTAATGAGGGTGGACACACTAGTATCTAACAACTAAATACGTAAAGCAGAGCGGACGCGTTGCCGGCACGTGGAAATTGAATGAAGAAGAAATATGATAGTGTCAACTTGCCTCCCGAGTAGTCTACTGTCGCCGGTCAACAGGGCAATGGCCTCATTGTTTCCGCCGACATTCGGCACGTTAATCGGTAAATTACAAAGTGAAACCGGATTACGTGGTGTAATTTGCGGAACTTACCAAAATGTTAAACTTCCAGAGCGTTCACACAATTTATTAGTGAATGTATCATTTAAGATAGTTGTTTTCGATCCAAAAAAAAGCTGGTACACTGTCTTTAAAATTCTAAAATATTTTTTTTATTGTAAAGGGTTATAAAAAGAATCATGAAAAACGCTTCACGGTTGGCGAAAATGTCGCATGTTATGCGTTAAAACACGCTAAAACAACCATTCGAATTAAGTACTTCCTCTTCGTTTTGAAGTCGACCAAAAATAATTAGTATTATATAATAGGTACATAGGCATTCTTGCGACTCATATAAGGATTGAATTTAACGATGTACTGAACTAAAGTTCTATACTATTTTAGATTTTAGTTTTAGTCTAAGATCGAATTAGCAAAGTACCTACTTTAAAATGGCAAAATTCCTATTTATAAAAATTTGAAAAGGAGTAACTACATATGACATATATATACATAATATGTAATTATAGCACATAAATATACATGTATACATGATATATGTAGGTATATTATATTTACATATACTGTGGTAATGTTTATATTTCGTCTATATATATCAAGATGACTGAATAGCTTTACGTAGATAGAGGTTATTCAACCCATATATTTCTAGGTTATTTTAAATTATAACTGTGCTAGATTGTAGGAAGTAGGTAATCGCTAAAATAATCACAGGGTATTACTAATCTAAACGCCTACTTCACTTTAAATGCAATTAAATCTCAATTTATAAAGCAAATAGAGTACATAAATCTTGAATCGTTGCTATATACACATTTCTTTTGCGTTTATTTACTTGCGATAATTTTAAGCATGATGAAAGTTCTGAAGAGTGTATATAAACAAACGTCTAACGTGGTGTAAATAGTGGCTATTGGCCAAAAATAAAATACAACTATACGATTTTCGCGTACATGCCTTCATTTACACGAGTTAATTTATATCACACTAGTCACTCACTCTCGCTTCGTTCGGGTGCGTTCTTAGGTACCTTAGAAGAAAGGGTTATGTTATTGCAGATTTTTATGTAGATCTTATTAAAATTAAGACCTTACAATTTTCTAGTACATTGTTTTGATGTATCTCTTAAGGCTTAGCCAGCGTTAGCCAATAAATTTTTAAGAACGACTCGATAGAACCAGTTATTGTTTTCCCGTGGGAATAAAAGATTTTCCTGTAGTAAAAGGTATCCTAAATGTTGACCCAAATAATAAGTTATTACTACACAAAATTTAGTAAAAATTGGTTCAGTACTTTTTGTGTGAAACGCGCACATCGATTTCGCCAAGTTTAATTAGCATTAGAAAAAAGAAACAAAGAGAAGAAAAGAAAGAAGAAAAGAAAGAGAGAAGAGAAAGAAAAAGAATTAATAATAATAATACATAATATGTAAATGACTGCCTCGTAGGTCTGATTGCTAGCATATACAACTGACTCCTGAGGTCCAGGGTTCGAGTCTTGGATCGGGCGAAGTTATTTTGGGTTTTACTATCAAGAAATTTTCAACCAGGAATTAGGAAGTTGATGGTGTCTCACTCTTATGTCTAAGAGAGCATGTAAAGCCGTCAGTCCATGCTTGATCTTTCCGAAAAAAATAGACATTGCGCATACTTGTGCACTATATATTATTATTATCTGTCAATGAGTCAATAAACCTATTGTAATTCCAAAAGGCAGTGGTAGCCCAGTGGTAACGTGCTCACATGGGAAACCGAGTGAAGCCGGGTCTCGAACCTCTGATATTTTCATGTGCGAATCATTTCTAACATGATTACCACTTGCCTTACGGTGAAGAAAAACATCGTGAAAAAACCTGCATGTCTGAGAGAACCTAACAAGTTTTCGAAAGTCGTGTTAAGTCCGCCAACGCGCACTTGGCCAGCAGTGGGACATTTAAGAGGGCTGAATACATACAATTCCAAAATATTCTAAAATAGATTGAAACCTATAATCTAAATAACTACATAAATTTATTTTAACTAGTCTAATTTCAATTTATTTATGAGTCCTGAATAACCTCGAGCGTCATTTACGAGTGTCATAGTGTCAGAGAGCGTTAATTCCGACGCATCATCGTTAAGACCACACGCAATATGCGAAATGTCAATTGCGTAATTGAATGGCGTGTAATGTTTTAATGACTTTTGGCAATAGTGTAGCGTAAAAGAAATGTTTTAACTAGAATGTGATTAAAAGTAACACTGTTACTTTTAACGCATAACATATCAATATTATCAAAATAATAGCACACTTCAATGACAATGATATTATTAATGAATTAATAACAGTATATTATTCTAGATTATCTATTGGTAATAAGGAAGAAATTATTATTTGACCTATAAAGTTGAAATTTAGCGAGTTTGGCAGGTAGAGCCAAACTAAGGAAATTAGGTTTGTTTGAAAGTCCTACTACGTATTTGCTGCGAGCCGCGAAGCCGCGTGTTAACTCTAGTTATTTGTAAAACATACAGGATAATTTTTGTTTTACTTAGATAATTACGCCATATGCGATGTCACAGAGATACCCTTTAAATTAAGTAGCGAAAAGAAAAAAATGAGATTTTTAAACTCATAAACTAACCCTAAGTAAAATGCATCGCTTTTTTCCTGACTGATAGAAAAACTAATCAACTGATAGGTAAGTGTGCAAACTCCACTGTTCATTTATAATATTAGCTTAAAGAATTCATCACGAAGTATATATACTGCTACATAGAAGACATACAGGATGCAGTCAGTGAAGCGAAGAAGGATAGGAAGTCGCACTAATATTTAAAATGCAAAATTTTGTTTATGAGTGGGCGTGCTTATTACTTTTTCAGCTATAAAGCCTCGACGGTATTGAGTGATATTCAAAACAAAGATAGTTTATATTCTGGATTAACGCATTGGATACTGTTTATCATATAAATAAAACAAGCGCTAGTCGGACTCGCCCAAGAAGGGTTCCGTACCATTATTTATAAAAACGGCACAAAAATCATGTCTGTTGTATGGGAGCTCCACTTAAATATTTTTTTATCTGTTTTTTTAATACGTTAGGTATTATAGCGGCAACAGAAATATCTGTGAAAATTTCAACTGTCTATCACGGTTCATGAGATACGGCCTGGTGACAGACGGACAGACAGACAGATAGACGGATAGCGGAGTCTTAGCGATAGGGTCCCGTTTTATCCTATGGGTACAGAACCCTAAAAATGCTGTTTGACAAACGCTACTCTAGAAAATAAATATAAAAAATAGCCTAATCGCTCCAGCCGTTCTAGAGAACGGCTGGAGCGATTAGGCAATTTTTTTAAATGTAAGGATATTGAAAAAGTTTATCAGGGGAAAAAACTAATGTGAAAACCAAAAAAAAAAAATAATAATAAATACTATTTTAAGTATTAACAATTGTCGTATTTTTTGCAGATTTATACATTCTTAATTGCACTTTTTAAATTATATTAGATATTGCACTTATGTATGTATGTACTAATCTTAATATACTTAATATATAATTTCCACTTATACACCAATGTATGTATACATAATAAAATAATATAATAATAATGCCCTCCTAACACAAGTGCACTCTCTATTGCTGTCACTCTCATGAGTGACAGCAATAGAGAGTGAGAAAGTGAGAATTAAGGCGCAGGACCGACGGCTTTACGTGCTCTCCGAGGCACGGGGGTGATACACCGCCAACTTCCCAGCTACGGGCTGTTTTTGAGGCTTACTATACAGAAAGACTCAATAACTAAACTTGGCCCGACCCGGTACTCAAACCCAGGACCTCCGGCTGTGCAGCCGTACAATATACTCGTACTAGCCACTACACCACCGAGGCAGTTATACATTATATATGTACATATATGTTAAAACAAATTAACATCTAAATAAATTTGAATAATTAATGTAATAGTAAATCGTAAACTTGTTTTGATGGACGATCTAAAGTATAAAATATTATTTTGTTTTTACCTTGAAAATAACTATGAAACGACTTTTTAAGATTGGTTTAGATTAGAAAGATTGGGATGAGGCGTGTATCAAAAAAAGTGTAGGAGAAATTTAGTGTTACTTTTATATACATCAAGCATCGATGTGATACGGATCATTAGCTACCTGTAACAAGTCGGAATGAGAAGTAGGTAAAAAAGGAAAGAAAGATAAAAGGGGTTAAGGAGCATTTGCTGATTAAGAATGTCATAAAGGAAAGAAAAGATGTGCCTATCACAGAAGAAGATGGACACAGAGATAACGGATTGTAAGTCATTTTAGTTGAACTCGGAAGCTAGAAATATGGTTATAAAGATGTGCAAGTTTATTGGGTAGCCCTTCCATTCCATCCAAATAGCACACTATTAAATATATAGCCATAGGAGGAAAAATGCTAAATCATACGGGACATCTATTTTGAAATCACAGACAAGCTTTTTATATTTATTTATAAGTAATGATAGATATAGATTTATGTTGACCTAAATGTTTACCCTAGTATTTTAAAAACAAAGTGCAGCATTAGATTACATCGTACCCCATATTATAACGTGTAATCTTAATAAGTATCCCGATACGAGTATAAGCGGAAAGCGTAAGACGAAGTGAACAGTCACCATGAACTCTCTTTTAATGACCAAAAATATTCATTCAACCAAAAAATACTAATAAGTGCTGCAAGGAATTAGTGAAAGAAATTAAGCAGTACTTTTTACTTTTTTATATTCTGCTTCTTTCTTATGTCTAGAAATTATAACGTATTGTAGAAAAAATCAATCGGTTTTTCTATAATCAAACATGCATTGACACTACCGGTTTCGGGAACGCAACTGCTTTTTGACCTCTGCGTCCGTTAAGGGCGTACAGCACATTATAATGAATACGAAATGTTAACCGACCGGCTTGCCTGATCTTTCATACATGGAGACAAGTATGGATTGTTCTTTAAAAGGCACTTTACACATTCGGATTTTGGTCGTTTAGAATAGATACGAGATATTTGATAGCTATAAAATCAATAAAAAGTTCGTAAAGCCATAAAGGGTTTAACTGTATGGTAATCTAACATACCAAATAGAAACTCGAAATAGTGAAATTTCTGGCACAGTGGCATTATAATATTTCTAGTAAGTATAAGCAAAATAATTTGTATTAAAACTGCCCTTTTATATCTTTTTGCAATAGTTGAACTAAATAAAAGATTACTAATATTTATTAGTCTTCTTGATCTTTTCATTCAATTTGCACTCCTAGGCCACACATTTTAAAATGCTTTATATTTAGATTATTTCGCAGTGGGCGTTCCCGTTATTATCTCAATCTAACTTTGAACTCTGGCACAAATAAAAATGACTCACGAATAATGATCATAGAAAATTATAGAGCGTGTATAAATACTTGTACGTTTGTCTGCACTGTGGAATGTGCCACACTCATAAAATTTACATGTTTTAACCTTTTAAGTAATAATCATACCGGATCAAGAATATCTGCATTTAAATTTTCATTTCGACAGTTAAAACACACTACTATTAATTATTAATTTACATTTAAAAAAATAAAATAGTAATGATTTCATTATTCAAAAAACATATCATATTAATATTAGTACCTTTTTAGATAATAATCTAGTTTTTGGCCGAATGTACACTTTTCTTTAAAAAAAAAAAAACTAAAAACTTGAATAACTACAAAAAGAAAAGTAAAAACTTTGTACCCGACCAGGATTTGAACGATATTTTGCGTGGAATAATGCGAAAGAAAATCGCGTGAAAACTTGAAAACACGCGTTTTTCAAACATAAGACTAATCTAGATCGATTTTTCGCCCCTGAAAACCCACACGTACCAAATTTCAGCGAAATCGTTAAAGCCGTTTCCGAGATCGCCGGTATAAATAAATATACAAGAAGTGCTCGTTTAAATTTATTAAAGAGATAATGTCGATGTGTGTATGTCTGTTACTCCATCTTTACCTCTGATTTGGATGAATTTTAGTTTACAGAAAAACTATGGAATCTGGACTAGCACATATTCTAGTGTTAGTAATAAAATTTTGGCAAAGGTAACACAGATCATAAGATGAATACCTACATAATATATCATATTTATATAAAGAAAACTCGATGTTTGTGTATCTAGCCACAAAGAGCACTGAGAGACGCATCCGAACGTAATGTCACTAGTATACTTTTTAGCCTTATAATATATTTTAAGGTTATATACCTACTTAATAACCCTTGTAACTTTACATAATACATACGAGTATGGATTGGTAAAGGAAAATGTTCTGACTACATTGTTGATTTACGTCTCAAGCAACTGGCTATGAATCAACATTGTGTTTTATAAAAATTGTTGATACACATTCAAAAAAATACAAGCTATCAAAAATATATTCAAAATTGGCACAATTAATATAACATACGTTCAGTGAGTAGTTTTACGAATACATTTGCGATATTTATAACAGTTGATGTGGTATTCAGTAGACAGTTTCTGTATATCTTGACTTTGTTTTTCAGAGGTGAATATTTTTGGCGCTACGCCTTAAAAGTGTAGCGCTTATGTTCGTATTACTCAATAAAATTTATTAAAAATACACGGCCACTGTAAAGATTATTAAAAGTATATGCTTTAAAAGTCCTTAAGACTCTCATGGCCAATTTTAGTAATTTAAAATTTTACATTTTACATTTTAATTTTAAATTTTTTTTTTCAACATTATTTTAGTAATTTAAAATGTATACTTAATATAATTTACTATTAATTTCAGCACTATTGTAAATGCGCTAGTGACAGTGCTGAAATATACAGGCGTTTGTTAATAATAGTGAAAAAATATGCCGTTTAACATAATTAAAATAACGATTTCAGAGATATATTGATACGTGAATTTGTTATCAAAGTATGAATGAATCTGATGCACTATTAAAGCTTTTGGAAATGTAATATCTGAAAAAATGCCCAGAATAGAAAGGAACTTTTACTTCTAATGAAATAAATACATATTTTAATAGTAAATATAAGGAAATCTTTCAATATAAAGGAGAAAAAATAATAATTGTAACTAATATTTCTAATATACTAACGACTCACCCTCGGCCTCGCTTCCCTCGGGTTCGTCAATAGGTACGTTTTAAATAGATATAAAATATAAATAGTTATTAGCCAGCGCTAGCCACATTTTTTCCGTGATTTTTTCTGTTTTAAATAGTTGTGCTGCTCATACAAATCAAAGATCATAAAAATCGGTCTAGCCGTTCTTGAGTTATAATGGTATAACTACTCGTAACTCGACTTTGTTTTATATATGTCGTTCTTCTTTTCTTGCGACAATGAATTGGTGTTTCTCAGTTTTTCGAGTTTTTCAAGTAACAATATTTTGATTTCAGTGTTAGTTATTTTTTTGCAAATGTATTTAATTTTCATTGGGATCATTTAATCTTTATTTTCATACACGTAATGTTATTTGTTTTGTGGCGATTTTCGAGAAAACACTGTGACAGAGTGGTTCTTTTTCGGTAGGACATCATTATGAATTACTACTCTGTCACGGTATTTAATAAAAAATAAACACATGCAAAAAAAACTATTGGCTACAGAAAGTTAAAGATTATTTAGTATTAAAAGGTATAAAGCGATGAGGATGTAAATTCGAACAATGAATACCTACATAATAATCTATACTCTAATATGACACAAAATGAGGTCAGGGACAGATCATTGTCGCTAGAAAAGAAGAACGACCCATATATAGATTAAATTATTATTATAGTTGTACGAACGTGATATCTAAAAATATTTATAATAATTTAATGTTAAGAAACTATTTAAATTAATTGTTTCCTTAATTAAGTCTGTGTGATTAACAACAAAAACTTATATACCAATAGCAATGAAATAATTTTCCCGTAAATCTCGTACGTTGAATGCTTGAGCGTACGCCATCTATAATAAAGATCGTCATCGTATATAAATAGATCGAACCCGGCTCAGATGTAAAAACAGTATTATCAATTATAATGTATTATATTATTTACATATTGTAAACTACTAATAAAGGTTGTACGTCTATGAGTCATCCTTAGATCACGATTTTGAAAATAATTCTAAACTATTAAATAAACCACCAATTAATAATTAGTAATTATATGACTGTAAAACATAAGTATCGAGATAGGTTTAAAGATAGTAAATTTTATTATATATTTAGTTATTTTTCGTATAAAATATTTTTCAGATATCTTAGATTTGGATCTTCATTTAATTAATATGTTTGTTTAGCAATGAAAATTCAATATTTAACACCTACAATTTTTTTTATTATATCTATAGAATTATTTGGTTCAACTTAAAGTTTTAATAAAATACAAACACTTTACAGATTCTTAAAAAGTTTTGATTTGGGTGCGGTTACATACTTTGCGTATATCGTCAGAAGAATATTTATTGTGATATGACGTCACGCGCCATTGACCCGCCGCGCCACGTCTTCGTCTAGGTCGACTCGACTGTGACATCTTGTGTTTATTACTTTCTAGTTTCTAGTATTACCCGAATTATTTCGCAATACTGTTTTAATTAGCTAAATATAAACAAAAAATATATATTAATATTTATTTATTTATTTAAACACTTTATTGCACAGTAATATAATACATACACAAAAAAAGAAATACAGTTAAAGAAATGTCCGAAAGCGGCCTTATCACTGAAAGCAATATCTTACAGGCAACCTATAGAGAAGGATACAGATTAATGAATATCGAGAGATAAAAAACTGATTTGAGTTGAGGATTTACCTAAAACAACAACATTTAATCCATAAAAATATATAAAATTTTAATGACAAATATAAATGTATTTTATTTATTTTTGTTTTTATTTAATTATTCAATTAATTATTCCAATACATATACATACATATGTACAATGTACATACGTAAACAATTATTTAAATTTTTTTGTCATTGTTAGATGAGTCATTTATTCGTCATTCCTATTAGATCATAATAATTATAATAAATAATAAATAAATTATCTGAAGTAAAAATGAGTGCTCTTTTATCAATTTGGAAAATTTTCGTACTAAATATTAAATACATATTATATTTAATTTTGTTTTAGTTCTACTGTTCTAATCTTGAAAAGTCTAGAAAGTTTTGTTCTTTTTTTCAATTCTTACATTGCACTTATATCTTTCCTTTAACCAAAAAGGCCTAATAAAGTTATGTTGCTTGAATTCCGTAGCTCAATTTGCAGTGCCAAAAGCACCAAAATCAATCCCATTCCGGGATACATATTTAGTCATTCTTGTGATAAACAACTACATCTTAACCGATTTCAAATAACAGACGGTACTTAATGGGGGATAGCCCTCATTAGCGTTTCTGGTGGCAAAAGTTGGCGCCACTGGTCAGTAAGGTCCCATCGCTGTATCTAAAAAAGTATTTGTTAGTGCGGCATGTGCATAAATTTAATATAATAATAATTATTATTATTGTTAGCACGGTACTAGTTTATCAGGATTTTGTTTTAAATAGTTAATATATAAGAACTAAATAGATAAATTATTGACTTTTCTTAACTCTTCTTTTAAAGCTATAACATTTGTTGAGCCGTACCGCTTCTGCCATAATTAATCAGTAATGGCGCAATCTTTACAATAATCATGAATAATTGGTAAAAATTCATGATGAAAAACTCGCAAACAGTAAACATTCAGTGTCATTTGACATTTCTAGAGACCTCACTTTACATTAGCGGAACTTGCGGCGAATTCAACCGCGGTAGCTCTAAATTCTCATTCGTCTGTATTCTTGTTGGATGTTAATATCTATATACTAATTGTGTATCGAATATCGCTATTTTTTTTTTTCATCAATACTAGTATTTACCCAGTGGTCGAAGTCCAACCATAATCATTATTGAAAATTTTAGGAAAACATACACGAATAGAAATTAAAGAGTGCGCGCAAGAAGTAAACCTTCTGTAGGTTATCGGTACTCTTTATGGAATTTCATTTATGTTTTAAATAATTAGGATAGGTGAGATACTAAAAATAACGCGTATTAGGCATTATATTACAATCATATATTTATAGAATATCATTTAAGGAAAGAATATAATATTATTAATCATTTGTCAGACAATAACAACGGTTACCATGGCAACAAACATATGAACATTTTTTCGTAACGCATTCACCAGCTCACCCCCCTAAGTCATGCGTGCGTAAAGAAGTTATACTTCAAAAGATACTGAACTGTTATGTTTTTGCTTCTTTATATATACATAGATTGTATACCTCAAGAGTAGTACCATATAAATTTCAAAAAAAAATCTTTCTTTAAGAGATTTTAAAGTTGGTATACACATATATGTATATATTTGTTTTAAAAAGTATTACTAGTACTCTTCACTCTATTTTATTAGGTCAGATCTATTGTCTATAGAGGATCTAGTCACTATGAGGTTACGTCACAATTACTACCAGTGCCAAATAACGTACACGAGGTCCACAGTATATGTATAATGTTGTGAAGGTGAAAAGGTTAAAATTAATATTAAACATTATTTAAATCTTTAATTAAGATTGTAATTGGAACAATTAAAACTAAAATTACCCATAACATGTTGTAAGTTGTAAGTATGTTTTACAAGATAGTCTAAGATAGTTAATATTCTTGATTTGTTAAGTATAGATATACTTAACAACATGACAAAATTACAAAAACAAACAAATTAAGATTGATGTCTTTGTTTTTGTCATTTTGTTTGTTTTTGTTTATTTGTTCAATTTCTTTAGAGTTTAGATGATAGAATAGTTTTTTTTTATATAACTACTAGAGACTCATCCTCCCTTCGCTTCGAGTTCGTCCCTAGACAAAAAAAATCTATCCCACGGGAACTGCACATTTTTCCGGGATGATATATAGCCTATAGCCTTCTTCAGTTAACGGGCTATCTAATGCACAAAGAATTTTTAAATCGGATTAGTAGTTCCTGAGATTAGCGCGTTCAACCAACCAAACAAACAAACAAACAAAGAAACAAACAAACAAACAAACAAACAAATTCTTCAGCTTTATAATATTAGTATAGATTTTCGCATACGGTATTTACCTTATAAGGTAATGCATTTAGCAAAGAACTTTGTAACATAGCATAATTATTACTGTAATATTGTAATTATCACTGTAAATCTTAATAATTAAATAAATTAATAAAAATAAATAAGATCACGATCTATGTGGTGGACCCGTCATTCTTTTTCCAGGGGAAAAATATTTTTTAAAGAATAACACGTATTACCGAACACGACCTAGGGTTACTAAAAATTTGGCCGAAGCTATTTTTAATTAAACATTTTTTAATTGATTTTACTAAGAGATAGCTACGAGTGGATAATATGCTTTACGTATTACTCCGCTCGTGACCACCTCTTTTATCTCTCTCCATCTAAATCATCATGTTTGCTTCGAAGCATTTGAAACATCAGAAACAAAAAAAAAAACAATAAAAAACCATGAAAAATAAAAAAGAATGTGTTTAAACATTTTAACGGTATAGGTATCTATGCCTTCAGATTAAAGTTAAAATTTTCATAACATAATATCATAATATCATTATATTAACTAGTTATACTGTATGCAAAGTAAACAAACGCAACGTTTCACACGTAGCAGTGTTTATTATATGTACATTATTACTTAGCTCGTCATCCTTGGTTACCGCGAGAATTCTTAGTATTTACTACATACATCAATAGTGTAAAAAATGTAACATTAAGTGTTTTAAGGCCTAAAGAAGGTCAAGTCAAAACTCAGAGGATCCCCGACGAGCGTGTATGAAAAAATTGATAATAACGAACGAAGAAAAAGAGGTACTCGTATGTAGAGATCGCTTAGCACTTTGTTCTCTGTGTCTACCCTGCAAGGGATATAGCGGGATGAACGTGATGTTGTGTGCGTGGGTGTATGTGTATATATGTATATCATAAACATTTATTAACAAAGTGACATAACTAACATTACATCGTATCTATGTTGCAACAGGAAAATTACTTACGCTTTTCCTTAAATAACTAAAGTAACAACCTTTATTTTATTAGGTAATCGAAGTAAGTCTAAACGATTATGTTCTAAGTTATTTTTATATGGGAGATTTAATTTTATATTGTGTATAGGTATTATACGGTAAGTCAGGGTGATTGGCCATCAGTCGAAAAAAAAATCCATCTTTTGCTAAAATTGCAAGTATTTTATCAATTTAATATTATAACTACCTCAAAAAATGTTGATGCACGATTTTTCTTAAGTTGTGAATTAATTGATTTCATGTTATTTTACTTTTATCTCGCGGCTTGATGTTTTGGTGATATTATAAACTCAAAATTGTCTAAATTATTTTACAGTGTCAGTATTTCTGTACATGTACATCGTATCCTAAAGGCCATACTATTTACATCCGGTAACTAATTTATTTTTTGTTTTTAGACGCCAAAATACGTGCGAACATCGAACCGTGGTAAGTGGATACAAGAACAGTTATCAAAAGCATTAGATGGTATAAAAAAAGAAACGAGTTCTAAAGAAGAAGACGTAATACATTTGGATAGTGAGGATTCAACCGGAGAAGGCTGCGAAGTGCGAAATGATTGTATAAGATGTGGTGAAAACATTGTGCATTTTCTGTTTTAAATGGATGCATGAAAATTGTACGCTTAAAAATACTTGCGACACGTGGAAATAACTCAAAGAAAAAGTGAAAAGACAAGGAAAAAGAAGGAAGTGGAAGAGAACGAAGTAATAATGTGGCCATCTTCTACCTATTGCTATGGCCATCTGAGATAGATAGGTCGGATAAGATAGCCACTTATTTCTTTTATAAAAAATTAATTACTAAAATTCAAATTAATCAATCGTAACCAAAATCTGTAAAACCAAAGTACTAACAAAAAAAATAATTATAAAGTGCAGATTTTCATTTATTTTTGTAATCATTTTATAAAATTCTGTATCTCGACTACAGCCACCTACAAAATCCATCTTTAGCAAAGAACGTCCAGGCGATCCCATAATTACGCAAAAATATACTAAAATTGGTCAAATTATTTAAGAATTTCAAATATAAAAATTAAAGAGAAGTATGAATTAAATGAGATCGACATCGCTGTGCCTAGCAAATTAATTCATGGGGCAACATAGATACTCATTTTTGTACCCGCAGATCCGCTCATTAGGTACGACAATAAAAACAGAAATAGCTATCTCACTTTCGCCTGAACCTTTTGGGTCCATCAGTGAAAGTTCTGTTGAAATTGATTTAACGGTATTTAGATTTTGTACCAGCAGACAGATTTTTTTAGAAAAATAATAAAAATTTACATGGCTGACGCTGCCTCATATCTACCTATTTATATTTATTTGAAACGTACCTAAGTCGCTAATTTTAAAATATATCCATAATTACAAATAATACTCAATACAGGTAAGTGAATAAATCAATAGATTAAATGTACAAAGAATTACGAAATGTTTATGTAGCCTATAGAGAATCTACGTCACTGACATTTTTTGCGACATTGTGTAAAACCGATCAATTGTCATAGTAAAAAAAAATAATAGTAGTTTAACGTAAACTGTTTTTTTAAAATTGGGGCACCAATAAAATAATTTGTGACAATAATTTTAAGTCTTACTATTTTAAGAGTGATTTTCATGATCATAAATATGTATAAATAATGAGGATATTTCTAATTCATGATTGAGTTTTTTCTTTTGTCGTCTTATTTTTGTTTTTTCAAGTAATTTTAACTAGCTTGACTGTCACACTTTCCAAACTGCAATTTGCATATTAATTGCTTTTATGTGAAACTTACTAACGGTTTGCTCGGGTTCGCCTCTAGAAAAATAAAAACAAATCTATCCCACAGGAACCGTACATTTTTCCGAGATAAAAAGTATACAGCCTATGTGCTATTGCAGACACATAATTAATCTATCTCTGTGCCAAATTTCATCCACATCCGTTCAGCCGTTCTGGCGTGATTGAGTAACAAACATCCAAACATCTAAACTTTCACATATGTATATAATATTAGTAAGATTATACCTTATGTTTAGAACACCTGTACCTTATTGAGTATTTGTTTTCTAATTATCTTCAATGTATTCTTTATATAATATTTCTACTATTACCTAGCGTTTTAATTAAATATCCGCAGATTGTGGTTACTAATTATTATTATATACTCACCCTCGCTTCGCTTGGGTTCGTCCCTAAGTATGTTTTAACGGTTAGTGATTCCCATACAAAATAAACAGTTCAGAACTTTTTGATTTTCCAGCTGTTTTTTTTTTGTTTTTCCTAAATTTTTTTATATTTAAACCACCCCTGACACACCCCCAACAAAACAAAAAAAGAATTATTCAAATCGATCCAGCCGTTTTTACGTTTTAGCAAGACTAACGAACAGCAATTGAATTTTATATATATATATATATATATATATATATATATATATATATATATATATATATATATAGATTTGTATTTATCGTTTTTAAGTTATTTATCATATAATAGGTACATTACTTACACACTATACCCATATATGTATATATATGATGGATAAATTAACATTTCTTTAGTTGTAGGTATATTTTTTGTACACCAGTGACGTTAGATTTTCTAGCAGATGTTTAAGATTCATAAATAAGCTCTCTTTCAAGACTTTCCCACACGATTTTAAAACAGTTGGCTACCTGAATGTCCAATAATATATCTCTTGCTCTATGTTTGAAATTTTAAATAATTCAGGCTTATATAAATAAGAAAATATTGTATGGTGATAGAAAAACAATTATTATCTCATGTTCATATTCCCATAGTCTTTACCTCGCACTGAGAATAAAACGTCATGTAGTTAAGCACAATAAGCTATAAATTAGCTAATATATTGCTTTATAATGATTTGTGATATACGGACAATGTTGCTAGTCGAAGTATTTTGAAAAAAAAATCATAAATAATTTTAAATTTTACTTCATTATTGACATTGCTAAGGTACTTAATGGTTTTGGATACTTACACATTTGTGTTATCTATACGGATAGTGTTTTTTTAAATATGTGTATTTTAATATATTTAGTTTGTTTACAATACCACCATAGCAACACTAAAAACATCAAGAACATAAAACTTTAAGCGCAATAGTCATCCGTGTCAATGGGACGACAAAATGAATCTCACGTATTGAGTACAAGCACTTGTATCGAAACTTACGCGAGTTCGAAACCGTGTTTATTTCAGGAATACGCTGGATCTGCTCCAAAAACGAGTATAATCGGAAGCCGGTCACTTTACCGCTGACTCAACAACTGTGAGTAACTTCAATCCATGACTTCGCTCTCGAATGTCAAAGATACTACGAATGATCTAAATTTATCAACAATCTCAATCTATTTTCGTTATTTTGTAGTAAATTTCGTCGGAAAATCAGCAATGTGTGGGAAGATTTAATTTATACTTGGAAAAATTGTGTGTAATTGTGATTTTTTTGAAAGAGACGGTATCTGTTTTCCGTATAATATGGATGAGTAAAAGTTTTTATCTAAAATATTACAGTTTTATACAACTGCTACATACACTAAAGTACTGTTTGAGTGAAGTACACGCGCGTACAAATTTTACTAGAATTCATCACGATATGAAATTACGAAGTGAATTATATTGAAACATATACTTAAATAATTGATAATATGCTTGAAATGCTTTTATAATCATTTAATTACGATGGTGGTTTCACTCAAAAAACAACTTCGATAAGTACTTAGTAATAAGTAAATGTATTGAATTATCGTTCCTATTTAAACATGCAGACTCCATAATTATATAGTAAAATTTCCACATTTGTAGACACGTAGCATAAACGTGTTTAGAAATTTTCAAAAGCAAACAAAAAGGAGTCGTATTAGATATATAAATGAAAGTAACGTATGGCACAAAAGTATTGTGCGAAGCATTCCGAAATAGAACAAATGAGTTAAGTCAGTACCTTGTAAACAGATCACTCAAGAACCAAGGTGCTCTAAACATTTGATCCTGATGTATTCCAGAGAGACTGATATGCATATTGATAAATACGATGGTTCATACGTTTTGGTCACTGTATTTACATTTATAATGCATCACAACGAGCTCCGTGTACTTTGTATGCACATCTAATGTGAATTATCCACACAAGCAAACGGTTTTACGTCTCTGATGTAAAAATTCAAGTTTATATACTTCTCAATATATTTATTTCCAATATGTGATGATTTGGAGACTTAACTTTAAGGTCAGGATGTTATTTATTTATTCTATACATCTAATCAATGCAAGTTAGATCATCATAGAAAACCTGTCTCGTAATGTTTAGTATTTCATATCTTACTAATAGATATTGTAATTGATAAGATAACACGCTATTGTAATTGCATCGCCAATATGTTAGCTAAATGTTGTTTAATCAATATTTCGATACGAAACCATATTTACCTTTTAGTATGTTACATTATTTGACTTTTAAAGTAACTCACAATTTGCATATATAAAGACGTCTTGTGACTTTTATCATTGTAATTATGTGATAGTACGCGCGCATTTGTAAAGATAATTTACTGAACGTACACATACCCGTGTAATAATCATATAAATTAACATCTGCTTCATTGAGATTCGGTAAACCTTGAGATAAATCAATGGAAATTATTATGTTTAAATCTTTTACTGCTTGATAAATCAAGCAGTAAAATGATCTATGACGTAAAACAAATCAGTTATGTATGATAGCCCGATTTACTACACTTCTACAGATATATATAAAGGTGTTTACAAAATCAATGTATGTATTTACGATAATTTATAAACTCAAAAAATAAAATAAGTTTGTACTACCTGGCCAAAGAAGCGTTCCCGCGCTGCAGCAGTAGTCTCGTTTCGTGGAGTGTCACTTTTGGTGGAACTTGAATCTACCGGCTGCGTCATGTTTAATGATTCCTGAGACTTCTTCACAGGATCGTCAGGTGGAGGCGAAGATTGCGCCTGCGCCGTTTCAGGCGCAACCCGCTCGGAGTTATCCTCTGCCACTTTGGCTATCTTCTGCACACTGCCGTCTACTGTACCACCACTAACCCCGTTAGTCTTTTCACTGTTTCCCTTCTGTTTCTTCTTGCTTTTCTTCTTGTTTTTCGGTTTCTTCGGCGGTTTGCCTTCGAGGAAGCGATCGCTAGCGCAGCACTGCACATTACCCATGTCGAGGTGCGAGCATGTCGCGGTAGCTCGGCTGGCAGGAGTCGGTTCGTCGGTCGGTCGTTCGAAACGCGTCGGCGTCGGCGCCGCCTCGCGGAATGAGCGCGTGTCGAGTCCCCGGCTCTGTGGCGCCCACCCGCCCCGGTATTTTTGACGCAAACTTTGGTTTCACGCTGACCGATTACGCGGAAGGCGTCCGTAAAGGATCGCACCCGAAAGCCAAAACGCAAACGCGTGCCGGCCGCGCTGGCGTCATCGCGCGTCTCTCCCCCGCGCCGCAAGGTCAAGGCGCACTCATTGCTCCCGAGCTCGCCAGCAACTGGCGCTAGATGAGACCTCAACACCACCGGCACCAACAGCCAGCTACGAGCCGATACTGCTATCGATCACGCAATGTTTACGTTTAGCTGCCACGGGAACGGCGGAGTAACCAATAGCGACAACGTATTTACAGTTGTTATGCATTTAATTAAATCGGGTAATGCACAGAGTAGAGACGTTAACACACCATTCACAAACGAGACACAACACTAGCTTAAGTAATAAACAACACTAATTACTTCACTTTTTTACTATTATTACCTATTACGTAAGAGTTGATCTACGAATAATGTCCATTATAATAGACGGTAAACATTGTTTTGTTTGGAGCGGACTCGGTCGTGCCATACGTGTTATCGGACGGCCAGAGTCGGACGGACCGCAGTCGCACAACGATGTGAGCACGTGTGGCATCGTATGAAACGCGTTGTTTTAATACGCTGAATTAATTATGCTTGCGACAAACTAAGTAAATATAGTGATAAGCATGTCGTATGTGTATTTGTATTTTCTTTTCTTTTGCATATTTATATTTTTCATTAAGATCAAGTTGATGCTTTAGATAAAGTAGAGATAGTAGGTACGAGTAGGACACTTATCTATACATATAATAAAACTATAGAGGTCGAATATCTGTACATAGAAAAAAAATGCTAAAAACTATGTCAGGGGGATGTAAGGAGAAAAATAGAACAAATCCATCCTTTTTTAAATTTTTTGTTTCCTGTCTGTTCGTACGGGCTAATCTCCGAAACTGTTGGACGGATGTAAATGAAGTTTTGCATGGTGGTACCTTATATCCCTGGTTAATATTTTAGATATTTTTCATTCCGGAAAATTAAAGAGTTCCCGTGGGATAGTTAAAAAACTATAGTAACTTATACAGCTTAGTACACAAAAACTACTGATTGGATATAATGAAACTTTAGAATAATATAGTTCATATGTCAGAATAACGAATAGGCTATTAATATTATATTATCCCTGAAAAATGTATGATTCCCGTTTGTTTGTTTTTTAACCGACTTTGTTTGTCTAGAGACGAACCCGAACGAAGCGGGTGTGAGCCGCTAGTTGGATCGTTCTTCTTTTCTTGCGGCAATGATCTGTCCCTCACCTCATTTTGTGTCATATTAGAGTATAGATTATTATGTATTCATTGTTCGAATTTACATCCTCATCGCTTTATACCTTTTAATACTAAATAATCTTTAACTTTCTGTAGCCAATAGTTTTTTTGCATGTGTTTATTTTTCATTAAATACCGTGACAGAGTAGTAATTCATAATGATGTCCTACCGAAAAAGTGTCTTCTCGAAAATCGCCACAAAACAAACAACATTACGGGCATGAAAATAAAGATTAAATGATCCAAATGAAAATTAAACGCATTTGCAAAAAAATATCTAACACTGAAATCAAAATATTGTTACTTGAAAAACTCGAAAAACTGAGAAACACCAATTCATTGTCGCAAGAAAAGAAGAACGACCCAGTTTATTAATAATATAATATTTAATATAAAAAAGCTTCCTCTGAAACAAGTTAACCTATGCTATAATATTTTCTAATCACCATGCTTGTCATGCAGGCAAACCATCATAAATATATAGTCCTATTTAATTAATGTTTGGCAAGTTTTAATTTATTCACTTCCTCTATAACTGTATCAATTCTTCAAAAAAGTAGGACCAATGTAACTAATAACTATAAGTATACGTAAATAAAGTAAAATGTGTTATTGCAATGATAATAATATAATTATTTTAAAAAAGATTCATAGTTAAAAATCCTAAATTGTGGATTTTGACTATGAGTATTTTTTGGATTTTGGGTTTTCAATGGGTTTACCGTTAGCCATTCAAGAGTTAGTCTTCTTTTTCTCACTCAATCTCATTAAAGTTCTGAGTTCGATTTCCACTTTAGCTCAAGGACATTGATGGAAAGCAGAGAAAACAGTGTGTCGTGCTGCGTTTTTTTGGTCCATTCCACATAAAATTAAAACCCATCTATAATTAAAATTAGAGCTACATTTCGTAAACCACGAAAATGTAGAGTCTATTGTTCGACCTCATAGTGTTGGTGATATCGTTTTTTCTTGGCATAGCGAACGTTTTAATATTATATAAAATGAACGTATTCAACCACAAAAGTTGAGTGTAATGAAAATAATTGCAGTTTCATAAGTGTAATTGACGTAAATAAAGTATGTTATTGATGAAATTAAAATATGTAGAAAGAGTTCTTTTTAACATTTTCATACCCTATAATCTGTACATATAATAAAACTGAAGAGGTCGAATGTCTGTACATAGAAAAAAAATGCTAAAAACCGGTCACGGGGATGTAAGAAAAGAAATAGAAGAAATCCAGATTTTTTTTTGATTCTCTGTCTGTTTGTCTGTTTGTACGGGCTAATCTCCGAAACTGTTGGATCGATTTAAATGAAATTTTGCATGGTGGTTATATCCCCGGTCAACATTTTAAATACCCGGAAAATTAAAGAGTTCTCGTGGGATAGTTAAAAAACTATAGTAACTTATACAACTGAGTACACAAAAACTACTGATTGGATTTTAATAAAACTTTAAAATAATATAGTTCATACATCAGAATAACAAATAGGTTACTTTTTATCTCGGAAAAATGTACGGTTCCCGTGGGATAGATTTGTTATTTTTGTCTAGAGACGAACCCGAGCGAAGCGACGGTGAGCCGCTTGTGAAATAATAAAATACAAGATTAACAAAATCTTGACAATGATTTTATAGTTCTCATAATAACATCGGTTGAAAATGCGATCGTTAGTTATTTGGGTAGTAGTGTCGCAACTTTTGATGGCACGGAATCCGGGCCACGTCTTAACGTGCTTTCACGCCGCCTTTCACACCGACGCAATTATAATAATAAGCTGATTTCAGCATGTATTTATTTTTTTAATATTCAAACATATGTATAGATTTTGTTAGATAAATGTCATTTTTATTCATTGAATAAAAAAATAACATTAATATACTATATATTCAGTATTATTCGAAATGATATTGCAAAATTTTCAAAAAAAAAAAAAAACTTTTTTAAAACTAAGATAAACTTCTATTGTGGACTTAAGTCTGCTGAGAAAACTTTCGGTGTGTGAGTATGATAACTAATCTCGTAGTATATGGACGCCATAAAGAAACGCTGGCGCAGAATGATATTTGATTGCCCATTGATTTTATGTATATTTTATTACTTTATTCATAAACCATTGTTAATTCTAAGAATACGACAAAAAATAATTTTTAAACATTTTAAATAGGCTATAAATAACATATACTTTATGTATATATGTATGTATGTATGTATGTATGTACATATATATGTATCTCTGTATATAACTGGCTTTCAAGTGAGTAAAATGATTTAGAACTTTACATGGGATATGAATGACGTAAGACGTAATAAATATCAAGTTACAACATCAATTATAAAAGTTACTCGTATTTGATAGCATTATCTAATAACTCAATTAATTTGACCTAGAAACTTGATTCATTCATAAAGAAAAACTACGTTAGTACTAAAGGAGTCGCTTCAAATAGAGTTAATAACAACACTTAAAGTAAGATAAGTAGATTTGCTGTTTCCGTAGACCTTTCGGTACCTCTGCCCAGTTGAGAGAAGATTGTGACATTTTTGTCCGTCTGACAGCTACTTTGTTTTAATATAATTATGACAAATCACATTGAGCTCGAAGATTTAAGACACGATTTCGTGTGAATGGGAGTGGGGAGTCTTGACCTTACTAATTGCGCCTTGATTTCTGTAACTCAATAACCTTAGTAACTGCACAAATTATTTGAAACGACTGCATCTGACTGTGATTGATTATTATTAATTATATTTACGAATCGTTATGTTATTAATTACATGCTCTTTTGCAGAATTTTATTATACTCGTATAGTTAAATGGTATTTAATTACCTTTTATTTCGTCTCGCTGTGGGACTTTTTTTATTTTCTTAGGTTAAGAAATAGCATATATCTAGAAGGACGGTACGTAAGAATACCTAAAACTCTTATTGACTAGTGAAAATTCGATTTAATTATTCATAGAGACATTTTATTCACACAAACAATTCTAGATTAGCCCGTGTTTTGACTTTAATTTCGCGCTAAAAACAGTAAAGGTTAGCTATTTTGATACAAACATAAATTGCCACATCAGTTTTAAATATATAAGATTACAACATAAGGTACATTTATTAATAAATATAAATAAATATGTTGGGACATTAACACGCAGCACCATCTAGTTCCATGGTAGGCTACGCGGCTTGTGTTATGGATACCAGATAGTTTTTACACTACACATACATGTATAACTTATATAAGTAGCCATGACTGGAGTGCAAACATTCGTGCTCATTACACAAATGAATGCCCCCAGCGGGAGGCGAACCAGCGACCGCTCGTACAGCAAGTAGGGTCACTACAAACTGAACCAAACGTTTATTATATACTAGTCTTAGCTCGTATGGGAAGCGAGAATAAAAGGTAGGCAATGTCCGTTGCATGATGTGATAAATTTCAGCGAAATCTGTCATGCACTTTAAGGATGAAAAGAAACAGACAGACAGAGTTACGTTGTTATTTATAATACAAAGATTTAAAGACTAACCTCATTATCACTTTCAGCAGCTGCCATTGCAACTTCCCTCTTCAGATGCTCCTCAGCTTTATCAAACTCTCTGTCCAGCTCAGACCCTTCAAGTTCGAGCTGTGGTGATGTCTGCAACTCTTCGACGCCTAAAGAGTGTTCTGAATCGGAATGGAATGATGTTGGACTTGGCATCTTCACGATCAGTGGCCGAAAATTGAGTCGCGATATTTCTGTAATAATAGCCCCGCGAATATAATTTGAAGCATATTTTAAATATTTTTTGTATATTTTATTTCAATTTTAAAGCATTAATAGTAAATAGGATTCCTATTAATTAACTATACGTATTATTTATGTTTTGTCTGGTGTTTCAACCGGTTAAATATACTTATCGTGGTCATGCACGGATAAATATGTATGTTGTTCGAATCGGCTTTTGTATCAAATATAACAGTTTATGAAAATGAACAGTTCAAAAGCTGTTAGTAAGATGGTTCTTACTTGAGATAAAGTATCCAGTTGTTTACGACCTAAGCTATTAATATAGTGAATTGTAAAGTTACTTTGTTACTTGTAAACACTAAAACATTCAAGCGAATTAAACATAATAGAAAAATACCCAAGCAAACTAATGTGTTTTAAATAGCTTAATCAAATCTTTTACCTTTCATTTAAGTGCATAAAATTCACATAAAGCAAATTAAAGTTAATTGTTCTTTATTAATAGCGGTTTCTAATTTCAGTGATTTAACATTTTTATAGCATACATAAGTTAGAAAATATTTTTTTTACGTTCTGGATCTACAATTTAGATTTGTAAAGTTTTAAGTTTTGTATTATATAAGCTAGTATACATTGAAAACGGATATAGGTTATCTAACATGACGATACAATCTTTAGAAGGGAAACAAATATTCATAAATAAACGACGTGCAAAAGTTAGTTTAGAACATAACCTATTAAAATGTGTCGGTATTTGTAACGACGTTAGATATTTTGAATTCACACTTGATATGCGTATGACCTTATAGTTACTCTACGAATAAATTTATGTGGGTGGGTTTAACGTACAGATTTTAATTCTTATGTTAATTGAATTATATCCATTTAAAATAAAACTATCTTTTCGGATTATATCGCGGATTTATTTTGATTTTTTATTCCCGACGTTTCGAATGCTAGAAATGAAGATAGTTTTATTTAAAATGTCAAATATTCGCGTAAATCTAAGAAAGTATTACACTTGATAATATACTTACTTTTATTTTCAGCTTTTTCCTTTTTTAATTTTTTCTGATTGTTCGAAGCACTGGAAATTATGGGACGTATAGCAATTCTTTGGAGACCGCTACCAGGAAGAAGACTAGTGATGACACGTTTAGGCGTGTCTCTTTCTGGACTTCTGTGAAATTGTCCATAAATATCGTCATTGTCTGCATCAATATCCATTAGGCTATCGTCGAACTGTACGAAGTTTTCCAAGTCTGAATCTAATTCACTTCTTGATCCATGAGATTCCGGTCGGTAGAAGGTCTCTGAATTCCGTCTGCTACTCGTTTGCTTTGGCTCAGGTGAAGAAAAACTTCGCATCATGTAACCTTTACTCTGACTTTCGCTAGGACTACCCTCATTTTGAGTGCCGGGTGACGAATAGCTCCTTGGTAGTTGAGTCTTTACACCTTGCATTCTGCGTTGCTGTTGGTTTGTTCTGGTTGCAATCAAACTTCTGCCTCGGCTGCCACTGGGAAGCAAAGGTTGCTCTTTTCGACGCATTACAGCACTTAAGACGTGGTAGACTCTATGGGATCTTCGAACAACTGGAGCTGGGAATTCATTTGTGATTTGCCGCACACTTCTTGATGATCGAATTACAATATCAAATAGCAAGGCCAGGCGCAGCCAGGTGATATATAATATGATAAGCACTAGCGAGCACGACCGACTTACAAATACTGTTGCTTCATATTGAAATTTGATTAGGCCATTAGAGTTTAACCCACGCAGATCTCTAGTATAATTAACTATAGTAATAAGCCGTTCACGTTTTTTGTATTTAATTATACCATTGAATTGAAATATTTGTTTAATAATCACGACTGTTTGATTAACTTCACTAAGTAATTTACTATAACACGTGCTGTAGTGGTTACGTTGTTCAATGGGAGTGAACTTACTCTACGCGTAAAGAAGACGTGTGGGTTAAGCTCTGGAGGTGGACAACTTTCTCTTTTTGGCCATCGTAATTCATTAGTGAGCTTTACTCAATAAAAAGATTATAAGCTACATCCTCCCATTCTTTTTAACTATAACATTTTTATAATGACATTAAATTGATGAGACTTTGACAAGCTTATTAGAAACAGAATATAGCTTATATAATAAGCAAAAAAACTTAATAACTATATACTTGTGTTTATGATTTTCTAGTATGAAAGTTCATATTTTTATCTTATCGTATCGTATCTTATAATGAATAAAATTAATTGTAGATTGTTTTATATTCAATACGGATATAAATAGGCATTCATTCATTAAATTAGCGACATCTATTGTACGTACGTGTGACTACTCTAAGTTCAATTTAACGTGAACTAGTTGACATAATGTCAACTTATCGCAACGTTTCATACAGTTGCAAACTAGATGGCATTGTTAGTAATGAAAAGTAAAAAAAATCTTTTTTAATTATAATTTTCATAGTACATATATTAATTATAATACATAATTAAAAATGCATGCAACTTTTTGCCACTACAAAAGGTTGCATTGTCTTTTGGTACTTCGAAGAGAAAAAACAATGGAAGAATAATTTGTTCTCAAGCGGTATCACAAAAGCTTTAAAACAAGATAATATCTTAATAACATACTGCCTACTACCTAAGTTTTGAGCTTCCATAGCACGTTCCATAGGTCCAAGATGCAAATGTAAACTCCTAATCATTGCATCGTATGTGACGTGACGACAGCTATTTTACATGAAGACTATAACTGAAAATAGGTTAATAGATGTCTCATGCTAACTGCTTAACAATAAAGTCAAAATGTGAAAAATAAAAGTTGTGGCCCTCCATGCATATCACTAAAAGATATAAAAATATTTTTAATTCCACATCAACGTGTTAAGTGACTTTTTTGTTCATGTCAACAGTGGCCGAGTTACTTGTATATGCTTATAAAAACGTTTTAATCATTGTGTCCCACCCTAACTTTTAATGTATGCGGAGAAAATTCTGAAAAAATTAAGAAAGAGCTTCCAAATAATTTCAACAAAAAATATTTTGTAGAAAATACGTTAAGTTATCGGATATTTTCGATATCCTTGCGATCGGCCACAAAATTTTTTTTTTTTCTATTAAAAATATGTAGGTATTTATATATATATATATATATATATATATATATATATATATATATATATATATGACGAAGGAGGATTTAGTTACCTTTTTCTGTTAGAATGTGAAACCTTATTGTTTAAAGTCACTATGTTATTTAGTTTACTTTTTATTGCTTTTAAAATGATTTTGAATTTAGAGCAGAGATTTAGTCTCGAGCGGGGTCGAGACGCCATCACGACATTCATGGTGAGATATTCATTGTAGATGCGTGGTTTAGTAACGTTGGTTGATCGTAATATGCTTTGATATTGAATATGGATAGTCTGATTGGTGACTATGAACCCGCTAGCTCTCTAAATTATTAGAACTACCGTTTCAAGTTTATAACATTGTGATTTCCCTCAATAAATTGTAATGGAGTATTAAGAAGTCTTTATTATTTGAGCCCTGATAACGCCCACAAGATTAGTTACCACTAAAGATGATGATCGTAGTATTTGGATAACGCGTCATCAGAATTGGGATGAAACCCGAAGAACAGGGCAAAGACAGATGAATAGCGGCTATTTGAAAATTGTACTGCAAAAATTTTCTCAGCCTATGAAACGAAATGCCATGTCAAACGTTATTAAAAATGGACGCACAAAATGGCGATGCATATGCGGGTTGTTTTACAGAAGATTTACTTTTACCTATTTTGGGCAGTAATTTGATAATCATGATATGATTTACATGCAAGACGCTCAAAAGATTAAATAATCATAGATGTCTCAATTTAATTTTTATGGAGTTACATGACGTCGGCAAAGATTTGTTGCTGGCTGGATTTGATTTTGTTGATATTATTATCGCAGAAATATTTTTAAACACAATATGTATGGAGAAAGTAAATGAAAAATTTATTTCAGGATAAACTAAAATATGAAGTCAATTTATTCGATCGATAAATTACGAGAATTATTTTTGAAATATTTGTGTTTGATGAAATTTATAAGGACCTCTTTCTATTAATTGACCTCCTATATGACTTTGTCAGAATTTTCGAATATGTCAGAAAATGTTTTGTATTGTAATTGTTTGCTTTATATTTTCTTTATTTCAGGATTTCTAAAGGAAAGATAATTTTTGAATGGTAAATTTTTGAGTAAAAGATTTAACTATTCATCGTCGGAGAATAAACCGACTATATTTGCAACATTTATTGGGAAAATAACAAAATCTCTGATCTTACGTATTCATTTCGGTTATAAATTTTTTATTTAGCAGTTGATATTAATTTAGAAATTTTCTAGCGGTTCAAGAGAAATATAAGAAAAAGTCAACTGTGTTTATTGTGATACGAAGAAAAGCTAATGTTTGTGTACATCCCGAAGACATTATCATACGCAGGCTGAGATAGAAATCTTTGATTATAATACCGATTTCACATAATATGTCCTTATTTGGTCCAAAGATTAAATATAAATAGATCGGACCGATGGTAGTAACGACTCTGTGGCACAATAATAAATAATATGAATTTTCAGGTGCTTAGTTTCAACAATTCAAAATATTTAGCGTAAAGAGGACTATTTGCTTTAGCCAGTTTGATTATGCTGAACCAGACCACGTCGCATGCTGCTCTAGTAGAAGGCGATGCCCAGCGACACATAGGATGCGCAAAGATTGGACATTTGTTTCATTTAATCTGCTATAGATGTGTTATGGTGAGACGTTTCCATTTTGTTTCGGTGTAGGAGCCAAGCTAATATTTAGTTGATTAAAACTGAAAGGATAACGAAATGTACAATTAAAGACGGCTGTGAAAGGTTGTACTTATTTCTAATGTAGTCTCTAGCAGCTTAACATTAATGAACCTACGTAGCACGAGCTAGGATGACTGAGTTGACGAGGTTATGCGACATTGACAAGCCTATGTGGCAAATGTAGTTTCAGTGGCGAGAGTCGCCGGAGTAGTGGCCTGTGTGGCACCGACTGGCCTGTGTGGCACCGACTGGCCTGTGTGGCACCGACTGGCCTGTGTGGCACCGACTGGCCTGTGTGGCACCGACTGGCCTGTGTGGCACCGACTGGCCTGTGTGGCATCGACTGGCCTGCGTGGCACCGACTTGACTTGATTAACATACGATTTACTTCTGTAACTTGTGTGTATAGTTTTTAGGTTTCAGCCAGTTTAAAGATTAAGTTTTGAGAAATATGTCCTAAAGAAAACTAACTGATTGAATGGTTAGGGAGAATAAGTAAAGTATAATGTGAATCGCTATAATTATTGATTACATATAAGGCTAAAAAAGGAGCCATACACATTGTGCAATTAGATACATAGGGATTCGAGACTGAAAGGATTAGGTAGTGAACTGGTGTCTGTCTTTATGTACACACACTTTTGCACTATAATTTCTACTGCACCGATGATTAGTCTCAGCGAGATTGGCCACCGTGGTCAGTTATTTGGTCAGGATTAGCCGAGCTATGTTTTCTAAAAATTTGTTTTTTATTTCTATAGATAACGATTGAGTTCAATTTTCAACATCACACGAGGGCGCGTGAACGTCAGGACGACCGTGGTAGAGAAAATAGCGATGAGGCAGTCCCTACAAGATCACCCGAGGACGTGTGAATAGCAGGACGGCCGTGACGAAGGAGGATTTAGTTACCTTTTTCTGTTAGAATGTGAAACCTTATTGTTTAAAGTCACTATGTTATTTAGTTTACTTTTTATTGCTTTTAAAATGATTTTGAATTTAGAGCAGAGATTTAGTCTCGAGCGGGGTCGAGACGCCATCACGACATTCATGGTGAGATATTCATTGTAGATGCGTGGTTTAGTAACGTTGGTTGATCGTAATATGCTTTGATATTGAATATGGATAGTCTGATTGGTGACTATGAACCCGCTAGCTCGCTAAATTATTAGAGTTATCGTTTCAATTTTATAACATTGTGATTTTCCTGATTAAATTGTGTGTTTATTCATTGAATACTTTATTATTTGAGCCCTGACAACGCCCACAAGATTAGTAACCACTAAAGATGATGATCGTAGTATATGGATAACGCGTCATATATATATATATATATATATATATATATAAATATATATATATATATATATATATATATATATATATATATATATATATATATATATAAGTATATTTGCAGTCAATAAGATTTAAGAATTGTAGATGACTAATTATATTTTTAATGAACCAAATTACGCGTACCTACTATACCACAACATAAAAATATTTCATATTACAGAACCCTCGGTGTACAATTCAGACTTGCCCAATTTTTTTTTGTTTTATTGTAAAGTAATCCTGTTTTTTGTTCGATCTTCTGTTGATTAAACATTAGGCAATTATCATACAATCATTTCTATTTTTGATAAAGGATGGAGACTACCATTCACTAGACGAAAATTTAACTTAGTTATTATGTTTATTAAACGTAGCGTATGTTCGTTTTTCTTATTACTTGAAAACCAATGTATAACGAGACACGCTAAAACACCGTGCATCACCGTTTCAACAGAATATTCTAGTTTTCACTTCAACTTTTTCTTCTATTATTTCTTCTATTAAAGACACAATAAGCAAAATTACTCCAATTAACAGAGGTTCAATAGTGCTATTGATAATATTTTATCTCTTTTCCAACATAATATAACACTCTATATGATAGTTTGTTATGTTAAAAATAATATGAAACAAACTTATTTTTACAGTTGATAAAATGTATCGATATTGTGGAAACGTAAATATTATTCGTATTTATTTTAGTGTTAACCTAACAAAACACGTAAGTAAGAAAACGACAAAATATTTTGCTATACGGGACCTATAATGCGCGAGTTCGACTTGCATTTGCCCAATTTTTACAAACATTAACATTATTTCCTAAACAATAAAAATGTATAAATATTTTTATTTGAAAATTGCTTCGGCCAACAAAATATTACTAATATGTTACTAATTTATAAAGGCGAAAAGTTTGTTTTATTGATAATTTGAACACGGGTGGAGCCGCGGGTAATTTAGTAGTAATTCTAATAAAATCATAGAAAGGTCATAATCTCTACATTCAATTTTTTGGGATTAAAACTACGTATTTTAAAAACACAAGGCGACATCTATTGTCGAATATCTAAATAACACATACATAAACATTTTTAGAAATATTTATTGAATTAAATAGCGCTATTGATATATTTTTTTTTTCAAGACAAACTATTTTTAATACTATTTTGCCACATTTAGTAAGTTACCTTGCTAAAATGTTTATAGTACCATCGTGGTTTTATTCTAACCAATTTTTGATTTTTTCTCAGAAATAAGATATTTTCCTGCGGTAAAAAGTATCATATATATGTTTACCCGGATAGCTATGACTATACCAAATTTCATTAAAATCCCTCCAGTGGTTTTTCTGTGATGCGGTAATAGACAGATAAAAATTCTAAAAACTATAGATTCGGCCTCTGTATCGATAATAGTGTATATCTATACAGATAAATAAAATTGGAGTGTCTGTTTGTAATATTAAAATAACCGCTTTTTACTAAATGCATATGGATGTATACACTGTACATATACCAAAACAACATTTTTTACAATTTTTGTCTGTCTGTCTGTCTGTCGGTCTGTCTGTTTGTTCCGGCTAATCTCCGAAACAGCTGGACCGATTTTGACGGGACTTTCACTGGCAGATAGAAAGAACATGTCAGTTAATCTTCGTCACTATCTTCATTTACTAAAACATTAACTTTTACATCAATAAACAGACGACTTAATATTTCGACAGGTCTTATAATTTTAGCCAAATATCGAACCTGGGAAAGATAATATATAATCGCCGCAATGTGTAGCAATAGCAATGCAATAGCTAGAAAATTATATCAACTAAAAGATGACCAACTGGTATTTATTTGTGATGGAACATATATTCGCCATCAAAAAAGTACAAATAATATTTGACAGTTGCGCGCAAAGTTATTTAGAGAAGCTAGCTTACTACAAACGTTGAATTATACAAATAACAAAACTAAAAAATTCTATCTCTATCTCTCATTCAATCTACTTAAATTTAATACTAGATTTTTTAAGAAGTTATTATATAAGAGTAAGAAAAGATTAACTTTATGTAGGTATACTAGCAACTTACCTTCGTTTCGCTCGGATGCGTCTCTAGATACGTTTTATTTTTTTTGAGCGAAACCTAATTCTTACTCTAAAATAAAAGTAGCCTAAGTTACTCCTTATAATATCAGCTATCTGCCAGTGAAAGTCCCGTTAAAATTAGTCCAGCCGTTTCGGATATTAGCCGAAACAAACAGACAGACCGACAAAAATTTTAAAAATTGTGTTTTTCTTATAAGTACCGTATATAATTCCATATGCATTTAGTATAAAGCTGTTATTTTGACATTATAAACGGACACATTAATTTTATTTATCTGTAGGTATAGATTTTCATATCATTCACAAAAGCAACAATGTCATTGTTTACTATTTTATTTACATCCATTGCGCTACTGCAGTTAAATTAGGATTTATACGCGTTTCCCAGTAGCAGTAGTAGTAATAGCTCAAGTTGTTAAGTCAATACAGGTTTACAGAGAATGTTTATAAGTCGTAAAACAACAACTGTAATATTATGGACTTCACTGATCATCAGCCACGAACATCATAATTAATAATTACAAAACTATTTATAAAAGAGTGAAAATTTCGCACCTGTTCTCACCTTTCATGATACTATTTAGGTATTTACGCGATTTGTTCACAAAAACTAAGTATACACGCAACGCAGCAACTCCTACTTAGAGGCAGGTGAGTTAGAACGTTATACGAGTACAATAGAGCGGCAGTTGGCAGTCGCCCGCGCAGAACGCCTCGCGAGTGTCGCAAAATATTGCCTTCGTGAGGAAAACTTGCTTGGTAAGTTATTTTACCTTATAAATAACATAAAAAGTTTAAACAAACTCAAGTTCACTAAGGTTTTACTACATTTTTCCTTAAATCAATTTGGTTTGAGATTGTTGGAAGGAATCGCCATACGAATGTAATGCGATATACTTTTCCGACATTACAAGTTAGACACGATTTTATGTAATTTTCTTGTTTTTATTTCACAGTTGTTGCTCATACGTCAACTGTAAGGAAAGTTCAGGAAATTATATATAATAGGTAACCTTTATTGTCAATGCAAAAATACTAACAATATTTCATTGATACTTAGAATAAAAACAGGTTTTATTGTAAAAAAATGTTTGCAGTTTTTTATAAAATTATGAGAGGACATCAAATTTAAAATAAGTACTAGTTTAACCGTATGTAATATTTGCTGTATTGTAGATCCGGCTTGATCATTCATTCGCTTTCTCTTAAAGTTGCCCTACCTTATTACATTTATCAGGTAATAAATAATTATTCTATTAAATTGCAGATTTAATTTTACATTATGTACCTAAAATTATATATTTTTTGTTTCAATATTGTGCTTCAAATACAGGTGAGATGAGATCTCTGTCATTATTCTAGTGAACTACACGTGTTTACATCATTTTGAATTAAAAGTATTGTCAACAAAGTAATATAAAACTTAGTAAAACAATGTGCTTTGAAATTAATTTCATTAATGAACAGTTTTTTCTCCTAATTTGCCACGTGTTTACTTTTATAGGGTCAATAAATTTAACACAAATTATTTGTTGACTGTTGTACAATTGTGTATAAGTATGTACCTCATTTTGAAAAAAAACTTAATTAACGTATTTCTTACTATTTTGATAAATTCCCCCATAATATATGATTCAATAATAAAATGTTACTCGATATAAAAAAAAACGTATTGGTTATGTCAATATTAAAAATGTATTTCTATAAAACTTGTTTCAAATTATCATAAGCCATCGGCCAAAAACAATGGGCAAATTTTTTATTTATTTGCATTTACTTACTTTAGAAGATTTCAGAAAAATCTACTTAAGATTTAACCTTAGTCTTGACAAGATCTTGCGTCAATTGTCATAAATCTACATAAAAAAACAATAATAAAATTTACTTTGTATAATTTGTATAAGTTTATTCAAAAGATTTTTAAGATTTAATAATCCTTTATCCTACTAATATTATAATGCGAAAGTTTGTGAGGATGCATGGTTGTCTGGATGTTTAGATGTATGAATGTTTCTTACTCTTTCACGCTAAAACTACTGAATAGATTTTAATGAAACTTTATAATAATATAGCTCATACATCAAAATAATACAAAGCCTACTTTTTATGCTCGAATAGTGTACGGTTCCCGAGGGATAGATTTGTTTTTGTTTGTGTTTTTGTATAAAATATAGTGCATCTGTCTCCTTCGATAATGTCATAGAAATCTAGATTTTTTTTTTTTACTGTACCTAATTTGTGTGTTTTCGTCTTTTAATATTTGCTTCCTTGATTTAAGCTTAGAATATTTTTTTTATTGTTCATACGAAATTTACACTTGGAGTGAGTATGCTAACAGAAAACAAAAAGAATATTGCCACACACTTTCGGTAAGATATAATCATTTCCCAAGTTTATTTCAATGTCAGGTTCATGTAACAGAACCTAATAAACAAAATTACATCATATGGAACCTAAACAATTAAAAAATCAATAACTCCCTTCCTAAGTTCTTCATTATCTTCTAATGACTTAGTAGTATTTATCGAAGTGGTAGTAGTCTTAACTTGTAGTGTAGTATCTATTTTTATACTCAATGAATTTTTACGTCTATGACTGTTAAGTTCACAAAACATAGATATGTTTACAATCTCACTGAACGTTAAACTTAAAAGAAATGTCACTTTACATGTAAGGCATTCCATTACAGCACGAGGGTTCTGCTGAATGTATGTTCGTTTTTCTAGTTACTAAGCGTTTACTAAAGTTAGGTGCCTATGCATGAGTCACTGTAGAGATAGAGTCTAAGGGCGGTCCCTCACCGGAAGCATTCGAACTGAATATTCGAAGAACTGAGCATATTAATATTATTATTCTCAGTTCTTCTCCCTCACTTACGTAATGCTCGAAACTGAACTTTTACATTACAGGCGAATGCTCCCGGTGAGGGACCGCCCTAATGGACCAATTTAAATTATTTCAATACCTATATATGTATATTTAATTTGCGTTAAGTAGTTTCCTATATAAATAAAATAAGTACCAGTTGTTTTTTTAGAATAAGATTTATTAGATTTTCTTAATATGCAGTTATTGATTCTCCATTTGATCCGCAATGATTTCTCAATTCCAGTGTACATTTTTTTGTACTTGTTACACGATGTTTTGAACTACTTTGAGACGATTTTAATATGTATTTTATCAAATATGCTATAACAAGGGTAGAGAAAAATAAATTTCAAGAAAAATTTATAGTCTTCATGAGGATTAATAACTTTTAAAGTGATCTTAAATCGGCGTAACACTCGTTAAAAATGAATTAAGTATATTTGAAAAAAAAAATCCCGACTGCATTTAGCTTACTAAAAAGATAAAAACAAGTTGACGAAGGAATAAAGTATTATGCAGTTGGAGACATATTCGTACATATACATATATGTGCATATTTACATCTTGCGACAAGAATGAAACGCGTATGTATATATGTATATGCTATCGTCAACTTGTTTTTATCTTTTTAGTTAGATTTTATACATTTGGTTTTTTTTTTATTTTTAGAATATAATTTTTATTTACAGCTTTTTAGTTTTTGCCAATTAGACATTTGATTTAGTAATTTTTTATCCTAAATTACTTTTAAATATATATATATATATATATATATATATATATATATATATATATATATATATAATTTGTATATATTTTTGAGATTGCCTCTTAAAAACCTTTATTTTGATACTCCACTCGATTGGTTTGGAAGAATTTTTTTAAAGACATATAAATTGGCGCCGGAAATCCGCCATTTAAATTTTTAATTATTTTTAAATAGCCTATAGGCACTCGCGTTATCAAGACGAATCATTTTAATTGGTAACAGAAATTAATAAAAGTAATTTAATTATAAAAATTATAAAAAATTATAAAAATTAATTTAAAAAATTAAGATAAAAGATAAGCGGTCTTTGCTTTGTAATTTATGATAAGTGTTTCGTAACCTTACCAGAATGACCTGTTTTACTTAAAAACCACTAGACTAAGTTGAAATCTTCTGTGGCTAAGAAATATGCCTAATATTGTGTAAAATGTATGTGGTTACCAAATGGAGATTGTATGTATTATGATGAAAATGTAATGCTCGGTCTTTAATTTTAGAACATCTTATTTTATTTCTTTACAAAATGAGAATTAATAATCACATCAAGTACAGTACATTTATATATAATACTAGCGACTCACCGTCGCTTCGCTCGGTTTCGTCCCTAGATTAATTCTCCATTAAAATTTTCATCCCCATTTTCAACCCCTTAAAGAATGATTTCCGGGATAAAAACTATACTATGTCTTTTCCATCGTCACAAACGATCTTCTTAACTCATCTAAATCGGATCAGTAGTTTCGGAGCTCATTCGGTTCAAACAAACAAACAAAAAAATCTTTCCTCTTTGTAATATTAGTATATGTAGACTAGTGAATTATTTTCACTTTTCTCGGGTGCCTTACTGTAGCCTATGTTCAAATAATAGCTTATCTGTCTACTTAATTTAGTCTAAACCTGCCCAGCGGTTGCAGCTCACGCATTTACACACATATTTATGTAGGTACTTTTGCATCTTTACATAGTATAAAATGAAGTCGCTTCCGCTGTCTGTTCGCTTAGATCTTTTAAACTACTCAACGGATTTTAATGCAGTTTTCAGCAATAGATAGAGTGATTCAAGAGGAAGATTGATATATATAAAATACAAGCATATTATAGTACAGAAAAGCGGAGAAATTCAAAGATTTGTATTTCATACTAACCGATAAAACGTACCTAGGGACGAACTCGAGCGAAGCGAGGGTGAGCCGCTAGTTTATAAGTAAAAGTAAAGTCTAATTAATATTGAAAAGTGTTATAAAACTTATATCAGAACATTTAAAACACAAATCTTTGAAAATGAAATATAAATTATAATAAGATAAGCTTGTATCATATAAGGTGCCATGCGTATGATTTTAAAGTAATATCCGTTTGTTAGTACTTATTACATTGCACTAAATACCTGCAGCTATATTTTTAACTGTTGTATCTGCATAGGCTTCAGCGTAAACGTTGTCACATTATTTCGATAAAATATGCATAAAGGCGAAATTGTAACTTGTAGCATTTTTAATTAAATATGTAGGTAACCAATAGCTTCTACATTATTTAGAAGAAAGACAGATAGACAGACAGATTGATATTATTAATAGAAAACAACAATTATACGTGAAAAACATGACATAACGCGTAATTTCTATCAATTTTTAAATCAATTATTATCAGCTATAGCCATTATAGAAAGTCATCTTGTTTAAGCCCTCTGGACCGGTCTTACAGCTTCTAGTTGAAAGGAGCTACAACACAGCCATAGCTAAACGTATTTACTTACATTACCACTGCATTTTCGAAACTGGATAAGGGAAATTTTATTTATTTAAAGTAATGAGTTATTGCGTAGTCGTTACCACGTTACGTGTAGTTTTAAAATAAATATTACTGCTAATGACTTGAACAAAAAGAACAAATAGTAAATCGGTCATGTTCGAGTCAGACTCGTGCAGCGAGAGTTCCGTACCAACACAAACGGTAGTCTACCAATAAAATAAGTTCTTATATTAATTAGCAGTGAAGACCCCTAATGCGGGGCGCGCGAAAGAATATATATTACTTGTTACTCGTTTTTAGGGTGGTATTCGCCGTAGAAGTAGTATTCTGTGAAATTTTTAGGCTGTTAGCTATTTCGATTCCAAAGATACAGCCATTTAAAAGTTGGACCGATAGTCCGACGAACAGACGGATGAAAAGTGTACCTTACATTGACGACTGTACCCTTTTTATATGGAACCCTAAAAAATATAGAACAAGTGTAAAGGGATATAAAAAAAAAGTATTGATATTAAATTTATTACGAAGCTTATTACGAAATAGAATTCCGACAATCCAATACTTTAGCGCTCCGTTCTCTACAACTTGCACTACGGGTTTCAACCTTATTCAGTATAAGGCCCTTAATATAGTGTGAAAATCACAAAAACTCGCACTTGGTTGATTCTTATATAATGATCATCAATTTAGATGAATGAGTTAGCACTATCTTCGCTATCCAGCCAAGTGTACAGGTTGTTGGCCTATACGAAGGTTATTTTTTAAAATAATGTATGCAGCCAATGAGTTTTTTGGTCAAGTTAGTTTTATTAATTGTGGTGTTGAAGCAAATATTTTTTAAGATCACAAAGATATGCGTATTGGTCATAACTGTTTCATTGGTATCAAGCACGGAATAGGTAAAGAAGTTTCATCAATTCTGTGGTATCAAGCATGTACGGTTGCAGATCCGGAGGTCAAGTTCTAGGTCGGGTCAAGTATATTTCTTAAGATTTTCTGTTAATAAATTCTTAGTAACAGCCCGGAGTTGGGAAGTGGGGTGATACCCCCATGTCTTAAAGAACACGTAAAGGCGTTAGTCTTGCACCTGATCTCTTACCGCATATGGATAGTCTTAGTAAGATTAGCCGGTATGATCGAAATTAGGTAAGAGATCATCTATTATATTATTATTGGCGACAAACGGAAAACGAAGGCGTGACATCATAAAATGAAAGTAATTGTTTAGTCATCTTTATTAAAATTAAATATGCAAATATGATAGAAAGAGCAAAATAAATAAAGATATTAAATGTTAAGGTTTCAATTATGCTTTTGAACTTATAGTGAAATGGCATCAGAAGTGAACGAGTGGTACAGGGGGAGGAAGGTGTTGGTAACCGGTGCTTCAGGGCTGATGGGGAAGGTCCTGATCGAGAAGCTTCTATACAGCGTGCCGGACATAGGGTGCGTGTACGCGCTCGTGCGAAGCAAACGTGGTAAATCACCTGAATCGCGAATAGAGGATATGTGGAAACTACCTGTAAGTTCACGAATGTTTTGAAATAGTCTAAAAAATTAAATCAATAAAACTAGTTTTAATTCATGCTTTTTAGTAGATATCACAATTATTTTACTAGTTATATGAGAAATAAAAAATATAACCCTATACTCTTTAAAAACAGCTGTAGTACCTAATGAGAACGAATATGTTCCTCACATTTATTGGAATTACACATCAACCATTGTAATTACCACAAAATGGCAGTTAAGAAACATTTTTGCCACATTTATAAAGTTGATATTTTTAAATTTCAGTTATTCTCTAGAATAAGAGAAGAGAAACCACACGTCATGAAGAAACTTGTACCAGTAGTCGGTGATATATTATTTGATAACCTGGGAATTGAAAAAAAGCAACTGGAAGAAATTTATAGTGAGGTATGATTTTCGTTTGACTTTATTCTCTACTTTACCACATGATTAAAGCATAGTAACACATATATAATACGTTGTGATGCATTATGCTTAATGTACATACATATATCTAACTTATATATTATAACTAATTAACTGACTATAAAGGATATATAGAACTACTAGCCACACACCCTCGCTTCGTTCGGGTTCGTCCTTAGCTTGCTTCCCGACACAAACTTTCAACCCCATTTTCACCCCTTTTAGGAGTGATTTCTAAAATCAAAAATAAAAAATCTAAAATAAAAAATATTCCATGTGCTTCCCAGGGTCTCAAACTATCTTCTTACCAAATTTCATCTAAATCGGTTCGTAGATCCAGAGATTACCCCCTATAATGTCACAAACTCACAACATCACAAACTCACAAACTTTACCTCTTTATAATATTAGTATAGACTATACATGAATTTGAAAATATTTTCAGAATATTACTTTTAGCAGTAATAAGCATCTATTAAAAACCTTATTTGAAAAATCAACAATAATTTGTAATAGCATGCGAGGTCAAGACAAGTTTCTAATTTAAAATATATATTTGGATCCTTGAATTGTTTGCTTCCACGTGAAAGCGGTTACGCAGAAATCTAAGCGGTAGAGAAATATAGGCACGTTCAAAGAAATCAGTTATGTAATATACTTATGCGATATACTTTACATATATAACATCACCATAATGTTAGTGCACTTCTGTTTTAATGTATTTTCAGGTTTACTTACTCAGAAGTAATCTATCACATACCTAGTAGGTACTTATGACGTATGATGATATAACAATATATCTAGTCTAGTAAAAAAAGAATATTTACTGTGTAATATTATACGTTATAAACCCTGGCTAAAATTAATAAGCATCGGATATTGTATCATCGGATATCAGCCCTTTTTAACGTCCCACTTCTGGGCACGGGCCTCCCGTCAATACGAGGGGAATCACGCCATAGTCCACCACGCTGGCCAAGTGCGGATTGGCGGACTTCACATGTCTTTCGAAAACTTACTAGGTTTTCTCAGACATGCAGGTTTCCTCACGATGTTTTCCTTCACCGTAAGGCAAGTGGTAATCATGTTAGAAATGATTCGCACATGAAAATATCAGAAGTGCGAGACCCGGTATTTGAACTAGCTTCACTAGGTTTCCCAAGCGAGCGCGTTACCACTGGGCTACCAATGCCTTTCCGGATATAAATGCAAGTTAATATTAAATAGCTCGCGACTATTTTAAACAATTAAGTTTTACTAAATTTTCCAGGTCTCAATAGTATTTCACTTCGCAGCCACTCTTCGCTTAGAAGCTCCTCTAAAAGAAGGCTTAGAAATGAACACCAAAGGAACGCTTCGGGTACTCGAAATAGCCAAAAAAATGAAGAAACTCGTTTCTTTCGTACATCTATCTACCGCTTTTTGCTATCCAGATTATGAAAGAATGGCTGAAAAGGTATTTATTTATTTTAACATGCATTATAGGTACCCATGTATCTTTATTGAACTAAGTCAAATAGTATATTTAATCACCACATGGTATAAAACAAAGTCACTTCCCGCTATCTATCTGTCCCTATGTATGTTTAGATCTTTAAAACTACGCAACGGATTTTAATGCGGTTTTTTTAATAGATAGAGTGATTCAAGAGGAAAGTTTATATGTATAATACATGCCAATAATAGTACAGAAAAGCCGAGAAATTCAAAGATTTGTATTTTATACTAACCGTTAAAACGTACCTAGGGACGAACCCGAGCGAAGCGAGGGTGAGTCGCTAGTAAGTGATAATCTTTACTCCCTTTCTTGACATTTGGTTTTTCTTAGCAATTAATTTAACTTCTTTATTTGCCAATCGTAACTATCAATAAGGGAAATGATATATCATATATTTTTAATGATATCATATTATGATATAATATTTTTAACACATTATAATGTTATTATTGGTAAATGCACAAAATATATTTATCTATTATAATTAAAAAAAAAACACTATATAATACATTTATGCCAACTTAAAAGCCTACTAATAGATTTTTCAAATTAAATAGAACTCTCAATTAAAAAAATAACGATAGATCTAAGCTAAAAATATGATGTTACAAGAAAATCATTATATTTAATAATGTATCAATCGATCAATATTTTTAATAGTAGATAATTACGCTTATCAGGTTCACGATCCACCAGCCGACCCGCACGAAGTGCTGCGTGCCGCGAGCTGGCTCTCCGATGAACAGCTCAACCTCTTAGCGCCCTCCGTGTTGCAGAAACACCCAAACTCGTACACATATTCGAAACGGTTAGCTGAAGCTCTTGTAAAGGAGAGCTACCCTGAATTACCGACAGTTGTTGTACGACCTAGTATAGGTATATTTAACATTTATTCTGCTTATAATTGTCGTGGGAAAAATATTCTTGCAATGTGATGTCAACAAAATACAAATAATTTTCGTATAAAACTATTGTTAATTTTAATTTAATAATCCTTCATTTAGTATAATCAAAATTATGAAAATATAAATACAAGATTTCTTTAGCTAGCGAGCTTAAATAAATATAAATCATCTATCTAATCCAATTGATGATGAGACTAACATTTCGTACGTAATATGTATATCTAATATAGTTAATGCTACTGTTGAAAAATGCTCTACTTTCAGTACTTTACTTTCAGTAACCCCTGCCTACAAGGAGCCCACTCCAGGATGGGTGGATAATCTTAACGGACCCATAGGATTAATGATTGGTGCTGGTAAAGGAGTAATAAGAACCATGCATTGTTACGGTCACTACCACGCGGAAGTAATCCCCGTGGATATCGCTATCAATGCCATTATTATTATCCCTTTCTACATTAACACGAAGATTGAAAGGTATTTTATGTATTATATTTTAATAATTACTCATTAACTTCTAAATCACATTTAAATTAATTGTTTCACCATTTATATTGGAAAAATCTTCTTGAAATTTATGTACGAACACCGCTGGGATAAAAGTTATTGTTAATAGGTAAAGATATATATTAACGTATTGTATGTATTCAGCCTTTTTTAACGTCCCACTGCTGGGCACGAGGCTCCCTTCAATACGAGGGGATTAGGCCATAATACACCACGCTGACCAAGTGCGAGTTGGCGGACTTCACATGTCTTTTGAAAACTTGCTAGGTTCTCTCAGACATGCAGGTTTCCTCACGATGTTTTCCTTCACCGTATTTTAACGTATAGTTTATCATATTTTTGGACATCTTAAAACATACTAAACGGTGTAAAGTCAGGTAGTTTAATTAATTGTAATTATTCAATAATTAATTTATACAAGTTAATATATTTATTTAGGAAAATTTTATCAATAAAGGAATATTACAATAACGACTATGTTTATTTTGATATTACAGACCAGTAGACATACCAGTTTTCAATCTAACATCAGGCGATGATCGAGATACAACATGGAAGGAAGTTTTGGACATAGGAAAGGCAACAGTCCGCAAATTTCCTTTCGAAGGACCATTATGGTATCCAAATGGAAACATCAGGCATAATAAACTAATACACGAACTCTGTGTGTTCTTCTACCATATAATTCCCGCCTATCTTATTGATTTTTTAATGCTCATATTTGGCCAAAAAAGATTGTAAGTATTTACAAATTAGTCTCACATTGCACGAAACACAAACTTTACATTGTTCTTCACATTCACATTTCACACGTATTAAGTCTTAAGTTTCATTGATCTTTGCTCATCTTAACTATAGCAGAACGACTGCATCACACAGAGGCCATCCTTATTTCCTAAAACAAAATACACTTTGCTATAATATTCGTATTTTTATTATGGTATATTTTGTTTTTTTTTTTTTATAATCGTATAATTTTTACATGCATCCACTTATAATTTCAGTATGGTGCGCATACAAAATCGGATTTCAGTTGGTTTAGAAGTGCTTCAGTACTTTACTACGCGGGAATGGTGGTTTGATACCCATAACTTTAAAGCGTTATCAACTAAACTGAACCTAACCGACTTTGCCACTTTTCCGATGAATCTAGCAATAATTGAAACCGGTCCTTACATTGAGACCTGTATGATAGGCGGTAAATTATTCTGTCTTAAGGAAAAGTTGGAAAATTTACCAAAAGCAAGGTTCCAAAATAATATGTGAGTATTAATAATATGGTACTTTGAGTATATAAAAGTATATAATATATATTCAAATATATGACGCATTTAAAGTCGCACGCATTTACCCAAATTTACTTTTCTTCATTTCCATGAATCAAATTTACTTTTTCTGACTAATACATGAAAAACTGAAATTTTGGGCACTATATTTTTGTTATAATATGGGTAACTAAAAAAATATTTTTTGTAATACGTAATTTTCTTTCCCACGTTTGTATGGGAAACAGCATTACCAGGTGACGAAATAAAAACGTCACAGTCAGAGTCAGATGCATGAAATAATCAAAAACGTAAAATCATAAATAACAGACAGTTACAAGTTTTGAATGTAGTAAAATAATTTACGGAACCTTGACAATATTTTCTAACAACGCAATTAATCATTAATTAATCTCTTATAAAAAGAGTTCGATACGAATTGTATTTATAACCTAATTCATAAAGCAGATAAATAAAAACTATATGTATTCTATCGCACAGTTATATGTGTGCTATTATATCTTTATATTTTGCTTTACAGATTATTCCTTCTGGATCTCCTGGTGTCCATATTTTTTTACTTGCTGTTGCTATATTGGATGGTTCTGCTATTCGAACCTCTCCGTCAATTATTATCGTACGGCGGACCTTTTGTAAAATTTTTACCATTAGTTGGAAAAGCTGTTTTCAAAGAACAGGAATAACGGATATTAGACAAGATCTCATCATGAGTTAATGAAAAAACAATGGGTCTAATTGTGTTAATAAATCAATTTTCAGTTTACATAACGGTATTGAAAATTTATTACTCACTCAAAAATTACATAATTAGGACATATTTATTTAAGTACACTTGGACTTATTAAGAAAACAGTATACAATAAGCTTCTAGAGCTCACATAAAAGATATCTAGATTATAGGAGGACAAAGATCAATTTTGGGGTTATCTGGCACATGAAAATAGCACTTATCATTTTAATGTATTTTAAACGGAACTTAATAAAACAAAGTAAAGTTATTGATCGCTCAGAATTTTAGTATTCAGTAAAGTATCAGAGTAACTTAATGAAACATGTATGAGTCACATGGGATATGTAAACAACTAAGAAAATTGTATGGCATTAATTAAATATTCAAAAATTATATATTGCTATTGTGGTAATATAATTAAGAAGAGGTTGTATACGTATTGGCACTAACAAATAAACATATTTTGATATGTTTAAATGGAAACTTCGAAATCGTACAATAACATAAGTTCGCATAATAGGTTATGAAATAATGATTAATCAACTTTTAGGTACCTACACAAGTATTATAAGGAAGTATTAGTAATTATACTCGTAATAATTTTAAAAGAAAATAAAGAGTTATTTTATACTTAGATTTGTCCTATTATTTTGTATTTTCTAACAAGATTATGTAGCATTTATATATGTAAATACTATATATATCTCATAGCAATATCGCGTTTCACTGTATCATGGTTTAAAAATGTATACCTATTTATTTTATCTATATTCGATATTGGAATGTAAACAACGAGAGTGATGTTTTGGTTTTCTCTTTCTTCGTTTAACATTAAGAGCAAAAAAGAACATATTAGTGTGGCTGCACACTGTCGTCGAGAAAATACGTGTCATAATGTGTGTGAAAATGAACTTGTTAGTGATCGTCTCGCCTTGGTATGTCTCAGAGAGCCACGCTTGCTCACGATTCCATGATAGTTTTTCCGCCCGAGTGAGCGAATCCATATATTCTCTCGCTTAAGTTCTAAACGAAGGCTTGTCAAAATATAGAAACATGTGAAATAACAAAAGTATACTAACTTACACACTACTTTCACTATATAACCTAGTGTATAAGACTTTCGCGCGAAGGCTCTAGCTGAGATATGCCGGGAGAACTTTTTTGGAACTGTTCCCTTTATGAGCTGGTACTTTAAGCAACTAGCTCTATGTCAACTTATATCGGAAGGGGAAAAATCTATACATATTATAAAATTCTAACTAAGCCGAATCTGTACATTAAATATTTTTTGGAAAATCTTATTGAAATAGACATTATTATCGATGCAGAGGCCGAATCTATAGTTTTTAGAATTTTTGTCTGTCTGTCTGTCTGTCTGTCTATCTGTCTGTTACCGCATCACAGAAAAACCACTGGAGGGATTTTGATGAAATTTGGTATGATGATAGCTGGTTATCCGGGTCAACATATAGGATACTTTTTACCGCGAGAAAATATCTCATTTCTGAAAAAAAATACAAAAACTGGTAGGAACAAAACCACGACGATACTATTTGTAAACAGTTTAGCAAGGTAAGTTACAAAATATGGTAGAAACTATAAAAATAGCTTATCTTGAAAATCAAATTATCAAAAGCGCTATTTTATCCATTAAAATAGTTATTTTAATTAATATTTATTTATGTGTTATTTAGATATTCGACAATAGATGTCGCCATGTGTTTTTAAAATACATAGTTTTAATCCCTAAAAAAATAATGTACAGATATGACCTTTTTTCGATTTTATTAGAATTACTACTAAATCACCCGCGGCTCCGCCCGTGTTTAAATTATCAGTAAAGCAAACTTTTTCGCTTCATAAATTACTAACTATACATACAATAAAATTGTAACTAAGCCGAACCCCTAAATTTAATATTTTTTCGAAAAATCTTATTGAAATATTCATTATTAGCGATATAGAGCCCGAATCTATAGTTTTTAGAATTTTTTCTGTCTTTCTGAATGTGACCGCATCACAGAAAAACCACTAGAGGGATTTTTATGAAATTTGGTATTGTAATAGCAGGTTATCCGGGTCAACACATAGGATTCTTTTTACCGCAGGAAAATATCTCATTTCTGAGAAAAAATACAAAAACTGGTTAAAGTAAAAGCACGATGATGCTATTAATACTTTAGCAAGGTAACTTACTTATATATTATGTTAAAACTATTAAAAAAAACATATCTTAAAAGAAATATTAACAGCGCTATTTTATTCATTAAAATAGTTATTTTAATGAAAATTTATTTATGTGTTATTTAGCTATTTGACAATAGATGTCGCCATGTGTTTTTAAAATACGTAATTTTATCAAAAAAAAAAATGTACAGAAATGACCTTTCTATGAGTTTATCAGAATTACTACTAAATCACCCCGCCCGTGTTTAAATTTTCAATAAAACAAGAGCTTTTTGGCTTTATAAATTAGTAACATATTAGTAATATTTTGTTGGCCGAAACAATTTTCAAATGAGAATATTTGTAAATTTTTATTGTTTAGTAAATAATGTTAATGTTTTTTAATCTTTTAATGTAAAAATTGGGCAAATATAAATCCAACTCGCGCATTTTAGGTTTCGTATAGCAAAATGCTATATTGTTTTTCTTACTTACGTGTTTTGTATGGTTAAAACTAAAATAAATACGAATAATATTTACGTTTCCACAATACCTACTCATTTTTTGCACCGTAAAAATAAGTTCAATTTATATTATTTTATAACATTTTATGGAAAACAAGTTTATGGCTGTTAAACTGCCAAAGCGGATAACTAAAAATATTTCATATCTCAAAAACTATGAAAAAGTATTTTAGGAACTGTTATACCTCAACTTTTTCACTTTTTCTTGACACCTTTTCTTGGAAGGTAAAGGCTTAAAGGACACAATAAAATGCTTGCGACTTTAATCATATTAGCCGAGCCATATGAAATAAAGAAATGTATTCGCTTAGAATTATTTACTTATTACACTTTCTTTTGAAAATCGTTTTGGAAAATATTACTTACTGGCGCTAATTAAGAAAAGTTATCATTATGTAATTTAAATAATCAGCTATATATTAAATTAATCTATAGCTGTCTATTAGTAAAAAATGATTAAAATTAATTCCGTAGTTTGAGAGTTTATCGCCCAAAACTAAAAAAACAAACAAAACAGAAGTATAGACATACATAAATGTTATTGCTAAAACAAAAAAATCAATTTAACGGAGGAACCTTTGTGGCATTGACAATCACTGCCATTATTTACCAATCATGCGGTGCGCAATGAAAGTAATGTATAATGTAAGAGTATACTAATGTGTAAAACTTAAGAATTTGGTTTTTGATCATCTGAACGCGGGCGGAGCCGCGGGAAATGCTAGTATATATGAATATAATCCATACAATTCTTTACCTTATACGAGAATCAAGTGGACAAAAATTGCTATATCAACTTTTCTACGTTTAAAATTTATAAAAACAATATTAACATACGAGTAGGTATATTAAAGAAAAAGAAACATTTTATAATACGCCAATAACTTCCACAATATGAATAAGAATCAATCTATATCTAAATTATCTATTATTTGAAAAAGTTCAAATGAATGAGTTATACGCATACTTATGTATCGAAATCGGTTAATTCAACTTAATAATATGTAGTTTTAATACAATAGATTTGACCAGTAATGTACCTATGTCTGATTTAGGTCTGTGTACGATTTTTGTTTAAGTGGTTCATCAAAGGTCACAAATTCGTTTCCTGACCAAAATATTTAAGTTACTAGGAGAAAAGACTGAAGTATTACTAGGTTATGTTTAAAACCCTTAAATGTTACGAAGCAAAATTTAAAATAGCTGAGGAGTGGGATTTAATTTGTAAACTAAATATATTTCAAAAGTGACTGAAAGGTTTTAATATTGTAGAAATATTGAGGACGGATTCTTATTATGTTATCTATAATTATACTAAATGCCATGCGCTACACTATTCGCTATTCATCACGCCTCATGCTGGTGGCGGCTTTCCCGTGAACACATCACCAAACCTTAGGATGAAGTCGTTACTAAGAAGATTTATTTCATGTTCGCAAATAAAGAATAAAAGTCGATCGCAGCTGATGTCGTTAAGATGTCCATTGTAAAACATAGAACCACACTTCTCCTGCCCTTTGCCGTCGGGTTGACCTCCTCCCCATTTACTATATCCGCTGTCCTCTAGCGGCATATCTGTAATAGAGAGTATTTGTGTGCATTTCTCTGTGATTTAGTTTAATATTCTAGAACATCCAAATAAATCTTACACTTGGAAGATTAAAATAAAATATGGATATAGATTTCTATTTTTTAAGGCACACACAAAAGACGTAAAGCAAAAAATGCCTATTGAAACTTATCTAGTCATCTCGAATGATGCATATTTCAAAAATTACACAAAAAATGAATTCTAAGAGCTGTAGATATTGCTTGTATTAATATTAATAAAGTACACTCAATTACAAAGAGAATATAGACCATCTGTTATAAGAGAATTATCCGTGTTTAAAATATGTAGAATAGAATTTCCATGTACAGAAAATTTCAGTCATTATTTAAAAAAAAAAACAAATAGAAAATATGGGTAAATTACATGTATTATTATTGTAGTCGAGCATTAAGCTATATTTACCTTAAAGATAGCAAATACGGAAAATCCTATTTAAAATTCACATTCTTTTTACATTGCACACAACTAAATTCAATTTAATTTGAAGTCATGTTGGGTTTTACTGCTTTCTAATAAAGAATATTTTATTAAAATTGGACAAAGTGCTAGAAAGCTGAGATCCTCTCAATATGTGGACGTGACAATAGTGTATTATTGCAAATTAAACGGTAATAAAACAAAAGTTCAAGACTAATATAAATTATATTATTCATATTACTCGGATGTTATATTAAAAATAATAAATAATCTAGGCTTTTTGATACATATAAATAAGTACTTACTGTTAATTATAGTTTGCCATCCGTTTTTTCTTAATCTGAATCCTAAATGCACAGCTCCTCGCAAAAAATCTCCGTGCACTTCATCTTTTTTAGCTTTTTCTGTTAACTCCTTTAAATAATCTGCCTCGGCTTGTGAGTTAATAACAGCTAAATAAGAAACTTCAGTGTTACACGTAGCATATGCGTCAGTCCAATTCGAAGGTGTCAGGTGGAACTTATAACATCTGCCGAGATTCTTATTATATTCGTAACCTTAAAATCAAATGTATATACATTTAAAAAAATCAAATTCAATCAAAAATTTTAAGATATTAAGATAATAAAAATCTTAATAAAGAGTTTATATTTAGCATATTTTAAGTTATTTCTAAATAAATAGTAAAAGTTGTAGGCACGTAAGTCTGTTGGCAGAGATTTATTTATGTCTCTAGATTTGCCTTCACGTATGTATATAGAGTGCGAGAAAAATCGACCGTACTAATATTCATCCCGCGTCTATCGTTCACAGACAGGGGTAACGTGATAGGTGCTAGTGATATTTTGTAAGATTGATTTTATGAAAATTGAAATTACTTACTCGTATTTAAAAATAACTACTGTAATAAATTACAAAATAATATTTAGATGACAGAGATAGAAAGAGAACAATTTCATTATAAGTGAGCGAGATATAATATTTGGTTATACCATAAATATGCAGATCATGATGTCATGACCATATTTAAACGAGACTGATTTCAATCTTTGATTGCCTGACTTAAAACTTTGTCACAAGTTAGAGAAAATTTGCATTGGCTACTTAGTTGCTTATCCAAGTCCGATAAAATGCCATCAACACTATCCCATGACAGCAAAAAGGACAGCGCCGAGTTTGTTACAATTTAAAATATTTCTATTTAATTCCCATATCACCTGCACGGGAGACAGGTAACGTACGTTAAATTATTTCATAGTAAAAAAAGGTGAGAGGTTAAATTGTTTTAAACTATGTTCGGATTTCCAATATAATGTACTAGCGACTCACCCTCGCTTTGCTTCAAGTTCGTCCCTAGACTAAAACAAAACCCACGGGAACCGTACATTTTTTCGAGATAAAAAGAAACCTATGTGCTATTCCAGACTATAATTTATCTCTGTGCTAAATTTTATCCAGATACAAACAAACATCCACCCATTCATCCTCACAAACTTTCACATTTATAGTATGGATTAGTATGGATTAGAGATGCGGTAAGATAATATATATAAAAAAAAATTGGGCAAGATAATTCTATCATATATTTCGTATCGTACTTATAAAATAAAAGAATTAACTAAAAATTATATGTTTTAGTCTCAGTGTTAGAAAGACAAAATATCTCACTCATGTCTGGTATATCGCAATAGACGTTCCATTCAAGCGAACTCAAAGTTTTCTTGCATATGAATGGATATTTGCGTTCACAGTTGTCATCATTTAGTGTCCCATCTCTTCTCAGTATTACACATCCCTCTTCTCCACCAGCATCATTAGGCTCACCAGGACCCCATCTATTGTAAACATTCGTTATCGGCACACCTAAAACACTGATTGAATTAACTTATTTGTATTTAAATATATATTACAAGTACAAGATTATACACTTAGCTTTTTATTAAAAATGATAGGAATAAAGTAAAAACTCTATATATATCTAATAAATTATACGAATTATAATTCGTCCAACATAACAAAGCAACAGGTTAATAAATTAATTTATTTACGATACCTAGATAATTATCTACCTTGGCAATATTTTGATCTACTAATTATCAATCAGTAGATCAAAATATTCTTTAGCTTCTCATTACGAATCATACATTAGGTACATGAAGTTAGCTACATAAACTTTTAGCTATGTAAAGTTTAAGCAAATTACGTAGAGTAGGAATATCTATCTAATTCTAAACTTTCAAGGACAATAAATCGTTATTAGATTTTAATTTTTAATAACAATTTTCTAAGAATCAATTTCTTTGCATATAGAAAACGTACGTCGTTTTTGTGCGTGATAAAAAATATATACAGATACTTAGCGTTGAACGCGAAACCTTACTTGATTGATGATCACGTGTTTTCTTTATAAATAATAATTAAACATTAGGTCCTTACATATGAAATTGGCGTTTTGTCGAACTAACCACTTTGATCTCAAATATCTGGCGTTTGGTTAGGAGTTCCAAATTTAAAGTTATTTCAAATTTAGGCTTGTGTATTTGTGTTTAGAATTGAGTGATTTATTTTTTCGCACCATTTGATTTATCTTTGACATCTTTCTGTTCACAACATGAAAAACTTATAATATCGCGTTATTTGCGAATACGAGATCAACCGTGGCACCAGCGCTGCAGAAACAGCTCGAATAATATTAATGATGTGTATGGAGAAGCTACTGTAAAAGGAAACTGGGTACGTTTTTGGTACCAACTTTTTCATTTTGGAAATTTTATGAAGAATTAATAATGATAATGGAAACGGATCCATCGCAAACCACCTCAGAGTTAGCGGCAAGCTTTGGTGTGAGTGTTACAACAATTTTACTTCACTTTAAATAAATTGAAAATATGAAAAACTCGAAAAATGGGTACAGTATGAATTTAGTAAAGCACACCAACAAACACGCGTCGAATGCCGCGTTACATCACTCACAATAACGAGGGGATTTTGAATCATATCGTTAATTGTGATGAAAGATGGAACCTGTAATAATAGGAAACGCTCATCACAATGTTTGAACCCAAGAGAACTGGTCAAATCCTGCCCCAAGCGAAAGTTTACTCAGTAATAGGTACTGATAAGTATCTGGTGGGTCAGTGCTAGTGTCATCCACTACGGCTTCCTAAGATCTGGACAGACGATTACGGCAAATCTGTATTGTCAACAATTGTAAGCTATGATGAAAAAGCTAGCCGTCAAACAACCGAGACTGGTGAATTGCTCTAGCCCACTGATGCTTCAGGACAACCCTAGACTATTAGAGGAGCTGCCATATCTGGAATATCTCCGACATCCACCATACTTCCCGGACCTTGCTCCAACAGATTACCACTTTTTCCGGAATTTGGACAATTTCTTGCAAAGAAAAAAATTCTACTCCTATGAAGCAGTCAAAACCGCCTGCAGAGGTTTTATTGATTCTCGCTCACATAATTTTTTTAGTAAAGGAACCAATGAGCTGCCTATAAAATGACGAAAGTGCATAGATAACAATGGTACATATATTAATTGATTAAATATATAAATAATTTCATTCTTTTCGTTTTGCTTTTTCCACATAAAACGCCAATTCTATATGTAAGGACCCAATATTTATGTCGTAGATGATTTTTTTTCAAACGTAATTGAAAATAAAGAGAGAATTGATCAAAGCTGTTACACTATTAACAGCAGTGATAGGTAACTCGAGTTATAATCGATTATTAATTTACAAAATCTTAAAAAAAACTTATTAAAGCTATCACATATCTGGATCCTAAAAATTGATCAAATGATAATTTGTAGGTCTGGTGAGAAAGGATTTTTGGAAATTTATATTTTATAGAAGAAAAAGTTAGCAAACACCATATATATGTATACTCGTATGGCTCTTCATTCTGCCAGTGAATCTTCTTTTTTATTTTAAGAACATAAATACATATTTCAAAAATATATAATACCTTTAACTACATTTTTAAGAACACCTTACAAATCATACTTGTGTATTCGTAAATGATATAACTGCTACGTTAAAAAATATATAATATTTTTTTTATTCTGCTACTGTTTTCTGCACTATGTATTATAATACAGAAATTATGTAATCATACATATAAATATAATTATATGCACCTGCTATAAAATTGCTTGACGTAATCCCTAATTTTGGTGATGATTATCCTCTCAGGTATAACTACTAAACCAAGATGGCTGAAATTTTCTCAAAGTAGTCCTTAAATAACATACATAGGTAATTGCTAATAATGGATTTTTTGAAATTATTATCTAACGTCTTTTAGGATTAGAAAGAGGAGGTAAAAATATGAGTAACAATATTTTTTAGGTTTTATAATAAAAAATCGGCCTAGTGCGTGTCGAATTCGCACACGAAGGGTTCCGTACTATCGTACATGTATTTTTTATTAAAATGACTTGTACTTTTCGTATGTAGAATATTGATAACTTCGATGATTGATTACAAGAGTTAAAATAATGTTTCTTGTATTTTTATTTTTATTATTTGTTTTTATAGCGGCAAGAAAAATACATACTTTTTGAAAATTTCAACTCTCTACCTATTACGGTTCATGAATTACAGCCCTCTGATAGACAGACGGACGGACGGACGTGGAAACATAGTAATAGGGTTCAGTTGGCACCCTTCGGGTGCGGAACCCTAAAAAGCAGCCAAGTGCAGAAGGAGCAGGTTCATAGAAAATAATAAAGTTATGTATGAATATATTACGGTAGGTATTATTATTATATTACGGTAAAGATATATAGGTAACCATATTGTCTATATAATCAAGTGACTTTTATTTATTATTAATTAATATTATTATTATAATTGTGTCATAATAATTGTTTTCAATATTGTAATATAATAAAAACATTTAGATACGAAATACTTCGTATCTGAATGGCAGCGTCCGGTTTGTACAAGTTTGACCTCTAAATATGTTAGAATATTGTACGAATTCTTTAATATATTTTAAATACTGTCAGGAAAATCGTCTCCAAAATGCATGTTTTCGAATATATCTTAGTATTTTTACATAAAAATCTTGAATATTTGATCGTTTCGTTATTATTATCTATGACTAAATATAAAGTTAACAAAAAAAATTAGATAACTCACCGTCTACAGTTTCAAACACTTGTTTAACATTAGGAGTCGATATTCCAATAAAAACCCAACTAAATGGTTGAGTATTGTTCCAAAAGTTTAGAACAACGTTTGCCTCATCATCATCATTAGGGTAGAAAAGCAATGCTCCTTCTTTAGAGCAGGCCTCCTTAGCATCTTCCCATGTTCTGTGAATCGTATGGATTTTATAGAACGCTTGCGCATCTTCTATGTATTTGTAGTCTTTGCGGAAAAACTTCATCTCACGTTGGCAATCTTAAATTATAATTATGAATCTTTTACTACGTACCAAATTGAATTATACATAATATATTACAATAAATAACATACATTTTTTCTAAAACAAAGGTTTTATGGAACATTTTATTCTTAACTTTTATAGCCATACTTATTAATATTTGTTTAAAAATAAACTTTTAAGCAACTTACATGTGAATTGAATAACATATTGCACGAAAAACAAAACAAGAGAATATTTAAAAGAAATCATTATATACGTTTCGCACTAGCACATGCGCGAAAGACGCACAGCGAATGACTGGTCTGAAGTGAACTAAGAAGATTCACTTCATATCGAGAGATCAACAGGAAATATAAACTCGAATACTCGTTCTTTAACACGATATACGTGTAAATTAATACATATTATATTACCAACTAACGTGCAAATACAGATATATACAAATATATTAATATAAGTACAATAAAAATGAACAGCAAATGATCAAAGACCCGGATATCAGGCATCAGCTACGTAGTAAGATTTTTTTTAATTTAGACATATTATTACAATTGCTTTTAAAAATTTAAATCTCTACTATGAGGAAAATATTGAAGACGCTATACTATTCTATATTCATATATTTTGGGGTTCTGTGCACAAAATTTCTTTTGCCATCTATTGATAAGTTAAGACTTAAGGAGTCTGCCCACTACCCCGTCTCATACCATGACCGTGCTAGGAGCGTGTCAGGCAAAAAAATATTCTTTGTATTGAAATGTATGAGACTCTGCCCACTAGACCGTTCCGTCACCGACCGGCACCGTCGCGTGCCGTGCACGGAGCGTCAACAATTGTCGGCGAGAATATTTTGCCGGTGCCGGTACGCTCCGTGCCTGACACGCGACGTTGCGGAACCGGTGAGCATACGGGTTATAACCGCGTATTATGACCGTTCTAAGCCCGTTACGTGTTGCCGCTTGTCTTGTAGAGATGGGCGATAATCGTTATTAAAGATGGGTTAGTACCGATATTTCTCAGCATTAGGTAATATTAATATATTCGTCTGGCAATATTATAATATTGTAACTAATACTTTAATATTAGTGATATTTATCTAGAAAACACAAGTAATACTAAAACGGGAACCATACGGATATGGCACGCGGATGATACGCGGTTGATACGCGGTTGATGCCATGATGGATGGATGATGATGGATGCCACGGTCACTATAACTGTTATGTACGGACATGACACGCTGTTGATTCGGTCTAGTGGGCATAGTAGTCCGTGCCGTGCTCGTTTCCGTGCCTAATACGTTCATAGCACGGTCATGGTATGAGACGGTGTAGTGAGCAGAGACCCTTAGGAAGTTGTGTTACACTAAAATGATATTAAAGCATAAGCTATTATCCCATGAGATCACATAAGCGCGAATAAACAACCTGTTTAAATCCAAGACGTGCTCTACTATTTGTGCGCTAAGTATATATATCAAACTTCTTTACAAACTTTCACCTTTATTTTATTAATCGTATTATAATTTATGGGGAGTTTCCTTAAATAATTAAAAAACACGTAGTATAGAAACCAGGGGAAGCCCCTCAAGGAACGGGTTTTTATTAGGTTTTTTGTGTTCGTTTTATAGTAAAAAAATGAATGTAGGTATTGCAATCCAGTATCCAAGTTACAGTAGTAACTATACTAAAAACTGGCTTAGTGTCAATCTCTATTCAATATAATGGTTCTGTGTAAATGTGCAACAAAAATGTGTAGTGACAGAAAGAGCATTGTGTGGTGACTTGCAAATATTATTTTCTTATATTTAAATTTAAATTATATCATAGCCCCTTTTTTTTAATCAATTGATTCAAAGAAACAGTTAAAATAAATAGGGGGTGTATTTTGCACGTGTTCATGAGTACAAATTACAAACAATATTGAAACATTCATCAGCTCTTCTATAATAATTATAAAGCAATAAACAACTAAGAGTCAATATTGCTTAAAAACGACCAATAGGCGTTTTTTATATACAGTATTTATTCCAATCATTTGGTGCTCAAACAAGAGGTAACCTGGAAAGTATTCCGGGAGTTTTGAAAATTGGTGATTTTATAGATTTCAACGGGCTCTTTCCGAATTTCTACTTTGCCACCTCGTGTCTTTGCCGCTCGCGCCGCCATATTGGCAAAATGGCGCCGAAAAACACTTTTTTGACAATATTTCCGTTCTTACTTATTTAATAATGAAAATAGTTACATAATAAATTAAACTAGAGAAAAAAAATATTTGTATTTGTTGTTTTTAAGAAATATATATTGATTTCCATAGTATTAATATCTAAAACATAGTATGGCTTGAAAGGCAAAAGTGCGCACAGTTGCCCTGAATGAATATAGTAACAAATAAGTAAATCTTTTCTCTATATAATATTAGTATTGCTTTATAGTCATACTAAAAAAAATATTTTCAATCCGAAAAGTACAATACCTATTACTAAATTAGCACAGAGGAACCATAAAGAGGAACCTTTGTAGCATTCCCACTTATCGCCGTTTTTTTTATTTAATCTTTTGGTTCATAATAATTAATCTGGTATAGGTATATAAATAAGTAAAATCTAAAAATGTAATTTTTAATATTAGTAGCTACTCCATTTTTCCTCCTTTGAATGCATCATATGGCCAGTCCATTTCCACTTAAGTTGGTCTGTTTACTAGAATTTTGTTAAAAATTCTTTTTTTGTTAAAATTTCGGGTTCCTGCTCTACATTTTATAAGTGTTCTGGGGGTGAACTGTGAATTTGATGTTTGATGCGATCGTGTATCTTGCTGTGTTTGCGTAAAGTTGAGTGTAAGAGGTTGTGGCGTGATCTTTGATGTTTTTTCTTGTTGTGGTGTTCTTTCCATGTTTATTCATTTTCGGTATCTATTCTTTGTCAATTTCTTAAGTTCTTTCAAAGCTTCCTTAATGCTCCCCGTCTGGCTAATATAATTTTCAAGGATTTGCGATTTTCTTCGCCTTCAGTCATCTCTAAGACTCTTATTTATAGACTAGCTACTAACAACTGTCCCTAGACAAAAACAAACTTATCCCAAGGAACCGTACATTTTTCCTGAATGCAAAAAGAATTTTTCAAATCGGATTAGTAGTTCCTGAGAATAGCGTGTTCAACCAAACAAACAAACTCTTCAGCTTTATATTAGTATAGATTTGCTGATTTCTGTAACAGAAATGATATTATTTTTCTTTATCAGATCGGATAACATTTCTCTTCTATTCTGCAGAAGCCTGATAGAGTTTTCAGCGAGATTAACGTGACCGAAATCGGTCAGGAGGATATTATTATTATATTGCATATAGACAGAGATCTTAATTTTATTTATGAGTACTAATAATTTTTTTTCGCTCGGACTGAATTCATACAACTAGCATGTAACAAAAAAGCAATGAAATCTAATTAGCAGTTTTCGGGTGACGTACAATATACCAGTCCAAAATATAGTAAGTTTGCGTTTATGTGTGTTTATTACTTTTCTACGCGGAAACTGCTGGTCGGATTTTGATAAAACTTAGTACGCACTTACTCTCTTACTACACTTATCTCTCTTTGTAAGCTGTCTTGCCTTTTGTTTTGTTTTATTATACAAGTATATATTGTATATACGAGTATGTATATATATTTGTATGTGTGTAAGTAAATGTATCTTTTAGTTTAAACATGTATCTTTATGCATTTTTGTAGCCAACTTTTTATAAATGGTGATATATTTGACTCTATTATTTGCACCCCTTCCCTCTCACAGTTGCTATTTCCTATACCTAAAGGTTGCCTAGAAGCGATCGCTGTTTTAGCGATAAGGCCGTCTCTTGTACATTATCTATCTGTATTTATTTATTTTCTTTTGTTCTTGTTGTACAATAATTTATTATTATTATTACGCAGATTAAGACTATGACCTGAAGTAATACATAAGCGTATAATAGGCGAGCTCATAAATACATGGCGTATACCCTACACGTGAGACCCTTTAAGAGATGTACTCGAGAGCAGCGAAGTTTTCGCTAGTAATTCATAATTGCTGTATAAACAGAACATCGTGTACTTTGTTTCTATATAAATAGCTTCTCGAAGTATACATCAATATGTTTTGTTTAAATTGTATTACAATCAATGACAATATTATTATTAAATCAAATTATTTGGCTCAGTTTGTAGTGACCCTACATGATGTGCCAGTGATCGGTGAACACGAACATTTGTACTCGTCATGGGTGTTTATGTTTATAATATGTATGTATATAAAGTTATATATGTGTAGTGTATCAACTATCTGGTATCCATAACACAAGCCTCGTTAGCTTACCATGGAACTAGATGGCGCTGTGTGTTAATGTCCCAACATGTTTTTATTTATTATTAATAATAGGACGGAAAAGGAAATAAAAGACAATATTATTTTTATATTGAGGTGTAAGTTTATTCGCATAACAATGTTTCATACAAATCGTCTTCGTCGTTTCACACCTTTTCATTTGTTTTGTAGTTATCTTTTATAAAAGTTGACTCTAAAATTTCAACATATCGTCTGTTCCCTATATCTAATTCGCTTCACCACTGTTAAATCATACATTAAGGATTCACTAAGGCAAAATATTAGGAGAGTAATAATAGTTACTTTGGACAAATAAAATAAGAAAGGTTACAGAAGTTTTCCATAAAATCGGAATGGGATCTTATCTTTTAAATCAGCCTTCCTGTATCATTCGCCGTGGCACTATAGCAATGGGGAGCAGAAAGCTACTTATCGAAGCGTGCAGACCGATCGAACGTTTTACCTAATTTACAGACATAACCTTTGTACCAAGCAAAGTTCTATTACCCTTAAAAGTTTCTATAGAAACTTCAAGATTCAGTTTTAACAACCTTACAAATTTTAAGGGATGAATGTGTAAGGGTCACGCAACTTAGACGAATAGAAGTCACGTGACACTAGCACATTTACTTCGCAGTGTTGCCATATGTTATACATATATACGCTACATAATAAATAATTTGTTCATAGAAGTTTTCTTGGCATGACAGTTTTTGATGAGGCTCACGTTCAATACGGTCGGTCTGCGCGCCTTAAGGAAGCTCCGGAACTCGAATACAATTTTTCTAATGGACATTGCACAAATCACACTGGTATCAGTGGACTGGCCACGAGGCTGCCAGTTACACTTAAGAAAATTCTTCACTAAATAACAACTAAATCACTTTAAAATCAATTCAAAATGTACATTATTCATCTTATCCGAGTAAACAAATCTAATCTGCTACAAAAAATTAGCAAATTTAAATACAAATGTTACCTAGTCCGTCTATATAAAATTAACCACTTAAGTATTAGAAAACATAATAGTAGAGCGGGCCGTTGCGGTACCACTTGTGATCAGTTATTATGCTTCCCGTGTACATTCAACGAATGAACAGCGATTGATATTGCGTTGACACATTATAACTAAAAATTGACTGTACATTTAATATTTTATATGTAAATATTTGTACATATTGCACTCTGAAGTAACAAAAAATTAAGAAATATCTGTCGAAACGAATAAAAAATATTATATACGCAGAACGAAATTATCCGTAAATACAAAATCAAAGTAATTAGATCAATCACAATGTTCGTAACTCGTATATTAATCTAAGTCCCTACGGCTTAAAAAGCTTAGAAATGATAAATACAGAGGTAATTTACAAAAAATATAATTCTACCCAAATAATATAAAAATAACAACAGCCATCTGTACTTTCTTAGATGAATAAAATTAAACATATGTCGAACATATGACAATAGAATCTAAAGGTATTTATGTACAAGGTTAATGGACACGCGTACGTGTACGCGCAATAGACTGGACGTGCCACGATTGGTCACTCACAATGCACTCGATCCGATACTAACTAAACAGAGGAAAAGCAAAGAGGCAAACGGTTCACCCCCCACTCGACTACCAACCGATCAATAAAAATTTGTACATTTTAAAATTACAAGAGCCTAAAAAAATGATTAAGACGTTATAGTTACTTAACTTAAAATAAAGGTAAAGCTCATATGCAAATATCCGATTTAATCACAAAAACGATTATAAACAAAATTTATAATTTGTTATATAAACAGCAATCACATATAAAAATATCAATTTGTAGGGTAGATTCACATTCATTTAAAGTTATGCAACTTGACATAGTTTTGAAAGTGGTTTTACTTTTAAAAGATAAAGTAATCGAACCGTGGAAGTATAAAGTTGATCGGTTAGCAAGTACTTAGTTATAGGGTGTAAACCGTTCTCCTTATAAGGGCAACGGGTACCGGTAGCATCTTCCTTACAACTTGTCTAGCAAGTAGTGTCGCACAGTTCGAGCCGTGTTCGTTCTGTGCCGTCCCACTCGGACGCACTCGCCGCGCCTACTCGAGCGATATAAACTTATTACCGTACTACTATTCCATTATCAGCTAAGACACAAATTATACTTAGGGTACTCGATTACTTATTACTTTCTCGTGTGAGATTATTACGTACTTAATAAATCTATTACGATTCCGAATAATATGTATCAAATACGACCGGCTGTGCACCGACGGAGTCCGTTAACTATGAAGCTATCCATTATGAACTCTACGCGTCGAATGATTTATAACAATTTACTTATCGAATGGCAGTAATATTTGTCACAAACTTGAGATGCAAAGTATATATAGCAGCTGTAGGGCTGCGTGCGCATCTCAGTTATAAGGCAACGTATCATAGCGTAAAGTTACTCGTGACGGTAAAACCCTAACGTTCTTAGATTCATAACCCTATTCTTAAAGGTGTCATATAAAATCCGCTATGACTCAATCATACCAGATCGCACGTGTACATACGTTATAATGGCAGTGTGTGTTGTCAATACGCCCCTGACAGCGGAGACACGTAAGACACTCAAGTGACATTTGTGCTATGTTAACTATTTTAGAAATCGCCTACTGCTACAATAAAATTATATATAAGTCGAAAATGTATTAAAAGCGGACTAGCGCGCGGCCCGCGGTGCAAGCTCGATCGTCTCACGCAGAATTTATACGTATATTAAGAAATGCTTCCAAAAGCTCAGACATACCTATTATATGTAAATTTACAACACAGTGGCGTGTAAAGAAGACACATTCAACATGCACCAGACAGATACTTAAATTTATCTTACGCTTTATATGTGAATGATAGTGAAGAAACGGCGCCGGTGACCAGTGTTGCCAATGTTTCGATTGTAAAATCATTATATTAACTTCCATAATTTTCAAAGCTTACTATTAATTTTTAAACATAGCAACACTGATTAAATGTAACACGAATGAGCGTACGAGAATGTATGGTTGATGAATCGAGACTCTATTTGCGACAAACATTGAAGGCGTAGACGGACACTGTACAACGAATTTTTTGGAATATGTCAACGAAAAGAATGCCCAATAAACGGAAACGCTTAATTTATGCTTTAATAACGCTTACGGGTAATTGAGATCGATTAATTTTATTTTCTATATACTATATTCCATTCAACAATGTAGGTACACAGTACAGGTAACGCGAAATAAGGCATTTCGTATGTTATATTGTATATGGGCAGTTTTATATCTTAATGTGACTTTGTAGTTACTTATTTTACATTGAATTATATGTATGTTAGATAAGAATAATTTATTCAAGTCATTTTTTGAAAAAATACAAAATATCGACATAAGATAATATTTATAAGTTTTTTGCACAAATATTTTCATGCAATATAATCTAAAAATAAAATAAAATATTCACGCATATAATTCAATGTTAGTGTTTCAACATTCTTATTAGAATATAAAATTGGAGACAGGTTTGGTAGTACATTGTCACATCACATTGCGTGCATATTCAAACATTACATATAGTCTATACCAATATTGTTCCCATAATAAGCTCGGCCAAATAGTATAAATCGATAGAACATATAAAAACTAGCTGCCTTTTAGATAGTAACTAGGAACGAGAAATAAATAGAAATTTAATACAAAAATACACATAAAGGGGTCGAAATATGGGCACTATATGTCTAACCGTACTACTAACAGATGCCATGCTATACGCACGCAATGTGATGAAGAAATAAGTAAGTAGGTATCGATTGATTGTAACATTTACTGGTATCGCGATATCTGCCTCCATTTTCTTAATTTAGCTGTGACACGAATAGTCTATTTAATATGAACCTATAAGTTATCAGCTACAGTTTATACTAGATTGCACAAGGCGGTACAACATGTATTCAGTAACTAAAGCTGTACAAGCGATCGTATGAAAGGCAACAACAGTCTAACGTAAAATCGACTCAGTGCAATGTGATCACTGTAGAAAATGTATCACTCATATATTACGTCAGCTATCAAAATACTAAAAGGGACACGTAAGAAATCGGTGAAGTTTTTAGAAAAGTTGCTGCGACCGTAGTTCTATATGTAATAAGACACACTTACCTCAGACTACCTAACTTCAACATTTATAAATGTAATCACAGCGATAAATTATAATTATTCGTAAACTTGTGGGACGCGGGCACAGGACATGGAACATCGGAACTAAAATCGACAGGACACGATAAAACGTCTGACATAAACTATATATAAACAAACACAGTCATAAATCATCAACAGCGTCCGCCGATATCTCCGGCGGCGGGACGTACTTTACAATATTCATATATATTAATCGAAAAGGTTAAACGTACCGTTAATTTTGGTAAATAAACATAACTATCAACTTTTCACCCAATAGAAACATCTCTTCATATATTACTTTTCTTATAACTCTCATAGTACGTATCGTAATTTAGGAGGGTGTACAGCCGAGCGATCAGTCCCAGTGACCAACTCAGTATCCAGTCATACTTAACTATCAACACTAAATATATTCTCCGAACGTTCAACAGCACGTATATTCACTAAACACATCCACCTGCACGTGGCTTATAAATACTTCGTCCTAGCGTCCATGATCATGTCGTCGGTGACGTCACAGTGTCCGTGCACTTCACTTAAACTAGCCAGTCTATGAGCGTTCTCTCCATCAGCAGCGAGGCTAGAAGCCGCGCGGGCGCGGGGGGGTGCGCGGGGGCGTGTGCCGGGGGCTGCCCCGGGGGGTGCGCGGGGGCTAGAGTTCGGCAGGGTGCTCCACTATGGGCGGGGGGTGCGTCGTGGACACCTCGGCCACGTCCCATATCTCCTCCAAAAACGGTGGAAGCTTCCTGTTCTTCAACTTCAGGGAGATGCACATATTAGAGTTCTGCATGCCCAAGGTCCGAAGTTCCGAGAGGATGGACAGGATCTTACCGAAGAGTACTGGGCAGCGAGAAGACGCGCTCTGCTGGTTGAGGATGTACACCCGCAAAGTGTTCAGGTAATATCTCTGGATCTCTTCTACTAAGTGCGGCTGCTCGAGCCCGGGCCGATCTGGAATTGTAATCGTGGAATCGTTATCTATGAATAATGTATTGGTCGTTTCAAGAATTACGTCACAAAATGTAAACATTAATATGTTGGGAACTGACTAAATTTAAAATAGGCATTTTCATTTATTTATTTTTTTCTAATTTTACACATGATAACATTTCAATAGACTTATCTCACGTATTCTATAAATAACGTTGTACTATAATGTGTACAATAATCTTTGCTTAACAGTCAAATATCAAATTATCTTATGAACTTATAACATCTTCAACCACCACAGATACACTATTTGACTACAAAAATTCAAAAACGAAAGAAAATCAAATACCTGAGAATATAACAATGGCTGTGAGTAACGCATAGTGCACATTATCCATAGACATGGTGCACATACAGCGGCAGAAGTGCAGCAGATTCTCGATGACATAAGACATGCCCGCCTTACGGTAGTTCTCGCGAGTGTAAGCACGGTTATTTGCAAACAGCACGCTGTCTGTCGACGCATCGTACCGCCGGGCCACTCGAAGCATCATCACTTCACTCGAACAAGCCTGGATATATGTTTTTAGATTAGTTTGGTCTAGAAATTCTATTTAATATGATATACCAGTAATGTTATAAATGCGAAAGTTTGTGGTTGAGTGAATATATTTGTTACTTCTCGCCGTAACGGAATTACAGCCTGGATTAGCACAGGCCATTACAGAGGCCACATGAATAAAAAAAATTGGTAAGTTACATATTTGGACCAAATGCAGCAATTGTCTAAGGGCCAGGCGAGTTTACTGCAATTTATTTAGACCTATTTTTTAAATATCAATGTATGTATATTATATTTTATTATTTAATAAAAATGATATATATGTGATATACTTACCTTTAAAAGGGTAATTTGATCGGGTTGAGATATCTTGGCAAATCCGGGTAAGCCCTTGGCGAACTCGACGATCAGTTGCACCGTCAGGATAGTCATCTCCGTGATTTGACGGAATGGCAGATCGGACTCTTCCTCGTCTTCGTCGGCCTCCTGCCAAGTCTAAACAAATCAAATTGCGTACTTTACGAATTTCATTCATTTCAAAACATTTTCTACTCTTTTTCTACAACTGAACATAAAAACTCTAATAAAATGTAGATTATGAATAAATGAAATAAGCAGAAAACGTTTTTGCAAATAATAAGTGAATGAAATTCAAAGAAATGTTTGTATGTTATTTTTAATAATGATAATAATGTTATGCGAAATGAAACCCACCTGAGTAACCCTTTTCAGATCTTCGTCGGAGGGCTGTTCATATCCATCTTGGTACCAGACGAGCCTTGCGATTAAGAACTGCTGGTTCGTCGTTAATGGAGGGATATTCTTCAGCCTGTTCTGCTCCAGGAGCTTTTCCGAGAGGAATCGCGGGACCACTTCATGCTGCAAACATTCCAGCTTCACGTAGGAAACAACAAACATTAATATTTTGTTGCTGGTGGTTACGAAGGGAGCAAATATTTGGCATGCATTAATTACTTAGTTACGATTCTAAAAAATCACTTTTACATCTACAAAGAAATACTAGCTCTTATGGAGATAGCATAAGAGAATAAAGAGCAAAGCATTTTGAATTAACATAATGTCTTTGAACCCCAATCCTCATTTTGCAAATAAATTACATATGTATTTTAAAATTAATATATTGGGATTTTATTTAATGAGCCACCATACTACTGGCAACGTATTTTAATAAAAATATAGTAACTTACAATCCTGGCAGCTTCAGGTGGTGGTGGATCACATTGCATTATGGGTGGCATATGATCATCTACTGTCGTTGTACTAACTGGCAGTTTGTCTTTCTCTCTCTGTGCCTTCTTTTCTTTTCTCTTTATCGCGCACGTAGTTTCCGGCACCACACATTCTGGCCTCATGCCCACTGCAAGGCATTTCTTTAACCTGCATTCTTGGCATTTTCTTCGCATATACATATCCATCTCACACGCATGTCCAAATTTGCAAATGTATACTGCATTTTTAGTGACACTCCGCCTAAAGAATCCTGAAATAATTAAATATAAATTTTTGTTTAATGTAAATATTGTCACTAATGTATACGAAAGCTTAACTGTGACATCAACAATGTTGGTGAATTGGATGAATCAAGAAGTAGACGGGCAGCAGACGGCTATTGTGACGTTATGTCTCGACTCAGATTCAATGTGTACGCTTAGCTAACAGCCTTGATAACCGGCACAATGCGCCAATTCAGTACTAAATGGGAACAGTCGTGGGCGCCTATTAGGTAAGGGCTTGCTTGATTGGCAACAACGCAAGGAGGTCGATTAGTTACTTAAAATGATAAGTGTGGATAAATTCAATATTAGAATTACCTTTACACCCTTCACATGTGAGTGCATTGTAATGGTATCCAGAGGCTCTATCACCGCAAACAAGGCAAAGCTCTTCCTGTTGACGAGGCGCTGGCCCTTTCTTTTGCCGCCGTGCCTCACCGTCTGTGCTACAACCGTTCACACTTGATGCCGGTGATAGTTCTTCACGACCTGAAAAAATAGAAATATTTTTTTATAATTACTGCTTTTTAAAATATTATTTGAATACAGTATTATTATATTTGTCTAGAGTTTTGGATATATTAAGGAACATAACAGGTAGTTTACTCAAGATATGTACTTTAGTGCAACTGCGCAATAAATGAAATTCGAGTAAGTGGACCGTCGGCGACGAGTGTCGAGAATATCTAAAATCGGATGCTATAAAATTTACATACATTTCATGAACCATATATTGGGACAGCGGATGAGTGAAGACCACTTGATTTTATATCCAAACTCTGAAGATATTTTTCGGTAATGAAATTTAAACAAGTATTTTTGGCGGTAGTTCGAACGTTTCCTGCCCAAACAAAAGGTGACGAGAAACACTGTCCGCATACTAATGACCTTTGGTGTATCAGTTTGGTATTCAAGGTGCATGTAGGAGTAGGCAATACGATGCGCAATGGAAAATAAATCGACAATTGTCAATCACGCAGTCGGAACTCCTTAAAAAGTATCACTAAGTATTGCAAGTTTATTATGTTGTACTATTATTATTGCTTAAACTGGCATAGTCATTGATATTCTTTTTCTATATTAGTGTCGCCAAATAATATTGCCATTACAGTGGCTATTTGGCAATATAAATCTTGTAAAATAACGTACTTTAGTGGCGTGCCTCTAATAATAATGTATTAATACTAAAATTTATTTTGCTTCTTGTCATAGAGACAACAACAACTAATTTTTTGACGATTCATTTCAAAGGTTACTTTTATAAATACAATACATATACTTAGTATTATGTGATCTGTGATATAGCTTAAAATAAAACATTAACAAGTCATAACGTACGGTGTCTGAACAAACAAATTCATACCTGTTTTGATGTGAGGATTAACTTTTAAGCGCATTAACCCAACCGTGAAAGGCTGTATTCTAGTAATTATTTTTATTTACTTTTTTATCGTGACCATTAAGCCATGGTGACGCGGGTCGGTGCCCTTAACCGTGAGTTGCGCAATCGGCTTAAATAATTGTTGCCAAAAAAACTAGTTTTGTTTGGGACAGTAGCTAGAAGGTGTCAGGGGCTTAAGGCTAATACTGGCAAACTGAAATGACTTTAATGATTATTGTTATTGACACTAATATTCTTTTTAAATTAACGTCAATCCTCCAAAACGAATACTTATTCCGTAACTCTTTAAAGTTTCAAATTTTGGCATTGACAAAGTGAAGGTAAAGCAATTTTGTCAATATGAGCACATATAAATTTGCGCTAAAACCTTGACTAAAAGAGGTTCATTCATAATTTAATAGAATAATAATCAGTTAAATAAAAGTAATATTTAATGATGACTATTTGAAAGTTGCAAAATTGAAGTATGATGATTATGTCATTAAATGCCATTTAGTAGGTTATTATGTTGACGCAACTCATCGAACATGGTGAAAGTGTACGACGAGATGGCTAGAACTGGTTCGGTCCATGGAACATTTTATGTTTGTCATTTTAAAAAGTATCTAACGTTTTTTTATATTATAATTATCATACTTATAACAAAATTAGGTACTAATAATAAGATATTATTTTTATATGGTAACTTTGGTATAAAAAATATAACTTGCATTTTGGTCTACCGGTTATACATTGTGGTTTCATCCGTATGGAATGTAGAATGTCGACGTGTTCAATATCCATTAGTATTCACATACATTAAATTAATCAGAACTTTCGCCTTATATAGATTCACATGCGCAGAAGTAAAATTATAGGTATACAAGTACTCTTGCTTTATTTTATAGAAATAGCATTGAATAAGACTATGGTATAACAATAAAGTGTAAAAACAAATAATTTTAGTCACACAAGGTCGACTGGTCGACTTTTGGCGTTGTTTATTAGTTTTAATGAATAGCAAATGTAAAAAAATGATATTGACAAATTTTGATTACAAACAACCAATCAAATGGATAGCCATGAAAAAGAAAGCCAATCAAAAGTTGAATGCACGGATGACCGAGTCAGTGTGTTATGTTGTTACGTCTCAGCTGTGCGCGCGCGCATAGAAGGTCTAGTTCGTAGCCGTTCGAGGCGTATCGGCTCTGTTCGGCCGCTAGAGCGAGAAGACGGTGAGCGACAAGTGGGGCGCGAGCGTCGACCGGGGGCAGCGTGCGGCCTTGACTCTTATGTACCGCCCTCCCCCCTGTCCTCCTTCAACGTTCACCGCCGCCACATTATTTATGATAGCATCTGAGCTCAAAGCAAGCTCGCGATTCTCAACCCGCTAATAATAACTCGTTTTTCCTCTCACGCGATTGTGACTTTTTTACTTCTTTAGGTCTGTTCTTTCAAGTATTACCAAACTTGGTAAAAGTAGACAATGATATTTATATTTATATCTAATAGTGTGTTATGATTAAACTTTATGTTTTCTTATATCTTTTCTTTACTAACTACCCACTTTAAACAGTTTTCATCCATGCAATTTTTGTACGAAAATATTTTAAATACGCTTAATATAATATCAAATTATATAAAGTAAATAATATCTTGTATAAGATATGTATGCATAAAATTTCAAAGTATATTATGAGCTAAAATGTAATTATTGAGATAGGTATTATAAAATGCTTTTTTGTGTAAAGTGTAAACTAACAAACTAAACAAACATAAGCAAGAAAAAATTTGGTAGACGACGTTCTCTCACGGAAGTAAATTTATCTATCATTACATAAACGTGAGAAAATTACTGTTGCTAAAATAATATGTAACGGTACTAGAACTTATTTTAAAACTGTAAAAGAAGTTATAGTATTTATGATTATATAATAAAAGTATTAAAAGGAAATTCTTAATATAGGTATTTATTAACTAAGTTTATTGGACTCTTTGGCACGAAAAACAACATAGAATTTTAATACAATATAACAATCCATAAAGAAATTTCATAAGAAAAAATCTTAAGAAATGCGAAAGCTACAAAATATAAAAGATAATTCTCTCTATCATTAGTTCAATACCATAGATGAAGGAATATTCTGAAAGTGATGTCGATTGAACAATACGCACTTTCACTATGACCTCAGCAACAGGCGGCACAATCATTTCGCAGGCGTACCGCGTAAGCGACAACTAGTCAGTGAAAGTTGCCCAAACTTAGGTATTGCACAAGTCTATAGTAGGCTTCATTGAAATTCGGGTGCGGCGAAAGTAAGCGTAACAAAGCACATGACCCTTGTACTAAGTAGCTGTTATGTACAAGAAAAGTGCATATTTTGATGTATTTTAATTTTTAATGGACAAGTGATTGAAAAAAATATGCAAAAAAAAAGACACGTGATCGATGTATCGGTTGGTCGGAGATCTAATCATAATATTACTTTCTACAATACTTTCTAGCAAGAGATGTGGGCCGAAGCCGGCGCAACTAGAGCGATCGGTTTCTCCACGCGCCGGGAAAATTGGATTGAAATAGAAATCGCCTGCGGTGAAAATCGCCATTTTCACGTCACACGCTATCGTGGAAACTTCGATTATTTATGTTCCATATCTGATCCCATTCATTGAGTAGCCATATTCATTTATTTCACTGAAGTAATTTAAAATCATGATATTCATAAACATGGATAAAAATATAGAAAAAACTGGCATGTAACTTGTAATTCCAATCACATTAATTCAATACTCAAAATGTTTCTAAATTGTATTGTAATGCCAGCTGGAATGTATTCAAAAATACCTGTGTTAATAAATTGGTCACCAAATATTTACCTACTAAAAGTTTAAATTTACACATCGAAATTGAAATTCAATTTTATCAACAGTTTCGTTTAAAGTGTATTATTTTCTATATTTATTATATCATACGACCTAAAAGTAAATGATAAAGTAGAACGCTGTGACCATATTGTTTTAATACAACATTCTCTTAACATTTCGTCACTCGTAGAGTCGTAAAGTCGAAAGTGGATATCAGTTATCACGTACACGAAAGTATGTACATAGCTGGACGTAATGGATATGCCACAGCTCCCCAACGTTTTGCTGTGCGTGTTTACAGTACTAGATTACATCGAATCTCTCTTTTTCTCGAGTGTTAAAAAGTCAGTGACGTATTTTTGTCTCTGTCTGTTTCCTAATTTAGTACTGACGAGGTGTGCACCCACGCCTTTTCGAGTAAACATGGGAATGGGTAAATAGTAAAGGAAGGGAGGTATAATTAGAATGAATGCCGCATGGTTCCCTGAAGTTCTGAAATCTGTGGCAGCTGCACGAATCCCATAGCATGAAACGTAGTCGATTTAAACCTACTAGTTAAACATATATTACAGTTTTTGTACTTTACGTAATCTTCGTTCGTCCATTCATTACCTTCATACTATGACATCCAAGTATATCTATGGATTTAAAAGCCCTTGTCCAACGTCGAGCGACCTCGTTAGCATAATAGCTGCAGACGTTGACACCGTGTCTACTATCTGTACGCCCTTGACACTTGTGTATTGCACTCTGAACCCAACCTATTACAGTACAGTTAGAAGAATTTAGACTTACTCATCATCGTAGTGGTTTATTTATTAACCTAATTCTATAAAATTGTTATACAGAACGGAAAAGTAGGTCAAGGCGCGTTTAGGTGACGTCAATGAGTTATCGTCCATGGAGCGTTCGTCGTAAGGGCTAATTAAGACTGACTTGCCACCAACTGGGTCAACGACTCTTTGTTCTTAAACCTGATAAAGCATTTCATAATGACCGAGACACTAGGTCGATACGATGAAGGGTTTTTTTCTAAGAAAATATGGCATAGTACCTATCGTAAGAAATATAATACGTACCTATTATAGATGCGACTTACACTGAACATTTAATATAACAAGCCATAATAATTAATACTATAAATTATATTCATGTCATATACTTTTATTAAGAGGAAATAATATACCACTGTAAAATATAAACAAATTATTTCATTTTATAGGTCATTAACGTTTTATAATTTAAGAGGATAAGTCTTACCTCAAAGAGGAAAACGTTTATTTTGAAGTAGGTCGCGTTTAATGCTGTAGTATTTTGAAGTCAATATTATTTATGTCACAATTTTATTCGTTGCGCTTAAACATTTTAGGGTTACAAACATAATATCAAAATATTATTAAGGAAATATTTTAGAAATTTTCAAGAATGAAAAGATAATTAAATCAAAACTATAAATCTTTGTAGTGTATTGTGCCAAGCTATCCGGGAACGTTTAGGGTCAGTGACCGTGTATCAGAGATAAGCCGGCTACGAAACGCTTATCAGCCGACAAAGAACGCCTTTGTTTTCGACGCATTTGACAATGGAAAACACTGATTAATTAACCATTCCTAACAGTCTGTCATTTTAACATGTTTTACTTAACTATCAATAATGTTTTTAAAGAACTATAAGATTTATAAATCTCTTATGGGTTATTCTAATTAAAATCATAAAACTTACCACGTGTAAAAAAATGTTTACGCTTAAACGTTCCAAGCAAGTCTGAGAGCAGTTGACTGCCTCATTAACGAGCAAAAAATTAATCTTCATGTAACTGGGAATTTTATCTAAAGATAAAAAACATATTAGGTAATGATATCAATGATTTCTTACAAATGACGATTTGTTTTTTTTAATAACAAATAAAAAAAAAATGTCAAATGAGAATAAAGTAACAACAGAAACAGGTTCACGTTCATTTAATTTTCTATTTATTCTTTAAATCAAACTTAATTGTTAAATGTATAATCAGCTTATAATAGGGTATTTAAATGGAAAATATGGGACAAAAATAATCGTTTGTAGTGGAACATCTCGTGAACTGTGTCATGGGCTCGGCCCACGCGCGGCGGAAGGTCATGCGCCCAGCGCATTCACTCAATATCGCTGTCTAACTCGATAAACATCCAGTTAATCTTATTTAAAGCTTGCATTTACATACACTTCAATTGTATTTATGTATTTATATTTCAATGTTCATGAAAGATCTATCTTTCTAACAAGCTTTTAAAAAAAACAATCTATACTCGTTATCGCTTCACTTATTTTTTTAATACGTAATATTAAAATATCTATTATATATAATCCTTTTCATATCTTAAAGTATTTATGATTATGTTAAATTGCATACTATTAAGATAATATTTTAATATTTTCCATACTTACATTGTCATATAAAGAAAACATAATATGTTATTGTAACATTATGAACATAAAAGAATCCTTTTAGTGATAGAGTGTGGATTTCAACAACCCTTCCCCAAACCAAAATAAATTGTATAGAACTCGGTAATCGGTATCCCGGCAATAGCAATAATCGTTGCCGTCAGTTTGATAGATGGAAAGACGATGACGGTGCGGAGACAATCCCACCCTTTCCATTTCTACCATCACCCCACTAACACCCGCTTTCCATTCACCGTTATTATTTCTAGACAGGAAGAGCGTTTCCTAATTACTCATATGGTTAGAGTTTCGTCGAACCGAATACAAAGCACCTCTATCTTGTATTTTCACTTTATATCTATGGAATTGTTCGGAAACAATACTGTACGTTACAAAATATTTCTAGAATTCAATAGTTGTTCTCACTTCTAAATTCTCTTCATAGAAAATTGGATTTGCTTGTAATATATATTCCGTTCACGTGCTCACTTATTTAACAGTGACTTTTTGTACATTTTATTGAATCTAAACTTAAAGAGGAACTATTACTTAAACGTGTTAGTGAGCATTTGACGATATACTTATTTTATATATTTAGAAAAAAGCGATGTCTGGGAAAATAACGTAATTTTCATATTTTATTTATAAATAATTAAATACATTGTTAGCACATTTGCAATCGTTCTGTGCGCAGTGATAGCCAGTGTAGTTAGCGAGAGCAAGAGCATTCCTGGCCGAGCCGGGCTGACCGGTTCGTCGGCAGGCTGTTTATGGCCGGACCAGATATAAATAGATACACTGCAACATCCATCTTCTTAATGTTCAAGTTTTAGCTCTGGAAAAATAACACTGCAGTTTTAAAACGCTACATATTTTACTACGTAAAAACAAATCTAGAACAAAGTGCAACACAATATTATAAGATCGAAATCTTTTTGAAATATAACACACTTTGAAAGTAAGTTCTTTAAAGCATACATTAATGTAATTAACTAATTTAGTAATAAGTTCCCTGTGGAGTTGTGTCATGATTATTGTTGTTAAATCAGAAGATCAATATCTAGACGATCTCTAATGTTATGTTTGTTGCCTATTGTCAAGTCAAACAACGCGATAAAATCGCTAACTAGTACTTAAAATAGACGATTTCTATCTCTGAATAGAAATGCCAACATTACACTTTCACTTAGTTGCCATTATTACGTTTGCAGATGTGTACAATCTCTTCGCATTTGCTTTATTTAACATTTTCAAGAACAAATTATAATTTTGATAAAATTTAATATGTAACACTTTCAAACACACGAGTACATGTTACCACGTGGAGAAAAGATCGTTGACCCTAGAAAAGTGTCGCTGATACTACGCCACTATCACCTTCAAATCAGATAAAATGTTTTTGTATACGATAATGAATTCCAACAACACAACTTGCGTGGTACGAAAATGTCGAATATATCGGTTATCTATGAATTGCGTGATAGACTTGCAAAGTTGGCGCGGCCTTGCTCAATCATCTCTACATTCTGTGCTATTGCTGGAGTCACCTACTTAGCTCTATATTGCATAAACGACCTCGTAATACCAAAGGAGGTCATTGTCGCGTTTTGCAGTCGCATTCACTCGCGGGTTGCAGGTGGTGTTTGTTGCAAGTTAGATAGATTATATCGATCGGACGATCTCCTTCGACGTGTCTGTGACCCCGATGTAAATAACCTGAGGCGGTAGCACTGTAAACAACTGTTTGCGTCAATCAAAATTGGACGACGCGTTTCAGCCTCACCCAACTATTGATGTATTCGTTCTATATGCTTTGTAGTTTGTACATCTATTTTGAGAAGCCGGAACAGTTTCGTTTCGTAAGAAAACCATATATGACCTAATAGAGCTAGGCACCTATTAAATAACGAACACTATAAATATTTGTACATAGCCTACAGGTAAGTTTAGATATCGTAAAGGTCAAAAGTCATGTTTTGGCTATTCAAAATTAATGAAACTATTTATCCTGTCTTAAGCAATAAATTTAACCCAACGTATTTCTTTAACGATGAGTAATGGCAAATAAAAAAGTTGATGTGTCATTGACACTTGAAAAATTACTATTGACAAAAAGAACAGGTAAAATCCATAAAATCGTTGATCACGATTTGGTTAATTTACATTTATAAATACCGTGAATAGGTATTTTTTTTTTTTATTTCTTTTTAAAACAAAAACATTTACTTCTCCATAATTACCTACTCGCACTTACATACTTATATACTTGCAATCAGTCAGTATTTATAATCTGCAGTGTAAGGTGACCTATATGATAAGATTACTTCAATAGCTCAAACACATACAAAGCTTGCATGTTGTGTCAGTGTGTGAATTCGCGTAGAGTTCGTACAATGACATTGTCGACCTTGACTACTGCCTCGTATATCAAGCTACATACACACACACTCGCAGGAGGAATGTGTTCGTCATGAATGTATTTAAAGCTAGCCAATAGTTATTATTCGTCTGATTTTAGATGTATGATAGAAAGCCAAGCGTTTCTATACTTTAAACAACATGCGCGGTATATTTTTACTCTTAGCAGAGTAAAACCATTCTGGATTTAGAATCATCTTGGTGTCTTTCGATATAGAACAGTTCAACACACGATAACGCGAGTGCCGCGCAACGATGCACAACGATCAAGGCCAAGTGACTTAAATTATATTGGGTAGTTTTAATTTGGATGCGACGCGCTTACACTCGATCCACACAAACACGTTGACACATACATAGTTACGTATTAAAATAAAATCACTAACGAGTTACATAATAGAATTGAGTCCATTATAGAAGCTTGCACTGTAATACATAATCGTAGCTACTCAAATAGTGTTAGATGTGAGGCACATGAATAACGACTTTGATGTCGACGTTAGTAGGATTATTAATTCCAGAATTAATGATACGTTGGATGCTACGATCTAAGAAATATCTCTATTCGTAAATTTTAATATGAGTAAAAGCATAATGAAATGATAAAATAGCATGTCATATTACCGCTATTACCATGTCTCTGAAGATAATCATTGAAGTTAAGAAGAAGATATTATTAATACAAAGACATTCAAATAAATGATTGGGTGAAACTGTTGTGATGAAAAGCTCATTATGTCGACATGTTTTCGTACCGGCCATTATTTTTGTGAAAAACATTTTCTTTTCAGAGTTCAATATTTGCCTCATTAGATAGCGAATGAGAAGCTGTTTTTTAGTAATCCGAAATGTAAACGAATCAATGGTATTCATATAACAAGCTTTCTTCAAATAATTCAATAAGGATTATTTAATTTTTAACGATACATTCATGAAAATATTTGTTAGTGACATAATATAATATTGAAAAAGATTGTCACAAAGTATAATATTACAGACAATCGAGGATAAAATTCAAATCACGGTTGTCGTTAACAAGTACTCTATATATTTTATATATAACACTATATATAACACTAGCGACTCTTACCCTCGCTTCGCTCGAATGCGTCCCTAGGTACGTTATAAATATAAATAGTTATCGCGAGTGTTCCTTAGGAGATATGTAGATTCATGCTTGATATTGCGGACTTTTCTGTAGAACTTATTAAGTTAAACCTTGTTAAACCTAACATGTTTAGCCAGCGTTAACCATGTAAATTTCTAAGGATAACTCGAACCAGTTATTGTGTTAACTCGTGGAAACGAAAGATTTTTCTTTAGTAAAAGGTATACTAAATGTTCACTAGAGTAATAAGTTATCACCACACAAAATTTAGTAAAAATCGGTTCAATACTTTCTGCGTGAAACGCGCACATACAAACAGCCAAAAATAAATGATAACGATTGTTTTGGGGTCTATATTCTGTACACAACCTTTACAATCATTATTTAAAAAAAATATTTCATGTACAGATTTCGCTAAGTTACTGTTTTATTATATGTATAGATTTTGTTCTACCTAGCAATCTATCAAACAGATTTAACATTTGAAAAGCCGAATTACAATCTATATAAATAATGAAAATCCTTCTTAGTTTGCTTGGATTTCCTACAAGAGAAACGCTTGAAAACATTAAATATTATAGTGTGGGTCGCACGAAGATGGCACAATAAAGCGTCGAGGAACACGCGTGAGGGGGCGGTTTAACAAGGTCCAAGGAATATTGATATTATTCCGATAAGGCTATTCTGTGTACGTCTATTTTAAATAACAATATATTCTACAGCACGTATTTACTTTTAATACAAATATATAAACTCGTTTTACTTCTATTCTAAGTCTCAAACAATTGTTGATGCTTTATTCAGGGGAACTATTAGTATATCATGAAATAATATTGTTAAAATATATCAGATGGCTTTTGAAGCTTTTTTAACATTGGTGATAATCGATAATACAATTATTTTTAAACTTGTTGGTGACAACATAAATATCTTCTTGTTAAACAAATATAGCGATGGATTTTGACACAAGCCAGTACACTTGAGGAAGTACGTGAGTTACGCCTGTTATGCGAATCGCGTAGGTGTATTTCCTTTTCTATTGCAGAGTCCTTTTCCTAGTGACATAATTCACCGCCTATACATCTTTATATACAGTTTATAATGCAAAGGATAAATTTTAAGTCTTGCTTATTAAGTCTATATACGAGTACTAGTGCTGTAATTTAGTGTATATCTAAAGAAAGAAAGAAACATCAATAGCTTCTTTGTTTTGTTGAATCGTGAGTGTTTATTTACAGGTACATTTGTTACATTTAACAACAATGTAGCTTTACACCATCGTGATTCCGTTACGATTATAAGATTTAGAGCAATGTTCTAACGATCCAGGATGTACATATATTTGGTAACATTATAGCCATTAGGTCTTAAAGCTCTTGGCATAAAAACCATAATATAATAGCACTGTACTTGTATCTCGAGAGGCCCATCGTACAAAATAATAAACAGTCAACAATGCCAACTCTGTTTAAACGTACTTTGCGATAGGTACAACAGATGCCCTCGACAAGATAAATGAAACCATTAGTTTGGAGGATAAAAAATTGACGGTAACGTTGATATTAACAATAGCATTGTTTTTATAGATATAAAGATTATATTTATCTATTAAATGTTTGAAAATACTTCCGCATCGTATAGTGTCTGGATGTATTTATTTTGTGAATTATATTTAAGGCAAGATGCTAATTGATTGTTTCCCATGTGGTTCCATATAAAACCGGTATTTACTATTTAATATTAGATTGCATCACGCTCAATAAAAAGGTTTCTATAGTTAAATAGTCATTGTCCGCAAGTAAACGTCGGCGTCAATGATTTTACAGGATAAAAAGTGTCCAATGTCCTGCCCAGGACATTAACTAAATTGCGTTAAAACTTATCTATTCTAATATTATAAAGAGGAAAAAAATGTTTTATTGTTTGTTTGTTTGTACTGAATAGGCTCCGAAACTACTGAACTGATTTAGATGAAATTTGGTAAAAAGATAGTTTAAGACCCTGGGAAGGACATAGGATAGTTTTTAACCCGAAAATCATCCCTTAAGGGGATGAAAATGGGGATGAAAGATTGTATGGAGACGAACCCGAGCGAAGCGAGGGCGAGTCGCTAGTCTCATTATAAGTTCGATGATTTACACGTAAAAATAGCAAATACACACACTCACGACCATTCGTTTTTATAATAATAGTCTGATGGTTAATTTATGTGCATATATATACTATATATTTTGTGAATTAACTTCTGTAATAGGTAATTTGGTTGCTAGAGTCAAAAATATTTAACTAATCAAGCACGTAACACAAATAATCATATTCTTCAAGTAAAACTTATCGAGGCTGTCTTGTAGTGTTAGTTATTACATATACTTAATAATAAAGTTAAAGGAGATAAAAGTCCAGACATTTGTATCAAGGTTGTGCATCTGTTTGTTACAGCGACTGGGTAAAGGGAGATAATAGAAGTAACAAGCGACGCGATGGCAGTGCGTGTGCAACCGACCGAGACGCGCGCTCGACCGCATATCCGCCGTAGTGCCTTCCTAGATTACCTTTCCTATAAAATGTTATAAGAAAACTTTTTGCTAGCTTTGATATCTTTGTTCAATATATTTAAAACTTAAACCAGTTAATTGTTTTTGATCCCAATAAACTTTCTGGTATATTAAGACGACATTCGCAACGTGGCCATGATTTATTTCACGTTACTCTTTTGTTAGAATAAAAATTAAAATGGCAATTTTATTGGCGTACGCACTAAGTAAAATAGGGGCCAGGTCGACCATTAGATATAATCAAAGGGTTGCAAAATCACGTTCATATAATGAAATTTGTTCCCTCATTCTAATGCCAGCTGCTCGTGGGGCTAGGATTAAGTAATATTATTCTAACACCAAACCCGCTTAGAAGCATAATACTTGAAATTTAATTGAACAAAATCGTATGTAAATTCTTAATTTGGATAAACAAATTCTAATATAGTCTAAGCTTAACGTTTTTGATGAACTAACGCGGTCTAATTTTATATTTTAATTATGTATATGTATATTATTTAAAACAGATGAAGTCATAAGCTATCTTCTATGTATACGGCGTGAGGTTAGCGACCTTTTTGATTAAGGAATCATCAATCATGAATTGCGCACACTGAGAGGATCTCACATTTCACGCCATTGAAATGTTATATTTTATCGTATACGCGAAGAAAATGATTGAGTATAATTATAAAACTCTAATGAAGGAAAAAAAAATGTGGCTTCAGAATTAGATAACAATGATTATGAATTTGCAGAAAGTACATACACATGACACATGTATGGTTTTAAATCATATTTAAATGAATAATCTATTATAACCTCATTTAAATTGTATATGTATTATATACCGGGAATAGGTAAACCTAAAAATACAAAATTGCTGATCCAAACACGTTTTGCAAGGATTGCACGACAAATAATTCCTAAGTAAAATAAATTGCAATTAAAATTCGTTCTAACACTACGAATGTATGTACATAATAATGATAAGTATGTACGATGTTTATGCATAGACCTAAACGTTGCGAACCCGATTTCCTAATAACCCCGATCAATCCGCAGACCTTCAACAAGGTAAGTAACCCTGTCGCTGCGACAATGACTATTCAAAACAAATAATTTCCGGCTAAGTGAATACGTGTAACAAAACTAACGTGCTAGTACATGATGGTTCGATTTGCCACTATTTATATTACGATGTGTCAAAAAACCGCAGTGACCTTGGCGCCCCCACGCGGACGGAGATACATTCACCTCATTTGGGGCCCCCGGGGTATGAAAATGTACCCTACAGGTATTTTCACACGGTGTATTTTCTTATGGCAAAATAGACAAGATATATTTACCAAAACACGGTCCGGACGTTACCAAGTTTGCGCATTTAGACTTCAACGGATAAACAAACTGCCAGTTATGGCTTTGAGATTGCAAATAAAGTGATAATTCAACCTTGTTCAATATTGAGATGCTTAATCACCCGTGAACGAAGGATTTATATAGATTTTCGGCACCCGACATTCCGAATGCTTTACTCTAGCAATCATGGTCACTGGAGAGAATGGATTTTATTTAAAATATCAAATATTCGCGTTTTTTTTTTTAAATCTAAGGAAGTATTATATTAACTATGTAGTTAATAAATGTGGAAGTTAAAATAATAATAACACGTTTCTTCTGAATTTATTTGACTACGTGATGTCATTTCGTGCAGTAAATATATTGTCAGTTCATTTGGCTTGTTGTTCTCTCTTTTTAAGTATGTACAGTAAATGATTAATTTATTAGTTTAGAAAATCGATAATATTTAATAAATTCAACAAAAGTGCCCGCATGTTTGGTTGCTACACGACTTATCTCTGTTAGTTTTAATTCCCCATGACTTAGAGAAGTTTTATTGACGTATTATTCGTTAGCTGATGCGGGTTACTTTATTAAGTAGAGGATAATACAAACACATAATAAGATATAAGAAGAATATTATATGTCTAATTGCGTTATAAAAGTGCGTATTTTAGAACAATTTCCGTCTCAAAAGCTCTATCTTCAATATTCAATTAAAGCTCGGAAGTTTGAATAGTGAAGTCAACGGAAAAAACAAGTGCCTTCTCGAACCAGAATTTAATTAAAAAGAATATGAATTTCGTAATAATTCGAGATTTTTATTAGTTTAAGACAAACTTGTGTTTAAATATATTTATAATTAATAAAGTTAAACGTAATTAAATCAAATAGCGAGAGAAGTTCTCCAGTCTTTTATAGTCTAGATTGCGTGTAACTTTAAATCAAATCTAGCATATTAAATAAGTACCTACTTTAATTATATAATTTATTTCTATTTAGTATTTGTTAAAGCGATAACAGCATAATCCATCACAATTAAGCAAAGTTTGTAAGTGAAATACATTTGGTCCGCATTATTTAAAAGTGGTTAGTGGTCAAGTTAAAACAAAACTTAATATTTGCTAAATTTAATATTAAAGCATATGTATATTTTATATATTAATTGAATTAATTAAAATATACGTTAGATGTAGTTAGTAATCTTTATATTTTAACTCATATGAATGAAATATGTGTATAATAATAATTAAATAACAGGTGTTTTAACCATAAATGTATAGTTTATTTACAGACGGATAGAAAAGGAATAATTAAGAGATAATACGTGTGTGAAATGCAAATTTGTTGCTTTGTCGGGCCGTGTGCGTAGAAGAAAGTGACTAGCTATCCCACACATCATCATTACAAATATGTATGTACTACTAGCGACTTAACGCTTCGGTCGGGCGCGACCGAAGCGCGGATTTTGTTTACAATTTCATTATTTTTAATTTTTCGCGCGGAACCCTAATTCTTTTTCAAAAACAAAAGAAGCTTAAGTTATGCCTTATAACATCAGCTTCATCTGCCAGTGAGAATCCCGTCAAAATCGGTCCAGCTGTTTCGGAGATTAGCCGGACAGACTATCTGTCTGTCTGTCTATTTGTTCCGGCTAACAGACAAGACAGACAAAAATTTCATATTTTGTTTCTAATAAGCTATAAGTACCGTATATACTTTTAGTAAAAAGCTGTTATTTCGACATTACAAACAGACGCTTCAATTTTATTTATTTGTATAGATAGCTTGAAATTATTTAACTATTTTAATATCCAATATCTTGACATCCAGGTCTTTATAATTTAATACTTATACTATATATAAAACAATTTACTCAAAGTAATTCGAACCAATGTAAAACAAGAATTTAATAAGGAAAAGGAGTCTAGAAACACGAGTGGCGACGACGATGTCTGAACAAAATTAACTTTGAATGGGCCAATTTCTTTATAATGGAACGAAAATTATGAAATATTTCTTCTAGTATTTTTTCTATAAAAATAAATAAGTATTTTTTCTATGCAAAATTTTAAATAGATCTCATAGTAATCGTTCCATGTATATTAAAAGAAGATCAAGCAGAGAGTAAAATATTTTGTGATCAATGTCACATCTAGGTACATAAAACTTAATATTATATAACATGCACATACATGCGTGGCTTGTCAGGCGCTGCGATTTACCGTCAGAAGTGGCTTCTAAACCGGTCGGACCGGCACCAAGCTCTTCGAAACTCTTGCATTCAACTCTTAAATTGTTTATGTTGTATTACTTTGCTTGCATATTAAAAGGATCTCAAATGTAAGGCCGCCTAAAAGATTTTGTTTTAAATAAAAATACATTCTTTAAATACGACTACATGAAGTGAAACTTGGCAATTTATTTACTTAAAAAAATAATAAATTACGCGTTTATAAAAGAAAAAAGATAATTTGTAGAGGTAAGAGGGTTAAAATTCTAATACAGACCTAATAATTAAAAAATTGAGTAGGTATATCTTAGTTTTAATATTTGTATGTTTATTGTCAGTTGTAATAAGGTAGTGTTTAATTAATTGCCCAAACTATACATATAATAAAACTGTAGAGGTCGAATGTCTGTACATAGAAAAAAATGCTAAAAACCGAGTCAGGGGGATGTAGGTAGAGCAATAGAACAAATCCAGATTTTTTCAATTTTTTTGTTTCTCTGTCTGTTTGTTTGTTTATCTGTTTGTATGGGCTAATCTTCGAAACTGTTGGACCGATTTAAATGAAATTTTGTGTGGTGGTACCTTATATCCCCGGTCAACGTCTTAGATACTTTTCATCTCGGGATATTAAAGAGTTTCCGTGGGATAGTTAAAAAAGTATAGTAACTTTTACTGCTTAACACACAATAACTACTGGTTGGATTTTAATGAAAATTTACAATAATATAGTTCATACATCAGAATAACAAATAGGCTACTTTTTTCCCGGAAAAATGTACGGTTCCCGTGGGATAGATTTGTCTTCGTCTGTCTATAGGCGAACCCGAGCACAGCGAGGGTGAGCCGCTAGTCTATGTAATAAAAATATGTCTATTCTTAAGGAAACTCTTGTTGATCTACTTTAAATTATATGGGATATAAATGAGAAACTATAAAGATCCAATTTAGTATACAGTTTTAAAATAATTAAAGCTAAAAAATAAAAAGCTATGAATTACAATTATATTCTCTTCGCCTCGAAATTGCGGCCATTGTAAACAGCACGAATTGAGTTACGAAAATAGATTAGGTATTTCGATCCTTTATTTTTTGTATGATACTTAAATTGGCGCACTTATTTAGTTTCTAGCTTAAATTAGATAGTAGTATTATATGTACATTACTAGCCGACTGGGTTCTATTAGGAGGGAGCGGCCCCCAGTCCCGCCTCACCATTTCTCCCTCGTAGATTGATGATGGATTAAGTATTGTATTATTCTGGCAATGTACGAGCGTTCATATATATACGCTTCAGGGTAAAAGCTGAATAATTTCAGATAATGATAGTGGAAGATTAGCAAGTTATATTGCATGCAATACTGAAAACACTAGAAACTGAGATTGCCTTCGTGTAAATAATTGCGACGTAGCCGAGATTTCATTATAAGATGTTAAAAGAATTTTGTTTTCTGTATTCCGAACCATGATAAAATTTAATGTTCCGGTCATGTCTGATTCGTCCATAACTTTCAACTGAAACGAATGTTCGACAAAAAAACAGTAACCTATTGTGACTTCAATGTTGTACCTGTATTGAATAGTATATATCTAACGAAATAGATCTAAATTGATTGAATACATAATTAAAGTTAAAATTTCTTAGAAATTGTTATTAATTTTTGTTTGAAGTACCCGAGTTTATATATTATATAGGTACCTGTAAATTAATACTTTACAATATGCTTATAATGTTACATATGGCCTATAGATAAATATTTCAACCTATTTATACTTGTGATACTTATATTGTACTTAATTTAGATTTTTAATCAACGTTACAGCGACGAATATTTATAAAAAATATAGTAATAACTTTCTACAGCAAAACTTTTTAGTATTCGTTTGTATTTTATAGTCCTAATCTTCAGTCACTGTGGCTCTACCACAAGATTTCTAAAATAACAAAATAATATACAAAGTATAATAAAATCGCTTGACAAGGAGAATTTCGTCGTATTTGTTGTTTACATCAAGGAGTTTGTATCAAACAGGTATGCGTTTCCGGACTACTATGGATATTAGTTAAATTTTCCATGATGACCTTCAACGTGTCGCGATAAGAATTACTCATACAGTGTTCCTCCTACGCCGACTTACCTACTACCTATTTAGCGGTCACTAATCAAACATAGGCAGCATTGTTTACTAAGAATAGGTGGAGCGAATATGAACTAGACGTACAATGTATCTGCTTGAAACAAACTAGTTGAACATTCATCTATACTTAGTATTATGATTTTAAACTATTTTTACCTATAAACTGAGGCATACCAAACATTAGTCACATATTAACGTGATCTTAACAATTTACTTATTCATTTATAAATGTTAATAACTATGACGTGGCATATTTATTGCCGATAAAGAATTTTTTGTTCTAAATACTTTTTAATGTAATAAATAACGTTGACTTTTATAGCATTGGAATTAACTGTATAATTATATGTATAAAGAAGTAATATAGAATTATTTTTTTTGCGAAATCTGCATACATAAACAAAACATTAGGATTATCAATATTGTGCAGAGCGGAGACAACGGCCCCTGCCGCCCGGTCAAGGTATCCGGGCCAAAGGTCGATGACAGCGCCGCATCGCTCGGTTCTCCGACTTCGGGAGTTTGACATTGGTTAAACTACTTGCCGCCAAAATAACGTTTGCAAATTGTAAAAAAATAATTATACATTTTCTATTATTGATAATAAAAATGCTGACCTGATGATATAGATTCATTTTCTGATTTGGGCGTCGTGGGTGGCATAGGTAAAGGCATGGAGGGCAATGGTTGCGTCGGGGGTTGTTGTTGTTGCATGGTGCACGTGTTACCGAGGAGTGATTGTGCCGTGTTGTAGGTGATGCTATCGTCGTAGCCCCATAGCTCAAGCCCGCCATACTCGGGCGAGGCGAGGGATTCTGGCGACATAACCATAGCAGGAGGGAACCCTAGAGCGGAGGACGACGTCACTTCTGAGGAGCTCTCTTCGAGCATTCGCAGCGGAAAGCCTCCGTTGTTAGACCAGCGGCGTCTCATGTCGAAGAGCGTGTCACACGCCCTCGTATCCTCTGGCGCCGACTGACATCCTCCGCTTCTCCAACACTTCACTTTTGCCTCGCACTATAACTATCTAACGTTATAATATCAACATCCACTAGTAACAGCGGCGTCAGAACCGAAACGAATCGTTTCTCACAGTCGTACGCCTCGGTACACTCCAAGACTGAAAATTCGTTTCGACAACTCTTAAACGCACAGCACTACAAAAAACAAATATAAAACTGGCGAGTTGGCCTATGGGCACGAAATCGCAAGAAGTTACCGCGTAAGTTCGATGAAAATACAAACACGTTACACGCGCGCGACCGTCGTCAACGAAGTACGTAGAGCGAGCGAACAAGCGACGCGGCCGCTCTCACTACTCACTGCCACGGTCGAGCGTGACGTCACGCCGCCTACCCCCGTCCCCCGCGCGCCGCCGGGCACCCCCCGCGCGCGCCCCGCACGCCCCGCGCTCGTCCCCCTCGCCGCGCAACCATGGCACAGAAAGTCAAGTCACCAGGCGACAGAATGTAGCGCGCCGATAACACCATCACTTTTAATTTATGAAATAGATTCTTCCTCGCTTTATCAAAACAAGTCTGTTTATTACACAACTTTTAAAATTGATGAAATAATTTCTTAATTAAGGATATATGTATATAAGATTTATATATATACTTAGTCATAATTGAACGCTTGTAATAAATTATAATTTGTTCGTATTTAAATATGAGTCAAGTGACTTGAAAGAGCTATGTTATCCGTATCATAATTATTTTCCGGTAAATATATTATTATTTATATAAAATGCATTCTGTAATTTTTTATGATGTTTAACTTATGTTGTGACCCCCTCTCTTATTTTCAAATTTATATTAGTTTTAATTACTAGATACACACCTAATAAGTCAACATATGCAAAGAAAAACTTGAATTTCAATACTGTAATACCAAACAAATATACAGTTTACCAATTTTACCTTTTCATTAATTAAGTTGAAATATGTTAAACAATTTAGTTATGGCATAATTATTCTTAAAATATAATTATTTTGTAAAATATATTAAACTTGAATTTCCGTATTTTTGATGAGTTTAAGTATAGACATAAAGTAAATTGATTACATAACATATTTTCAAAATCTGTAACGATTAAATGTATAAAAAATTATTAATTACATATATTTTTTAAATATGTAATAAATTATTATATATAATTTAGTGTTTTTATTCTAGTTTGAATCACGAATTATAGGTATTAATCCTACTTAACTTTTTAGTATTTCTTAGAAGTATTAATTTATTTATCTCGATTGAGGTGATAAAGTTAAGGTCGTAAACAGAATATAGAACAATGACCTAAATAGCATGTAGGTTATCTGTATTTTTGCAACAGTACATTCCTTATCTGTCTCGGATCTATGAAGTCATGGTCATATTACATTTTTATTTTGTGCACGCATTTTTCCCTAAATCTTTAACCATGTTTTAATTCAGGCAAAAAATCTAGAGTTACACGTAGGATATTAAGAATTATGTTTGTATTAACTACCATGCAGAAATATTGAGATTATATTAGGTGGTATGACGTTCCCGTCATGCTCTCGTCACCGTCACGTGTTCGCACGGATCGTTGACCTCCATGTTTTGGAAATACGCATCTCGCTACTACCATCAGCTTCCGCGACATTCAGACATTTATCAGCAAACGCTTGCTCGTCCATGAAATAAATAATTTGTAAATCTTAACTTTCCAGGCATTTATCACCGCTGTGGGTGTTAAATCATTTATTTTTCGTAGTGATTTATTTCTATCGTTACGATGATTTTTCAATGTTAATGATATTGGCATTTATCAACTCATTGTGTTTTGTTCACTTCCAGAATATTCTGGTACTATTTTATTATTATTTCATCTATGGTGATCTGACAGCAAGATAATTATATAATGGTGCGAGCAATACGTGACTCGCTTTCGTATGTATGATTCGGCAGAATAATAAGCTTTTAAATCATTTTGTCGGATTGCTATTTAAGGAAAAACTCAAAAACAAAATGTCTCGTTGAGAATAAAAAATCGAAGCGTAATAAAATATTACTATGATGAAAATAAAGATTATTATAAAAATAGTTATCTGACGGCACGAAATCGCATCTGCCAATGATTAATTCTATAGAATTTTCTGATTTCATTGTTGATACTTTAATCTAGACATCTAAAAGAATAATTGATTATACTCTGTATTGAACTTTGAAAAAAGAATTTATATAGTTTACAAAAAGAGTTTTTTTTTCAGTAATGTTTGTACAATCGTGACTACGGGTAATCGTGCGTGAGGCAAATCTCGGTTCAGGTTCCCCTCTTATTTAATCTGAATTTATTTATAAGAATTTCCAGAAGTGCTTATAAATCTTTAAACAAAGCAAGAAACCATATACAATCCGATGAAAGTTTTTATTAGGAAAATAATTCAATAATCTCAACTCCGCCCTTTTCTTTTCAGTTTTCGTATTGTGATTATTGGGTAAAATATTCTCTAAGCAACGGATATTTCTATAAAAAGATCTATTGTTTTCTTAACATTTTTACACCACAAAAGCACTATATACACGTAATCGTGTACAATTTAAATAAATTAAATAGTGCCATAATATTTTAGCGCTATCGCAGCATCAGGCACTGACAACTTTATGGGAAACAGGATAGCTGTGTGATAGTTATGGCCAGTATTATTTTTGCTTTGTTTTGTTTTTAATATTTCTTTGTTGTATTTTAAATAATTAAAATGTTTAGTTTATATTATTTTTACTTACGCCTTTTATGAAAAGCAGTGACGAATGCGCTTGACATCTTAATTATTCCTATCAAATGTTAATATTCATCTGGTTATAGACAATTTAATTAAGTTTCTAAAGGATTCAAGAATTAAATATATTAAGTTTGTTCACATATCGATTCTCAGGATTCATATAAAAAGCTTTACAGTACCTACTGCCTACAGTCCGCAAATGATTTATATTTCAAAGTTGGCTTCTAGCTCTGCGCCAAGTTTAAGACAGCTATAGAAAAGTAACATAAATTGTCATAAATAAAATCTTATTTATAACTTTGAATTCTATATAATATCAAAAGTTGTTTTTATCAAACCTCGCTAGTTTTCTTTAAGTCATCTTTCTTACCTGCAATAAAAATAAAAAAATACAATTAAATTAAATTCAGTGTCTCAATACTTTAAAAAATCCCATCAAAAACATAACATGTAAAAATATGCAAGTTTCGTCGCTTATGACAAAGTTGTTGAATAGATGTTTCCATAGATAGGTTCTGAATAAATTAACCGACATGGTTTTACATTAGATCTCACTTCTTGCGATAGAAGAACTGCTTTGCAAGACTTGCATTTTTTTTACATGTTATGTTTTCATGGGATCTCATTTCTTTTTGTAAATAATTCTCCTTTTTTCTTTCCTGGTAATATAGGATACCTATATATACAGGACTAGCGACTCACCCTCGCTTCCCTAGATTGATTCCCCAAACAAACTTTCATCCCCATTTTCACCCCCTTAAGGAATGATTTTCGGGATAAAAAGTATCCTTTGTCCTTACCAGAGGCTCAAACTATCTTCTTACCAAATTTCATCTAAATCGGTTTAGTAAATCCAAAGATTACCCCCTACAACCTCACAAACATTACCCCTTTACAATATTAGTATAGATTACAAAGTAACTTATGCAGGTTGTTGTATATGTAGAAAACGGCACTAAAATTGCGGATGATTTAGTTTTCCCTTGCTTTATAGGTTAAACACTAATTGTGTTCAAAATTTGAAGGTTATGTGTCTGCTAGAAGTACCGTAGAATTTTGATGGTCGTTGAGTAAATCAGTGATGAAATTAAAGAACTTTGACCTGCGATACTTCTTAAATTGCAGATTCAAATTTAATATAAATAATTTGGGAATATACCTAGTTATATTATGTCCTTTTAATCACTAAAAATTCAGACTTCTAGCTCTATCCACAACGAATTTTCAGGACCCCCCTGATAAAAGGATACTACGGCTGTGTCTTTTTTTGCTCGACTTGGTGGGGGTACGGTAGTGCCCCGACTAATATAAATTAGCTGAAGAACTTTTTAATGTCCTCGTTGTTTCTAATTAAACTAACAATGATGTGTTAAAAGTAAACGTTAATTTTATTCATGAATATTTTATATTTAATAATTCCTAAATATATAACTGAGAATTTGTTTCAAAATATTGCAAGAAAATAATAATATAAAATCTAAATTATTTAATTTTATCAAAAGTACTTTATGCATATATTAATCACATTTATCTCGAAGTATATCTACCACATTATAAGATATTAATGGCCTTGTTTTGGTTTCGGCGAATTATACTTCACCACTAATTAAGCGTAGCTTTCATGATAGAGTGGTAGAGCACACTTGCAACTTGCAAGTAACGCGGCAAGTTTGCATGTGCCGAGACCGGTTCAAATTTTCCTTAAGTTGTCGCACCTTTTTAAGCCGGGTGGGTAGCCGTTGTCGTGTTTTTACTAGTGATGCAGGCGTATAAAAAGTGGACTCGGCGGAATGGTCTGCTGAAGCGCAATTAAGACCAAGGTCTCCGGGTTATCAAACTCGTGTCGGCGGCTCGCGGAGCTTGCCGCGCCTCGTTACCAGCGCAAAAAAATGTAGCGAATAATAAAGACGATGGTATTAAAAGATAATAGCAGGGTTAACACGCCGGCTGCATAGTCTTAAATGCCTACATAGGACCAGCCATTCGTCACGCTTTATAACAGAATAATAAGCCGACCGAGCCTCTGGAAACCGATGCCATTACAGCAGTCCTTTAATTACCGGTTGACATTAACTTTATTGAACGTTGGCATTTATCATCTCTACATTTTTTAGCTCTACCTTTTATTGTAATATATAAATAATATAAACATGTTGGAATTTCCAGAGAGCCATAGTAGAGTGTATAATGACTTTGGCCAGGAGCCATTAGGTACAGCTAGAGGAAGTCAAGGCATCTATTGCATACGCAATTCTAGGATCCTGTTCGTTGACTTCTATGCACTTGACTATCACTTGTGTCACGTGCTTTAATGTGACCTGGTAACGAACTGTTTTATTATTCGCAGTCACACGACTGCATTGCATAATGTCTGTACAGCGAATTAAGTGTTACATGAAGGTAGCCACTCGGTGTAAAGCCGTAGCTTTAGTATCGCTTGATAGAGCTATATTCTTACACTTTTTAGATACATATACATACATAGAATGAGTATTAATTATTCGATGACAATAGAAAATGAGTTTTAAGCTCCAAGCTTTAAAGACTAAGGTAAAAATATTAAGTGAGGGCAATAGAAACTTTGGTTATTTATATAACCTTACTTAAAGCTCTACGAGATGTAACTTTCGAATTTGAAATGCCTAAGTTACGTCAAACCCGATCAAAGTGTTATACTTATGTCATATACTTTGCTCGCATTTGACATAAGTTGTAGAGTGGCTCTACAATGACGATTGTAATTATGATATTTAGATGATATTAGTGTACTTAACAAGTGCAGTATTATAACGAAAAGACACAAAAAACTATATCTAGATAATTATATCAATGCCTTGTTAATTAATATAGTTAACTATTAAATATATAAATGTATCATAGTCATACTCGTAGTTGCACTTAAACTTTTTATCGATGAAATAACAAAAGATATATTGATAATTTTAATTTTATTTTAGCTTTTAAAATAGTGATTATAATTCGAGAAGTATAAGCTAGACTCAAATAGGTCACCAGCGAAGCACTGCGACGTCGACCGTTGTACGTTACACGTGATTCGACTACAGATACATACATCCAATCACACTGATGTGCACAATTGTAGTTCTTACTACATTACATTAACCATGCAGAACAAGGATAAACTTCCTTTGCCCACCGTACAACATAAGTTGCGTAATGCACTGTCCTCGGAATAGGGTAGTGTACACTTATAATGTGGAATTGGAACATTCTTGGTACTAAGTTTTAAATAATCAAAATCATTTAGATGATCGCATACAATAAAATAATATGATCATATGTTACTATCTTTGTAGTGTTTAGAATAAATTGTACACGTAAAGGTCATTAACATGAAATACAGTAATATTAATATAATAATAAATACGGTTGTTTTTTTTTTTGTAAATTAATTGAGGAATTAGCAAAACAGTAGGCGGACAGTCATTTCTCACGGTCACAGCGGAACAATGTGTAAAAGAACTTTTTCTGAGATTCTATAGAAGTATCTATTTATTTCTTTGACATAGACCGTGTCGACTGTCAGAGGAAACGTTGACTTCTTCTAGGATTTAGGGATTTTGCCAAAAGCTAAGTTTAAGAATTTATTATTGAAACAGATTGACAACTTGCGACGTCTTCTGCTCCTCTGCCAACTTTGCAATTAGACAAAATAATAACGTTTACTCATTTAAACAAATAAAATAATTTGTACATGTGTGTTATAACCGTATGTACCGTATATATGGGATCATGGTTTTTATTTAGAACTATAAAATGTCCAGATGCGTTCAAATTGTCATATATAAATACTAATGGCGTTATAATGATTAATCATTGTTATACTTATCTTGATCTAAGTGATCTTATGTTTAATAAAAAACCAAGCGTCTTTGTATTCAAAAAAGATGTGAAGACGTTATTTTGTCTGACATTAATTTTAAGACACTAGATACAGTATAGGATTTATTTCTAATTATCAAATCGATATTGAACTACAAATTGTGCAATTATATTTTATGACTTATTAAAATCAGTGCTATAAATTAAACTATAAATTAACTTGAGAGGAAGCGAGATCTAATTTCTAAAGACAAAATAATTATACGGTACGAGTTAGTAAGACGTCATGTCACAGGAATAACATTGATTGTGACTCAAATTAAAGGTAATTATATCTAATTGTGTGCCATGGTCATGGTCAATAAACAAGCACATGAGAAGGCAGACTGAAGGTTTCATCTCCTAGGAATTCACAAATGCAAATATAATACAAACAAATCACCTACACCAGTTTATACAAAATCACTGTATTATTCATACTCAAATAAATATTAAAATATCTCTCTATGAATTTAAAAAAACAGCAGAGATTGTGTTTAATTGAGCTTATATATGATTAAATGCATGTAAAAAATTTTCTTAGTCAGTCTGTTTTGTATTCGCCCATCTCCAGAATGGCTTAAATGAACTTCCTATGGCGGCTGGCGAAAACGTAGAATATAATGTTGAGCGAAAAAGTTTACCACAAGACGGCGTGGTACTACTTAAAAGTCTACAATTATATATTATGTATATAATTATATATCACTACATTTTATAAAATAAAACCCCTCGCCGCGTCTTTCTGTCTGTCTGAACGCGATTAATTCCTAAAGTACCAAAAGGATTTTCATACGTTTTTACGTTTAGATGAAGTTCTTTATGAAGAAGGTGCATAATTCATTATGATTTTGTGTAAATTGGCTGAAATATGACGATGATTGTTAAAGATGTCGGAAATAAATCATGCCGACTGGGAGCTTTATTGGAATGCGCCGTGTAAACTAATAAAGTTATATGAAAACAATGTATTAAGGAATTATTCCTTTTAAAAGGATCTTCATATTAAACTGTAGCAACGCTATGTGCACGTACAGGGACGCAACCGAGCGAAGCAAGGGTAAGTCACTAGTTATATCTAAATTGCTATTTTCAAACTTTATTTGACTGATATTAGTTTTATTAAAAAAGGAAAGGAAATTCGAAGACGCTCAAATTACTGTCTTGCTTGAATCTCATAAGATAAATTGTGGTTATTTTTGAGCATGATATGTTTATATATGATCACGACATATGTGTTAATATAGGTTTTACCTTGAAACTTGTTTGAGATGTTTTATCAAACCTTCCACATTATTTTTTAATAACTAAAAGTGCATTTTGCGAGCATGTTTTCTTTAAAAGAGCAAATTGTTTTATTTTGTTAAAAAGTTTATAATACTGAAATATTACTGTATACTATTTACTCTAGCTTAGTATTAGGTTTAAGCCTTATGAATTTCATAAAGTCTGTTAAGGGGGTTTGCCAACAACGGTTCATATAGACACGTACTAGCGTTTGTCCTAGTTGCCACGCTGGATCATTGCCAATATACTTCTATATAGATACTAAATATATAAATATATATTATATAAGAAAATTTAAGAACGCTCGTAAGAGAAAAAGAGAAACTTAAATAGTTTATGAGCAGAATATAACAAAATCACCGCTACATTCTGGTTTCATTATTTATTTTAGTATAATATTACATACATTTCTCTGCCAATGCATGCGAATGTATACAATATTTCTTTAACTTTATCTGATTGAGAGAAATAACTAAACTTTCTTAAAATAATGCTATAAACGTACAACTTCCTAACATAAATAGGCGATGATATTGGGTTGAACTGCAAACATAATCAGCAATAGCATAATAAAGCCGAAGTCACGTACCAAAGAACCAACACAACACCCTTCAATGTTACGCGATAAAATGTCCCGGCAAACAACACTACAATATGAAAATAGCCGAGTTCAAAAACTTAGATCATATTACTCAAGCTGCTTACGTGCAAGTCGAATAGCTCGCGGGGTTCGGGCAAATGTTGCTATATTAAATTTATTGCATCGTAACTTGTTGCTATGATCGAAGGACGGCAACAAAACCGGCAGTAATACCGCCAAGTCCATTGTTTGCTGAGAATAAAAGTGGAATAACTACGCTGACTGCTGTGGCGTCGCCAATATGCACTTGTTTAAACTCCATCCATGGGCATAGCTCAAGTATAATGTGAGAATTTTACTGCCTTGGCTCATAAATTTAATTTTTCTTGTAGGAAATTTCCTATAAAGAGAACAGTTTATTATGTATTTGAAATTTAACATTCTTATGCTCACGGTCTTTTAAACAGTTATTTTGTATACGATTTAAACGAATTTTATATGTCATCTGTGCTTTACTGCAAGCAAGACCTATAATTACCGGTGCTGTAAAGAAAGAGCATGTTGTAACCTTTTGACTCTTAATTATTGAACACAATTGACTATAGCGGAACGTAACGAGTGTTGCCCTTTATTAAAGACCTGTAAATCATTTTTAAGACCTCTACCTGTATCAAGATAAACTTAAGCTTTAGGTATCCAATTTTTAGGTACTCACTCCATGAAAACATCAGTTAGAGTTAGTTTTCATACTATTTACTACATACATATACATACTACATACTTATTTTAATTTAAGCATGTAAAAAGAAAAATGGCAATGGTAACGTGTTTTTGCTGCCATGGCGTGTAACAATGTGATTCTTCCAGTGTCACAAGTTGTAAAGCTCCGGACCACGTCCTTAGCACATGAGTCGTTTTTACTTATTTTATGCTGCACATTAAGTCTGACATTTCAACGGTCACTGTTGCCTTAATTACACCTTCTATTTTATTCTATCCTTATCTTTCTTTTTATTTTATGACATGTGGCAGTTATGGTTCACGAACTAGCCCATTAAAATAACTCTGTTAATGCACCGTTTTTTAAGCTGTTCTTTACAAGCAATATAACATACATAACAGTATGACAGTTCACGTAAGTCTTTATTTTAGTAGCTTGGTGGGAAAAGTTCTATTAACTGTAGGTGAAGCGCTTGAAACGAATAGTCCCTTATAACAATATAATATGAATAAATGTAATACTTCATTGTAGTTATAGTTTTTTCAGGTTTAAGATCATTTATTTCTCAAAAGAATATTACAATTCACTTATATGAGAAATCACATTAGCTAAAGCTTAACTTAACACTTTATTGGGTACATCTAAAATTCACAAGCAGGACAAGTAACAAGTAGAGGGTAAGATTGAAAAATGTATACACAGATTAACAGAATAAGCGCAACTGGAAGAGCTATTGCTTTCAATTTATACTAAATTATAAGATGATTTTTAATAAAGATAACGGTTCAAAGTTTTTTATGAAACAACGTATACAAAATGTAATAAGCTATCATTAGTGTTAGTTGCGAGTCTAATTCAGAGGAGTAATAATTTTTGCAATCTATCAAACAGAATATTAAGGCAACATTTTACACGTCCTCGTTGTCTTCCCGTACTAAATTGCTTCCGTGACTGTAAATCATTGACTTTTACATCTTTGTTATTACAGCTAGTAAACTAAACGTAAACAATTGTTTTATTAGGATTTTTATTATTAATAACAAAATAATTTGGACTATTATTATAAATGTGTGTGTTTGTATGTGTATGATTGTGAAGATTTGGATGATATTTAATACACAAATAGAGTATGACCTGGTATGAAACATAGGCTGATGTGTTAGTTAAAAAATAATGTGATGTGTTAATTAAAAATGACTATAATATATGCACTGGCAATGTAATATTTACGCGAGAATTAAGCTTCAAGGATAATGGAAACAGACGCATTATCACTGTGTCAGTTTGAAAACTATTTTATTACAATTTATCTTTTGTTCTCTGTTGTTATTTTCGAACATCTTTTGTTATGATTTGCGAGTGGGAGAGCCTCTACTAATAAGTTAAGATTATTAATATTTCATGTACCCACGCAATTTATATTAAATGAATAATATTTTTATACTGAATTATATATCTAGCTCTATAATTAAATAAACGTAAGGTGTATTTCAAGACAAAGTAGATAGGTATGCTGTAATACAAACTCATTACATGTTATCTATGGAATGCACGAATAGTATCAGTATGACGACAACGGTTATTCTCCTATCATGAACAGCTCGCTCATACTGCATCGGTGGGCCTGCCCTTGAAAAGTGTTAATTAACGTTTGTCGTATACTGTCTTACGTAATACAAAACTCCAAAACGAGGAATATACATCGTATATGATAGCATGTTAAATTGAAATTATTGTTTTCAAAATCATTTTTATATCTCTACATTTTTTGAATGGTAAACTAATCGGTTTTTACGCGTATTAAGATCTGTAATTTCTTTTTGATACATAATATTATAATATTAATATTAAAATAATCAAAAAATATGTTTAAATAGGTATATTATATGTATATAACCGAGTGAGCTTATAGTTATAAGCTTTTGAAAAATATATGTACGTACTAAAAATTATATTTTTTGATAGAATTTTGTATCAAATATAGCATACTTTGCCGTTGTTTTATACCGTGTTTAAATTAAATAATATCTTATCTTTCAAAATGTTACTCTAGTGTTTCCGGTTTTAAATACTAATACATGTACATATTATGAAGTGTTATAATCTATAACTAGTTTTAGCTAGTTTACTTGAGTTTTTCTTCAATTTTATCTTTCGTTATTCCATATAAAATATTTCTAGTGAATATTTCATAGTTCAATAGTTTAAAATAATGAAATTGTCAAAGCAGAAAATGAACACTATAAACGGATAGTAAACGCTGCAAAAAGACGTCAAGTACAGGTCTGCACCTATTACAATAAATTAAAATAAAATTACCAGTATTTTAAGTCAATGAAATAATCTGAGTGTTAATATACTTGGTTACGTAAGTCTTGATACTATTAATATTTAATATGAACTTCGTAAAGTTTATTCAAGGCAAATTGGACCGGAAATATAAATTATATTATATAATTGGCGCTCTAGTCACCTGGGAAAGCGAAAGAAGTCGGTATGTAAATGGGTCGTATAGAGTTATTTAGTAGAGCGCGGTTTTGTTAGAATAAACATAATTAATATATTAACTTAATAGGATAATTATTATATAGTTTGAAAGATATTCGCCGCTTACTTACCTATAATATGTTAATTTTCTATAATCAGGTTTTTTATTGTAATAATGTTACGTAATGAAAAATGAAGAAAAACAACACGAATTTGCCAAAAACATTTATACAATACGGGCAGATAATACTTACAAGTAAAAATATAAATTAAATAACACTCCTTTCGTCATTGATATTTAAATAATGTCACATGTACAGTGTATAAAGCTGTAAATGTTATACAATTTGCCTAGAAGTCACTGGCAAAATCGAATTGGGGGCAGAGTAACCGGGTCATCGGGTCAGTCGGCCTTGACCCACCACGCCTGACTCAGCTGTCGCGTGTGCATCTGTATTGAGCCACAGCGTCATTGCATTACATTCTATTTATAATTATGAAAGATTATGAAATAATTGAAAGCGAGAGAGATGCTATGGATTTGAATTAAATATTTTTATTAGCCGTCGGAAAACTTTATTTAATTTATATATTAAACGTGAAAATTTACTATACATTATGTCGTGAAAATGTTAAGGACGTCACATGTTCTGTATAGATAAGGAACAGCACGCATTATGGTTTATTTTAAAAACATTTTTTCTCTAAACGTGACTATTGTGCAATTAAAACTGATAACATGAACCATCACCGTGGACAACATGGTGCTTATTGGTAAAGCGTTACAAAGATAACTAAAGTATCGTGGAACGTACACCTATGTACTATGTATAGATATAACTTCATCCAGAAACAGTTCTTTGAAGAAATATGGATGATATCATATCTCTATTGTTAGCCTTCTGATCTCTATCTTCGCTAACCTGTACATTACATAGGAGGATAGAAAGTAAAAAGAAATGTGCAGCCTATCTTCCCATACCTTAACACTAATAGGGGTTTTAAAAAGAGCATCCTGTTCAGGACATGCAAGTGGGTCAGCGAACGGGGACAAGGCTGTGGAGCATTATTCTATTAGCTCCCAACGCCCCGCCATTTGGAGCGGCAATTACTTAGAACTGTATTTTATCTTAACGCAGTATGCTTTTGTATAGTTTTGTTTCAGCACTAATAATATCATTCTTTTATTTGCATTAAGTATAGCTATTTGATTAACTTTTCAAAGCAAAGGAACAAAATACTACATTGTCACAATAACGAAAATCAAGTAATTTATATCCTATTTCCTAATTACAAACTACTTATAGTGTCCTGTAGGGGTCGACCTCAAATTTTAACAATTTCCAAATTAAATACACTTCATGTGAGATACCAGACTGATGATATACGAAACACAATGCTTGCGACCCGTTTCAAAATAATCCTAAGAATAATCTTAGTCATTTTTTACCGTCTCGCACGTATTTCCATTTTGACGTACATCAACATGCAAAGCCCAAATTATCATGCTTTATCTACAGTTTTAACCTTGGAACTGTCGCGTCGGAGTTCATTTTAACTGAAAAAATTAAGCGACTTTTGTTAAAAGTGGTATTTCTTTAGCAAGTGACTTCGTAACTTGATAACATAATTTTGGGTATATTGCTTCCGCGTTCACGAGGTCGTAATATCGTTATCATGCGACCTTTATACAATGAAAACGATGCATTTGCTTATCAACGACCTTCGTCTTTTAAAATATTAGAATTAACTGGGCCGAGATTTTTTAAGTTTTTTTTTATATGTTTGTTGACTATTCAGATTATTGCAACATTGAGCATATATGAATTGGTATAGTAATTTATTTACCTGATTGTATTTTATGTTGTGGCCATTGATTAATTAAAAAACCTTTAAAAATTAAAATACTACTCATTAAAAACTACTCAGGTTAGCATTCACCTACAGTAACTGCTTTTAATACTTTCAAGTATTGTAAAAGTTATCGTATTGTATTGATGAAAATAAATAAATTAATAGTTATTGATATTTTTCACTACAATCTTTTCATTACAGCCATTAACATAATTTCAAGGAATTCGACCTTTCTTTGTCTGATCATGCTTAAATAAAACTTAATTGGTATAAACCTATTAATTCTGTAAGTAAAGGGTAAGTTTATATTATATTACACAATTTACATACATAAAAAACAATTTAATAATATATCTATACTACAATATTATATAGAGATAAAGTTTGTGAGTTTGTGAGGTAGTAGGGGGCAATTTCTGGATCTACTGAACCGATTAAGAAGAGGTAAAAAGTAGTTTGAGACCCTGGGAAGGTCATAGGATTAGGATAGTTTTCACCCCGAAAATCATCCCTTAAAGGGGTGAAAATAGGAGTGAGAGTTTGTATGGGGAAGCAATCCAGGGACGAATCCGAGCGAAGCTGGGCGAGTCACTAGTAAACATAGTACGAAAGTATTGAAGGCTTTTGTAATTATTAGTTTTTCCATGCTGCTGTTTTAATACTTATAATAAATGCGAAAATGCGTTATTTGTCTAGTTTAATAAAATGGCAATATCCACGAAAAGAAAACCAAAAATTATAAATATGAACATTTACATTTTTACTGTAACAGTTGTTTGTATATTTACATACTAGCGACTCACCCTCGCTTCGCTTTGGATTCGTCTCTAGACAAAAACAACTCTACCCCACGGGAACCGTACATTTTTTCGGGATTATATATAGCCTAAAGCCTTCCTCGATAAATGGACTATCCAACACAAAAATCCATCCAGTAGTTCCTGAGATTAGCGCGTTCAACCAAACAAACAAACAAACAAACTCTTCAGCTTTATAATATTAGTATAGATTTATTCAGAACACATGCTCTGCATAAAAATATATACATCACCAAACAGTGCCATCGCTTTGCTGTCTCCATTTACCTTATTATCGCGAGCCCTTGGACTACTTTCAGTGATAACGACACATTGCCATCTGATAGTACCTACTTGTTTTTATAGACTTAAAAAGAAATTAAATTTCCAGAGATATAAATTGAAACTGTACGAATTATATAAATACACCAGTACAAAAACGATTACCTATATTGTTTAGATATAAACTTAGTACATATATATATATATATATATATATATATATATATATATATATATATATATATATATATTATAAAAGGGCAGATGCATTGCTTTTATCAGGCTGAAGATAAAATACGACAAATAAAAGTGAAATCTATACTAATATTATAAAGCTGGAGAGTTTGTTTGTTTGTTGGTTTGTTTGGTTGAACGCGCTAATCTCAGGAACTACTAATCCGATTTGAAAAAATATTTTTGCATTATATAGCCCGTTAACTGAGGAAGGCTATAGGCAATATATCATCCCGGTAAAATGTACGGTTCCCGTGGGATAAATTTGTTTTTGTCTAGGGATTAACCCGAAGCGAAGCGAGGGTGAGTCGCTAGTTTATAATAATAACAACTAAAATTAAATGAATAATATTGCTATATTTAATTATTATTATAATACTTATTAATAAAATTAAAATGTTTAGAATTAAAATCAACAAATATTGTAAGGTACTACTTTGGTGTCATTTTAGAATTTTTGAAATCATTTTGTAAAATTGTGGGTAGGCACTGTCTGTAACAACTATATAACGCATTTGAGACGTCTCAAACCTTAGTCTCTTTCGTTACCATGATTGCTGTAAAGTATTCGAAACCAAAAATCTAAATAAATTCGCGAAATAGTCCGAAAAGATAGTTTTATTTAAAATGTCAAATATTTGCGTAAATCTAAGAAGGTATTAAATAAAAGTAATTTTATTTATTTTATATATAAACTAAAGGCGTATCCTAGCTTCGCTCGATACATCCCTAATTGCCTAACTACATTTTACTACAGGTTATAGTGTATCTCTCTCTCCCCCCCCCCCCCCCCAAGGACGTGGCTCACTTCGGTGGGTGATACGAGGTAGCCCACTTCGGTGGACGGTGTACCATGCGGGTTGCTCCTGGTACTTCTCTGATAGCAGAGTGGACTGTGGAGCAATCCCATGGTTGTTGTGGTCTGCTTCAGCAGACCTGCCGTCGGGCCTGCGACGCCCCATTAAAACGGGGGAGGTTTTGTTGGGTTTTAGTGAGTAGGGCTGGCTTTTCTAGCCGATGAGTCCCACATAACCACCTGTATGTCTACAGGTGGTATGCGTAAACGCGTTTCCCAACATAAAAAACGGTTATAGTGTATCTGTATCCTGAATTTCATTCAAATTTATTTAGCCGTTTCAGCGTGAACAAGCAACAAACGTACACACACATACACACAGTGCCGGATTTAAACTTAGCGCCGCCCCTGGGCATAGTAATTTTTCGAAAAATGTATTAGTAATTTTTTTTATAAAAAAAGCATTTTCGATAACGCGAAAAAAAAATTTTTCCAACCTGCGATATTTGCCGCTTCTAAAAATTTGCCGCCCTGGGCACTAGCCCCGAGTGCCCCTGCATATACACAAACTGTCGCAATTATAATAGTAGTCAGTTATTTGCTGCTATACCACCTTTGTTAGAATATAAAGTAATTCTCTTATAATGTAAATCAATACGTGATTCAATTTATTTTTGAATTGTTATTTTTTTGGTTTCAGATTGAGATTTAGATAAGTGCGTCACACACCATTTTTTTTTTGTCTACAAAAAGTTTTAATATAATGGCATTCACCACAAAAAGAATAATGTAGACAGATGCGATTAGAGTGCTTAATATTCAATCACGACAAACTGTTTTTGGAGTTTATTTCTAACTCAATGTTTTGGTTTGAATTGCTATAACGTATTTCTTATTATTTTATTTATGGATTTTTTTCATAATATGATAGTCAGTAAACAACGCGTTTATCTAATTGTATTAACATGAAGTACTCACTTTGCAGTTTGTATTACGGTGCAAAACTGTACTTCTTATGCAAAGGTCATACGATGCAGTCGACAATGCGACACCTGCGCCGCCCCTAGCACCTGTATAGAATTCATAAATAGCTATGCCGGCTGTCTGTCAGACAAACAAGTAACAAATATACCTCACTAAAGTCTTAGTAATCGAGTTTCGTAAAATTTAAAAGTAATATTTCTTTTATTTACTCTTTCTTTCTAAACATGAAAAAACGAACACTTGGATGATATGTAAAAATTATAAATAACTAAGCGTTATAAGCGTTCAAATAATGAATATTTGTGTGTACTTTGTAATTTATATGTTACTTATATGTAAAAAGATGGTATTGGTGAAGAATAAGTTCATCATCCTAATGAACTTTTATAGCTAGTCGTCTCATCGTAGAAGAGATAGTGTGGTCAACTTTTAACGACGCTTACGTACGATGATTACAGTTGGGTGTGAATGACACCCGCCTCTAGTACATGGCTAGTACAATATAAGTTAAATTGTTACCGGTCAGTTAATGGTTACAAACATTGTTAGAAAATTGCTTCTATTATATATTCTAGGGAAAACCATTGGTACGTTATCGATATGTATATATATGTATGTACAAAGTATTATTAAAATATCCAAAAAAATTAAATGAAAGGCGATCCAGATTTCTTAATATCAACGTTCCGTAAAATTATAAAACAGTAAAATGCACGAATTTCTTCATGGTGTTCCGAATATGGTTGGTTTCACAAGGGCCGTAACGGTACCTAAGACGTATTGACGTAACATTCAGGCCACATGAACTCTGAGATTGCTCCAAAATTACTTAACGATTCGTTTTACTAAATTGTTCGTGTTTTATACCTTGTAATAAAAACTTGAGAGAGAATTAGATATTATGAAAATTAGTACCATTGAAGCATGATTAATATAATAATTATAAAATTGCCTTTAATTGTTTTAAATGTGCTGAGAGAGTTCTTTTGTCATACTTTTGTAATAGCTAGTGTAATAGGTAGGTATATTAGCATTTGCCTACAATGTTGGATATTTCAGGTTCTAAGAAGTTTATATTGCTTCGGTGGGTTAAGAAAAAATCAGTTTACATAAAACAGTAATAAAATATCTCGACCATGTATATATTTTTTACAAATTGCATGAAAAAAATTAAAAATAAAAAAAATGTTCACGCTTGCAACCTAAATCATCCGTAGGTACCTAAAATTATAACTTTTGAGATAAAAAATTCACGTGTCAATAAAAATTTTATCGGCGTAGATAGAAATTTCTATGAAAGAAATCTTCAGATAAACAATTTATTTCAGGTTTATCACAAAACATTTATTAAAGAAATTCAATAAAGTATTTGGTTCTCTAAATAAATATAGCGATGTACTAAATAAATATAGGCCACCTCAATTAAAGAGACGTCAAAGTGACATTTGAGAAATTTTCAAATAAAAATAGAACAAAAAAAAATACTTATTGTTAGTAAAAGTAAAATTTATCAAGGTCATTAAATATAACGTTGTGAAATCGGTCAACGCATCTAAATACTAGTAAAAAAAATGTGACGTTAAATTTTCATCTTAGCAGAGAAAACGGTCATAGTTGCGCAAGCGCACGCCATGACCCAGTACACACAGCCCTCGCCGTCTCGCTCCACCGCGGCACGTGGTGTCTTAAAAAAGTAAAAAAGCTATTGTAGTCGTGTTAACCATCATAGAATATCTATTATTTATTCAGAAAGAAAATTTTAAGCAGGGAACTATAATTTTCTCTTCCATTAGTTTTAAATGCGGGAAAATTATCTGTATCAATAATTAATATATGTATAAAATATCTGGCCAAAGTATCAATAGCAAGAACGTAAATTGCAATAATGAACATGATGATGATGATGATGATGTAATTCGTATAAAAATCATGAAAACGGAAGATAATTGAAGTTTATTATTATAAAATATAATGTGACCAACCCTGACAAGTTCTGTAAGTATTAAGGACTTTTTATTTTTAACGATAAGCATATAGACATAATTGGTGATAAAGAGCAAGGGCAATGATTTATAATTCCTATTTTATCAGCAGTAATTTATTTTTGCAGCTAGAGACAAGGCTAAAGTAAATAATAAAAAAAATCGATTACAACGAGTGCGCTTCGGATGAGAAAAACAATGAATGATTTATTTATTTATTGATACTCTACATTTGAAAATCTCTATATTTTGTCTCATAGGTTATCAAACAAAAAGGTCAAGCAATGAGGTGGAATATTTAATTTAAAATAGCTAATATTTGAAATTTTAATTGTGATTCCCTTTCGACTGGATAATAATTTGATTATGCAGTGCATCTTGGTATAGTTTACAAGTGCTACATACAAAAATGGAGTCTGAATCAGTTACTACTGTGCATGATTGATGAACGAGCTGGCTAAAATCATAAAACATTTATGAAGCAGTAGGATAAGATAGTGTGTTAGTTGATATAAAGCAACGCTTCCATACATGATTTGGTCTACGTGTTTACAGATATAGCGTCCATTGCCCTCGCAGCAACTCGGTGACATTGACGGAGTACAAATAAGCTGATAACTTCGCGTAAATAAATATGACATCGTGCAATATCGAAGAATCGTTTCGTGTCAAAGTAAATAAAAAATTAACGCTCTTAACTCAACGGATAATGATCCGTCCTGCAACGGATAATGTCCTTTTTACGTAGATTTTTATAGAACCTAATTATTTATTTAATATTTTAACGTTATATAGGAGTATGCATAGAAAACGCGAAATTACATTGTTCAACAATAATTGCCTCTAATCAAATTAAGAATATTGTATCGCAATATGTCTAGCTGTTTCCATTATTTTTATCACATCAATCTTTAGATTTATACGTATCATTTATGAAAAATTTTGTTACTGGTTTTATATCAAGCAGAATTCATATTACGAAATAATTTTACGTCACTAGTTTTGTTATTTGAATTAGGGTTTTGTCTTTTTATTACATACTAGAGACTCACCCTCGCTCCGCTCGGGTTCGTCCCTACTTACGTTTTAACGTTTAGTATAGATTTCTCAGAGATGAGATATTTTCCCGCAGTAAGAAGTATCCTATATGTTGACCCGGATATCCAGCTATCACCATACCAAATTTCATCAAAATACCTCCAGTGGTTTATCTGTGATGCGGTAACAGACAGACTGACAGACAGACAGACAAAAATTCTAAAAACTATAGATTCGGCCTCTGCATCGATAATAATGTCTATTTCAATAAGATTTTCCAAAAAATATTTAATGTACAGATTCGGTTTAGTTAGAATTTTATAATATGTATAGATATCGGTGTTAATCTTTGTCTAAGATTTTACTATGCCAACAAGTTTGATGAGGTGCGACATCGCACTATTTATCTTCCAATATATCAAGTGTGTGGGAAGAAAATCTGTAAGATAATCCCATGGCGACGTTCTAATGTGGAATACAAAATGAACAACGCACTAGAAATTAATTGGATATTTTGACACTTTGTTTTTAGATTAAAATGAACAGCAACATATATAAACCACCAAGTCGCGTTATAAATATAAATATAAAATAATATTTTAATGAAGCTTCAAATAAAACATAAAGGTATTTATAAGATCGTGACAATCTCCGTCTTAAAAACGTTACTAGATAACCGTTGATTTGTCACACGCCGGTTTTTAAATATTTAAATGGAATAAAACTATTACGCCATTAAATGACTACAGAACTTGAGTTTACGATTAATGTTTTAACTTGTTATACATATAAGATGGATGATATATTTTAACATACACCTCTTCATATAGATGTCTATAGTTTAATGGATGAAAACCTTTAGCGTACGATAAAATCTTAATATGCAGAAAACATTAAAAGAAACGACTATTAATCACTGACAAAAACCATCTCATTAGTATCAAAGGAGATTGGCAATAAATTGAATGCAATAAAATAACTCGATAAGCTAAATGCCTTTTCATTAACGAAGAAAAGTTCAACGGTCTTCATTATTTAAAAAATTGTTAAACAGTGATTCGAGGATAAAATAAATAACTTGAATGTTTCCTACGTACAAATGTTTTTAATAAACACAAGTTTTATTTTTAAGATAGAATTTTGACGGCTATACGTCTACAGTCAGTGTACAGCTACCAAAATATAGAGTGACGTAATCTCAAAGTTTAGTGAACGCAGCACTGTGGAACATTGCTCGCTTGAAGTTGAACAAATTCTCGATTCAAGGTCTGCCATGATCAAGGTCGCAAGTAGGAAATCATTGTCGGTCTGCGCTCACATGAGACACTACAATTTATTGATAAAACTTGTCTTGCAGACAATACATAAGAAACAACATTATAAAGACTAATTTTAAAGTGTTGCAACATCCACTTAAATATATTTGTATAAAATATCTCTTAGCTATAAAGGTGAGAAGACTTCATTATTAAAGCATAATTTATGAAGTATCTAGACCATATCAGTTCATTTTAAATTCCAAACAAAACAGACTGACTAATGTCTGCGCACATACTAAATCGTTTCTTATCTAACAAAATCAAAATGTCGGTGTATCGATTAAATTATTTCCTAGAACACTCTTAAGTTTAATTAAAAATACAATTTAACTAATATATGTATATTAATAATATACAAATATATTTTTTGCAATTTGAAATGATTGAGCAATCGATGATATGTCGATGAATCCATACTAATCCAAACTAATATTATAAATGTGATAGTTTGTGAGGATAGATGGATGTTTGTTACTCTTTCACGCCAGAACGGTCGAACGGTTCTGGATGAAATTTGGCACAGAGATAGATTATAGTCTGTAACATAAGTTACTTATTTCCGGAAAAATGTACGGTTCCCGTGGATTAGACTTGTTTTTGTCTACTGACGAAATAAGACAATAAGTCGCTAGTTTTATATAAATTAAGTATGAGTGCATATTTTATTTGATATTTGACGTCATTCTGCTTCGAACAGTGTTTACATACATACACATTAAGTACTACGTTACATCATAATTAGCGTATATTATTTGCTGGTGCTTTATAAAATACACAAACATTTTTTTTATATAGATTTAATACAACTCTCTCTGTCTCTATCTCTCTTTGTCTGTCTTTCTTTCTCTCTCCTTCTTTTTCAGTCATGTCATATTGAAACTCAAATCGCCGTAAGTGTTTATGTTCCAGTACTTATACTATAAGCAATATATTTCATAAATCATTTTTAATATCGATTCTTATACCTTTGCAAATAATAGTAATACGGCAGAACAATTAATTATGTTTCCACATTACTACCTTCACGAGCATCTAGTCATGGGAATTGAGTACGTTTTTTTCATTAGATAGTATAATTAGTTCTGAGTCGCGAGTGCGGATCCGCCATAAAAGATTTTTATTTCCGCACTGCTACCCAACTGAATACTTCAATGATATCTAATACAATAGAGCGCTAGACTATGGAATGTAATTAATTTATTTTAAATACAGTGTAGGTTTATGTGGAGCTAGTTTAACTTTATTTAAAAATACAATAAATGTTCTTGTACAGATAGTTTTTAGAATATTAAAAGTCTGATAACAAATATGTTATCTATTACATAATATGTATATAATAATATAATTAAACTGTAACATTAAATATCTTTTATAAAAAAATATTTGGAAGTGCGAAATACTGAGATCGAGTAAGAATAATTAGAAAACAATAAAATTAGATTTCTGTCTGTATGCTGAATGATATTGCGCTCGGTAGAAAAATCAGAAAAATCAAAAAGGATTCAAACTTCGTGTCAATCTAATTTTAAAAATACGTTTTATACGTCCGCCAAACTACATTTTGCCAGCTTAATGGACTACGGCCTGATCATATTAAGCCGACACAAGCCCAGCTTTGAATTAAATTAAAATTTATTCAATTAAATTTATGCAAACACTTTTGATACATCAATTTAATTTAAGGAGTAGAGAGCCAGATCGTTAGGAAGGTACGAGTACTACCCAGTTCTGCTTAGAAGAGCCGGCGAGAAACTCATCGATTGCTCCTTCAAATACCAAGTTACAGTATTTTTTAAAATAGTAATATTCATAATAATGTAGAAGTAATAATTTATAATGAAAATAATTCTACAGTATAACATTATTTATGTAGAATTAATTAAGTTTTATTAATTATTGAAATCACTTCTGAAAATGTAATAAGAGTAGGTTATTTTGTAATTATTTTACAGGTACAAATTCGCCTTCATAAAATAGTTTCGACAACTGATAAGCAACAACAATTTTTCATTTTCCTGATAACGAAATTAAAAGTTTGGCGTTCAAAGCTTTTTAGTTTTCATGTGAAATATCAAAATTAAAACTATTTTTATGCTCAACTTTTTATAATGAACACGCTACTAAATTGACCCTCAACGTAGCAATGTCTTCCACATTCAATTTGACTGAAATAAATCTTCTAGAAAAGTCTGTATGGATTTTGAAATCGCAATAAAGAATATTAATTATAATTTTGACGATTTCTTGATTTTTCGTCCTCTAAAACAACTGCTTTTTATCTTGGTACAATAAGAGGTTAAATATATTAAACTAACAGAACCTGCGGCTTCGCTCGCGATCAAACTACGAAAAATACCAAATTTCATGCAAAAATGTCCAAGGAATAAAAGGTTTAATACAAATTTTTATCCCCCATTTCACATCCTTGGGGGATGAATTTTGAAAAATCCTTCCTTACTGGATGCCTTCGTTATATGAGGAATACGTGTGCGAAATTTCAATTTTCTAGCCTTGGCCTGTGCGTTGATACATCAGTCAATCACTTTTGCCTTTTATATATATAGATTAATAGTATATTGAACTTTTGTTACAAAATTCTTGTCGGGTCATTAGTACATGATAAAATTAACATACACTTTAATTTTGATTTATCAGTAACTATGAAATCTAGTATACTGATGATACATTATTTCTTTTAACTGATCTCCTACACATTATTTCTATTATAAACAGGTGTTGACGCTTCTGTTCTATACCTAGTGCACAATATCCATTATAGGAACGTGAGTCACAAACATAAAATAATGTCGCAATTATATAATTACAGCTACATGAAGTACAGTATACCTAGTATTAAACATAGAGGTCATATTAAATATTAATAACACAAGTGTTCATACGATTAACATATTCGTCCTGTATTTATTTTGTATGAGCATAAGTGCACCTATAACGCAATTTAATATGTAAGTATATTGTTTTGTAGCACGGACTTCCTGTTTAGGGTTTACAGAGGAAATGTAGGGACGTGACAAACTCTTCTTTCGTCTTTCCAGTTAAAGTTATTATAAAAAGGATTTTTCAATCTTATCTCATCAGTTATATATGTTACTGAGATTAGGGTGCAAATAAATATACAAATAATTTAGTAATTATTTGTTCATTAGTGATTATTCTATATTTATCTATATATATAAAAGGCAAAAGTGATTGATTGATGTATCAACACACAGGCCAAACCCTTAAGGCTAGAAAATTGAAATTTTGCACACGTATTTTTTATATGACGAAGGCATCCACTAAGGAAGAATTTTTCAAAATTCAACCCCCAAGGAGGTGAAATAAAATCAGAAATAGATTCTGCTAGTATAGAATAAAAAATAATTAAAATATAGAATAAATAGATGTCCGTGTTTATGAAACGCTTAAGACTTAAAAGCAACCAAATAGATTTTAATAGTCTGTTGGCCTGTCTATTCCCCAACAGCGCAACATTTAAAAAGAATCGACGACTACAATAAGACCTTTTACAAAAACACATATAGGCAATAGCCCGAATTATAAATAGTAAATATATTTTCAAATTATTTTTTTAGAACTGATTTTAATTTACATGTAATGATGTGACAGATACACATAAAATGTTTTATAAGGTACTTTTAAAAAAATATAAAGCTAAAATTACAATTTACTTATTTATAGTGTATTATATCCCCCAATCAAAATATACAAATAGAAAAATAATTTGCCTTTATTATATACAGCTCTTAAAAACAGACGGAGCCAAAGCGGCTATACCATTATTTAAATTTTTACATTAAGTAATATCGCTTAATATGTAACAGATGTTTTGTAGACCTTTTTGCCCTTCCACTGCCAATGTCAAACCAAGATCGAATCCCTAAGGGGTTACGTCATATGTAATTTTGTCGGGGGACGAGGCGAGTCGTAATATCCTCCTAATTCTAAGAAGTGTAAGGAAAGTGTATCCTTAAGTAAAAGAGGAGGAAATGTTGGCTGAATCATGCGCCTACCTTGCCACCTTTTATGTTATAAAGAATATACGAATGTATTATATATATATATATATATATATATATATATATATATATATATATATATATGATTTTCTTTTAGTTTTAAGATATTCTTAAAGGTTTATATTCTCGCGTTCAAAGAAGTGAACATAAAAAAAAATAGCTTAAAAAATATATAGAGACCGATCAAGTAATACAGAAATAAATTAACCACAGTTACCATTATAATATGGTAAGTTACGACCATTATCACTATGATTTTAATCTGAACCTGACTGAAAGATTTTATTTATTACCCAATGTTCTGCACTGATTTAAAAATTTGAATTTATATTGTAAAAAATAAAGCTGAATGTCATTAGCATACCCCTTCTAAAGGACGTCAGCAAATCTGACGTTATTAATTTTAAGTCCGTCGACAGTTCTAATCTGATTAAAGTTTTGGTTGTTGAATAACCACAGCACAAAAACAACTTTTTTCATATCGTCGAATAACTATTTTATTTTCTACAATGCCATTTGATTTGACATTAATATTTCGATTTAAATGTATTAATACAGTATGATTATATAATATAAAAAAGATGCATTAATTGTCATATTTTTAGAATAATAATGGTTTAAACATTTATAATTTTACACATACAAAATAAAAATTTCTGACTAAAAAAATTTAAAAATGAAACAGTTTTGAATATGTAATTAAGCCACAAACGGTTTCCTAATTTTTTATCGGAAGCCGTATTACATAATTCGATATGGGAGAAATTGGATCCCGGTTTCATGGTCAAAGAATAACCGAAGACCTTGAATAGAGTAACGTCTCCGACTTTAGTCGAATCGTGGTTAGTGTTAGCATTCTTCAGTCAGGCACCTGATCAAACATGTGGGGAGATAAGCGGGACACTTGATGTGAAACTCAACAGATAACGACGCTTCGCCTTCCTGGCTTCTATTCCGCACTTGAGATTGAGGATATTAATGGTACGCGAGAGCAATTTTAAATGCACATTTTAAAATTGTTCTCATATACAATTTGTAAGTGCCATATTCGTATAATTCTCTACTTAATTTATTTGATATTCTATAGTGTCAAGAAAGGATTAAGTAAGGATTAAACAGCGGCAAAAATATTTTTAAAACATGAGCATAGCTCAAATTTGCTACAACGTGGGCGGTACAAAAAGTATGACGAATGGCAGACGATTAATTGAGACCCGATTTGAAATACAATGTTATATATAAATTAAACCGAGACTTATTTCTATATATTCTAATTAACATACATATATTAATAATAAAAAAGTAAATGCCTATTGCCGATTGTATAATAATAGAAACAAATGAAGTGCAAGAAGTAATGACAATTATAAAAATTGCGAAATATCTACAAAGGCTTTAGGCTTCCTTATTTGGGCTGAAATCCTTTTGTCCTTTATTCGAGCAGGCAGGAGGAATTGATGTCCTATTATGTCGGAGCCGGGCCAAGCGGCCATGGTCAAAATTTCAATAGCCCTGAGCGATTGTGCTGGCCGGCACGTGTAACTTTTTGTGCAAAACTCCTTGACATTCTTTAATACTATTTTTATTCTTTAGTATACTTTCAAAGGATTCTGAGTATCTTACTATGCAACTTAGTAATAAATCCTATATGCTTGAATTTGTAAATAGATTTGTACAGGAGTAATCAAAAACATGGAAACAATTTTCATAGATGTGTGCATAGCACGTGTGTATTTGTAGAATAGAATTTAGCAGTGACATTTAATAGTGGCATTGGCCATTCATCAGGCGATATGGTGAGCTTCATTCAACGAATTCAAGTTATGTTCATAAGGAGCTGTGGAGATGTCTCTTTGCCTACGGCGGTAGCAAACAGGCGCGGCTTCAACTTTCTATGCGACCTCGAAATGCTGCATTCACTTTCCTCACGACTCACACCGGTTACGCAAGCACTACGACCGACATATCACTGCAACGAAAGCGCGCCACTGTCACTTTGATGACATCCCACGCTATTGACAGAATAGTTTTACTTATCTCAATATACATACTTTAAGTTAAGAACACCGTGTAGATGTAGATACTTTAACGGTTTTTTCAGTTTACTTATTCGAACAAACAACGTAAGAAATGGTTACAAATGATTAACAAATTTTGCGAAGGACGTATAAAAACGCCAGGTGCCATTCCTCTCGCGTCCAAGGTCAGCGTTTCCTAGAGGTGCATTTAGGTTTCTTTTTATTCGTTGCATGCCCCTTCGTTGGAGCCGGATCGCGTGCGGCCAAACCAGTTTGATGCTGTTCTCCACTCCACTCGTAAGGCAGGATCACCATTACATTTCTAATTTTTCTTACTTATTTTATATTTACATTTTATAAAATGAATTTTAAACGCATGGTTATTTTTAAAGTCTATTTGCCTTACCAAGACGCAAAGCGACGACGTCTGCGCGAAGTACCTATAAAAAATTGACTTACTTGTCGTACAGTTTATTTATAATAACTAAGAGTATATAATACAAAATGTAATTGAACGTAAATGGCACTCAAAAACAGTATGCAACTATGTGTTATTAGCAGTAAAATTTACTTTGAAAGTATACTGCTTCTCGTAGATTAGGGATTTCAAAATAGGGTTCAAAGTGAAGCCAGGTTTAAGACTGTTTGGTGGATATAGAGCCTAAGCGCGTACAGCTTGAAAACAACATAAGCAAAACAATAGGGGCGGGTTGCGAATTCGGCTTTTTCTTAGAAGCCTCCGACAACTGCGAAGCGCGCCAGCAGGAAGTGGGGAAGGACTTAGTTTATGTAACCTAATCACCTGCCGGCTCGAGGCCAGCTTTGATGGGTTGGAAAAAATCAAGGCCACGACAGGCTAAATGCGAATTCGGCCATACACGATTTTATATCTAACCATCCTGTGCGGTCATAGCAGGATGTTGCATAAGCTTTGTTGTTTTGTTATCCTCCGAGCAGACCGCGTCGCATTTTAGATTAGTTTTTTGTACACGTTGAGGCATTCTTCTTACTCAGATGCTACAGGATAATGAACGTTAATAATAAAGGCATAGATGTTGTTCCCTGCACTACGTCTTCGGCCCCTGCGTGAGTAGGTATTTACTAATTTAGAAGATTGTTATCGAATTAAACTGTATCTTACTTTGTTTTACTGAGACACTAAGATTGTATTTTTAGCTTAAAGTACAAAAGTGCATTAGTATGAAAAAGACAAGCCAGCTTTAGCCACTTTGGACTTCTATTTTAAAACTTTTCACCTTTTTCAATACCACATGCTTGTATGGACGGAGCGGAGCTTTTAGACTAAATGGTCTGGATAGCAATCGAGACATCGCTAGATGGAGATTCAACGACTTTCAATATAGAAAGTCCGCTATAGTATTTTCTGCTGTATTTTTGTTCAGTCTCTTCAATGATCTTAGTCATCTCGTAAATTGAAGTCGAGATTGAGTCTCAAGTTTCGCATTTCGTTGAGATTAAAAAAATAAATAACGCTTGCATTCAGAAGAAAGATACTGTAAATTTTAGTTTGTGTTGATCTTATTTGAATTGACATGTGTTAAATAATGAGGAAGGAGCATTAGCTTTTTGAAAAAATATTCACCGGGGGATTTCCGTCGTACGGAATTTCGTGGGTGATCTGAGAAGGGACCATCCCCTGCTTTGAGCGTTGCCATGGGCGACGTGTGCTATCTTTGCATCAATGACTGCATTGTGTTCATATTAAATATGGACATTTACAATAGTTTCCACGAGCCTGAATAATTTGTCATGCTATTGACATTATTTGGGGATCACACAAAATTTACGAGCTATTTTAAATTAGCAATATGAATTAATTTTAAAAACGAGTCTGTGTTGTATTTGCATTTGCATATATAATAATATGATGTTAGATGAAGTCGAAAATAAATGTTATAGTAAAAACATCAAGTAAATAATACGCCATATTGAAATAAAGAAAAGTTTAATGTAAACTTGATAACAATATAATTATCGGTATTCTAGATAGCATTTAACAAACACTTTCGCATAACTATATAATATTTATACAACATTTATATAACAAAGTCATGACCTTTACTTGCTTTTTTGTATATTTATCATAGTATTCGCTCGGTTCAAAAATATTTCTTATCAAATATGTACAAAAATATATAATATTAAGATTTTTTCTTCTTCAATAAAGATTTTCAGCAATAATCAAATAAAGAAATTTTATGACACATAGGACATATTACCATTAGATTACATTTAGTCATAACTGTTTACAGTATTTTAACAGCCGCAGTCGCCTGCTTCGCGCAATAAATCTTAAGATTCGACCTTTAGCGAGCGTAAGTTTTATAGCCAACTATGAGATGGGAATAAGTTTCATGCCGGAATCTACAAGTATAATGCGCCCGCGCCGCCAGACCATAATATTTTTCAAAAGATCGCTATGAATTATTTATTTCTCACGTACTCACCATTACAATTATTTCTTTTCTTGAAGGCAACAACTTGTGAATAGCAAGTACCTGACTGCTTAACCCGCTTGTATAAGGCCTGCATGAGACTAAAACTTGTTTTTAAACTCAAAGAATGAAGTTAGTCTGCGAATGCTGGCTATAAATAGTCAATAATGATGCAGGAGTCTTAAATAGTTACATTTTTTCACACAGCTTGTAGAGTAATAAGAAATGAAATTAAAAATTTGTTATTTCATATAATATTTTCTTGTATAAAGATAATTTCCAAACGGTAAAATTTATAACCGTTTGTGAATTAAGCCACATTTAAGTATTACAAGCTCTGAGATTTGGTTAAATTATACTTTTACAAGTGTTAACTCGTTACATAATAAACATCGTTACGGTTTTGTGACAAAAGAGGTAAACACACGGGGTGAATGGCCCGTTTCAACTTGACACATTTTCGGCTCAATTGTAGGGATCGGCGACCTTCTTGCGCAACGGGAACGCTCAAGTAGGGCTCTGGGACAAGGATGTTACCAGCGCGACGACCACAAATTAAAAATATAAATACTCTTATGCTGCCATAATTCGAATCGATATTTGGTAAAAACCCTAAAATGTAATAATATTCATCAATTTATGATTAAATACAAATTCCATTCACTAATTAAATATAAAATTTTAATATATTCTAAATAATTTTGTTACAACATCAGCAGTAATCAAAATCTTGATTTAGTTTCCGAATTTTTACGATTTTGTGTTGATTTGATATTTTAAGATGTGTTTATTGCCATTTCAAAGTAATTGAGATAATAGCATTTCTCGCTAAACTCGTTTTATATTATATCAAGCAGGCAATCAACAACTTCTATTTTAGATAAATTATTTAGCTTATAAGGATATTATATTATATCAAGTATCGACATATATCGACTAAAATGGACAAGTAACTTGTTTGCAGTTTTGTGCCAAATACGTCTTTTCTAACTAAAATAAGCATTCTAAAATATTGAAGAATAATAAATAAAGAAAAAAATCCCATGAATTATTTTATCAATTGTAATGCAGTGTGAATTAGGTAACACCAGATCTTATTCCCCGGTAAATGCTCTGGTATACTCTCCCTTTTAAGAACCGTTTGCGTCATGAAGGGATGCAGTAAAAAAGGCAGGTAGAGGGGTTCGAACATCGACCCCGGGGTTATATAGTGACGTCATTATAACATCGCGTACGCGCATAAACCGATTGTAGCGTTAGAAAATCGAATATAGTTAGCCGTAATCGGAAAACAACGGAACTTTCAGCAATTTAGGTCATCCAACTGATTTCTGTATGTGAGCTTCTCGCCAAGTACAAGTAGAAACAATACCTATGATCATATACTATTTGACCATATTCATAGATCAAAATTATTTATATTTATTTGTTATATATTGTATTAATTATAATAAATGTAATGAGCGTTAATATTATGACGATATTCGTATGTGTTGTGAAAGTTAATAGTATGTTAAGGCGCCTTGATACGTTACGCAAAAACACACCAAAACGACCGTATTTTTTGCCTCTCCTATGTGTATCTTTGCAATTTGCAGCAACTCCTCATGTCGTTGACCTCTTGCCAGCTGTTTTACTATTGTTAGGCTGAAGCAAGTGCATGATAGGCTGTTGTAGGAACCATTCCGGTACACGATCCGGAACAAAAGATCCGTGGATAATCACATCATTATTTTCTTCTTACACAATCTTTATAATAACATTGACATTCTTAACAATTACTCGCATGTAACTATTAATGAAAACCGTATAAAAGTGCTTTTTATGTGGATATTTAATCAAATGCATATGCTAATAAACATATTTTGTGGTACGGGAATATGCATGAATACATAAGACGTTTCAATGGATTTCTTACTTAGGTATATAAGACCCTGCGAAGAATTTTAAGTAGTCAAGAGTCACGATTTTAATGTTTCTATTCTGAAGCCGGGGCGTAGGTCATGAGGAAGCATAAATTTAGAAGAGTCGATAGCGACTTGGCTCTACAAACCCACAACAGCTGTAGACAGAACGCCACGCAACAAACACATGCTCGCACCCCTGTATCCGCACACAGACGCGGCACGTAGACAACGTAAACACACGCAGGTTTATGCATACCAGATGCCCCCATAGAAAGAGACCAACTTAAAATTATCCTTAGCGATAGAAAAAGAAAGGACGATTACGGACTGGCGTTCGGTTTGACAACGTGCAGAGAACTTTAATTAATGTAGTTAGATAACGAGAAAAAATAAAGAGTATACACGACATTATAACAGTCTGAGGCTCGATTGTAACGAAAACGCTGGCTCACATGCAGCTGTAAAAATATAAGTAAACGAACCTTCAAGTACGTTTAAATACGATCGCCTTAAATAGCAAATAAACGTTTCATAGAAGCAAGCTAATAGAAAAATAAACAGAGAATCGAGCGGCGAGGCCGTTGTTAATTAACATACAGATAGTTTAATAAAAGGCAGGAAACAGGCAGCGAGGGGAGTAGGCAATGAAGCGGTAAAAATAGAAGCGGGGGCGACACAGACGCGCAGGAATCGATCCTTCGAACAATGCGATGCATCGCTCGCTATTGGCACTAGCCAATCAATAATGATGAATGCCACAGCAAATTTCGCTTATCAAGTCGTACTTTCTAAAAAAATACGTTTTGATATAAATTTTTCATAATATGGATCTTTATAATATAGTTTTTGTTATGTTAATGAGTTTAAATATATGTAGGAGTATGTGCTATGAACATTTGCAAAAACAATCTATGAAAAGCTGTTTAACGAACATAATATATTTAAACAGCTGGGATTTGAAATGATAGCCGTATAATACAAACTATGAGGATATCTAAAATTACTTTCACATTGAATAAGTAAATAAATATGTTGGGACATTAACACACAGCACCATCTAGTTCCATGGTACCTAAGCTACGAACGAGGCTTGTGTTAAGGATACCAGATAGTTGATACACTACACATATTACATTACTTACATACATGTTATAAATATAAACACCCATGACTGGAGTAAAATCATTCGTGCCACACAAATGAATGCCCCCAGCTGGACTCGAACCCGCGACCACTGGCACAGCAAGTAGGGTCACTACAAACTGAGCAAAACGTGTCGTCATTGAAAAGGTATTTTTATTTATAGAGAAACGTTCCCTTTTGATTCTATATAAACTTTTAATACTAGAGAAGTACAAATAGGTATAACTTAAAATTAATTATAAGTTTTAATAGCACTTATTAAAATCATTAATGTTGTGGTGAAAGTCATTGTCATATAACGTTTAAGTGCCCTTATGCTATAAACTCAAATTAAGTTAATTAAAATCTCCCAGTGGATTGCATCAATACAAAAGAAGAATCTATGGCCTCAGATAACAAATTGTAGGGTAGGTTCCTGTTTTATTAGCTGGGATCACTATAATTACATAAAAACTCATTAGTAGTAAGAGTAAAAATATATTTTAAGGCGTATTTTTCTTTTATTCTTTATCTAATTTACTAGTGAAGAGCAACTGCCGCTAGTCTAGAATGCTCAATTATAGTATCTATAAAGTTTTACTGTCATCATTATGGTATGTGTAATTGCAAATACTATACAGCTAAATAAATTAAAATATTTATATTATTTTACGACTATGATTCACAAAATAATAAAATACATAACTGTATTTAGACATAAACCTACCAAATAATTGTTTTAATTGCTTATTTTATAAGAAGGACAATCTAAGAAATAAAACGAAACGTTAAAATAAAACGAGTAGAGTTCGCTAGACTTAAACATCGTTAACCTTGGTTGGAAATGATTGATAAAAAATATATATTTATAAAACAATATTCAATTATATTACAGTTATATATGGCTTTGTTTAATAAATTTAAAATTTTAGAAAACATATTGATATTAAAACATATTTGTAGATACAGTAGATACCTATAAGGTTTTCTAAATCCTATAAATATAATTAGCGAAATTAGCCTTAGTACTTCAATTTAGATCGACTCAATTGTTAAGGATTAATGTCAGTGTGAAAGCAATGCGGAAGTGCGTAAGTATGCGGGACACAACACAGCCGAGTTGCGTCCCGGTTATTTTAGTTTGCAATCCGTAAGCACGTCTCTGTTAGGATAGGTCAGGCTCAGTCACAGGCACTCTACTGTAAACCCTAAGTGATGGGGGAGCGAATATAGGTCATTAAGGGAACCACAGTCTGCGGTGCGGAAAGTAATTTTTGCTTTCAACCACACATTGTCATGGCAAGTACGATGCGCGAAGATTATCAGCGATGCGAAAAACATTGGGGCAGGTCGAGGTTAACGCCCTTACTCATATCACTTTATCTACTCGTTCATTAATTTATTAGCCATATTAATTTCGTTCTTTGTTTTAAAAAAATGAATCGGAGAGTCAATGTGAGCGTTTTCTTTTTCTAATCAAGTTCTCCAGTTACAAAAAAGGTGTTTCTTGAAATAAGCGCGTTCAACTCTGTGAGAACGCTGCAGGGGCTCACCGCAAGCGCCATAACAACGTGGCTCAGCTCAACGAAGCAAAACCACGTCTAGACATCGCCTGTATATTAACACCCCCCCATTATACGCAGATCTGTAATATCCTCTTACTTTCCATTACCTTCGTACATTTTAATAAAGTCCTGTCTTGCTCAGAGATCTTTCAAAGGCAGCTGTAATATTTATTGATGTATCTTTAATACATCTAATTTATTTTTGACCTTATTGTTCTTTCTGTGTAACTCGTCGGGGGGCTCTCAAAAGCTGATGCTAATCGATTCTTATGATACACAATTCGTCGTATGGGCTTATTTAAATTATTAATAATATAACAGTTGTATTAAAAGATTAATTTGGTATTTAGTTAGCTGCTTATACGAGTATTCATGTAACAAATATTTTGTATTATAAATAAGTTGTTATCACGAGTGTTTGAGTGGCCGATAATATTTTCACCTTGCAAAGAAAGTAAATGCACCTCTAGATATGAGTCACTGGTCGTACGAACCCTTTGTTATCGGGGCGGGGGAGCGCGGGCGGGCGCGGGTAAACGGCCGACACAAAGGCGGTCGGACGCGGCGCCCTTCAACCGTCGGAGGCCTTGGCTGCATTTAGACGCGGTTCGACAAACTCTACGCCATTCGTTTTACTTTTCATCTTGTATCCCGACCTTTTATTGCATTATTTACCATTGGAATGTCGCTATGCGAAACGCCCAATAAGATCGCACAATATCCGCGAGGCATGTTAACTATGTCGATTCATGGGTTTCTTCTAGTGGTGAGGTCGCCAACCCGTGGGACCTTGGCCGATTTTAAACTCAGGTTCGATGATCGTTTGAATCACTGAAACGTTTTATAACTTTCCCGCTCCGCGATAAAGTTTATGTCCGAACTTGTTTCCTTACGACGTTCGTTTATAAATACCTATGGGCCAGATGGTACATTAGTGTTATTAAAAGCTCTTGAAAATGTTCGGTAAAACTGTAAAAACGATGTACATTTTGCTGCTTGCTTGTTAGAATTTTTTAATAAAAATATTTTGTATGAGGAAATCAATAATAACTATACAATATTGTATCAAATAGAAAATACATGTTTAATTAAAAGAAAAAAAGTTATCCCAATATATATAACGAGCTGTTGAAAACAAAACTCCATTTGCAAAGATCTGTACCGGAATTGTCCCGACAGACCTTGGCCGAATTTAGCCGGGGTCGATGACTCCCGGGGTCGCTTTCTCCGTTGTACTGCAACAATGCAGGCTATCTCCCATCGCCCGTTCGATCTGCTTAGTCTTTGACAATGATGTCTGATGTAACTGGGATTATAATGTTATTTATTCTGTACTCAGTTATCTCAAATCTTTTATGGTACAGACGACAAAAACTGTGGGTGGCAATTGAAATACATTTAAAAATGTTTTAACATATCACTAATGCCAACCCGCACTTGGCCAGGCGTGGTGGACTATGGCCTGATCTTCCTCGTACTGAAGGGAGGCCCGTGCTCAGCAGTGGGACGTTAAAAAGGGCTGAATACATATCACTAATATATATATATATATACTGTATTTTTTAAAGAGCGCAATCAAAACCTTATAAACAGTTTACATCAGCGGATCATTTTTAGAATTTGAATTAGCCATTAATCAGTTTTCCAGAAGTACCTTCTTCATAAAGAACCAGATTATATTATAAATAAACATCTTGTAGAGTTTTGTAATTTAAAGAAATCAAGCATTATTAAAAATAAAAATAATTATATCTGAGAAATTTATTTTGTTTTTTGTTTCGTGTTAAAATGCGCAAACTTCAATTTGAAATAGCCAATTTATTGAAGAAGGTTATTTAATATTATTTTATGGCCCTTAATTATACTTAGAGGTATGTACATAAATATATTACGGGTAGAGCCGCGTGCAATGCGTTAAAAATAAATAAAAGTACAAATTTCACAAATGCCAAAACTTAAAACACGCTAAAACATCTACGTTTGTAAAAACGGGAAATGTATTTAAATCGGATTCCTTTATGTTAAATAAAAATATCTTTTCGGTTTTTTTTTTACGGATATATTTAGATTTTGGGTTCCCGACGTTTTAAATGCTTTACAGTAATCATGGTCACGGGAGAGTCTAAGATTTTAGATGTTTCAAATGATAAATGTGTTGAGACATTAAAAAAATGAAATTATTAATTATTGTATGTTATTAACTTTAATTTTTTACGTTTCAAAGCATTCCTTTGTATTCAGAAATAGGGTTAATTTTTTAAATTTATAAATTTCGGACGCTGGTGTAAAGAATTAATGAGTGGTAATGAAATCAGTTTCTGACGTCAATAGAATATATTAATAGTGCAATAATACGTTTACATTGATTTAATGTACCTAAGTTTAGGTTTTGCACAGGTTAAAATATTTCAATTTTAGAGCACAATACAAAATATTTCTAAATACGTAACTGACGCATTAATGTAAAGAAGTTTTAGTCTAGTGGTCGAAATTCGATAATAATATTTATTTATTGATAGCACTAAAGCTCGTCAATAGCAACTATACAAAAAACAAAAAAAAAAAACAAAATCGGTTGACAAACAGAGGAGAAAAAGGTAGTGACTGTTTTGTCTCTTTCTATTTATATACATATACTGTAATACTTTTAATCTGTTCGTTTACAATCTACTACAGCTTCTTTAAATATATAGATTATATTTTATACGATTTCGAAATAAACATACATAAGTGTGATAATCAAAATCCGGAGTATCCACTTTTGTAAGCAGTGTAAGCACGTTACAACGTTGAAAATCCTTTAATGGTAACGTCCTATATAATAGCTCTTCATAAGTCATTTGAAGCCATTTGTCTCGCTTAAAATTCATTATTTTATATTATAATAGGTACTTCTCAACTGTACTCAGGTTCCTAACAACAATTTTTTTAACAAACTATGGATTAAGATTTACACAGTAATTGTGGATTCGTTGCTACGTTGCTGCGTAAAATACGGACAAACAAACACACATTCGAATTTATATTAATATCAAGGACTCTTAGAAGGTCATTTGATTCGTTTTTATCCATTTATATTATTATATTGTATTTGGCAATGTTATTTATATAATATACGCAGTGTAATTATAAATGTCTTTGAACACCTGCTATTGAATTTCCAAATAGTGCTTTTTATAAACACGATATAAGTTTGCAAGGATATCAGATTTTTCTTATTTCTAAGCTAAAGTATTTCTTTGTCATCCAATTAAAATAGTTCGTATATCTATAACAAGATAAAACAATATAAAATTACATATGCCTTTGGCTCTCATTAGTACTAATTTAATAACAAAAAAAAACATTAATTTACCAAGCTACTTTGAAATCTAAAATTAAAAATAGTAGAGTCAATACATGAAGTAAAATTGATTTATTGCAAATATTTTCCTCGCACTTCAATTATTAAGATTGCTTGCTCAAGTATTTACCCACTTTAGCGGATATTGGTTACTTACTCCACTCTTCACATAGACCCTACAACGCAAAATTTACTCTTTCTATCTACATAATTCAAAATAAGTCGTTTATTTTGACTTACTTTTATTTTGTATTTCATGATTTGGTTTGCAACTTCAAATTGCAATAAACTTGCCATAATACAGATTCTTAATCATGTGCTCATCTTTACATATAAAATTCCGTTGTGCATGTGTTCGTAATTCTTCTCCTCCTAAACAGCATGACCGATTTTGATAATATGTGTGAACTTTCTTATGGTTCATAGATATAGTTGGGTCCGCTATTTTTTAGTTTTCTGATTAAACGAGGCATCTGATAAAACAAACTCTACCTACCGAGTCCGCCAGTTTTAGTTATAAACATCATGAGATGACGTTATTAAATTCTGCTTGCATTTATTCATATAAAATCTTTTAAAGCCATAAAAATTTTGAAACACATTTTATTATATTTTATTACATTATATTATTACATGTTATTACAGGGAATATCGCAAGAAGTATGCTAGTGTTAACGCCGTGTACCGAAAATACTTCACTTAATGTAAGCACTTGAAGGAATCGAAGGATGGGGTGGGTACAAATGCAAACAAATTGTTGATTTAAGATATTAATATTTACTCAATCGAGTAGTCTGACCTTCGAAACGATTCTCCACTGACAACTAAATGAGAGAATATCAAGGCCTTACTTGCAAATATTCGAGTATTGAAGCGTCAAACGTGTCAATCTTGTACACTTTTGACGTTATAAAATAGGTAGATAAGGTGATTGAAAGATGGTTCGATCAGAATATTTATTTCACTGGATGATAGTTGAAAAGTTCTCTTTTTTTCTTGAATCCATGAATTCTTATATTATTGTTACATTTTTTTTTTATTAATTGTCCTTCTTTAACGCTGTAAATTAGTGTTTCAGTATAGAGTTGTAAATAGATACAATACAAGGTCTTGTAAAAACTGTGCATCCTGCGTCTGATCTCTCACTGGAAGAATTGTCATCCCACCGGACTTTGAGAGTAAAAGAATAGAGAGTGCACTTATTTGACTACCCAATATCAATAATATCTCCTGTGCGGTTATTCTCAGTGAGATTGACCGTAGTGCTGAACAATGATTGAAAAGATGTACTATCTCAAGCCATTCAGTAGGACATTTTGTATAAAGCTACTACGGAAAACAAGGCAAAGACATAACAGTTCATTAGCTTTTTCTCCTCTGTTTGTCAACCAATTTTGCTATTTTTTGTTTAATACTCGTAGCTATTGACTTGAGCTTTAGTGTTATCAATAAAAAAAAATATTATGGTCGAATTTTTCAACCACTGGGTGAACATTAGTCAACATAATTATGTTAATTCAATTCCAAACAATTACTTAAAAGGTTATGCCCAAAAATGTCATCATGGGTTTTAATTTTTTAATACATACAATAAAGCTAATGTTGTTGATGCCAGATATAGATCGACTTTTAATTAGAAAAATGATTTTTTATAGCTTCGGTATACCTATATAATAATATTTTAGTTTTTGTTAGTCACAGTTAAATGTCAAGGATTTCAACCTGTTTTATTGCCTTGGAGCTATGGTGCTTATGCCATAATTACGAATACAAGAGCTGATATTAATCAAATTAACAATGAATATTGTAAGACCTTTATTGAATAGTCTTAATATAAGATGACTAATGTAACTCAATGTAATACCATTCGTTTTTTAATTGCACAATATTTCACCAAAACAAATCTGTCTAATTATTGTTACTTCTTATGATATAGTTTTGATCTCCTCTTTATATAGTTCCAAATTAAACTTGTGATGTACTATGCTCATTTAAATAAAACTTGTATATCCAAGTCACTGGCAGCAATAATAATGAAATTTATCTAGCTGGTTTCAAAATACAGACAAAATATCAAAAATAAAAAAAAGATTGCGTAATATCGAAAGAATTCTATCCAGATATATAAAAAACATTCAAAAACATCTTTCCGTACAATGTAAATAAATAATATCCATTTTGTCGAGTATTTCAAAATGCATAAAAACATAGATCTATTTTCAGAAATTTCTCGTAAGTTAGCATTCTGTGTTATTCATGATGTAAAATTTTATGTTGTTTTTATAGCATACGACTCCACTGTTTAATTGATCTTGTGTCCTTGTTTGGTGGATCAAAGGAAGCTTCCGGCTGTTGGATATATTCACTCTTATGTAGGCGTATTTAAAATCAATCAACATTTCAAATGCACTATGAATACAAAATGACTTCGTCATTCCTAACACTAGAATATATTGTTCTGCATATTAATTCCATAAATATTATAAATGCAAAAGTTTGGATGGACGGATGTTTGTTACTCAATCACGCCAGAACGGCTGAACGGATCTGGATGAAATTTGGCACGGAGATAGATTATAAAAGTCTGGAATAGCACATAGATTACTTTTTATCCCGGAAAAATGTTCCCGTGGGATAGATTTGTTTTTGCATTTCACTACGGACAAACCCGAACAAAGCAAGGGTGAATCGCTAGTATTTTTATAAGCAACAACTCACATATGGTTGGTTAATATTTGTAATAATTTTTATTAGTCAGACATTTAAGTATGTCTATTAGCGCTTAAAGGTATCTACTGCCTCTCCTTATTTTATATCTATAGTTTAACGACGACAATTATTATTTAAAACTATAATTATTTAAAACAGTTAAGTAATAGTTTTATTTTTTATTAGTAATTCTCTTCTCTAATCTTACACTATTTTAAAGACTTAAAAGTTTTTTAATAGTTCCGGAAGTAGAACATACGTAGGGAACAGTTTCCGAAACTATAGAACCGAGTCTAATAATGTTATAGCCTGTAGAAAGCTGTATGCTAGTTAGATTGACATAGGTTATTTACACGAGCGGAATCGCCATGACAAGCCTGTAAACATTTCTTTTGTTTTTTATAAGAAATCGTATTATTTATACTGATGTATAAATGTAATTTTTTTTGTTAACGCTTTTACCTTAGAAATATCAGTTTGATTAAAAAATTCTTCAAGCGCTTACAACTTATTTATTATGCTAGGTTGTGTAGATTTTCTGACTTATATGTTAGCAAGGAAGTGGAGCAATTATATATATATATATATATATATATATATATATATATATATATATATATATATATATAATCGCGGGTTCTGTTAGCACAAAAATAAATTGCATGGGACGGAGTTGCAGGCTAACGCTAACGTTAGCCTAATGACTAGTCATTAATAAAAATATCATTAGGTATAATGATAAAATTTTATTACAACACATTACTGAACCCTCATGTGTGGTCAGTTTAAATAAACATTTAACAAGAGGCTAATTGTTTCGCTTTTAAACCGTCTTTACGAGCTTACTCAGTATTGAAAGCCTCACATATTTCCTTTACATATTCTCAACAGACAACAGTATGCACATTTGTGCAAACAAATGTTCGTTTTTAAACTTATAGTAGTCATAATTATTTTAAAAATGATATTGCATACGAGTACACCTGTACACTTAGTTATTTATAAAATGCTAGAGATATTCGTTCGATTTTATCCTACTAATATAATAAATGCAAAAGTTTGTGAGGACGTATGGATGTCTGAATGTATAGATGTGTGGATGTTTGTTACTCTTCCACGCAAAAACTACTGAATGGCTTTTAATGAAGCTGTTCAATAATATAGTCAGAATAACACATAGGCTACTTTTTATCCCGGAAAAGTGTACGATTCCCGTGGGATACATTTGTCTTCATATTTCTAGAGGCAAACCCGAGTGAAGCAAAAGTGAACCGCTAGTAAAAAAATATAATTAAAAAAAAGTAAATATCGAGTTCTTTGTGTACCTATCTTTTAAAAATGTACGTTTTGCGATTATTTCAAACATTAATACAAACAATTAATTTCACATCATTGGAACATACCTATATTTCTTATAACCAGCAAATACTTAATATACAGTTTTTTACCTGTATAATTTACATTTATTACGAAGGTAAAATTGAAAAAAAAAAGTTTATTACTTGAAAATAAATTCATAATTAAATCCATAAATAATAATTGTTTTATGAAAGTACCTTAAATTGTGTTGATTGAAACAAAAGCTATCTGTTTCGAAATGTTTCTTATAGTTTATTATGGTTCATCAAGATTCTATAATTAACTGGATATTTTAATATTTAATATTCATAAATTAACTGTTGATTTTTCTTAATAACAGCATGATTTATTGTTACACAATTGCTTATTTATATGGCATAAAAATGTTATTTCTGTATATAAAATTAAACTATTCTTGATTTTGAAGATAGAATTTTTGTTACTCTCAGAGTTAATAAGTTGTAGCTATGTTTAAGCTCATATGGTAAATAATAAATAAATATGTTGGGACATTAACATACAGCACCATCTAATTCCATGGTAAGCTACGAGGCTTGTGTTATGGATACCAAATACTTGATACACTATACATATGTATATAACTTTAAATACATACATATTATAAATACCCATGATTGGAGTACAAGCTTCAAGAATTCGTGCTCATCACACAAATGAATGCCCCCAGCGGGCTCGAACCCGCGACCGCTGGCATAGCAAGTAGGGTCACTACGAAATGAGCCAAACATGTCGTCAACTCGTTTATTTTTTGATTTATTAAAAGGTCCCACGGAGAAGTTTAAAGAAACATTTAAAAAGAATCAACAATATGCATAACTTAATTTAAACAATATTCTTTTCCTGATACAGAATGTTTATAAGGTTGTTTGGAAAATTTAAACAATAGATTATTTTTCCCACCTCATGATAAAATAAGTCAAAGAACTATATAAACAATAAAATGAATTATAAAATTACAAGCGTCACGAGATGAATCGTTGAACTCTATTCATTTTATTTCTTCTTTATCGAGGACGATTTTGCTAATTACTCAATTTGTACTGCCACAAACGACGCATTGTTATATACTTAGAACAAGATGTAGAACAAAAGTGCTTTAAAAGTGATTTGTAGATGTTATTAAGTTTATTGGTTCATAAAAGTTTTGTGAGATGCATACATGAAGGTATTTTGCCTTGAGGAGTTGTAAACATTAACACTTACAATACACTGTGGGTATACCAACGTTCGGTATAAGATAATGTACTCTAAAGTTAATTTCAGAATAAAATATACTTCTTTATCCTTACAGTGTATTCTTAATTATTTAACTCGTTTCGAAGTTTTGTAGTAAATATTTATATTAATCTATATCTTATATATATATATATATTATATATATATATATATATATATATATATATATATATATATATATTTATATATAAGTATAACTGAACGCTGTCTGTAAATGCAAAGATATTTGAGAAAAACTATTATTGAGGGTCTTAATTAACGCAATAGAACCCAAAACAATGGTTTTTAGAATTTTTATGTGTTTGTCTATGCGTTTGTGCGTGCTAATCTTAGAAACGGCGTAACCGATTTGGGTGCGGTTTTCACTAATGTATTGTGGTAAGCTTCACTTAACATTTAATATTGTTTTATTTCAATCGGTTCATAAACAAAAAAGTTATGTAATATATGTCAATTTAGAATCACCTTGGAACGAACCCGAGCGAAGCGAAGGTGAGTCGTTAGTCATTAATATGTTTGTAATAGTCTGGCAAGTACGGGACTAGCATCCAGGGTATCGCCAACGATGTTAGCTGAATGATTTAGAGCGTAACTTGATGTCATTTCTCATAACATTAATTCTGAGTTCATATAAATTGCCACAATTCCTTCAATTAGCGATCGACGGATAACGTCCAGTCCGCGTCCACCTAGATATATTGATATACATTATACAACGTAATTTATAAACGATGAGCGACACGCATTAATCACGAGCACAGAATGCGATGAGATCATTACAAGGACCAAAGTGTCAGGAACCGCCTCTGCGGTATGTCAGATTCAGAGTTTATTTGAATAATGGAAGAAGTCCTGCTCAATTTGTCTTTATGCTTATGAAAATTTATTATTTTGTTTTTTTTTATTGTTTTTCACTAATATCTATCCTATCTATCCATGTATTGCTTGTGCATAAAAAAATATATTTTTCGTTTGTTATATATTCATGACCGACTTTAAATATGGAGGAAGTACTCAATACTTATAAATATTTCTTTTAATGAATGGTCCCATATAAATAGGACATTTTCTATATGTTTATAATTACCTTTATTACTTTTTTAAGCATTATTAGTTAAACGTAAAGGGTAAATACTGAATAGGTTAGTAGACGCCACAGAGAATAGATTATAAATACTACAAACTAGAGCGACTCACCCTCGCTTCGCTCGGGTTCCTCTCTAGTGAAAAACAAAAAGTAATCTTTCCCACAGGAACTGTACATTTTTCCGAGATAAAAAGTAACCTACGTGCTATTTCAGACTATAATCTATCTCTGTGCCTTTGATCCAGATTCGTTCATCCATTCTGGTGTGATTGAGTAACAAACATTCATCCAAACTTTCGCATTTATATTTATGGGTTTTTATCTACCATAAATATTGTTTGACCTTTGAAACAAAAATAACATTTCTTTTCACCTTTAATGCTAATTTTATTAAGTTATTAATAAATTCAATGTTTTTATTTTTGTATGGAAGCCTAAAGATGTCGAAATAAGTAAAAAAAAAAAAAACAAAATACGACAAAACTTTCACGAATTAATTTTACATCATATTACAATAATTTTAATTTTTGTTACATTGGTTAAGTAAACGCATATAAATTATCTAGGAATTAATGAATAACCACAGAACATAGTGAAAGCTAAAGCGAAAGTAAAACAAGTTGTACTCTAGTGTTTTGCAGTCTCTAGATAATAATTAGACGTTAAAGCTACATAGTATACCTAGTATTGGTATCGAAGTAAATATCTACTGCAAGCGTGATGTTCATATTACTCATAATTGTAATATGTTGGCAAATTTATTTTGTATTGTAATTTGTAATGTATAATCATTAAGATTGATTACGTAACGAATACTCTTAGAATTTATTTATTTTGATTCGCAATATTGACTATAGTTTTTTCGTGGCTTCGCTCAAATCGTATTGGGATAAAAAAATCTATTAATTAACACAGACATTGTAAATTTCTATTAATAAAAGGCTTTTAAAAATAAGTTCCACAGTCCGAGAGATTATTTTTTAAACAGTTCAAGAGATTATGTTCAAAACAAACAAACAAACTTAATTTCAATAAAATTTATTATTACGGTTTGCAGAATTATCACGGTTTCATCATCAAATTGACATGACGACGATTAAGGTATTAATCGACCTAATAGTTAAGTACGTTTATTTTGCATAATATCATTAAATTAATCAACATTTATTATATGGACATAATTACAGATTTTATCTAGTTTTATAGAATTGTGTCTAATGGATTTTGAATGATTAATGAATGATTTACACCGGTCTCATCAGCATACCAGAATGTGCTAAGTTATTTTTTAACTTGTTTCAAATAATCAATGTTATAAAGCTAATAGCACCAATACTTTAATAGACTTATAAAAATCTGCAAAAATATAACATTCAACTAATATAATATATACATTTATTTTTCATTTTATTTTCAACTAAATATTTAATAACTTATAATTAATTTATCGAGGAGACTAACAGCGCCATCTATCGAAAACATGAAAAGTAGTCGTAACAGATACGTAATGTAAGCATATTATTTTAAATAAATATACAGCGTCTTATTTAACCTTTATATGATGATCTTATATTTAAATTAGGTATAAGATCATTGCCTTTATACACATATATTCGTTGGTCTATATAGGTAATATTAACAGCGCATTGACCTTTTAATAATTATTAAACACATTTTTCCACTAGTTTTTATCAAATGTATTATATAATTTATTTACGATTTTTTTTTGTGAATTGCTTATTACAAATGTTAAAAAAACCTGTAGAGTTGAACTTTAGTCAATGTTTTTGGGTCAAGTGTAATATGCTTGTTACTTGTTTTTCATCTTTGCGCTCAGCGCCTTACAGAAAGACAAGTATGTTGCCAACATAAAAGAAATAAGATAATTTTTTGCTTTAAATCACTCTAAAAAATAATAAATAAAAAATCTGGTGTAATGTAATCCACTGTGCTAATAAAAACAATCCTAAAGTACATTAGGTATAATTAATTGTTGGGCTACGTAACTGAAGTCGCTTCAATTACTGCCAAAGTGGGCTGTTAGCTTGCCACAAGTCAAATCTATTAACTATTTACATCACGTTAAAACGCTAGTGTATTTAGTACAGTAAACTAATTACCATAGTAACACATGGTAGTGACTTGTGCCTGAACTCGCGGCGCGTTCAAGAACGTTCGTTTACCGCGCGCCATTCATCAACAGTATTAGTACTTCCATCTAGCGGTCAATGTCGGCACGACGTATTCACGCAATAAAGTTTCAGCTTAACGTAATAGATGGCGCTTGTTGTGATTTAATAGCAAAAAGTTTGGTTGCATAATAATTAATAAAACAAGGTTTTAAAGAATATACATAATTATATTATCAAATTCAAAGTATTTTTGGGTCAAAATGAAGAATTTATTGTTACGTAATAATTAATTATTTGTATCCAACATTAGTATAAGGTAATTCTAAATGTTTTTTTCATTTTTGATTGTAATTAAAAATACATTTTTCTCTACGCGACATTGGGAAGTAAACGGTGCCCAAATGGCATTTCTAGAAGCCATTGAATGTAAGAATTGAATTGAAAAATACATTTTTATACTATATCTAAAATATAATATTATTGTCAACATTAGTTAGTAATTATTGTGTTTATTTTGGATGCGTTAAATTGCATGAATAATTAGATAGTTAAAAACTTCCTCGTTTAAAATGGCAAATCAGCCAATGCATAGATGTGTCTAGTAATTGCTCAACTTTATTAGTTTGCTTATGCTTTGTCATTATTAGTTACATAAAATATGTATATGGACAGTTATGTAAATTGCAATATATGGCTGCCATTTATATACAAAATTTTTATTCGATTTATACACAAACATTATTAGGTAAATTAGATAAGAGGAGATCACCACAAGCATAAAATACTTCTCAATCATCAACATATTTGATATTTCTATGTACTGTGTATAATTTCTTAATATATATTTTTTCAATAAGAAATCTCCAAGTGGTGGAAATAGGACAACAAATACATAAGTATATACCGACAACTAATAGATAATATACATAATATTATGTATATCAATATTAAAAAAAAACCTTTGGTTTTTATAATACCAATTTTTTTTCATTTTTTTGCTTTCAGTACTGAGATGTAAGACGACAGAGTGTAACGACTCAGGGTTGTTGGTTGGCTTAAATTAGCACCATTTGAAAGTGATCTCATCGGGCCATTACTCATTGGCCGTCAAGTAAACTGGCCTAATGAAATTCGATGCGTGCATCTACTGGTGGCTTGATAACATCGCATTATAGTCTTTATTCGTACGTGATAAGTGCTACTAGTTTATCTCGGTGTGTGTCCAATCGTTGCTTTACATGTACTTAAAGTTCGGAGTCAAGTAGTTGACGCATCTAAAGTTATTTCAGTTTTAGTTCAATATACACTAGTTGTAAGTTATATAATTGGTAATGAAAGTGTTTTGACGCTTAATAATATAATTTAAGAGCTCTTGAATAAGTTAATTAACTTAACAAAACAAGTTAATTAATAAATTACTTTTTCATAGTCTAGACATTAGAAATTATTAAGTTGAAAGTATGATTTATATGCTCCGGAATTCAAAATTCAAATTGTTTTTACTTTATACATTAATTAGTGATCTATTATAGCGCTTCGCTCGGGTGCGTTCCTAGTTGCCTTTTGCTAAATTATACAAAACATCAAATTTTCTTTATAACTTAATATGTATTTAGTTTTAGGCACAAATTCATACATACATATAAAAACTTTTGTATAATAGCAGTGTGATTAAACATTAAAATGTCACATCATAATAAAGGGGTGCGTCGTATTGTTTTAAATACCGCACCCTTTAGCGAACGGACCGGGAAATTAATTCTATTGTCCGCCTTACTATCGCAAATATGACTTTATTGCCCTATCAGTTTAGACCTATTGACATGATATTGTCATTCAATAGATAAACATTGCATTCTGCTCGATTATGCAGGGTTACATTTTGAACTATTTAGGTAGGTGCATTAAAAGTATTTTCAGTTATAATAATAATATATCAGCTTTTGTAGTTACTACCTTGTTGGTACCTATTATGGAAATATTGATTCTTGAATATAAAATGTAATTAACTTTAGTAAATTTTCAATACAATGAATTTAATTGTGTATTTTTTGAAATCTCATAATTTAAATTCATATTTTACAGTGTAGCACTAGGATGGTATTTATTTCTAATGGCAACATTTTCCTCACGGCTTATAAATAAAAATGCGTAAAATTTAAAAAAAAAAAAAAAAAACAACAAAACAAAGAAAAATTGGAGAGTTAGATTACATACGAGAACTGCCTTTGCATATTTAAAATATTGTAAAAATTGTGCGAAATATGTTATACAAGAAGACTAAAAATAAATCGCATTAGTGACATTATAAAGTTTAAAAACAGTTTGAAGTTATGCCTAGTGCCTACATTTAATAAGGAGGCGGTGTTGAACAAACCGCGACACTTTCTAATACGATAAATATTGCATTTCTCCTGCGGTTCATATCTGGTTAACTGAATTTATATTATATGATTGCAAAACTATTTATTTAATGTATAACTACAATCCTTACTCTATTGTACCATGCTTTAAATTTCAAAAAAATGTACTGAAATACGTTTTATCTATACTAATATTATAAAGCTGAAGAGTTTGTTTGTTTGTTTGTTTGGTTGAACGCGCTAATCTCAGGAACTACTAATCCGATTTGAAAAATTCTTTTTGCATTAAATAGCCCCTTAACTAAGGTAGGCTAGAGGCTATATATCATCCCGGAAAAATGTACGGTTCCCGTGGGATAGATTTGTTTTTGTCTAGGGACGAACCCGAAGCGAAGCGAGGGTGGGTCGTTTGTATATAATAATTTATATTATTTAAATATAAAAAAAACTATGTTAGTTTTTTACATTATAAATACAGGATTCAATTATTATCGCCTACACGCTCCGTATATCTTATTCTTTGAGTCTGTGTATATAACCTAAGCTGCCCAAGAAAAGTATTATATTCTATTACTTTATAACCTTTCTTCACTACTTTAGTATTTAAAATAAAAGAATTTAAGTAAAAAAAAGAAGAATTCTAAATATAAATAAAATTCTAAATTTAAAGCAAAACCAACTGCTCCGTACGAGGACTTGGTTTATATTTTAATTCGGTAAAAATTCCTCCTACCTTTATTTTTATCGGTATCGCAGTAAAATGTACGACTGGCAAAGTGTCCGCTTACCTGAAACAAGAAATATATTTTTATTTATTTTATACTGAACACATGGATATCTAACTATACATATAATAAAACTGTAGAGGTCGAATGTCTGTACATAAAAAAAAAATTGCTAAAGACCGAGTCAGAGGGATGTAAGAAAAGAAATAGAACAAATCCATTTCTTTTTCAATTTTTTTGTTTCTCTGTCTGTTTGTACAGGCTAATCTCCGAAACTATTGGACCGATTTAAATGATTTTTTTTGTAATATTAAAGGTAATAAAATAATTAAAGGTACCTTATATCCCCGATCAACATCTTAGATACTTTTCATCCCGGAAAATGAAAGAGTTCCCGTGGGATAGTTAAAAAACTATAGTAACTTATACAGCTTAGTACACAAAAACTACTAACTGGATTTTAATAAAATTTTTAAAATAATATAGTTCATACATCAGAATAACAAATAGGATACTTTTTATCCCGGGAAAATACGGTTCCCGTGGGATATATTTATTTTTGTTTATCTAGAGGCGAACCCGAGCAAAGCGAGGGTGAGCCGCTAGTAAGAAATAAAACTTAATTTGCAAATAAATAATGTTTAATTTCTCATACTTAAAAATCGTTCCTATGTCAAGAATTAATATATTTTTTTTCTCAAACGAGTAAAATGTATTTTTGGTTCATTTGATTTTTCACTAATAACGTTCTAGTGTTTATACTAGACGTTTTTACTAAATAAAATACGGTAAAAGGCTACAAAGAGGTAGAGACACTAAAAGTAAATAACCTAAAAAACATGAATCGAGGTGCGAGTAATATTTACAGCCTGTAATATTGTTTAAATTTATGATACGGCTAGAGTTTTTAGTAAAATATATTTTATAAGATGGTGATATTTTACGTGTAATTTTTGCTAACTTTGACTAAGTACATATTACATTGTCTTCTTCCTATATCGTAAGAGCATCTATATATGTATCTATATGGCATGGTTTTAGTAATTTGTTTTATACATTTTTACAAACTAAATACTTCTGAATATCAGACGATTTACTACTTTTAACATGGCGATTTATTTCCAAGCAGTTTAGTTTACGTTTTTAAACAGAATCGCTAGTTTTCGTACCCTAAACAGTGTTGTAAGTTGGATCGTACTTGAACTGTCAAAATGGTGCGAATTGAATGACTGATTTTAGATTTTGTTTAGGCTGCGACCTAAACTGAACGACTTATAAAGCTCATGGTACGAAATACTAAAACAAAAATTGTAACATAAAATAACTTTTCCATGTGTAAGGAACAATGACTAATTTCTATCCCGGTACATTAACTAAATCCCGTGGGATAAAACTAAGTATACCGCAAAAAGTTACGAAGCGAGATCGGCCATTAGTTCAATACAATTGGCAACTTTTAGCAAAAAAATTCTCAGAAGAGTAATCTACATTGAGTTGAAAATAAACGAACAATGTTTCGTAGATAAAGTCGTTCTCACAATAGAAATTTAACTATCCGTAAAGCAAAGAGCGTTAACGACCGCAGCACGAGGTCGAGCCAATTTAAAGGGCAGCTACAGCCTTGAATACGCAACTCTAGTGAAACGTATAAAATTAAATTTAACATTTACTTTATAATGTTTTGGAGTTCCGTAAATAACAGCATCAAATAAACAAACATATTCGCATGAATAGTGTTAGTAAGGAAACTAGAAACTTTGGACATAAAGTTCGTTCTTTTCAGAGAAATTAAGATTCTCTTATAATAATATAATGGACCACATAATAATTTAATTGCAAAATGAAGAAAATATCACAAAGAAGGAACGTCACGATTATATAATTTTACTATATATTGCAATAATAAGAAATCTTTTGAGTTTATGCGTTTGATCGTGATTCTTAGTAATATAACTTCCAACAATCTTTTAGTACAGAAGTTTCATTAACAGCTTCCGTTAGCTAACATTAAACAGTATGGGTCACACAAAGAGCCTTTTCCCGTCGAAACTCATATATTACAAGACGTTACGTCAGTGCACTGAATGTTCTGGAACGCTGCAGGCGGGCGGCTCGCCCTTGAATACGGATGAGGCTAATGCGTATGGATGCGGTGCAATTCTCTAGTGAAAGCGCTTAGAGATAATCGATGTCGATATCGAAACATTCTTAACTTAATGTTATTTGAAAAAGTATTTATATAATTGCTTTTTTTTTAAATAATGTTAAGAAAAAGAAGTGTTAATGTTTTCATTCATTACATGTTTCAAATTAACATTTCAATTCGAATTTATCTAAAAATAAACCTGCTCAGAAATATATTGTGTTATAATTATAACTTTTTTAATGTCTTGTCTAAATCATGAAACGAGCGAGTCAAGTTTTACAATAACATAAATTCAAATAATCGACATACAAATTATAACTATAATATCGATTGTAATCAACTATCGAACGATATTATATCTCTATCGACATTTTTGTATTGGTCGATAAATCACTATTTCAAGAGTAAAAATTCACAAAATTAATCCGCTTTAAGTCATTTTGAAGTTGCTTGATATATTTTGTAAACAGATTTCTGGAAAACCGTACACTTTTGGAATTCGTTTTTTCTTTAAATTGTCATTTCCATAAGTTGGAATAAGAAAACAATGTGTGACAACTTTATTTATCGTGTGAAAGCTTGAAAACGTTGATCGCGTAATGTATTTAGCAGAATAATGAGTAAACGGTAAGACAAAATAAAAGATTTTCTGTTTTTATGGATTTTTGATACGCAGTAGGTATATTATATTAACTTAAATATGTATCTCAGTTTTTTAAATTTGTTTAGTGGAAGTGTTAGTATTGAAACTCTCTGCCCACCATATTATAGAGCCTTTGATTGAGAGCAGCTAGATAAATTTTAACGAGATACTGAATTAAATTCAAAGCTAAGCATTATTTGTGACCTATGACTCGAAATTTAAAAAAAAAATACTAAAAACAAAAAAAAATAACTGAACAGAGATTGTCATTTATTATAGATACCTAATCAGATATTTTCGAAATCATCGTAGTCGTCAAATAATTTTGTATATTTGTTTAAGCCCTAATATCATATGTGAATATTTTGCTGTTGGAACAGCAAATAATAAAAAAAATAATATAATTACATAATATGTACATAATATACGTGTCGGATTGATAACCTCTCTTTTCTGCAAAATAGACGGTCTAGGTCTATCTCTCTAAGTTCTCTCGATACCAGTAAGAGTCAAACAATATTTCATAAATATCAAAGTTTTTAATTTAAATAACAAGTTTTTTTTAGTATAAAAAATTATAGGCCGGATAAAAAATTAAGGAAAAAGATTTTAGTCTATTGTAGTAGATATAGCTATTAATACCTTCTTTATGTTAATATATCAAATTGAATAGACTGCTAATTAAAACACAAATCTTAGCAATTTTCACAATTCATAAGGATCCAAATTTCGTTCGAAGTTTTCAATACCCACTTTGACACAGAATATTCAAAGTTACAGGTCGGCAAGTACAATTTTGCACGACCTCTTGTATACGTCTGGAGCCTAGATGAGGGCTATGTAAATGAAATGCAAATGACACATTATCAAAATGTCTGACAGAGGAAACTGAAAAATGAATTGCAGCAAAAGGTGATTTAGCTTAAAACACTATGAATATAAAACAATAAATCTATTACTTGAAGTGTCTATAAGACACAAAGTAAAAGTATCCTAAATAACTCTTTAAGGGGTACAGACATGAGGTAAAAAGAAAAGAATAGTTTCTAGATATACTATTTTATAATTCAAGTTAAATAATCGAATCAAAGCTAATATATTTATTTATAACGAGTATGTACGATGTCAAAAAACACGCAAGCTGTAACCTCGCACCCAGGGCCTATAGATGTGCAACCAGCCACCAGCCAGTGTACATGCCCGCCTGATACTGACTGAATGCTAAAGGTTATTTTTGACGATGCTCAATTCGGGTGCATATTAACATGTTAAATGATGTCTTCGAATTGTGCACCAATTTGCATGATTCTCTTTTTTATGGTGCTTAGCGATAAACGAACAGACAGCCCACCTGATGGAAAGCGGTACTTGTCGCTCACAACACCTACGGTTCATGCACTTAGGTTTTATGTAACAAAAATGCAGAGCCGCAGGTGCGTTGTCACTGTGAGGACTAAGATGATATGCCTCTTGCCTGTAATTGCGCTGGCTACTACTTCAAACCGGAACACAACAATGCAATCATTGTTGCTTAGCGGGAGAAATAGAAAAGGTGGTGATACCCATCCAGTAGGACTCTTCAGGCTTGACAGAGTCCTACCACCGCTCTTTATAAAAAATAGACTCAATTTTGATGTCGGTCTTTTTACCTTTATATATAACCTATATTATTACCTATATTATAATTGTGATAAAGATGGATTCTGAATAAGAAATCACAATCACAATATCTATAATTCACGTCGTTAAGCCTGAGTGAAGTGAAAGCGGGTCGTCGGTATGTAATAACGCCGTAAGCAAAATAATTTATATTTAAATGTTTCAATAAACATATTATTAATATGAAAATTTCATTGTTCCAAATTGAAAAATTATGAAATGAAACGAACAATAAAACAGACAGAACAATAGAGAAAATTGGATAAATCTATACATATAATAAAATTCTAACTGCGTCGAAAATGTACATTAAATATATTTTTTTTATTATCGAGAGAGGTCAAGAGTTTTTAGAATTTTTGTCTGTGTGTCTGTCTGTTTGGGAACGCATTACGAGAATACCACTTGACAGATTTTGATGAAATTAGCTATGATGGTAGCTGGTTATCCTGGTCAACAAATAGGATACTTTTTATTACGGGAAAATATATCATCTCTGAAAAATCTATACTAAACGTCAAAACGTAAGTAGGGACGAACGGACTGAGCGGTGTGGATGAGTCGCTAGTAACTTATAATATTATTTTTCTAGATACAATAAGAAAGAAGAGGAATATATTCAATAATATAACATCCTTTAAAAGAGTAGATTTAATAAATGAAACGAATTTTCTCTATAATTATTATAATTAAATCAATATTAGTAAAGATGGGGAAAGCCGCGATATCACTCCCGTATAGAACATAATGGATTTTGCAAGCAAAATAAACAGTTTGTGATGAGTGATGCAGTTTTGCAGATCATTTCCATTTCAACTGCTAACATAGAATAATAAAGCTTTAATCAAATGATAAATAAACAAGATTTAGTGCAATTTTCATGTACAAAACAATCGCAAACGCATCGCAATACTTAGGTAAATAATACAATACTATTAAGTATTAATTAATTCCTTCAAAGATGTTTTATACAAAGTGAATGAATATATAGTACCTAAAGTGCAAAATATCTAAAGTAAGAATATTATCTATACATATAATAAAATTCTATCTGAGTCGAATCAATACATAAAAAAAAAACTTATTTAAATAGTCATTATTATCGATAAAGTGGCCGAATGTATAGTTATAGTGTACCTAGGGACGAACCCGAGCGGAGCAAGGGTGAGTTGCTAGTTCTCAAAATAAAACACTATTAACTAATTATTTCAAAGACTTTTTATACGAAGCGAATAAACATAGTTAAAGAGTAAAATATCTAAAATAAGAATATTATTCTCAAGAAAATATAACGAAAGCCTTTATATAATCAATTACAGGATTACACGGTATGTAAGCGCTCGCCCGGGTCGTATATAGGGCAGAGGCGGCTCGGCCTAGTTTCCTGACCTACCCCACGACGCGCTGGTTTCAACCCAGGACATGCGTATATAGAAATACGAATAAAATATGAATGATTTTTCTCGGAAGGACAATTCTGCTATAAAAGCTGTATAAAAGCTTTTGCATGATATTTGGATAGCTTCCACGTTATAATTTGTTTTAAATATTCTGTTATATCATTTACTAGCGATTCAACCTCGCTTTGCTCGGGTTCGTCTCTTACGGTAATTTTTAACGTTTAGTATGGAATGGAAAGTCTATATACTATATGATATATAGCCCATAGCCTTCCTCAATAAACAGGCTATCTAATAAAAAAAAGCATTTTTCAAATCAGATTAGTAGTTCTTGAGATCAGCGCGTTCAAACAAACAGACAAACTCTGCCTCTTTATAATATTAATCAGTATAGATGCAAAAGTTCAGACAGAGCAATGAAATTATAATACTGAAGTAGGAATTTAAAGTAGAAGTATATTTTTTGGGTTGGATTTATCGTAGGCAAGGTTAATAAGAAACGTGACATTTGATAAAATAATATTAGGTGTTTTTTTAGATGTTGGGATTGTTAGAAAATGAAATGTTACCTAAGGTTGGGTTCACACAGCATTGTCCTGCACGTTTTTTTAGTATTCGATTTTTTAGTATTTTTTTAGAGTTCATACATATTGTCAGGCTGCGTTCATACAGTATGATATCATGCCGTGTGAAAGAGACAGAGCTAAACCATGCGCCACTGCAAAACGAACACGTTAAAGTTTATTCGATTTGCTTGACAAGTTCGGTGAGCATTCGATTAAACGTATAAACGTAAAACTTCTTTACGCACGCTTGACTTGGGGAGTAAGTTGATGAATGCGTGACGAGAGCGTTACGAAAAGTGTGATCGGGCGAGGCGAACGTTTGTTGCCATGGTAACCGTTGATATTGTCTGACAAATAATATATAATACTAGCGACTCACGCTCGCTTCGCTCGCGTTCGTCCCTAGGTACGTTTTTACGGTTAGCTATGTTTATACATAAATAATAGCTTGCTACTTCTAAGATATTCATTTAAATTAATAGCGATTTACCCTCGCTTTACTCGGGTGCGTACGTCGTACGCGGATTTTGTTCATAATTTTATGGGTTTTATTTTTTTTCGCGGAACCCTGATTCTTTTTCTAAAATAAAAGTAGCCTAAGTTACTCCTTACGACATCAGCTATCTGCCAGTGAAAGTCCCGTCAAAATCGGTCCAGCAGTTTCGAAGATTAGCCGGAACAAACAGACAGACAGACAGACAAAAATTGTAAAAAAAGTTGTTTTGGTATATGTACCATGTATACATCCATATGCATTTAGTAAAAAGCGGTTATTTTAAAATTACAAACAGACACTCCAATTTTATTTATCTGTATAGATTATATTCTTTCCTTAAATGATATTCTATAAATATGTGATTGTAAAATGCTCATATGCGTTATTTAATTATTTTTTTGTGTCCCACCTATCCTAATTATTTAAAACATAAATTGAATTTCATAAAGAGTACCGATAACCTACAGAAGTTTTACTTCTTGCACGTGTACACATTCACACACGCACTCTTTAATTTTTTTTCAATCTAAAACGGTACAAGTAAAATCACATTATTACACACACACTTAGGTGTAGAAAATCTTTCACGCTGAAATAGATGGACGGATTTGGACGAAACTTAGAACACAGATAGACTATAGCTTGGAGTAACATATAGACTACTGTTACTAATAAAATTTAACAAATGATGGCGCTACCTTTATATAATTTTATAAGTACAAAAGAGACGCATTTTTTTGTTTGTTTTTTAATTTTTGCATTTACGCCTGTATGGGATATATATAGGTTATGTGGGATTTACCGGCTAGAAAGCCAGTACTATCCGCTAAATCCCAACAGAACCCCTCCCCCCCTTTCCTCTCCCCCCTCCCCCACACCACGACAAAGTGAACACGCATCGGGGGAAGGGCAGGGGTTGGGGAGGTGTGGGGGAAGGGGCGCACATGGGTGAAGTGAAGGTAAGTCATTACCTTATTAACTATAAAAAGAACACACTCGAATAGAGTACTTATTATTTTTCTTGTCAGTTGAATAATGCAAAAACACAGCTATAGGTATGTCTTTTTTCTACGCACACTGCTCATATACGAGTACAGTGGGGACCATCTTGAACGGGTGTGCATTAAACATTACACACGAAGAAGAGTTTTATACTACATAATTACATTATATTTTATATACTAACTGGATTTTCAACTATGTTTTAAATTACGGTAGATGCGTATCTCGATCGAGTCGGCCTTTAATGGCTCATTACCCAGAATGAATTGTAATGCCAAAGGTCACGTTGAAACTTTGTAGTGGAGGTAAGTTAAGTCCGAAATAGCTATTTTGTAAGCCAATATGATGTCGGATCAAACTTTGTATAGCATGCACAAGGTAAAGTACGTATGCAGCTGTAAATATAGTCTGGCAAGTACGCTAATACCTACATATTGACACTAAATTTAACTTTATGTTAGACTAGCTACTTAGCCTAACTTCGCTCGGATGCGTTACTGGGCGTAAATGATTTAGGAACGTATAGTGGGCATAATATGTACATACAAAGAAAAACTCCTTATTTGGCCAAGAACCTTCGCGGGTGTACGAAGAACAACTCACGAAAGTTTCATCACAATCGGATAAGGTTTAGGATATAAACATATACAATACGCATAGAATACAAACATACAAACATTCATTTTTATTTATAGATGGATAAATTTTAACGTTTAATTTTTTTATGTTATATAGGTTTATTTTTTTTTATTACTACAAAGACACAATTGACCGTTTAATTAATACATTGATTAAACTTTATTTAACCTTCATTACCTATACCTATATTTCGTATACTTAATTAGTAAATCTTTACATACGTTTTACAATAGTTTATATTAGTTTCGTAGTAAATTAACTTTGGAAGATATTAAAACGAATATACGAGTATCTCTACTAATTTATCTTTATTAAGTGTTCACGAAAATTAAATGGATTAAACGCAAATTTCCATCGGCACTCCAACGACAAAGTATTTAACAGTCTCCAAATTAATTTTGAATAATTTATGGAGCGGAATAGGCTTAAAAATTTAAATGTTTAGCTCCTCAAGATTGTGATTACTGCGACGCCTGAAAACATAACAAAATTGTTTTACCAGTGTAAAATCAAGGATACTGGTATTGTATATTGGATTATAATTGATTTAATTGAATTTATTGATCATATACTTTGTTTCTAATATAACCTAACTAATATTATTTTAATAAAAAAGGTATAAGGGTGGTTTTAACCACTGTTAAGGGTGGATTTTTTTAAATATCTATTTGGGATCATTTAAAAAAATAAAAATGACGAAGATATCACATAGTATAAAAACAAGAAATACAATTGAATTATTTCGATTACCTACCGAAAAAGTAAAAATTATATAAATTAGCTTTTGCCCGCGGCTTCGCTTGCATGGTAAGTGGATCGGGGATCAAAGGTAATGTACCTGCCTACTCGTATGTCCCGAAGATGTCATTTCCATGCCAAAAATCGACATCTGTTAAGCAGTTAAAGCATCATCACATTCATTAATTTTTTTTTATTATTTCTTTAAATTATCAGTAAGTAAGTATGGATTAAATATTTTTTAAAGAGTTGCTGCGTAAAAGAAGTACAAAGCGATTAAAACACGTTTATAATATTGCTAAGGATGTCACAGTTTTTACTTACATCATTAACGAAAGTCTAAGCCATTTATTTAACTTGAAAATATATAAATAAAACAAAGGTTAATTACACGAGATTCTCCTTATTTACATATATAAATATATAGCAATTAGAGGTGCTTATACAATATTATTCTATGCATACACAGTGTGACTAATTTCATGCTCTGCTGCTAGGAAACAATAAAGGAAGTCTCACTGGAGTAGTATATCATTGTGCTTTGAGCGACGGTCATAAAGATTTGCTATCAATACAAATAGTATGTGCTGTATAATAACCAGGATAGATGTAATATTTGTGCCATGAATGTTAAAAGGTAGATTGTTGGTAATATGTACATGCATATACATATATATATGAGGGAGGTAGTGGTAGCGCAAAAAATAACAAATTTTTTTTCGTGGCTCGTATGAAAATATGTTAGTTTTCATGTTTTAAGAATCGGTTTTAAAGATCAGCTTGAAAAAAAATTTTTAGGGATTGCTCAAGATTTTTAAAAATTCTAAAATTTACAAAATTTTTTTTTTCACTATGGTAAAACATGTTTTTCGCCACCCTAATACATATGTTTATGTACATATTATATTATTGCAAGCATCTTAGATCTGTTTGACAATTGTTATTGGAAAATGGCGATGGCTTCCAGTTAATTTAAAATTAACTTCGTTTCAATTTTTATTCTAATAATAATAATAAATATATAATGTATTTACTAATATGTAATAGTAAACGTAATGTAAACGTTTTTTTTCGTTAAGGAGTGAGTATAGCTACAATGGTAGTCGCTATTAGGAGAACGGTCACTTTAATAAAAGATTGAAACAGGTCTCGATCTTCTGATTTTTTCTTGTACCAATTTCGTTATCAACATGATTATCAACTGCTAACACGGCATAGCGAAGAAATCGGCATGTCTGATTGTGAGAGAACTTATCAAGTTTTCTGTGGTTTAGTGGTGGACTATGACTTTATCCACTTCTTCTATTTTGAGATTTTGCTAAAAGTTAGTATATAAGTGTTTAAAATATTCTTCCATACGTTCCCACACTCGCTTTAAACACAAACGTACATATATCTACGGCGAATCGAGAAAGTCCTCTTATGGCTTAAGACATTCACTCAATGAAGACATAAATAACCTTATAATATCGTGCGTAATGATCTCGGAGATATAAACCCCATATATGTAAAACATTGCACTTAACAAAGTATTGAAATGTCAACCGGGGCTTGTACAATTGTTTGCACATCAATTTCGCGCACGATCTCATTTCAGAAGAAAGAACTTCGTAGAAATGACAACAATTTTATTTTATTTCAGCAGAAGAAGCGTACGAGACACAAAAAATACATATCCAAATAAAATGACGTATCAATTTATAATAAGTACCTACTGAGATAAGTATATTTATTATTTTGTAACATGTTCATATTTTTTAACGTTTACACTTATTTCTTACTAAAAACTCGTTTGTATTCTAAAAAGAGTTAAAATGTATTATGTGACCATAATAGTTGCTTTATAAAATTAACATTTATCTCTGAATGAAATACAGCTCATGCCACCTCTATCTCAATCTCGGCTTTGAAATCCTCACAATGGCGTTTGTATGCGCGTGCGCTCCATTATTCGCACTCCGCCCAACGCAAATGAGCTCAAACTGCCACTTCCGTTGCTATGGTGTGAAAAATATAATATCTTTTTGTATTATATAGCTATTAATGTAAAAAACGTTCATTTAATAATGCTATACATGAATTAAATATTCGATAATTTACGGATGTGTTAAAAAATACTATATTTAATTCAATCCTGCTATGTATACCTATATATGTGCATATGCGTATAGGACATACACATTACACATATACACGTGTATAGGATAACATAACAAGATTGATATCGTTTTTGCTTTTTCATCCTTTAGAATTCGTATTTTGTTTTATTTATATCTCTAAAATAATAAGGTAATATAATATGTTTCAACAAAACAAATCTTGTCGCAAACCCGCTATCAAATAACTAGTTTCTATGAGGCATGCTTTCCCAACTTTGAAAAAGTCTGTTACGCAAGCTTTTAATTAACGTGTTTCAAAGCTCATCTTATTTAATGCTTCCAACTAGTTAATAAAGACACGTGCACCTTTTGTAGCATAATTGTTAACGCGTGACAGGCTTCTGATGGTCGTTCACATAGCCTGGTAGTAGACATTTATTTTTTAAAACACAATTTATCCAAAGAGAAATATTTAGTTTTATAAAGCCGTTGTAACTGAGGAACTATATGAGAATGTTTTGTAGATCACTTCTACTTACATAAATTTATTGTTGGTAATGGTCGGCAATGAACAATTTGTGATGTTGCAAAAATATCGCGCACAAGGCCGCAACCGCACGTCTATTACGAATGAGGCTCACACAATTGTTCCTATTTCTTAAACTTCGTTACGCTTTTTACAAGTTTAAGCTACACGATGTTAGTATATAATTGTTTATTTAGTAATATATTTCGCCTACAACAGCTGATAGAAATCTCAGGTAACAAACAAATCGTACGTAGAGATTATATCAATAAACCTTTTTACAGAGGCATAATCAGCGTTAACGAGTAAGATTAGAACGCGTACATTATAGCAGATATTGCTTCACTGAGGGTTCACACGAGTTCAACCGTACGATAACGCCGGCCTTGGCCTCTGCACCATCAGACAATAGTGGTTATGAAATATACTTGTAGAGGGAAAGCGCAATAATCTATTCAACGTTGGGATATTTTACTATTGTTTTACTAAATATATGAATGTGTTATTAGCATTAGATGAATACTAGATGTAGGTACGACAGGCACTTGTAACCTGTGATACATAATGTTATATCACATATCTTTATCTATACTAATATTATAAAGAGGTAAAGTTTGTGAGTTTGTGAGATTATACGGGGTAATCTCTGGATCTAATGAACCGATTTAGATGAAATTTGGTAAGAAGATAGTTTGAGACCCTGGAAAGGACAAAGGATACTTTTATCCCGGAAATTATTCCTTAAGGGGGTGAAAATGGAGATAAAAGTTTGTATTGGAAAGCAAGCTAGGGACGAACCCGAGCGAAGAGAGGGTTAGTCGCTAGTAGATGTATATCGATGATATTTTGACAAGTCTACTTAAATTAAAAACGCGTTCAAAAATTTTTGTTTTATTGAATTATAAGATATGGCGATGTGGAACCTATATTTAGTATGTATCCATGACAGTAGAATCCTTGCCAACTTGGCATGATTTATTTAACGTTAAAAATTATTATTTTATACAATCTCCAAAAATATTACTTCATTATGCCAAGTGTAAAAAATTCGCTCGTTTTAAGAGAGTCAACAAAATTGGTGTACGGGCTTTGCGTTGAGATCTTATCGCACGTTCGCGTGAGATGATATATTAAGCCAAAGTCTTAATTAAGGTTTCCATATTTATTAAAATATATATGTATTTAAGATGAGTATATTATACAAGTAATCATAATACAATTAAAAATTATTTCGCGTTCGTATATTTCGCAAAGAATACATGCGTAAAGTTAAAACATTAATATTATATTTCTTTACATTATTCACAAGAATCATCCGAATATGAAATTTGTTCTATATTATTTTTTCCGCACGAATATTTTATTCCAAAGGAAAGCAAATAATATACGTGTATAAATCACAATCGAACGGAATCTTTATTACGATCATATCACTAGTATATTGCATCTTATCGAATACACGCGTACTTTGTTATTGGACGAATTGGTATGTTAAAATTTCTAGGGATGTTATATACGAGTAAAAGATATTATATCGTAAGAGGTATGCTAAATTTATGCGTAAAAGATGATTGATTGATGGTGCTGCGGGATGCCTCTACATATTACGGCGAAATTTTTGTGCGAGCGAATTTTCGTTTAATCTTATTAATATTACTTCTTCGCTTCGCTTAGGTGCGTCCCTAGATACACAACACATATTGTTGCTACAGTTTAATATGAAAATATTTTTATGAAGAATAAATTTGTAATACATTGTTTTTATATAACTTTATTAGTTTACGCAGCGCACGCCAATCTCCCAGTCGGCATAATTTTTTCGACACTTTAACAATCATCGTCATACTTCAGCCAATTTAAACAAATCTTAATAAATTATACTCTTAAACCTTCTTCATGAATCACTCCATCTATTGGTTAATACCGTATGCAAATCCGTTCAGTAATTTTTGAGTTTATCGCGTTCAAACAAACAGACTAGACTTTATTTTATCATATGTATTGATAGTGATTAATGAACTATATGACTAGTACATAAGATACTTTTACAACACTTTAGTTGAAAGAAAAAATGGAAATTTTGCATACAGGCATGGCTGAACATAGCCGTGGGTAGATGCTAGAAGCTATAAGATACATACGAGTATGGATCTGCGGTCGAGAATGTATAAGGAAATTGACTTTACAGTTCTTCCAGAATGTTTCATTATTTTGAAACAGAAACATATTTTCTAATTAAATCACTATTAATATTTAAATAGCTTTTATGTCACTCAGAATTCGAAAGCGAAAATATTTCTTATGAGATTTTCTATTAACCCTCACAATTATCTTGTATTCTGAGTTGAGACAAGGCTAAATTGGCTAACAGTCCGCAGCTCAAGAGCTTAGCACAGACAGGTATAAATATTGAAGAAATATAGGCGATGCATAAAATGTTCGATACATCTGCAGTCGGGTCGTACGGTTTGCCGTAAAATACCGCAACTCAGATATTTTATCGAGTGCACGTATTCTTGAAATTATTGCTATTGCTCCGTATCGGTTTCTATTGAAGGTTTTCATGACGATACTGATTGATATATGCTATTTTATTCGCTTTATTATAGATCTCTTACATTAAAGTTTTTTAAAAAGCAAATATTTTACAAGTCCTGAAATAGAACGATAATTTTTTATACAAATTATTTGTAAAAAATATTTATTACAGTAACGAGATGTAAACAACGTAAAAAATAATGATTTCCCGTTCTCGTGATATTCAATAAATAATCTTATTTCGAGTGCAATTTAAAATATCATCGCGTTGCATCCTCCCACGCCGCACCGCACCGTTGACCGTTTTTAAAATCAAATTAAAACTTTTTGAATGCCGCAAATACCACAATGACGTCGATGAAGAAGTAAAAGTACCTATTCGCTTTTTTCAAATGTTTGTAGGGCTGCAGTAATTTTTTTAAACTTTCCATGTTGCAGTAAACTTATAGCTCGCAGTTCCTTTCTACTGTAAAGTTGTGTACCTAATCATTTCTACATGTGTTCTCTTGAACGTACCTATCTATTATCATTTCGGTAAGGATATACGACTACAGTTTATGTTATGAAGATTTAGATAACACCAGCGGTGTTTTATTTCGCAAAGTCCGTCCACTACATCATGAAATAAATTTTTCAAGGAATTAATGAGGGGCTCGGAGGCGCAACACGACGCTTTTAGTGGAGACAAATATTTTCGGAGAGACATCAGACAAGTTGTTCTTAATTGGTTCTCCGAAAAATTTCTTCTTTTTTTGGATAATAAAGTCTGAATAAACATTTTCGGATTTATGAAGAGTGTAGAGGGTAACCCTATAATAAAGTTTATGGATATTTAGGTATAAGTCAGATGATCTGATGGCATTTTATATAATAAAATATTTATTGTTATATACTTTAAAATAAATTTTTAGTTTAAGCTATTCAGGCACCTACAATTTAGACAAATTTTATAACGTTGTTAGCGAATGCTTGCGAACTCGGCTAGTTTACGCATGTTAGCTACTTTATATTCTATGAGTATGCAAAATGACGAAATGTTTGGCTAACGTCTAGGTACCTTTACTTATATTATATATACGAAAATAAGTTTGTCTATAGCGTTTTATCGTCATCAATTATGAAATAAGATACATAAGCCCCTCTATCATATACATAGGGCTCTCCTGGATATTTTATTGTATAAATTTTGAACAAACGAAGTCATCTCTATTGTATTTACTAAGCAAATAAAATAATTTACATATGAAACTTTATAACTGGCACCTCCTATGGCTTCAATCTTAACTGATTTAAATAAATGTTTCCTCCGCAGTAGTAAGAATTACAAAATATTTTTCTGTAACAACTTTTATATATTTTTATGCTACACGTGTCTAAGCCTTTGCTTCCAAAAAAAAAAAACAAATGTTTTCATTGACTTAACCTGAGCCTGAGCCTTTTGAAAAAAAAAATTAAATACAATTTTCTATTAAACGTACCTACATAATTTTAACTTAAAACTCGTTTTATTCTAAGGCATTAATTTTTTTTTTACAAAATTATAAGTATTTGTTATCTTGGCACATCACGCTACTTAGGTCGTTGCCCTCATTATCGTGTTTGGCACGATAACGATACGGAAAAATCCTTTTAACACTGATAAATAGTAGCCAAAATAAAAAGATCTGCGACCACGTACATCATGTATTGAATATGATGTCTTTTAATTTGTTAACTTGCGATTTGTTTTCGGTTAGGAATGCATTGATAAAAGATGTGTCCTTGGCTGGACGGGTGTCAATGAGGTCGAGAGAGGTCGAATAAGTAAAAGATTTAAAACGGTTACCTACCAAATTGTATTCTGAATATTTTAAATATTTTGTTTCTTACGCATTGTAAATTGTTATTAAAGTTATTTTGGTTTTAGTAATGAATTGTTTTGTTTCAGCCTATACTATATAAATAAATAATAGTTTATTTATAGATGCAAATACAAAAAAAGGCAGTGGTAGCCCAGTGGTAACGCGCTCGCTTGGGAAACCGAGTGAAGCGAGTTCATATCCCGGGTCTCGCACCTCTGATATTTTCATGCGCGAATCATTTCTAACATGATTACCACTTGCCTTACGGTGAAGGAAAATATCGTGAGGAAACCTGCATGTCTGAGAAAACCTAGCAAGTTTTCGAAAGACATGTGGCCAGCGTGGTGGACTATGGCCTGATTCCCCTCGTATTGTTTGTCTGTCTCTCTGTCTGTCTGTGACCGCATTACAAGAAAACCACTGGACGATTTTGATGAAATTTGGTACAATGATAGCTGGTTGTCTGAGTCAACATATAGGATACTTGTTACTGCGGGAAAATATCTCATCTCTAAGAAATCTATACCTACTAAACGTTAAAATGTAAGTAGGGACGAACCTGAGCGGAGCGAGGGTGAGTCGCTAGTGTTTTATATAATGAAGTGTCTATATTAAATATTATTATTATAATTATAATGATAACATAATTTATTATAAACCTATTTTATCATAACAACATAAGAATAATATGAAAATGGCATTTTATCGTTAAAAAAATCGAATCGTTTTGGAAACGAATATATGCAGCATAAAGAGTGTATAGCGTGACTGCATGCGATAAATTTTGACCGGTAATTTTATAGGAGCTCTACCCGAGTACGACAAATAAAAATAAAATTGCGTTAAATTAATTCAATAATTTTTGTACTTGATTATTATCAATTTTTAATAAAAGAAAAATATTTTATAACTTTTGCTTCTTTATTGACAGCTTAAGTTATTATAATTATAGTTGGAGAACATTTATAGCATCTTTTTTAACTTAATGTTTTTTAAATGTGGACAATAAAGTATACTTTTAAAAATAATAGAAGCGATCTGTAACATTATATATGTATTATTACAAGGACAAAGAAATAGTTGTTTATTTGTTTTTTATATAGAAAGTAACCTTTGAAACTATTATTAAGACTGTTTCTAATAAAATAAACATACACGAGGCTTTTTTATTAAGCGTAGTTGTGTAAAATAATAAGTAAATAATCTTCACACGAATTTACTTATGTGGCAATTAAAATATTTATACTACTAAGAGATTCAACTGTGTTTTTTTTTACAGAATTTATGTCGCAGTAACAGGATTTGGGTGGCCTTTATCCTTTCCAAATAAAATAAAATAACATTCGGACACCATATAATATCTGTATTCACATTGGAATAATCAATTTAAATTAAAAAGAAGATATGTTTTAAGTTTATTAAGGGCTCTCAATGGCTAAGAGTTACTTTTAAATATTGTGTTATATTATTTATTTTTGAAGTAAAACTTCTTTACGCACGCTTGACTTGGGGAGTAAGCTGGTGAATGCGTGACGAGAGCGTTACGAAAAGTGTCATCGGGCGAGGCGAACATTTTTTGCCATGGTAACCGTTGTTATTAATATATGATTAAAATAAAATATAAATATATGATTGTAATATGCCTAATATGCGTTATTTAATATTTTTTTTTTAGTATCTCACCTATCCTAATTATTTAAAACGTAAATTGAATTTCATAAAGAGTACCGATGACCTACAGAAGTTTTACTTCTTGCGCGTGTACACATTCATACACGCACTCTTTAATTTTTTTTTTAATTTAATAAAATAGATAATTTAAATGATTAAGTCAGCATGCCATTTCCTACACTACACTACTCACTCAATTCGATATAGATATGATTAAGATATACGCATACTATGCACTTAGGTGTTACCTTGGTTGGTAATATATCCTCACCACCCGCTGCTCGTGAATGAGGTTATGCTCTTAGGAAACTCTTTGTTAGCAATATGTGACCCATCTCAGCTCCCCATTGCTAGGAAATTGTGCCGTGTCATTAGGATACACTTATGTCGGTTAGAAGCTGCCAAAACGACTCACGAAACGGAAAATATTTTAAGAGCCATCATGATTTTAAGAATACGATAATGTTTGTGATAATTTAAATTTAAATATAATAATAACCCCTCCAATATGAGCAGAGTTTTGAATATACGAGGGCTATTTATAAGTAATAATAAAACCAAAAACATATGCATATAAAATACGAAACAAAATGTACGGTAAGTTATAAATTTAGTTACAAAGTTTCACATTAATTTTCACATATACGTGATTATTTTTCTAAACAATTCTGAAGGCAAAGGTTTAATTTTAGTTTATAATACTAGTAGTACTTATGTAATTAATCGCCACCTTGCGTGTCCATTTGCTTTAATAAATTTTAAAGTTCAATGCACTCTTTATTTTAATGGAATTATGATTTAAGATTTTTCTTGCTTCTATTTTGTGTATAATTAGAAGCTCTTAACATGTTAATAATTATAAAAATATATAATTTTCTATATGCTACAGAGTCCATGTACTTATTTTGACGAAAGGAGATACATGTGTCTCATCCATACGTATTTGGGGATAGTGTCTTAACAGATTTCTAAATAATATTAACGAAAAAGGTTACCAGATTTTCGAATCGACACAATACAAATTAATCTTTGATTTGTGTGTGTTTGTTAAATTCTTGCTAATATTATCTACTTTATGACGTTTTTAAAATGGAATAGATAATGAATTGAAACTTGTCTGACCTAACGTATTGAAAATGTATCCTATAAAATATGGGAACACCTGTGACCATGACATTTGCAACAGCGCCGAAATATTGGGAAAAAGTGAATAAAATATATGTTAAACATAGAAAAATTTAAAATTATTTTTTTATTTTTATATATAGAATATATGTATATGTAACTTATGTATAGCCGTTGAATTTTTAAAATAGAACACGTTTTAATAATTTACTTACATCACAAGATCCGGTCATTTTAAAATTTTAATGAAAATAATGATGACATTGATTGAAAGACGCGAAAGAGCATCTAGAGGACAAAACGTTAATACTCGTATAATGTACTCGTACATACCTACTCGAATTTTATGAAGGAATGTGAAATTACCTCTCAATCAAAACCAAAATATATATACAAAAATGTAAAAAGGTCTTTGTGTTTTACAGATAATATATAGGGTACGTTTAGGATTTTAGACGTTTTCTTATCGAAATTATAAAAATTAAGGTTGAATTTTAAAAATAAACACTATTTGGTTTTTTTAAATACAATTTAAATTTCGAATTCTAGAATATTCATTCCAAGCAAGGTTAGTTTTATAAATATTGTGTATTGCATTTAAAACTTATGAATTTTACCTATTTTTCCATTGGGGCTATACGGTCCGTAGCTGCCTGAGGACAGGGGTGACGAGTAGCCATTCGGCTGCGTCTGCGCCGGCGACGGAGAGCCGCCCCCCGCCATCCAGTCTCTATGCCCGTTCGGGATACCGTTGTGACTCACTCCCGGCTCTGCCTTCACCTGGCTGGGGATCCCCCGGTACGCCACCTCGTGTTTCAGGTCCATGCCGCTGCTACCGCATGCTGTCGCGCCGCCCCCGCCGCCCGCGCTCCACACTTCTGCAAAATAAATGGTTTTATATAGATATGCATATAAACGCCGAAGTAAGCGAATCCGAATAATGTACGGGACATGTTAAGTACCTATTATATTTTTGCCTATGTTAATTTCGGATATTGTAATAATGGTGAAAAATTATTAAAATCGGTTCAGTAATGAGAATTAATCAATTACAAGCGACTAAATCTTATATTTTTACAATAAAAATAAATAAATATGTTGGGACATTAGAAGAGCACCATCTAGTTCCATGGTAAGCTACGAGGCTTGTGTTATGGATACCAGGTAGTTGATACACTACATATATATATATATATATATATATATATATATATATATATGACTTTAAATACATACATATTATAAATATAAATACCCATGACTGGAGTACAAACATTCGTACTCATCACACAAATGAATGCCTCCAGCGGGACTCGAACCCACGACCTCTGACACAGCAAGTAGGATCACTACAAACTGAACCAAACGTGTCGTCAAAGTGTAGTATTACAATGTATAGTTTGGAGAGAGATATTCGCAGATATATAATCGGTAAAAAATTACTATAAAAGTTAAACAACTTGTTTCAAAGTAAGCTAAAAATAGTACCTATATAACTATAAAAATATACTGTAAGATAGACTAATTGAGCTTACTTAAAATAAAATTGACACATTATACAGATACATTTCATGAAAGCACATTCCAATAAAGTTATAAGGGAAATCTATTCTACAATTAAAAATATTTTAGCTACGTATATTTAATACTAGAGACTCACCCTCGCTCCGCTCGGGTTCGTCCCTACTTACGTTTTAACGTTTAGTATAGATTTCTCAGAGATGAGATATTTTCCCGTAGTAAAAAGTATCATATATGTTGACCCGGATATCATGCTATCACCATACCAAATTTCATCAAAATCCCTCCAGTGGTTTTTCTGTGATGCGGTAACAGACAGACAGACAAAAATTCTAAAAACTATAGATTCGGCCTCTGCATCGATAATAATGTCTATTTCAATAAGATTTTCCAAAAAATATTTAATGTACAGATTCGGCTTAGTTAGAATTTTATAATATGTATAGATATGTGCTACTTATAATGAAATGTGATTAAGTATCAGTGATTAGGTTTAAAGTTTAAGATTAAAAGGCAGATGGAGCTGAAGGTTGATTAGAAGATAACCCTGAAGGACGTTGGACCACGTACTCGTGTTAATTAAACTTTACCTCGTCAAGGTAAGGTTACCGAATTTGTGACTCATGAAAAACCGATTTTAATCTTGAAAGAAATCCTTAAATAAATTAATTATAATTAAATATTAATATGTATTTATTGCCTGTACAAATACCAACTAGTATTAAATGTAATTAGTAGAAAGTAAATTAAAGTAGTATACTTGATTTGTGAGGATATTCTATACGAGAAATTTCAAACATAACAAAACATTTTAAAAACTATTTGCCTTATTGTTTTATTATAAGCTTTTGAGCGGCTTCTAAAGTTATATATTTCTTTTGTTTCTAAATTATGTAGACATACAGTATAATAAAGTTACTTAATTTTTATTTATGACCTGTCCTGACTATGCCTAATTCCGCAAATCATTTAGAGGTTGTACCTATCATTTTAAGATTAATAAGTCTTAAATAATTCGTTCACCAAAACCTAAATTGTGTTGATTTTAGGTTAGAACATAAAATTAGTTGGCAAAATTATCTAAAACATTTATCATAGTCACATAATATTTAGAAGTTTTATTATCATTCATTTTGACATTGAAAAACATTTATAAATTAGATTCTCAATTTTTCCATGCCATTGCTCACGTATAAACAAGCCTTGGACCATTTTTTTGTCAACGAATATAAAAAAAAATTAAAGAGCTCTTTGTCACGAAGTAGGTTAACACGTCTGCATCTGATCGTGATAACGAATCAGTCAAATCCATGCTCCAAATTCAAGGTTGAACGTTATATAAAATGCATCAAGCATTTTTTAAAAAAGACATGTAAATCCATACTAATATTATAAATGTGATAGTGTGTTTGTTTGTCCTTCTTTCACGTCGAAACAGAGTGACGGATTAGCGTGATTTTTTGTGTGGAGATAGTTGGAGGGATGGAGAACGACATAGGCTACTTTATTTTATATAATAATACATACTACCATACTAACCGTTGAAATGTACTTAGGGATGAACCCGAGCGAAGTGAGAGTGAGTCGCTAGTACTCATATAAAAATAGAGTGGATATGACGGAAAATATCTACTTATAATATAACAGTATGATCATATAGTTATAACTTATAACGCTCAATACTAATAATGAGAAATTTAAAAATAAACATAAGGCACCACATAATGTGATTAGTTTTAGACAAGGTCATTTCTATAATAAATAAAAATAATAAAAAAAAAAACTACAAACATATGAGGACTTATTATTCTGATCCTGACGTGACATAATACTATAGCTATGCCATTTTCATTTTCCACCCATTCTTAAGTTTTCTATTAGCGATAGCTATTGTAGAATGTCTGAAATGATTTTATAAGTTAATTTATTTATGAATATTAAAAAAAACTACTTACACCGTAATGAGTCGTTAATTTAATATTAAAACGCAACGTTTTAATTAAAAGATAGGTAACAAGTTATCACCGGAAAATTACTATTCACAGCCGTCTCGACCAGACACTTGTTACATTGTATTTTAATGAATTATATTGTAAATGTTAAACAAAACTTACCTTTGTTCAGTAATTTTATAATGAATCGTTATTACAATGCCAATAAACTAATATTATTATTGTTTTATTCGATTGAGTCCGATTTTTAAATCATCTGATAAAAATATTCAATGGATATAATATAACCACCACCTTAAAAATTACTCTTATCTAATTACTTAGGTTACTATTATTTAAGCTGTAATTATAAATGCGAAATATTATATACATGTAAGTATGTATGTTTGTTTCTCCTTCACGCTAAAACGGCTAACGGATGAAATTTAATAATAGAAACTATAACGCACCCATGGACGCACCCGAGTGAAACGAGAGTAAATCGTTAGTCTATACATATAATAAAACTAGGGGTCGAATGTACTCGTATGTATGGTATGTACAGAACAGAAAAAAAATAATGGTAAAAACCGAGTCAGGGGGATGTAAGAAGAGAAATATAACAAATCCAGATTTAATTCAATTTTTTTTGTTTCTCTGTCTGTTTGTACGGGCTAATCTCCGAAACTGTTGGACCGATTTAAATGAAATTTCGCATGGTGGTACCTTATATCCTCAATATTTTACATTCAATATACATTCAAGGACAATAAATTAAGGAGTTCCCGTGGGATAGTTAAAACTATAGTAACTTATGCAGCTTAATACACAAAAACTACTGATTGGATTTAAATGAAACTTTACAATAATATAGTTCATATATCAGAATAACAAATAGGCTACTTTTTTCCCGGAAAAATGTACGGTTCCCATGGGATAGATTTGTTTTTGTTTGTCTAGAGGCTAACCCGAGCGAAGCGAGAGTGAGCCGCTAGTTATTTCATAAAGTTGAGATTGAGTTTATTTCTTTATTTATGCACTTTATTGTATACCAGAGTAATGAACAAAATACAGTAAACAAAATATCAAAAACAAACAAACAAGTGTGTACAAAAAGCAGTCTTATCGCTAATTAGCGATACATACCACAATACAACCTTATACTTAAAAATTCTACACAAATATAATATACATATATATGTATAGTTATTATTTTTATATTTGAAAGACTTATTTATAGAAGCTTTTATCGCCAGAAATAAAGAGTTGCATATTTATGTGTAAAAGTAAAGCGTGTTGCTTAAAATATTTTACGACAAAACATTAAAATAAAATGTGCTATATGTACAAATTTGAAGGTAACCTTTCGTCAATGTGAAAATGAGGTTTGGCTTATTTGTTAGTGATTCTGCATTTCTATCGCTCTTCGTATCTTTTCATAATTGACCTAACCTGGTTTAAGAGCCCAAAGAGTTTAAATTACACTTAAAAATTATATCATAAAGTCAAAGCAACTCAAAAGCATATTGCCTGCATTTAAATTTAAAAATTTATAACCATTACCCATTCAACTTTCTTAAATTTAAGTAAAAATTTGTCAGTCTAACAAAACACATAGTTCCCGGATTCATTTTTAGTTTTGGTTAACGGCGTATTGAATAATTTACAACAATCACGGCCACGGGAGAGAGTCTCTGCAGTCTCCTGAGAATAAATTCGTGAAAAAATCCGAAAAGATATTTTATTTTTAAAACTATTTTAGCATATTTTTACTGCAAATAAATACTAAATTCTAAGTATATAAATACAAAAACCCCAATAAATAAAAAAGAACTTTATTTAAATTATAAAATAGTTCCAAGCTTGAGAGCTGCGCGTACGCATCGTGCACCGAACGCTGGCGTTGCACAACGAGCGCGGGCGCAGAGAAAGCGCGTGACGTCACGACCTCGACACGCTCACCTACTTGCCGCCTGCCTGCAACAACCCACTTCGATACCGGCCCAATGTCGAGCTTTCTATTGACTCTCAAATGACCAAGTTGTAGCCTAATCAAAATTACGCTTATTAGATAATTATAGTTTCTATTTCATTGAGGATAGCAATAGTAATGAGATTTGTATAACATATGACAATGTAAAGAGCTAAAACAACACATTTTTCGAAGCTTATGTTCATTTAGGTTACGTTATGAAGCTTATAGTCACTTATTTTAATTTTATAATTGGTTATGAAAGCTAAGCAAGGGAGCGTAATATTGATCGGATTATCAATGTCATTGGAAGATTTTGAATTTGACTGCCAAATTGAGTAAATATTCGTTTTGAACATACTGATATTGCTTGCTTATTGGTATGTCATCTTACCGAATATGATCACAAACCAAATGGTGTGATAAATAGCACAGTTTAAAATACATTTTCAGTTTTTACCACAATGGGTACAGTCTATATATTCTACCTACATATTTATAAAAAAAGAGGATCAGAGTGAAATGTCTCTAGGTTTTCTTAGCATTTATTACCAATAAATCATAACAAAAAAAATTAGGTATTTAATAAATAAAAAGTGTAGGTAGTTTATAATTGAAATAAATTTTTTGTAAGTAAGAATTTTATGAGTAAGTTTATGACCTAGGTTAATACATTTTACTTCGCAGTGGAGTGAGACTTTTACAGCAAATATTTCACCAACCCTCGCTGAGTTGCACTCATCGTTACAAGACTGTTCTCGCTTTATCACATGAAACCTTAAAATCAAACAGAGGATGTGCTTTTACGACGAGCAATAAACTTTTATAGCTCATTACGATAACGTTAGAATAAAATACGCGGAGAGCAATCGAAGGAATATAAGCACCAACTCAATTCGCCACATTCGCTAGAAACTCTGTTCTATTTTCCACAGAAACATTTTCCCAGCGGAATGCTTGCAGTTGCAGTGCAATTCTATTTTATGCATGTAGAAAATATTTGGTTAAAATATCTGACGCTCTGAGTTCTTGAAAATCGCGCATGTAAAGTTATATTTGAACGGTCAACGGAGTGTACCCCGTTATTCTTAAGTTATACTTCCAGGAGCGCAGTCAGCATGGCGCTATGACACATGAAATATCTTAATCTATATGCAAAGTAGTGCTGCGTATTGTGTTTCTTTGACATTAGGAAAAGTCAACAATGCGGAAATAGAATTTATGAGTGTCGCGACCCCACAGCGCTCAATGATACTCGTATATTCGGCGAGGCCACCGCCACGCCAGCGCCATTTCGTTGCGTCACTTCTGGACTAACGGCCTTGTTATCATTAATATACTTAGATATAATTCTAGGTGAGTTCGATAACCGCGTGAGGTGGGAATAAGTCAATAGTGTTGTTTGCCGTAATTAGAGTTCGGCACAGCGGACGTATCGACTCCATGAATTATTGAAGCCAACGTGTGTCCTGCTTCATGTGACTCTAAGCTAACTGCCAATTCCCTAGGGAAATTTGCCATTTTGTTACATTTAAAGTAACTAAAGTATTCCCTATTTAGATAATTCATTAAATTATATAGATACAAATTAATAATTGAAGAAACTTAATTTATGCAAAAATATTTGCCTGATGCTCCGACGTAACTACATACCTACATATATCTTAGTTTAAACAATTTATGTTCTAAATTCTAAGGTAACTAAATTTTAATTACCAGTTTCAATAACACGTTTAAAAACTACGCATTACTAATTTAAACTACAGAACATGGACGCAACCACAAGCAGTAGCTCATATACATAACTACTTGTATACATATGTACATACCTACTCGAAAACAAAGAAATTATATAGTCCGAATATTAAGTTATAAAAAATTTAAATTTTGTATAAGCTGTGACATCTTTTATGTTTTCGCCCGACGAGCGCAAATTTCATTAAATAAATTAAAAAAGTTAAATGAATCTCCGCTACTTTACTAGCATTACATTATGTATGTATGCTCCGCCCTAGAGATATTCAAGGACTTCTATGTCTTGCTAAGTTTAAGTGACATTTTGTTTTTTTAAAACTTAATACTACTTTAGCTTTTTGATATTTTAAATAACCTAATAAACATTTAATATCTAAAGAAAAAAAGTAAATCTGTATACAATGTTACATGTCAGGAAATGCTTGAGTTAATCTATACTTTTACATAAAGATGAAAAAGTTGTTTTTTTGCATTTCATCGTGTAAGATCGATATATGACATAAATAAACTATGCAAGCCAAGCTACTCGCAGAATCAATATTTATATATTAACCGAGTAGGAAATCGAACTTGGGACCAGAGTAGCATCCGCTAAAAACATATCTTAAAGATTGTTCAATGTTCAATCATTGTATTATAATTTAATATCTATCCATTAAATAATAATTATTACATTAGCAAAAGGAAATAAAAAAAATTAAAAGCGTAATATTAATAAATATCAACGCGCTAAATGTGCTATATTTATGATATCCGCTAGAGAGTGCTTTAATAATACGATCGCTCGACTCGATCAGAATGTACAATCCTAGAATATTCCCACCAGACGAGCGAGAGTCCATGTGTTTACTGCGTCTTACGGCACGGAGGACGATTGGAACATAAAAAGATTGGCGGATTCAGAAGGAATCACGTCGCTATTTTATCGGCGCATTCGCAGTGTGCTTCTCAAATCCTTTTGGGAATTTCTTCACAGAGAAAAGATTATGTTCTTATTAAAATGTTATAGAATAGAGTAAGGTAGATTACATGGTTTTAGCGTTGGCAGTAGTAGCTATTTTTAATAAAGCTATTTTTTCGTATTTTTTTCACGATTTCGTGTTTATTTTTATTTTTGGATCCCAATGTTTTGAATGCTTTACAGCTGTGAGTTGAGTAAGAGTTTTTGATATTTCAAAAGACTTAGTTACCATTAGTCATCCACCCACAAAATTGTACAATAATGGAAGAAAACAGAAATAGCACAGAGTACTTTCTAATATCAAAAATGTTTTATCTAAATCTAAATACTCATATTTAATTTGTATTGCCATCATTATAATCTTAAGGTTAAAAAAATATAACTAATATTTAGAGTTGCTTTAATTATATAATTATAGAATTTCAACAAAATGTCAAATATTCGTAAATCTAAGAAATAGTCGTAAATCTAAAAAAATATTAGTGGCTAATGGCTATATTAATAACATGGAATAACAAACCAATATAGAGCTTATTCTTTATAAAGTAATGATGAAATTATATGTCGCAAAGTTAATAACTGGCACAAAGAGTTTAATTTAATTGTGTATTCTAAAATGATGACACGAGAGAAGATACTGATATATATACTTGCTAAAATGGCAACACTTAATCATAAGCTGTCAAACGAATGCATATGAAATGACTTCGTTATATATTACGAAAGAATTACATATGAATTTCAAGATTAAATAAGCTGATTACTTTGTCAATAACGACATTGTGACACTTCTGGCTTACAAGTAACAATGCTACGAGAAGATTTAAAAAGAACAAACCAAATAGGGACAGCAAGATTAATAATTAGAAACTTTTCATAATATTTGCTCTTGCAACAGCGATTTATGATGTGTGATTTGTTACAATTCTTTGTATTAATATTGCTTAAAGCAAGAGACTTAGTAGAGCATGTAATACTCTGCCTAAATAAGGTAGAGTAAGAAATGAAAAATTGTCATCAGTATGAGTAATAGAATAGGTAATAGTCCAGTCAAAATAGACATTCACCCTTGCATAAATTCCGAAGAAGCTGATTTATATGAACGTTAACGATACCATTATAATGAAATTGTGAAAAGTCTCTATCGATCCCCTGGGGGCAAACTATATTAAAAATAGTGAATTTTAGGGAAAAATTACAAGGATAATTTTTGTAGACAATTGCATGATCTACAATTTTTGTCTGAGCTATTTTTTATCATAAAACTAAGTATTTTGCTAAAAAATAAAAAAAAACCATTTTTGCGAACTTTGTTTGACCTTGTATAAAATTTTTTGCACACATGGGATCGATGGGGACTTTTCACAATTTCATTATAATGGTATCCCTAATGTTCACGTAAATTTTCAGCTTCTTGGAAATTTAAGCAACGGTACCCCTATTTTTCGGGCCTAACTTGGCCGGATTAATAAATTTATACCTACAATTTCAATCAATTATTTTTTTAACGGTTAGATCGGCATAGATAGACTATGTATTCTATATATATTATATGATATATAGCCTATAACCTTTCTCAATAAACGGGCCATCTAATGCAAAAAAAAAATTTATTTATATGCTTATAAATGTAGCAGGAATATGTCTATTGTAGTACTTACTACTTCTACTATCAAATTTACTAACCTGATTGTACTACCTTAACTATAAATATAAACTGAAACTAAACTAACATAATTATAATAGTAATTAATTCTACTAATATAAACTTAAATTGTACTTGTACTAACCTTAGAACATAACTGCCCCTATTGTCCAGAGGTGGGCGTAAATAGCTGCGACACAGTTTATACTAATGCAGCTACTTACGATCTAACTATTTTGAATATGTATGTTATTATGTTCAATAAAAATCTTTAAAATCTTTAAATTTTACATATCGGATTAGTGGTTTCTGAGATTAGCGTGTTCAAAAAAACAAACAAACTGCCTGCTTACAACATTAAGTATAGATTTGATTATTTTCTATATATAATTTATTAATAGATCTTTTTAGGCAAAAAGTCAAAATATGTGAAAAACATTTTTTACATATTTAAACTTTTCTGCATAATAATGCGTATTGTGATGAAAATGGCTAGATTAATTTCCTCTATATACCTAATACTGTAAACTAAATATACTGTTTTATTAATAAAGCTAATTTTAAACAATTTAATAAAATGAAATGCTCACAAAATGTAAGTAAAATTATGCATACAGCGATATTAAAAGTTATTAAAACGTTGAAAGTTGTAACTATCTCAGAACTTCAATGTCAGAAGTTCTCACATAAAGAGAAATAGCAATTGTATAATTCAAGTTAGACTGTTTGCATAATAGTTTTATTCTTATTTCACTTTCCAGTATTTGTGCTCGTATGACTATAAGATATTATTGAAGATCGTTCAAACGTCCTTAGTATTTTCCTTTCTACTGCATTTTCTCGAGAACAAATTGCTGGATACGTTACCGATGAAATATGCTGTATAATGTTCTATGCAAATATTTTGAAATACTGAGAGCTGTTATTATTGTTGTTGGATGTATACTTTGATACTTTGTGTATTTTATACCTTGCGAAGTAAAATATAAATTTCATATTCATACTGATATTTGCTAACGTAAATAAATAATTACTATTGAAATAAATATTCATTATTATGTGCTTGAGAGAAGTTATAAAATAACATTATAAATACACAATAGTAGTTAAATATGCATGCGGTCGTTTCGGACATATCTCAAGCACATCGAAATGCAACAACCAGAAAAACGAATTAGTAATTAACGTTTTTTCATAAGATAATAAAGTACGTCATAAAAAAATTCGGTAGCCAAGATGCGCAATATTATCGCACGATATGCGAGTGCATCAAGAAAGTAATGATGCATTCACGCACTAAATCACCAAGAGCTTTTAATTGTAGGAACTTATCTCGATGGTGTCCTTTAAATCTTTTTTATGGTGACTGTAAATAACCCACCCACTTTGGCTAAGGCGTTGGATTTATTGTGTAACTTAATTAGCAAACTAATACAATACATGACGAGCCCACGTTAATAATACAGAGATCATGATATCGGAATGCTGCGAATGCTGTGGAATCGGAAAATTTAAATTTGAAGTGACTATGATTAATTATTTTCCTAATTATATATAAGAATGCGTAGTACATTGCAATCTATTGTAATTCTATCAGTGTCTCTTTAGCAGTATTGCATTATCAGTGATGGTAATTTAATTTTTACTATATATTCAATAAAAAAATAAAAACAGATTTCCAAACATTAACACCTCCTGGTTAATTTCTAAGAAATTCATTGTTAACTGGACCACCGGTGGCTCGGCGGTCGTTGACAGGTTAAATAGTAAAAACTAAATAAAACGATTTGTAGGTACTAAAAAGTAAAAAATAACTGAACGGGGTTTTCATTTACTGTAGACACCTAATCAGATATTTTCGAAGTCGTTGCCAGCCGACGCAAAGCAAAGTAAATCTATTTCAATGTATAAATACATAACAATTATATATATAATATTTGAACTATAATTAAAGTTCGTACCTTTTCATATTAACCTATTAGATATTCATATTTTAAAGCATTGTCAGAACCAAATAAATGCAAACAAAAAAAAAACAAATTACTATACTGTCACCAGAAAAACAAATACTTACAAAGTTTCAAGTCGACATGACAATTAGAGATAGATATAAAAGTCTAATTAGATCTGTTAATTTTCGCGGCACGGTAAAATTTAAGGAAAATACGGGACTTCCTCGGGACCTACCTTAATATAAACCAGCTTAAAATAGCAAAATCGGTCAAGCCGTCTCAGAGCAATCAGTGAACATACATAAAAAATTCATACTGACTAACATAGAACTTCCTCTTTTTTGGAAGTCGATTAAAAAGTATTAACTTCTCTATGATAATACAGATTTGTAACAAATAATGAATATTTTAATCTATATATATAAAAATCAATTGCTGTTAAAATATTCTCGTTAAAATTCAAAAACGGCTGGACCGGTTTGAATAATTCTTTTTTTTGTTTTGTTAAGGGTGTGTCAGGTGGTTTAAATATAAAAAAAAAATTACGAAAACAAAAAAAAAACAGCTAGAAAATCAAAAAGTTCTGAAGTGTTTATTTTGTATGGGAATTACTAACCGTTAAAACATACCTAGGGACGAACCCGAGCGAAGCGGGGGTGAGTCGCTAGTTATTTAAAAACAAGATAATTACAAGTTATTTGAAAAACTTTAAAAATAAAACTTTCAGACAGTGTAAGCTGGAAGTTTATATCTTGAACAAGGTGGAACGCAATTCTAGCGCATGACGCCATCCGAGTTGAATTTTGCATCCAAATGTGCAATCACCGACACCAGCGCTGGAACTAACTTACTCTTGTTTAAATGAAAGTACAGTTATAATAACGAAATTGCAACCGGAGGAACAAATTTTCCACACAACTTGTGGCGAAAACACTTACATTTTATAATTGAGTTTCAGATTTAGAAAAATTTCTAACTATATTACTCTAAGATAAGTTAAAAGTAAAAACAAAAACGTAGTAAGCAGTTGAATATTGCATGTACATGTATTTATGTAAGTTTGGAGTTTAGATATTAACTTTTTTGTTTCATGATAATAGCTTTTCTTTGGATATATGCATGTATATGTTAATTGAAACTTATTTGAAATGTATGTTATTATAAACGTACTTTCGCTTTGTAAATAAAAACGATCTTTTCGGATTTTTTTTCGAATTTATTTTGATTTTTGGCTCTAGCTGTTTCGAATGTATTGCAACAATCATGGTCCCGGAAGAGACATTATCCCTAGGTACATAGAGTAGTATACTAGGTACACATAGTCCCTAGGTACTAATTCTTTTTCAAAAATAAAAGTAGCCTAAGTTACTCCTTATAATATCAGCTATCTGCCTGTGAAAGTCCCATTAAAATTGGTCCAGCCGTTTCGGAGATTAGTCGGAACAAACAGACAGACAGACAAAAATTTTAAAAATTGTGTTTTTCTCATAAGTACCGTATATAATTCTATATGCATTTAGTATAAAGCTGTTATATTGACATTACAAAAAGACACTTCAATTTTATTTATTTGTATAGATTTCAAATATTCGCGTAAATCTAAAAAAGTATTACTTTCTTATATTAAAATTTATATTAAAATTTATGGGAAATATAACGCTGTAATAGCGTAACATATTTGAATAATATTATATCATGTTATATATCTTGTAATAAAAATGAAGTTAGTTTTGATTTAGTCTGGACGCAGTTATTCTTTAAATGTCTACAACTCCGAATGGGAAGTCGTTAGGATATTTTATATGACATCTACGCAAATAACGTTATAAAGCAATGAATATTGAAGGAACAAAGGAGTACCGATATTATTCCTGTGAAGTTAAAATATAACATTTATTGCGTAGGTGCAATGTAATTCATGGAATAGAGTCATAAAGGAAATTTATGTATACATATAGTAATTTAAAATACATCTTTAGGGTACTTAAAAATACTGCTTTGTTTCAAGACGAGTCTTTAAATTTTATTATTTTTGTGTTGAGTTTATAATAATATTCTAAGCATTTAAAGTTATTTATATTATTATTTAGCTATTCTATAATTGTTTTATTTACAAATGTTTTTGGCTGTCCAGTTAGCAGCAAATGATCTGGCATTGCCACTTTTTTGCCTCCGCCTCATCTAAATCACAAATATAACGACTTTTTTTATATTGCTTTAAAATAGAAAGTAGGTATTAATCCAACCATAAAATCTATTTTTGGAGAGCGTTTATATACGAAACTTTTAACCTTTTGAGTGGGAAATAAAGATGAAAAAAAAAATCTATCGCATATTTGATTTATTATTATACGTAATATTTTAGTAAAAAAATATTATTTTCAAGTTATTTTGAAATAAAGTTAAATGAGCTTAAAATTTAAGTGAGAAAAACGTTTGTTCCAAAGTGTTTGAAACCTGATTAGTTATTTTTTTTGATTATATTTAGAAAAAAAATTAGTAAACATTCAATATATGAGTTGAATCGTACTACGTCCATACGTACATACCATAATCCTAAGTCCTGAGCTTTGCCTTTTAATTCCATCACACGCTGGCTATATCACTTTTCCATCTACCACTAATAGACTAAAACGCAAAAAAACACTCCATTTTATTAATATAACATAAAAAATCAACGAGTCTCCTTAAAAGTATAAAAAAAGCTGCTAATATTCTTAGAACAACATTCAACACGTCACCAAACACACGAAAAACAAGCGAATTCGCTTTCGCATTCGCAAACTATTTAGTTCACTAGATGAGTCAGTCGTTGTTTGTTTTTGAACGGGGCCTCTAGGTACGAAGAGGCTCGTAGTGCGCGGCCGCCGGGCTGCGTGTTGTGTCTGAGTCTGCTGCTATCGATCCGGCGCCCTCGTTTCGGCCCGACTGCGCCTACAAGGGTATAAGATAGCTTGAAGCGACTATGCAGGTTAGTCGGGCAAATTAATAATGTTTAGAACAATTTTTGGGACGATATCGTCATGTTATAACATATATGTATGTTTGTTTATTGAATTTAAACTGAATATAGGTTTATGTAATAGAATTTTATACGAGTGAATGCTATGCTTGATTGAGGATACATGATTAATGGTGTTCTTTCAAATTTTGAAATGAATGGATACGCGCTGAAAGAATTTCTGCCTAATCACGTTCGCTTTTAGGTTTAATATAAGTCAGGTATTCACTGAAAATTCTTCCAGATGGATTTATTTCTATGGCGCCATTTCCGCATGTTGACGTCTATTCCCGACTATGCCTATTAGAACCCACAAAACACAAAGAAGATATTTGAAACATGGCTTTTAAAAGTAACAAAAAGGTTTCCCGAAAAATATCAGTATTATGATAAATAAAGTGACTTAAATAGATAATAAAGGAAAAGTAGCTATTTTTATATTAGAAAAAAAAATACGATTCTTCACCTAAAATAAATATAAGATCGGCTACCTCACTACTATATTTATTCTAGCTTTTATTATATAGAAAACACATCACACCATACCTATGTTAGTAATTGAAGAAATATTAATGAGTACTTCCGCCGGATGTAATGGACATTATTACATTTTGTTTTATATTTCTAATCTGGTTTTTATATCATAACATTTTTAACTGTTAGTATCTTTCTATTTAACTGCAGATACAATTTTAACTTTAATAATAGATTTTTCTCGTAGCCATTGTCCTTGTGCAATAACTGGAAAGCAATTTTCTAGTCTATACTTGTGCTTTAAAACTTCGTAAAAAGAAATATTAAAAAACTATAACATTTTAGACGATATGTTATATTTTAATTTAAATGTAAATGGTATTGATGTATTTTTAAAAGTAAAGCGTATGTATGAAATAGCAAGTAGTAACGTACGAACATTACCATGACACGTCGTTTAATGTTGCAAACTGGAACAGGAATAAGAGGGTGATGGAGTGCTGCCAAATATCATTAACACAAATGCAAAACCATAAAAGTGTTTTGAAGCTGAACAAAGTAGTTATTAATTTTCGTCACATTAACAAAATTTATAATTTAACTAACGACTTCCCCTCGTGTTGCTCGAATGCGCCTCTAGGTTCATAGCAGTAGTATATGTTACTTCAGGTACTCTATACGGTTATGCCAGTCTGTGTACAAAATTTTAGCCAAACCAGTCCAGCCGTTTCAGCGTCAAAGAGTGACGAACAAACAACAAAACAAACATTCGCATTTATATAATAGTATTATGTAACAGTAGTCCAATATCAAAAGCTTTTACATTTTGAAAGTTTAAAAAAATGACATGTAGGTACTATGTATACTATTTCATGTATTTGCAAAGATAAACAGTTGCGGAAATATCGTCATGCAATGTATGTATACATTTTGATTTATTATTATACTACTATACATTTAATATGAAAAGTAGCACGGCCTTCGTTCTATTTATTTAAAAACTATTATTGACTACCAGCTCACTCTCGCTTCGTTCGGGTTCGCCTCTAGACAAATAAAAACAAATCTATCCCACGGGAACCGTACATTTTACCGGGATAAAAAGCAGCCTATTTGTTATAAAATTTCATTAAAATCTAATGAGTATTTTCCGTGTATACTAAGCTGTATAAATTACTACAGTTTTTTTAAGTATTCCACGGTAACAATTTAATTTTTCGGAACAAAAAGTATTGCATATAAGCAAAATTTTATTTAAATTGGTCCAACAGTTTCGGAGATTAGGTCGTACAAACAGACAAAATACAAACAGAGAAACAAAAAATTTGAAAAAATCTGGATTTGTTCTATTTCTCTTCTTACATCCCCCTGACTTGGTATTTAGCATTTTTTTTTCTATGTATACATTCGACCTCTATAGTTTTATTATAGGTATAAATTAGTAGTTTTTGTTATTTCATATTTTTTACACATCGTGATTACGCCATTGATAAACTATGATGATGTTTCATAATCCAGATCTGTGTTGTTGTTTTGATATTAATAACAGTCAACTTCGCCGGTATATTTTTTAATGTTTACACCCGAAAATAACTTTACTCAAATACATGATCCTCCCCTTTTGTACTATGCTTTATGGTTTGGATTTAATTAAATGAAATCTTTATTTAGCAATTACTTATGTAACCAATCATTGATCTTTAAAATGCAATGTTTCGATACCTACCTTACATCTATTTGTAATTTTGGTATCATCTATACTAATATTATAAAGAGGTAAAGTTTGTGAGTTTGGGAGGTTGTAGGGGGTAATCTCTGGATCACTCAACCGATTTAGATGAAATTTGGTAAGAAGATAGTTTGAGACCCTGGGAATGACATAGGATACTTTTTATCTCGGAAATCATCCCCTAAGAGGGTGAAAGTTTGTACGGGGAATCAACCCATGAATGAACCCGAGCGAAGCGAGGGTGAGTCGCTAGTATTTTATAAAAGTTACTTTTAAATATAACTGAGATCATAGAATAACTTTTTACTAATTGCATAAATAAAAAAAAGCTTAAAGCTAAACATTGGCATGCTAATTCTTAATTATAAAAAAAAAATAAAAAAATTAAACATCACAAAAAAAACATATTTTTTTATCCAAGTATTAATATACACTCGCGGTTTGATACCATCAACTTTTCAAATACACTTAACAACCCACAATTATGTTATGATGTCGAGATGCTTTTTACATAATAAAATACAGCCGTTGCACATCCCACTTAAGTGCTACATGCTACTTCAGTGATCGAAACAATACGAAATGCGCTCATAAATTGACTGAATTATGCCTTCTGAATGAACTTATGTATTGAACACCCCCTTTCAATTAATAATTGACTCTCTCCACCATTACGATACATTCCCCTAGAGCAAAACAGAAAGCATTTCCTAATTGAAATCACGTTATTTTTGCTGTTGGAGAAAATTGGCCTTTGTGTATGCAAAGCGTGAGAAAGTGCCGAGTTTGTTTCAGTTTACGACCATTTTAAGTTAACACGTAGCCAAGTTGTTTGGTGTATAAAGGTAAAGGTCTTGCGTTAACGGTTGTGTTCGCCTAAGGTTTACTTTCAAAGAAGCCCTGGTAGCTAGCGAATTAATGCTCGGTTATATAGCATGTAGGGGTATAATTTCCAGAAGCCGTCCGATTGCCATTAATACTGGGCTAGACCTCACACGGTGACTCATTCCCTATGGTAAGAAAATGACACAACTTAGTTCATGACATAACTAAAACCGTGCTGAAGGTTAATAAATATTATATAAGTGCTTTTAATAAATGAATGGTGATTTATCTTATCTTAAGAATAATAAAACAACAAAAGGTAAGGTCATTTCTTAGTACAAGATAAAGTAAAATAAAAACGCTCAATAGTGAATAATAATTTATTATAACAACGCGAAAGTATGTATTCTTTTTTTATGATATACTAGCGAATCACCCTCGCTTCGTTTCGGGTTCGTCCCTAGACAAAAACAAACCTATCCCACGGGAACAGTACATTTTTCCGGGATATAAAGTAGCCTGTGTGTTATTCCATAATCTATCTCCGTGCCAAATTTCATCCAGATCCGTTCAGCCGTTCTGGCGTGAAAGAGTAACAAACATCCATACTCACATATTTATAATACGGATTAGTATGGATAATATTAAGCGTAGTAGTTTATATATATATATATATATATATATATATATATATATATATATATATATATATAGTACATACTGCAATACTACATACATATATTTGACGCATAACTTTATCCTTTAGTATAAAAGTCAGTGGACTAAAGCGAAGCAAATGCGTATGAATAGTACTAAAATCGTATCCCATTTAAGTATGAACAACAATGTATATGAGAGCTTGTATGCATGTAATATATACTTACTTACTTAAATATTATTGTAAAAATACATTGTTGGCTTCATAAGACATGTATTCTGCTAGCTATTTTATGATAAAGTTATTGTATCATTCCCCATTCATCTTGAAAACGCTCTTAATGCCAATTCTAACAAATAAGATTATTTTTGCTTGCAAATATCATAACATTTTTAATATTTATTGACAACATTTTAATACCTATTATAATCAATTGAATGGTTTTCATAATTTTAACAATTGAAAATATACTGTTTTGAAAGATAATTGAGATTTTTAGCATACATAAAATTTCTATTATTAGCGAGTTTTATTTTTTTTTGTTCACATTCCTTTGTTGTTGTGCAGTCAAAGACAGTAAGTACGTTGAGAGTCATACAATGACAGATGTAAGGCGACCTACCCGTGACCTTTGACCTAGCCTGTAACCTACATTTGTACAATCGATACCCACTTTACCGGGTCGAGGATATACTGTTATGAGTTACATAAAGCGGTGTTTCGTCCTTTAAAAGCTTGAGGAGACTCGAAATAGGAGGCAATATTCGAAGGTCACCTCTTCGTAACCCTTGAACCGTGTCTTTAACCTACATCTAAATAAATCGATACAAAATTATTTAACGAGTACTATACTAAGTTTTCAGGCTATGTTCTCAAGGGAACTGTGCAGTGTGAATTAATACATATTATATGCGTATATAATATATAAAAAATATCTACACATATAATAAATTTGTAACAAAGCCGTTTTTTTTTTTGAAAAATCTTATTGAAATAGACATTGTTATCGATGCAGAGACTGTCTGTCTGTCTGTGACCGCATCACGGGAAAACCACTGGAGTGATTTTGATGAAATTTGGTAATGTGATGGCTGGTAATCCGGGTCAACATATAGGATATTCTTAACTGCGGGAAAATGTCTCATCTCTGAGAAATTTACCTATACTAAACGTTAAAACGTAACTAGGCACGAACCCAAGTGGAGCGAGGGTGAGCCGCTAGTATATTATATAAACGTTTTAAGTAACTAGGGTATATTTATTAAGTTTAAGGTATATCTTCTAAGATTTTATTTATGACAAATTGTATTTTACTGTATTGTAAATTGGCTTGTTATGTAACAGAGCGAGTAGACTTATATTTTTTTAAATCTGTCATCATTCGTAAGCAACCTTTAAAAATCTCTCTATTTGTATAAAACGAAGATTTCTTTCGTTTCATTGCTTATTAATAATTGCTAACAATAAAAATTAAATATCACACAGCATAAACCGGCCGACCTTAGCAACAAGCATTTTTAATGTAATCTCCTCAGTACTTATTATAAGTATTTAAAATGAAGATAAATCAAATATTCAAGGTTATATTGTAAATTTAAATATAAGAATGAGTTTTAATAATGCACAAAATTTTTAAATTCATCTATTATATAATAAAAGTAAGTAAACCTTTGTGGCTTGCTAAAAATATTAAAAATCGTTCCGTCCTTTTAAAATAACTTCACAAAGAGTCTTTACAATGAGTTATTACCAACAAAAACTTGTTTAATGTAAAAATTCTACATTATGTCGCTTGGCTTAAGTAAGAAAGCAAAAAAGTTCTATCGACATAAAAAAGTAAACGTATGCCACCTCTAAATAGAATGAATGAATAACGTGTTCATAGAAACATTTAATTCATATAATTTCCTTCGCTTACAAATGTCAACTTTTCCACCTGTGCTTAATTTGTGCTAACAACATTGCTATATAGGTCAATGAGTCAACGCTCGGAAACACTTATCGCTTGCGACATAACTGATATGAGACATGCTTCGACGATTTACAGTCAAAATATTGCGAATAGCTAATTAATTCAATAATTTTGTGTGTCTGAGACTCCCTACTAAACAGTTATTTATAACTTTTTTTAATGTTATAAATATGAAAATGTGTTTTTAGGATTGTAGGTTTATCAGTGTGTTCCTTTTTCTCACGTCGTCGACGGAAGAGCTTTTTAGATAGCGGAGCATAGAGATGTCGATTACTTTTTATTTTTGAACATTACCTACGAGTACTCGTATATGTTGTAAAAATGTTGCAAAAATATAGTGATCCAGGATGAAGCTCAGTATAGTTCTAGAAGATTTTCATTTGACATACATTGATTTGATTTATTAGAAACTTAAAACTTAACCTTTTTAATAATTAAGACATATTATGTTTACAAGTTTATTATCATTGCATTTTCACAACCACTGTATATTATAATAATTATTTTTTTATTATTTTTACTACACTTGCTAGCATAATATGTTTAAGTACTAATGCTACGTGTCCCGGACTCTGAGGCCGGGTCACGCCCCCTCCCTGCTCTTGAACTGGTTTGTGCACTCTCGTTTTCTCCCGTCCCGGACAGCCTGACCTACCCGAAGATACCCGGAGTTTTATTGCACTGCACTATCGGCGGGGCGGCAGAGCTTAAAGCTCAGTATAAGGAAAATGGTAGAGCTTATTCTTAAATTAGTTTTTAGAATTCTTACTCTCGTATAATTCAATGCTGGGAATTTCTGAGCTTGAATATGTCTTATAAAACGTATTTTTCAATGATATTAATTCGAACGTATCCAGATTAAAAAATGTAATTTCTCTTTTAGAATATCATTATCGTTGTTATTTAGACATGTCTTCACTTCTACGTAGAATATTTATTTAAAAAGTAATATTATAATTTATAAGTTTTATGTTACGATAAATTTGTTTACTCACTTACTCGAATTATTTGATAGTGACGAATGTACTATAAATGAAGAGATAAGCTTAAAATATACACATTTTTTTGATTTAATGGCTGAACTATTTATTGGTTTTAAGCTTTGATATTTTAAATGAATACGTAATTTAAAGACGAATTTCATGTAAATCTATTATTATTTCCAAGGAATAAAATAAATTACTTTTACTTAAATCAAGGCAAATTAAAAAGCCCTATTGTCCTCAAACCAAAGCTTTCTTAGAATTAAGCTTTCTTCATAAACATCTCAACTTTCTTAATAGTGCGTCATATAACATAACAGAGTCACCATTAACTAGAATTTGATATGAGGAAAACATGTATTATCTTATTTAAGGTAGATGAACCTTCGTCGGGGCTTTCCACGCACAGGCACCAGGACAAAGCGCCGAACCATTATGTCTTGTCACGCCTTATGAAAAGGAGCTTATACTAAAAGTCCCGCCTTTTTACATCAAACCTAAGACGCTTTCTTGATTAATGTCATCGTAAAAACCTATATTAATATTATTATTATAAACTAGCGACTCACCCTCCCTCCACTCGGGTTCGTCCCTAGTTACGTTCTAACGTTTAGTATAGATTTCTCAAACACGATACTTAAACGGACGAAGTTACTCTCACATCTATACATATAATAAAATTGTAATTAAGCCGAACCTACACATTAAATATTTTTTGTAAAACCTTATTGAAATAGACATTATTAGCGATACAGAGGCTGAATCTACAGTTTTTAGAATTTTTGTCTATCTGTGACTGCATCACGGAAAAACCACTGGAGAGATTTTCACGAAATTTTATATGGTGATAGCTGGTTATCGGAGTCAAAATATAGGATACTTTTACTGCGGGAAAATATCTCATCTCTGACAAATCTATACTAACTTTAAAACGCAGGGACGAACCCGAGCGGAGCGAGGGTGAGTCGCTAGTTACTTGCTGTGGGATGAATGTGCATAAATTAAATAAAAGCTAATATGACTAATTGTTGCCATGGTAACCGTTGTTTAAAAGTTTCACTTCTACTGCGTGTGAACTGAACTCGTTATTTTTTATTTTTGTTTGTTTGAATCTCAGGAACTACCGATTTGAAAATATTTTTTTGCGTTTTATAGCATTCTTATTGAGAAAGATAATAGGTTGTTAAATTATGATATATTTAAATAATAGGTACCTAAGAATTAAGTGTCCCTCAAAATTATTTCGCTGTACGAAGATGTTCAATTGATTTTTTTAATAAATAATAATATTGAAAATGTTCAGCTGTTCTGGTGCGAAAGAGTAAAAACAACTATCCATTCATCCATCTATCCATCTTCACAAGCTTTCACATTTATAATATTAGTAGGATTAATGGGAAATATTAGTGGGATGAATGCAAATTAGTAGTAATTTAAATAGTAATGTTTAATTTGTAGTGAATTAAACTTAAACTAGTATATAGAAATGATAGCATAAGTGACTCAAAAAGGAGTTACATAGTATAGAAATATGTTTTTCTGTTTTTATGCGATATTTTTGTCTATTATGAACCGATTTTAATTTAATTGACTTTTTTATGAATTATATATATATTTAAAAAAACGGTATTTCTTTTTAATTTAAGTTTTATAACACATTTGATTAATATACATACACAATTACATATTTTTCTTCTTTATTTAAAAAAAATAACTATCTAATTGCATTTTTTGAATATCTTTAAGTATTATTTCACTATGATAAGATTATATGTACCTAACTAGTGACTCACTGTCGCTTCGCTCGGGTTCATCTCTAGGTACGTTTTAACGGTAAGTATAGAATAGGGAAACTATATATTATATACATAGGTATGATGAGTTATTGTGGGTTGTATTATAACGTTTTCCCGTGGGTATGAGATAATCTCCCGCAGTAAAAAGTAGCCTTTGTCACTTTTCAGTCCTCCATCTATATCCACACAAAAAATCACGCCAATCCGTCACTTTATTTCGACGTGAAAAAAGGACAAACAAACAAATTCACTTTCACATTTATAATATTACATAAGTATGGATAAATTGGATATGGATTTACTATTATGAGATCTACTAAAAGCTAGTTTATTTAAAATAGGATACAAATTATAAAGTAATTAAAATTAAACTTCATAAAAAGATTTTGAGTCAACTATATACATACATAGGTATCTAAATCGGTTCAGCGGATTAAGCGTGAAAAAGTAACAGACAGACAGACACAGTTACTTTCGCATTTATATATTAGTATGGATAACTGAAATATAACCAGTCCAGATGTTTGTAAGCATGTAAAATTTACATGTTTTGTTTGTGGATACCTATTCCAGTTTCTTATAAAACATCTTTTATTATATTTTAAGAGGTTCAGCGTTCTATATAGAACCGTTTGTTGACGCAGTTTCATGTATCGATTGCATCAATTTCAATGTATTTGATAAGACATTCATACCGATCTTTATTCAATGTTCCGTTTGAAAACCGACCAATACGGTATCGAGTACTTGTTTCAACAATGTATGTTATTCATACCTATGTTAGTATATAGTTACAACTTACATTGAAGATAACGCTTGGGCACACCTGGTTGGAAATTTTTAAAGTCAAATCTTCTAAAGGATCATATGAATTATTATTAGACGATTAAGGGTTAAAAATAACCGATCATGTTTATTGTATCATCTGAATTTAAACATTTATTCTAGAGAGTAGTTTTGTTTTGTAAATAGAAAAGGAACTTTGAAGGGCTCCATGAATAAAATTTTCATTGAAAATAATAACGTATAAGTGAAAGATAGTGAAGATAGTTTTTAGGGTTCCGTACCCAAAGGGTAAAACGAGACCCTATTACTAAGACTTCGCTGTCCGTCCGTCTGTCTGCCTGTCTGTCCGTCTGTCACCAGGCTGTATCTCATAAACTGTGATAGTTAGACAGTTGAAATTTTCACAGATGATTTATTTCTGTTGCCGCTATAACAACAAATACAAAAAAATAAAATAAATATTTAAGGAGGCTCCCATACAACAGATATGATTTTTTTGCCGTTTTTATAGATAGTGGTACGGAACCCTTCGTGCGCGAGTTCGACTCGCACTTGGCCGGTTTTTTGATACTGAAGAGCATATTTTTTATAATATATCTTTAATAAATCAATCGGAATGAATAAACGAATAAAAAAAAAAGAAAATATTGAAATGAAATCTTGATCTTATCAACTTTACTCTACATCTTAACATTTAATACCAAAAACAAGACAACGTGCTACATTAAGAACGATAGCGTGATTTCTTTTTAGATTGCGTGGCGAATCTAGTTGTACTCGTAAATTCGCTTAGTCACAGATCGTGACGTTAAACCGTGCACGCTTTACTATTTTAGGAATAAAAAAAAAACATTGTAGAATCTCAAAGAATAACTATTTATAGCATTATTATAATGAAATAAAATAATTTTCACTGAAAATCTTTAAGACATAATATATTTTAATAAATTCCTAACTGAAAACAAAATAAAATCTAAAAAGAGCAAAGAGCAGGGGTTCGTCTCCATATCGTTTTTTTTAACAACTCTGTATATATTTTAGTAACGATTTAAGTATACTCATATCACGGGAATAAAAAATATATCAAATTCCGTCTTATAACTTCACAACATGCCTTTATAAGTTTATACTCACTATTACTAGGTCCCTAAAGGTCCGAGTGTTATAGCCTAAACCACAGTGTACTAAAAAATAACAGTGGGCTATCGCCTTTGATGTTTGAAGAAAAGCCGACACCGCGTAGCGTACTTCGCATTACGCAGGGTTGTTACAGTTTTTTTTGTAATTTCATTAAAATATAATATTATTATTTAGTTATTTATCGAAGTTCTTCATAGCAAAGAATACAAAAAGGCATTTCGCGGAGGCAAATTCAAATAGAGTTTTACAAAATTTCATATAATAATAATAATAAGCCTTTTATTTCTTTAATAAAAAATATAATATACAATTGATTTAACCATTATTTGATTTGATTAAATGGATATTTCTAAGCGACATTATAATTAATTTAGTGAATAACTAGATAATTAGAATGAAATAAATTAAGTTAAGTTATAATAAAAATAAATTAAATCTAGCAAAAGTTAAATTGAATTTAGTTATATATAAATTTATCATTATTTTCAATTTTTTAGCAAAGTTAGTTTTATATGATATAATGTAATTAATAGATTTCCAAATCACCTATCACAAATTGGCAACGGACAAATATTTTCGGTTTCTAGATTTACTGGATTTGAAATTTCTGTTAATTATGTAAAAAACTTAATTATGTAAAAAATCCTCATCCTAATAAATAATTTTAGCAAAAAATATACAATATAGCACAGGTAGTATAAACCATTTTAATTGCTTACAAATTAAAATAAACGCGCGATAGCCCTTAAAGTCGTGTCCCGAGCTGCTAACTAATTCGGGCGGTAGAAATGTATGCAGCTCGGGCTCGCCTTCCCGCGTCTCACCTCTCACACCCCGCACGATTGCCCTGTCTAGACGGCTTCGTTGGATGACTGTATTGTTTTATAGACTGTGCCTAAACGTAGCCTAGACCTTTCTCAATAATGGGCTAGATTCTAGAGGAACAAAAATATTTTTTTAAATCGGACTTATTCTAGAGATTAGTGAATTCAAACAAATAAACAAACAATATTTTTAAGCAATTTCTTTTGCTAATAATTAAAAGTTTGAACAAACCTTTTCTATAGAAGGATAAATCTTCAAACAAGCCTTTATATTTTTTTATATTACTAAGGTGATAAATGTTATGTTATGGACACAGAAAACTTAGATTAAAAACAGATACCACAAAAAATTCTTTTTTTTTTCAAGAGAAAGTATATCATAAGTTTGTGAGTTGAGGTCAATGACAGCGGCGACTTTCGTTTAATGACACCTCGGCACGGGTCTAAACGCTAAGTAGGCATGTTGCGAACAAGAACCATGCACCGCAAACCAGTTGATAATTTCTTTGGCATGTCCAGACAAGGTGAAATATGTACACTGTACAATGTACACACTTTATATATAACACATATAGTAAAAGTATTTAAAAAAAATACATTGCGTTGTTCTTATGTCTAATTTTTTGAAAAGCAAAACATAATGTAATATTTAAAGGTCAACCGAATGTACGGTAAGTTAGGCGTTTTTTTTTTTAATTTTTGCATATTACTTTAAAGTGATAACTAGGTCAAGTTTGTTCATTTAAAAAATAAGTGAATGTTTTATTATGAGAAAACACCTAGATGTGTTTCAATGAAATTTTATTGGGTAAATGGTTTTTGGCTTAAAATTCAAAATTTTATTCATCATAAATGTATTAAAAAAAATTCTACCATCAGTTCGTAAAAAGAATGCCTCATTATGTTGAAGAACTGACAAAAGAAGCTCAGCAGGACTTATTATATTATATTACATTATTCATTATTACATTTTTCATTCAAAATTACAACATAACTCAAAGTTAACTAGATCTACTATAATCGAAAGTCTTATACGGTCATATATATACTCGTAAAACAGTATAAAATGTAGTAAAAAAGCTAGTATGGATAAATGTAGAGGTATGTATAAATGAAACTTATTATTATATTACAAAGTAAAGGAAAAAAAATATTATTTACAATTTTGTAACTTCAATAATCCATACTAATATTATAAATGCGAAAGTTACTCTGTCTGTCTGTGTGTTACCTTTTCACGCTTAATCCGCTAAACCGATTTAGATGATATTTAGTATGGAGATAGTTTGAGACCCCGGGAAGGACATGGATAGTTTTTATCCCGAAAATCATCACTTGAGGGGGTGAAAAGGGCGATGAAAGTTTGTATGGGGAATCATTTCTCAAGTAAGAGATATATATTTTTGTTTTAATTTTTAAAGTAGGTACTTACTTTTCCATCACCACCACCATCTAGTTCCATGGTAAGTTACGAGGCTTGGGTTATGGATAGCAAATAGTTGATACACTATACATATATAACGTTAAAAACATACATAGTATTATAAATATAAACATCCATGACTAGAGAACAAACATTCATGCTCATCACACAAATGAATGCCCCCAGCGTAACTCGAATCCGCGACCGCTGACACAACAAGTAGGGTCACTACATCTGAGCCAAACATGTCCTCAAAACTTTAGGTTATTTAAAATTATATAATATAAAAAATACCGAGTGCACGCGCGGAAGTATGTAGGCCGGTCGGGCGTTTGCGATACCCTATCTTACTGGGTTAATAACCTACCGCTACACTGAACAATCGACTTATCACTGCACTTCAAATCTTTATCGAATTGATCGCTAGTGTAGCGCCGTCGATGGTAATAATGGTACTCTATAAACATTCTAACTGCGCTATCAGTATATGTTAGTCATAGCTAGATATTCTAGGACTCTTTTGTCATGCAAAACATTTATATAATTAACAAATATAGAAGTGTTTCGAAATAAAACAAAAATTCTAATTTAATTGATAATCTATAAAGATTGATATCACGGATTTTATCCCTATAAAGAAATGATTCAATACTCCACGATAAACCAGCTATAAATAACATAATTTGGACATCCATCCTGGATAGGGCGATAGAGTACCGACCACTCATAGCTGCCCCGTGTGATAGAATCCCTAATCAATTCATTTTTAACAAAAAATACCACATACAGCTGAGGGAAGAGGAACGTGACCAATCAGGTACAAATGAGTTACGTATATATACTGATGGCTCCAAGACTCAAGATGGGTCAGGAGCCGGGGTATATTCTCCTGACCTCAATATTAACATACACTTACCACTAGGCGCATATAGCTCTATCTTTCAGTGCGAATGTGCCGCTATAACAGAAGCCGCAAGAGCAGTGCACAGACGGGGGGTGAAAAACCACTGCATAAGATTCCTATCTGATAGCGCTGCCGTACTGACGGCACTAAAAAGCAAACAAACGAACAGCAAACTAATTGCTGAGTGCCAACATGCTCTGGACGTAATATCCTCGACTAATCGAGTTACTCTCCAGTGGATAAAGGGACACAGTGGATCTCTTGGTAACGATGCAGCAGATGAACTTGCAAAGAGAGGATCTGAGATGAGAGTTGTTGGCCCGTACCCACTCCTCCCATTACCTTTCTCACAAGTTCGAACCTGGATCCGCCAGAGATCCACAGAACTGCAAAACCTTAGATGGTCGCAAACCACAGAATGCAGGCAGTCTAAACAAGCACTGCCCGCAGTAAGCTTGCGACTGACAAAACGACTATTAAGTCTCAATAGAACTAATCTAAAAACAATGATAGGGACAATTACGGGTCATTGTCACCTAAACAAACATCTATTTATAACCGGCGGGACTGATAGTCCTCTATGCAGAGGATGTTTCAGTGCCGAAGAATCAGTCACCCACGTAATCCTGGAATGCGAGGCAGTGGCTCGACAACGCAAAGAAATCCTCGGATCAGTGAGGTCGCTCCGCGAAGCCTGTGAAGCTCCCAGGAAACTTCTGCGCTTCTGGGCGGAGCTAGGCTGGCTAGATTAGCCAGGATTCAGGACGCATAACGGACCAACTTTGAGTCTAAATGCGGATAATTGAGTCCACCCTACATTACATTACATTACATTACAACATAATTTGGCCTAACTAAGCTTCTTTACAAATTCGCCGCTTCTCACTTATTATTTTGAACCACTGCTCATATTTATATAAATAGATCAAGAAATATGTGGGAGATCTATACTTAATATTATAAAGAGGCCAGGTTTCTTTGTTTGTTTGAACGAAACTATTAATCCGATTTGAAAAATTCTTATTGCATTAACTCATATTGGCTCACCCTCGCTTCGCTCGGGTTCGTCCCTAGGTACGTTTTAACGGTAAGTTTGGAATGGATAGACTATATATGACACAAAGCATAAAGCCTTCCTCAATAAACGGGCTATTTAATGCAATAAGAATTTTTCAAATCGGATAAGTAATTCCTTTATAATATTAGTATAGATTTTATTAGATTAATTTACCAACATTATTTTAGATTAATTTGCCATCTTTTTTCTACGGTATGCCTATTTTGACCAAATACAAATTTGAAAGAAATTTTGAGTTTTTAAATCCCTTTATTTTTTTACTAACTAAAAAATAATGCTATATGAACAACTATGATCAATTAATTTTTAATAAAGAAGATATATTACCACTGGAGGCGTTTTCCGAGGCGAACAGCGGGGCGGCGTTGTAATCTGAAAAGATAAAAGTATTAAATAAATGTTATGTTTCATTCAACAAATAAAAACTACCTAGTTTTTAAAATATATGATTTGCTAATAGGTGCATTTCAACTAATAAATTTATATTGCACTAGCGACTTCCCCTCTCTTCGTTCGGTGTTCATCCCTAGGTTGATTCCCCATACAAATTTTCATCCCCATTTTCACCCCCTTAAGGGATGATCTCCGGGATAAAAAGTATCCTATATCCTTCCCAGGGTCTCAAACTATTTTCTTACCTTTTATCTAAATCGGTTCAATAGATCCAGAGGTTAACCCCTACAACCTCACAAACTCGCTAACTTTACCTCTTTATAATATTAGTATAGATTATATATGTAGGTACTCTGACTAAACACGAAATCTTGGAAACTACGCGACTAATGAATCTGAAATTTGGGTAATATGTACTTTATAGTTAGGAGACGTCAGCTAAGAACACTGATTTTGCAACTGAGATGAAATAAAGCTAATAGCTATCGTACGTTTTTAAGAAAACCCAATGGTTTTCCTGCTAGACGTAAAGATGATTACACTCAAATTAAATAAGCGGGCGGAACCGCCGAAAAACGGTAGTCTTTAATATTAATATTATTTATGAGAAATATATAAGTTACGCGTAACCTTTAAACTTCTACCATATATATTATTTACTGCACATAAAAAATATAGTATATTAGAAGAAAACGAGGGCATATATTGTTCATTAAAGTTGATAATAAGTATTAACCAAACGTACATTTAAATGTAGTGACATGAAATAAAGTAACAACAGTTATGTAGATTACCAGCCGATATAAAATGCAGCTACGAATGATGCCAATAATGGACTATGAAATATGCGCGAAGGCCACGGGGTAAACGACACTTTCTTACGCAACGCCGTCGGTTACTGCACCAGTGTACTTTGACACCACTGATTAATACTAATACATATCTATAAAGGACCTTATGCACTGGTCATGTCGACAATTTAATTAATGTAAAACTGGAAGTGCTTTGCGGACTTTCACCGAGAAATTACTTTACCATTTATATATTTTACAGTGGTTGTAGAGTGGTGCTCGACATTTATCGAATTATCTCAAATCGATATATTATATAAATTCAATATGAAATGCTATTATTATTATATTCATAATATAAGAAATTTCTAATCATATAGGTAATAACCCTTTATAGATATTTTATCTATATATACATAAAATGCTTTGTCCTGACTGACTGATCGATCAACGCACAGCCTAAACCGCTGGTCGTAGAAACGTGAAATTTGAAGAACATATTCCTTACACAATGTAGGCATCCGCTAAGAAAGGATTTTTCGAAATTCATCCCCTAAGGGGGTAAAATAGGTGATATAAGATTGTATGAAACTTTGTTATTCTTAACGCGAAATTCACAGAAAGTGGTATTTAGCCTTTAGATGAAAAATTAGAAATATATGTATTAGGTTTTTTTCGGAATTCATCCCTGAAGAGAGTAAAAGGGGGTGATAAAGTTTATATGGGCAAATAATTATTTATGATCAGAATTACTTGAAACTTGGTATTTATGCTCTTCAATACAATTATGTAAATACGTATTTTAAACATTTTTGAAATTCATCCTATAAGGCTGTCAAATAGGGGATGAAAGTTTGTATGAAACTCTGTAATTAATGCACGGAAAATGGTATTTACCTTTAAAATGAAAACTAAAATAATACAAATATCATTTTTTTTCGAAATTCATCCCTTCAAAGGGTAAAAGGGGGTTGTGCTGTTTATATGAGGAAAAAGTTGTTTATGATCAGAATTATGTGAAACTTGCTATGAATGCTCTTCAATACAATAAAATAAACATGTATTGTAGTTTTTTTTTAAATTCAGCCCCTAAGTGGGTAAAACTGGACGGTGAAGTTAGAGTTGTTGATTATATTTAAATAGAGTAACATGACTCAAGTCCTCCGTAAGTGCACACTTACTGTGTGGGATATAAAGTAGAGTAGTAAATCCAAAGGAAAATTATGTGCAACTTTTCGGCTGGCCACAGCAGCTACAGCAAAATTAGAATGGCAATTTATATATGTAACTTAAAAAAAAGAAGAAGGAGGGAGACTGTAAGCTTCAGGTGTACATAGCATAGGCTCTTTAAAAATAACGTAGATGTTAGTCTGTTAGTATGTTAGTTAAAAAAGCCATATTAGCCGAGTTACATGACTCTAAAATCGTAAACATTGTATACGTTTGTATCATTGTATTCTCTTTCTCTAACTTTGGAGAGATTGAGAGTAGAAAAATGTGCAAAAAATACAGGTAGTGGAGCTTGCTAAATATACGCGTAATATCTTTTAAGATACTGGATATTTTGAGTTACGATCGCTGAAATGAAATTTGTTTTCCTTTTTTTTTGCAAGTAATAAAGTTTGATCGCGGGCGAAGCCGCGGGTTCTGCTAGTAACTTAATATAATTATGCTCATGAATATTACCTTATGTTGTTATATTTTACACTTAATATTTAAAATTGTCGGTATAAAGATTTTTTGTATTGAAGAATTATAAACTACAACGATACTATTTTAAAATAATTACTTATTATATATGTAATTTCCACGTATAATAGTTGAAGTTTTCTTGAAATGATAAGGGACAAGTTTATTAAAATAAACATGAAAATCGGCTCATGATTGGCCAAGATATCGTTTACACAAATAAAGTCATAACATGAGCGCCCTTCTTGAATGAAGTAAGTTAAAAATATATTTTAATTTCCTAACTCTCTTCTCTGACAAAAAAGCTGTAATTATATAATGTTTTGATATTACACAAATGTTATTTGACAAATTCTTGATTTACATAAAACGAAAAATACTTACCAGTGCACCTAAATTCAAGTAGAAAGTAGGAAAAAAGTGTTTAAATACAATAAATTGGAATTATATTGGAAAATAAATATTATTTATTTGAAAATATAATAGCGTAAAACTGACATACTGATCGAGTATTCAGTTGAATCGTCGGCTGCCATATTGCTTACATCTATGGCATGCAAATGTGTACGATTACAAGGAGACTGTATATGTGCATGTGTGAATGTACAACGCTGTGTGCGTGAGTTCGCGGCCTCTTATATAGAATCAAGCTTAGTAGTAGTAAAAGTATATTATATTTTTATATATTATATTAGAAAACTATTTTTTTCACATGGCTTCGCTCGCGTAGTTTTTGTATAGAATGATGCATGTACTATTTTTTTCTTGACCTTCTTTGTCACACGCTAGATGGAGTTGATACACGTTCTCTTCTTCCATTTACCTCTAGCAGGTGTTATATAACACTCACACCTTTCACACATACCTTAGCATACTCCTACTTTTATATCCAATCCTTACTTACTTTCTCGCTTATAGTAATTATATGACTTTCACAAACAACATAACCTGTTATTCCTCTGCTATCTGACTGGTACTACATTCAATATATAAGCTCGTGATGAAGATATAAATCAAAGTGTAATAAGACAATGTACTGGCAGTATCCAACACCGCACCTTGTCTAAACAATCCGAAATAAGCAACTTTATTGTCAATTAGCCTGATATTACGGTTATTCACGGGAACAGCTTGTACCGAGATGTCACTGTCAGACCTAGATGTCATTCCGGTCAGAAGAATAAGCCCATACATAACGTTGGTATTAATTAACACTCATGGTTAATATAGATAAGTTTTTTAATTAATAAATTGAGTGGAACCGCGGGAAACGCTAGCATAATAATATTACAGTAAAACTAAGATGACAATGTTTATGAACGCTCGTGGGCTTGAATGGATACAATGAAAAGCAATATAATCAAGTTACATTTTCCTTATATTATATTTTACACGTTTTGATTTATAAAATAACTTATTTAAGTAGCAGACTTTAGTAAAATCTTATTAACAAATTAATTAACCAAAAGAATATCTTATTTTTTTCGCCCCGCCATAAGATCTAGTCAATCTCACTCGGCAGATACGAGACAGATCTGCTGTAGGTCCCGGACGACATATAAGTAATTCAAAAGAATTACTTCTTAAAAACTTTAATGTTCCTAGATAATTTCCCCTGAGTTAAATATTTACTTGATCCACACACAAATTAACTTCACACACTATTACACTATTAACGTTTAAGCGTATGTACATCTAAAGAGATAAATAAAATTTAAGTGTCTTTTTGTAATGTCAACATAACAGCTTTTTACTAAATGCATATGATTTGTACTTATAAGAAAAACATAATTTTTAAAACTTTTGTCTTTCTGTCTGTTTGTTCCGGCTAATCTCTAAAACGGCTGGACTAATTTTGACGGGTCTTTCACTAACCAATAGCTCATGTTATAAGGAGTAACTTAGGTTACTCTTATTTTAGAGAAAGAATTAGGGTTCCGCTAAAAAAAAGTAACTGGGGACGCACCCGAGCGAAGCGAGATTAGGTCATTTATACATGTATAAAGCGCTTTAACAATTTTGCTCCTAATAATAACAATTTTTAAACGAAAAATGGGATAAAAATGACCAAAAACAATATAGTATGTGCAAAACGCTCTCTCCTTTTTATCTACGTGTCATCTATGGTATGAAAATGTAAGTAAGTACGTATCATCCGTAATTTGATATTTCATGACGTGTCGTTTCAACTTGAGAATAACTGTTACCCCAGTATTATAATCGCTCCTATGTTTATCATTTCCGGTGTAAATGTAGATACATAGTTAGTAAAAAACCGCATTAAGCCGCTATTTAAGTTTGCAGTTGTTTTAATCATTCCTGACCTAAAGCAACGTATTCTGTCTCGTTTCCCCTACTGACCGTACGCTGAAGTAATTCCACATAAATTCTGTACGGTTTACACTGTAATAACCTTCTGTTTAATAATAAGCTTTATTTCTAGGGCGGTAAAAACGAGCTTTTTAATGCACAGGAAGGCCAATATACAAAGAACTGTTTACAGTTTATGCAAAAATGTGCACAATACGTCTCACGCACGGTTCTATATACTCATATACCTATGTACCGATGGATTCTCTTGTATATAAAAGAATTTCAGGGTTGACATGTTAATTAAAAAATAAATACAAGTTAATAAATATATAGTAGTTGTTTCATCCTTTTTACATATCACTTATATATCTATCTACATGTACGCTTTTCTCTACAAAAATGGTAACTATGGAACAATGTAAATATAGGCCAATATAAGAAATAAGCACTTATTAAATAAATATACTTTTAAAATAATCTATACTAATATTATAAAGAGTTTGTTTGTTTGAACGCGCTAATCTCAGGAACTACTAATCGGATTAAAAAAATCTTTTTGCATCAGATAGCCCGTTTATTGAGGAAGCCTATAGGCCATATATAGTCTATCCATTCCATACTAACCGTTGAAACGTACCTAGGGACGAACCCGAGCAAAGCGAGGGTGAGCCACTAGTATACTATATATAATAATACTTTACTACGTAGAAATAAAAGTATTTTATATGAAACAATTTACTCTTAAAACTTAAAATAATAACTTATGTAGAGTTCAGCAGTGTCCCAATTTTTGTTTTGCAATACGCGCCGGAGGTTATTCATATTACCAAACGTTCAGTTTATTTTCAAAACAAAAACAAGCGAAAAAAAACATTTATGTAATCGACTTAAGAGATTAAAAGGTAGATATAACCATCTATGAAAAGCTAACTGAAGTGGGCAGCCCTGTCAGTGGGAGGGTGCGGTAGGGTGGGGCAGGGAGCCGATTCCTGACCACGCACAACTAGGTGCCTCGCTTCCCGACGGCCTATATTTAGCGTTGCATTTCACTGTACTCGGAAATTGTACGCCATGTTTAAACGAAACCCTGGTAGTGCAAAGCTGTAGATGTAAATGCGTATTATAAACGTGAAAACTAACATTATTAATTTTAAGCTATATAACAACATATAATGTACTAGATATAAACATATATGTTTCATTCTTTTAGTATATTATTTATGATAATATACATAATAGAGCTATATCTATCTATACTGATGTTACACATTTGAAGATATTGTTGGTATTTTGTTTGTGTAAATGCGCTAATCCCCAGAGATTAGCGTGTTTACACAAACAACCGCCAGAGCATACTACCAGTACAAGTTCGACTTGAAAAAAATAGAATTTGTAGTATCTGAACATATTTTGTACTATATTCATTGAGTTATTTAGTTAGTTAATAAATTTTAGGCCATCTAACATCATCCTTTGACCATTAGACATTTTTAGGTAAATGAGTTATGCGAATCGCAGGCAAAAGTTAATTATTGATAAACTTTCTGTAGCATGTTATACATCAAATAATAAATATAGATATAATTTTAGTTATAGATGATATCCTCCAAAATATTAGGAAAATTTTTCTTAAATAAGGTACCTACAACCTACGAAGTAGCTTCTAAATGAAGTAATTATATTTTAGGCTATTTAGGTCTCAGTTGAACAATTTGTTCTAGCTGAATCTATTGTATTTGGCTAAGCTCCACATTACATTGTTTTTGTTTGAGTAACTTTATACTATGTTGCACACAGAGATTGTGTTTAAAACTGCAACCAACAATATAATTTAGACGTCAATCTTTAATCGTACGTCGATTTCTTTTCTTTATGCATTTCTAGTGTATATTAAATGTAGAGTTAATTAATGTATTGAAGTGTGTATGTCTTTGTAGTGATAGAGCAAAGTTAACAAGTGTGAATATTAAGTACAAAAATAATGACTCTACAATTTTATATTCTACACAATAACTTTAGTATTTCTTTGAGAATTGACGGTTTCATTAAACCACAATGTTCACTTTTTATTACACAGTAGTCAAGAGCAATTGCTGGCTTCTAGTCCCTACTTAAGAAATAAACAAGAGTTTGAAAGCAGTAACGTCACTCACTTGTTATTAGGTTGTGAGGAAATCTTTAACATGTTATTGTGAAGAATCACTGCATTGAACTGTGAGAGTCGCAACCCCGCCCATTTCCTTTTGGCTTTGACAATGTTGCATTGTATGGTTTTTATGTTGAGGTTATTAAAAAGTAACAAGTAAGAAATGACCATGTAATTGACATAAGACAAAACTATATCAAGCTATGATTTCATTTGGCTTTAGGAAAAATGTTAATTATTTTCTAACGATATGTTGTTTTTATATGTGATTTACTTATTATGGTGTATGAATTTGTATGAAAATTTAATGATTAATTAATGAATTTCGTGATAAAATTCTTCTCCATTCTACGTAACATTGGCGAAGTAATCTGAGCTAAGCTGGCTGTCATCATTATCAAGAGAAATGAATTGAATGAATTCCATTAGTATTATAATATCAGAACTCTAAAAAATATATCGTATTATATAAAAAAATACTAACAGAGTACGTACAATATGTATTGGAGTCCAAATTACATTTACACATTTGTTGTTATGTCTTGTGGTTAAGCGTGATCGGATTGTGGGTGGGCGTGACCACAACTACCTCCTAGTGCAGACATGTTACCATTACAGTGCTCTAAATGTACCTTTCGTTTATTTGTGTTATATGAGAAAATGTGGTGAAAATGAGCGCAGAAGAGATTGTGGATATTAAAATTTAGATTATACGATAGAAAAAATTAAAGCGCTTGATTTATTATCTTTCTTATTTTTGCGTTTTACCTTAGATTAATTAATATTATAATCATTAATGATTTCTAATTTTTTAAAGAAAATTAATTATTTAGGTCACTGTGCATGAAATATTTAAAATGATTTAGGGTTTAACACCTCGAGGACCGCGAGCACACCGGTGTGCTAGATAACAATTGAATTCTCGGAAATTCGCACGGATTTCTTAGAATTTGTCCGGGAGGGAAATAAATTACTCTTACTTATAAATATAGTTAGACTATTGTGACTATAATTGATAATAATTACTTGCAGATGTAAACCGATCTTCAATTGCTTACAAAACCTGCATCCGTCTATGGAAGAAAACTTTAGGATATCCGAGCATGATCAGAATTAATACAGGAGTGAAAGCATCATATTTTCCAAGTGCACGTTTCACTCGACTTAAGTTTTCTACGAAAGAGAAATCGAAAATCGAACGCGACGCTGGAAAAAACGAAGAGAAGTCCCCGATAGAAAAAGTGCAATAACGTGCGGCATGAGTTCGTCCTACAGCAACATAAATCGATAATAGGAAGCCCTCCGAGTAGTTCAGCAGTGCGTGCGAGCGACCTAATACACCCACTACGAGCCACTCGCAATGCGGGCTAAATATACAGGACCCGGCGCGGCGTTCCGACGGCAGACCGAATGAACCGCTGAACTGACTGAACGGAACTTATGTCGCAACGACAACGTCCACAATTGCTTGTCCAGAGAAAATAACCGGTTTTAACAAACAAGTAGACGACTCGGCACCCACTGTAGTCGCATTTGGGTGCATTTTGGATCGGATCTCAAGAGGAAGAAGGCCGTTTTACAACGAGCGGTCGTGGTAATAACACGCTATGCATTCTCGCTGCAATTTCGCTCTCGGTCGGGCTGTGTGTTTGTAGCGCTGAAGATCAGGGCTAACGATCGCGGCGGTCTCACTCGCACGCGACTCGACTCGACGACTCGTTCCTCTTTCCTCCGCATGTCTAGTAAAAGAAATGCAACAACTTTATCTGACAGCGACGCGACGCGACGCCGAGAGGCTTTTGTGCGTTTTCTATGTTTATGATTATACGAGAACACGTATAAGGGGCCCTTTGAACGCGTTACTAGCTACATAATTCTGCAAGTTTTGTTCTTGTTCAGTTTTTATTGAAGGAACGCGTTGCGTACAATACGCGTGTTATTATGGGGTAACCGCTTTGCCGTGCTTTGCAATAAACTTAAGACTGTAAATACTATACTGTAGAAAAAAAAATACAGTATAGAAGTAGCACTTATTTAAAACATTTAGTTAGGACTCAAGTGGAACGTAGGTACTGGTATGTTTTATACTTTCAGACTCCAATAAAGATAAAACAGACACGAGCAAAATTTCAATATACCCAAGATAATTGTTGTTACATATATTTTACAGTCAACTCGATTAGGGTCAAAAGTGATAATAATCGTAAAGGTTATCGAATCGCTTACTCCTCAGTTATTCTAAATCGATTTCAACTGTTTGCGTTGAAAATTAGGGAATCGAATTGGAACAAAATTAAACACTTTGTCACGCATTCTATAAAATCTTTTCAAATTAGGCACGAAAATTGACCAATTTTCTTAATATAAACGTAAAATATTTTGTATTTTGAAAAAAAAGTTTTAAAGAGCTTGGAAGCACCACGGTGTATAGTTTATTATACACATTTATTTTCTAACTTCAAATAAGAATACCTTTTACAAATCCTAAACAAATAAGATTACATAACACGTGCGAACATCTTTAAAGGGGTCAAATTTCAGGGGAAGCAATGGATTTCAAAGGGATTAGAATCGGCAGGGGTACGGTTGATTTAATTTCGAGTATTATGCCTGCATAATAGGTTGTGAGTACTATATTTACTTTGGGGCACGTGTTCCGATCTGAATGGGTCCGCCCTTGACCCCGGACGCACGCATCGCCCGCCCAAACGGCTGGCCGCGCCTCTGAGCAAATCTCCCCCCTCTCCCTATTAATTCTCCTTCCCCTGATCAATAGCATGCCGCTATAACATTTTCCGCAAATAGGCAACTACTAGGTTACACCATAAAAATCTTATTATAATAAAATAAGATCTATGTTTATTTTCGTTATAAGGTTATTTATTTTTGGAGTAGGTACAGTAAATAGGAAGTTAAGTACCTTTATCTTCAACCTCCTTGTTATTCTATATATTAGCCCTTGTACTGTTGCCTAAATCATTATATTTTATGACTGCCGATGAATTACTCTGTGTAATTTAAACGTAATTTACAGCTTGCCTTAATGCTTTATTTTAGTTTCGAATGAATAGTTCAATGAAGATTGAAATTAATTGTGGCTGACGATACGGAAAATGAATTTGCCATAGAAGGTCATTTGTAGATAATGTACAACCTTATAGTCTACGATTATTTGTTTAACGTTAATCAATTTTGTATTAACTCTATCCATATACGGAATACATACATTTAATATTTCGCAAATTAGTGCAATTTTATGAGATATGGAATGTATATATAAATATTCAAACAACATAAAGTATCACATCGAAATTTCATAAAATAACACACAATTGTTTGGTTTGACTATCTGAAATACCAAATCCCCCATGATTTTTATAAACATTTCTCTTTTACGTAAAGTTATTTCCGCTGCGCATAGCAATAGAAGTGGAATATACTCTGTCACGCAAGGGTTGCTCTGTGTGAGTGCATGCCTATGTGTGGAACAATGTTCATGTAGCGTGTAGAGAATAGTGACCGGCGGTGTTACGTAAGGCTGGCTGCGATAGTATACGCAGTCGCTATCGAAAGCGTCCAAGTCTGGCTACGTAAGGCACTGGCGACCTTCGCTGCACATTTAGCAAGTAATGTATGCGAATTCTACAGTTTTCTTCGACTTTGAGCGTTGTAGTCATAATGAAAGCAACGTTTGTCCAACACGATCGATAGTCCGGTGTCTAGTAGAGCTATTCGGTTGCTAGGATGGTCGTTTACACGTGTCTGTTCCACTTCCGACGACTAATTTTTGTTTAAATTTGTTCAATACAATATTGCTAGTTTTCTTAAGTATTAGATAGGATTAGGTTCTTATAATTAAGGTACCGCTTTACCTGTACTTATGCAATAAATTTTCATACTATTTTAGGAATATTTTGGTAGTTTTTTAACGTATGTATCAGATTGATAAGTTTAAAATACAAAAATTATGTGGTTACTTTATAATAGAGTAGAAACTAGAAACAAAACAGGTTATTTTAATATTTACATCTAGCAACCTGTTTTGTCAAATCTAAATTTTATTATTCATTGTTAAAGAAGCATTTTAAGATCCAATGGCTATGTTAATAGGCAAATGTTTTATTTAATAAATTTTATTAGTTCCAAATATTATTATTACTAGTGACTCACTTTACTAGCGTTTCTCGATACCTAACAAAAGCCTATATATATGTATATGTTACTCCACATCAAAGTCTATCATTGTAGGTATTATATTTCATTCAAATTCTTCCAGCCCTTCACGCTGAAGCACACATATAATATATAGTAGTATATTGGTTTCATCCCCATTTTCACCCCCTTTAAGGATGATTTCCGGGATAAAAAGTATCCTATGTCCATTCGAGGGTTTCAAACTATCTTCTTACCAAATTTTATCTAAATCGGTTGAGTAGATCCAGAGATAATCCTTTACAACCTCACAAACTACCTCTTCATAATATTAGTATAAATCATAGATTAATTACATTTCTTGTGTAATCAATTGAATAGATATATTGAAATCTAGATAGCATACAATACTTTATATTCTTGGGTAGCGGACAGCGGTAAAAATCGTGTCAAAATCGGTTTTATTTATCTAATAATTCAATCATCATATCTTTCTGAAGAACAAGAATTAAAAAATCAATAGCTCCCTTTTTAAGAAGTAACCTACGGTCACCTTGGCCGAATTTCACATCTGCCGGTACAATGAGCAAGTAGGCCGTTCTATTGCCCATTGTCAATGTGCTTGCGCAACTCAAGCTAGAGTATGGCATCTTTGTGCTCGAATCATAGTACATCTTAAAAGGAATTGGATTTAAGGGAACGTGTTGAGTGTTCACAGATGTTTGAATGTATTTAAGTAACTATTTTTACTAATATTATTAATATGGTAGTCTGTTTACTGCCTTTTCGTTGTTTGACACGAAAGAAAGATTGCCTTTTTGATGGGCCAACGGATCTAAAAGCACTTAAATTTATCGCGAGAATCAGAATATACTTATATACATATAATACTTAAATAGATATAGTATTGTAAATATAAAATTAAATTTCGTTTTTTTTTATAAATTAAATTAAAAGAAAGTTTATATCGACACGCACATATCACAATAAATTTTGAAGTCGACTTCTAAAAAGTATTTAATTAATTAAATAAATAACAGTTTCTCTTAATTAAAGCAAGATATCTGAGAGTATCGAATCAATGGTATGAATGACATTTCCTTGTAAAAACCTTTAGCAATGTGCACGTATTCGTGGAATACATGCAAACATTAAGGACCATATACATGCAAATTTATATATTTAATAAAATGAATTGCTAAGTAAAAATTACAGATATAATTTCTATTTTCTAATAATCATGTTAATAATAATATTGAATACAAAATTGGAATAACAGAATAATCTTAATAAAATCTTTCCCTTCATAAATAAATCTAGACAATAATAAAAAAATAATAAAGCACATAATATATTAAAAAAGTTGCAACTCTCTTGCATCTTACTTATCGTTGCAGTGAATAATGGTGATTGTGCAGTCGCCCTTATTTTTAGTAAAGTTCAATAACCTTAGTGATAAGAAAGCTAATTCAGGACGAGGAAAATTTACTTCATTATTATAATGCAGTTACGTCTTCAATAACCTTAAACTTGAATATAAATATAATGTAATAGTATAATGTATGTTGTCACAATGTAATTTTCTTAACACATAGCTTAAGTATTTATTTTTAAATTTCCGATATCTTAGAGGAAATTAAAATATTATGCACATACATACATATATGTATATAATAACTAACTATTTTTTACGTAGGACTCCACTTGTGCTGTAGATTTCTGCATAAAAAGTGTAAATAGAATGGATTAAATGAATTTGGCAAATTTAAATTACACGCAAGCGTCTAAAAGAGCAAAAAATGTTATATTCTTACATAATGTCTTCATACTAAAATCAAAAGCCAATAGAGAAGTAATACAAATTACCCATTCTTGAATTCTAACGACTCTTTATTTTTTATTTCGGTCAACGGCCTTGCGGCACCATTGTGTTCGCTCCATTGACATCGATCTTTGGGGTTAGACTTAAATGAAAAAACTAATGTCGCTTAGAAATAAAGGCTTAAACGCGCATTCATGTGACAAGCGCGCACGTGTGAACAAACTCAATAACGCCTGACTTTTGAAATCAACCCTTTGCAAACTGGTTCTGATTGGAAGCGATGCAAAAAGTTATTAATAAATATATACATTTGATATTCTTCGGTAAAAAGTAATAGTTACGTTTGAGCAAACTGTTAAATTATTTTTACGAGCGAACAGTTTATTTAAGCCCACGCTCTGTCTTCGTGTTCTTCACACTATTTTTTTATAGATAATCTGAGCTTAGTACAACAAAGTCACGGTAACCGATCAGCAAAAAATGTTTATTAATGAGAGTTTTAACCTCGTGTCTTAAGAATTTATATGTTAGTTGCAATTATATACTTAAAAATATATAACTTTAATGTTTTAGTATTTTTTTTTTGTATAATTTAATCGTATAATATGAATAATTAAAGAGTTTCAAAATATACGTACTGTTCAGAAATGAACGGTTTAATAGTTTCGTCAATAAGTTGACTTCTTGTTCACTTCACATCATATCTAATTCACTTCGAATAATCATTATAATTATGAAAATTACGTATGCAACGTCGATTTCGTCATGTAATGAATGTGTACTACCCACATGTCATTATGCTCAATGATTTATATTTAAAAAAAATAAATTATCTTTAATTGTACATGAAGTTAAAATTGTACAGTAATAGTACGCGACGTGGATATTGTAGCAGTCAATAAAACGTTAGTTGATGCAATCGTACTAATTCCATTGTTTTAAAGACCCTCAGTTAAACAATAGATAAGGCTACCAAAAATTTAGGGTACGGCTTTGTCTTACATATTTATAGTTAGCGCACGCGGTTGTTTGGTCTAGGTATGCGATCGGATCGGGCGTGTGTTGACCGCGGCGATTCACCTTGAGACCTCACTTCGCCTCTTATAATCCTACTAATAAAAATATCCCTTCACCAGTTCCACTCATAAACAAAGTAACTGGCTACACAACTTGAGCGTTTAGTACAGTTTCGTACAATGCTCGAAGACCGGTCCGCTGCTGTGGGTGAGCGAGTTGTGGAATGCATGGGACGGACTGAGACGGTGTGATTTGAAAGTGTGCTCGAGTACGGCTATCGACTTTTTCATCGTCTACTATACTACATTATAATTTACATCTTATTTGGCTATCCATAAAATTAACACAACCAATTTCGTTATTTCAAAGCTCATAAATAGCTATTCTGTTATAATTATGACTTATGATATCAGTCGTGGGAGGATGTATTTTTTCATCACTCAAATGTAGGCACAGCTGAATGTTTATTAAATCAAAATTACCCCGTAATAACACGGTGCAATTTATATCTCGAATGGGTTGATTCCGAATCACTGCTGTGGTTAGATACTCAAATTATCATATTCTATGTATAAAAACAGTCGCACGCGCAACCAGTGACCTGTATGAAAATGTTGAGAAAAAATCATGAATAATTTTGTAAAGTTTTCCGCGTCAACTACATTAAAACTGAATGTATCAAGTTAGATTTTAAGATAACCGTTCAATTTGGGAAAAAATTAAATGATTATAAAATATGTTACTTCTACGTTCTAAATTGCAAGCCATTTCCGGAAATGTTAAGTTTTAGATATGATGAAGTCAGTGTATCTCAATAAGTTCAAAACGTTATTTGACCTATTTATCTCATTGTTAGGACGATGTGTTGTTTGTTTCTAGATACTATATACCACATATGAAAAAATAATTTATTTCACCTTACTTGTGTAATTTATTCATATAACACTAGTATCATTCCGTGGCTTTGTTTGTAATTATCCGAATTATGTACGTATATGAACCATATAAATGATTAGTTAAACTGAGCATTTTTACATAAATAGAGCGAGCGTTTTAATAACAAATTTTCATAACATCAATATTACAAAAACTGGAGACAACCATTCAATAAATATACAACTCTTATTATTAACTTATATAATGTATGAATATTACTTATAAAATTTCACTCATACTCGTTTAGTAAAAAAAATATTAAAATAACAGAATAAAATAATTGTATTTGTTTATAATTTGTTTATTGTAAGACCTTCATTAAGTTCTTTTATGTGGTAAGTAATCGCAAAAACAGAACGTATTCTTCATTCCTTATAACTACGATAGGATAGAGTGAATGAATTCTATAAACTGGTTATCGAGGAAAGTATGTTGAAAGTACATGCTCGCTTGAACACGTTTAACAAGTTTATTAGATCTTAATTGATCATGCATTATTAGCTCTTCTATAGGAAGTTCTCTATACAATAGTCGTACGGAGTATCGACAGTAAAGATATTAAGAAATAAACATTTTAAGATTAAATAAATTAACTAAAGTCTTTTGTTACTCGTAGTTCGTAACAGCTGTTATTTTAAATTCTTAAAACATGCGTATTGAATTATTATCAAAATATCTTAACTATTTGTTGAATCGTCTTGGCGCGGAATCCCCGATGTTAACGGGTCGCCCCAATTCGGGCACCGAAATAGCCCGCACGGTGTCCTAATTCTCTTGAAAGGTCCTGAACACGCGGCCGGTTTTTTACCGCGGGCCTGGAGTTTAACCCCGTGTGAGTGACCGAGCGAGGAACTTTGTTTTTTGGTGCAGTTTTCGGGGAAGCCGCCTTTGTTTGTATCCTTTTATCTCAAGATGTGCTTTGGGATTCCTGATGCAGTTTTATTTTCATTATTAACGTTTAAGTTAATTTTTTGTAACGTATAAATATTATGTCCGGAAATGTGTATGATATTTTTACTGTAATTATACATTTTAATGAATGCAATATTTGCATGTAACTTATACTGTGTCCTAAAATATTAGTATTCGTAAATGTTCTTGATAGATATAGTTAATTAATTATTTATAATAATTTCATGCTATATTATAAATTTCACAACACTACACTTATCTTTAAGCTCAGTAGAACCAAATCGAAACTTGAACTACCGGTTTCTTGGTATAGCAAGGCTTAAATCTGATCAAATAAATTGGAACTATATTTCACATTTATAACGTATATATAAAGTTTACCAAACTGTATACATTTATTCTAGTAAATATTACGCATCGCGGTTTTTTTTTAGTTTTTCTTACGAGATACAGCGATATCCATGATCTCCGCCTTTTCAATTGGTCAACTTCAAAAATACTTTTTTATGTGTTTACATTTCTCATGACTATTTTTTAAAAGAATACGTTTTGCCTCAATGGTGGTATAGGTATCGAAAAATAATATCATCGCTAAAGATGATATTTTAAGTTGGGGTACCTTTTTGCTAAGAAGTACCTATATATTATATACAAGGCTAGTGTGTCCATAATATTGATCTTAAGTTTTCAATTCATTTTTTTTTACAACAGAGAAATATATTGTCACTTTTTTATTATTATAATTGATCTCTAATTCCGTACTTATGAGATGGAAAGACAAATTTTATTATTATATTATATAAGCAGATTCTTTTATAGAGTTCCTAAATCAACAGCTAGCACGTCTAAGCTCAAACAGTGACTAGACTAAGCATACAAAATTCGTCACTCCCGTCCCGCTTCCCGGACCGGCTTCATTCGGCGCGGGCCCGTTATCTTTAGAGTTATAAGTTTGGGTGTGTATACTGTGGTAGCCAAATATCTGTGACAGGCGGGTCAACGACCGCGCACTAAGGCACCTGCAATCGCGTCTGTTGACATAAGAACTGAGCAACTGTCATGACGCCCCAAGTGATAATCAACGCGGTGCAATACACTTGAGATTTTGAATTAAGTTTTTGTGCGCTATTCTAAAAGGACGACCGGTTTCGATTGAGTGCCGAAGGAAGGAGGAAATTTAACGCAGACTTACGTCATTCGAATTTGATGCCTCTTACGAAAGACCGGGCTAATGATTAGCAAAACTTGTTACTTATTATATTTTTTGGTAATCAGCGGTAGCATATACGAGTACTTACAAAATATGTTGTTACTTTTTTAATATAATATATTATTTCACAAATATCAAAATATGTGTGATGTTACTTCAAGATAAATAGTTTACGGGTTAGATCATGACATACGCTAGTTTTTATTCATCAATATTAATACTTCTAGGTATATTGAAAAATATTGACAAGCACGGGATTTATGATTTGGACGAAATGGACGGTCTTAAAGCGGGTCTAGTCAAGAAGTGTAATAATTCTATAGGTACATACTAGCGACTCACTCTTTCCTAGATTGATTCCCCATACAAACTTTCATCCCCATTTTCACCCCCTTAAGGGATGATTTCTGGAATAAAAAATATCCTATGTCCTTCCCAGGGTCTCAAACTATAAATCGGTCCAGTAGTCTTTGACTTTATTCGTTACAAACATACAAAAATACAAATCTTCCCTCTTTTTAATTGTAGTGTAGAAGTTAAGGTGTAGATAATATTAAAATTGTAATAAATGATTAAAACAACATGAGGCTCTATCAGGTTTCAGTGACCGATGGATTTGGACGCTGATGCTCTCTCTCCATGTGCAAATCGAGGGCACAACCTTGTGCTAATTCTAAAAATTAGCACACTTTTTCTATTCTTCGCATCACGGCCATCGTAATAATTTTAAGTAAGCATTGCAAATGACATCACATATGTGTTGCTAAGTCAAAATGCCTTCAGACTAATGGGTATATATATGATTACATTGATTCACACAATTAGTTTTTTTTTGTTTAAAATAACTAAAACGACTTTACAATAATATTTTAATAGTTTTTACAATATTTTTTTAATATACTGGTTTTAAATCATGTCATTGACATCGTTTTTATTCAGAGTATTACAACATCCGGCGCTGCACCTTCATTACAATGGTATACTTTTATAAAAACGAAATATTGTAATTATTAAAGCTGATCATTTATTTGTAGGCATTTTTCTTAAATATTATTTAATTAAAAGAATAATAATTATTAATAATATTTTTGTTACTTTCTATGCCTTGTGCGTAACTACATAATATATATTTTGTGAGTAATTTACATTACATTATAATAGACATATTAAAAATTACTCATTACCCACTGCATGACGACACAGCTATTTCATACATACATTACCTAGCTATATTACTTCACTAATTAAATATCAACTGAAAAGGTGATTTAACATACACGTGGAGGCAACCTATATTTAAATATCAAAATCTTCGTAAAATAATGTAAAGGTAAATTTAACTCGTTACTTTCTAAGTAAATTCTATAAAGGTAAATAAATTAAAATTAATATTCATATGTGCGTCCTCTCCGAAGCCATTCCTAAACCATTGATCCGATTGTGATGAAACTCTGTGGGTTTCTGACGCAAAAAAAAGAATTTTTCTTTTAACGTGTCTTTTACGCGTTCCTAAATCATTCAAGCTTAGGGACGCACCCGAGCGAAGCGAGGAGAAGTCATTAGTATATAATAAATATAGCAGAGAAAGATGTCGTGAAATAAAATACTAACAACTTTGTTTAATTTGAATCATAATTTGTTCATCTTATGATGATATTGAGTAAGGTATATTTTAGGATGATATTTTTTTCAAACCATTTATTATTAGCACATTTACTTTAATTTATAATTTAATATGATATAATTTAACGTAAAATTAGCCATTTACAATGTTAATAGTGTTAGATAATAGTGACAGTTAAAAAAATGTTAATAAAAACTTCAATGAAACTATAATTGGGTTAAATATCTAAGCAAATATGAATAAAAGAGAGTCTAACAAATAATATACATCAAAACGAATATGCAATATATAATAGATAGTGATATGTACTAGTAAATACGAATAAAGGACCACCTTTATCCAATGAAGGCATTATTTCTAATGCTAGACTATTGGACTTGAGTCTAATTCAATTTGCATAATGTTGGCTACGTTAAGCTGTTTACAGTTGCATGTTGTTGACCTGACTCAGCTAAAGCCAGCAAGCTATATAAAAATGTCAGCAAAAAATACAGGAAATTTCTTGATACATCTAAAGTTATAATAATGTCAATTGTCTTGCCTTTAACTATTCGTCAGTCCCTAATAATAATGTTGACACAAATAAATAGTTTTAGAGAATTGAGGTCTTAGTCGCAATCAAATTGGAAATTAATGCCGCAATGAGTATATGTTATCTGCGCTGCTTGTAACTATTTTAAGTAAATAGGTTATTTTTGGTACTATTCTGCAATATATATTAAGTTTATATTGTAGAATCTTTGACTATATTTAAAAAGATATTTATTTCATCTATACTATCTATACTAATATTATGAAGCTGAAGAGTTTATTTGTTTGCTTGGTTGAACGCGCTAATCTCAGGAACTACTAATCTGATTTGAAAAATTCTTTTTGCATTAGATAGTCCGTTTACTGACGAAGGCTATAAGCTATATATCGTCACGGTAAAATGTACGATTCCCGTGGGATAGATTTGTTTTTTGTCTAGGGACGAACCCGAAGCGAAGCGAGGGTAAGTCGCTAGTATTTTGATATAATGCGAAATAAGATGTAAGTTCTGAGCAGTTATTATGACATATAATCAATTTAAAAAAGAAGTATAACATATTTAGATGAGGTGATAGTTTCTATCTATAAATACATAAATGTAAAATAACAAGAATATCAATATTACACAGCACAAATAGTGAACTAAATACATTAACTAGAATGTCACAGAATATAGTTAACCGCTTTATCAACAGTGACGAAATGTTTTGTAGGACAAGAGATCAGCTGAGCGGACGGCCGGCATGCGGGCCGCCACGGCGCGGCACGCGGTGCGGGCTGGCTCGTCGACACACGGACGACACTTTCCTACTGACATGCTATAAATATTCAGCGAACGCTTTGCCACTTGCCAGCAACCACTCTCATCGCGGCTTTCCTCACACGATACCCACCTAGATACAGTTTGGGCTCAATTTTGACGATCCGCTGTCTCTTCACCAGAAAAAAGATGCGTTTCGCGCGTACACTCGCGCTTTGTCTCAGTTATCCATCACTGCACATCCGCACCAATTGGAAAATCACGATTCCACTGTCACAGCTAACGGCGTCCGTAGCCCGGAGTCACGGCACCGGCATAGCACGTTCGAAGATCGAGGGTCTAACCTGTTGTGACGCGGAGTGAAATCGCCGAGAACCGAACCGAGTGGCGAGGTCGGAGTGACCTCCACGCAGCGTGAGAGTGAGCAGAGCCCGAGCGAGCAGGTGTGCGGGAGGTGCAGCGACAGCGAGTGGACGAGACGACGCGCGCGACTCTCTGCCGCCGACTGAAGGCGCGCCGCCTCACCACCACACGCGCACTCGCGCACACTCGCGCCGCCCTCTCCGCGCCGCGCTATGATCACACCTCGCCGGACGCATTTACCGATAATATTTTAAAATTTCATTCCCGATTTGACTTTAAAAACTCCATGTCCGACGAAACTCGCTCAGATAAGTTGAATATTTACCGAAAAGTGACCCGTTGCGAGAGTCTGATTACTTGCGCATTGAATGAATAGCGCGTGTGAAAACATTGAAAGCGCATGCGTATTGCATCTACCCTTATGGCGCCTTGTAGTTACAATATTGTCTAGTTTTGAGTGGTCCAAAATTTCGAATAATTAAGAATTGTACTTTAGCTTAAACATAAATAAAAAGTATATTATGTGAAAAAAAAAACTGTCATTCATTTTCGTTCCAAAAAAAGTGAAACCGAATAATGAAGTAGCATCAAGTAATTGCATGTGAAGAGGCAGAGTAAGGTCATCGGAATGCTTTAGGTGCGATGCTACAAATTGCGCAAATAGATGTTCCAATGAACTCGTTTAATAATAGCGGGTGTAGTGAGGGCGTCAGCGGCGAGCGTCGAGGCGAGAGCTAGCCTGCCGCGTATCGTATCACTACTCGACTATAATGCGAAACACGCTCAAGGTTGTCAGAGCACGTACGTCGGCGTCACGCACTGTGCTCGCTAAAATCTCACTAGAATCTTGAATGAGATAATTTCATTATGTCACCAATTTATAAAATTGCTTCTATCATATAGTATGCAATCAGTTGAAACTTCACTACACGTTTAATTATAATTAAGTGAATTTATAAGCAGATTTTAAATTACTTTAATGATCAATTGAATAGATTTAATGTACAATTAAAAGCTATATTTATGAATTTGTAATGATACAAAATAAATGAGAATGTGGTGAAATCATGACCAAGAACTATGATTCTTGGCATCAAAAGGAATTACTTTAATCACAGACATACATAATTTACATGAAATTAAACTTTATTTTCATGCCACTTTGAATCGTCAATTTAATTTAAAGAGCGTCAGTGTAGTCAGTCCGTCAGGAAGCTACCACCGCGCCGCCTCGAAAAGCAGTTCTGCTGAGAAGAGCCGGCAAAAAACTCAACAGTTGCTCTTTTAAATATCGCAATTACCTACATTCATAAACATAATATTGACGTAATATTTTTTTTTATTTATCTACAATTTCGATATAGTTTATTTAGTAATAATTATAAATAAATTACTAAATAAACTATTTCAGATCTAACTATATTTAGTAAATTAAGTTGTTGTTATTGTTTTTATCAAATTTTACTTCTTTATATTCAACAAGTAGAATTTGTGGAAAAAAAGAAAACGTTTGTCGAATACATTTAATATTGCAGAAATGTTTTTTATTTTTGGATTATAGTAGTTGAAGTGACATTGAAATGACGTATAAAAAGAGATACGGAACGCAGGCGTCACGAAACATCAGGCTTGGGAATAACAAATTGTACTCATACTGAGTGAGTGTGACATTTAATTAATATAACGTCAAAATAGTCGCATATACCTTGCCAAATTGACGTTTTTATGTTACACCTCCAACAAATGAAGCTAAAAATCCTTTTGCTGTGTGTTCATTGGTTAACTCAATTAAATCTTTTTCATCAAATATAAAAAACGAAACTGATCTATTTACATAAATTGTACATGTTATGATAGTTGTAATGTATTATGATAGTAGCATTAATATTCTTAGTTCACGCGTTTTTTCTTACTTTACATTGTGTTATTCTTTGTCAGTATTTAGACACATGAGTATTTTCTAGACCAGAACAAATATGAATGGACAATGGAGTATGTACCTAATAGATATTTTTTTATATTGTATATTTTATCTTTCACTGAATTTTTAAAAATTTCTGATATATTTTCTCAAATTTTCGAAAGTTGTGAAGAGTAAGCTTAATGATAAAATCGGTGGTAATTTTAAACAGGACACAAGTACACAGCGGGACAGTGTCATTTGAACAACGTCGTGTCTGTTCATCGGAGGTGGTCGCCCGGGATGCCAATCTGCACTTCCGCCGGCGCCCGGATCATTGCCAGAAACACTTAGGGGAAAACTCAAACGAACGTTGAAAGTACCTACTTCCAAATACGTAAGTATAATAATCGGGAGTTAAGCGACTGAAGATATGCTGATTTTATAAATTGCAAAAACGACAGCATTAAGTAATGAATGAAACTTTGCTTCTTAGATTATTTATATGTCAATAATTTAAGCTTTGCTTATCGGGCTGCTATTATATGTTTGTAAGTGTGTGTATATTTGTACGCTTTGACGCTACGCTGTCATGAAATAACGGATTTGGATGAAATTTAGTATACAAATAGACTTTTTAACGTTGAGAAAATGCATTTACGCATACCACCTGCAAGCATACAGGTTGTTATGTGGGACTCACTGGCAAAGCCAGTACTACCCAGTAAAACCCCAGCAGAACCTCCCCCGTCTGAGTGGGGCGTCGCAGGATCGCTCACGTACTCAATCACGACTAAGATCAAGTACCAGGAGCATTTGAATGTTTTAAGGCTAGCCAAAGTTCTCGGCATAGAGGCCTACTTAATGAGACGCCAGCTAAGGTCGTGTGGTCATAATTTAAGGATACACGAGGAGAGACTGGCGAAGCGCATCTTCTATTCTGAACTCCAGAATGGTAAACGGAAACGTGGTGGTCAGTTGTTACGTTACAAGGATGTTCAAAATAGACACTTTAAAAGATGCAAAATTGACCTCTTAGTATGGGAATAGCAGGCGCAAAATCGGCTCGAGTGGAGACGTCATGTGCATCGGCAGGTCAACGCCTTTGAAGAGGAAAGAAGGTCGCAATTAGACTCAAAACGTGACAACCTTAAAGCTAGACCCCCTACAGCTATAATTTACAATGTCATCAATGATGTTCTGACATGTCCGTTTTATGCTCGGAGCTTTTCGTCAGATGGCATCATCATCAGCATCACCAGGAGCAACCCGCGTGGCAAACCGTCCACCGAAGTGGGCCGCCTCCTTTGGCTTCACACTCGGCTTGGTTGCCGGAGGCTAATGAGCCCCCCCCCCCCCCCCCACCATAATCACCATAATCACATCGGGGGTAATAGACTATGACCTGGTAGAACACATACGCTACTGTTTGTAATAAAATTTGGCAAAAAGCGGCGCTGCCACATTAAGATATTATAAATACAAAAGACACCGAAGCGAAGCGATTGTAAGTCGCTAGCAAATTATATTGTTTTTACAAGTTTTCTTAAACAGAACACAAAGAGTTTGAAAAAATTGAACATGTTGCAAGCTTTTCAACAAATATCATTAGCGAGTAACTTGGTTAAGTAAGTAGAAAGTATTTAAGCTTTAAAAATATAAGATTATACCTATAATTATAATCAAAAAGACTTTCATTTAACTTTCATAGATATAAAAAATTATATATAAAAATTATATAATCTATGAAAGTTAATAGAAAGTCAATAGCAAGGTAAATTATAATAAATAAATCGATAATATTTAATAAAATTGTAAGGGAATGTTTGTGATGTAATGAGAGTTTTATTAATAGTTTTTAGAAACTATGTTTGTCTAAGCCGGGTTACTCTTAAACTTTTTAATGAGATTTTAATAATTTGGATTAAATGTATAGCTAAAAGCTTGTATTAGTCGAACAAACAAACAAAGACATAGCTTAAACTTTCAGTTGAATAATAATTAAATTTTGATTAAAAAATTAACTTAAAAATGGAGCCACGCTAGAGATACCATATAATATATGAAAATTGGTTCTCATTACTGGCGAAGATATCGCGTTACTTACACAAAAAATAAAACGAATTCAGTACCTCCTCTTAACACCTCCTGGTTAATTTCTAAGTTAATTGTTAACTGGACTGGTCGTTGACAGGTTAAAACTCATTATATAATAATTAGAGTATTATTCAACTTATTTTATGGTTGTAGAAGAAATAGAAATGTACACGACATTATAATATAGGTAGTATACACGCACATTTATACAAATCTGTTTCAGAAGTTAGTACGAATTAAATATAATAGTCGACCACGCATAGCTTTTTCTCATAACCGAAAACGGAAAAGAAAAGGGATGGGTGCGGTCTCCGTAGATAACTTTGGTCTCGTTGAATGGACCACCGGTTTGTTATGGTACTACAGCGTCGTGAAAGTCCGACTACGTGACAAAGGCCCATGATGGGCATGAAAACTTCTAAAGCCGGACAATGCCACATAAACGTTTAGGTCTTTTTGTAGGTAGTCGACGAAACATTTTCTCATTTTGTGCAAACGTTACTGCACCAACAAATGGTCGTAACTGGTTACAAACAAACTATTACGAACTTTAAATGCAATTTTGCGCGAGTAACATAATAGTCAATTTACTGGTTTTTGGAGAGGAAGACCAGCGCGTTCTTCTGAAATATATTTTTTAACGTCAAAACAGCGTATTGACAGGTTCTCCGATTTAGAATACTGACTTGTTAGGTCATTGCCCGCTCAGAGGATGCTGGATTCTTGATATTTTATAAACGTGATCATTAACCACCTTTTCGGGATATGTTATAATATTGGATAATAAATTTGCGCGTTAAGTGCTACGAGGATTTTATAATTAAAGTACAGATATGGTATGATGATATGAATTCAAGATTTCGTATGACTCTTGAACACCGCTGTAACAAAGGGTGGAACGGAATGCACTTATTTATAGTCAGCACACCTATACTTATTTCACGCTTACACATACACAAAACAAAAAAATCGCATCTTCAGAATCATGAATCTATCTATACACATAATAAAATTCTGAGTCGAATGTGTATATTAAATATTTTTTGGAAAATCTTATTGAATTAGTCATTATTATCAATACGGAAGCCGAATCTATAGTTTTTAAATTTTTGTCTGTCTGTCGGTCCGTCCGTCTGTCCGTCCGTTTTTACTGTGTGAAAACCGTTGAACTGGAGCGAGGGTGAGTCGCTAGTACACTATATTTTACATGTCGTAAAGCGACTTCAAAAACGAGAAGGACAATTTCGATATATTTTATTTGTATGACATTAGATGATTTTAAAATTCTTTTGATAGTTTTTTTTTTATTTTGCAACCGAGTGACGTCCACTCCGTTTTTTATACTTTTTAGGCATTGAGTTTTTCTTTTGAGTTGTTTGCAATTAACACCTTCAAAGGTCGCAGCGGCTTAAAGCCAACCCACTGCCTACGTTGCACCCACGCTACACCTCGGACGATTGATAATCGCAAATAAATCATTACGCATAAATAAAAACGCACGTTTATATAATTACAAAGGTGTGTGATTTATATCCTAACATTTATTTAATAGCGGGTGTTGTCATGATACAATTTGTATTTTTTCACTTGGATGAACCGATTATATACACATAATTTGTACTTGTTATTTATTGTGGGTGTATTTCAAAATATACTTAGAAAGTCGTAAATTTCAATACTTTTTTGATATGATGTAATTATAGAATCGTATAGCTCAGTGATGAAACTTTGCTCGATCAAGTTTGCTAGTTTGGTTTGCATAAAGTGTAAATGTTAATCTGGATCTCAAAGCTTAAAGAAATTAAGAATTATTACTGAACAGAATCAAAGGTAATAACAAAATGAATATAGCGTTCATAATATAATCCACTTGGTTTATTATTTTATCTTTATGGAAGTCAAATATCTCGTAATCGACTTTATATGAGTACGGACCTTCAATAGTTAATTATATTCTGTGATCTATATAATTGAAATGGTTGTAGTTGTACGCGACACACTCATATCGCTTGCGCGTGCGCAAGTAGGATTTCCTTTTTAGACCATGCCTATTCGTCCAATGGGTCAGTATGCGAGGGTGAATCTAATGTTTCCTATAACGTGTTTAGAGAATCATTGATGTATTATTATTTCACTACTGAAGTTTGTTATGTAATCACCAATGTACCATATAAACTGTAACTTATTTGATTGTCTAGGGATATTATAAAATATTTTCATAGAATTTTGCTTGGTTAAATTATTACTGTAAACGGACCAAAATAATACTTAGTAGTCGGTGAAAATCAAAATATTTATAAGACACTTTAAATACATTTTTTTTTATTTTTCAATTTACTTTGTAGTAATAGTGTGTAAATCGGTCCTATATCTAACAAATAGAAGCTAGAAGTATAAATAACTTGCTAGTACTCTATTACGATAACCTTATATAATACATAATATTACAAAATTGATATAAATAACAGATCGTTAACAATACTTGTATACAATTTTCTATTTGAATAAAAAACATCATACATATTGGACTTGTGTTATAGTTTTCATTGCCAAATTGCCTATTCCGATTATTAACGTGCGATTATGATAACCACTCGCCAGCGCGACCTAGAGAGGTGAATAAACGAATTATAATCGAGTTCAACCCAAATTTTTGACCTGATTCGATATAAAACCTTGTGTGCTAACGACCCACTTGACGTAATAGAGTAGAAAAATAAAACAATGTAAGGAATGCAGTTGGTCTTCTTTAGCTTTCATTAATTTTTATTTCATCCTTGTTTTTAATAGGTGTTAGCTTGCTTAAGGATGAAAATGTATATATGTTTATATTAATCCTGTGTAACTCTTAAACCGGTGTAATATATCAATTTTAAAAATGACATACTACATACATCATAACTTTTATAGAAACATTGGGCTATAGAAGACTATGATGAAAACTTTAAAATAAAGAAGTTGGAGATTATTTGGAGCAGTTGCATGCAACACACATCCATCTAAAGGTCACAGATTCAATCTTGAGGTAAATATTGGGGTTGTACACAAATTCTTTATTTACTACATGTATTTTTAATGAAATTAATATATAAATTGAAAAATGTGTTTAATTTAATACATTTCCTACGTAGTATTCTTATATTACTATTAATTTATTCATATTTTAAAAGACTAGCTATATGACAAGTTGTGCGAGAATAGATAAATATTCTTTGCGGTACCATTTATGTACATATGTTATGCACATCTAGGTATACAAATAAATAAAATTGAAATGTCTGTTTGTAATTTCAAAATAACAGTTTTTACTAATAAATACGAATATATGAAAGTATATACGGTATATATAAAAAAATAATATTTTAATTTTTTGTCTGTCTGCATGTCTGTCTGATCCGACTAATCTCCGAAATGACTGAACCTGATATTATAAGGAGTAGGTAATATAGGCTGCTTATATTTTAGAAAAATAATTATTTTTCCGCACAAAAGTAAAACCCACGAAATTCGCGTACCTAAGACGCACCTATCCGAAGCGAGGGTAAGTCGCTAGTTCAAAATAAATTACTTATATATATAATATATATATATATATATTTTACTTTTCATCATGAATATTATAAAATATCTTATTAATAAAATTTCTTTAGTCAACACTTATATAGTATATTCATAATAATTCAGTCTCTAAATATGTATATTTAGATCAAGTGTTTTGAAACAAAGAGCTATTCATTCGTACACTTGTAAGTACGCACGATATGCATTTTATTAGCCTTCTTGAACTGCATACTTGCAAATAAAAGGATATGTACCTATTACAACTTTTACAAATTATAGCAATATCTTTATATCTACTATTCTGTCTAAGATTGATTATTGTAATTTGCTTCAGCTATGGAACTCATGGATTTTTATATACACAATGTAATTAAAAAAAACAACATTTTATAATAAGTATGTATGTTTTTTTAATTTTCTATTAATGTTACATAACGAACGTACATATATTTTTATTTAGTTTTTTACGCTGTCCTTTATGAAGTAGACTAGATATCGCTATTTCGCTTATATTAGACTTCGACATTTGTATAATCGACACAAATATTTGACGTAATGTACCAGTTGAATGTGAACTACCATACATTTTTAATAAGAACTCTATGATATATACGTGTAATATATAGTTATTTTGATGTGTTCAAAATAACTGACGGTGAGCTGACTAGCCCCTAGCAGTCACGTTTTTGCGTGTTTCCATCAAGAGATGGGTGTTCAAAGCAAGCTTATTAATCGCTGGCCTTCTATCTGGAGGCAACATCCAGACATCGTTATGCAGACTGAGTTTATGACAACGCAAAAGGACCTATACTGAGACTATTTTATTCCTTTAAAACTATTGTTTATACTAGTTTTGCTCGTAGCTCCGCTTCTATAGTAAGCGGGGCCTAGATAAGAAGTAGCTTATGTCCCTTTTCATGGGGCAATCTATAGGTTCATTGATAGATTTCAAAGAAATTTGGCAAGCATATATTTCAAATTTCATTGAAATCTAGTGAGTGGTTTAAGCATTAAAAGGTAACAAGCATACTGACATAGTTACTGTCATATTTATAATATTTAGAATAGATATCAAAATACTGTAAGATATATCTATATATAATACCCTATCTTTGTTACTCGTACTCGTATACCCAAATAGTATAAGAACAAAACGAATCAAATTAGTCCAAACTCAAACATTTTACTTTTTAATAATCTTGACCCCATGATTAGATCACCTCAATGGTATCAAATTATATTTTTATTAAGATTTTTTATATTAAAAATTCATTCAAATCGATTCGACGGTTAAAATTTAGGTTAAAACGAACTTCCGGCATTTGATCAGATAGTTAAATGAAGCTAATAAAACTACTAAAGCGAGGAAAATGATCAATAAATTGCTTTACTTTCTAATTTCGGTGCATTTTATTATGTAATTAATATCTTGTTAAATATCATTTATTTTATCATTTGCATAAATAAAACTATCTTTTCTGATTTTTTCGTGGATTTCGCGAAAAAATCCGGAAAGATAGTTTTATTTAAAATGTCAAGTATTCGCGTAAATCTAAGAAAGTATCATTTGCATAAACTTAATTTGACACAATATAATCAGAAAAGGCATGTAATTGTATGAAAGATGAAGAAACAAAGCAGGTACTAAATCCATTTTTCGTATGCAATGAGCATCCTGCATTATACTGCGTTTTTTTTGTAAGTGAATTATAAATTCCTTCATTTTACGTATTCTCGAACATTAAGTACTCCTTATTGAAAAGCAATTTATGCATAAATGTGGCCAAGGTTATTGAAATATTCCAATTATTTTGTATTATTATAATGTTTTTAACATGGAAATTGCCCCAAAACAATTGCAATCAAGTTAATAAACAGCTTTAATGATAGATCATTGAACTAAGTCGTTTTATATCTATATGGCTATGGCTATATGGCTATGGCTTTATGGCTATTTATGGCTATTTTATCATGGTTTAATTAAAACTTGTGTCATTTTTTACGTAACAATAATGTTTGTGTTTTTTTACTGTTTATTGACCAAGCGAGCCAAACGAGCGAAGCGTCTGCTTCAAGTCTAACAAAATTTGTTTTTCTCTGTCAGTCTGTTGGTACTCCTCTACAGGTAGTATTTTACAACCGATCTAGATAAAACTTAGTATACAGGTGTTATAGATTTTTTTGCCGTCGGGGATTTTTGATTAGAAGGATACTTCTTCCAAAAAGGGGCTACTAAACATCTCCGCCTTGTGAGATCTGATTTCGATGGTTCTTTTTTTATTTGAGAGGTAGTAACTTTAAATTGGTGTCATAAAAATTTGGTGAAGATCTGATGAGGATCTTCGGCGTGATGAGCAGAATACCTTCTCAAAATGCAGTAAATTGCTCACAAAACTTCAGTGGTATATTAATTGTTGCAAAGAAGTTTGTTCTCGCGAAGTCTCCTTTTCGCAGAACTACTAGTAGATAATAGTTTTATGATAAACATAATTTTATGTTTATAAATAAGTTAGTAATGAAACAATAGATAAGAGGTACAGAATTACATAACATTCTCTTAAAATGAAAGGTATGTATAAACAAATAATTAATCAATCAAAAAGTGAAAACGGGTTTTCGATATTATTAGAGAAACTTGCGAGGGCGGTCGATTGATAAATTACAATAATTACAATAATAATAAACGTAAATTTATTATTATTGTAACTTATGAACTACTCAATTATATAGAAAAAATAATATTTATTAGCTTTTTAATAAATGCTAATTGTTTTAGATAAAAATATCAATGTACTATCGATAAAAACATTTTATAAATGATTGTTTTTAGATAAACGAAACGAATGAAGAAAATGTTATAAATTTCACAAAAGATCCCGCGTTTGTCATTTAAAAGGAAACATTTTAAAGCGTTTGAGCTTGTTATTGCGTTGTAAAAGTTATTCCAAGAGAGCCAATAATGAATCAACTCATAAAGCGAGTCTTATTGAAAGTGCAAGCAGTCTACGAAATTCATTCCACCACTTGCGACTGGGCCACTGTGCATGTTGCATCGTCTTATAAAAACGACATATCAATAAACATTTTTGATATTGAAAAATAGGCTTTGGTGTTAATATATATTGAGTATATTGTTGTTTGAAATGATTGCACGTTAAGCCATTTAAATGTCACCAATACACCACTATTTATAGAAGAACTAGTAGCGAAACCTGTGTAGCAGGATAGTGGTCTTAATGAGAGGCAGAGTTGGATTATTGCCACATGTACTACGACTGAATGATGGCTTGCTCTTATCTATTTACCTGGGATCAAACGGCACGTTTAAAGGAAAAATATCAAGATTTATTTATATGACATTCAAGCTAATTTATTTTAGTTGCTTATACTTTATCAAAGAAGACATTTTTATGTAAATGTTTGAGTGACATTTATTTTTTAAGGATTTGAAATTAAATATGTAGTAGGTAGCTCTAATTCTGTTAGAAACAATATATTCCATTTCTTATTTATAATGTTGATTATTTGCAGAATAACCTTGAAAAAATTGCAATGAATTCAATATTTATACATGAAAATAAAGATGACAGGAACATAAAAAAGTTTCTAATAAAGTTATGAGAAGGTCCAGTCTATGAATGCATTCACCACATTTGATATAACATTCGCAAATGGGTGGTGAATGAAGTCAAGATCAATAAAAAATGTTGAGTTTTTTTTTTACTTATAATAAAAAAGAAATAATAAATATTTCTTCTATACTCGTATAACATTAATAATTTAAGACTAGACAGCTTTATGCAAATTAGTTACAGGTTAGCTATTGTTATACCTACATGATACATATATTTATAGCAAAATTATAAATTTTATTAATAAATTTTAAGAATATATAAATTATAATAAATTTTTAGTCAAGACCTAGATCTTTTTAAATCTCTAAGTGATCCTAATTAACGTAGGTAGCTTGCAGATTCTTCAAACCGTTGTTAACTATTTATAGTGCCAATTTCATAAATACTTCGACGTAGAGGCAAATATAAATCTTTGAATATACATAGAATCGGTGTTATTACTGTACTTCTAAGTACTGACCAAGTACTAACCTCGGTGGGTAACTAATTACTAAACCTAATAGCCAATAAATGTATCGACGTAAGGATGAAAAATCATCTGACACGCAACAACTTGTTTAAATTTATTCCTACCAACAGACATCTCATTTGTAGTAAACTTAAATAAAACACTTGTATAAATAAGTCAGAGCGATATTACTGGAATTTCAAAATCATTAAAACATTATTTACCTAATAGCTTCTACCTACGGGTTCGCTTGTAAGTGTATTTCAATTTAATCTATAACCACTAACATTTTTATCTTTATTTTTATTCGATGGATAGAAATAACTTTTGTTTCATTATTTATTGCTATATTTTTATCTGTTGCGATTAAATGTATAATAAAATTCTCAATGAAATTCGTCCAGCCAAAAATTAGCTTTAAATTGTGCCATTGAAAAAAATCGACAGACGATTTTGTTCAATGGCACAATTTAAAGCTATATAATCTAGCAGAACCCGCAGCTTCGCTCGCATTTAAAAGTACAAAAAAGAAACAAACTCTCCTTTACAATAATGTATAGAAGTCTGCCTGATTTGTTGACATTTATGATTACTGCTCCGCCCCCTTGGGTAGAAGCGTGATGATATTATATAGCCTAAGGCCTTCTTCAATAAACGGGCTATCTAATGCAAAAAGAATTTTTCAAATCGGATTAGTACTTCCTGAGATTAGCGCGTTCAAACAAACAAACTCTGCCTCTTTATAATATTAGTATACTTGGTGTCAAACGAAAATACTTTAGATTTGATAATATCAGTCTTTACACGATAGCAATACATTTTTACATTAATACAATACACTTTTTGATGTGTTTAGTCCTTTAGGCTCAACTTGGAAATGAACAGATATTTTTGAGTTTTTCTAAGAGCACAGATCATATAATATATGCTAAGAGGAAGTAAACTCATTTTTTGCATATAATTTAAAACTATATACGTAAACATTTTAAAATCTATTAAATTGAGCGAAATAAACATTTTGCCAAGAAAAAAATATGCCTTTAAAAAAACGCCTCTACAGCATTTTGACTTTATAAAATGATTTTTTTTGAAGTCGAAATGCTGTTTTGACTTCATAAATTAATTTAGGACCGGTATATTAATTAAAAATAAAATCTTTTAAAGTTAATAGGAAAAAAAACTATTGTGTAGACAGGCGCTACAGTTTTATTATGCCCCGGTGATGCGAACGACATTCTATTGGCCTTCGTTGGGCCAACGTATAGCTAGCGTCAAGGTGAAGCTGTAGAGTCAGCGACCTATGTAGGGCCGATATCCTGCTTATTCACGAGACCCGTAGCTTCCTTCGATGCACGTGATTATCAAGTATGAAACTGTGTCATGTTTTGCCAAAGACAATTTCGTAAAAAAATAATTGGTCGGTATTTTTTTTTTTCAACTTTAATCTATGATTAAGGAAATAATTATAAAAGCATATATTATTATAATATAATTTTTATTTCATTATTTACTTATATCACTTTATATGAATATCTAAAGTATTCATAGAAGCGTTTTTCAAGTCCCCCATCTAACTCAGACACAATTAAAATAAACTTATGGAGCCCATGAAGCTTACTGAGAACAGTTTAAGTACATTGGTTTCACATGGGAAAGTGCTTTTCTCTACTTTAGGGAAATTTTATTCAGGAAGCAAGATAATTGTTTCTTGTCCAAGAAGTATGTAGGTAGTTGTTATTCAAGTAGGTACCACTTATTGGACGCCAAACACGTTTGTACACAAATATCTCATTGTCTAGTCTCGAATGACGTAGATGAAAATAGGCAATTATTATTTTATTCACGTGGGAAAGGTTGATGAAATTGTAAATAACAGTGGCAATTATTTTCTTTCATTAATATTAGGTTTCTTTTTAAACTGTACAAGCAAAGCCGTATCAGACTATTGGAGAGGATTTTCACATGCTAGTGTTCTACCTTTAGAACACTAGCATGTGAAGATCCTCTCCTATGTGTCCTTATACATAAATTATTCTAGAAAGGATACTAATATAGATAAACCCGACCCATACAAAGAAAATATGTAGATATGTAACTCTAACTTGGATTATTATTTGTCTATATACAGGATATATGATGTTTATCGAAAGCAAGCGAAATATTTCATTAAGTTTATGTAATAACAAAACCACTCCATCAATGAAGTACGTATTACAAAATAAGTCGATGATATTCAAATAAAATTGCACTGGATTCAACCCTTTATTTCATTTTTCCTGGTTTAGGGGGTCTTTTATAAAATTAAAATGTATATACGAATATTTAGTATGGACCAAATTCATACATGTAATGACATTCTATCAATAAATGACAAAAAAGTGAAAAAATCTATATTGATTTTCTCTAACATAAATATAATAAGCGTATTTGAGATGAAATACGCTTTTTGTATGTTAGAAATACTTAATACTTAATTATACTTTTTCAAAAGTAGAGTGCCTCCACTCTAAAAAATCCGTTTTCTTTTTTAGACTGTAGAACACATATTTTTTAAGTATCCATTCTTGTAGGATTTATTTCTTATAATTTTTGATATGATTAGATGTAATGTAATTCACGTAAAAGATGTCTCCTTTAATTTATTCTAGCTCCTTTTATAGACCCTAATGACGGAGAAAGTCATGATCCATGATTTTTAAAGCGGAGTCAGAAATAAATATCAATGGTGTGGTATATTTTATTGATGCATTTATGCGATACTTCATAGAGACGGTCATGCGCCAGCGCAGCTCAAGGCTATGATATAATGGGTAAATTAGATAAAAAAAAGTATAGTGCATATGTAACTATATAGTTAACTACATGATTTGCATTAATTAAAGCAACGACTTAGTCGTAATTTAAAAGTCATATATATTTTAAAAGAAATTTAATGAACACTGCACAACAAAAAAATGTTAAATAATTTATGCATAATGTCATGCAGGTACTGAATATTTTAACCATGAAAAAACTTTTATTTAAGACGGTAGAATTAAAACAATTCGTTTCCGAACTTTGGCCTGTTTAGTATTTATATTTTTAATATCAATCTACGTGCGTATCATGTGATTGTTGCTTGAAATGAAATTTCTAAATTGATATTTACGTTCCATTTCAATTGTTTCAATAGATCGAAAAATTAAGATTTAGTTCCTACTTTACATCACATATAGTTAAAGTTTGCTTGTCTTGACTTTTTAATATTAGAGAATCTATTTACGCGTACCATCTGTAAAACAGGTGGTTATGTAGAGACTCATCGGCTAGAAAAGCCAGTAAGTACTACCCGCAGGATCACTTACACACTCAACCGTAACGCTTACTAAGACAAACTACTACAATAAAGGTGTTGCTCTCATGATTTACTCTGCTATCAGAGAAGTATCATAAGCAACTTTCATGGTACTTCACCCGAGGCCCGTTGACGTGGGTTGCCTCCTAAATATGTTTAAGTGTCACATCCGGCAAGATTACCGGATGCTACTGAGATTTAGATGTCAAATGAATAAAAAAACCCGGGAAAACCGGCCCAAAAAGCGAAGCAGAAGTAGTATAAATGTAGTACAATAATTTGTAATTGAAGCTCACTTTTCCCCTTTATTCATTTATTTTTTTAATCAAATAATATTTTCTGTGGGTAGACGCACAGATTACAAAATAAATTTGGAGATGTTATATAATATGACTATTTTAGTACAGCTTATCAATGTTTGGGTGCGGTGGGGACCGGTGACTTACAATTGCAACATCCGACGCGCCGTCTGCCGCGCCAATTTGCGCGCGCGCAGCAAATGGTCACCGCTGCACCCACAAAATAGCAACTGACGTCGTAAACTGCATCTATTACCTCATCCTATTGTTCACTACGTGGGAGTGACCGCTAAATGGACACAAATGATTTATGACGATTAGATTTTATATAACACCGTCCGTGCACAGCAATGTGCGTGACCAACTGGTATTATTCCTACGGAATTACCTTAATTTCGAAAGCAAGGTCGGTCATCAGCCCTTACACAAATTAGACGTTTTAGAACCGTAAATCTATATATACATAAAATGCTTTGTCCTGACTGACTGATCGATCAACGCACAGCCTAAACCGCTGGTCGTAGAAACGTGAAATTTGAAGAACATATTCCTTACACAATGTAGGCATCCGCTAAGAAAGGATTTTTCGAAATTCATCCCCTAAGGGGGTAAAATAGGTGATATAAGATTGTATGAAACTTTGTTATTCTTAACGCGAAATTCACAGAAAGTGGTATTTAGCTTTTAGATGAAAAATTAGAAATATATGTATTAGGTTTTTTTCGGAATTCATCCCTGAAGAGAGTAAAAGGGGGTGATAAAGTTTATATGGGCAAATAATTATTTATGATCAGAATTACTTGAAACTTGGTATTTATGCTCTTCAATACAATTATGTAAATACGTATTTTAAACATTTTTGAAATTCATCCTATAAGGCTGTCAAATAGGGGATGAAAGTTTGTATGAAACTCTGTAATTAATGCACGGAAAATGGTATTTACCTTTAAAATGAAAACTAAAATAATACAAATATCATTTTTTTTCGAAATTCATCCCTTCAAAGGGTAAAAGGGGGTTGTGCTGTTTATATGAGGAAAAAGTTGTTTATGATCAGAATTATGTGAAACTTGCTATGAATGCTCTTCAATACAATAAAATAAACATGTATTGTAGTTTTTTTTAAATTCAGCCCCTAAGTGGGTAAAACTGGACGGTGAAGTTAGAGTTGTTGATTATATTTAAATAGAGTAACATGACTCAAGTCCTCCGTAAGTGCACACTTACTGTGTGGGATATAAAGTAGAGTAGTAAATCCAAAGGAAAATTATGTGCAACTTTTCGGCTGGCCACAGCAGCTACAGCAAAATTAGAATGGCAATTTATATATGTAACTTAAAAAAAAGAAGAAGGAGGGAGACTGTAAGCTTCAGGTGTACATAGCATAGGCTCTTTAAAAATAACGTAGATGTTAGTCTGTTAGTATGTTAGTTAAAAAAGCCATATTAGCCGAGTAACATGACTCTAAAATCGTAAACATGTATACGTTTGTATCATTGTATTCTCTTTCTCTAACTTTGGAGAGATTGAGAGTAGAAAAATGTGCAAAAAATACAGGTAGTGGAGCTTGCTAAATATACGCGTAATATCTTTTAAGATACTGGATATTTTGAGTTACGATCGCTGAAATGAAATTTGTTTTCCTTTTTTTTGCAAGTAATAAAGTTTGATCGCGGGCGAAGCCGCGGGTTCTGCTAGTAATGAATAAAGCTACACCATTCTATCGGATTTATTGTTAGATATAGTCGATATTGAGGCCTTACCTCATATAATGTACACGACCCCTTTATCGGTCATCATGTACGTGTACATACTATTTTAACAGCTCATTGTATGTGACTAGACTCTATAAAATGCCATATTTGTGCGATTTCAATGTTTCGTCTGGAATTTTTTTTGTATCTGCTTAATCTTTTGTCGGTTTAAATATGCGAAAATAAAACTTATATATCATTACCTAAAACATATAACGTTATAAAATTCTTTTTGCTTTTACTCAGTATTTATTGATTTTGCACCAAGTTTTATTTGAAAATCTATTTCGCATTCCTGCGAGAACAAAACAATGGCTAAATTGTTTAACAAAAACGAAGAATAGTAAGTAAGCATACTATAGTAACAGAGGGTCACGGTTTTTATGTAAAAAGTCAATGTAGTGATTTTAAAATAATTTAAAGAATAAGTGACGTAAGCGTAAGTGCACATTAAATTATTTCCTTCGTGTTAATAAAGCGAAAGAGTCGGTTCAGACCGTCTTGGAGTAAACAAAGTAATCAATTAGGCCTCTAGCTGAGTAATGATGCAATAAATTTGCGACTGCCACAGAACCTTCGCGAAATCAATGGAGTAATGAAAATTTAAGTCTAATGGAGTATCATGACATGCCACAGACAGACGTGACTACATAGTACATAGGCCAACCTAAATTATTAACTCATTATAGAGCATACAAGTAATCTTGTATAGGAAAATTTATTAAAATGAGATATATTGTATTTATACTCGTACATTATACAATATATTATTATTATACATTTTGTTATAGATGATAGTATCTCTGCTATTATTATAAAGAGGTAAAGTTTGTGAGTTTGTGAGGTTGTAGGGGGTAATCTCTGGATCTATCGAGCCGATTTAGATGAAATTTGGTAATAAGATATTTTAAGATCCTGGAAAGGACATAGGATACTTTTTATCCCAGAAATCATCCCTTAAGGAGGTGAAAATGGGGATGAAAGTTTGTATGGGGAATCAACCTAGCGACGAACCGAAGCGAAACGAGGGTGAGTCGCTAGTTATACATAGTTATACTACTTCCATCTCTCAAGAACTAATTTCAAATACATTTTAAATTTGGCTAAATATACATACGAATATAAATTCATAAACTTATGATTCAGAAACTAAAGATTATGCGAATAAATTAAATATTTCATTTGACAATACATTGTTTTAATGTAATAAACATTTTAAATAAATGTATATTTAAGTTTAATATCTGCTACCATTATCAAATGGGCTTTAAAAAAATGTAAAACTGTACTGAGTAATTAAAAACTCAACTTATCCCACTGGACGGGACCCCCCCGATGTGTGTTCACCTCGTCGTGATGGATCCGGCAATCCAGCCGGGTGTGACGCCAAGAAACGCACTGGGAGGTGGCACACTTCTATAACCGGTGAACCATGCGTGTTGCTCAAGGTAATTCTCTGATAGTATAGTGGACCGTAAGAGCAACCTCATGGTTGTTGTCGTCTGCAACAGACCACAATAACCAGGTTGACCGGCCGTGGGGGTGTCATAGTTGAGTGTGTAAGCGATCCCACGACACCCCATTGAGACGTAGGTGGTTTCGTTGGGTTTTAGTGGGTAGTACTAACTTTTTTAACCGGTGAGTCCTACATAACCACCTATACGTGCAGGTGGTATACGTAAATGCATTTCTCAAACTTAAAAAAAGTTTAATACGGAAAGAAATTATAATATTATTATAATACAGGTACAGTACATTTCCACATACAGCTTTTTATATATATACGTACATGTGCTTGCAAGTGAATGCCAATTTAGATCCAATTCTTAATAAAAATTTAATCAGCGTCCCATCGCTAAAGTATAATATTTGAATCCAAGAGAGTGAGTCACACTCACCATTTTTGGTGTCGACCAATTAAACCTCAATGTCCTTATGACTACTAATCTTTAAATTTTCGAAAGGGGTTTAATTTTAACTCTTATGTTGAAATTTCTGTGGAAAAAATAGTTATTTAATTTTATCAAAAAAAGAGCTGTCGCCGGATGAATATAGAATTTGTGTGAAAATAATAATATTTGGCATTAGTTTGTAACTTATAATTGCTACATAGCTTAATCAATTCGTAGATTTTATAAAACACAGTTGAAAACTTCTTCAGTATTTTCTCCCGAACATTCGACAGACGAAGTCGCTTTTACTAAATATGTATAAAAAATATAATATATGAATATTGAAGATCACAAAAAATACTAAATAACCTTATACATTGATTGATGGATCAGGCTTATAACGTGATTAATAGCGTATCAATATCGATGACACTGACTGTAATTTAACAAACTTCGTGTATGTTATACATAAAAGAATGTTTGTATCATTTAAATTTGTTGATAAGGTCTGAACAAAAGTTATAACAAGTTATAAGCTGTTTGTATTTAGCTTTTGACTTTTAAACTTATACCATGTTAGTGAGTACTGTATACAGATTTAAATATTTTTTTTTACTATTATTAAGATAATTGCGTCAAGGGGTAAATAGAAAAGTATGACTTAATATGAACTTTAATTACTTGAGAAGTTATTAACAGAATTATTAAAATTATATAATTATTTTCATTTCAGAATATCATGCGCTTGTTATATCAAATTTTAACATTAATATTGCGAGAGAGATTGCCAAGTCTAAAATAAGTCAATAACTCATAAAACGAAACGGTCACCTTTATCCCTGTAAATCAATTTAAATCAAAAATTTAAGTGTAATGTAAATCGATACATCTGTGTTCAAATGATTCATAAGGAAATCAGCAAGTAAGTAACCTGAAACTCTCAATTGATCCCCTAATTCGTCCACTTGAACAGATTAATATTTTTATTTTAACGCTAATATTATAAAATGCTGCAATAATTAGATGTTTCTTTTCATCTCAAAATTAGCATTTTACAAAAATTTTAGTAATGTCTTTTTTACCGATACGATAGATTGATCGATGGACTGACGCTTAAAGTGCTCTCCAACTACAATGTATGTTTTTCCATATATATACATATATACTCGTCACATACCGTTTTTCTTTGTTTTTAAATTAATATGACACCACCATTGGTGATTACGTTATACATTAAAATAAAGTCATAAAACATGTACGAAATATTAACAAGACGAAACAATCGTACTATAATTTTGGTGCTTTAAGCTGACTTTGTCTTATCTAAAAATGACATAGTCAAATTCCGACCTGTGTGGTAGCAGACATTACCAACCATGAAGTAAATATGCAATAATTTATAAGTAAATCAGCAAAATATTTCTTTACACAAAATATCGTTATGGAAATAACTGTAGATACAAATGAAGCTAGAAGAAAATATGAAACAAATACGAAAAAAAAAAACACGAGTCCGGGCCTTAATGAGTTTCTATTGTGAAGTTTGAAACGAGGTCGATTAATCAAGCAAATATGTAGGGATGAATTAAAACGATTTACTCAAATTCAGGTAATGTTGCAGAAGAATCAAATGACGCTATTTTTATTGCCTCGTAAAATGGAATTTTACTAAGGTAAGATGTAAAATACGCTGGTAATAAAATCCTGCTCAGCCGTGCACCGCGTAGACAAGCGCACACATCCTGTATGGAAAATATGTAAAGAAAGCGTTATTATGCATGTTTTGACTTTGCAAGCGGTTAAAAATATCACTGTCGTCACACACCTTATGAGCATGTAAATGTATGTAAATATTAGCTAGTAACTTATAACATACAGGGGAGGTTCGTTATGAAATCTATTATATTATATGTGCAATTAGTAAAATTTAAAATTTGAATGTTATTTTTTTTTAATATATGTTGCTGGATTGCGATTAGGGATTGCAATCCGGAATAACGGATCCGGTAATCCGGCGGATCCGGCACCATTGAACGTTTACCGGATCCGGTACCAATATACCGGATCCGGCGACCGGATCCGGTGCTAGCAATTTTTGGCAAAATAATAGAGATGTTGCATGTATAGGCCCTATGAAGAAGAGATTCGACCCTGTTAAAGGTAGACTTTCGAAGCAAGAGTCAATAACGCGGCGTTTATAGCGTTACCGACGCCGCGTAAGTTGACTGGTGTCAGTGACGCCTTGGTGACTTTGGATGGCCACGACCGACGTCCATCATCGTACCGCCTTTGCCACGCCCACCACATCTCGACAGCTCTTTTAAAAGTATTTCCGTCAGTGACGCTGCGCTCGAACGTCGTTCCCTACGTTTACATAGTGCAAGCGTCAGTGAGGTCGCGACAGGGCGGCAGATTAATGCACTATGAATATGTAGGAAACGACATTCGAGCGCAGCGTCACTGACACCATGTCAGTGTCGCTGCGACTGTGATGTTAGACCCTAGCGTTGCTGCAGCGCTCATGTTCGCAGTGTCGCCGCCGCCCACGTGTATTTTGAGGTATTTTCAATAAAAAATCATAAAATGGCATCTGTTGAAGCGTTTACTGAAAATGATGAAATTTTAATTACACTGGTGTCTCGGCATCCATTGCTTTATAATTAATTTTTTATATTGTTTTATAATTAATAACGTAGAAACCTTCATTGTTTCGACTTTTTCATGAAAATTGGATGAGTGGAAGGCTCTTTTTACACTGAGATAGTATCTGATTATGAATAATGAAACACTGGAAATAACTGAATCAGCAGTATTTCTAGGTATAACACTAGACTCTAAACTCCAGTGGAATCCCCATCTCTCAACACTTGCAGGTAAACTCAGCTCCGCCGCCTATGCAGTTAGGAAAGTTAAAAACATAACAGATATTAACACTGCCCGACTTGTATATTTTAGTTACTTTCATAGTATTTTATCGTACGGAATACTTCTTTGGGGCAGTGCCGCGGAAATTAATTCGATATTTATTCTTCAAAAAAGAGCAGTACGGGCTATTTATGATCTAAGAGCTCGTGATTCCCTGCGAGATGTTTTCAAAAAAATTGGTATTCTTACGGTTGCGTCACAATATATACTGTGTAATATATTATTTGTTCGCAAAAATCTAAATAATTATGAAAAAAACAGTGATAGACACACATTGAATACTAGGAATAAAAATAAGCTTGTTACGCCTAGATTTCGGCTCCAAAAGGTGAATAAATCCTTCATGGGCCTGAGTATACGCATATATAATAAGATTCCACAAATTGTCCTAGATTTACCGCTTCAAAAATTTAAAGACAAAATTAAAAATGTTTTATTGAGTAAAGCGTATTACACTGTTCAAGAATTTCTTGTTGATGAAAATGTGTGGAATTGAGTATTATTGAGTCATATGCGGGCTAGCTATATTCTTATGTTAATAAAATAAATGTAATATCGATATTTAAAAGAGCAACTGTTGAGTTTCTTGCCGGCTCTTCTCAGCAGAACTGCTTTCCGAGCCGGTGGTAGCTTCCTCACGGACAGACTACACTGACGCTTACATTAAATTGACGATTCAAAAGCACTTATAATAAGTCTAATTGAATAAAGTTTATTTCATTTCATTTCATTTCGAATTAAAAGGCCATCATCTTCTTCCTCTTCTATTCTATCAATTCAAGATAATCCATAATGAAATACTTTTATAAGAGCTGTCGAAATGTGGTGGGTGCGGCAAAGGCGATGGAAGTCTGTCGTGGCTATCCAAAGTCACCAAGGCGTCAAAGTTGTTATTATATATGTTTTATTTTTTATAAACTACCTATATTAAGTACAATGACACTTGATTAACTTACTAACAGTTCATTTTGAACCGAAAAGCGAAAATTATCCTGATTTAATCAATCCGGCCGGATCCGGTCGGATCCGGCCGGATCGATGGGAATCCATTCCGGATCCGGCCGGACTGAAAATGACGCCGGATTGCAATCACTAATTGCGATGCTAGAGAAACCAGTTTGACAGTTTTTATAACTTCTGTGTCTCGGTATATTTAATCGTGGTTCATTTGAGACAGTATATCAATGGTTTTTTTTTATCCATGTCATTTATCATGTAATAATAGTTTGAATAAAAACATAACTAAACTAGCGACTCACCCTCGCTTCGCTCGGGTTCGCTTGCTTCCCAATACAAACTTTCATCCCCATTTTCACCCCCTTAAGAGATGATTTCCAGAATAAAAAATATCCTATGTCAATCCCAGGGTCTCAATCTATCTTCGTACCAAATTTCATTTAAATCGGTTCAGTAGATTCAGAGATTACTTCCTACAACCTCACAATCTCACAAAATCTTTATAATATTAGTATTGATACATCTGAGTAAGACCTAAACAGTAAACACATCTCCTAGCTATCAATCACGCTTGATTAAAAGGATTGTGTACATAATAGACATAATATGTAAATGTGGACGGAGCCATAGGCATAAACTAGTGATAAAAGCATGTAAGGCATGTGAATTAAATATTAAGTATAGCCTGCAGGAGTTACAAAAATTATTTTTTTTTTAATAAAAAATATGCATGTTTAATATGGAGTGCTAAAAGATAAAATGTCAAATATTATTCAATATATACATTTACTTTTTAGTAAATAGTTTAAAATATGATTATTTTATTTTAAGTCTATTCTGGCGCTTGTGAGTAAAAATCCCATCAAAAACATAAATGTGAAAACAGGAGCCAAGTTCAATATTAAGAATATGCGTAGTTGTCAACTTCACGGCACAGGCAAGATAAAAATTAATTGAAAAAATTTCATATTTTAAGAATTTACTGTTTCCGAATTTTTCCTTTGTATGCTTACAATTACCCATCTAGACACCAAGTTTCAACTTTCTAGGTCATCTGGAAGTGGGTTAGGTTTTACTATTATATATCAGTCAGTCAGTGATAAAAATGCTGATTTTTAGGCGTTAATAACTCAGTAACCGTTTAAGCTGTATTTATAAAATTGGGCATTCTAGTTAATCTAAGGAGATTAAATAAATGAACTAAATTTCATGTGTTTATTTTAAATAGATTTTGAGATGTTACGAGGTGAAAAGTGGCTCTAAATGGTTCGTGTAAAATATACACACGGTACTGCGTCGCCAGTTCGTTTTGGCTTGAACTTGGACACGCTACCGCGTGTCTTGATGGCGATAGTTTTCGAACAAGAAGTTATAAGATAACCCGTTTAAAATGTCATTCTTTATTTGCATGACCAATTGAATTATAAATAAGAAACTTGTAGTATATTTCAGTCAAGAATTAAATATGGTCCGTATTATGTAATATATGTACTAGGTGCCTGTCCTTATTGCGTGCGTTAAGGTGGGTGGGCTTTCTTTACCCTCATACAGGCCAAAGAATAGACCCGTATCGCGATTATATTTCAAGATATATTGTATAATCCATATTGTTATATAATTCAATATATCAAGTATTTTTTTAGAGCCATATATATACGAATTTTTGCCCGCGTATCCACTTGTGTACTTCGGATCATTTATTTATAATTTCTATAATAAAATATGATAATGTTATGATTTCGAATAGATATTTTTTTTGCATTTTATAGCCATTAATTAAGGGATATAGAATCCTTCCTGATAAAGAGCTACAAAACTTAAACTAAATTCAAAGCGAATTGTTAGATTTACTTGAATATTTAACATTTCAAATAAAATTATATTTTTGGATTTTTTCACGGTTTTATTATTTTTTGTTCCCGACGCTTCGAATGCTTTACTGTAAATATGTCAAGTATTAAAAAACAGTTTTATTTAAAATATTTAAATATTTTATATAAATTGAAATTAAACAAATAAAAAAAACAACAGGTGTAGGTATATATACTAATATACTACTTAATTCAAATTCGTAAAACTTAATTATCATTAAAATAAAGCTACAAAATATAGCTGACGAAGGCTTAAAGGATTTTCTTGGAAATATAAAATTAATCTAAACATCAAACATAGTTCCTTTGGTCATATAAAGGAGCGTTCTGAAGTTAACAATTAAACGACTGAATAAAGTTTAATTACATAATTATAATTGAGGAACGTAGGTACCTACTAGTAACGACTTGTTATTATCAGAGTCAGCGAAATGTGAAAAGACGAGATAATTTCTTCATTTTCGCTTAAACTTATATTACGAGCATGTAGATAATTAAAGGTCGCACGGGTAGGTGTTAAGCAATTACGCCTTGTTTCATTTAAATCCGTAGTTATTATAATCGACAAGATGGCTGTACAATCTAGTTATACGGTAAAATATGTGTGTTCGTTACGTTCTTCTATTTTTAGTACATTTTAGTATTGCGTGTTAACTTTTTTAAATAAATATTTCTTTAAAATTGCCGCGCTTTTTAGTATTGCCATGTACCTAAAATACTATAGTCTAAAAGTTATCTTAAAATGGATAGATAGATTATTTTTATTTAAGTACCCGTAATCTAAAACAAATATATGAACTTATTTTTAGTTAAATTTTACTAAAACAAGTTACTTAATTTCAAAATTAATTTTAAGACATATACTCGTATATATATTTTTTATACAAAGGAATACTTATTTATAAAATGTTAGCTTCAGGTAGTAAATGTATTCATATTTTATTCATACGAACAGCTTAGCAACTGTACAAATTACTACAATTGAAAAACTTCAAAGAAAACTCGACACTCAATTTAATGTCAATATGCCGTGCCACCATCACTGTTTTCAACATTCGGGGGTCAATGTACGCGCGTGACGTCATCAATGACCTTCACGCGTAACTCCCCCCTCCGATGCACGCGTGAAAATGTCGCTGTTCAATGCGCTGGCCTCTTTACTTATGTTAACTCAACATCCTTGGTCCAACAATAGTTTTGGTTAGGATGAATCAATTCGTACCATTGCTATTTTTCCTATTCGGAACATAAAAAAAGTATATTATTATTTAAAAATAGAACTATTTACAAAGTGACATACATATATTTATAGAAATACTGAAAATACTTAATCAATATTTATAAAAAATATTTTTTAATTGAATTGAATAGTAAAATTAAAAAGTTATATAAGGGGGCATTATATATATTTTATTATTAAAACAATAAGTATAAAAGTCTAAATTAAAAATGAAAAAACCAATTGAAATACTAAAGTTAGTTTATATTGCATGTGTGTAATGGAAGATGAAGACTTTTTGCCGACTCGCAATCACTTAAACAAGTACTTAAACATTTTACTTTGTACGTAATTGCTCATTACATTAATATTAGTTTATCTTTACATCGTTTAATAAAATAAAATTTTATGTACAATTATATTTTTATCTAAAGAATTAAAACACATAGTATATAAAACGCATAAAAGTTATTATAAAATCAAAATAATTCATACACTGCCTTAAAGTTGTGCCTTCACAGAATTAATAAAATTGTACCTAAAATTTAATGATGATTTTATTGCTCACTGCCGAAACATCGATAAATATGGAGATCTTAATCGACACGGATCTCGCAAAAACATCAATACGCCTTCAGTTTACTTTTGCGATTAGTTAGCAATTAGGTAAGTAAAACGGGAGAATCGACCGTCTGACATTCGGCGCCCTTGTGTCGCCCTCGCTAACGCAGTCTTCATAAAGCATAACGTAAATATTTCAATAGGGTTGTGCAATTTGAGTCAATGTCTATCAAAAAGAGTATTTATTCTGGAGAATATAAGTATATTTGGACATAGTAATAAAACTGAGTGACCGTTTTGGTTTGACGTCGATACCGTATTTATTATTTCACTTATTTAAATAAAATTTTACTTATATATAATGATTTTAGGTCAACAAAATTTACATGTAGTAATGTATGTGATATTTTATTGCTAAACCACCTAACTGTTGAAATTAACTTTTAGTATCTACATACATATGTATTAATGCAAAAAGTGCGCCAATTAAAGTTATAATTTCTATATAAAAAAAGTTATAAAAAAAAATACTTACAAGTGCCTTTCTATTTAAATATAAATTTGTTTTAAAATATTTAATTAAATAAATTCTTGAAATGAAGTTTCGTCAGATTGAAATTTCAATAAGAGTAATGTTTTAGATGCTATAAAAGGTCCAATTTAACTTTGATTTAACTTAACAAGTCTATTTGATGAGAATTTATTGCGCATGTTGTAGGATTTATTATCCACTTTCAGTTTCTTTCACGCATTGTTTACGATTTCAGTCTAACAAGTGAATTAATCAGTTGAATAAAAATTGCTTTACTAGCCAGATGATATTTCTTATAGCAAGATAGATGGCTAAACTCATAAAAATTATATTATACTCTTTTAGGAATATAAAAATTGATATTAAGAGAGAAAGTGGATATAGATACATATAAATATATAATATTACATTTAATGATCTTGTCAATTTATTTGCTTTTATTTTTTTATATTTATCTCTAAAAATAACAACCTCCCGACCAAATTTGGCCACGGCGGCGAGTCTCATTGAGACTAGTCATCTGCGCAGGAGATATTATAGTGCACAAGTGTACGCGCAGACACAAGTGCACTCTCTATTCCTGTCACTCTCATACTCCGGTGGGACGACTACTCGACACGACCGGTGAGAGTTAAGGCGCAGGACCGACGGTTTTACGTGCTCTACAAGGCACGGGGGTAAAACACCGCCAACCTCTCAACTCCAGGCTGTTACTGAGACTTTAGACTAAACAGAAAGACTCAATAACTAAACTTGGCCAGACCCAGGACTCGAACCCAGGACCTCTCAATGTGCAGCCGTACTTGCCACTACACCACCGAGACAGTTAACTCTAAAAATTATAATATAATATGTATGTATAATGCATACTTTATTAAGTAACCTACCGTTTATCAAAGCGAATCCGTCTGATGATGATGTTGATATTGTCAGGATGACACTGTATCTGAAAATAGAGAAAAAATTACCTTCTTTTTCTTTTTTTACTTGAAAGCTGTTGAGACCATCAATAATTTTGAACTGGATAACAAATAAAATGTTATTGTTATTTAAAACTTATTGAATAAATTACAGCATACAAATTTTGAACGCTTTCCATATATGTTTATAAATGACAGATATCATTATGTACGAACTGCGAAGACCAAAAGCGTAGAAGTAAAATTAGGTTTCACGCTATCAGTACAATGTGACATCTTGAAAAAAAGCGATAGAATTATGTTTTTTCTTTTGAAGACAACTTTGCATTTAAATGTTTTAAAATAATGTACATATATTTAGTAGTTATATATAATAAAATAAAACATACGCACATACACACAGCTAGTTATGTGGAACTCGCCAGATAAAAAAGCCAATACTACCCCTTAAGATACAAATAATAAGAGAAGAAGACAATGAATAAATATCTTAGTAAATTACTCAGTTCTAGGTTCTAGTAACTACTAGTGTTATTTGACAATTATTATACATAATATATTATCAGGCTTTATTATAATTTATAAAAATTATAACGTAATATATATATATACATATATATATATATATATATATATGTATATATATGTATATATATATGGTATATATATATATATATATATATATATATATATATATATATATATATATATATATATACACCATAATTATACCATATTTAAATGTACGATTCAGAGGAAATTCATTGAAATTTGTTATCGTTTATTTTATGTAAATCACGATCGTGCCCAAAATTTTGAATCAAAGATTAAAACATTACGAAGCCATTACTAAGACTTAAATAATATACACAATAATATTTATTACAATAATTTTATATTTAGTTATCTGTAAAATTAATTTAAGTCATAAGTTAATTTTATTCTGCGAATAAATCTCTGCTTTTGGGAGTTTTAGGGGCGTTCTATATGAACGCCTTCTAAGCTCCTGAAGCTTAGGCGTATCAAAATATCATCTAAGCTAATTTTTAATCGGTTTAATAAGTAAGTAGTTCTCAATAACCTAAGTAAAAGTAGTTAACAATAAAGACTAAAGTTTTACAAGTTAAAAGTGGAATTTTAAATAATGTTAACATTATTTAAAATTGGTTGTAATTTTGATATTCATAAAAAAGTTGACCTACCGAAGCTACCGTCCGGTAGATATAAAGTATTTTTCATATCCAAGTTATTATTTATGTTCTTAGTGACTTTTTTGCATCAGTTAGGATTAAAACCAAAGAAAATAAGTTCCTTTTGAATCAAGAAACTCAGTATAATGTAATAAGCGTCTATATAAATTCAATGGTATAGTCTCAATATTTACTTGTAAAAGAAGTAAAAATGTCAGTTTGGTTAACATGATTTTATAGAAGATGACAAGCTTAGGGAATGATGTGATCGACTCCAGGCTACTTCAATTTTGAAGTAAAACTTCTTTGCACGCTTGACTTGGGGGGTAAGCTGGTGAATGCGTTACGAAAAAATGCACGTACGTTTGTTGCCATGGTAGCCGTTGTTAATGTCTGACAATAATATATAATATTATATTCATTCCTTAAATCATATTCTATAAATATATGATTATTATACGCCTTATATGCGTTATTTTTAGTATCTCGCCTATCCTAATTATTTAAAACATAAATTGAATTTCATAAAGAGTATCGACAACCTACAGAAGTTTTACTTCTTGCGCATGTACACATTCATACACGCACTCTTTAATTTGTGGAAATAATTCTATTGTAATTTAACTACAAAAAACGATAAAAATATTTTAGTCCCGCTGAGTTTCTTTTGCCAGTTATTCTCAGGTCTGAGGCCTCTTCTTTCCTAACTGGTAGTAGACTCATGACGTTCAGTAAAAAATTGTAGTAATTTAATGCTGAATTAAAATATATTTTGAATTTGAAACATTTTAAGATAGAAATACTCGTAGTTTAACATTATAGTCAAAAGATATTAATAAGTTATTGTGTAATTTTATATTTCTTAAGTTTAAACGAACTAACTTATCTTGTAATTTATGAACATACACGTATTTTATACTTGTATTGTATTGTATATAAAGATGCTGTAATACAGTACTCTTTTCTGTGAATATCGTAATATTTTGATCATTACAAACAAATGAATGCATAACTTGAACTCAAGTAGCATGCGCATGTTATACTGCTCACGACTCTAGCTCGGATTTATAACTAAGATTCTTGTATTCGCACCTACTCTTGCATATTTTGCAAGTGCTAAGACCGGTTCGAGCTGTTCTTATCACCAATGTGCTTTTTATTCCTGCGTCTAGCAATTATTTTTGTGTTGCAATTAACGTGGGCATGTAGCACTAATGGTCATTAAGCTGATGATTTCCATTTACTTGGGGGATGGGACAGAGAAATGATTTATAAACCGAACAGGTGAAGGCACTTATTACGGAAGAGGGTAATCATTCATTTGCCGTATGAAATATTTTAAATTATATTTTGTCATACTATATCTGTGTACATGAACATTTTTTTACAATAAAAGAATTTTATTGACTTCAAGTTTTTTTATTCTCAGATTCTCATTTATAAGGATCTGTTCTGTCTGATATTTGAAATATTGATAGAGTGATTTACCTGGCACTGTCCCAGATACTGTCACAGATTATACACACACAAGTCCTAAAGCAGTCAGAAAGCGGTGACCATAGTAAGACATTATTATCTTTACCCATCTAGTCACTAGTATTTGATTTATTTGAATCCAATTTTTATAAGATCTTTCTTTTCGTTTTTTTTTTTTTATTTGAAAAACAGATACTAGATATATCTGTATAACAGTTTTACGAATTGTATCACGTTTTGTTTGTTCATATCTCGTAACAAAAGTTGGCCCAGTGCTCTCTTTGCTGTTTTGGCGGCGCACGCGCCGGATGCGATGTAATCTGTGACCGGGCAACGATATGCGTGTTTTATTTTGATACGCGATATAGTCTTTGATGTTTGATTTTCATCTGCCATTCACTGAAAGTCGAATTTGTGCCTAAATAATTGTCTAGTGATATAATCATCTTTTAAATTACACTTTAAGCTGGTGTATCATTGTTTTTAGTAGGTATGTGAATTTTACCCAGAGCTGCAATGTGAAAATTGCGAACAATGATTGATGTCTTTAGTAATATTCTCGAAAATTGCAGGGAACTTAATTTGTAAATATTGCGCGTGTCATGTCGCAAAGAATTTAATATCGTGTTGCAAAACTCTTTGAGAATGCTTTAAAATATTATTATTATTCATAAAAGATAAGAGCTATATTTTAATATGCTTCGGCAGGCACTGTATCTAATGGCGGAATTTACTAAACACAATAACCTATGGCGGAATAGTATGTTTATACCTTATTGCGGAATATTTTATTACTTCTTATTAGACAACCTTAAGTAAAGAAAATATAGGGCCCACTATATTATTTGTATTTATTATACCGACGTTCGCCTTAATTGGATTAACGTCTGTTTCACACGTATTTCATTTAAAATTTATATTTTAAATTAATAAATAGTACAAAATGATGTTTGGCTGTTTGTGAACTTAGTCCTTCTAACCTGCGTTACTTATTCCAAGACGATTTTTATAGTCATTCAGAGAGTTCATTCCAAAAGAATTTATATGTATGTAAAAAAAACACAATTTGTATTAAAGTCGTCAAGAAAAGCGATTGCGGGTCATAATACTAAATAAAGTTAGGGTAAGTCACTAGTTTTTACTAAGAACAATGGCAATTTAGTACATGTAATGTTAAAAAAGCTTCAGGCAATAGATGTTCTTATCCAACTACCGCTCCCGCGTTTACAATAACTATAATAATAGACGAATGCCTTAAAGCGCTGATCATCCTTGCAGTGGCCTTAGCATTGAGACTGTAGAAGCAAGAAATTAAAAGAAAACATCGTGGCTGAGAAAATGAAAGTTATAAACAGTTTTCTTCTATTGTTTCAAGTAAATGCGAGTGTAGAAGTTTTAATGACAATGAAATATACTGTGAATATAAATGAAGCAGTTAAATAACAAAATTATACGACCTATTTATGTAATATTATGTATATGGCAACTATTGTTTATTATTAAGTAAAATGAGAATTTATGCTATTTTTCGTGTGGTCATCGTAGTTAAGTTAAAGGTTTTGTATAAAATTATATACAATTTTATGAAGTTTTTCATTATTAAAAATGTTCGAAAATATCACGTTAATTTGAATACAGGGGACTATCTTACAACCCTTGGTTTTTTAATTTAATTTTTTTTACGATTTTTGAATTAGAATGAAATAATTGTTACAATATTGGTATACTTTCGTTATCTTTAATCGTTAAAATAATTATATAAAAACAAAATATTACTTATACAAATTTATTTTTCAGGATCATAACACGTTCATAATTTTTGAAGATGCATAAAAAAATCACGCGATTGAAGAATGTACTTCAGACATCCTAACATTTCTTAGGCCAAATATTGTCTTTATATCTTTATATAATTCTGTGGTATACAATAAAAAAATTATTGGAATAAATCGGAACTTATAATATTTATGGTTTGTACAAGTAAAAATATACAATAACACAAAAATGGTTTTGAATCAAAGAACGTTGAGTGAAATAGAAAAATGGTGTCCTATTCACTTTTCCCCGTGACAACAAAGTGCAGTCCTTGAGGAAGCCCTTCAGCGAAAATTATTTAGCGTTTCTCGCCGGGGAAATCAGAATGTGTTCGCTTATCTCATTTCATTAGAGTAGCTGAGGACAAAGTACTGAATACGAACCTCCTGAGAGATACACTAGACAAAAAGTATAACCTAGAAAGCTTCTTCCATACGAAATAAAGCCTATATTCCTATAAATTGTACACTTTGAATGCGGATTACTGTATGTTAAAGAAATAAAATGCCATCGATAGAGCATGATAAAGGAAGGATAAAGTTTATTTTGTTGGTCCTCTTGCTACCTACTTTAAGGTTGGTTAATAAACAACCTTTAAAGGTTAACCGCCCATCTTATGTTTATTTAATTGAATTAAAACTCCTCTTATCAAACAGATAGAGACATTGTGGATGGTAATTTAAATAAAAACATCCTATTATTTATATATAATACGAACTATTTTAAATACTTGTGTGGTACTTTTTTAATGTGAGGTAAAACAACGAAATTAATAGCACAATTATTAGCTGGTTTTATTTGCTGAAACGATAGTAATTGCTTCATCTCATACAGGGTCGTATGAAAGTCGGACTGTTCTCTTCCATTTTCATGTATGTATTGGTTAGCGCTTTCATTTCTTTTACAGATACAAATGATGATGATGAGATATGCGTGAAATAATCAAATTTCTAACGAAGTTACGTTTGTAATAAGCAAGAACGTTCCACACAATAGGTTAGTGCTAAATAAAGTAATGTAATTCAAGTACAATTCTGTTGTAAAAATACAACACAATATTCTCGGTTAATAACTGGTATATATGTATGTAACAATAAAAATAAAGCGCGATATTCCTTTCACTTACCTAAGCCAAAAGCGGTATATTTGTCTAATACTAGGGGATTCCTTTTAAGCCATACTCATCCATTCAATTCAATTACGAAATAAAATAGCAGCGGTGCGGAGAAAGTTCTAGTTTCTTATTCAAACAATCCTTTTGAGGGAGAACAAAGGAGGGTTCATTAAAATACTCTACGGCAAGTTACACTGTGCAACTAGTTAAATAATACAAAATCATAAAGATACCTCATTATAACTATCTGAGTTTTTATAAATTATAAATCAAGTTAATAGGAGGCTCAGAGAAATTCATAAAAGAAGCGAAAAAGAAGCCGATTTCATAGAATACCAGTTATAAATAAATATGTTGGGACATTAACACACATCAACATCCAGTTCCCTGGTAAGCTACGAGGCTTGTGTTATGGATACCAGACAGTTGATACGCTATATATAACTTTAAATATGTACATACATATTATAAATATAAACACCCGTGACTGGAGTACAAACATTCGTGCTCAGCACCCAAATGAACGCTCTCAGCGGGACTCGAACCCTCGACCGCTGGCACAGCATGTGAGGTCACTACAAACTAAGCCAAACGTGTCGGTTAGATAAAATATAATAGAGAGATTGAGTAGTTTAGAAATTTAAGTTAATCACTTAAATAACCGGTGGCATATAAAGGAAAATTATATAATACAAACATAATTACTACTATCAGAAGGTATATATTTTTACTGCTTAAGGATTATTAAGTTATATGCAACGAGTCGACCGCCAGCCCTTTCACTGCAATATAATTAAGAGTTTAAAGATGTTCATATCTTTACTATAAAGTAAAGTTATAAAACTTTAGAAATCTAGAGAGTTTATACTTCATCAATAAAGATAATTTGAGTATTTTAATTATAATTACGTACGCGCATTGATACAAAACTTTAAAGATATAGTTAATATGTTAAAGTTGATTACTTTAAGATTAAAATTCAACCAAGTAGTAAACTTAACAAGTTCTCAGATATTGTATCTTAAGTATTTTACTATGGATTCTTTCATTAGAAAACTTAAAGCTCTCATCCAACTGTAAACATTTACCTTGAAACCTTGATGAGAAAACTACATAGTTGTAAGATGTAGCTAATTAAAGACGTCGGTTCATCAATGGTTAGTTGTTGTTTGTAAAAACTATTTTAATTTAAAGTGATTCCACTTCAAACTTTATTTTTCTATTCATTTTGACATAACTCATCCTAAGTTCTAAAAGTAATATTATCTAGTGCATGAGTTATGTCAAACAATTTTATAATGCTTTGCCAGTGATATACAAAAACTCAAGATTTATTAAGCTAAAGCAATTAGCGTCTCAAAAGGTTCCCTTAAGAGGCGTATCACAAAATGTACTGAGTTCTATGATATTGAGTTCGAGCGGCCGATTCATCGCTGTTTCTAGCATTTTCTGCAGTTGTAATTACTTCAATGTAAAGTTTTATAATAAATTATTAAAAAAAAAGTATGTTATTACATTTCTTTTGAACTGACGTATATTCTGGTATAAATTTTACTTTGTAATATTAATGTTGTAAGGATATATTTACAGCTAATTCTGAATATTTTTAGTACTTTTTAAGATTTTCAAAAGGATTTTTTTGTAGAAATCCAATACATATTTTCAAATTTCGAGGCCGCTATGAACTCAACCGCTATATACGAGATATTATTATATATTTTTCATTTCGTTTGCTTAGTATAGTATTTCAATCCACGAGCTTGAAAAAGCATCGTCGCGCATTTTATTAAAAACTTGCTTTGGAATTTTGGTTTTATTTCAATTAATAATGAAAATTTGCGAAAAGCGAGGCCGCTATGAACTACATTAATAATTATTCTCCATCATACAATAAGTTAAAATTGTCAAAGACTTTCAGTTTCTCTGAATAAGAACGTCAAAAATGGGCATTAAATTGGAAAATCACAGTCAAAATGTAATAGGCCTCTTAAAAGAAGTGCAAATTTCCAAATTGTGCGTTTTTTTCATATCTCTTTTGTTTATAGCAATAAACAAAAGAGATATGAAAAAAACTATTTCGGGTGACAAAATTAAAACGCACGTTGTTTCGTTTAAAAAAATAATTTATTTGGTGTGCGTAAGTTCGAATTTGTGTTTAGACAGTTAGAACTTTCGATTTTCGAATTTTATTCTTTGGTTTGGCTTAACGTTACATGTCAACGGCACTTTTTGAAGAGATACCTATTTGTTAGGAAATGTGCTTTTCTCCATTCTACGTGAAATTTGCGAAATAATCTTTACTCATTTGGCACGATTAGAAGCCATTAAACAAGAAAATTGAATTGAATTGTAGGAAATGTGTATCTATGTTTTTATATATCAATGTGCTCTGCGCTTTAGCGTTTCGTATAATATACGACGAAAGTTGATATGGGAATATCATCATGCAAAATAATGTCTTCCTGACAGATTTCGATTTCAAATTGATTAGGATATTTATTAGGATATTTCAATATGAAGTTCTATTCTATTTGTGATTATGCTGAATGAAATAAAAACAGTGGCGTCTATCTCGTGACACGCTACACCTTAGTTAACGATAATGATAACCAGAAGCCTTAACCAAGATGTCATTCTATAGTCCTTGAAATTTTTTAAAATTGTATTGAAATACCAATGTTACAGCTATCTCATAGAATGATCCTCTTTTATTTAACTATTGTAAATTGATATCTCGTCCAAGCCTCGAGACTATAAGACATACCGTATATAAGTAGGTGTATAACATTCGTAAATAATAGACAGATCGCTACTAGTGGAACTAGGTAAAGTTTTACTTTCTTCACATAGTAGGCTGAAAACTTTTAATGATCAAGAACTATAAACGATGTAACGACTTTGACTTAACCTTCTTATGACACAACTTGTTCTGTATTATACATAACCACTCTCTATCACTTTATCTATCTTCTATACAAATAGACATGAAATTTTGTTCGTTGGCAAAATGTTGTTTGTGATTTTGATTGTTTTAAAAATGTTGATTAATGTCCGAATAAGGTTTTTAAGAGAAACGAAATTTGGAAAAGTTACCCGAAAACATTGGAAATCCGGGAAAAACTAAACTTTAAAATATTACAATACTGATGATGATGTCCTCCTGACCGATTCCGGCCACGGCGGCCAATCTCATTGAGACTAGCCAACTGCGCAGGAGATATTATAGTGCACAAATGTACGCGCAGACACAAGTGCACTCTCTATTCCTGTCACTCTCATACTCCGGTGGGACGACTACTCGACACGACCGGTGAGAGTTAAGGCGCAGGACCGACGGCTTTACGTGCTCTCCGAGGCACGGGGGTGAAACACCGCCAACTTCCCAACTCCGGGCTGCTACTGAGGCTTACTAGACAGAAAGACTCAATAACTAAACTTGGCCCGACCCGGGACTCGAACCCAGGACCTCCGGGTGTGCAGCCGTACATGCTAGCCACTATTATTTATTACAATACTATTGTAAATGCGAAAGTTTTTATGTGTGTATGTATGTTTGTTACTATTTCACATTGAAACGACGAGATGGATTTCGATGAGATTTAGTACACAGAAAGACTGAACTGGAGTAGATAATATGTAGGTGTTGCTAGTTATAAAAATTAACAAAAGGTGGTGCCATTTCTGTACAACAATCTAAATATAAAACGCAAGTAGGGATGTAATATGAAGCGAAGCTAAGTAGCTCGCTAGTAGATCATAAACATTTATTATTAAATAAGAGCGTCCGTCGGGTCAGCCAGTATACAAATATAAGTTTTTATCTAAAATATATAGTTATTTGATTTGTCTTAATACTAATATTTATTTATTTTTAATTTTTACCATTTTCTAGTAATTGCAAAAAAAAACACTTTTGACAATTTTTTTTTCAACCCTTGTCGGGGATTGCAGACACGAAAACCTTTACACATTGTTTTTGTATCATTAAAACTACATTATATCAAAAATGCAAAGTTCATCTTTGCTGCCAAAATTTTGATTTCAGACCTTATTTGACTGGACTATTGAGACATCAGTCTGAATTTTTATCAATATATGTATATATATCAATACAGTCAATATAAATTAATATTCCTAATATTTAAATTTATAGATATAATTATTCAATGTGCTTTACAATTTGAATATCACATAAGAAATATCGTATCGTAATCATTAAGTGTAAACCTCAGTCTGGTTCATGAAAACAGGTTACGATCATCCCGGATTGTAAAATAACTTCGGTAGCGAAAGTTTTAGTATAATTAAGAAAGTGCATGCAAATTTATACCAGCTGTGACAGTTTCCTCGGGAATGTGAACTTGATTTTATTAGGATAATTTTATTTTAGTAAAAGTTTTAAATCGAAAGTGACAGCTTATCTTTTGTTTGAAATCATATATTTTACAAAAATCAATTTCCATATTTATGACCGGGTTCCAAAAGAAGGGAGGTACTAAATTCTTTTGCGTGATTTTTGTTTGTGTATTTTTCTCGGCATTTTCGTAGTCTGAATCGATATTTATATTTATTTTATTAATGAATATTACACCCCTAAGGGTGATCGCATAAAAAATACCCTTAGGGGTATAATAAATACTTTTTTTTTAAAGTCGGTATATTTTTTTTTTAATTAAAAAATAATTAGCTTAATAATGAGGATGTTCTATGTAAAATTTATATAGAGTGGTGTAGATTGCATGTTGTATGTAAATACATATATCAATGAATAAATGAATGTCTTTTTTTAGTTAGTAGATAAATAGAGGCCATTATCTTTATAAATTGTGAGTAATTAAGATAAATATCAATTTTGATATAATTTTTATTGCTGAGTTAAAGTCATTGTTGTAAAATTTAGTTATTCCATAAGGTGCACAAAAATTACAAATTATTAAATTATTAAAAAAGTAAATAATCGACTGCTTTACAGATAGTTACAGAGAACCAAAAACTAAAATACATTCACAGAAATAGTTCGAAAAGATAAAACTATTTACAATGTCGAATATTCTAAGAAAGTATATAAACTAGGTAAATAATCTGGTACACTGTATGTTTACTTGATAAGAAAATTTTTAAAATAACTCATATTATCTCGTGCAAATTATTTAACCAAAACTCCTATCTTCATTCATCATAATTACACAAAAGCAAAACATATGTTTATACATCGGTCATTGCCCTTAGCACTAGTGTGAGTGCGTCATATGCAGTTTTCAATGTATTCTTAGGAAATAAGAAATAGAACAGTGACTCATGTTCAGCCAAGGACTTGGTATTAGAACTGCAATGGTCGAGAGTTATTTTTGACATTAAATACTTTAAATGTTAAAGGTCGAGACTTATGAGTATTCGCCAACACATGATTTATTTTTCAAGATAAATACCTACACTTTAACACCAAAATCCCATGTTTTATTGCGAATTTTGTTTTTTAACAAACTGCTTCAGTGGACAGCTTAATGGACATCATATTTCATAAATTTAAGCTACACGTGCTTATCAGATCGTTTAAAATCAAATTTTTGGAAGGTTAAAAATCCATTATTGTTTTATTTACAATTGATGTTAAATCATTTCGTTGATATGTATTCTGCATTTTGACCGTCATGAGGGCTTCAATAACATAGGTCAACACGAATTTTGACTTTGATAAGAGAGTGTGAAATTTCGATAGATTTATCGATAAGTTAGACAAAAAAAATATATGGCCTGAAAAAGTTTGTTTTTGCATCTAGAAGGACGGTTGATCAATATTTTAGAAAATCCATAGTTTAAATTTTTATTTATAAATAAATCTAAACATATATTTTTATATATAAATTTTATCAACTTTTAATATCATATCAAATTACAAAAAAATACAAAAAATTACAAAATAGTAGAAAAAAGTTTAAAAGTGAACCCTACTACTTTTTCTTTCATGTTTATACATACTTTCTCTCAGCATCCTATCATATTTTGGTTGTATTGGCCCTGATAACAATATTCGAAGTCCATGATGTCTTGATGAAAACGTTTTCCTTGTTCTTCCGAATTGAATTAGAGGTATTTTTAAAAACAGAACTATTGAAAGCTTTTTTTTAAATATGATAACTTAAGAAAAAGGATTTACCTATTATCATAATTACCTTAAAAGCCAACTTTTTAAGGAATATGGGTATTTTTTCTTTATTTTAAATCATAATTAATAGAAAAATCATAAAATAAATTTTAGGACAAAGACAATTTCTTTTTTTGTAGAGCTGTGATAACATTATGTTAAAACAACACATGACAACGATTAGAAGAGACTAGCTATATCATAATAATATATTAATGTTTTTGACTGTATTTTTTAATTGGAAAATACTTAACGACACGTTTGGCTCAGATTGTAGTGACCCTACTTACTGTGCCAGCGATCGCCGGTTCGAGTCCCGCTGGGGGCATTCATTTTTGTGATGAGTACGAATGTATGTATGTTCTCCAGTCATGGCTGTTTATATTTATAATATGTATGTATTCATAGTTATATATGTGTTACGTATCAACTATCTGTTATCCATAACACAAGCCTCGTAGTTTACCATGGAACTAAATGGTACTGTGTGTTGATGTTCCAACATATAAAAAAATGTTTACTATCTTTTTGCTTGCTCTTTAATCTATAAAAGTTTTTATTTCAGAAAATATAAAATTTTGGTGAAAACTAGCTATCAATTTATCTTTATGAAAATGTACGTAACGCTGTTAATGTTGTAGTACATATAAAATAAAAAAAAATGTTCTCACTGAAGTCCTCGTTAATATAATTAAAAAAATAGAGCCATAGTCTATGTAAACAAACTTTTTCTTTTACGAAAGTAAGCTACTTACAATTTGTCAATTTCCGGTTTTATCTGAGTTCGAATCATGAAATTTAATCGGAAAATCCCTTAATTTTTTAGATTATTTCCTTTTAAATTTATAATGGTTATTACTTTTTTAGAACATCCAGTGTTTGACAAAGTGAGTACTTCATTAAAAAGTTTAATTTGCTGACATTCTAAAAGGCTTCACGGGTATAAATCAGCATTGAATATCGAATTATGGTGGAAATCCGAATCTGGTGCTCATTGAAGCGGAAGTGACCACAGAGCGTGAATGTCACAGATTAAATCAGCATCCGCCACTTTGACGGTTACAGAAAATCTGATTAATTAACGTTTAACCATGCACTCGGAGGCTGTCATATATCCGATAATGAAAATTTCATATATTTCACAGAATTTTTTCTGCTATAACTAGTAATTTATCCTAATGATTGTTAATGAGGTGCTATAACAGAAAAATATACACATAATATGATATTATATAATTATATCATATAAATATAGTGTGAAGTTAATAATATTATAAAATTGTACTACCCTTATATTATTATATTAATTTTCATAAACCTTAAACAGAATTTGCAGAAAGAGTCCTTTATACAATGATAACTGGAATACATCTCAAAACTACATAGGTATGCATTCTTTAACTTACCTAACCTTTTATTCATCAAAGAAATATTTAATACATTTGGATACCATTATCTTTTCTAGAACAGAAAAATTAAGCTTAGCAGAGTCTCATACATTTCAATACAAAGAATATTTTTTTGCCTGACACGCTCCTAGCACGGTCATGGTATGAGACGGGGTAGTGGGCAGACTCCTTAAAGCTTTGTTAAGTATGCTGTAAAATTAACAACTTCAAACTGAATGAACTTATACCTGAAATATAATATACATTCAATCAAGATAATCTTCTTATCCCATTGATACACATATTATTATATTTCTGTATATACAATAAGGAATTACATAACGATCTTTCTCAAAGACTGTTACATCTCACTTTGTCACACCATTGAGAGATTACCTACTAGGGCACCGAGTGCCTTGTTGCGTGGCCTAAGGTAGGTCAAGACAAACTTTATTACTGTTTTAGCCTTGAATGTTGTGGTAGGTACATCAATAAAAAGTAGTCTGTGCTGTGTATCCCTAATATAAATATATCCATATCCATTCTGATTTTCACACAAGTCAGTTATCCCGTTAATGTGCATATGTATTACATACTTACTCGTTCACTTACTTTTCGCCGTTATAACATTAATGTGCTGTAATTAAGGCAGTGGTAGCCCAGTGGTAACATGCTGGCTTGGGAAACCGAATGAATCGGGTTCAAATCCCAGGTCTCGAATCTCTAATATTTTCATGTGCGAATAATTTCTAACATGATTACCACTTGCCTTACAGTGAAAAAAAACATCTTGAGGAAACCTGCATGTCTGAGAGAACCCAGCAAGTTTTCGAGACATGTGAAGTCCGCCAAACCGCACTTAGCCAGCGTGGCGGACTATAACCTGAACCGTTCTCGTATTGAAGAGAGGCCCGTTCCCAGCAGTGGGATGTTAAAAAGGGCTGAATACATGTAGTGTAATATGAAAGAATAATTGTAAAGATTTTATTCCGTACATTATGGACAATGTGTCTAACAAGGAATAAACTATTGAATATTATTATCATGTGAAACGGGACATTTACTATGATTGGCACTTTTGAGACTTCCCGTTCCCGATATTTTGGCACTGCTACAAACGCCATGGTGACGGGTATACTCCAATAATAAATAGCGGGAACCCTCAAAAGTAAGTCCTAAACATGGTAAATATTTTTACATTATAATAATATTGTTAGTGACTATGAAAGTTTAAAGCTTAACAAACAACTCAGATGAAAACAAAAAAAATGCTTTAAAACCTTTTAACTGTTCATGCAATACGAAAATTGAAGCTTTACTATTCGAAAATTCACTGATGGCTATTATGCGACGCATCAATATTTGCACTTCATATCAGGTGGGGGGTCAGCCGGCCAGGTCACGGGAACTAGGGCGCCCCTCCCGTGTCCTACTTCCATTCTTCAATATCCCCGAAATATGGAACGTTAGTTTTCGTATATGTTATTTTTGGCAGCTAAATCCTTGGAATATGTAATCCAATGAAATGATAGACAATAATTGCTCTTATTATGGCAATCAAATTATTTGAGTTAGATATAAAAGAAAATATTCTCTTTAATCTATACATATAATAAAATTCTGAGTCGAATCTGTACATTAAATATTTTTTGGAAAATCTTATTAAAATAGCCATTATTATCGTTACAGAAGCCGAATATATACATAGTATTTAGAATTTTTGTCTGTCTATCTGTCTGTCTGTCTGTCTGTTTGTCCATTTGTCTGTCTGGGAACGCATCACGAGGAAACCACTGGACAGATCTTGATGACATTCAGTATTATGATATGATAGTTATCCGGGGCAACTTTCAGGATACTTTTTACTGTGGTAAAATATCTCATCTCTGAGAAATCTATACTAACCCTTAATACGTACCGAGCGGAGCGAAGGTAAGTCGCTAGTAAATTATAAGCGCGATTTGTGGGTGGGTATCTGTGTACCTAAGTATTTGTTTGTTTCTTATTTACACTGTCATGGTTCAACTGATTTGAATGAAATTTGGATATGGAGATAGCTTATACAATAAACATAAATACATATGTATAATGTATATACTGTATTAACACAGAGCACATAGGCTTTCTTATCGATTTATGTACACTTTATAGAAGTTCTCCCATATTCAAACATTAACAGCTTGTGAATTAAAGTATACATTTGTATTAAAACTTGTTATTTTCCCTTTTTGACATAATATCTTGTATTGTTTATAGTTGAGAACTACAAATAACAGTATTGAGGCCAATCGTAAAGACAATCATTTCTCATAAGTTGTTACAATAAATGTCTATTAAATCATGAATATCTCGTCTCCTTCCTTTTTGTCTGGATGGTTAATATATACTCATGTAATTTCCCTGACAGCATGATTTGTATTTTATTGTTCTATTCTTGTAGTTAATTATGAAGCAACTTTAGTTTTTGCTAGTGAAAATGTTATGCAAAAGAACAAAGTGCCCTAAACAATATGTGATAGATCCATGTAATAAACATAATATAAAGCTGAAAAGTTCTTTATATATTTTAAAGCCTATTTATCGAGGAACGTTTGAAGCGCAGCAATCTATACAGATAAATAAAATTAGAGTGTCTGTCTGTAATATTAAGATAACCGCTTTTTAATAAATGCATATGGATGTATACACGGTACATATACCAAAACAACATTTTTTACAATTTTTGTCAGTGTTTCTGTCTGTCCGTCTGTCTGTCTGTTTGTTTCCGCTAAACTCTGAAATGGCTGGACCGATTTTGACGGGATTTTCACTGGCAGATAGCTGATGTTATAAGAAGTAACTTAGGGTACTTTTATTAAAAAAAAAAAATTGGATCCCACGAAAAAAATTAAAACCAAATTAATTAATTAATTTTGTTTTGCGAAGCAGCCTAGGGACGAAGCCGAGCGAAGCGAGGGTGAGTCGCTAGTTATATATAAATAGACTACGCGGGCGGAGCCGTGTGCATGGACTGATTATTATTTATTTTATAATTATACATAAGTTTATATAATATATCTAATTATTAAATCTGATTATATGCAAAAATGAGTATTAGTTTTAGAGCGATCGGTTTGACCTTTCAATTTATAGCTCGAATGTAGAAATTGGCGTCCATTTTGCGTGGAATATCAAAGACAATTTTGCAGCTGATTTGAATATCGGTGTGTTGCTGTACTATTCTGCTGATCGCTTTAAGATATATTGGTATTGCGTAAGTGTGGGGCGGGCGTTTGCGTGCATCGCTAGGTCTTGCCAACGTTATCATACGCTTCTTGGGGCTATGTTTGGTTGACCTTTGTGTTCGCTGTGGGAAACTAGGTCGTCGACTTCCGACCGTTTTGTTTGTGTTACTAGATTTACTAGCTCTATCTATTACTTTTATCTATCTCTTACAAGGCTCGATGAGGCTCTACTTTTCGTAAACCGTTTTATTTGCTTTTATTTAATTTCACCTGTCCAGGTCTGTGTAATAGAATCTTGCAAGTTAAATTTAACACACTTTCCAGTGTCCAATTGAGCTAAAATTTGGCACTTTAGTTTAAATAAACACCAGACGGCACCTGTGTAGATAAATAAATTAATAGTAAGAAACTTTTTTAAAAACAAACTTTTATTTAAATGTCATATAGAAAAGAACTTTAAATTAAATCAAACCCCACAATTTATTACATTACATAATTTAAATGATATAAAAGCTTGTCGCGAGATTTATTATTAATTTTTTTTTTATTTTTTATTTTTTAATTCTTGTTTATCTTTACAGGTAATTCAAACATCTAAACTTTCACATTTATAATATTCGTAAAATAAATTGTGTTTATTTTGTGTCATATTATATATTACATGTATTTTACTTTTTTTACGTTCATTTTAATAATATTTATTTTCTTCTTTTTAAAGCATTGAAATAAAAACTTGTTTTTAAAAATGTTTTGAAGTAAAACTTCTTTACGCACGCTTGACTAAGGGGTAAGCTAGTGAATGCGTTACGAAAAAATACACGTACGTTTGTTGCCATGGTAACCGTTGTTAATGTCTGACAATAATATATAATATTATGTTCTTTCCTTAAATTATATTCTATAAATATATGATTGTTATACGCCTAATATGCGTTATTTTTAGTATCTCGCCTATCCTAATTATTTAAAACATAAATTGAATTTCATAAAGAGTACCGATAACCTACAGAAGTTTTACTTCTTACGCGTGTACACATTCATACACACTCTTAATTTTTTTTATTTTACAATTATTTTATTTCGAACCTTAAAACAATTTAAGGTTTCATTTCCTTACTACTTATAAAAGCTGATCTAAGTTGATGGGACTAACTGAAAGTAGAGAGACGTGTGAATCGGTAATAAAATAAAATGTATAAACGCTATAATTCATTAAATTGCCTCTACTAGAATGCACTGTATCATCACACAAGTTATAATGGATTTACACCAAGGCTGCAGTATTATACGACAAATAAATGACTAATACAATATATTTTCTAGAGCAGGAATCGAACTCGGCTTTTAAGATAAAATTAAGGTACTATAGCCATTATACTTAGACTTATATAGGTCAAATTGACCTTTAAAGCTTAATACGAGTTTGCATAGCACCGCAGTTCGATACGTGTTATGCTGTAAAATGCGGGCCGTTTATTGGCAAGGAACTTTAAGAGGCTTGCTATCAAAGTACCCACAACTGGGCTTTCACATCAATTACCTATAAAAGCTTTAAGATTAAGTATATTTTTTATGATCTTATATAAATATTAACTAAACTTTTATTTAACAAAGTTTTATTTAACAAAGTCACAAACAAACAAATAGACACGTTTTCGTAATAATGTACAGGTACGTATATAATATCTTCGGTATACTGTTGTAGGTGTAGATACTTTTATTTAATTACCAGTGACCCAATACCTAGGTAACTTCGCATTTATAATATTATGATATAGCAACTGCCTCGGTGGTCTAGTGGCTAGAATGTACGGCTACAGATTTGGATGTTCTGGGTTCAAGTCCCAGATCGGGCCAAGTTTATTTACTGAGTTTTTCTATTAAGATATTCTCAGTAGTAGCCCGGAATTAAAAAGTTGACTTAACTCTTACCAGTAGCATCAAAGTATCATCCCACGGAACGAGAGTAAAAGGAATAGAGAGTACACTTGTCTTTGTGCACACACTTGGACACTATAATATCTCCTGCGCAGATGGCTAGTCTCAGCGAGGTTGGCCGCCGTGGCCAAAATCGGTGAAGAGGGTCATTATGATATACATATGTACTAAACGTGATAACCGTGATAACCAAACAGTGGTTTTTCCTCCGACTAATGTCTTTCTTTAAAACGTATAGGGTTGCTTCTGCAATTGGTTATATATTAGTTCCATCTGAGTACCTAGTAACTAATCACGACACCACCAAATCTGAAAACCACCAAATAGATAAAAGATAAAAATCATTAAGGACAACAAAAAATTAACAAAAAAATTAGACAGAAATATTAATGCCAGATAATTTATTTTAATGCAGAATACAATAAATGGATATGTGACGTGGCACACAATTACTTAGATTAAGTTATAGTGGGTAGTCGATAGAATAAAGCGAATTAAGCTCGCCATAGTTAAGACTGTGGGCGGAGTCCACTCGCTCCATTGACTATGATCTAACGTGCTAGTCCTTCAATTACCGACCAATCCATTTTAATGTGCTTACATAAAATAATCTTGTAATATAAGTCGCATTCATGTCCGTACATCGTGAGTATGCAGATCGATGTGTCGATCAATAACTAATAATGACTTAATTATAACCTAACTAAACAATACCCCAATGGCTTTTATATACTGAGTAATTTTATCCAATGAATTAGATATAGATATATAGTCGTACAAGCTTAAGTATTGAACTAATGAGGGAATACCTAATTATTTCTGGATTTTTGCTTCGTACATTTTTGTATGCCAACTGTTTCTAGTGAAAAAACTGTAGTGTCGGTACGCACCGTGAGCTTAGGTTATTCAAACCCTAATATTTGGAGAGGGCGCATAGAACATATTGCAATTTAACAGATATAATATATATATTTATTATTATCGATTAATTAAATAGTATTATAGGTCTACTCTGATATGACCGGGCTTCTTTGTAATAAGATAACGGAAAATATTTGTATATGTCTATGTTAGCGTCACCTTACCTTTGTTATTATAGCTATAATACATATACATATATAACTATATATATATATATATATATATATATATATATATATATATATGTATATATATGTATATATATATATATATATACATATATAATACGCTGTGAAAACAGTCAATTCAATGTTTTGGGCAGTGCGTTGATGAGTCAGTCAAGACAAATAACTTTAAACAAATATAATATATTCTCGATATGGATAAGACTAATTAAAGATTTAAGTTTATACAACCGATACAAAAAAGAAGTTAAAATTCAGTTAAATGATTGACGTCCATCTAGATTTAACTGGTCTGTCAAGTCGTGCGCAAACGATACCTACAGAGACCGAACACTTCGTAACTTCGTAGTAACAATGTGTTATTGCAAAATTAGTTGAACAATCGATGGACACAATTGATCATCTCGAATAAAATAAAGATAATTGGAAGCAAACAGGGTCTGTTAAATAATGCACAAAGCATATTTGATAAAAATTTAAAACTATAGGTACGTAATACAAAATATTTTTTCACTGAAATATTTTTATTGACTTACTGACAAATTCTATTATACTCTGATCACCAAAATAATCACCTAAATTTCATCCAGATCCGTTCAGCTATTCTGGTATGATTGAGTTACAAACATCCATCCATACATTCGCATCTATAATATTTAAATTAATCATAATATTTAAATAAAACTATCTTTTCGGATTTTTTCGCGGATTTATTTTGATTTTTGGTTCCCGACGTTTCGATTGCTTTACAGCAATCATGGTCACGGGAGAGATAAATGTCAAATATTCGCGTAAATCTAAGGAAGTATTATGTTAATCATAATATTTTATTAATGGGATTAATTTAATCCCAATTTCCCATATTATATATGTAAAAAATCAATTATAATAAAACAGAAAGTTTAACAACGTTTATTGCCTGGTAATACTTTATACAGTGATATTGGAACATGATAATTTTAAATAGACAAGAAAAAAGTAGGCACACAGCCGCCACAAGTTAATAAAGAGGTTGGAACTGTTCATTTAGAAAATTACAATTAAATATTTTATGTTTACTATTCCAACAATATATGACCCGAGTAACTTATAACTACACAAAATTTAGTTAAAGTCGGTTCAGTATTTTTGCGTGAAACGCGCACACCCAAACAGACAAACACACATACAGACAAAAATTCTAATAACTTTAGGTAGTTTTGAGGTATCTATTTTGTACACAATACGTCTATTCTGTGTCTGTGTCTATTCTGTACACAATACGTCTTTGTTTTTTAAAAATGTTCATGTATAGGTTTCGCTAAGTTACTGTTTTATTATGTGTATAGATATTAGTTAGTTATTAGTTTAAATACATATTTATTTATCCATAAAGAATCACTTCGTTCAAAAACATAATCATGCTCCAAAACATTTATTCTCTATAAAACACAAAACGCGTCACAAAGGTACAACTTCTGAATAGCCCAGACGTGATACGCACCTCCAATGTTTTTTTAAATGTAGCCCAAAATCGTATCTTTAGGGGTTTCTTTTATTTTTTCGGTATCTCATTTCGTTTTCGAGATATGAATTGTTTTCTGAGCGAAACCGAAACGTCCGCATTTTTCACATTATTTCGATTAAAAAAAGTTATTGAGTTTATTCAATTTTTTTTGTTTGCATTTTGTAGCCCTAATCAAGACGCGTCTTTTGACATCCCAATCAGCCACGTAGTCCCAAAATCCACGACATCAGGGCGATGTCGCACTTTCGCTGAAAATCGGAATTATACCGAAGCGACAAAAAAAAATTCAATGTTAAAAATGTTATAGATTTTTTCTACTTATTGCATTCTGACAGTAACAATATAGTTACGCCATTGTAAACATCCTTTAAAAAGATTCAAAATAATGGCAAATAAATTACAATGCACGGAGTCCAAGCTGTCAGATTGTACCATTCATCTCAATCAAAATAAATGATACAAAAAAAACTCTGTAATGAGTACCTACAATGCAGTATGCATGACATCGAAAAAACGTCTTCATATCGTATTGTCGATGACATGTTTGCAGAAGGCAAATGCCCAGTCATCTTTCCTAAAATAAATTGCAAAAAAATATGATATTTTGACGTATTTTACGTCTGTAACAGACTTTATTATGTACTTGCTGTTGACATAAACCAGTTACTTGGTTTTATAAACTTTTTAGGTAAATATACATGATATGTATGTATGTGAAATAATCACTAAGAAACAAAACTATTACAAGACATTTTTTTTTTATTTTCCTTCAATTTGGAAATGTAGTAAGTAAGAAATTTAAAGAACACTGAATCTTTATTTATGTAATTAATTCAAGCACCCGCTTATCTCGCTACAAGCCTAGCCCCACTAATATGCAAATATCTTTTTTCCGTAGGGCAGATCTACAAAATCGTGCCTGCGTCGACTAGATAATGAGCCAGATAACTGCTGCAAGTACGTGAGCAAGTAGCTAATTAATCACACCTGAGACCGATTCGTACCGCGGATTTCCCTTAATTAAAATAGCCCTAGTGTAGGATGTGATAAAAGTTGGTTCAAAACTAAAATTACGATTAAACTACTACGAATGATTTGGAAATAAATCTCAAAATTTCGTACTACAGTTTGTTAATTAGTTTGTGAATCTAATGTCAACTAATTTATTCAACTGGTAATAAAATAGTGTAGTCGTTTTAGTTTTCAGCTATTTTGGTTTTTTCCACTGGAATTATCTGTGGAACTATCAATCAGATTAGAACAAATATTTTAACATTTATAGCCCCTTTCTTTGGAAGGTTAAAGCTATTTAATTTAACCTTTACGAGCGGAGCAGTTATAAATAAAATACACGAGCGGAGTTGTGGGCAAATACTTGTTAATATATTTAAAAAAGACTTCGATGTGTTTGAGAATTGTTTGGAGAGACATTTTGGTGATAAAGCTAGTATAATTGATTATTAAAAATTATAAAGTCCTAAAAAGAATTAAATTTTGATTCATCAGTCATTGCTTTTACTCATTTTAATCACCACTGGCAATTTTTACTCTTTTTCTCTTGTATATAACTATCATAATATAAAAACATTATAATTTAAATGTGGATATTTCTCACTTACCTGTCAGTCACCGGGGTGAACCCGGTGTTTCTTTCCGTAGACGTTAAATTCTCCACTTTTCACAGAATTACCAACCGAATCTATGTTAATTCGAACAAAAAATTATTGCTGATGGCAGTTTTATTACTTAGTATTCTAACAAATTTAAATATTTATATATTTTTTTCAATAAAATCAGTAAATTCGATTCACCTCCCCGCATGAGGCATTTAGACCTGTAACAAAAAGGAAAAATAAAATTAGTGAGGTATCGACTTATAAAGTATAATTTGATACGACTTAATCTCAACCATGACTACAAGTATATATAAATGATGCTATAAGAAGGATTCATACCAATCGATTGTACAAACAAAAATAAAAAGGGTATTCAATGTCAAAACTCTCATTTGTGGTTGCATTTAATCTGAGCACATGCATTCATTGTGTTGATTGTGGTGCGAAGACATTCATTGAAAACTCGGGCTGAGAAACAATAGATTTGACCGCGAATTCATATCGGCTACATTCACAATGAGAGTTATTTCAAAGAATTGCCCAACAAATAAAAACAAACTATGTACCCTTGCCCTTGGGTGCAAAGTATGCGATGTAATAAACCGAGAGCGTCGGCACTGGTCGCAAAATGACTGACAGATTAAATTTAGGAATTTATAACCTAATAGTTTGAAATAAAGTTTATATTTGCTTGCATTTAGCATGCGGCCAGTGCAATGAGTTAGCTAGACTGTTTGAATGTCAAACCAATGATCGACAGCGACTGGTGCACCAGTGCAATAAAAATATAATTTATTCACGTCTGAGTAAATAAGATGATGGGTACGTAAATTGAAAATTTGGGCAGCGTTTGCCAACGGAAGCTGTAAAATTGAGGGGGAGAATTGTTAGGTTGCTTTTGTCTCCAATTGCTTGGTTATGGGCCAGAAATCAAAAAGGTCAATTTTTTTTCTGCATCATCCATCTTCATTTAGAGTATTATGAAGAGCTTATTTGAAGTGGAGCCGCTAGTTATCTTAGATCAGATTGTACATTTATAGGTACCTTTGATGCAGATTTATACTAGAAATCAATAACAAATATCTCATCCTAATTTAAAATTATATATTTCTTAACGGTCAAATATTCTAAATAGCTTATCTCGTATCCTACCAAGCGCTCAGTGATCAATCATTTGAGTTTATTTAATTTATCAAGACCTTGTAAAAGAATGCAAGGACAGTATTGCAGAGACAACAGCGATTTATTCATTTTATTTTTTAACATGGTCGCCTTCGCGTTAAAATACCACATACAAAATGACCTAGATAAAAAAATTGGGCACTATAAAATCAGGTCTCCACAAAAATGTTGTTACAACTTAATAAAATTTTGTTACCTATAAAACTTAATCAAGCTTTACTGATACAGGTCGCCTAATTATTGCTTGGATACGACTTTAAAATGAACTCCATAAACCCAATCCGTCAGATGAGTCACACGTTACTCGATATGTTAGTATTACAGATAAATAAAGCATTAAACCTAAATAAAAGTCTGAATCCTGAAATACCAACATGCGATACCGATGTATACCGGCAATGTAAACATAATTTTGAGCTTTTTTCTGCAGTGATTTTTTTAGTATGTTGCTATGCAGAAAAAGTTGAGATAATAGAGTGACTTTTCACTTATATTTTGTTGTCTAACCATACCGAGATTTTGTGCTTTGAGTGGTTAATATAATTCCATATTTTTTTCCGTTTCGTATGGGAATTGAACCTGTTATCTCTAGAGTAGTAGGCTATGCTAATGCTATACTTAGACTTGGTTATGGCTGTCATATTAAAATTTGATTTATAAACGCTGAATATGCCAAAAGTAAAGTGTCTGCCAAAATAAAATTGATTTTTAGTTAAAATATGCTAAACACGTTGTTTTAAATTTGTAGTGCAAGAGGATAGTAGTATCTTTGCGCCGAATATTATGAAGGTCGTCCATCGCGACGCAAATCTGGTGAGGCATTGAACTATGAAACACTGCCGGAAGTCGAGGCCGATGACTGATGAACGCTACCGCACAGGCTTAGGGTTGTCAAATTAACATACGAGCGTATGCTAAATTATTTCCAAATTATCACTTGTTCATTATAATATAGTCTATTAGTAAAAATTACAATACAATTTTTATCATTGTATTAAAATTTTGCATAAAATAGTAAATCCTGGAATACGAAAACATAAAGCAGTAAGTGGAAGGGATAAAAGTTTTATTTTTCACTTTTATGTGGCTCTTTAGTTACGGTTTTACGGTATTTTTGTACGGGTGGCCTCCGTAGTAAGGGAAAATATTTGTACAATAACAGTTATGTAATTGTGGAAAAGTGCTACATTTTTATCCCAATAACGAAATTGCCTGATAAAAGATAGAGATGTATGTCATTGAAGTATATTACTAGACTATTAATTTTATGCTGAAAATTATTCTAAAATATCTTTCACACAGTTGTAATTTCCACTTACACGTTTATATATATGTAAATACTTTACTTTATCTTATTAAAACGAAGATGTTTTGGCAAAATTTTTGGATCCAAACTTGATTTTATATGAGCTTTTTATTTTCTTAACAAAACTTAATTAATTTATATCGTGCATCTTTTATTACAACTACAATCTAGACAACCTTATCGTTAGTCATAAAATACCTTAGCGAACATGTTATGTTTTCGTTTTGTCACCGGTTCGAGGCCAACTTTACATTCCGTGTTATTTTTTCTGAGTTGTATGCGAACTTTTAAATATTGCGACCCACATTATTGGATACACGCTTGATACGTTGATCCATCAAGTCGAGTGAGTAAATGATGCCGTTTTTTAAAGTAGTTGGGTACGTTTAATTGAATGACACATATGGATTTATCAGAAACATCTCAAAGCCATTGAACATCTTTGGTAAAAAATGTACTTTATTTAGTGCTTGATTGGATAACATTGGCCTTCTGGTTCAAAGTTGTTAACTGCATACGTATAATTGTGTTTAAAAATAAGCTTTTCAAAATTATTCTTAAAATTAAGCTAATATATTTAAATTATATTTAAAATTTCTGTTGTTTTATCATAAATTTAATGATCCAAAAGTTATTTAACAGTGAGAGAAAAATGTGTGTATCGAAATTAAATAAGTAGGTAAAATTGAATATTTAATGTAACCTCTTCCTTCATTGAAGAATTAATAGGGATGAAAATTTCAGATTCTAAACATAACTCGTATAATAATATAATACGAAGTGTTCACTGATGTAAAATAAATCAATATCCCGCTCGAATTGTATTGTATGGACTCTTACAGTCAGTGGACACTCGTCTTAAAGAAATATCAAATAAATAGCTTGGTAGTGTAACGCTAGATAACGCTCGAATGAAATGAAGAAATAAAAACAGACATAAAAGAATAGTTTCGTATGGTCTAAAAATTATGTTATGTTATAACGAAAAAAATATTAAAATAGTATCTTTTTAAGGCGGTGGTTATAATATGGTGGGTACTATATAGAATTATAAAAACCAAGAGAAGACTTGTATTACTTTTATCTTAATGAGTTAAGCCTTTTTCAAGGGAACTTTATGCAGAGCTGTTTTTAAATATACATATCTATACATATAATAAAATTATAATTGAGTTGAACTGTCTTGGTGGTGTAGTGGCTAGCATGTAAGGCTGCAAATCCGGAGGTCCCTGGGTTTCAAGTCCCGAGTCGGGCCGAGTTTAATTATTGAGTCTTTCTGTTTAGTAAGCCTCAGAAAAAGCACGGAGTTGGGAAATTGGTGGTGTTTCACCCCCGTGCCTCGGAGAGCACGTAAAGTCGTCGGTCCTGCGCCTTAACACGGGTCGTGTCGTTTAGTCGTCTCACCGGAATATGAGAGTCACAGGAATAGAGAGGGCACTTGTGTCTACGCGTACACTTGTGCACTATATCTACTGCGCAGTTGGCTAGTCTCAATGAGATTGGCCACCGTGGCCGAAAAACGGTCAGGAGGACTTATATAACTGAGTCGAATCTGTACATTAAATATTTTTAGGAAAATCGTATTGAAATAGTCATTATTATCGATACAGAGGCCGTTTATAGTGTTTAGAATTTTTGTCTGTCTGTTTGTCTGTCTGTCTGTGACCGCATCACGAGAAAACCACTGAACAGATTTTGATAAAATTTGGTATGATGATAGCTAGTTATCTGAGTCAGCATATAGGATACTTTTTACTGCGCGAAAACATTTCATCTCTGAGAAATTTATATTAACATTAAAACATAACTACATAGGTACGAACCCGGGCGGATCGAGGGTGAGTCGCTTGTTTCTGTATAAATCCATAAAGTCCCTAAAATTTTCTTTCAGTAGCATACAATATACTTTAATATAAAAAAATATAGTACCTATTTGCTGTAAAATGTTAATGCAAGAACTTAAGATAAAAAATATCTACTTTTTTTCTAGAAGCCTTATTGTGAACAACAAAAGCTAGCTTACTTTTCATACTAATGGACTTCTGCTCTTGAATAATGACTTAAATTATAGCAATCTTCTTTGATTTATGAACATATATTAATAATAGCAGTTCAAATAGATATATTTACACACATGCTTTCTGTTAACTTACACAATATATGAGACTTTTCATTAAACATTAATGCAATTTATTTTATGAATCTGTTTGTTTGTTTATTTAAGATAAACATAAAATGGAAACAGTTTCAAGCTTTTGATTAAAATTTCTAGAGACTATATGACATTTCTGCAATTAACGTTTACTATAAAACTAGCAACTCACTCTCGCTCTGCTTGGGTTCGTCCCCAGTGTTTAGTATAGATTTCTCGAGTATAGTTTTATATATAGAGTATAGTTTTGTCGAGTTCCTTACATAACAGTTGATCAAAATAGTGATTTATTAATTTAAAAAAATATAATCATTCAATCGGATAAAAATATGGCACGTCTACTACTCCTACGGCGTCATGATTTGAAGGCGGATTCGCATAGATCTCGACGAGATATGCCGAAAAGTAAGAATAAAATTTTTCGATATCTCGCTTAGTTTCCGAGATATCGATTTTCAAAAATCAAAAAATGACATATTTTTTTAGTTTTTTTTTTTTACTTTTTTTGACGGTATTTGATTTATGTTGCAATCTTTATTACCGACGTAAGTAAGATTATTATAAGTTTGGTTATTCTTACGAACAAATACTCTCTAGTGGTCAAAATTGAAACTTTGATGTTCATAAATTCAAAATATGTAGGTAGGTACCTTTATTTCATATTTATATAAATAATTTATATATCATATATAAATTTTATCGCGAAAACTGCACAGCTGTCTCATTTTTTTTTATCTATCAAATTTCATAATAATATTTTTTAAATAAAATTTCCATCCTTTCAAATCTTCGAGTATTGATATCTCGAAAGCTAATCCAGATATCGAAAAATTTTATTCTTAATGTTCGTTTTATTTTTGAAAAATATCTCAAATACCGTTAATTTTTTTTTCATTTTTCGATTTGATCGAAAAATTTTATTCTTACTTTTGGCTTATCCCGTCGAAATCTATGCAAATACCTTCAAATCGTAGCACTGTAGGAACCGCAGAATCCCCAAAAATAACTATCAAACAAATTATAACCTGATTGAATATAAAAGTAACTTTAACTGTAAACTTTAATTTTTAACTTGCTGTTTAGCATTTTATCGCATATATTTTTTCATCATTCATCTCATTATTGGATAATGAGTCTGTATATTCAAATGACGCATTTTTTCCAAGTTACTCATCCTAAAGTTAAGCAACTTCTGCTGACAGCTTCAATTATAGTTCGCATATGTAATTTCGTTGATGTATTCGCTTTGTATTTGATTGTGTTTATAACAAAACCTGACCTTGGCAGTACGTTAGAGGACATCTATTAGTGTATTTTTTGCCTATTCTTAGTAAGTATATTGTCTCACAATAGTGTTGAGTTTGAAAGGAATACATTAGTATCCGGTCGTTGGCTCTGCTAACAACAGCCTAATTCTCTAAATGTCACCTGAGCTATACAAATCATTTGATTACTATAAGATATCTATTATTATCTAATCAATTTACTTTCCTGGATTTAATTTACTTTTGAAACTTAAAAATTATGCAACATACCTATTAAAAAAATAAAAAAAATAAAATATAAATAATATATTTAAAACTTCTAAAACGATATAATGTAATTAGGAACTAATATATACAATAACATAAGGTACCAAAGTAAGGCAGGTAACCCAGTAGTAACGGGCTCGCTTGAGAAACCGAGTGAAGCGAATTCAAATCCCGGGTCTCGCACCTCTGATATTTTTATGTGCGAATCATTTCTAAGATATTACCATTTGCCTTACGGTGAAGGAAGACATCGTGAAAAAACCTGCATGTCTGAGAGAACCTAGCAAGTTTTCGAAAGACATGTGAAGTCCGCCAATCCGCACTTGGCCAGCATGGTGAACTATAGCCTGATCTCTCTCGTATTGAAGGGAAGCCCGTGCCCAGCAATGGGACGATAAAAAGGGCTAAATACATACATACGTACAATAACAACTTAACCAAAAGTTCACACAATTATAATATTCTAAAACTTTATCCATCACGAGAGGCTCCAACGTGCCTGTCCTTTCATCGTCCAATTTATTATATGATACTAATTAATAAAGCAATAAACACGTGCCTTCTAAACTTTATGATATATAACGTTATATTGTTCGAACCTTGACCTCTAAATTGAAAGTTCAAATCCAATCAAGCTCACAGGAGATTGATGGTAGCTTATTTGCCACTAAATTAATTAAAGGGATGGACTCAATTTTACTATATACCTACTTATAAAGTCGATTGATCAATCAAGTTTCTGCTTCATTGCCTGTCCCCACAAATCTTATAAGAGCTGTAAATGAGGCAATTACTAGAAGTGCTAAATTTGAATTGGAAATCGTAAAATATTAAATTACCGAATAAATAATAAAAAGGATATATAATTAAGAAGGGTATAATACTGTATTATTTTTACAAAAAGGCAGTGGTAGCCCAGTGGCAACGCACTCGCTTGGGAAACCGAGTGAAGCGGGTTCAAATCCCGGGTCTCGCACTTCTGATATTTTCATGTACGAATCATTTCTGTCATGATTACCACTTGCCTTACGGTGAAGGAAAACATCGTGAGGAAACCTGCATGTCTGAGAGAACCTAGCAAGTTTTCGAAAGACATGTGAAATCCGCCAATCCGCATTTGGCCAGCGTGGTGGACTATGGCCTGATTCCCCTTGTATTGAAGGGAGGCCAGTACCCAGCAGTGGGACGTTAAATAGGGCTGAATACATACATACATGTGTTAATGTCCCAACAAGCTTCTCAGCAAAAATAAATACACTCACTGATAATGATGACCAATAAATTCACGTGCCTTTATTTTAATAAAAAAATATATTATGAAAGTAAAAAAATACTGTTTAAAAACTAAAAAGCACACTAAAAAGACGTCAAGTTGAAGACTAAACATAGTATTATGCAGTCGGAGATATATGTACCTACATACGTACACGTAACAATTTTCGCAGCGCATTAAAACATCAAACACATAGCTCTTTTGGACTTCACCGCAGTCGGGTAAATAGTTGGTAATTGATTTTTCTAACTTATATTAGATAATTTCTGAGCTGTCGCAGAAACTATGAATTAAAAAAAAAAACTTTGCATCTAAACATATTCTTCGAACTAAAACTAAAAGTGTAAAAGTGTAATTACACTTGTGTAAAATTTTGTAAAAGTGTTTAAAAAATAGTCCTTTTAAGCTGATACACGATTTTGAAATTTAGTAACATCTAGCAATATACATTTTAGATTAGTACATGATCTACTACTACATTTTGCCACACCCTTACACTTTATGTCACCGAAATAACACCCGTGTTGTTATTACATTATTAAGCAACAGTAGAACATGGTACGAAAGTATTATACAATAATATAAAATACCTTGTCGCTTAGAAAACAGGAATGTATTTTAAGTTATCGGTAATTTTGAGGCTTTTGTGTGAGGTTTCTCATTGTGAACAAAATAATATAATAATTTGTCGTGTATTTGATTTTGCCTTGAATAAGCAACAAATATTGCCAAGTTGGCAACAAATAACAATGTACAACTACATTTGTTTAACATCAAAGAAATTGTGGTATGAAATAAATTTCGTTTATTTGACAAAGCATCAAACAAGGAATTATTTTTGAGCTCATATTTGCCGCCTCCATTTTTTACTTCTTCGTTATTACTAAATTTGAATATTATGAACTTATATGTTTTCATGTATTTTATGATATACATATATACCTATATAGTATCTTAAATTGTGCGGAACTCAATACAGATTCGGGAGTACTCAATCAGCTTACAATTTTCACTGAAAATTAGCGAAATTAACCTTTCAAAGGACTAATTAGTCATACGGCAAACATGATTTAATGTTTAAACCGACTTTGGAGACTAAGAAGTAAATATAAAAATATTTATTATTTAAATTGTCTTGATTTCAGACCAAAATCATTATTGACGAAAAGGCCTATATTTTTGCCGAAAAGTCTCCAACTCCAACCTTGCATAATGTTCTGATTCACTTTCCAGAAGCTTATGGACGATGCATTATTACTATTATATAACAATCTATATATACATAAAATGCTTTGTCCTGACTGACTGATCGATCAATGCACAGCCTAAACCGCCGGCCGTAGAAACGTGAAATTTAGAGGACATATTCCTTATACAATGTAGGCATCCGCTAAGAAAGGATTTTCCGAAATTCATCCCCGAAGGGGGTAAAATAGGTGATATAAGATTGTATGAAACTCTGTCATTCTTAACGCGAAATGCACAGAAAGTGGTATTTAGCTTTAAGATGAAAAATTAGAAATATATGTATTAGATTTTTTTTTGAAATTTATCCCTTAAGAGGGTGAAAGGGGGTTATAAAGTTTATATGGGCAAACAATTATTTATGATCGGAATTACTTGAAACTTGGTATTTATGCTCTTGAATACAATTAAATATATAACGTATTTCACCATTTTTTGAAATTCATCCTATAAGGTTGTCAAATAGGGGATGAAAGTTTGTATGAAACTCTGTAATTTATGCAAGGAAAATGATACCTTTAAAATGACAACTAAAACAATACAAATACCTTTTTTTTCGAAAAGAATACAGGTAGTAGAGGTTGCTAAATACCTAAAGTGTAAATTTATTTACAGAATATACGCGTAACATCTTTTAAGATACTGGATATTTAGAGTTACGATCGCTAAAATCAAATTTGTTTTCCTTATTTTTGCAAGTAATAAAGTTTGATTGCGGGCGAAGCCGCGGGTTCTGCTAGTGTGTAATAAAAATGTTAGATACAAATAGTGATTAATCTATAAAAAAATTAATTCTCTCTCAGAGAAAACATAAAAGCTTAGCGGTATAGATATACCGCTAAGCTACCTCTAATCTGACAGATGCCAGATTAGAAACTACAGAAGTTTTGTCAAGCACAAACCAAGCACTAAGGTACCTGGTTGCTTTTCAGAATGTAATATGTCACAGTAATTATGAATTTGTCACCAAGATAAAAAGACGCACTCTATATCAATCTTATGATAATAATAACTCTATTATATTTTATAATCAGTACTAAGGTAGAGCAGCAAAACATTCTGTTAATTTATCTGATAGTGATAGTAATAAAAAGATTTCTCCATTTACAACTACATCGGCGTTTCCTTTCACAGGCTAGACAACTTTCTCAACTGGAACTGAAAGACCTAGGCATTGAGTGTCGAAAACTTGATTGTGGATAAAGATTTATAATATAATAGTGACACGCTCTCGCTTCGTTAAGTTTTTACAACGAACTAATATCCCACGGGAATTACTGGATACACTGAAAGTAGAGTAGTCTATAGCATATTGTGGATCGTAAACTATCTGTGTGCAGAAAATCTTGCTGACCCTTCGTCCATTTCACTGGTAAGTCATCAATATCATCATCATCAAATTAACACATTTTTTTATATGTTTATTATATTGGTGTTATAAATAAAATTGTTGTATAGTAGCCGAGGCATTTCTTTACCTTTATTTTGGAGTATTTTTTTTATTAACTTAATCTATACTAATATTATAAAGCTGAAGAGTTTGTTTGTTTGTTTGGTTGAACGCGCTAATCTCAGGAACTTAACTTTAACTGAGGAAGTTAACACTTAACGTTAACTGAGGAAGACTATAGGCTATATATCATCCCGGATAAATGTACGGTTCCCGTGGGATAGATTTGTTTTTGCCTAGGGACGAACCCGAAGCGAAGCGAGGTTGGTTGGTTATAAAACAAAACATTTTGGTATTAAATAAGCAAAAATCTTACTTGAGCTTTTCATTAAACTTCTTAGTAATATTTAAATGAATAGGTCTATTTGGGATATATTTAGGAAAAAATCCTGTTTTTAACAAGTTCTTATAAGGATCGTACACAGCTCATTGCATCGACCCTGAACTTGGCCTATATTCTCACGTTCCTTAATACAGGGACCGGATACAAAGGAAATCAGTATAATACGCGTACAACGTAATGTGCATTAGTATAAAGGATGGTAAATATTGAGTTATGCAAGTGATTGTACGTCCGCATATTTGTAATTACTCAATGGGGTAACCCTTGGTATGACATTCTTTAAAAATAATTAGTAAATATTATGTGTTTGACTTTAGACATTGATTTTAAATATCTTTGTTATTAATCATCAAACTTGTAAAGCTTATATTTTAGCTTCATAGTAAAAATAATGGAAGATTTGTTTAATAGATAGCATAATTCTGTTAAATGACATATTTTTACCGATAAAGTAAATCAACCAAAATATATGATAATCGTTGTAACTTTGCAAAATAGCTGCACCACCGACGAGCTTAAAGCTTTTGATAGATTCTAGGGTTAATGAGATTTTATTGAAATTAGTCATAAAGATAACTTATAATCTGAATCAACACTTAGGCTACTTTCTATCAACGTGGGTATAACGCGAGTAGAGCCACGGGAAAGTTGTATAAAGTTTTGTCAAAGTTTCGACGCATAAACGATAAAACTATTGCATAGACTGAAACTAAGCACCTATACCCCTATTCATATATAGTCTACATTTTAAATAAAACTATCTTTTCGGATTTTTTGGCGGATTTATTTTGATTTTTGGTTCCCGACGTTTTAAATGCCTTTCTTCAGAATGTTTGTTTAAAATATCAAATATTCGCGTAAATATAAAAAACAATCAGCAAAAAAAGGTATACAATTAGCAAATCTTATGTAGCGTAGCCGAAAACAAAGACGGTTTTGTATTTAATCAAGCCTGTGCTTACAATGCTCAACGGACTCGTAGCCAAGACAGTTAAGCGATGAAGACAGTATTCACGAGGTACTCTAGAAGTTCTTTTTAGGTCTATGAGAAGTCATATAGCCTCCCATAGCAATTAAACCCTCGCTATAAGTCGAGGCACAAAGAGCTTTGTTTATAGGACGAGCATTTAATTTTCCGTTTGTTCCTAGGAATCAATTTTTAAGTCATAATTTGAGGAATATTTAGTAAATATTTCTAAACTAGATTTTAAATATTTATGCAATTTAGTAATAATAAACCTAAAAGAATGATTCAAACCATATAATGTAAAACAATCCATAGTTGAATCGATATGTAAGCAAATGCAAAGAAAAATACCTTTTTTTATTCATCTAATGTTTTGAAACTCGATGAAACAAAAATGCGAAACGAGAAAGAGACAAACACATAAATATGTAGGATAAAGCCAGCGAGATAATGAGATAGAATTATGATTAATTGTTGCCACGGTAACTGTTGTTATTGTCTGACAATTGATATATAAATACATGATTTAATAGAAATAAATATATGATTGTAATATGCCTAACATTTAATTATTGATTTGTTTTAATTTAATTGCGATATTTACCAAAGAAGTTGTACTTTAACCGCGCTTTAAAGATCTTAAAAAATTTTTTTTTAAGATTGTTCTACAATTGCAAAGTATACAAAACTTATACAAAATTGTGAGTCATGCATCAGTTTCTCTAACATTTCATTTACATTCACGTCATTCTTAATTATTTACTGTTCTAACCTAATAATCAGAACATATTTATTATACGAAGCGATGTAAGTTTTCATTTAAAAAACTAAATTCTAAAGAACTTTAAAACTTTAGTCATACTCTATATTTAATTTAACTTTAAAACCTTTAAAACCTTTCCTACTTATAATAAATAGTTATTTATTGACCATGAAACGGAAGGGCATCCATTAACATTAGCTATCTTCTTATGTCATTATAAATACAAATTCACTGCTATCATTTTACATAAAGACGCCGCACAAAAAAAAATGGTTTTTGAATCTCTTAAATAGTATAAATATTTTTTAATAACTTGAAAATATAAGCAATCTATGTTGTAATATTAACAATTTGAAATACAGGTCGCGTACAGGTACAATAACGCGCCTGCAGTAGTTGCATTCCTTTTAATATTAAACTCGGCATGCGCAGATGCGAACATACATATGTATCATATTGCAGAACGACGCGGTAAAAATCGCGGTTTATTTTAGAGAGTAACCTCATTCCGAAGCGCTCAGCGAAAGTAAGAACTCACATTCGCCCACTTCTAACACTTCGCAGATACCCAAGTGTATAAACAAACCTTATAACCTCACAAACAAACACTTACCGTCTGAAAGCTTCAGTGTAAACGACACTTTTAGGATGAAAATAGTATCCACGAAGGCACAATAATAAACATAAGTCCCGAAGCGAACTCGCGAGGGCACCGACAATTAAGACTTATTAGATTTCGCGCGTACGTTTCTTAGGAAAAATGCAGTGGATTACGATTGAACTTATTAAATTAGATTATTTTTAAAGGATTGAATGGGGGGATGATAGAGTACAGACATTATATGCGGCAACGTCGGGTAGTACTGAGCGTGCGCACTGGAGGCCAAGGCGCTACTGCCCGCGGCCGGCAGACGGCGTTGCGAGCGCGGCGTATTGATAAAAGCGCAAAGGGCAGATCTGGGATCAGATGCAATTCTTTCAGCACTGACCTTGAACTTCTACATCAGATTAGACAGCAAACATAAATAACAATGGATTAAGAGACTTGAGATAGGTAGAGATGGAATCAAGAGTTGCTTCCCCGTCACGTTTCGTTAAACACTAAAAAAGTTGCTTGCATTGCTCACTGCTAGCGTTTATGTGCGTGGAATTTATTGCAAGTTAAAATACATAAATTGTAATTTACGTATATTAATTAATAATTATTACTCATAAATTATCTTAAATAAATGTATAAGCGTTTTTATTTGTTTATTATTAATTAACATTACTTTAGTATATTATATTTGAAGCTCTTTTAAAACATTGTTTTTATTGCAATTAGTTACTTATTTTTTTGTTATATATAATAATTAACCATTGTATATATTTTAGTATAGGATATGTCTATATAAATATTTATTGTATTAGTATATACATTAAGTATTATTTTATATGAGATTCACCCTGTATTTCCTTGCCGCCCAATTATGGTGATGTCCACGACAGAAATCATTAATTTTTCTAATTTGTTTAAAAGATTTTACCAGATTTATATAAAAAAAGAGCTGAATAAAACAAGATTTACATATCACTAGTGACTGATCCTCGCTCCGCTTCTATATGTTGGCCCGGATAACCAGCTATCATTGTACCAAATTTCATCAAAATCTGTCTAGTGGTTTTCTCGTTATACGTTCCCAGACAGACAGGCAGACAGGCAAAAATTCGGCCTCTGTTTCGATAATAATGACTATTTCAATAAGATTTTCCAAAAAATATTTAATATACAGATTAAACTCTGAATTTTATTAATATGTATATTAGATTATATTATATTTATAAAAATAATCACATAAAAATACTCTAAACGGAATCAAGTTGTTCTTAAAAAAATCTTTTAAAGTTATATTATTAATATTTTGAGCAAAATCTAAATCTGTATGCCTGTCTTTCTGTTTTTTATAAGAGCTAACGGACGGACAATTTGCTAAGTACAAAGCTTGAAAATAGTTTAATGAGAAATTTAAGTGATCGCATCACTCTCGTATATACCAGCAGTGTAACAAAATTGAAAAAAAAAAAACAACCCACTTTACATTTCTAGAAAATTTCAATAATTTCAATAAAACTCTACTTTAAATGAACAAAATATTTAACGTTTTATACTTTCGACTATTACATAATAGTATAATATATATATACATAATAGGAAGGGCATTTCCAAACACCTTGACGAACTTGCAACTTCACCATTTAAAAAAAAATTAAGTGTATGAATTTGAACACGCGCAAGAAGTAAAACTTCTGTAGGTTATCGGTACTCTTTATGAAATTCAATTTGTTTGAAATAATTAGGATAGGTGAGATACTAAAAATAACGCATATCAGGCATATTACAATCATATATTTATAGAATATCATTTAGAGCGAGTACATACTAGGCGTTTTGAAGCGCGCGCTTTAGTAACGCGCGTTTTTAGAATAAAAAGGTTGATTGAAGGTGTACACATGCAAGCGCGCGCTTCTTTTCAAGCGCGCGTCAGACGCGCGCTGTGAGAATTTCGTTAGAACGCGCGTTGCGAGGGCGTCAGCTGCGCGCTTGTAGATACATGCGCCGTCATTTTGTTGTACATTTGATCGCGCGCTTTCGTGTAGGGTGGACACAATTCACCAAAATGGAAAACGATCACTTAACATTATCACGAGTTTTTCTTCTGGGAAAATTGACTCTCTTAAAATTATTGAATTACCAGTAATATCCATTTTTATAACATGAAGTATGTCATCAAATGATATATGGACATTCTAAAAGAATTAAAAAACTTAGGTTCATATTGTCTTAATTTTGGATACAATGTGACAAACATTCCATGCGTCAGTCTATCTCGTAATATTGGGTGCACCCAAAATTCGCTTTGCTTCTGCCGTCGTCTTTTATAACGACGGTATAGGAGCCACACACAAGCAACCACTTTAGACGTCCATTTCAGAACTGAACCAGTAGTATGGATACCTTGACCGCGCTTGTAAAACGCCGTGCTGAGCGCGGTGTGTGTACGCTACCAACGTGCGCTGAACGCAACGCCAAGCGCCTAATGTGTACTTGCTCTTAAGGAAAGAATATACTATTATATATCATGTGTCAGACATTAACAACGGTTACCATGGCAACAAACGTACGTACATTTTTTCGTAAAGCATTCACTAGCTTACCCCCCAAGTCAAGCGGGCATAAAAAAGTTCTACTTCAAAATCGCAATTTTTTAACAACTTTATCGTAAAGCTAGTAAGTACCTGCATACGCCTTGGTGAGATATCAGTTATGCTTTTACGTTTGTAGGTACGTGCATAAGAATGTTCTGTTAAATAGGAATAAGTGTGAATATAATATCTAAACATTTGTTTGGTTATGTTGATTATAGTGTTGTAAAGTTTGATCGCTTTTATCAAACTCATTATATGAAGACAATATTTAACTGGTTTAGATTAAAGAATCTTGGAAAACTCAAAGCTAGGTATTTAATAAATAATTATATTTCGTAACATAAAAAATGGAATAGTTCAATAACAACGAAAAAATGAATCAACAAGTCCTCTAAATATTTGTATCTCATTTAATCTGCCTTAAGATCACCAAGTTGACATCTCTGTCGCTCGTGTAAATAAAACCGTTAAAGGCTTAACAGTTAACACGACTAACTTCAATATTGAGAATTGTCAGTCGATGACTTGCTCGAATATTTATACAGTTACAACATTATATTTTGAAACGTGATAAGAATTATAATAAGCAATAATTATAATGAGGTGTCGTAACAGCGATTTGTTTATACCAGGATCGTTTTTGATTGATTTTTACCAAAATGGTTTCTATCGTACAGCTGTAAGCATGAGTAAAAAAGTTTAGTTTAATAACATATTGTATTAAACCAAAACTTTCAAATCATAAAAATAGTGACTCAAGTTAAGTAATTTCAAATTGTATTTATAATCAAAGCAACCCAAATTAGAACTATGTATTCCTCGTTTCTTTGAAATTATTGGAATTTCTGGGTAGACATCATCACCGCAAGGATGACTTTTGACCGAGAATCCTCTTTCATTCAGTCACTTTGGTTAAAAATACTTTATGATATAAGAGTAAATATGTAGATATAGAATATATATATTGGCCAAATACGCTAACAACCAATGTTGGTGTACCTACGCCAATTTATCTTCATATATTAAGCAGTTTTAGTCTATTGCTGTAGTTCCATCACTACAGCTTATTTATCTTCTTTTTTTTTATAAAGATAGAGTATAAAACAATATTTTTGCCTAACTAACTTTTCTTACCTAATATAAAATTATTGATGATCATATCATAAGTATGCTTGTTTGCTATAATAGAGTTTTACAGCTTTAACTAAACTTTAGTAAAAACGTAGTTTAAACACGAAGGTAAAGAACGATAGGTATTTACGTTAAAGTTATTTGCATAGCTGACCCGCTTCATAGTCAAGAATCTTAATCGATTACCAACATTCACTTCATGGCTTCTTGCAATCATGAATTAAATCATAATTACACCATAAATACTTCTTTCAATGTTATTTTAGTACAAGCTTTCACTTTACAGACGCTCGAATAGAAAGACACTAATCATACAAGCATCGGAAATTGTTAGGTATTGAGTAAAGTTTATTTCTAAACAATAGGAAACAATGCTGCTATTTCTGCCAATACATTTATTCGTCGTACTTATATTTTAATAGAATGTTACAACGTTAAATTAGCGACTCTTGTATTTATATAAATTTATTTCGTGTATATCGGAAACGGCTCTAACGATTTGGATCAAATTGTGAATTTGATAAGATTTTGCTTTTTAAATTTATCTTTACGTATCCAAAGATCCCCCCCCCCCCTCCTCCCTCAAATAAGATGGATATTTCTAAACTTTTTTTTTTATTTAAACCACTACACTACTATAAAACGGCACTTATGTTTCTAAAGTTGTAAAAATATAACCGCCAACACTTTAGCAAATTACTTAACTTAAAACTTAAAATATAACATAAATTTTATGTTGAATGCACAAATCGGACTCGTTCATGTTATTAATTTTTTTTTGCCCGCTACTACCAAACATTAGAAAAAACATTGATTGCAGTGTTTTTAAAACTTGTTTTTATCATGATGGATAATAACATAAGAAAGAGAAATAAATATGTAACTTAACGTCAAGTACTTTTGATAAAACTTTACTATGTCTAAATAATAAATTTTATTTCAAATTCATATATTTTCAACAAAACTTTTTTTATCGAGATTAACGAATCTTGATCAAAGCGTACTGAAAGGCGGTTGCACCTCCTGACCTTGAAAAGTTGCACTCACTTGCTTCTATCCTCCCCGTCTTGTCCCCCTACACCGCCCATTCCTACATCTTCCAGTAGGTACTTACGTATCCTCAGAATGCTATTATTTTCAATCTAAAGGATAAACCCAGCAAATATTTTACTTAAAAAATATATTTAAGATGGTGTATACTATTTTGTGTCTTCTTCTATTAAAAGCTTTTTAAATTTAACAATTTAAATTATTTCAAACATTTAGGTAAAACCATGGAGCGCTGCAGTTAAAAATAAACCTAAAAGAAAAACAAAATACCTACAACTACCAAAACTTCTCGAAAAGGTGATGAAGCTTAATAAAATTATCAAAAGCTACGTCAAAAGGCGGTTAGCAGATACAATTTATAATAATGACCAAAGCCCAACTTATCCGGCTTCTAACTCGACGGGAACTCGAAGACATTCGATTGACATAATTAATTACTGTTAAAATGAAACCCATCCTGAGATTACTTTAGGTTTTCTTATTGCCTGGCACGATTTTGAAAGGCTTGATTGTTTTTTTTTTTTTTGCACTTGGAGACCCACAATCAATCAACCTGCTTAAATACCTAGATATTTAAGATTGAGATTATTTTATTTTTATGATATTTCATTTATGATTAAAATAAAGTAGCATTTAAAACACAGTATAAATATATTTTTTTTGTCAGTAGGACTAAGTAATAACTCAATTCTATCGTATTATCTCAACGCAAAAAAATTAATTATTTTTTTATCTATTTAATTTAATGGTAAAATTTAAATAAATATGCATGCAACAAAACATTTATTTAATACTTTAAAACCTCTTTCAATAGGTTTATTAAAAATTTAAATAACTACGTATGTGAAATGAATTTTCCAAGATATGCTTAAACTCGAGAATAATTTCCACGTCATAAGTTAGGTCAGTCATGAGACATTCTATACAGATTGTCAGCGTAGCGGTCAGCTACAGTCACCTTAACACTTTAGAGGCCACCATTTTGGTTTGTTACGCAACTTTATGGACATAATTATTTTTATCTATACAAACGTCACTCACTGACTGACAGCCTTATTAATCACGAAACTCAGAAACTAGTAAAGCTAGCATCTTAAAATATGGTCAGATCTTTTGTGTAATGTAGTTTTTTTTTTTATTTAAATAAACACAAGGTGGACAAAGAGAGGTGCAGTATAACTAAGGGCTTAATATTCTATGAAACATTTCGATACGATACAGTTATAACGATATAAGTATAAAAATAAATCATAGATACATTTTGTAGAGATATAACTATCCACCTTTCTGTAACAATTATACAATCTTTATTGAAGTTTAATTAATTAAAAAATCTATTTACGTGATACAGAAAAAGAATATAACACGAGACTGTCATTTATTACTTTTTAATTTTCATATTGTTATTTTTTTTTGTTCGTCCTGTCTTTTATGATTTATACAAGCTATATTTTAAATAATATTTCGTACATGGTTATCACATTTGAGATGTTTCTAAAGACACCTCATACTATGTTAAGAAAATTTATATTAAAATGACTTTAATCTAACTATAAACGATAAAAGGTATAATTTTCTTGACCCTGTATGTATTTTTCAATTAGTTGTAACTTGAAACAAAAAGTTATACAATAGCTTATATTTCAAACTAATTATCCTGCCAAATCATGAAGCATAAAATATATGTAGATTATTTAGCTACGTTGCGTATATGTTAAATTAAAGTTCAGTTTCGACGAATAAACGTACAAACGACCATTAAGATGATTTATTAGCACATTTCTCTCAAACGCTTCAAAACGTGCAACAAAAACATCGTTTAACGACACGAGTATAATGGCGGTACTTACGCAGGCAAATAGAAAAGATTCAATGTAAAGCCTGGGATTTTCCATAATGTTATTTCTTGTTATATGAAAAAAGAACTTATTCTGTACATAACTACATTTGGTCAAATTATTCTGTTTTAAAGATACGTTTTGCAAAAAATACATAAATTGGTAACGCGGTAAAAAGTGATGACTTTGCCTTTTAAAGGTTGACCAAGTTTAATTTTAGACAAAATATCTATATATTTAAGTTATGTATTGTAAGTTATGTACAATAATTATTGTATATAACTTAAATAGCTCCTCAATTATAATTTCCAAACAAATTCATGTCAAAACAAAGAAAAAATAATGATAAAGTACAAAAATGAGATGCTGTTGTAAAGTTTTATGCAACATATTTTAGTTAAAATAATAATCTAATAACATAAAAATAGTTTTATATGAAACAGCGACCATATTTTAGATTTATAAAAAAACTAATTTTGCACATTATAATAATTTATTGCAGCTTGCGATTAGCGTTTTGGGCAGAACATGCTCTTTTAAATATTATTTTGGGTTTTCTTAATGTGGTTTAGTAATATATTATATTTTAAAATAATATATTTAAACGAGCAATTCTTGTATATTTATTTATTTATTTATACCGGCGATCTCTAAAACGGTTCTAACGATTTAGATTTTATAGATTTAGCGCTGAAATTTGGTACGTGGGCGTTTTCGGGGGCGAAAAATCGATCTAGATTAGTCTCATGTCTGAGAAAACGCGTGTTTTCGAGTTTTCATGCAGTTTTATTTCGCATTATTCCATGCAAAATATGCTCGATAATGGCTTACGGTCGGGCATAAGCATCGTGGTCAAGTGGTCAAGCGGCCAAGGTGCAAGATTGACAAGCACAGGTTTCCGAGCTCAAATCCCGGTCGGATGGATACAAAGTTTTTACTTTAGTTTTTTTTTTTTGTATTTATTCAAGTTTTTAGTTTTTGTTATCTAAAAAATACGATATAACAGAGCAAAGCTCGGTCGCCCAGGTACTTTTAAAATAATATAAAGTAGTTTTTTCGTCTTTATCTTCATAATATTGTTACGTTCTATGAGTTCGGAAATCGGGGAAATCGGGAATCGGAAATTAAAACACGTTTGTACTATTGATGTTCAATTGCTCTCGGTTAACAAGAGGGACTTATGGAGACTATCATACACAGTACTGGTATAGTATATACACAGTACTGGTTAGTTTAATCACTGAACACGAATTTTCACACGTTCATTATGACTTCACCCTACTTTTCACTACTTTTTCACTTTTTCGTACTTCTTCTCAGTCTTCACTTAGCTTCAAAATTCAACTGATCTCTCGACACACTGCCGGCCTTTTTACATACATAAACAAAGAACATTCTAGAATTTGAAAATTCGAAACCTTTCTAGTAATTTCGAATGTTTTCTTCCTCTCTTACTCTTACACATGACAATTTTTGATTAACTGTCCTTGTCATGTCTTGACGACTGTCTTAGTATGTATAAAGCATGCTTTAGACGTGACTTTTTAATTATTATATTTGATGTAATGACGTTACACACTCCCCACTACGCGACAATATTAACTTTAAAATATTTTAGTGTAATTAATAGACTTGGTCTAAAATCAATTACTTTTTACCAATGATTTATATAAATTAAAGCTATTTTTCACCACAAAAAGGCTACAAACTAAACGGTATACCTATTGTAAAAACTCGTGAATAGAAGCTAGCTATCAAGAACTGTAACTTCAAAATATTGTGTTATTTTTGTCTTCATCATTAACATAATCGTACATCTTTATCGTACTAATAAATAATGTCTGTGAAATTTTCAAATATTATCTATGTACAATTTTATCCCAGAAAATGAAGGGGATTTCCGCGGGAAATAGATCTATTAAAAACTAATGTTTCATATACTGTATGCCTTTAAATAAATTATAATAGTTTACATCAATGTTGGTTATTGGATTACTACTACAAATATATGCGAAAGTTTCTATCTGTGTGTATGTTTGTTTCTCCATCACTCTGAAACGACTAAACAGATTTGAATGGAATTTAGTACACAAATAGACAGCTATGAGTAATAAAATTTGCCAACAACATTTGGGAACTGAGCGAAGCTAAGAGTCGTTAGTATTTATATAAAATAATAAAGACTTTAAATGATTTTTACACTCGCTTTAACTTTGGGAAGGTATGTAAATAACATGAACATGAAAAAAAAGAGATTTCCTGAGCTAAAATAAGCTCACATATATCACATAAAACGAATAAATTATACATCATAAGGATCATCATGTAGTTGAATGACTAAGTAGAAAAGGCGGGACGCTAATCTAAAATATATAAGATTTTACAAAAATAATAAAAATAAGTTGGTTTTAACTTTAAAACATACGATATTAAAAAAATTATTTCCATATGAATTCAGTATAGTATATTATATATTATATCACATATTGGAAACATCTATAAGAAAGTAAAAAGAACTTGCTATAAAGCTGACAGTGTATCAGCGATAAAGTATCGACATCGTACTTATTTAGAGCTTAATTAGCATTTTATCTTCCTCTCATATAGGATGATGCTTTTAGCTTTTATGAACATAAGCACCGAGATATTTACCTATTCGTATCTAAATCCAGAAAAAAACATTATAATTAAAAATAAAACCGTCTTATCCTCGCTTCGCTAAGGTTTCTAGGTCTAGATATGTTTTAAAGAACTTATATATAAAGTATTTCATGTACAGATTTTACTTTTGATTTTTTTTTATCACTTATATGTATAGGATGTCTTTTCATTTTCAGATGAATTATTTTACGAAACTAAAACATTTATACATAAAATGATTACCTATACTTAGATATTTTTTGTTGTTATGAAAACATGCAGGAAAACTGTCAAACTAAACGTCACGTTCTTCATTGTGATTTTTATACATAAACTAGCGACTCACCCTCGCTCCGCTCTGGTTCGTTCCTAGGGTGGACCACCCTTGTCACTTAGGGGTATGAAAAATAGTTTACCTCCTATTCTCAGGCCTACTGAATATACACACAAAATTTCATAAGAATCGGTCAAGCCGTTACAAACACTGTGACACAAGAATTCTATATATTAGATACTTTCTGACCTCTTTCTGAAATCCTTCTTATAAACCTTCTCCTGACATAATGAACTCAATATAAAAAGAATTAGGCAAATACGTGCAGCAGTTCTCGAATTTTACGCTTAGTAATACATTTAGCGATTAATTTTTATTTATAAGGTTAAACTTAGTAATTGGTTAACCAAAAGATATAGTATACCTACTGTTGTTTAAGAATAATTGTTAAAATAATTAATTAATTGTGATTGTATGAGAAGGACAGTAGAAAATTGCATTCTAACTTGCGAGTTTGTCTAATTTGGTTAGATATTATAACCTTATATTATACTAATCATTTTGGTGGTAATATTTTTATTTTCACTGTGGTTTCCTTGCGCTATAGCATGAATCATCATTTTTGGTACTGGAGGATGGAGAATGCAGGAGTATTCTTACTATAGAATTCTATAACACAGCACGTGGGCGACCGAGCTTTGATATGAAAATTGCGTTTTTCAGAAAAGATACCAATTAGGTAGGGAAGACTAGGTACGGTTGTACGAATATCATCGAAGATATGCATGGTAGGTGCAAGGTACAAAGGGAGGGACACTCGGGTAACAAGTCCCGACACGACTCCAGCGTTGCGTCGTCTTTCGCACGGTAAGTGCGTTTACGAGGAGGCATATTGTCTTTTGCCAACCAAAAGTAAGTATTTTTGGCAAATTTATTTATGATATAGCTTAAATATTAATATTATTATTGTATTTCAAAATGTATTTACGTAATCCTCTTATTTTAGAGGGTATAATACGCTGATTCATTTTTGTATAGGTTATGTTATCTCGTTACTATGACAGCCTTATGACCAAAAAAGGGGGATGGGGACGGTTGTATCGATTCTCATGGGGACGGTTGTAACAGTAATTTTATAATATTTTTTATTAGTCTTTCCTATACGTTTTCTAGGTATCTGCTAGAGAACGTATAGGAAAGACTTCAAGAGATGAAACTATATAATGCCGTATAAGAACGCTTACGATGAAGTCTTAGGCACTTCATTAAGACGAGCTGCTCTTCTGCTCAAGAAGACTAACACACCACCCGAATTATCTGGAGAAGAAGAATATTATTGCCTTCTTTGCCAAGACGTATTCAGCGAGTCTATCTGGAGAGAGTTGAATTCAGTGTCAATGGGGTTGCAAGCAATGGTCTCACGTAACTTGTACTGATGGGAGCAAATATTATATATGCCATAACTGCAATGAGTCTGATTTAAATATTACACGGAAAAAATATTTTGTTTGAACTTAGATTTTATTGATTAGTTTTTTTTTAATTATTATTTAGAGATTATATTTGTTTGGCACGTCTAATTATAAAACTACTCAAGTGATACACTCCAAAGAAAGAAGTATTATTTCTGTTGACTTGTTTTAGTTTAGTTTTAATAATTATCTATCTTAAACGTGCCTTAAATATTTTTAATATGTTTTAAGTACATTTCAGTATTTTTGTAAATAATAAAACTGATTTTAAATGCCTGAGTCATGTATTATTTTTGAGTGTTACAACTGTCCCCCATTGGTGTTACAACCGCCCCTGGTATGGGGTCGGTTGTAACAATCGCTCACTCTCATTAAAATGACATGTTCCTGCCAAACTGTTATACCTGAGCCATTGATTTTGATATTATTTTAAAGACAAATAATTATGCTTTCACCCCAAAGGCTTTAATCGCTGCTGTGGACATTTAAAGGAAAATTATTACAACCGTACCCAGTCTCCCCTAAGATAAACTTAAAGAGCCAATACCTTATCTAAATACAGAATTTGATCCAAATCGTTAGAGACGTTTTCGAGATAAATTATAAATAAATTTATAAATTTATTTACATACTTATATTATGTAAGAAATGCTCATTTAATATTATAAGATAAAAAAAATATGAATATGTTGGGACATTAACACACAGCACCATCTACATTTCCATGGTAAGCTACGAGGCTTGTGTTATGAATACCAGATAGTTGGTTGGTACACTACACATATTTAACTCTAAATACATACATATTATAAATATAATCACACAAATAAATGTCTCCAGCGGGACTCAAACCCGCGACAACTGGCACAACAAGTAGGGTCACTACAAACTGAGCCAAACGTGTCGTCGAAGATACATATTTATTGTTTAAGTTGAAGATACATATTAATATTTATTGTTGCATATGCTTGTAGTTCTTTGAAGTATATTTACACTGTTACATTACATTACATTACATTTGTACTGTCTCTGGTCGTAAACATCTCATTAGACGACGAACTACACAAATGTGTGCACTGGTTTAAATACTCCTTAATACTTAATAGTTATAAGCATATAGTAAAGACTTAGCTACGAATATTTCCCTGACATATCCAAAAATTGAATGATAACTATATAACTCTCGTTATTCTCTAGTTAATGTTCCAAAATAATGTGAAATTCAAATAATAAAAAAGATATTATATAGAAGGACATGCACAATCATGCAGGTAGAGGAAAACCGTGAATCACCTTTACACACTTTAGATATTTCTTCAATCGGCTACAAAAGCGGTGTGCACGTACTCATATATACAGAATATCAATTCGTTAATTTCCAATGCTAACTGCGTGGCAAATCCCCAATGATAGGCATTACATCTGGTATTACAATGGTTTTCCAACAAGCCTTTTGGTGCGAATACTTAGTATAGAAATATCGACACTGTGTCGTCTATACAATCATTAATGTGCACAGGATTTATTGTGCTTCGTGATGAAAAAGGTAAAACTCTGAGTAATGAGGTACGGATGCGTTGTAGCCACGTGATTTCATGTAGAATAGGTACATGCTATACTACCTCTGTTCGTCGGTTCGATGCTCTGCATGTTTAGAATAATTACATGTATCTATTGACCGACTTAAAAAAGTAGAATTTAATTGGAGCTGTTTTTTTTTTGTTTCTTTTTTAATTTTGTATCTACACCAATTGTACGCCGATTTTCATAGTTATGTTTTATCGAATAGGTATGCCTCAAGTGTAGTCCCATAAAAATGTCTAGGAAAGATTCACCCTTAATTTACTCTACATTTAAAGTATGTACCTACTGTTTATGTAACAAGTAATGGTAGTGAGTCTTTATCAAATGGTTATAGCAGATAAAATCTCTAACAAGAGTTGCACACGTGACCTGTTTTTATACTTTAATTACAATAAATTTAAGGTTTAAAAAAAAATCTTAATTAAATATGTGAATTTAACTTGAAATATATAATTGATAAATGTAATTAAGTATATTGATTTTTAAATATATCGTAATAATATATTAATTATAACTCCCCAGTCACATTTCAGACAGTGACCATGTACTGATCGCAGCGTTGCATATAAGATTATGCTAAACCCCAGACCGCATTACAATTGTGACACTCAAAGATTAGCGCGAAATATTGTTTGTTGTCATTTTATTGAGAACAAAGAATATAATATATTGATTACGTAGCATAAGTGACAAGCAGATGCTTGAATAGCACTTATGCACCTTTAATATGTTGGACGTCATCGGCTTCTTTCTAAGAGAGACTTAAAATATATACAAAATGGTGATATAGAATGGTGACATTGTATATCACCATTTTATATATATTTTCATGCAACTCACCTGAGCGAGAAGAAAAATATTTTTTATTGATCCTCTCACTTATATTATTGTCCCAAAAAGTACAAATCATCACTAATAATATAATTTATGTGCAAATGTTTATGTGTACCTACATAATATGTATGTACATATATATCTGTATGCATGAGTGTCTATATATGCGTGTATGCTTGTTACTCCTTAACGACAAAACGGCTGGACAGATTTGGATGAAATTTTAATTCACATATAGAATATGTTTTAGTATACGATAATGTTAGTAACAAAATTTGCTCAAAGTTGACGCAACCTTTATGTAACATTGTAAGTACAAAAGGCACCTCAAAAGGTCATAGACCAGGTCATAGGTGCGTCAATACCCACTCGAGTGAAGCAATGGTAAATTGCTAGTTGTACATGTTAGGTAAAAAATATTTACACCTACCCCAGAATAAAAACAAATTGAATCTACATATTAGAATATATTTGTAAAGTAAAAATATTTAGTTATTTATAGAAAAACTAGCAGAACCCGCGGCTTCGCTCGCGATTACGGGAAAAATAGTGTTTTCGCTATGCATACTTTATTATTTGCAAAAATAAATTCGTATAAGATTTCGTCTTCTTAAAGATGCAAGAAACACAAATTTAATTTTAGCGATCGTAACTCAAAATATCCAGTACCTTAAAAGATGTTAAACATAGATAACATATTCTGTAAATAAATGTTCATTTTAGGTATTTAGTAAGCTCCACTACCTGTATTTTTTACTCATTTTTCTACTCGATCTTTCCAAGTTAGAGGAAGAGAGTACAATGATATAATCGCATACAATGTTTACGACTTTAGAATCAAGAAATAAGGCTAATATGGGTTTTTTAAGTAACATACTAATATGCTAACATTTACATACGTTATTTTTAAAGACCCAATGCTATTTACACTTAAAGCTTACAGTCTCCCTCCTTGCTCCTTCTCCTTTTTTAAGTTACATATATAAAGTGCCATACTTATTTTGCTGTAGATTTTTTAGATACGCTCGCATGGACTGAAAAATTTGCTCATTTTTAATTTCCATTGAGTTTATACGTTGTCATATCGAATTTTTAATATTATGCCTAGAGTAAAACTGTAGGTTCACTTAGTTTACACTAAAAAACCCAAACACATATATACCACACTGATGGATGTTCTGTCTGGGTTCTGTTAAAACGACCCTGTGAGGAGCTATCCTCTTTTAAGTCTACGCCTGCTATTTTTAACGACTGGCATTGAGATATATTAATGGTCATTGCAAAGCAAACTTTAAAGACGAATTACAATAGATTAAATTCAAAGGTGTAGTCAGAAGTTATCAGTGGTATTCGAGGTATGAATTCTGATTGCCCCGAAGCACATTCAGCAAACACAGTGGCCACTATGATGTTTAATGAATTACTCACAGTCTAATCCCGTTACAAAGCTTAGGTGACTTTTTTATTACAGTTTTGCCAACCTTCAGAAGAAGGATATAGATAGCAAATTACTCTCTAGCTAGGTTCTCTCTCTCGCGCTCTAGTTCTATTATAGCTGTCACTACCATGGCCAGCCGAGAACTAATACATAATTTTCTTTTGGGTTTGGAATAATCTCCTTTCTCTACTTTATATCCACACAGTAAGTGTGCACTTACGGAGAACTTGAGTTATGTTACTCTATTTAAATATATTCATAAACTCCAACTTCACCACACAGTTTTAGCCACTTAGAGCCTGAATTAAAAAAAAGAACTAAAATATATGTTTATTTAATTGTATTGAAAAGCATTAATACCAAGTTTCAAGTAATTCTGATCATAAATAACTGTTTGCCCATATAAACTATATCACCCCTTTTTACCCTTTTAAGGGATCAATTTCGAAAAAAATCTAATACATATATTTCTTATTTTTCATCTTAAAGCTAAATACCACTTTTCGTGCATTTCGCGTTAAGAATAACAGAGTTTCATACAATCTTTTATGCCCTTTTTTACCCCCTTAAAGGATAAATTTCGAAAAATCCTTTCTTAGCGGATGCCTTCATTGTATAAGGAATATGTCCTCCAAATTTCACGTTTCTACGACCAGCGGTTTAGGCTGTGCGTTGATCGATCAGTCAGTCAGGACAAAGCATTTTATGTATATATAGATAAGGCCCACTTTATTCTGATAATGATGTGATTCAGGTTCAAAATGAACTACAAACAATACGTCTACCGGGTCATTATTCTCTGTTATCTTATTAATCACATCACCTTTGTTTCACCTAGCTCTGTTGCCAGAAATATTAATGCCTTTAATTACAAAGGTTTTTGCGTGCACCTCGAATAATAAACAAATGAATAACCTTATAAATAATTTAACATAATGATAGGATGCAGATGCACCGTCCATACTTTATGCACACATACAAAGTTATAAACAAGAGTAATGTTATACAAGTGAACTGATTTGAAGAGTCTGACGCACTTTTAAGACACATGTGCGTAATATATCTATACGTATAATAAAATTGTAACTAAGTCGAATCTGTACATTAAATATTTTTCGGAAAATCTTATTGAAATAGACATTATTATCGATACAGAGATAGAATCTATAGTTTTTAGATTTTTTGTCTTTTCGTCTGTCTTTAGCCGCATCACGGAAAAACTACTGGAGGGACTTTGATGAAATTTGGTATGATCATAGCTGGTTATCCGGGTCAACATATTATAGGATATTTTTTACTGCGGGAAAATATCTAATTTCTGAGAAATGTACATTAAACCTTAAAGTAAGTAGGGACGAACGATGCGCTAGTACTATATATATTTAAACTGAGATAACTTCAGTAGCGTAAATATGTAACATCATTTTGTATTCAGTCGTTATTTTCGCCCCACTGCTGGGCACGAGTCTTTTAAAGTCTTAGTCATGATAGTTTTTAAAGTCTTTTAAAACCTATCATGAAATTAGAAAAAAAAAGATTGTGAATTTTCAAATATAAATATATTAAATAATGAATCATAGAATGTAAGTTAATTAAGCTAATGTACGAGTTTGGATGTAGGAGGTAGTCCCCGAAACTACTAATTCCATTTTCAACTTACACTAATAAGAAGGTATTTAAAAGCGATAATATAATTATAAACTATCTCGACTAGAGAAGTCGATATATCATATCATTACTATATTGTATAAAAGTTACTGACTGGCAGAATAGTTATATGTAATTAAGATTTAAGAAAAGCGAGAGCGCATAGATAGTTATTAGTTCTAATAGTGATATATATATATATATATATATATATATATATATATATATATATATATATTCATTTATATCTAGATTTATGTTTATATCGAGTTTCTATACAGTTTAAACAGAACATTGTCATTTCGGTATTTCAAATTAAAATTTCATTCAACGTTAAAAATGCCAACAAGCGCTATTATTAATAATGAGAAAGAAACCGCATCGCATCCAAAAGCAAAATAAAAAAGCCAGGGTAGATAAAACCTCATTGATTGACCTGAATGCTTTGTAGCGTCTAGGGCCCTCCAGCGAGCGAGCACCCTCAGCTGCACCATGACGTCAGCAAAACTGACGGATTTTATATTCGCACTCGTGTGCAATGTTACATGCAGACAGCGAGCCAAGATACTCAAGTTTGAATTAATATATTAGGTATACAAAATTTTACTATATCTTTATTTTGTGTATATAAAATTATTTAAAATTTGTAAGTTTCTTCAAAATCGACTTAGCACTGATATTTTGATGCAAATATTTAATTTATTTCATAAGGAATCTAGACTGTTATGATCGATTTTTTAATCCCTTAAAATGTATGTTTTAATATTATATTAATATATTAAGCGTATTGCAATAATGTATTTTGCAATTTTTTTTTTTGCTATTATTATAAAATTAAGCATTATATTAATAGAATTTATATTGCAATTTACAAACTCAAAGGATACTGATGATAAAATTAGACCAAAAGTATAACCGCCCCTGTGGCCTAATGGATAAGGCATCGGCCTCCTAAGCCGGGGACTGTGGGTTCGAGTCCCACCAGGGGTAAACTCGTTATACTTTTTACAAATTTTCTGTTTTTTAATTTTCTCAAATTAGCTAAAAATATTAGTAATTAGATTGATATATGGCATTGTAATAAAATATTTTCAAAAACATTTTACAGTAAAAACCAAATCTAAATATTTTATTTCAAGTAAAAACAAATTATATTTTTGCTCATTCATTTGATTTAATATTTACTTAATATTTCCCTAAAACAAACACTGTTTTTGATAACTAAACTAAAGTTGCATAAAATAACAAATAATTTTATTTTTCAACGGTATATTATAAGCTAAATGTACAAGGTACTATGTATTACTAATTAATCAATGAACTTATACAACATAGGCCAAAGTGTAACGTCCCGACGGACGGTCAGGTACATTCACAGACAACAGTGCGTGCATTGTGCGTCTGTCTACGACCTTGAGGTCGTCTGAAGCCTGAAACGATGCGCTAGGACAGGATCGATATTCAAACAGTGGGGGTGGTTGTATCGTAAAACGTAGGTCCTTGATGAAAAAAGTTACGAGAGTATTTGAATTTAAAATAAGATTTGTTTTGTTGGTTTTCTTTTAATATCTAATTGAATATTATGAATTCACATGGATTTTAACTCCCCACGCAAAAAGAGGGGTGTTATATATACAAGTTTTATGTGTGTATCTATCTGTGTGTCGTTGGCATCGTAGCGCTCAAACGGATGAACCGATTTTAATTTAGTTTTTTTTTTATTTGATAGGTGATTCGATTGAGAGTATTCATTGCTATACATCAACAAAATCCATACAGCCGTTTGCGGTCTATTAGCTTTTTTCTAGACAGTAAAAAGATAAGAGCATGTAGAAGTCTACAGATCTAATCCATTCGAAACTTGGTGTCCCGTAACTTCAATGACATTGTAACGATATGGTAACCTTGGCCTGATGCTGCAGCGTCACCTGAAATCTGCAAGATACTCAAATCTTCAAAATACTGCAGAGGTATCGTGTTTAGGCTCATTAAAATAGTCTCAATGAATAGATTATTCTATGAAGGATTTTTTAAATTTTAATTTAATCACTTTTTACCGCAGTAAAGGACATTTGGATTTAACAAGGCAAAATAAAATTTAATTATTATTCTCTAAATACAGTATGTTCTAGGTACTTAAAAGTTATACTTTTATACATTGCATTCACTTTAATGTATTGGTTTTTCCTTGCAAATCACATTAAGCAATAAGTTATAAAGGAAGAAGTTGAGTAGTGTACACTGTCATTTTTCCCCTATTAAAGTCATTCCTTCGAAGAAAAATTGGATAATAATTTATTTCGAGTATTCAAACACTTTCAATTTAAACTTGTAAAATTTCGAAATAAGAATATTATTAGCAAAAATATTTTCATCTCTTACGTAGGTACGTCGTCTTTTTGGAGCCAAGAAATTGATATACCTACTTTCATTCAGCGGTCATTTTTGGCAGTTGAGTGACATTTGCAAATCAAATGTAAATGATACGTGATTTAAACAACAACTTTATATTTTAATATTTTTAAGGATGGTAATGAACTACGCTTAAATGTATAATTTTGAAGCCAACATGCACTGATGAAATACCTATACGAAACGCGGAAATTTCGAAATCAGTAATTTGAGCAACTTCTTTGTAATTGATTATATATATTTTTTTTCAGAAGACACTTTTATATTAGTAGATAAACTTAAATAGCATAACTTTATTTAAATACAAAATTTGATCCAAATCGTTACAGCCGTTTCCAAAATACCTGAAATAAATTCATATACATATGTACATACATACAAAAATTGCTCATTTAATATTATAAGGTAAAATATATTAACTATATAATTCTTCTTACTCATAATATTACTATTATTTGTACATATATTTAAGCTATTATTATTAATTATGTCGTTACCGATTTCTAAAAAACATGAATACGAAACTCAATACTTTAATGTATACTTTTTGAACCAATCCTGTTAACATTCAAACATTGCAATATTTATTAAAAGGCATACAAATCACTTAACTATTATTATAGTTAATATATAACATAATAGGAGTTATATCTTAAATTCTAAAAGTGGATTTAGAAGCACCTGTTACAGCCGAGTGTCAGGACGACCTCTAGTCGGGCAACGAACGCATGACATTGCTATAGGACAGCGACTAGGCCTCACACCACTATGCCTCCAGTGCACCCTGGCCTCCCCCGATAAAACGCGTACCTATGTACTGCAGACAAAAAAGGAATAAAAAATAAAAACTTCCAACATTTTTAATATTAAGTATTGAGAAATTGATATTTATTTTTCATCTGCTAGAGCTTTCGCTTGCTCCTCTAGCGTGCTGTGACTGTAAAAGCGTATAACATTTCATTTCGACTCTACCTGGCAATCTACTTAAAATTAAATTAACTGTTTTTCTTATTGTTTCTATTCTTTTTACTTTTTCTGCATACCGTGGAAATACTTTTTTCTCAGAACGAAAGAAACCTATGCATGTATGCCGAAATAATCCATTAGTGTATCCCTGTATGTGTGTCTATGTATATGAGAGGATACAAACAGACATTGGAATTTTAGTTATAAGTACATTATTATTTTATATAATAATATAACTTTATTATCATAACTCTATATTCTTGTCCCTATTAATTGGTTCTTATTGTTCTGAGAAAGGTTCAAGGAGTCAACTGATTTTAACAAGATTTTCACAGAACTTCTGATAGATATTATTTAGTAAATATTGTTGATTATAAATCAAAAGCATATTTCAATTCAGGAAATACGTACTAAAATTCTTTTGTATTGAACATTGAGCACAATATGTGTACGGACACTCATAAAACACGCAACGTTGTATCCCGCCCATAATAGCTTGTAATAAGTACATTGTTGTATTGTATTGTATTCAGCCCTTTTTAACGTCCCACTGCTGGGCACGGGCCTTTCTTCAATACGAGGGGGATCAGGCCATAGTCCACCACGCTGGCCAAATGCGGGTTGGCGGACTTCACACGTCTTTCTAAAACTTGCTAGGTTCTCTCAGACATGCAGATTTCCTCACGATGTTTTTCTTCACCGTAAGGCAAGTGGTTATCATGTTAGAAATGATTCGCACATGAGAATATCAGAGATGTGAGACCCGGGATTTGAACCCGCTTCACTCGGTTTCCCAAGCGAGCGCGTTACCACTGGACTACCACTGCTTTTTTATATTATAATAAGTACATATTATATTATAATTTTTATTCTTTGCATATGAATATTCTCTTTGTTAATAAAATAGAATTTAAACTATATGTTATGTGTGCCTGGGCTGTTTACGCGCGGATTCTAATGATAATGGAGTTTTCTGCAATCATCATTTCAACGATGATGATCGTCTTTGGCAATGTATCTACATAACTTATGATGCCATTTCACAAAACACTAACGTAACTAAAAAATAACTAATGTATATTATTTTTATAAACTGTTAAATCTATTTAAAGTGTAATGTCCTTAATTTTTAATTGCCATCTTAGATTATTATCCATGTAACATTGGTTATCAAGTCGAAAGTCATAAAACTAGTATATAATATTGTATGGTGTACCATACAATATTAATATTATGTACAATTAACGTTGTGTACAATACATGAAATTGTATCTATAGGTATATATAGTATAAAATAAAGTCGATATCTGCGTCTTTTTGTTTCTCCGCTTACGGCTGTACCACTTTGATACGGTTGTCACTAATAGAAAGAGCAATAAACGAGGAAGGTATATATGTAATAATCTGTAACCATTTTATTTAAATTGAGCCTAGACGGTTTTTTGTGAAAAAAACTGTTTTCCTACTATTACATGGCTAAACCTTTAGAGATACATCAAAACAATGTATGTATTAGAAAATTGTAGGCCAATAAACAGTATAGAACAGCCCGCAATAGCATGTGTGTGTCTCGAATCTCCTATGCCACGCTAACAATAACTATTTTTTTCTATTTAAAAGGTACTCGGGGACGCATCCGAGCGAAGCGAGGGTAAATCGCTAATATATTTATAAAATCATATCTTCTACATGAAAATATTAAAATAGTATAGATAATAAAATCCAAAACAAAAGTCATTCAGCCGAGAGACTATTTAAAGTAAGTAGATGTTTGACTCTAACTTGAGACAAGCTTATTATTCCTTTGAAGTATTATAAAATCACAAAATCTTTTCAAATATTGAATGAAGTTAGTTTTTTTAAGATAAATAAAAAATGTTGTAGACGTTTTAACAATTTAATCCATGATTTCTTACAAAAATAACATTTAATCTATGAAATATAAGTTATTATTTATTACTCTTTTACTTTTTCTTTTCATTTTTAGAACTAAAGAAAGAAATAAGTGAAATTATATACTTTATCTATACTAATATTATAATACAGGTAAAGTTTTTGAGTTTGTGAGTTTGTGACGTTGTAGGGGGTGATCTCTGGATCTACAGAACCTATTTAAATGAAATTTGGTAAGAAAATAGTATGAGACCCTGGGAAGGACATAGGATACTTCTATCTAATCTCTACTATACCTGAAATCATCTCTTAAGAGGGTGAAAATGGGGTTGAAAGTTTGTATGGGGAATCAACCTAGGGACAAACTCGAGCGAAGCGAGGGTGAGTCGCTAGTGAAATATAAATTGATATATCATATAACCCACGAGAAGTTAAGCTTTCTCTTATTCCTATAGTAATTATACTTCAAGGACATAATATATGGTAATGATCATGATAGGTATACTATCTATAGTATATGTAATATATATATATCTAACGTAAATTTTGAATAAATATAATGATATTTCAGTATTTCACTTAATTTTAGCAATAAAAAAATATTCATTTTTGATTTTTTATATAATTTTTCTTTTTTATATTTTTATATAAACTACCTACCGATTTAATGGCATTAAGTATAAGGATATAATACAGTGCCATCTATTATTATAATACGTACTTTTTACACAAAGTGCTAGCCATCTCTCGGGGATAATATGAACTACTTATAAACTTTTCTGTTTCATGTAGGAAATACAAATTAAATATATCTATTTATAACAGATGGCGCCACTAGCTTAATGCATTTTTTTAAATTTAAGATTGTCTAATATTACTATTTTTATGCCATGGCTTTTGATACAACTACATATTGTTTGGTATTTTTTTTATAATTTTCATAACTGCGGTCCGACGTATTCTTTTAAAAATTATGAAAATTGGTTTACGATTGGCAAAGATATCACATAACTCGTTTTTGATGTCCGTAAAAATACTATTAATTAGATCATTAGAAAAAAATCTCTTTATCATACATCTATACGTCCTCAAATAAAAATATAATAATAAAAATCCTACTAATGTTATAATTAGTAAGATGTTAAAACAGTGTATAAATAACCATATAATTTCAAGATGAGGAAAATAAGAACACAGTAAATCAATATAATAAGCTTTATTTTATCACTTTTCACTTTATAAGTTTTATAATGTTACTTCAATTTTCGTATTTCTATTCAATGCAATTTTAGCGATCACTTTACTATTTAACTAATCACAGGAAAGCGCTTTATGTTTTCACTTTTACACATAAGTTCAACATAAATTCAATATTATTTTAACAACTAATACTTATCTTTTCTGTCGTAATGAACGTCTGTCCAGAAACTCCCCTTCCAACGGTTACCTTGTGCTTTTATATCAATCAGCCGGAAGTGACAATTTAATTATAGTTTTATAAAATCATATATCTAAAAATCAGTTAAGTATCCATAATTTATAATTTAATTTTATTAAATAACAAAACAGTATTTCAGAAGTTTTAAATGTAATTTGAAAATTATTAACGTCTTACTATTTGATTTATTTTTTTAAACATTTGTTTTTAAGCATATAATTACAAAATTAGTAGCTCAAAAATAAGTTTGATTTTAAGATATTAACTGTTAAATTATTATATTTTAAAATTAATATGTTCTAAAAGTAAAATCAATAGAATTCCATATTAATTTGAAGTAGTCAAATTATCTCTCATTAAACCAGTTCAACAGTTCGTCCATCCTGACGATTATTTGCGACCCCGCAAATGATGAGCGATAGGTTTAATTATTTCAAATCTTATCTATTATCAGATCTAAACTTAATACTGTAATTATTTTTTTTTAATTCAAAATATTTTCTATTATTAAATTATTACAATTTCTTTTTTTTTTGAACGTCATGAGTCTACTACCAGTTCGGAAAGAAAAAGCCTCAGACCTGAGAAGAACTGGCGAAAGAAACTCAGCGGGACTAATATTATTTCATTATTATTATTATTTTATAATAAGAGACTCAAAGTATAAGAGACTAATAAAAGATTCGTGACTCAACAATATTAGAATTACTGGTAGCACATCATCCTCTAAACTATTGGTGGACCATCAAGATTTAAATGACTTGTGGCCCATCAACACCAAAACTATTGGTGGCCCAACAAAATTTAAATGATTTGTGGCCCATCAACACCAAAACTATTGGTGGCCCAACAACACCAAAACTATTGGTGGCCCAACAACACCAAAACTATTGGTGGCCCAACAACACCAAAATCATTGGTGGCCCAACAACACCAAAACTATTGGTGGTCCAACAACACCAAAACTATTGGTGGCCCAACATCACCAAAATCATTGGTGGTCCAACATGACCAAACCATGTGGTGGCCCATCAACACCAAAATCATTGGTGGCCCAACAACACCAAAACTATTGGTGGCCCAACAACATCAAAACTATTGGTCAAATCAATATGGTTGGATCTCACCAGCATTCAGGTCATAGACGATGCAAACGTAGATACGGCCTCTGCGGTAGTCGAAGAACCAGCTATACGTCTGGCCAGGATCGGCACTGCTGGGTGCTGGGAGCTGGCATAGCTTCCAAGAGGTATCTCTTTGACCCCGATACGGCACAGCGGCAACGTTTCGGGATCCCACTTCTGAAATTTTTCAAACAGTGTATAAATAACCATATAATTTCAAGATGAGGAAAATAAGAACACAGTAAATCAATATAATAAGCTTTATTTTATCACTTTTCACTTTATAAGTTTTATAATGTTACTTCAATTTTCGTATTTCTATTCAATGCAATTTTAGCGATCACTTTACTATTTAACTAATCACAGGAAAGCGCTTTATGTTTTCACTTTTACACATAAGTTCAACATAAATTCAATATTATTTTAACAACTAATACTTATCTTTTCTGTCGTAATGAACGTCTGTCCAGAAACTCCCCTTCCAACGGTTACCTTGTGCTTTTATATCAATCAGCCGGAAGTGACAATTTAATTATAGTTTTATAAAATCATATATCTAAAAATCAGTTAAGTATCCATAATTTATAATTTAATTTTATTAAATAACAAAACAGTATTTCAGAAGTTTTAAATGTAATTTGAAAATTATTAACGTCTTACTATTTGATTTATTTTTTTAAACATTTGTTTTTAAGCATATAATTACAAAATTAGTAGCTCAAAAATAAGTTTGATTTTAAGATATTAACTGTTAAATTATTATATTTTAAAATTAATATGTTCTAAAAGTAAAATCAATAGAATTCCATATTAATTTGAAGTAGTCAAATTATCTCTCATTAAACCAGTTCAACAAAGACTCTTTTTAAAAAGAGTTGTTGAACTCACTCTTAAATAGCCGAAGGTATCATGGAACATAATATAACTTGTATGTACATTAAAAATACGCTCGTATCCAGCACATAACTTCCTCGTTTAAGTCAAAAAAAAAAATTGTATAGCCGTAATGAAATAAAAACATTTCAATATAGTAATAAATTATTTATTGCTTGTCTTGTCAAATGTTACTAGTAAGTATTTTAAATAATCATTTTAATGTACAATGTACAATATATACATAGTATGTATTATATAATATGTACTTTATCTGCTTCCTCTAAAGTCTAAAGTAAGTAACATTATGAACAATGAGATAATAAAAATAAAATTATTATTTTATGTACTACTACCGACTCACCCTCGCTCCGCTCGGGTTCGTCTCTAAGAATGTTTTCACGGTTTGTATAGATTTCTCAGCGATAAGATATTTTCCCGCAGCAAAAAGTATTCTATATGATGACCCGGATAACCAGCTATCATGATACCAAATTTCATCCTAATCTGTGAGACAGACGGACAGACGGACGGGCGGACGGGCGGACGGACGGACGGACGGACGGGCGAACGGGCGGGCGGACGCTAAAAACTATAGATTAAGCCTCGGTATCGATAATAATTACTATTTCAATTTAAAGATTTTCCAAAAAATATTTAATGTACAGATTCGACTCGTTTCAACAGATTCGAGTAGATATATTAGAACGGGTTAAATGATACATTATTTCATTTTATATGTTTACAATGTTTGTTTATTAGTACCTACATATCGTAAACAATGTTTCGATGATTGATGAAGAATTTCATTGAGAATATGACAAAACCAATTAAGTGGAAGAAATTATTGGGGTCGCAAAAGTGGGAAATAAAGACTGCTTATACAGACTGGTTACATGTTGGGTAGCTGCATACACAGTAGGTACATACCCTATTCCATAAACATGCCACTTATAATAAATTTTGAATAAAACTGCAGAAATTACAAATACTTATCTATAAAGTAGTAGTACTTAGTCAATATACATAATATGTCTTAGAAAACAATAATAATATAGATACACTACGCCTGTCACACAAATCTAATATTAATTATTATTAATCATTTCTCAAGTCTTTATTTTCATGTTTTATTAACATTTAAATTTTATTGACACTCCATTTTTACATAATACATGCGAAGGAGTAAATTTATTAAGATTGCTTTCAAAAAACCTTTCTAAAACTCGTGTTGTACAGACGTACATACAGGTAATATATAAAAAAGTTATTTTGAGAACTACCCTTTTTAGAAGTGGGTTAAATATAATGTAATCGTGTACAGCATTTATGCTGTGAACCCATAAGCATAGCAGTATGACGTAACGGTCGAGCGGGCCAGCGTTTCGCAAACCGGCAGCGAACTGGCGACTTCTGCCTCCTAGCACATTATATAACATTTTCTTCTCACCCAGCAATGCTTAATTGCTAGATATTCAGTTTGAGATAAAATAAATGCAATTTATAAAATTGTTCTTAGGAGTAGAAGTCCGGTCAAAATAGACATTTTATATAACAAAAATTCCGATAGAGCTGAATTTTGGTAGAGACCTTGGGTACACCAGTGGAAATAAACTGCCAAAAGTCCCCATCGATCCCATGTGTGCTAAATAAGTTATTCAAAATCAAAGGTCAAAATTTTCGGTTTTTGAATTTTCGTACATTTCCACACCACCTGTGAGGTCGTGTACTTGGCGCGTTTTATTACCATGGTTTCCCTGGTAGACCTACTCCACGATCTGTTATGACGGAGTAAAGTATTTCATTGAAAAAAACAGGTATATGAGCGTCGCCACGTGGACAATAGTGTAGAAAGATGTTGATCAAGGCCTTGCTGGTAGAAGGGACTGGCTAAGGGACTGAGTTTCTTTTGAGTGTATATTCTCAGAATTGTATATTTTATGCATATAAGAGACACAAACAGGTATTTATATTTGTATTAAGTGCCTGACTATGTAATCGTATATACGTGGAATTTGTGTGCATACCATGTAGAATGTAACACCTTCAATTTTTAGAATCGCGATATCTTAGGAATGGTGATTGTTAGGAAAAAAGTATTAGGATCATTTTTGTAGATAATTTTGTGATCTGCATTTTTTGTCTGAATTATATTTTTGATAAATCTTACCGTTTTCGAGGAAAATTAAAAAAAAAAACGAAAATTTAGAAAATTTTCGGAATATGGATGTAATTGTCATATTACTCCTAAAATATTTTCTGATGGGTATTTAGAGACGCTGAATGTAAGTCAAGCTTAAATGTTTTTGTAGCACATTAAATGTTTATTGTTATTGGCTTACATAAGTTGTTACATCAATGTTAGAAAATAAGCTTTATTGAAACATACGTTTATGGAAGCACTTTTGAATTATCGATTTAATTTTATATTAAATCCTAATGTAGTAATTTAGTTAAGAAATAGAGAATGCACTGGTGTATGTACACTTGTGCAACTATAATATCTCCTGCACAGATAGATAGCCTCAGTAAAATTGGCCGCTGTGGTCGAAATCGGGCAGGACGATATTATCATCATCGATCGTGGTCTTTATTAGTCAGAATGTTTCGTATATATGTGGACAGGAAAGCGCATTTATCAAACGGTTTTTACTTTTTAGTTTTTACCCAACCCCTTTTTAACACGCTTTTATTAGCTTCACCTGTATCTGGGTCGTTCTTCTTTTTTAGCGACAATGATTTGTCACTCACCTCATTTTGAGTCATATTAGAGTATAGATTATTATGTATTCATTGTTCGAATTTACATTCTCATCGCTTTATACCTTTTAATACTAAATAGTCTTTAACTTTCTGTAGCCAATATTTTTTTATCATGTGTTTATTTTTCATTAAATACCGTGACAGAGTAGTAATTCATAATGATATCCTACCGAAACAAAACCACTCTGTCACAGTGTTTTCTCGAAAATCACCTCAAAATAAACAATATTACGGACGTGAAAATAAAGATTAAATGATCTAAATGAAAATTAAATGAATTTGCAAAAACATATCTAACACTGAAATCAAAATATTGTTACTTGAAAAACTCGAAAAACTGAGAAACATCAATTCATTGTCACGAGAAAAGAAGAACGATCCATCTATCTATCTATCGTGCTCAATATCAGTTGTTATAAATTTCATTGTTACGATTTCTGAAAGTAGAGTTGGTATAAAAATATTGCACAAAGCATCCCACGCTTTTTTCACAATAACATTAATTTTCTCGTTAATCACTTTATTCTTATACTAAAAATTACTTTTTACTTTTTAGTTTGGTTCATCATTAAAGCGTGTTTTTTAGTTTTTTTAAATATAATTTATTTAAACACAATTTAAAACACCAAGCACCAAACCATAGGGCCATTAATTATCGGGTTCAAACCTCTTGATTTTTTTTCTTGGTCTAAACCAATGGGTAGGTACCCACATAAATTATATGTTGGAAGTATGAGTCTTCTCTTCGTAGTCCATAAGCCTATCGGTTCCTAGCATCGCCACTTACTTATTAAAAAACATACCTACATACACCTAAATAACTAGTTCTAGTTGGGTTTAAGGAAATAGGTAAGTACATCTCAAATTACCCCTACAACTCGCACGTCACCTATTGTACGTTTTTAGAATTTGTGAGATACTTTCTCGGCGAATACAATATAAAATCTATACTAATATTATAAAGCTAAATAGTTTGTTTGTTTGTTTGTTTGGTTGAACGCGCTAATCTCAGGAACTACGAATCCGATTTGAAAAATTCTTTTTGCATTAGATAGCTGGTTAACCGAGGAAGGCTATAGGCTATATATCGTCCCGGAAAAATGTACGGTTCCCGTGGGATAGATTTATTTTTGTCTTGGGACGAACCCGAAGCGAAGCGAGGGTGAGTCGCTAGTATTTACATATTACGAAAGTGTCATCATAATTTTATAAATAATTTCATATTTATGTGGCCATAGAAAAAGAACGTTCATTCTTGTATATTCGTATTAGAAAATCTCATCATTAAACAATATCGTTCCATATACTTTATCGACTGATTACGTATAAAGGGAAAGTCACAAGAATAGTATTATAAGAACAAAATGGCAACTGTTCTCTTGAAAAAGCATATGCATAATGCTTTTTAACAAAAAGACTTATTTTTTGGTCTTATTACACCTCTGCGGTAGGTTGGCAATTGTATCGGCATATCATTGTGACGTAATTTCATTAGTTTACCTACTCGTACATACATGGTATGCACTATATAACAATGGAACATAATCTCAAACAGAAACCTTTACATAACCGCGCAGCTAAAGAACTAGCGGCCTCGAGGATTGATCTTCGAACTTTATGTATCCGTTATTATTTAATTTCTAGGAATATCTTCGAAATTTTGTTTTTAATTTAAGCAAATTAATATGGTACTTATGTAATTACATCTTACTACTATATAAATGCGAAAGTTTGGATGGATGGATGTTTGTTACTCAATTACGCCAGAACGGCTGAACGGATTTGGATGACATTTAGCACAGAGATAGATTATAGTCTGAAATAGCAAATAGGCCATTTTTTATCCAGGAAAAAGTTTTTTTTTCACTAGCGACGTGAGCGAACCTGAGCGAAGTGAGGCTGAGATGCTAGTTATAATAAAGACTTTGACTTAAAATTATTTGATTATTAGGGATTTTTTTTTAAATTATATAGAACCAACTTTGAAGTAAACCTTTTTATTAAAACAAACTTGGAAAAATTAAAGCAAAATTATTATATATTAGAGTAAAAGTATATCGCGCAATATTATAAGTATGAAGTCTGTCAAAAATCAAAACATCACTCACTTGTGTACCGATTATCATTCTATCATTTACAAGTATATTCTTTAGCATTAATTATTACTCTGCTCTGCACTATGTTACCTGATAAATATTATACTGCTAGGCGAAGGTACCGCCATAAAAGGAGTCTAACTCATCCCGTCATATCCGTCTAGGACTACGTTATCGTCTACGGCCCAAAGATTGTCTGAATTTGGATGACGAGACCGACTGGGCTAATCATAACAGCTTTCCGTATGACATCAGTAATTTAAGTCCTATATTTATTTATGGTAATAAATAAATAAACTTATCATTATAATTGCTATGAAAACATATCATTAACATGTATTTATTTGAAACAAACGTTATTTATTTTGGAGTTTATTCTAAATACATACTGTTTTGACATAAAACTCTAAATTTTAAATGTAACATAACGGAAAACAACTGTAGCCATCATTAAAATTTTAAATTACGTAAACTACATTACAATGACAGAGTCTATGTGTATACCGGATCAGACAATGAAAATCAATCGTGCGTGAAGTGCCATACTGAAACGGTAATTGAAAAATAGTTTCTTGTTATATTTTGTAGAAAAGTTTATAAAAAAATAGATTATTATAGATAACTAGCGACTCACCCACGCTCCGCTCGGGTTCGTCACTACTTACGTTTTACTGTCTCTGCCCACTACACCGTCTCATACCATGACCGTGCTATGAACGTATCCGGCACGGAAACGAGCACGGCACGGACTACTATGCCCACTAGACCGTATCAACAGCGTATCATGCCCGTACATAACGGTTATAGTGACCGTAGCATCCGCGTATCATCCGCGTATCAACCGCGTATCAAACGCGTATCATACGCGTATCAACCGCGTATCATCCGCGTGTCATATCCGTATGGTTCCCGTTTTAGTATTACCTGTTGTTTCTAGATAAATATCACTAATATTGAAGTATTAGTTACAATATTATAATATTGCCAGACGAATATATTAATATTACCTAATCCTGAGAAATATCGGTACTAACCCATCTTTAATAACGATTATCGCCCATCTCTACAAGACAAGCGGCAATACGTAACGGGCTTAGAACGGTCATCATACGCGGTTATAACGGTCATCATACGCGTTTATAACCCGTATGCTCACCGGTTCAACAACGTCGCGTGTCAGGCACGGAGCGTACCGGCACCGGCAAAATATTCTCGCCGACAATTGTTGACGCTCCGTGCACGGCACGCGACGGTGCCGGTCGGTGACGGAACGGTCTAGTGGGCAGAGTCTCATACATTTCAATACAAAGAATATTTTTTTGCCTGACACGCTCCTAGCACGGTCATGGTATGAGACGGGGTAGTGGGCAGACTCCTTTAACGTTTAGCATAGGTTTCTCGAAGATGAGATATTTTCCTGCAGTTAAAAGTATCCTATAAGTTGACTCGTATAACCAACTATCATCATACCAAATTTCATCAAAATCCCTCGAGTGGTTTTTCCGTGATACGGTAACAAACAGGCAGACAGACAGACAGACAGACAAAAATTCTAAAAACTATACATTCGGCCTCTGTATCAATAATAATGTTTATTTCAATAAGATTTTCCAAAAAATATTTAATGTACAGATTCGGCTTGGTTACAATTTAATTATATGTATAGATGATTATTATTTTCTGAACATACATAAAAATGAACACATGGAACGATTTTTAGACTATACATAGGTATTCTTTATAGACCAAATAGTTAATTGATGTGAGAAAGATTAACGATTAAGTGTTTGTCTTCAATTACCTAATATGACCTAATATCAGGTCTCATCAATACATTTCTCTACAATTCATCTCCACCAATGATTGTTAGATAAATCTTCTGAGAACTATCGTAATGGGTTATATAAGTGGTTTTCTTGTGGAAAGCAACCATTAATAGTTCACTTGTGACCTGAAAAGATTACCTACTATTATAACGTAATTACTAATTACTTTTCCCCCTCATGCCTTTATATTTTCAAAGAAGTTTAGCTCTTCTTCGTTGTGGTTATTAACTCTTACAAATCTGCCATATAAATAATTTTGGAAAAATGCTATTTTAATACCACATATTAAATTGAATTTATACATTTTTTATATAGGTACATGTATATGTAAATGCTTGAATTTATTTACATTTTTTCTTTAAGTATAGTAGTCAGAGAGGAATGTGAACTAGGCGGCCGGCATCAACTACGACATCTTCATTAAATTCAATAAAGATATTTCACAACCTAGAACCGACTCTTGAACTATGCAATAACTATTTGGATCAATTGTTGCGTGATAGAAGGACAAACTAACAGGCACTCGTTGACATATATTATATATCTTACTAATATTAGTAAATGTGAAAGTTTACATATTTGGATGTTTACTTTTTATACCAGAAAAATGTACAGATCCCGTGGGATAGATTTGTTTTTGTTTTTCGGCGAACCTGAGCGAAGCGAGGGTGAGCCTCTAGTAAGGATGTTTGTTACTAAATCACGCCAGAACGGCTGAACTGAAAATTTGGCACAGAGATAGATTATAGTCTGGATTAGCACACAGGTTACCTTTTATCCCGGAAAATGTACAGCTCCCATCGAATAGATTGGTTTTTTTCTTTACCAGAAACGATTCCGAGCGAAGCGAGGGTGAATCGCAAGTATTATATATTTTTAAATATAGCAAAATTATCTATAAATTATAGTGTTATAGCCATCCTAGATGATTAGATAATTTTGACCTACTTGTTCTTTTAATCTATCTAAAAATCTAAAAAAAAAAATATTTTTTTTTATTATTTTATCGCGTTTATTTTTCTATTACATTCTTATTAACCATTGAAGTGCTTTCAAGGTGACGTTAATGATAGCGTGCTAAAAAACATACTCGCACATGCAAGTAAAGCCTTCGAAAGTATCATGGTATATAACATGCAAATTAGATTATATTTACGTACATACATAGTATATGATTTAAATCAATTAAGTATAAGGTTAAAATAAAACTGAATGCCATTTGTAAATTACTTAATAAAATTAATGGAACAAATAAATCATAACTCATAAGCAAATTTACTGTTTCAATATATTAAGTTTTAACTAGTAATGACTTACAACATGTGCCTATACGAACTATATTTCAAACACGAAAATATTTATAGGAAAAAAATTAACTTATATTTATTTCATCACCATTTTATAGCACTCGCAACATCCGCTTTGACTCTAAATGCTTAATAAAATATACGTTTAATTTTGTGCCAATATTGGGCAAACAGTTTAATATATGGTAAGTCCGGGAGAGTTGCCTATAGTTTTAAAAAACGATCAATATTAATTATATGTGTAAGATACTACATAAAATAAGCATAGTTTATTTTAATTCAATATATACTTATGCCATTCAGATTAAATTTGGAACTATTGTGCAATATATTCTAGAATAAAAAATGTTTTTTTTTTTAAATAATAGAAAATAGGCATCTCTCCCAGACATGTGGGTGAGTTGCCTATAGATATCAGGGATAGGTATAGGACGAGTAATTAGTGCATAATCAGACGTACTTTGCTTAGTGGCGCAAAAATCCTTTTTTTATGCATTTATACATACTACCCACAGATGTACAGGTGGTTATGTGGGACTCACCGGCTAGAAAAGCTAGTACTACCCACTAAAACCCAACAAAACCTCCCCCGTATTAATGGGGCACCCCGATGGCAGGTCTGCCGAAGCAGACTACAACAACCGTGAGGTTGCTCCCACGATCCACTCTGCCGTCAGAGAAGTACCAAGAGCAACCATATGGATAGGCCATAATCCACCACGCTGGCCAAGTGCGGGTTGGCGGACTTCATAATGTCTTTCGAAAACTTGCTAGGTTCTCTCAGATATGCAGGTTTCCTCGCGATGTTTTCCTTCACCGTAAGGCAAGTGGTAATCATGTTTGAAATGATTCGCACATGAAAATATCACAAGTGCGAGACCCAGGATCTCACTTCACTCGCTTTCCCAAGCGAGCGTGTTACCCACTGGGCTACCACTGCCTTAATTAGCGTCCGGATGAACTGCCGAACGCTAATGAGCTCCCCCACCACATCAAGGTGAACACACGTTGGGGGGGAACCAATTAATATACTGGGCATCTAACACCGAAATATTATTGGGCATCTCTCCCGATCATTAGGCAGAGATACCTATCGACTCTGTACACACCCTAAAGCATTTACAATAGAAAATGGTGGATTGTTAACAAAACAAGATCACAATGTTACATTATGAAACAATTTAATACTATTTAACTAAAAAATTTAGGGAAAAAAATTACTACAAACTATGTCAAAGATTATATTCTAACGTAAAAGTTAACTACACTTATCTTATTTTACAAATTAACACCAAAATATTAATTATAAGTAATATGTTTTTGTGTAAAAGATTCCACACTGATATTGACTGTCGACTGACGTATTATGGACGCGTTCCGAATCACAACAACATTAATTAATTTAATTTTTAAATTTATTAGGCGTCTCTCCCTTATGGGTATCTCTCCCGGACTTACCCTGTATAATTAATTAGAAGAACTCTAAGAATTCTAATTTACTCTTATATGGTTTATAATAATTATTATTGATATATAATATATTAGTGAAATAAATAAAATAAAATTTCTGTATATTAAAAAGAGATCGTACCACTTTATATATAAATGTATATTATTTTTGTAATGCGAAATCACATCATCACGAAACGGAAATTTTATTTGATGTGCATTAAGCGTACTCTAATATCACATGGTAATTTTATGCGGAAGTTGTTTATACTGTATACTTACTATATTTTGTATTATAATGTTTTTTATTTATTATTTTATTACAGTAACAGCAATAGTAACATAGTATATTTGTATGAACGTATAACTATTGGCGCAACCAAAAAAAAAACATACCTAAGTGCATTTTAACTGGTCGAGTAGATGCTTAGATAGATAGATCTGTTGCGTAACTTCAAACGAAGGCAAATCTACCCTAAGAAATAACTGTTTTTTTTTGTATAACGTAATGGACAAAAAATATCTACTACATACGAGTATTACATTAAAGCACTAGCGACTCATCCTCGCTTCGCTCGGGTTCGTCCCTAGGTTGCTCCCCAATACAAACTTTTATCCCCTTTTTTACCCCTTTAAGGGATGATTTCCAGGATAAAAAGTACCTATTCTACATCCTTCCCAGGGTCTCAAACTATCTTCATATAATTCGGTTCAGTAGATCCAGAGTTTACCCCCTACAATGTCACAAACTCACAACACCACAAACTAACAAACTCACAAACTTTACCTCTTTATAATATTAGTATAGATGAAGATGAATCTATTTATTACAGAAAGGTGGCACAGATAAAAGAGTGCCAAACGCTTCGGCCTCTACATACTCGTACCTCTTGCACTTCTTTCATTGTTATCATTCTTTTCATACACGCTTTTATAACGACGAATTTCTTTAAATTTTTATTGTTGCTTAAGTCCAAACACAAGTTGTTTGAAGTTAACCAACACAGATAGATACATTGTCCAGAATAGTAAAACACAGACGACAAGCCTGAAGTTATAATTCAATTCAATTCTTTTTTAATAGCCCATAGGAGTGCCTTTTGGGCATAATTTACTTCGCTAATGTTGCGTAGAAGAAGTTATGATTAAATGAAATTTAAATTAGACATACATTTAATTCAATCTCAATTTTCTACCTAAATTAATATTGTTGATTCGATGTTAAAACAAATATTATATAACTTTAGAATGAAGAACAAACAGAATGTATTTAGCTCGAGTCAATCAGTTTAAAATATATTCAATAATGTTACATTTGATGGCCTCATTACGTAGCGTAATTACAAGACGTCATACCGATGCTTGCTTTATTATAAAATAAATATTTAATATACAAATAGTTACATATTCTTGTTTAACTAAATTAACTAAAAGGCTTATCCATACTAATATTATAAATGCGAAAGTAACTCTGTCTGTCAGTCTGTCTTCTTTTCACGCTTAATCCGCTGAACCGCTTTAGACGAAATTTGGTATGGAGTTTTTTTGAGACCCTGGGAAGGACATAGGATAGTTTTTACCCCAGAAATCATTCCTTAAGAGGGTGAAAAGGGGGGTGGAAGTTCGTATGGGGAATCGATCATTTCTCAAGTAAGGGAAATAAAATTCATCATACCTATGTGTGTGTGTGTATATATATATATATATATATGTGTATATATATATATATATATATATATCACATATATCACAGTGAGATAATATTTGTAGGTATGTTAAAAGAAGAATATATTTTTTACCTGTTATAGCCTTGTTATGGCATTGATTAGTCGTTCAGAAAAAAATTGCGTTGCAAGTGGCAAGTTTGATTTAGAATCAAGAAAAACAAAAGACTATATTTTACTTTTGTAGACTTCTTACTGTTATAGTAAATTAAGGAGATATGTTTTAGCTAACTAGACGTAGTTTAAAGACAATGCTTGTAGCAAGAGACGGAAAGCATTAAAATCTATATTTGGCATAGAAAATACGGTGGATGTTGCATATCGGTTATCAATATTGCAACTCACCTTCACTAGAGTAATTAAATAGTTGGCAATATGTCAGGCGGTCATCATAATACATAAAATGTTTCATAAAGCTTTGAATATATTATATTATATTTCTCAAAAAATGTATTAGATTTTTGTTACAGCAAGGAAAAATTTAAAAACAAATTACATAACAGTTTATTAGTAACAAAACTAGTTCTTTGAGCTTATATCGCTATACATATGTACTCGTATTCTGATCTATTTGCTCATTACACAGTCATTGTGTCACAATTTAGTTAAATTAAAAATATACGTTCGAGCACAGATCATATACCTAATACTATACTAGGTAGGAGTATGTACTAATACCACGCCTTTTTGCAGAAACTCTTCTGTAACTCATTCAAATGGTCATAGCTAATGCTCATTAATATCCTGTGCAATAAGATTTGCTTATCCATAGCAATTATTACGATAACATTATATAATAGAACCTGGGTCAGTTCACTATGTGACCAAATACAATGTATGTTAGTGGGTCTACACCAGGTAGAGGGGAAAAGTAAAATCTACGCCATCTCACTCTAATATCTCAAATGTGAAAGAGAGGGTTTGCTCATATTTCACGTAACATCAAAGTCGCCGTGCTACTAAATAATCATAATTACACACGTTAGATAACATTAGTGACCTTTGTTATGTTAGTTTTACTTCTTAAGAAAAATATTATGAAAAATTTTTGGTCTGTAGATTTTAATATTTTTTGAAATTAGTTAAAATTATCCTACATAAATTTCCTTCTTTTAAAAATTTACATAAAAATCATTTCAAGTTCATTATCAGACTTTGATTTAAGTTTCCTGTAGCTTTAAAGCTTTTTGTGCTAGTCCCATTATCTCATTAATAAATTAATTCTGAAATAGGACATATGTTATTTTTTATCCCGGAAAAATGTACGGTTCCCGTGGGATAGATTTATTTTTTTATTCCCAGAGCAAGGGATCGACTATCTATTCTATACTAATCATTTAGACGCTAGTAGGTAGTTTATATATTTATAAAATCATGTTTTATGAACCAAAGAAAGTCACATTTTAAATCACTTGATAATTAATTAAAATTCAAAAATCTTATTAAAAAATTCGCCATTAAATTATTATCACTTTTACTAAATGTCATGAGTGTACCACCAATTCAAAAAAGACAAGCCTCACTCCTGAGAAGAGCAGGTAAAGGAAATTGTTAATAATATAGGGTCCACAAATCGAGATAGAAATATGAATCCATAGAAGTAGATAGTAGATACAGGAAAGTGTCGGGTATCATCAAAAAATCATTTGCGCACGCGCATGTATATTTTTCCCAACTGAGGTCGACTGGTTTTTATTCAGATATGTCATCGTAAACGAGCTTAACTTCCTTTTTCCGTAGCTTTATCACAATGTATAAATCACTTTCCCTAAAACTCGTTACACCGGTAAAGAGATTCTCTGTTGTAAACTGTTATTTATTTTTTACGTCAATACCAAAAAATGGTAAGCTTCATTGTTATGTCCATGGTAGAGTCGCAGTGACTAATTGTCTCACTTAGCGGTAAATATGTATAATATTCAAAATGGATAAAAAATCAAAGAACGAAATTCATAAAACATATAAAATAAATTATGTAAACGAAAATTAGCGCATTTAAGCATTTTCCCTTATTTCTAAAAATTAAAATTGGCTAAGATTTAGGACAATGAATACGTTTTAAAGATAAATTATAATATCTATTCGACAGGGAAAACCGTTAAAAAAGAAAAATAAAGAGATAATAACAAAAAACATTAAGGTAACACATAAAGGCTGGTAAACGAAATATGTAATAATAATAATAAGCCTTCAAGGCAGTTGTGGAGAATTGATGAGTGGCGACACCACAGTCCTGATATGTCCATGAAATTCTATCCGCCACCTTTGGCTTGCCTCCATTGGCTCTCCAGACAACAAGAAACGGCTTAACTGATTTGGGTGCGGTTTTCACTTATTTTTCGTGGTAGAATCACTTAACATTTAGTATTTTAAGGATTAAACTTGAGCTTAATTCTTAAAATGGTGGCTTTAAAACGCTCTGGAAAATCTGAAACTCGTGAACTCTAAAAAGATATAAAATAATAAAAATAAGTTCATGTTTAATAACCATGCTTTAATAAATTCATGCTTAAATTAAATAATCTATACATATATGATAAAATTATAACTAAGGCGAATTTGTTAAATATTTTTTGGGAAATCTTATTGAAATAGACATTATTATCGATACAGAGGCCGAATCGATAGTTTTTACAATTTTTGTCTTTGTTTCTGTGACCGCATCGCGGAAAACCCACTGATGAAATTTGGTATGATGATAGCTGGTTATCCGGGTCAACATACAGGATACTTTTTACTGCGGGAAAATATCTCATCTCTGAGAAATCTACACAAAACGTTAAAACGTAAGTAAGGACGATCGTAAGGGAGGGTGAGTCGCCCGTATGGTAATAAATCTAAATAATTCATTTGTTATATTTTAAAAGAACCCATCCACCTTGAAGTATAGTAGAATTTAACTATCTACTAACGCAATACGTATATGGCAACAGGCGGGATGTGATGAAATCACTTGATTAGTTTTGCTTACTTTAAGGAAAATTCTGTCTCTAATTCGAATTGGTTACGAAGAATTTTCTAGAATTTATGGTAATTCGCCTGCAACAAGACTTTCTAAAAAGATAAGGAGTTTATTATGTTTACGTTTAGGTTACGGCTTTAAAGTTCATGTTATGTATTAAAATTTATTCGTTTTCAACATTAAGTTTCCCGATGAGTTTATTTTCGTGTTATTATAATCGTAACATGTAAAATTGTAATTATTATCTATATCATGATTTGCATCCGTTGCGCTATTAGCTTATCGCTAACTTTTGACCCTAAGAGATTTCGATTTTTTGTTCCCGACGTTTAGTAATCACTAATCAGCATGCAGTACTACAAACTAGGTAAAAGAGAGAATTAAGTTTTTGACACCTCAAAAATCATAATTATTACAGGCGGTACCAAAAAAACTATACAATCATTAAGACTATAGATACTATACAATAAATAAGACTATTAACTATAGTCGCAACGCAAATTAGAATTGGTTCTAGTTCTCGTTAGGTTTTTTTGAAACCCATAAACTCTTAATAGCAATAACCCTAATGAATCGCTATGAATGTCAGAGAAAATTCATTGAATGATTAGTATTCATGTTTAATGATATGGTAGGTGTTAAATAGCCGTAAAACAAAATAGCTAAATATCACGAAAAGCCTAGGCAAATTATAATCTGCCGAGATTTCAAATCGGAGTTCGACACTTAACAGGTATTGAGTAGACCTTTATAGGCGAATATACGTCATTATCCATATCCGGCTAATCGACAAAATGTGTAAGATGTGACATTTGCTCAATAGGTTTTACTAAATTGATTTACATAAGTTTATTTTTATTATGAAAAAAATTGTTACTACGTAAAATGCCTAAATTATATCCTAAAAAACGTCATGTAATGCAAAAAGGTACCCTACCATTAGGGTTGTAATAGCAACCGTAGGACCCATTACGGTAGTAATAACTTTATTGTTTATTTTTTTAAATATACACATAAAACGTACCACCTTATTAAGTACCTACCTTCTCCATTTTGAAGTCGGGTAAAAATATTCTACTAATCCATTACAATTTTGCTAATACTGATATGTTTTTAACGAGTTTTCAAAAGTTCTAAATATGATTTGATTTTTTTTTGCTATATGTAGTCTATTACAGTACTATTTTACAACCCAAGATAAAGTAGATACAATTAAACTAAAAAAAAAGAATAATTATAAATTATATGATAAGACACTTTCCCATTTGAATGAAATGAGAACGTGTAAGAGCGTATTAAAAATCTTTGATACGACAATATTTGATTCCTCCTACATTCTAACAACAAATGTTTGAATCATTCTGTATCGCATCATGTAAACGGAATATCAATGATATTGGGCTAATGCGAGTCAAAGTCACAAGAAAGAGAGCATTTTACATACATGGGGATTTATTTGAACAGGTTATAATATTTTAAATTATATAATTTTTAATTATTCCTAAGTCTTTAAATTCCTTTAAATCCACCTTTGTTATCTAAGTTTATTGTTTTTTTTCTGTTTTACTTTTAAAGTGCAATAAAGAATGTTATATATAAAATATGGAAACCTCTTTTCAGGCGAGTCAGATTCGCACTCATTCAAGTTTTTTTTTTTAATTTTAAGCTTACTGACAGTAAATGGCTTTAAATTATACATTTTTAAGTTAAAAAAGTATAGCTGTTAACCATCTCTATCGTTTGATAGGTCAATTAATACACTTGATGATTTATTTTTGTTTTTAGTTTATTTGGATGGGATGAGCTAGCTTAATCTTATTAATTAATCTTATATATATTTTAAATTTTTCTGCCTAGATATGAAAAAATAAGCAGTGACTAGCGAGCAGATAAACACACAAGTGATCCTTTTTTACACACTTTTTTGAGTTGTACAAACGCAAAATTTGCTTTTTACTTATCAGTTGTTGTTCTGATGTACGCGACCCTAAAAATTAGGGTCATGTAATTATTACCTTCGTTTCGTTTAAATAATCACACAATATATTATAAGTTTCTAGGTGCTACAAATCAAAATACATATCTAAGATGATTTTATTATCTATTTTAAGAAAACATTACACAAAAAATGTAGGTCAATCGCTACTCTTAGCACATCATACTACATAAGAACATTCGTTATAGTTATACTAGTATCCTTTTGCGCGAACGTTGACCGACACAGTTTCCCAATGACCACAAAAATTACATTCTATTTTACAAATAATACTAAACATATATTTGTCTATTTAGTTTCAACATTTATTAATTAACTAGCGACTCACCCTCGCGTCGCTCGGGTTCGTCCCTTTTATTACGTACGTTTTAATTTTTTTGAGCGAAACCCTAATTCTTTTTCTAAAATAAAAGTAGCCTAAGTTACTCCTTATAATATCAGCTATCTGCCCGTGAAAGTCCCGTTAAAATTGGTCAAGCCGTTTCGGAGATTAGCCGGAACAATCAGACAGACAGAATGACAGCCAAATTTTTTAAAATTGTGTTTTTCTTATAAGTATCGTATATAATTCCATATGCATTTAGTATAAAGCTGTTATTTTGACATCGCAAACAGAACTTCAATTTTATTTATCTGTATAGATTAATTTGATTTGAAAGAAATATTATTATGTATACACATGTTATTAAACACATACGAGTACGTCATCAATTATCACCTATTGATGCTATCTATACTTAAAAATTAAATTGAAATCTCTGTCTGCGATTTTAAAAACTACATCCATATACTTAATATACAGGATACCAAAGATCAGATAACAGTAAAAAAATATTGGTCTGTTTGTACCTCTGTTTTTTAGGGTTCCATACCCGAAAGGTGCCGCCAAAGGAACTGTATTACTAAGCCTCCGCTGTCCGTCCGTCTGTCAGAGCGCTATATCTCACGAACCATAATAGGTAGAGAGTTGAAATTTTTACCAAGTATGTATTTCTATTGCCGCTATAACAACAAATAATAATAAAAAAAAATAAAAACGTTTTTTAACGTAGTTAAATATACTACACACATGAGTAAAAGACATATTAATAAAAACTGCATGTACGGAACACTTCGTGTGCGAATTCGACTGGCACTTGACCGTTTTTTTTATTTTTAGTTACCTTTTAACCATAAATCTCTTTAGAAAGAAAAAATCGTATTATAAATAAATATCAATAGGTAGCTTAATAAGTAAGACAAAGTACCTAAATGTTTAGACATTATCTTACTGCAATCAATGGAAGCGGGAAGCGGCAGAGAGAAAAGAAAGTAATAGATGGGAGAGGGCTATTTCCAGAAGTGGATCTAGAGGTGGCCGATATAGTAATGTTGATGATGACATATTATAAGGAAATGAATGAGTGGACATTATTATAAGTACATATTAAACTGAAAAATTCACTACTTATGATAAAAAAATATTAACTTCTGTATTATAAATAGGTAAATAAATTGCTTAAAGTAGTTAAGTTTCTTAAAAGTCTTCTTAAATTTCTTGGAAAGGATGTATTATTTAACATCTTGATAGAAAGATATGTGAAATAAACCCTGTAAAGAAAGATTATTACCACTTGACCCAAATTAGCCATTTTTGTGGCTATTTAAGGATCGGATTTAAAAGGCAAGCCATCGTCAATTATGATTATGACATACTTTCTCTTCCTTCGTATTAGCAAATGAAATGGTCAAATAACTGTATTTTATTTCCAATTTTTTTGATGAAAATATTAAGTAGCATCTTTCATCAGATTTAAAGCATCCAAATAAAACAAAATGAGAATACTTATTCAAAGTGACTTTTAAGGTTTTCGAAATGTCAATTTCTACGTTTAAATTAAATGTCAGTGTGAAAATTCATAAAGAAGCTAGCTACCATTGGTTCAGAAATACTCGTTTTGTTGAGAACAATTTTTTTTAATAATATATTTAATTACATTTTCTATTGTAAACCTACATAAACCTCGACACGAATTAATTGATAAGTGATAACACTACGCTTGGCTAAAAATAATTTATAAATAAAACTATCTTTTCGGATTTTTTCGCGGATGTATTTTGATTTTCAGTTTCCGACGTTTCCAATGCTTTACAGCAATTATGGCCACGAGAGGGACTGATCGGAGAGTATTATTATACAATATTCGCATAAATCTAAGAAAATATTATGTGGAACTACACTTATTACTGTAGATTAAAATTTTTAAAGCAAGATTAATTTGTGGCAAAATTAATGTTGTTTCTTGTAATTTATTATGCCTTGACCTAAAAAATACCTAATTATATTTTAAAGACGAAAATTTGATGTCATCAGTTTGTTCTCAGTACCTACTAATATTTGTTACGCTATCCTGACGTATCCCTATTTCTTAAACAAACCAAAACATTTTAACTGCCAAATCCTTATAAAATACGATTTGCGAAGCTTGCAACTTGCATGTCTAAATTCTAGTACTAGTAGTTAAGCTTTACTCAAGACACTAAATTCTCTGCCAACTAATCTCTTCTCAACTTATGAAACTTGAAAGTCCCATTACAATCAATTCATCAACAAAGTTAAATTGTTCGGAGAATTAGTCAGGGCTCACAAACAGGATAAATACAAACGCTTACATATGTTTCGTCTTCCATACAAAAAACGTTACATACAAAAAATTAACATACACCAACAAGTCGGTTAAAAGAGTTCATCAATTAAAACATACTGACATTGATTGAAAGGTGGGTAAATTACTTTATACCTCGAAAATAAAAAAACCAAAATAAGTATCAGAATGTTCTGCGCAGTTCACACTCGTATTATATTATTTAAATAAAATTCAAAATATAAATTGATTAGTACGATTAGGTATGTAACCTATGATAGATATAGGTATATATATTTTTTTAAATTAACAGTTTTATTATAAAATCGTGAGGCGTTACATATTGACTCAGGTTAGGCTATCGCGTCCCACAATGCTATTTTTGAGTCTGATCAATGCCCTAGATTGATGAGGAGAGTGGTGTGATGTCTGGTACCTAGGACCTACCTAATTATTTTATTATACATTAGTACATTATCTACATCACTATTATCTTTCTTTTCAATAAAAGCGTTCAACTAAAAAAAACCTATTTTATTTTCAAGTTTTTAGTTTTTTTTTTATTTTAAACTAAACTCTATGATCCGTCATGCACTGTGTTCTATTTGTAAAATCCTTTCATTTGAAATCAATATTGAGGGGGTTATGAAAAAATATGTATCTAATCTGCCATTTTGTGCCGGCGGCCATCTTGAATTTACAATGATACTGGATATATTCATTTGTATTGTCATCAGAACTAAAGGTGTGTACCTATAACATATCAATCTGTCGTCAGGAAAGGGGTAAAACAATTATTTAATTTGACCCTAACAAACATGTCAAGCTAAATAAAACCATTAAATTAATAAAAAAAAATCGTTTAATGAAATGTTGGTAAGAGTATCGATCACTTCAGAAAGGCTAGATCGATTTAGCTTATTATTATTTTAAAATGTTTATAATATTGAAAAAATGGTAAAGTTGTCCATAAATTGGGAAATACAGGAAAAACTGAAAATGATTTTTTGTATCAGATTTTTATTATTAACTCAAAAATCACAAGATTTTATTGAATCTAGTGTTCGTCCATTAATTGGTTCGACCATAATCGAAAGTTTGAGGATAATATATATGAATAGCATTAACTATCTATGCTAAAAACTAATTGATTTCAAAAAAATATCAGTAAAGCTCGACAATAGCCACTAATAAAAAAAATTACAAGTATATGTATATAGACTTGAACAGAACAACATCTGTCAGGTCAGCTAGTCTATACAGATAAATATAATTGGAGTGTCTGTTTGTAATGTCAAAATAACAGCTTTATACTAAATGCATATGGAATTATATACGGTACTTATAAGAAAAACTCAATTTTTAAAATTTTTATATGTTTGTCTGTCTCTCTGAAATGGCTGGATAGCTGATGTAATAAGGAGTAACTTAGGCTACTCTTATTTTAGAAAAAAATAGGGTCAGAAAAAAAATTTAAAAGCAAATTAATTAATTAATTAATTTTGTTTTTCGAAGCAACCTAGGGACGTACCCGAGCGAAGCGAAGGTGAGTCGCTAGTTATAAATAAAATTTAAAATTCGTATTACTATTTCAATAAATTTTAAAATACATCTTAAGTTATTTACACGTGTGGAACGCAAACGATGCCGCAACTGTATAGGGGGGATTAGACAAATTGGGCATGTCCGCCCTCCCTAATCTAATCACTACGACGTAGTGAATGAACTCACGAGGGCTCAGGCCTATGAGACGTCTCGTTCTCGATACTTTTATTTGGTAACTAAATGTTTATCATTATTTGCTTCTCAACTCTACAATTTCCACTGTTGGACATAAAAAAATATATATAAATAATTTCTATGTCTGGACTTGGTATTTCACGAATAAATTTGAGTTTAAACACTTGTCATAGCACTTAAATAATAAGGTTTTGACATATATTTCGAAGAAAATGATGTCTAAGTGATGCAATGACACGCTCGGACAAATTGAGGGCGGACTGCATGCGGCACCTCGAACAACCGCTTGATTATAGGCACGCAGTTACTTTTTCAACACCTTCTACTATTATGTTACATTATGCTAGGACCAGTAATATTCGTAAATAAGGAGTGAATCGCATTTATAAACCGACGTTTGTACTTTGCGTAGTGGTAGAGTTATGACGTTCAATACAAATTGTAATCTATACTAATATTATAAAGAGGAAAGATTTGATTGTTTGTTTGTTTGCATCGAATAGGCTCCGAAACTACTGAACCGATTAAGATGAAATTTGGAAAGAAGATAGTTTGAGACCCTAGGAAGGATATAGGATAGTTTTTATCCCGGAAATCATCCCTTATGGGGTTGAAAATGCGGATGAAAGTTTGTATGGGGAAGAAAGCGAGGGACGAACTCGAGTGAAGCGAGAGTGAGCCGCTAGTGCTGAATAAAAAGGAAATATTTTCTTTGATAATTTAAAATTATACTTTTAATTTTACTATTAATTCAGATCAAAATTAGGGGCTGAGAAGAGGCATAATTTATCGCACACAACACACAGGTACTTACTACGATATATGGTCAAAACAACCTAGACTAAAATTAATGAGGTTTGCTTGTAAGAAAATGTTACTTTAAAATTGTTATTATAAATATACCTACTAAATATCATACTTATGAAGTAATTTCAGACGTTAGATGCCAAATTAGAGTCGCCACAGAATACCGCACACGTCATGCTTACTAGTTGCCAAACGCACCAAAGTGAAGGCACGCGCAGATTATAATAACAAAGTTATTTCAGCAAACAAAACGTACTTACTCACTCTAGCAATAGTATTCTATACTGTACAAATGAAAGTAAATGTAAGCTTCTATATAATATTAATGTAATGAAAGCGTTACGTAATTTTGAGAATGTGGATAAAGACTCTACATGTTCTCACTACATTAGAATATTTAGAAAAACATTAAATTAAAACTTTATTATGATGATGTCCTCCTGACCGATTCCGGCCACGGCGGCCAATCTCATTCAGACTAGCCAACTGCGCAGGAGATAGTATAGTGCAGCGCGTGTACGCGCAGACACAAGTGCACTCTCTATTCCTGTCACTCTCATACTCCGGTGGAACGACTATTCGACACGACCAGTGAGAGTTAAGGCGAGGCACAGGGGTGAAGCACCGCCAACTTCCCAACCCCGGGCTGCTACTGAGGCTTACTAGACAGAAAGACTCAATAACTAAACTTGGCCCGGCCCGGGACTCGAACCCAGGACCTCCGAGTGTGCATGCTACACTGCCGTACATGCTAGCCACTACACCACCGAGGCAGTTAAACTTTATTAAGTTAAACTTTATTATACTAACGAAGAGGACGTAAAATTATTAAATCTTAAAAGACGTAACACTTCGTCTTATCGCCTCGACTGGTGACAGGAGAGCTGGCTCGTTTTTCGGCCAAAGAATCGGAATTGCCTTTGCCATTCAAGGGAGAATGCGGCTAGCATCCTTGCCACTATTACACGCGAACATGACTTGTAAAATAATAGTTAAGTGTACATTTGTTTTGTATATATAATTAAGTATATTTGTGATTTCCTGTATTGCAAATAAAAAAATAAGGGGTAACAAAATATTTTATTATAAGTAAGATATTATTATATTACACAATTAATCTGAAGATTAATAATATAATTTATAATCATTGATTAAAAAAATCATGTTAATGTTTTCGTTCAGCCTACTTTTATGACGTCACGTGATATAATGCAACTTGGCTCTTTATTTAATACTAGAGGCGTACCCTTGCTTCCGTCGGGATGAATGGAATGTATAGAGGACAAACATACAAAGAAACAATCATTATTATTTATGTAAATCAATGTCTTTAAATTATTGTTTTAAATTTACCTTTTTTTTCTTATCCATGACAATTTTTGTCACGATTTAGGCACGCGAGCGATCGCGGAAAACTGTTAGTACTAGACAGTATGTAGTATTGTGAGGTATTTGAAATAAACCTATTTAACTAACTATTTTTATTTTTATTTAGAGCTCATTGTATTATACTAAAATGTCTACAATACAAAGCATTTTGGGTAACGAGAGCTTGTAGCGCAACTGATAGCTGAAGTGAATATGTTATGGCCTACATATTTTATAAAACTTTTACGTTATTTTGTAAATGTTAAATTATATTATTTAATATTACTTGCATAATAAAAGTGGTTTTTGTTATGATTTATGATATGATTTAGAATATATACTAATAATTAAAATTAAATTATATTATGTAATAATGTCCTCCTGAGTCCTGACCCATTCCGGCCACGGCAGCCAATCTCATTGAGACTAGCCAACTGCGCAGGAGATATTATAATAAATAGTGCACAAATGTACGCGCAGACACAAGTGCACTCTCTATTCCTGTTACTCTCATACTCCAGTGGGACGACTACTTGACACGACCAGTATGAGTTAAGGCGCAGGACCGACTAATTATTTAATACTAGCGATTCACCCTTGCTTCGCTGGGGTTCAATTTCAAGGCTCGGTGCTTCCCAAAACAAAATTAATTAATTAATTTTCTTTTTTTTTTCGTTAGACCCTATTTTTTTTTCTAAAGTAAAAGTAGCCTAAGTTACTCCTTATTACATCAGCCATCTGCCAGTGAAAATCCCGTCAAAATCGGTCCAGCCATTTCAGAGATTAGCCGGAACAAACAGACAGACAGACAGACAAAATTGTAAAAAATCTTGTTTTGGTATATGTACCGTGTATACATCCATATGCATTTAGTAAAAAACGATTATTTTATTATTACAAACCGACACTCCATTTTATTTATCTATATAGATTACTCGCATAATGAAAGTGGTCGTTATTGCGACTTATTTAAAGAGCATTCTCAGATGTATGTACTTGTACTCGTATGTCGTATCGGTCAGATGCAGCTTCTCAGTTTTAAGTGATGTAATAGAGTTATAAGCAAATATCTTACTTATATTTTTAGAATATATACTAATATTAAAAAAATTAAAACCTACTCCAGGTATACTTTACTTTTTTTACCCGCTAAAGTCGAATATTGCTTTGAATTTTTTCTTCAACTATAAATAACAAAACTTTTCTGCCGAAAACAGATTAAAATTAAAAAAAAGAGTTATAGAATTGGCTTTACAATTAGAAAATCGAGTACACCCAAATTGAATACATACAATACATTATAATTGGAAGTCGGTCAAAAATATTACTCTGAGTGAGTGGTATTTGACCCGGTAGTTGATTACCTAACGATGTTATACTTTTGCGAATAGATGAAAAATGCATTATAGGTGAAAAGTATAAAGATGAATCATCTATAACAAGTGCAGTTGGAGAGAAAGGCATACGGATTTTACACTGAGCGAGAACGCGTGCCATGATTTTCCTCTACTTTCACTGCATGCGCCTGCGCATGTCACTTCGTGCGTGCACTTGCATTCTGGAAGCTTCTAATTACTTAAATTAAAATAATAATAAGAAAAATATGATAAGATATATGTTTTTATAAGCTCTTATTTAAATTGTTTCGTTCGTATGGCAACTTTTCTGAAATTTAGATTCTGGGTGGGCTGAAATTTGATTATCTCTATATCTTGATCGCATGAGCTGATGATGGAGTCAAAAAGTAGGGTGTAGGAGCACCTCGTGATACAATATGATCCCCGTTGTCTCGAAAAGTACTTTTACCCTATACTACAGCCCTATTCTATTGGACTAGATGGTGATTTCAATTATGTTTTTACTTGTTAAAATTTGCCATGCTTAGTCACAATACTCGTAGTTCTAAATGAAAGCTACTTGAAAAATAAATAATTTAAAATATAAAAATATCTTAAAGAATTTAAAATTATTTATTTTATAAATTGAGCATATCCATTTTATTATGTAAATTAGTGACTTTGTAATTTTACAGTCATTATTTTTACTCACTTCAAGATAATATTTAATTACAATAAATGATTTAGTAAGCTAAGTATAGCTTATAAGTATAGGTTTAATAGTCAAGCACTAAGTATAACTTACAAACCTCTATCTCACAATATTTATGTCAACGGTTAAAACCGCATATTTCTTGATGGTTTGTGGTTTTGTAATTATACGAAACGACTGTAACTTATGCGTTTTAACTAAAGTTATTCTAGTGAAGTAGACTTTTTGATGTCATCCACCTACTGTGTGGATATAAAATGATATATTGTTACTATTTACTTTTATACATATTTATGGTTATTATTAGTGGAGCTCCTTGGAGTTTTGATCTCGGACTTTCGTTACAGTGAATGAATATATATGGTCGAGGTGGTATTTTATTTTTACACTATAAAGTGTAAAGTTTACCAAAAATTTTTTTGTGCTTTTGTTTTTTATTTTTATTATTAAAACAAAAAACTATAAAAAAATAATATTTTAGCATATAATTTTACTTTAAATAATGTTTTTAATATGTATACGTTTAATTTTACCTAAATCGATAAAAAAGAATATATTTTTAAGATACTTTAGTGTACTTGTGGTCATAGCTATCTTGAATAGGTAGTAAATACTTACGTGGTATTTGATGTATTTAAGAAAGACAGTATCTCATCAAAAACAAAACATGTAAAAAATCGCAAGTCTCGCAACGTTCTTCTACCGCAAAAAAGATATACCTAATGTAAAACCAAGTCGGTTAATTTACTCAGTACCTAAGCATCTATCCGATAACTTTGTAATAAACCATTATCCAATTAGTTAAGTAACAACATTTTATAGCGACCGTATCAATATTAGATATACTTATTTTTTAATAAATAGAATAACTTCGCTATAGCACACGACAATATAACCTACAAATAACAACATTTATCTAATATTAGCGTTCTGAGTGCATTATTTACATTTTTGTATGTATAAATTTGAGCCGCTAGCGCTATGTTCAGTTCGTCTCAGCCAAAACACGTCCACTGCTGGACATAGGCCTCTCCCAAAAATTTCCCCGACAAACGGTCTTGTGCCATCCGCATCCAGTGGGTTCTAGCGTCTTTGATCATTGTACATATGTTCAATTACGACTATTTAAAATAGTACATTAAGATAAATGATATATATGTTTCTGTGCGATATTTTTATAAACATTATGTGGACTGTAGTCCTATACATAGTATTATTTGGAGCTAGAGGGAAACTTTTACTTTGGATGGCAGTTAGACCCAAGAGGTTGACCCACTAATTGAAATTGTACATTTCACCGTACTATATTTGTTTGTTTAACTGTTTATTAGCTTGCTTAACTGTTAGTTAACTTAACTGTTGATTAGCTTAACTGTCGGTTAGCCTAACCCTCGGTTATCTTAACTGTCAGTTAGCTTAATTGTCATTTAGCTTAACTGTCAGTTAGCTTCACTGTCGGTTAGCTTAACTATCGGTTAGCTTAATTGTTGGTTAGCATAACTGTCGGTTAGCTTAACTGTCAGTTAGCTTAACTGTCGGTTAGCTTAACTATCGGTTAGCATAACTATCGGTTAGCTTAATTGTTGGTTAGCATAACTGTCGGTTAGCTTAACTGTCGGTTATCTTAACTGTCAGCTAGCTTAACTATCAGTAACCTTAACTGGCAGTTAGCTTAACTGTCGATTATCTTAACTGTCAGTTATCTTAACTGTCGGCTAGATTAACTGTCGGATAGATTAACTGTCGGTTATGTTAACTATCGGTTATGTCAACTATCAGTTAGCTAAACAGATTTTGTGCGTCTTCTATTCACGCACAAAATCTTTCATTTTGGTACGAAGTTGGTAAGAAAGAGCCGAAACGAAGCGAGTAAAGAGAACAAAATAATCGAATCTTAATAAGCAGTACCTACCAATGATACAAAATAAAACGTTAATGGTCTATTTATTTATAAGATGAATTCATGAAATACATCATGATAATAAATTGCGTAATATACTTACGCAAGTATTAAATGCAAGAAGTAAATTTTATGTATTTAAACTCTAGTTCTAAAAAAATACTAATATGACCTATTTTGGTAATCCGCTTTAAAAGAACGTTAAGTACGGCAATTATATAGATATTACTGTAGAGTGAGGAAATTCAAGGCTTAAGTGCTTTGCATTTCGTCCCACTGTTTAAAGCTGTTATATATTGCTTCATGTTACTCTCTGTTAAAGTTCAAGCACACTTAAAAATTATTATTTAATTATATATAGATCTTTTTATGTATTGTAAGTACTCTCGTATAAGAGCAATTTTATTTTTTATATTTTCCTATAATATATTGTTGTAAATCTGTAATAATATTATAAATGTAATAGTGAGTTTGTTGGTCTGTTATTTTTTCACAAAAAAAAACGTGCTTATATTCTGCTTGATAAATAGTTATCACGGGATATAAGTCTATAGCAGAAAGTTACAAGTAAATAAAAATAAATACATACATATTGTTGATTATAATAATAATAATAAATACGTACTATTAATAATAATTTTATATTATTATGGAAATACCAAAAAAATAAAAAATAAACTGCTGGCTAAATTCTGAAAGGTTATGAAATGTCACTAAGTGATGTGGGTGTGACCCCGCATGCCGAATGCCGTATGTAATTCGCCTATCTGCCCCTAACCAAGCAAGGACCACGATCTTGTCTCCAGGCAATTTAAAATATTTCCACTTATAGCCAGTCGCGACTTTACTTGAAATATCCTTTCATTTTTAACGTTGGGAAATGTTTTGATGCATACAACCTGCATACATATGTAGTTGTTTGTGGGATTCACCAGCTAGAAAAGCCAGTACTACCCACTAAAACCCAACAGAACCTTCCCCGTCTTAATGGGGCGTCACAGGATCGCTTTCGCACTCAACCACGATGCCCCGCAGGACTGCCGAAGCAAATCACACAATCAAGGGGTTGCTCCCGAGGTCAACTCTGCCATCAGAGAAGTACCAGAAGTAACCTGCATGGTACGGCCGTCTTCGGCCTGCGCTAATGAGACCACAACCCTACACCATGGAAATGTAAACACACATCGTGGAACACTTGAAATATCCTAGTGTAATGATTAAATAATGTAGAGTATATATTAATCTTTGTGGATAAAAAGTGTCTAATTTACAGCTTCTAAAAAACTCGTATTTATTCGTTTGATTTTCACCGAAGTGATAAATCAACTGTTTGAACTTACTATTTAATTTGTACGAGAATCAATTTGCACAGTGTCAGTTAAATAGGTTTAGAACTGTAAACTATAATAAGCTAAGTAACGTCTAAATTTCGTTACATTACAACCACGTGTAAGATTTGAATTTATGTATGTATTGTATATGTAAGTACTAACAATAAGTACTAAATTTCCGAACATACAGACAGTTACACTTTAAGTTTTTTACTAAACATATAAGTAAGTACACAGTAGTAGGTGGTATTTGCAATTGCAAATTAGGATGTTCATTTTGTGAATGGCTGGAATTTATATAGCTGTCGGACTGTAAACGGACCGACGCGAAGTTGAGTAGTTTAGACCGTGACCTAACATTGGCCTATATAACATAACTTTATATTTTATATAACTTTTAAATCCAAAAAGTAATTAGAGTTTTTTTAACTTATACGGATAGGGCTTATACTATTATTACTAATTGAATATTTCTTTAGTTTGCGTTAGTTTTTATAAGCATATGAAAGTTTCCTTGCCTTTCCCTTTGTTTACTTTAATATTGAATTTAAAATCAAGAAAGCTGCATAAACATTCTAAACCTTAAAGCTCATATTGTTATGTTTATGTAGTTGCTTTATTTGAAAGAGATAAAGCTACCAAAAGCTCTTTTACAAATGATACTTGTTTAACACTTAAATATAGCGAACTCATTAATTTTTATATTATAAATCAAATGTATGTCGCAATTAATACTGAACTGGTTTACCTTGCTGCAATGAGGTAACATGTACAGGTAAAATAGATCAATTGCTCTTACGATGGATATACTAATATTATAAAGTTTGTTATAGATATTATCTGCGAAACAACACTAATAGGTTATAGGAAGCTTAATTGCCGTGGAATGCTATAGCCAATTTTTATTTTAATGAATATTTGCTGTCAGAAATCATAATAGCTTTAATTGTAGTTGGAAATGTGTTGCTTTATATTATAGTATGGATGTGGCACATTATATAATTTAAAAATATTAATAAAATATAGATAATTAAAAAAAACGAAGTAGGTATAGATTATAATAGAAAAATCAACGAAAACAATAAAGTGTGTTTTTTAGCAAGTCTTATACAATTTTTAAATGAATTTATAAATAAATGTTAATAATATTTATATTATGTAAATTATATAAAAAGATAAAAAATTACAATTCGTGAGTAATGAAATGATCAACAATCTCTTTTAGGCCTTGGTGGTTGCTAGAAAAAGAATACAAAATATCATAATTTGTACAGTTACTGTGTGTAGTATTAACCAATCATATTATATAATTAATAATAAAAAATATCATCGTTTTTTATTCCATAAGAAATAAAAATAAGAAGACGTTAGTAAAAAAAGAACAAAGCAAATATTACTTGTTTCTCACTGCTTACTAATGAATATAGTGTGAAGAGAATTTATTTAAAAAAAATCATGTATAGGATAACCATTCTACTTTACTTAACTATAACTTCATTAATTATATTTTAACATAAAAGCAAGTGTAGTAGAATTTATATATTCAAAATGCGCGTCGCTTTGAATATTTCTAGAATAAAAAATAAATATAAAAATAAATCTGCATAAAAAGCGAAAAAAAGGAAACAAGTCGAAGGAACATAGTATTGTGCGGTTGGAGACATACATATTTAATCCCTGTTGCGAGTTTAACTATGTGTATGTACATGTACATATGTACAATATATGCATGATTATACATACGTCTACTACACATAACCCTCCTTTTCGCATCGCCACAGATGAGTATGATGATAGGTAAAAAGGAGAAAAACATGCTCAATTGATTAGAGTACGTAGAAAAAATGGTAAAAAAGATACTGTGGAAGAGTCAGTGCTAAGTAAAGTAAACAATAGAAGGTGAAATAGTAGTCCGCAGAGGATTTTTGATGAGGTGCTTATTTAATAAGATCAAAAACCAAAATCCTCTGAGGAATATCTTTAATTATAGGAGCTTTGATCGGTTTGGTAGAACCTAGACACTCCAATGAGCGTGTATGTAGAGAATCCTTAAATTCAAAAAATATGTACTTTTCATAACGTTTTTCATTAATTTGTTTTCTCAAAGAGAACACAAACAGACATGAGAATTAACTGGACACGTAGGACGAAGTCTGCTTCGGCAGACGGCAGTAGACCACACAACCAAGGGGTCCAACGGTCCACTCTGCTGTCTGAGAAGTACCAGGAGCAACCCGCATGGTACTCCTAGCCCAACCACTAGTTTTTTACAAATACTCAACGGTCATGTCGCTAAGATTACGTTTTTAATCTATACCCAATGCGAAAAGAACTGGGAATGTCCATGACATACCGGTAAAGAAGTATTATCCAAAAAATGTACATAATTCAAAGCTACTGCATACTTTGATCTTAATTAAAATATTATGACTTCTAAACTTTAAATTGTTTTTTTTTCTCATAATCTATTCATTTGGATATTTCCTATTCTTTGCCTATACCCTTTATTTTTAAATAGTTAAAATTTGAATAGTTAAAATATATATTGTAAATTGGTTTAAAACTGTCAGATTTTATATAAAAAATTGTAAAGTATCTATACAACTTTTATGATAGTCAAAGCCATAACATTATAATACCAATATAAAAACCACCCATATGGGTAGGCGGAAATGTAGAACAATACCTTCTATCTGACGTATCAGGTAACCATCAACACTCTTAATCACGGTTTACTTCGAGAGCCCTTTTGGAAGCTTCATTTTTGTTCGATTGCCAGAACTGACAATGTCACACGTGCACGTGCACATCTAAATCAGTAAACATTGTCTATTATTCAATTACGCAGGCCGCAAAAATAGAAAATGTAATTGAACGATGCCACGTTTGATCGTGATCTATACAAAGCTTCAAACACAATTTCAATACCAAACAGGTTTACGGCCATAGTGCATTCATTGTAATACACCGTAACAAAGATTCCTCGCTTAACACTGAGATGACAAAAAATCCGTAGGCCCGTAAAGGATTAGGGTCTCGACGGGAAGCCACAAGTGGAGGTGGTCCTTATCAAAAGTTTCGACAGAAGCAGAGTGGGGCGCGCTCCAGTCACACTCGGCGCTCTACCGCAGCAGACAAGCCGTACTGCGCCCGCGCAACTCTACATAAAATTTAAAATATGTTTACCATTTCAGTGTTGAGGTGAAAACTTTCTGTGACAGTGCTATTGCTATTTTATTTTGTGCGAAGGATCCAAGGATTTATTTGTGAAGTGCATCACAAGTCCATCAGTCAAGGTGATTATTTTTGTATTTTTTTCTCCTTAATTTTAGCATTACAGTGACCTATTGCGATGTGCGGTTTCGTTTTGCGGGTACCTAATTTCAACACAGTACGTCCGCCGTAAGTGTACTTTCACAGCGAATGGTCAGCTGCTTAATAAAATATTAAATATTTTTTAAAATTCAAATTGTAATAATTGCAATTTTTTTTAAATACTTTTTAATATATTTTTGACTTCTAGTTGAAGACACAAGTTTTCTCAGAGTTTTAAAAAAATATACGTTTTTCTTAAGCTACATGACTATTGACTATTGCTTACATATTCAGCGAACATTTATTGCTGAACAGCGTGTATGTATGTTTTAATTTTATGGTTTATTTCACGGTATAATTTCATCCGAGAAACTATCATTTCTATATTATTTGATCGTAATTGTTTTCTTGTAAACGGCCTTAACAATCACGATTTAAAAACGTTTCAAAGTCAGATTACATTCCATTTAAAGTAGAACAACATTTATAAATAAAAAATTAAAAACTCTCGTAATGTTATTGACGTAATAGGCGAAAGTCATTGGGTTATACGTTCATATTATAAAATTGTACAAAATAAAAATTCTTACTGATATTATAAATGTGACAAATTTTTTTTAATTTCTCAAACTTTCACACTTATCGACATAATTTTTACACAAAGAAAATTTATAACAATAAAATTTAGTGGTTAAAAACGTGAAATATTAGGTACTTCTTTAAAAACGTATACTGGAGAACACTTGTACATATATACATATGTACGGGTTGTTAGGGGTTGAGTGATGCGAAGACGGGTCCCTAGTCAGTAAGTAGTAAGTGTTTAATGAAGAATTATTAATAATATTTTATTTGTAAAACCTTAATGTTTAGAATATAGCCTAAAATTCGCAAGGCTAAAAATACTGGCCTTATAAATATTAACTTCTTACATTCTATATCTTGACTAGGTAACAAAGTTAAAATAATTACCTAGACATAGATTATATTATTATAAACTAGCGGGCTATAATACCCCCATACATCTATACATCCAGACATCCATACATCCTCACAAACTTTCTCATATATAATGTTAGTATAGATCTATATAGAGACGACACAATATAGTGTTTTAAGTTACACGTAAATTATAATGAAAAATGTTAATGAAATATTTTCAATAACAGGTTTTCAATAAGATTCTTTATAAACATAGAATAAATTAAAAATGAATCGTTATATCTCAATGATTATCAGTTACAGAGAAAGTGCGTAACGAGTTCTACTCTTAGTATAACAAATACATAAATACCTATACGATACCTATACTTTTTAATCTATTTGCCGTTATATTGTTAGTGGTTGGAATTTAACTCAATCTCTGAAATTTTTATAGAACCCTACCTTAATATAAAAGAAAAACACAATACAGTTTTGACGACACGTTTGGCTCAATTTATAGTTGACCCTACTTGCTGCGCCAACGGTCGCGGGTTCGAGTCCCGCTGGGGCATTCATTTGTGTGATGAACACAAATGGTTGTACTACAGTCGTGGGTGTTTATATTTATTATATGTATGTATGTACTATGTATGTATTTATTTAAACTTATATATGTGTAGTGTATCAACCACTGGTATCCATAACACAAGCCTCGTGCTTACCATGGAACTAGATGGTGATGTGTGTTAATATCCCAACATATTTATTATAGTTTTTTTTATTCTTCTTGTACAGGTAAATAGAACAGATTATAAAAGTCTGAAAGTTAAACTGAATTTAAATACATATACTTGATTTATGAAAAAGACTAAAGGGTCTTTGAAAGTAACGATTTTAATAATTAAATATTCAATTTAAAAATACTCTTTAAAACAGCGCTTTTAATATACAATAAATCATAGAACTGAGTTATCAAGAGCAATATTGGCTGGAGCTATTAACATCATTTAATTTCGTATAACACGCCATTGATAAATAAACTCAGGTTTCACTTATATCGTAGGTATAAGGCGTAATAGAAGACAATTAAATCACAAGTAATTTTACGAAGTAGAAACTTTTATTACAGTACGATTTGTCACAGCATAATTTTCATGGGTGTTAGATAAAAAAAATGTCATGGATAATGAAGCACTACGCAAGTCGTTAAATGTCGAACAATTAAGTTAGAAACAGGTAGGAGATATGAAAATTCGGAGTAGTTTTGTTGAGTACAATAGTATGAATAGATACTTATGATCGGACAGGTGCTTCTTCAACTTAATCTAAAATTAATTATAATATGATAAACAATACGGTTTTAAAGGATTATCTGTTACCTAACCTCAATGTGCTTAATATTTTTAGTTATTAATAATGTCCTCCCGACCGATTTCGGCCATGGCGGCCAATCTCATTAAGTGTAGCCATCTGAGCAGAAGATATTATAGTGTACAAGTGTGCGCGCAGACCCAAGTGCACTCTTTATTCCTGTCAGTCTAATACTCCGATGGGACGACTGCTAGACACGAATAGTGAGAATTAAGGCGCAGGACCGACGGCTTTGCGTACTCTCCGAGGCATAGGGGTGAAACACCTCCAACTTCCCCAACTCCGGACTGTTACTGAGGCTTACTAAACAGAAAGACTCAATAAATAAACTTAGCCCGACCCGGGACTCGAACACAGGACCTCCGGATTAGGCAATTATTATTATATATTCAGTTAAGTGTTATCATACAAATTATTATGATATGGTTAGAATATCACATATAAAGTTAAATCCAAAAATAAACCAGCTTTAATTATTTTTATATGAATTAATCAAAGTTTACTCCCTAGTATTCTAAAATTAAAGTAAGCTTAACTATTTAAGAGCAAAAATGTGTTTTGCTTCAAATATCTTACCATCACAACAAAAAATGTACCTTCGGGAATTCCTTGACCGACAAAAAAACATACCCCTGTCAAATACCTGGTCTCGTTGCAAAATGTACCTGAAGCAATTGTTGACCACATGTTAATTGTCTGAATAAACGTTTAGTTAAAAATATAAAAAAAAAACTGGAAGCTCTATTATTTTAAGCTTGACGATGACTTTTATTACATATTTAAAATGGTAGCTGTGTTGTGGAAACAAACTTAACATTTAAAATCTAAAGTGATATCAAATTCGATAAAAAAATCACGATGCCTAATATAACGTATTATGGACGCGTAGTAAGACTGCTATGAATATCACTTATTCAATTAACACCAGAGCTCGGAAACCCATTCAATTTTTAAACCGATTTTGGTCATTGACTCTAAACCGAAAGGCTTTTCGGTTTAAGATTTCGGTTACGTTTTTTAACCAGTTAAATCCCCGAGAACGGTTATTGCCAAATTAACCAGTTAAAATGTTTTTTGGGCGTTTACATTCAGCAAATCTTTAATCGTGAATTGCTTAGTAGAAGGATATATGTACGTTTCTTACTTATGATAAACCAACCATTGTCTAAGAATATATAATCGTTAAGCATTGTTATTTCGGTTTACTAAACCGTTCATTTTCATTAACCGATTAATGAACGAACAATAAATTAACCATTATATTACCGAAATAAACCGGTTTTTTAAACCATTTCGTAGCCCTGGTTAACACACAAAATATATTTCTAGATTTCTCAAAAAAAAAAAACTATTGCTTCAGGCATTCTACCCATATTACAATATTACGCGTGTCAGTGAATGTCTCTGTCTACTCCCAGTAAAGTTAAACGAAATCTGTTAAAAATCATATCCGTAATATCACAATCAAATTAAGAAATATATTATTTCAACTAGTGACTCACTCTCGCTTCGCTCGGGTTCGTCCCTAGTTAGTACTTTTTATCGTTTAGTATAGATTTTTCAGTGATGAGATATTTTTCCGCAGTAAAAAGTATCCTATATGTTGACCCGGATAACCAGCTATTGCCATACCAAATTTCATCAAAATCCCTCCAGTGGTTTTTTTGTGATGCGGTAACAGACAGACAGACAGAAAGAAAGACAGACAGACAAAAATTCTAAAAACTATAGATTTGGCCTCTGTATCGATAACAATGCCTATTTCAATAAGATGTACCAAAAAAAAATTATTATATATGTATTGATATAGATTATCTATATTGACATTTTTATTAGATAAATTAGATGTTTTGCTGGAACAACAGTTAAAGCCGTTAACCAGAAGTTCACATGTTAGAAAGAACTGTCGTTAGGTATAGGTACACGGATAAATAACGGTTACCATACTTTATTGACATATCATTTGTTACATCGACATTACGTTCAATAGAAATCTAAGAGGTATTGTAATGTAATATTCTCTGTGATTCATTTTTTAACCGATTTCTAAAAGGAAGAATTATTCTTTTTTGTACACTATGCGATATTTAGGTCAAATGTAAACTGATGTTCATCTTCGTCTTTAATAAATGATTCCATATAAATACTTTTAAATTCTTTTTCTCGTAATTCGCGTAAATTTACGGGAATCTTTGATCTTTTATATAAAAATGTGTTTTTATATTTTTTCGCGGATTTATTTTGATTTTTGGTTCCCGACGTTTCGAATGCTTCATAGTTTATAGCAATCAGGTCACAGGAAAGATAAGATTTTAGAAGTCTCAAAGGTATTGTGTAGTTATTACAGATGGTGACTACCCATTAAATGATGCATTAATTTTGAAGAAAAATTAAATTACAACAGAATAAAAAAGCTTACAATTTTAACAATTAATTCTAATTGGTGTTACTATGGTAGTTTAACGATTTTTCAAAATTAAAGAATTTTGAATTGTTAAAGTATAGAACCAAAAATCTAAACAAATCTATGAAAAAATCCGAATAGATAGTTTTATTTAAAATATAACAAATTATTCAATATTTAAATATTTTTCGGTAGGAAATGACGAGATTGCACCTAAATCAGCGCTAGATTGGTTGGTACAAGACTTTTTTAATGTATGATTAATGTTGCATATTCCTAACTGGCATTGTCTATTCTGCTGTAAGGTTCAGTTCCCGGAAGTAGCAAATGTTCATATCGTTTGTAACCTTGTTAAGATAAATATATTATATTAATAAAGGTCGAAAAGTTGAGGATGGTACTAAATTTTTTCTTCTATGACTGCTAAGAAGTAAAATAAAAATATAGAAGAGGTTTTCGTAGTACATGAAAATTTGGCTTTTTAAATTCAATTCAATTCAATTTTGGCTTCAAAGCGTGCCAGTTAAGCACAGATAAGGATCGGGATACAATAGGTAAAGAAACTAAGTTCTGGTTGGAACCACTTTACGGCACAGTATCTTTCCCCATATAGAGCTGACTATGTATTAACGTACACTTGTCACGTATTTTTGTATAATTGAGTCGATACATAGTTAAGAATTAAAACGCATAGCGGCTGTCAGATAGATTTATTTCAAAATCAGTGCTTTATCAAGGTTACCAATACAATTCTAAATGTTCAGGTTTTAACACCAAGGTTAGATATTATAAGTAATCAATCATTGGGCTGTCCAGTACACATTACACAAGGATTTAAGAATTATCATTTTTTCTTACTACACTACATTTTAGTCGGCTCTTTTTATTGCAACTCGTTTCAATTAAACATATTAACTTTACATAAAAAAAAAAACGACAAAAAAAGCGCACTGGAGATGATTGCAATTTAATTATTTCATAAATTTCCTGATGCGATTCGCTTCTACTTTATTACTGTATCTCACATATTTTTACCAAATATCGTCAACAGCATAAATAAAAACGACATTCTGAAGCACGCAAGCATGTATTTAGCGGAAGTCAATCAACTAGGAAGTTATTACAAAACTTATATTGGGTTATACTGTACTACTGCTCCAACTGTCAGAGGTTTATGAACTTCGAAGGATAACGCCTTTCAGTAAATAACGTAAGACTGAAAAAGTTATTACTCCATAATAATATGCATGATATTTACATACTAGTGATTCTCCCTCGCTTTGTTTCGGGTTCGTCCCTAGACAAAAAGAAATCTATCCCACGGTAACCGTACATTTTTTCAGGATGATATATAGCCTATAGCCTTCGTTAATAAACGGGTTATCTAATACAAAAAATATTTTTGAAACTGGATTAGTAGTTCCTGAGATTAGCGCGGTCAAACAAACAAATTCTGCCTCTTTGTAATACATATTAGAATAGATGTAACTATTTTTAATACATTATTTGTTCCTATATAAACATCTATTAAACATCTATTTATTCACTATATATTTATTGATTAATACAAACAATTGAAAGAATTTCAAAAAGCAAAATCAATTTTTATCTTTAAAAACATTTTTTTATTTTTCGTAGTAACATTTCTATTTTATAAATTACACTATAATAAATAAATGTGTGAGTTTGTGATACTTAATAAAATCCAGTGTGCAGATAGCTTAAATGTATATATAATATTATTTTTATAACGTACCAACTACATAAGCGGAGTCACAGCCAAAATCTAGCAATAATATAAAAAAAACGCTGTTCAATTTAGAATCGCTACACAGTTTTGTAATTGATATAATGATAGTTTTGAACAAAATTATTAGATTCCACAAGGCTAGCTCCAGAAAGTATTTTTCCGCATTACATGACGCCTCCTTTGTCTTTAACCTCCTTTTTTTATGACGTATGTAGTTTCAATAATTTCATTTATATCAAAATCACATTGTTTACTTCATTCATTATTATAAAAGGGCGGATCATTTTCTGAACTCTATTTAATGTAAAAAATGAGGAACTTTCACTATAATCGAAGCCTTAATTATATGGTCGCTTGCACAGACAGATGTGCCACGAGATTGTAGTTAAACCGTAATTTTAAATGTACATAATATGTATGTAACATTCATACTCTCATGAAGCGCAGTTAGCCAAAACGAATTACAATTATAATATCGTATACATTTAAAGATGTATGTAATAAAAGTATTGATATTATTATGTTCTTTATAGATTTTTAAATGTAAGTTTTTTTTGTAACTTATGATGTAAAGAATCAGCACACAGATTGTAATCGATTGACGTATTACCATAGATTATATATGTATATTGTATAATGCTAATGGTATTAGGAAATACACATAAACTGTGATAGTAGTATGGCAACACTCCGATTTAAAATTGTATATCTAAATAGTGTATTAGATGTTGCTACTTTTCTAACAAAGTTACATTTCATATATATCTCAGATTACTCTTTATGTACATATTATATTCGTTGTATTTAAATAAAAAATATATTTTTCCCGACTGCGGCGAAGCCCAATAGAGGGTTATGTGTTTGACCTGTATGTACTCGTATGTATGTCCGATCCAATGTTCCCTCGTAATTAGTAAACGGCTTTAACGATTTTAATGATTCATACCTCATTAGATTCGTCTTGATTACGCGAGTGACATAGATTATAAATAAATAAATAAAAATGAAAGTGGCAGGATTTCAGGCGCCAATTTATCTTTAAAAATTTTTTTTTTTAGATACCTAATCAGATGTTTTCGAAGTCGATGTGCTGGGTTTGATTTGTATCGGCTGGCACCGACTTCGAAAATGTTTGATTAGGTATCTATAGAAAATGAAAACTACCAATCAGTATTTTTTTACTTATTAGTTTTTTTTTAAGTCGGTTTTTTTTAAGTTTTTATTTTTTCCTTTTTAGTGAAGACGTAGTAAAGCAAATTAAAAATAAATTATATTAATAAAATATTAGCTTAAGCCGTTTAAGTTAGTTTGATGCCATTTTTAAAATGAAGACTGACAAACTAAAATACGCTTTTATTAGTAACACTAAAAATCTGGCTCAAAAATCCAATTCTAACTTATTGGGCAACGTATTTTCAATTAAAATGGAACCAACTTGAAAGTATACACTTTCAAACAAAACAAAAATTGTCCAAATCAGTTAGTAAATGGCAAAGTTCTGAGGTAACAAGCATAAAAAAAATTAAAAAAAAACATACAACCTAATTAAGAACCTCCTCCTTTTTGAAGAAGTCGGTTAAAAAGTTGACGAAGAAACATAGAAATATGCAGTCGAAGACTTACATATTTCATCCTTACTGCGAAATGTAAGTAAGTAATTTATGTCTCCGACTGCATAATATTATGCTACTTTGTCAACTTGTTCCCATCTTTTTAGTTCGCTTTTTATGCAGTCAAGATAAAATGATTTTTTTATTTATATAATAGTATTCAGCCCTTTTTAACGTCCCACTGCTGGGCACGGGCCTTCCTTCAATACGAGGGGAATCCGGCTATAGTCCACCACGCTGGCCAAGTACGGATTGGCGGACTTCACATGTCTTTCGAAAACTTGCTAGATTTTTCTCAGACATGCAGGTTTCCTCACGATATTTTCCTTCACCGTAAGGCAAGTGGTAATCATGTTAGAAATGATTTGCACATGAAAATATCAGAGGTGCGAGACCCGGGATTTGAACCCGCTTCACTCGGTTTCCCAAGCGAGCGCGTTACGACTGGGCTACCACTGCCTTTTTATATAATAAGTTACAACTATTTTAATACTAATAATTTATAATAAAATTTTGTTGAACAGAAATTGAGCCAGTTTTTGTGCAGTGTTACAAACAGACCGTGATACGACGGCGGCGCTTGGCTTGAATTATGGATTTGTAGAAAACATGCGACATATAATTGACTGAATAAATACATATTTCTAATTCCTGAAATAATAAAATTCAAATAAAATTTAAAGAACAAAAGTTTTGTAGACTGTGCTTTAAAACTTATAATATTTATAATTACTTTTATCCAATAACATTAATACATTAATTATTATTATTCGCAAATATTTTAAAATTGAACGGCTGATCTTGAGATAAATATAGGTATAGCCTCATTAAAGATAAACGTAAAATTATTGAAAAATTAGATTTTTCGTAGGCAGTTCTTACTTTGGTTGATTTTGGAATGACTTAATTTTTTTTTATTTCTAAGATTGTGTTTGTAAGAGTGTATTTAAAACAGAGTATATTTGAATAAAGCTTTGACATTCACACAGGTTAAGTAAGTTGAATGGCACAATATATACGTGCCGTACTTCCGGGCCCATTAAGCGAATTAATTTACCATAAAAAATATTTTTAGTCCAATCTCCTAAATGAATATAGTGTACCTAATATAAACAAAATATAAGGAAGCAAATCATTAAACACATAAATTTTATAAATGCGAAAATATGAATGGCTTTACCCGCCTGCGGCGAAACAAAAGGAGGGTTATTTTCGTCGATATATGATCAAAAATATAATATTAAAAAACAAAATGGCGGAATTTTAGCGCCTAATATTTAGGACTTGTAGTTCCGTCAATACTACAAATTACACCAACATGTTCAATTACTATTAAAACTACGCTGTCAGTTTTGAATAATTATTAAGCAAAATATTATTGTAATAATTGTGTGTATTTTTCTTTTCATATTTATTATATTTTGTTATTCTTTGTCTAAAGGGATTTTTATACAAGAAAAAAATCTTTATTTGTCACTTTATACAATTCCTAGCGACTCACCCTCGCTTCGCTCGAGTTCATCCCTAGGTACATTTTAACAGTTAGTGTGAAATAGAATATATATCATATACCTATACATAGGTACAAAATAAACAGTTTTGAACTTCTCGATTTTCCAGCTATTTTTTTGGGTTTCCCTATTTTTTTTATACTTAAACCACCTTTGACACACTCCCAACAAAACAAAAAAAGAATTATTCAAATCGGTCCAGCTGTTTTTGAGTATTGAGACTAACGAACGGCAATTGATTTTTATACATATAAATGACATAATTGACCTTATTATATATACATTATATAATGTATTGATAAGTATCGTTTCCTTAAACCGAAGTATGAAATATATATTTTATATAATTAATTAAATTCAACGTACAACCTGCATACATAACAATTAATTAAAAACCTTGATAAATGATTTATGAAAGCTCTTTAGCGCTTAATACCGATTTTAACAACATAAAGTGAAATCTGAATGAGCTTAACTGCCTTTTGCGAAAAAGTTTGTAGCCCCGACCTTCAAACCTTGGATAATTTTTGACATAATATGTATTTGATCAGATAGTGACCTCAATCTTGTCTGAATGTGATGTTGACAATCCTCATCGAAGACATATTCTGTGAAAACCTTACCATTGTATGTATCAACAAATGTATCAACTACCTTGCTAGTATACTGGCTTCGAGCCTCAAGTCAAACCAAGTAAAATTATTAGGAAGTTTTGTTAGGAAATTCTCTGTGCACGTACACTTGAGCGCTATAATATCTCCGATGTTCTAGTCTTAGTGAGATTAGCCGCCATGACCAAAATTATCAGGAGAACATTATAATATCTACTAATGAGTTAAATAACGTTATGCATCTACATTCTACATACATTTAACTTATACTTACATACATATACGCATGCATGTTATCATAGAATAAATCAATAGTCATCATAGAAAAAATACGTTTTCATTCGTCATTCCACCATACAAAAGAATATCTCGAAACAAATGATTTAAATGTAATACTTTATTAATTCATAATAAAATTAAATGTTTAACACACTTTCCCGAGCAAAAAGTGATTAGCGATCAAAAAGTTACATCACGACGTTGCAGAATCGGCCTTGCGACACTGGTCGTTACCCCTTCTCATAGACGGAAAAGAAATGTTATAAGAGGTAAAGATATAAACTCATATCTTTCTTAATATAATAGAAAAAAGCAACTTAATAAGGGTGGATTATTTATTAGGGACTGAATTTTCTTGAAATTTATGTTGGAACACCCTTCAAGTATAATGATTTCATTAAAAAGGGATTATCGTATACAATTGGCTTAGATATACCAAAGCAAAACAAGGAAAGATATTACTGGAATTAAATACCACCTCTTAAGTCAATAAATAAAGTGCCCTGTATCAGTAAATATACGAGTAGACGATAGATTCGAATTTGGGAAATTACCTAAACGGGGTATACGGAAGTTAGCTATGAGAAATAAAACATACTAAGTAGCTAATAAAATGTACCTATGCATACAAATAGAACTCAGGTGTCGATATATTATGCTAAGTTACTTTTCGTTGAGAAACCTTGCTAGTTACGATCCGGTTGTTTTTAAATCGAAATAGTTTCAAGGTTTAAACTTTCGTACGAAATCAAGTAGGTATACTTCATAAAACTAGACGAACGAAATAATTTTAAAAATGTACATAGCTATTAACGTATAACAATTTGTGTCCTATTTACTTCCTCGTTTAGATGTCGCAAATACAAGCAAATGTATGTTTCGTGTGTAACACTAAATTAAGTGTTTGCCAAGGAACGGACGCAACTGTAGGAGTTGTCATAACAAAACGGAAACACGAATGTGTTGTAATCTTTAACGCCACATGACACTCAGGTGGTAACTCAACTGAAAACAGTAATTCATACTCCCGCAGAATTATAAAACATATAACATATAAACTTAAATATATTTAGTACTAGCGATTCACCCTAGCTCTGCCCAGGTTCGTTCTTAGTTACATTTTAACGTTTAGTATAAATTTCTCAGAGATGAGATATTTTCTCGCAGTAAAAAGTATTCTATATGTTGACTCGGATAACTAGCTATCATCGTACCAAATTTCATTAAAAATCTTTCGAGTGGTTTTCCCGTGATACATTCCCAGACAGAGAGACAGACAGAGAAAATTTTAAAAACTATAGATTCGGAGTCTGTATCGATAATAATGATTATTTCATGAAGATTTTCCAAAAAATATTTAATGTACAGATTCAACTCAGAATTTTATTATATACTAGCGACTCACGCTCGCTTCGCTCGCGTTCGTCCCTAGGTATGTTTTCACGGTTAGCTATGTTTATACATAAATAGTAGCTTGCTACTGCTAACATATTCATTTAAATTATATAGCGATTTACACTCGCTTTGCTCGGATGCGTATGCCGTACGCGGATTTTGTTCACAATTTCATGGGTTTTAATTTTTTTCGCGGAGCCCTGCTTCTTTTTCTAAAATAAAAGTAGCCTAAGTTACTCCTTATAACATCAGCTATCTGCTAGTGAAAGTCCCGTCAAAATCGGTTCAGCCGTTTCGGAGATTAGCCGGAACAAACAAACAGACAGACAGACAAAAATTGTAAAAAATTGTAAAGCAGAGGGTCGGGAAATATACGTACACTGTACAGGTCAAAATCATAACTTTCCTTATAAGTTTCACCAGAGTTGGCTAAAAATCAAACTCAAGAAAAGTAAACCATACTATGATACAACGAGATGCAACTGAATTGGGCCAAGATTTCATGAACGAAAAAGTATGAAAATTATAAGAAGGAAAAAACCCGCTTACATATTAGCTTACACAGTTACATGATTATTGGATTAACTCAATAAAAATATTACTGGTCTTTAAGAGCGATCCACGCTATGTATTACGAGTATTATTCATCTAAAAATATTACAATAAAAACTTTCTATTCTTACAATAAATATTTCATACATCTACACATGTAATAAAATTCTAATTAAACGGAATCTGTACATTAAATATATTTTTTTAAATCTTATTGAAATAGACTTTATTACCGATACAGAGACCGCAACTATAGTTTTTAGAACGGTTTCGGTTACCACATCACGGAAAAACCTCTGATGATAGCTGGTTATCTGGGTCAACATATAGGATACTTTTTACTACGGGAAAATATCTCATTTCTGAGAAATCTATACTAAACGTTAAAACGTAAGTAGGGACGAACCCAAACGGAGCGTGGGTGAGTCGCTAGTATATTATATATCTGAAGAAGTACCTTAAGTGAAAGTGCAAGGTTAGATCTTCCTGAAGTTCTCTTTAAAAAAGTATAATCCGAGAATCCGAAATGGATCAAACACAAAAATGTACAAGAATGCGACCAATAGCAACGAATTAATTAAATCTGCATAACTCAAATTGTATAATATCAGAAGATTGAATTAAAGATGCCTTTAGAATGCTAATGCTCGAATATTACAATGTTTAAATAACAGCTAATGTGTAGAGGAAGGATATAAGTATCATATTTGATTATTTTATCACTTTTATTTAATTTTATAGAAAGGCAGGAAATGATAAATACTTGTGTATACAGACTTCTTTCGTGCAGTTCTTGATGAGTGTGGGCGTGTATTAAGTAATTGTAAAAAACCTAAGTATACGACGATTACATCGCTTTAATAGAATGTCACAATTGAATAATTTGTCCATAATGACAAATGATTGACGAAAGTAGGCCGAGAAGTACTTGTTCGTTTTAAATCAACCTAAAATTCCATGTGAGAATCTGATTCATTTTCCCCGTAGCAATTTAAGCAATTTTTATTTCGGCCTTGATGTCTAAAAGTAATATGATGTACTCATAAGTTGGCCGACACTTGATCTTTCTATTTACCTACATCAGGGTTACTCAAAGTGGGGTACGCGAACCCCTAGGGGTTCGCCATTTGACGGTTGGGGGTTCGCGACAAGATTTATGTAATAGCGGCTGGATGGCTGACGAATATCACTCCAAAACAGAAAGTGAGGCTAGATTCGAAACCCATTTGTGGTTAGAACCGAGAGCATAAATTCTGGTTTGAGTATTAAGCAACAGGAGTAATTATTAAAAATGTCTGCAGATGAAACTCTTCAAGTAAATTTAAAACGAATGTCTTTAATTGATTTTTAGGCAGCTAGACAGAAAGAATACTTATGCTGCACTCTGACAAAGCAAAGCGGTGAATTTTCATTTACCCTTCGCAACAATATACTTATGTGAGAGTGGGTTTTCACACCTGGTCATAATAAAAATGAAATACACAAATCGGGGTTAAAATTTATCCAAAATGACTACTAAAATTGACTCAAGTTGCGAATTGTTTTACGGAAGGGGAGAGGGGAGTGGGTGGAGAAGATTTGGGGTTCGGTGTTGTCCGGGAACTTCAACAGGGGTACGTGGGGCCATAAGTTTGAGGAACCCTGACCTACATTAATGTTACACTAGCTTTTGCTCGCAACCCCGCTCGCGTAGGTTATTTATGTACTTATATAATTGCTCTACCCTTAAGAGTTTTAACGTAATGCTATATAACCTCTAATAGTAACTTAAAAAGTTTGTTAAGCACAAAAGCTTCAGATCTGACTGAATAAAAGAACAAAGTTTAAATTTTTATATTTATAACTAGCGACTCGTCTCCGCTTCGCTCGCGTTGGTCCCTGGCTTTATTCCCCGTACAAACTTTCATCCCCATTTTCACCCCCTTAAGGGCTGATTTTTTAAAAAGTATCCTATGTCCTTCCCAGAGCCGCAAACTATCTACTTAATACTTTCTTAGATTTACGCGAATATTTGACATTTTAAATAAAACTATCTTTTCGGATTATTTCGCGGATTTATTTTGATTTTTGGTTTCCGACGTTTCGAATGCTTTACAGCAATCATGGTCACGGGAGAGACTAAGGTGTTAGACATCTCAAAAGCGTTATATACTTGTTACAGACAGTGCCTACCCACAAATTTACAAAAATGATTTTGAAAATTCAAAAATGGCACCAGAGTACCTTACAATATTTGTTGATTTTAATTCTAAACATATTTAAAAAGTTTAATAAGTATTATAATTAAATATTATTTGTTTAATTTTAGCTGTTATTATTATAAATATTACAATATTTAAAAAAAAAACTAAGAATTAATAATGTAATATTATTTAGTGTTGCTATTACTATAATATGTCTAACCACAATGAAAATCAAAATATTAATTATTTATTAAATACTTATTATTTATTAAAGTATTATTATTGTTTTATATGTAATTTAGAAAATTAAATTTTTAATTTAGATTTCTAATGTAATTTTAAGATAGAATATTAAGCAACACTATCTTCACAGATAAAATATATATTAATCTGAATCATTGTTATAGCGATCCACACAGTATGAACTAACTACATGTTGTGTAACTAGATGTTGATTTTCATTGTGGTTAGACATATTATAGTAATAGCAACACTAAATAATATTACATTATTAATTCTTAGTTTTTTTTTTTTAATATTGTAATATTTATAATAATAACAGCTAAAATTAAACAAATAATATTTAATTATAATACTTATTAAACTTTTTAAATATGTTTAGAATTAAAATCAACAAATATTGTAAGGTACTCTGGTGCCATTTTTGAATTTTCAAAATCATTTTTGTAAATTTGTGGGTAGGCACTGTCTGTAACAAGTATATAACGCTTTTGAGATGTCTAACACCTTAGTCTCTCCCGTGACCATGATTGCTGTAAAGCATTCGAAACGTCGGGAACCAAAAATCAAAATAAATCCGCGAAATAATCCGAAAAGATAGTTTTATTTAAAACTATCTACTTACCAAATTTTATTTAAATCGGTTCAGTAGATCCAGAGATTACCTTCTACAAGGTCACGAACTCACAAACTTCACCTCTTTATAATATTAGTATAGATATGAATATGAGATGATGATATTATCCGATATCAATTTTATTAGTATTTCTCTTCTAAGAAAATAAAACTGTTGTAACAAAAAGAGCGACGTAGGTCAAGAACGACTTTCACCGTCGTACGATTGCGTGGTCATTGAAGCCGTGCACCTGTCAACTAAACGTCTCAACTTATTTTATGCCTGCATTGTCTTTAGAAGTAAATTAATTTGTAAATCTATACATATTATAAAATTCTAACCAGGCCGAAACTATACATTAAATATTTTTTGGAAAATCTTATTGAAATAGATATTATTGTCGATACAGAGGCCGAATCTATAGTTTTTAGAATTTTTGTCTGTCTGTCTGTCTGTCTGTCTGTCTGTCTGTCTATCTGTCTGTCTGTCTGTCTGTCTGTCTGTCTATCTGTCTGCCTGTCTGTCTGTCTGTTACCGCGTCACAGAAAAACCACTGGAGGGATTTTGATGAAATTTGGTATGATAATAGCTGGTAGTTTATATGTGTGTACTAATATTGCAAGTGAGTCAGGGAGTTCGTTTAAAGATAGAGCTAACTAACTCTGCTAAATAACAGGATTACTTATTAGTAACTACGAGTTAAAGTTGTTAGACTGATTTCAAAAAGGATGAGTAGGTTAATTTTACTTTTATGATATACTATTCTCAAGCTTATTCGTTTACATGGAAAATGTATCCTTTCCCTTTTTTCCAATATCCTTGGTCAGTGTTGTTTATTGAAAATAAAACTAAAATGTTGGCAATAATTAAACTATCCCACATGAATCTATATATATCTACTATAAATATATATAGATTCATGTGATGTGTATAGATATATCTACTCTGATATAATAATATATACTCGCACGTACACTTATTTATCATTTGGCACGACACAACCTTTTGTTTTTTGTATATACTACCCGCTACCTTAGCCATATGTGAACTGCTGGCTTACTCCGCTGTTGCTAGCTTCGAGTTCTGAATAATTCGGGTTTGACTCAATTTTGTTAGGAATCCTACTCTTGAAATTGATATCAGGGCATGATCGTGTAGTGTTTCAAATTGGAACTAACTACGATGGAGAACGGCCGTGAAGATTTTTGTTTCGATTTGGTTCGGGAGTAAGACAGCCAGATCGAGTTCGAATAAAAAGTGAATTCGAATCAAAAACAAAATCGAATTTTAATCAGTTTCAAGAGTAAGTTTCCTGATTTGATGATTCCTTTAGGTTATATCTGCTATAAAATTAACAATTGGAAATTGGTGGAACAATTACCCAGTTAGTATTGCAACGCTAAATCAATCTCTTTCGCTTAACTACCTCTTATCTTAAAATATTTGTAATTAATGCAGAAAAAAATTACTACACAAGTAAATTAGTTTAGTTTATTGTATTTACCTATAATAATGTTCGCCTATTGGTCGAAATTCAACTGTATAATTTTTTTAACGATAAAATTAAAAATGATAGGAATAAAGCTCGCCAAAAGCTTATAAGCAGAGAATAAAAAGGAACTGTTTTTTCTTTGCCTATTTATATATAGATATTATATATAGATAGTCGGAAACACGTTACACCTTTTTCTGAGTCACGCCTAAAGCTCCCTAATATGGTAGGTGAAGAGGACGGTAACACAGTTCACGGTTATAAATCGCAGTGACCGTTGTAGTGTCTTTTTCAAATACTATTGTTTGAAATTCCAGACGTGCGTTACTGAGGAAAATACCGTGAAGCTCACAGTTTGGAAAAATTGTCCGTCACAATTCATAATTGATTTTTATAAGTCAAATATATTAACTGATAAGTTAGACATCTTTACTAATATTATAAATTTTTTGAGTGTATGTGTGTTTGTCCGAATTGTAAGTAGGTAGCTATAAATCAAAGGGTTGATGTAATTTTTATAGATAATATAATTAGTACCCGTGGGGTTTCAGCACTGTTTATTGTTTACTGATGGACTCATAGGGTATAGTAAAATATAATAGACTAAAGCAATTAAGTCATGTTTTGTAATATAGTCATACCTACTAATATTATAAATGTAAAAGTATTATAAGTGTAGCTATGCCTGTCTATTTTTGAAGTTATACTAACCTCTTTTGGCGCGTTAGCTAAAAAATGATAGAGTGCATTTTTTATCTATTTGACATTTAAACTACTTAATAAATTCTGATAAAACTTGGCAAAGAAATAGATTACATGTGCTTATCAAGTGAGAGTTACTGTGGTTTAAAACTAGTGTAAAAGCTATATTGTGTGTGTTCTCTCCATAATCAAATCGTTAGCATTTGATATACATTAGAACACAGGAAGTGTCGCCATGAGGAAAGCCCTATAACCTCGGAGTAACCTCCCACATTTGCCTTAACCACGATGATACCTTCGTGTGGCCTTAATGATGTCACTTATACGTTGAATCAAGATGCAAATTCTTTAAACATTAGATATTTAATAGATAAAATATCTTTTCTTTTTCTTATACTTACTCTAATCCTAATCTATAGACAAGTGAAAACTTAAATGAAAATCTAGTAACCGAAAAAAAAGTCTATTTAGTTATATTTCTATCCCCTTTTTTATTAACTTAACGTAATATTTGATTATAATAATTCGCTATGCATAAAACTTTTAATGATAGTTTTTTACAGATTATAGCTTATTTTTTACTTTCTTTAAAATGTTTTCTTTGCTATCGCTTAATTTTAACATTTTACAGAATAAAAAAATCGCTATTTATTGTCCTTAATTTCTTTCTATATGAAGCTTTACATACATATACCTACATTTACGACCAGTGAATATATTAAATTAAAATGCTAAAACGACACAAAAAGCTTACGTAAATGAGATCTCTTTCGAAGTCATACTTTATTGTTTTATTTAAATCATACTGACGTTTTATGGACATGTTATAATATAACTGAATGCTATTTAACAAATTGGCTTTACACTTTATGGATACTATGGGCAATATACCTAAATAGCTAAAAGTCGTTAAAATGTTACCCCAATCACAATACCAAATAAGTCTTAGAGCAATGAATATTCTAGATAATTTATGGTAAGTATTGAAGTTTCGACACAAGTATTGATACTTCTTTCAATCACTGCCAACCATAAATATGTATCTCAATTTTTAAAAAGAACGGATTTATTTTGTGAATTCTATTTGGTTTTTAAAAATTTTAAACTATAATAAAAAAAAATATGCAAGAAAAAAAAAGAGGAGTAAAAAAATATTGTTATAACGATTCATTTGGTCACAAATAAAAATTAATAAAGTGTAGGTGCAATAGTAAATGCATAAAATAATAATAAAAAAAAATCAAGTCAAGCTTTAAAGTATAGTAGCTCTATACTTTACGTTTATTAAAAGATAAAAAAATACTTTATAAATAAATTAATCATAAAATCGGTCAAGTGCGAATTCGCACACGAAGAGTTCCGTACCACCGTACATGTGCTTTTATTAATATGACTTTTACTCTATGTACATATATAGTATATTAATTTCGATGATCGATTACGAACGTTAAAAAAAAATCTTGAATTTTTATTTATTTTTATTATTGGTTGTTATAGCGGAAATAAAAATTACTCTGTGAAAATTTCAAATCTCTGTGTATTACGGTTCATGAATTACAGCCCTGTGACAGACAGACTGACGGACGGCCAGCGGAGGCATATTGATAGGGTTCTGTTGGCACCCTTCGAGTACGGAACCCTAAAAAGGCACGGACAAAATGTCCGTGGTTTTTAGTAATTAGTATATACTCATATGAAAAAAAAAACAGTAAATGTATTAAACAATTTTAATATTACCATTTTTACACAAAAAGTATACCCTACTATTAGAAGAATCAGAGTAGGTGATATTTTAGCTAAAAAATAAATGTATTAAGATATTTTATTACGTTGCAATGGTATGTTATATTCCTATTCCTGAATAGAGAGTGCACTTGTGTCTGCGCGTACATTTGTGCACTATAATATCTCCTGCGCAGTTGGCTAGTCTCAATGAGATTGGCCGCCGTGGCCGGAATCGGTCAGGAGGACATTATTATTATGTTATATTATTTTATCAACTAGAATTTACTCAAAGGCTAGAGCACTAAGTGTGAGACTCTTATAGTATTTTAAAATTATATTGTAAATAAAATATCAACTTCACCTAATACATATATCTTAACAGTCCTTGGTAACGAGTGCATCGGTATTTGACGAGGGCACTAAAATTCAGATGCCAGTCAGGTATGACCTTAATATTTAATTCAGTAAATCTCTACAATTTGGGGAAACAACAACCATGTGTCTTTGTTTATTTGTAAGTTACTTAAGCTTGCACAACTCTACTTTTAGTTGTGTTCAAATAATATTATTATTATTCATTTTAATTTTTATAAACTATTTAATGACGTTATTAAATGTCACTAAATTACTTGTAGTTTAATTAATTAATTCAAGCTTGCATTTCATCATGTATTTAATATCTTGAATGGTGTTAGCAACGCCTTGACTGCTTTTAGCATGACTGAGTTCGAATTTAGCAAAAGCTAAATGAACCTAAACAGTTTATTTGGACTAATTGGGTTCCAAAAAAGTGGAACTAAAAATAATTAAATCTAATGACCTCAGCATAAATTGACGAATTTGTTAGATTTTAATTAATTTTTATTTATGCTTACTATGTGTAATCAAAGAGTAGGTACATTACACAGTAATCAGTGCTGAATAGGTAATTTGAATAAATATTCCAATGGTAATAATTTTATAAAAGTTCATCCAAGTTCACATAACCTGCCATAATTATTTAAGTATGTAAAGCCTCAATACTTTAATCATATACATACGTTCAACGATAGCTACATGACCTGCAAATAAATTAGTGACGATTAGGACACGATGTGACTTGCGATTGATTACGTATATGTTTCTTAATAGTTCGTGTTAACAATTAAAATATTAAAGATAAAGTAGCATAAAACCTTTGGCCTTGTTTCTATTTGTGCCGTAACATATGTGTAATATTACTAAGGTAATCATTATGTGGAAAGAAAGTCTCTTACTTTAATCGTCGTTGTTCCCCATTTACTTATCCTATAAGTAGTTTATCAATATATTAATACGTGAAGAGAAAACTTTGAACCTCTTTTTAAGCATATTGCATGTACGAAGGAGTATGAGCTGTGGCATAGTTAAAGTTTATATAGAGAAGGACTGCAGACAGCCAAAACTAATTAGCTTTATTTCATCCGCGAATCCGCTTGCGTATTTTATTTATATATATGTAATTACTTCATTGCTAAAAGATGTAGTATGATGTTAGATAACCTTCATCAATATTACATGAGCACTTATATAATATATAGATGAAAAGTTTATTTGGCTATACGTGCAAATCTCTGAATCTATAGGCTCGTTTGAAAATTCTTTTGGATTTTATAGGTTATCTATATAACTTTAAAAAACGAACCTCAATATCAATCAAACTTAATGAATTATGGTTGATTTTCAACCACGCAACGAACACTAGTTTATCTAAAAGTAACTATGTTAAGAAAACTAGCAGTTAAAATTACATAATTTATCACAAAATATATAAAAACTAGCGGCTCACCCTCGCTTCGCTCGGGTTCACCTCTAGGAAAACAAAAACAAACCTATCCCACGGGAACCGCACATTTTTCCGGGATAAGTAATAGCCTATGTGTCATTCCAAACTATAATCTATCTATCTGCCAAATTTCATCCAAATCCGTTCAGCCGTTCGGGAGTGAAAGAGTAACAAACATATATACATACATTCTTACAAACTTTCGCGTTTATAATATTAGTAGGATTATTGAGCTTATACTTATTAATAATAAACTATAAATTTTAGCCTTAAATTAGTACCAGGAAATGAATAATAGGTTCTTCAAAATTTTATCCAATACGATAACATCTCGGTAATAAGGTAATTTACTTCTAGAATGAGGATGACGGACAAGGTGACATTATTGGCAGCTTCCTCTAGCAACTGGTGGTCTAATTAATCGTTCTATACCCTATAGTAATTACGTTGACCTTATGCGATTATGACCTTCTAAACTTAGATTATGTATAACAGTATATGTGTATTTAATGTTGGCCGTGTATTCTATCAAAAGGTTTGTAATCAATTTTTTGCAGTGCAGTTTATGCAGTTCTTTAATTTATGCACCGGATACGTACATGTAATATATTGAAACGATCAATTCTTGTATATTTATTTATTTATTTGTACCGGCAATCTCGGAAACGGCTCTAACGATTTCGCTGAAATCTGGTACGTGGGGGTTTTCGGGGGCGAAAAATCGATCTTGATTATTCTTATGTCTGGGAAATCGCGTGTTTTCGAGTTTTCATGCAGTTTTTTATCGCATTATTTCACGCATAATATATCCAAAACAAATAGATTATCTAAATGTATAAAATTCCCGCGTCAGGATGTTGGTCCGCGATGAATTCCAAAACTACTAATCCGATCTTAACGAATTTTTTTTCAAAATGTGTGATTTCTTCCAACTTAAAAGATAATTCTTATTCCGATTATTTCCTTTTTTTATTGTAAAATTAACGATTTTCATATATGTGCCACAGCAACGCGTGGTTGGGTCTGCTAGTTTTATAATATAGCAATGCTTCATTATAGAGGTCGGTTAGGTCCAAGAATACTCTTTAGAACTTACATAGCCATTGCAAGCTTATACTAGAAATCCACACACATATGCAGTAGTAGTATAGTAAGTATATATAATATAGTATGTAGATATGACTAATAAATATAATGTGTAGGATCACTATTCGTCTGCCACCAACCGAAATAAATATTTATATTTTTAATTGTAAAAATATTTCTGTAATTGCTGAAAGTACAATAGTTAGCCATATCGATTAATGTTACGCTTATTACTTTGTAAAGCGTGTAATAATCTTGATAGGAAGAACGCAAACAATTATTTTTATTATACTTACGATCCGCTTTGGCTTCTCTCATGTTATAACCATAAATATGAAAATCAGGAATTATTAATGTTTACGGTTGTATTATATAAGTACACTAGTGGCTCACCCTCGCTTCGCTCGGTTATTCCCTAAGTACGTTTTAAATAGATATAAATAGTTACCTATCTAGGGTAATACTTAGCCAGTGTTAGGTATATAATTTTTTTTCGTGAAATTTTCTGATGTTTTAATATTTATTCTGCTATTCGAGGTGGAGACAAATCCAACAAATCAAAAACCATGAAAATCGGTCCAGCAGTTCTCGAGTTATAAGTGTTGTAACAAACCCAAGTTTGTTTTATATATATAAATTAATAGTTTCCCATTTTTGCTCATTAAAAATAAGTAAAAATAGGAAAATCGCAAATGAAGTGTGCATAAAACCAATTTTCTGCAATAATTAACTTAAGTAAAGCATTCGTAGCGAAATCGCGCAGCAAAATCTACATATAAATACACTTTAAAATACACTTTAAAATACACAATGAGCACACATAATTTCTGAGGTCGAAAATTAACACGGATTATAATCATGTTTGCATGTAATCATCGGCAAACAATTTGTATACTTATTTCATTCGGTATATCCATTATCTTACTACAGTCATCCTTTGTACTTAGAACGGACTTAGTAATGTTTAACTTTACTCGACCCAAACGTTGCTTATCATAAAGATAAATAAAGGGTACAATGTGTTTTTAATTGCATTACATTCTAACTACATGGAAGTATATAATATAGTTCAAGACATGGACATGCAATGACCCCCGCGATGTGTGTTCACCCTGCCGTGATGGGGGATCATTAGCGTCTGACAATCTAGCCGGACGTGAAGCCAAGACACACTAGGAGGCGGCCCATTTCGATAGGCAGTGTACTATGCGGACTGCTTCTATTGGTGTAAGTGGGCCTTCGAGCACCCCCATGGTTGTTGTCTCGGCAGACCAGACGCCGCGTCGGTGCCTCATGGTTGAGTGCGTAAGTGATCCCCTGCGACGCCCTACTTCTGATTAATTAATTATTATAATAATAATTAATTATTGGAATTTTTCATTTGAAGTTTGCTTGATTAAAAGCGCTCGTTTTAGTGCTCTGATTTGAAAAATTGTTTTTGCGTTTTATAGCCTATTTATTAAGGGAGATTATGGCTATCTTACTTACTTTACTTATTATTACTTTACTTTTAGTACGAGTATATTTATCTACGACCATTTATGAAACCTTTAGTGACAATCTTTCACATAGATATTGAGATAATAGAAATGATTTTACAGATCACAAATATAGTAACTTTGATCCAAAAACATGAAATGATCACATTTGGACACAAAAAATGATAAGTAATGAATAACCTGTAAAAATATAAATAAAAACATGTTCAGAAAAAAGGGTGAATTTAATGTCACCTCACTGTTTCAAGATTAGTAAGAGAAAATACGAATATGGACGCTTACTTTTATAGAATTAACGATAGTACAGATAGGCGTCAAATGACACTCTATTCTATTCTCCGGGGTTAAAAAAGTGTTTTAAAATTATAGGTATATTGTGTTATATCAAGCCTTGCTCTACATGAGCGTAGAGCGTAAGTACATATACAATATCATTATGTACATAGATATTGCTTCACATTCCTGAATATTCTATGTATTTACATAAATCCTCACGCATTGCGTGTCTTCATATAGTCTTGAGTATTTAAAAATTATAGTTCATATTTGCCAATATCATTTGATGAATTTTTCAATTGGGAATAAGTAGCAAAATCCGAAATTTTAGGCAAAATGATCAAAAGTATACTCGTAGAGCAATTTTGAAAAAGTTATTTTTACAGTAACTACATAAAGCAAACCTGTTCTTAATAAAATAAATACACTACAAGTACAGATAATAGTAGATTATAAAAATTCCTGATAATTATAATAAACGGCAAATTGACTATAATGTATTATCCCTTGGCATTCTGTTCTCTGTCCGAAAGGGATATAGCGTGAAGCGGTCTGTGTATGTGGTTGTTTCTACCTAAGCCCAAGATAGAGTTTAGAAAGATATTAAATATGTGTTTTATCCCGCTTATCAAAAGACAATATTAAGAACGACTGAGTAGATTTTGACGGGGTTCTCTGGCATTAGACGATTTATGTTGGAATGACATAGAATATTTTTTATCATTATAAGACATGGACAGAGCTGTAGGCGAAACCTAGTATGTATTTTTCTGTAAGAAATATTTTTTAAGATGAATCCAATTTTGCGTTGTCACATTATTGTCACATACATGTGTAAATCATCATTATAAAACTTTATTATGATTGCTAATAAACCCGTTTACTTATATTGTCTTTGTTTCACCAAGTTAAATGAAGAAAGAGCTTTTAAACATTTTCAACGAAACACAAAAGTCAATATTACTCGGAAACATAATAATTACCTACTATACTACTAACAATAAGAATTTTATGGTTGATATTTTTACTTATCCTACAGTAAAAAAATGACTATAATATGCAAAAAGAATTTCGTACTTTTTTTTACTTTAAATTGTAAAATGCGTGAAATCAATAAAATAATTTTGGCTTAGACAATTTAACCGAGTTAAAAGAGTTTTTCAATACTGATGTATTTCTTTTGTGTATATGTTGTTTATTGTGAACTAGTTCAACGACCCTTTTTAATACATAGGCTCTATCGAAAATACTTCCATTATAACTTCAACCTTAACGATGAAATCATTGTGGAATCATTTTAACGTTATTCTGAAGTTGGTTTGATTTTTGAGCTAACAAAAAAATCATTATAAAATAATTTTGTTAGACCTGTAAATTTAAAATGTTCGGGGCAAAAATTCAAAATAAAACTGACAAAATTCAAAATAATATGTAGTTTTATTTAACAAAATATTATGAAATTTTCATAAAATCATTACATACGTAAGACCTAATAAAAATTAGTATCGATACTTTTTGTAAGTATCGATAATAAAATAAATCGATGATGATGATGTAGCTTTCATTTAGCTAGAGATATTTTTATTACTTATTTTAGATTAATTATAGTATTCAAACCGTTTGCGACACCATCGTTCAAGTTCACGAGATCTAACGACCCGTGTCAAGGTTGATTGCAAATCTACAATGACACTTGCTCCTAATTGACAGTTAATAAGGCACAGAGTATAAACACCGTAAAATGATTGTTTAAAAAAACTAAGACCTCGTTTTAAATGACGACTGCTTAAGTTCGTGACCCTAATGTACTTTGAAAAAAAAATGAAAAAAAAAATATGAATGTAAGCTAACAACAATTACCTACAGTGAATAAATTAATGAAAATATGAAAACTTCGATTACAAGGACAATGGCATTAAAATCTAATTAAAATCATCCACACTTGCAAACGTTCAAGTGATTGGAGAACAAATAGAAAGCTGTTGGCTTTAAGCATTTAGCACTTATGAATCCAATTTTTTTTAAAGATTTTATCTTATGTAAATAAATAATTAACAAAAACTCTCCGTCACAATACTATTATGCTATATAGATTATAGGCCAATCTCACTAAGAGCCAATTGCGACAGTTCATACTCGTATGTGCGCTTTTACAAATGCACTGTCTTTCCTTGAACTGCCGTATTCAAGTAGGACTTCAATTTCATACAAGTGACAGATCATGCAAGATTAACAGCTTTGCGTGCTTTCCGAGGCAAAGAGTGTAGGTACATCGACTTTCAAACTCCGGCTGTATTCGTGACAGAAATAACCAGTTACTATTTTCAAAATCGTTTCAGGTCAAAATACTACTTTGAACTTAGAATTGCACGAAAATGGCCAAGATAATATAGTAAATATTCGTAAAAAGGCTGGCCTACTCTCCTACTTATAAAAGTATAATAATATATTCTCGTACATCTACAAAATTGAAGATGACATACATTGTAAACCTTAATAAAGATATTTTTCCTTGTCACCTAGTAAAATATAGCGGTAGTAGAAATAGACGAATGGAAACAATTTTTATGTTGTCGATATATCATTTGCTTGGCACGTGATGTCGATGACCGTGTTTACTTTCACAGCCGTCGCGTGTTTATGATACTCATAGTAGATGACACGTATTCTTTATGCAGTTCTCTATAATTAGTTTATAACATCAATATTTATGCTGGACATTTAAATTAAATCAGTGTATTTTTTATACTAGTGTCTTACCCTCGCTTCGCTCGTATGCGTTAGGTGCCTAAAAGTGGCCTATTTGTTACTCCAGGTCTAGTCATCTGTGTACTTCATCCAAATCTGTCCAGCCGTTTTGGGGTGAAAGCGTAACAAACATATACGTTAAACACACATACAAACGTTGACATTTATATTAGTAATCCAATAATATAACATGCAAATTTCTTTTTCATAATTTTCGCCCAAGTTCTCACATTTTTTTCCCAAACATAAGTATATGTATTCAAAGTCACTGCTGTAGGTCACCAATACACAAGTACAAATTAATATCATTAATTTCATGTCATCAGCAATTAATAATAAAAATTTTTGGCTGTTGATTTTTGTGCTAATTTTTTAAATATTTTTAATTTACATTTCAAATGTTATGTTCTTCGCTATACATATGTCATGTAGATGATTGAAGGAGACGTTGTTTTACATCTGTATTAAAAAATACATAGGTACTACTTTCTAGACTAATGAAGCAGTACATAGTTTTTACAGAAAAACTAACATTAATATATTAAATATTAAAAAAAAAAAATTTTAAATTAAATTGTAAAGTGAAATTCATTAAAGATCCTATATATAATCTAGAAAGTGTACATTACTTGAAGATATCTGTATGTATCTCAAGAGTCTAAACAATAGTGTAATTAGTTGCTTTTATTTGCAGATATGTATAATCTTAGAAAGCAAGACAAATGAGACAAAGAAATATGTGGTAAAATTTTGTGAGAATATGAGCTATCTATCCATTCTTTACAACTTTCCTGTTCACATATTTTCTATCACAAGGAATATATACTTCTTTTAACATAGTTTTCAAATTATAATATTAATTTTATTATAATAAGAATATTTGTATTGTATATTTTAACGTACCTACTACTCGAGTCTACGGTAAAAAATATTTAATTAGTAAAATATAAATGAAATGAAATCTGTTCAAGACAACCTTTGGGTAGAGAGAAAGAAAGAGAGAAGGAAGGGGTGCAAACAATCTTAAAGAGATCTACAATAAATACATACATAGATAAACAAATATATACATACATACATACATACAAATAAAATATAATAAAATATATTAGGGAAGCTAGATCTAGTTTATTTAAATTTACAAAAAAATTGCATTTTAGCAAGAGTGAGTGAGAGTACATTCGCATAGCTGTTGCTCAAACGCTAAATTACTAAATAAGAAACAGAGAATGATTAATAATCAACAAATATTTATTTATGCCTCTGTAGCTGCAACAGTCTAAGTATAATTAACAAAGAAAACACATTTCTTAACTATTTCTTAATGTCTTTAGACGTTACACAAAAAGCTGGTTAAGAGCGAGTTGTCTTCTATACAGTTTATATATGATGTAAGTTTGACATCTGTTAATATTAACCTTTTTAAAGGATATAGAACATAAAGGCAGATCAGCTAGGTTATTTTCTATCGTCCGAATGACTTACAAAGATTCAAATCGATAAGACAGTAAGTTGTTTGTTAAAGTCGACTTCTAATTATATGTGTATAATGAAATATATCATAACGTTTATAAGTAAAACACGTACAATAGATACGTATAATTATTTAACATAGTAGGTATAAAAAGAATCTCATAAATCATGTTCCTTGAATGGCCTGTGGGGATGGTTAGTGTTAGGATATGTGCCATCATCATTTGAGCAATTTTAACAGGGCCCCTATTATGGTTCAAAAGGACATATAGGACAGTATAGAAAAAGCAATAGCACTGACGTAATTTAAGTACGGAACCCTAGAACCGGTTGAACCGTCCGATAAGATAATCAAGTATTTAATCTAATACAATATAAAGTCTCTCTAATCACACTCTCTATTTAATTTAAACGTTGAAGTAAGCTTTGGAATGAGTTTATTCAAATATCCTACTGATATTATAAAAATGTGAAAGTTTGTAAGGATGGACGGTTGGATGGATGTTTGTTACTCTTTCACGTCAGAACGGCTGAACGGATCTGGATGAACTTTGGCACTGAGATGGATTATAGTCTGGAATAGCACATAGGCTACTTTTTATTCCGGAAAAATGTACGGTTCCCGTGGGATAAATTTGTTTTTGGCTATGGACGAACCCGAAGCGAAGCGATGTGAGCTATATAAATTTCGTTCCTTCATAAAAGAATTTATTAAAAAAATCATTTACTGCTATATGATTTTAGAACATCATGTCTGTAAATTAGTGACTGACCTACCGTGCATTTATGTTGTTGCGTGCTAGATTGCAAGCCACGTCCACGTTTTTATGATAAACTATAAAAATATAATAAACTTGATTGAAATAACTTGATTTAATATTTTTTGTAAACATTTACTTCACTTACCTCTACAATAAAGTAAAGAAATAAAGAAGTCCTTTAAAAATATGATCAAGATATATGATCTGTGTCAAGATTAGTAATATAAGAATGTAGAAAATTCATAAGATTATTGCCGCTATATTTCTATGCATACATTAGTATTTCATTTTGTTAAGAAATTTTGAAGAGAATGTAATGTGCAAATTTATAACGTGACACAGATACACATTTATGTAACAAGCTCATCCGTAATACGGATGAACGTATGTTAGTACAGCACGATTATATTTTTATAAGCATTGAAATGCAGTTGTATGATAGGTACACTGCAATTTGAATAATTATCAACAATTTAGGTGGTTAGGTTAGTAATTCTCATCTTTCTTAACTATTAAGACACTTAGATACAATTAAGCCCAAAAATTTTCAAGTTTCGCTATAATATTTTTAATATAACTTTTGCTAATTTTAAATATTTCATAATTAAAGTTTCAAACTATGTGTAGCAATTAATAAGAAAGCTTATAAAAATTGCGGTCTTTATAGATCTGATTATTTAAAAAAAAACGTAGAAAACTACAATTAGAAAATGCTAGAATAGCTATTGCCAATCACAAAGTTGTTTACATTCTAAAGATTCCAGAAAAATCAAGTAATCAACAAGACATGCGTAGCGCTACCCTTCCTACCTTGACCTGATCTAGAAGGCGGTCTGCCAAAGCCGTGAATACGAGACACGTCACCACGGTACAAATATCATTTACAGTTCTATTTCACCATACTTAATTAATACTAAAAATATGTAACATAACTATAGATCCAAATAAATGTGCGGAACTTACGCAAGAATTGTGTAAGTTGTTTGAAAAAAAAAAGGTTATTGAGACATGTGGAAAAATACGTTTACTTATTTATATTTAAGTTCAATGTGCTTGAAGAAAATCTAGAAACCTAAGAGTTCCTATGGACTACGAAAATACAGTTTAGAATAGGAACGGCCATTACTTACAACAACAAGGAACTTCGTTCCAATAATATTTTAATCAATCGATGACAGCTGCTCGTAGATACATATCTATTATTATAATCTTACAGTATATTATATCTAAGATACTACTTCTTTTTAGTAAAAGAATATATTCTGTAGATAGGCTCAATACTGCTTACACTATGTAAATATATAATACTAGCGTAATAATAACAAATCTATCCCACGAGAACCGTACATTTTTCCGGGATAAAAATTAGCCTATTTGTTATTCTGATGTATGAACTATATTGTAAAATTTCATTAAAATCCAATCAGTAGTTTTTGTGTACTAAGCTGTATAAGTTATTATAGTTTTCTATAATTTTCCGGAATGTAACGTATTTTAAATGTTGACCGAGGATATAAGGTACCACCATGCAAAATTTCACTTAAATCGGTCCAACAGTTTCGGAGATTAGCCCGTACAAGCAGACAAACAGACAGAAAGAGAAATAAAAATTTTGAAAAAAAACTGGATTTGTTCTATGTCTCTTCTTACATCCCCCTAACTCGGTCTTTAGCATTTTTTTTCTATGTACAAACATTCGACCTTTACAGTTTTATTATATGTATAGATTAATTTGTCATGTAAAAATGGGATTTATACAAGAGTTTCCTCACCACCTTGTACAAAATGTTAAGGATAATTTTAATATTTTAACCTTTATTAGCTCGTTACATATTAAGTGAAAGGTGGTCAATCGTTGGTCAAGGATTTCTGCGCGAATATTCTACGGTATCATAGAGTTGCCTCGAAACATCAACTTAGTTAACCATCTAAAACAATTATATAATTAAAAATTTGATTTAGTACAAGGCTATATACAATTATGTGCAATTTTTTATAATGAATGGAAGTGAATATAACAAAGTATAAGTCGGACCTTCGGACCTAGTTCAGGTTCCTTTTTTTATTCAACACCATTTTTATTTTTTAACTAGCATTAGATTTCAAATTTTTGTATTGTATAAAAATATTTAAAAATTAAAAAAAATATATTAATTACCTATAGCTGTGAAAGCTCAAAAAACTAGATATCTTTTTTAAATCTTTGTGTGCGACGAAAGGTCAATTAAACCTAAAAACAAGCTTTGAGAGTGATTTTTTTTTATTGAATCTATAATATAATCTATTGTATTAAATTTTATTAAATATTGAATAACTGTGATTCAGTTCTCATTTACTTATTTATTTATTAATTTATTTATCACGGAAATTCTCAGAAACGGCAATTTCTTTCGCAATTGCTTAATAAATATAATTAGCCTTTAACCTCCCAAGATAATTAATCTTTCCTCCGATTGATGAAAATTGAGCAGTAGTTTTAGAGATTCGAGCGAACAAACACAAACTCAACGCAGCGGGGTCATACAAATATATAAATAATTTTATATATAATATAACCCTGCAAATAAAGCACCGAGAGTTGCGATATTTCAACTCATACATTTGACTGAGTAGGTGCTTAGTCAGTTTTGTATATTGAATATTTAATATTTGTTCCGGTATTCATTGTTAGTATTACTCATACATTTTTCCACAAGGTAAATCAAAGAAAAAATATTTAAAACTTCAAGGGATACACTTTTTTAAAAAGAATTCCCAATTCACCTTTATGCGACTTGTAAAACAAGTGAAAGTAACGTAATAAGTTACTTAAAGTAAATATTCTTCACTTAAGCTTAACTTAACTTGTATTTGAATTAAGACCTAACTGTATTTTTTATACTCTCAACGTTCATGTAGTATTTGTATCATGATATAATAAACAACCAGTTTTATTACAAAATGAGGACATGCATCCATGGACATGCTATAATACTTAGTTGTTTATAAACAAGCCTTATATGCATAATTTTAAAAGTAAGCACGTCAAGGAACATGATATTTTTAACCTTCAAATCGTAGAAAAAAACCATCAATCTTTTGCAAATAATTAACATAAAAAATGTATTTAACTAGTTTTGCAAGTTACGCTTTATATTACGGCACACTTCTTTATCGTTAGAACACGTCCGGTTTTGCAAGCATTTTTACAAAAAGAACTCCAGAGTCTAAGACTATATTTATACATTTACACCGATAAAGTACGTGTACCGATAAAGTACCGTACCATACCCATAAAGTCATTTACGTGTATAGACAGAATAGGGTAAAATATATATTGGTATGGTCCCCATTTGGAAGACAATACTATTTCTATTGACGATACATTTGGCTCAGTTTGTAGTGACCCTACTTGCTGTGCCAGCGGTTGCGGGTCCGAATTCCGTTGGGAGCATTCATTTCTGTGATAAGCACGAATGTTTGTACTCCAGTCATGGGTCAGTCAGTTTATATTTATAATATGTATGTATTTAAAGCTATATATGTGTAGTGTATCACCCATCAACTACCTGGTATCGATAACACAAGCCTCGTAGCTTAACCATGGAACTAGATGGTGCTGTGTTTTAATGTCACAAAATATTTATTTAATTATTTATTTATATCTATTTAAGTGGCAAATATGTTTTTATGGAATAGTGAATTTTAATTTAAATAGTTATATTGGATAAATATTACTTGACCATTGCGACAAAGCAAACAGTTACAGATCAATTTAAATAGATGTTATAAAGGATTTCTCAAATTTTGGAGGTATCCAATTGATTTTAAATCAATGATATGAAAACTTGCATTAAAATAGTAGAATTAATAGAAACATATGGTAAAACAGATTCAAACAGCGGGTATAACAGTCTAATGATGACTTAATTTGCATGAATCACACGTAAATCTCTGGAACTACTAATCCCAATTGAAAAATTATTTTTGCATTTTATAGCCTATTTATAGAAGAACACTATCTAATAGAGTAATTAGTGTTTTTATTGTTTAATATCACGCTATGGCCTTATGGAGTAGAGCAATAATTAATAATAAATATTATTTTGTTTCAGATGGGTTGCAAGCTCACGTTCGTGGACGACGTTTTAAACCGATCGTTTTATAAACTCGGTTTGTTCGTCGGAAAGCGACCAGGTTACTTCATAATAATACCTGTTCTCCTTACACTCCTCATGATCACAGGATATCAAAGGGTACACTATGAAATGGATCCCGAATACCTGTTTTCGCCTGTCAGTGGCCAGGGAAAGTTAGAACGACGAATAGTAGAAGAATATTTCAAAGTGAATTATACACACAGATTTAATGTAGGACGTATTACAAGAGCAGGTAAATCGTCATTATAGGTTTAAGTATTTTTACTTTAGAAAATGTACTTGTAGTCAGCTTTTTTAGCATACCACTCCTAGCACGGGTCTTCCTTCAATACGAGGGGATTCAGGCCAGAAAATGTACTTAAATTTAGGTTATAGTTATAATCTTCTCCTGATTTCTGATAATTTAGTTAAATAAATCAATTCTGAATTAAAAGCTGTTGAGATAAAAATTAAAATACTTATATTTCTTCCAAATATAAATTCTTTCTATTATGTATAGAGTATGCGTGAGTAAACTGTAAGTAAATTCGTGCATATTTTTTATATTAAATATAATATGACCACTAAGCAAAGCCTTGAAAAAAAAACTGTTGTTGAAAAAATAAGTTGATTGAACTAACATAAGTAATCATTGTTAACTGAAAGTGCCTATTATATATCGTTTTGTTTAAAATCTTTAAATATTTTTACAAGTTATATTTTTTACGGCTTTTATAATCGTTTGTACACTTTACCACACAGAAAAAGTGAAAAAAAAAAAGGAAAACAATATCGTCCTTTAAATTAGGCTATAAGCTAACTCTATTATTGTTATTCATAGGTAGATTCGGGCGAGTGATCGTTGTGGCGAAAGATAATAACACAAATATGCTTCGAACTGAAGTGTGGAAGGAACTTCGACAGCTGGACGAATACGTTCAGAATATTACCGTAACTTTGGCCAATGGCGAACAGTTCACGTATAAAGAAGAGTGTGCGAAGTGGGAAGGACAATGCTTCAGTAACGATATTTTAAATTTGGATAAAATTATTGGCGAGGTAAGATATTTTGATTCATCGTTTTTTATTTACTTAACTTAATTTTAAAATAAGGAAACATTTCTTACAAAGCTAGACAACTCATTATAGAGTGCACTATCACAGTATATTCTTCTATATACACTAACTGTCGGCCTTTAATTATGCCGCTTTTAGGGAATTAGATGTCACGATATCCCTGTATGTCATTACAATAGCTTTTAAATATATATGTATATCTTTAATTAGAACACTTCTTCAATAATCTAGGTAATATCTTTAATCTTAATATTTTCTTCTTCTTTATTTATCGATTTGATTAAATCGATTCACAGCTATAAAATACTAATGAGGGGATAAATACTATGCATGCAGCCCATTTTAGCGTTCACTGCTGGGCACGGGCCTCCCTTCAATACGGGGAGGATCAGACCATAGTCCACCAGGCTGGTCAAGTTGGGGTTGGCGGACTTTACATATCTTTCGAATATTCTCGAATTTAATTGTATTACAATGATTGAATTAATATCTAATAATATTATATATCGGTAGGAAAATGTATTTAAAACAAAATACCATACACGTATGATTGATGCGGTGTAATGATTCAAACTATTGACTGACCATTTTCAAACAATAGTTATTACTCACGTGCCTACTAAAACCACTGATCGTTATCTATAAAAACCTGCAAAACACAAGGCAGATGCTCTTTGTCAATTTAATGCAACAATTGATGTACCGCCACAAAAGCTAATAGGTAAATAATATACCAGTGGTGTAGTCACAATATGTGATGACAAATTAGCATTATAGGCATACTATTACTTATAATATTCTAATAGTAGTAGTAGTATTTAGTCTCTTTTAACGACCCACTGCTATAATCTACCATGGTGAACAAGTGCAGGTTGGCAGACTTTACATGTCTTTCGCAGTTTTCCTTCACCGTATTATAATAACTGCTACTATTTTAATTACTGTTAATGTATTTTTAATTATTTTCCTTTATTAATATCAATTCAGCTCTTTGAACATCCAACTACTAAGTACTTGTCTGCCGTCCATTTGACAGAGACTAAGGTATAGCCGCTTGCTGTTCAAATGCGTCTTTCTAAAATAACTTAGTTGTCCTCAAACGTGCAGGTTTTCTATTGTACGTTAATTTGTCCCATATATATTTTTCTTAAAGTATTCATCTCTGTAACATATAGCCTATTAACTGCTCATTTTTGTCGATATTTATTTAATAGCATAGTGTTTTGTCTTTAATATTCAATGGTATTTGTTCTGTGGCTTATAAGTGTGCTATTTGGGCACAATTTACTTCGCCAATGTCGTGTAGAATGAAGAAAATACGGTAGTGTTTTGTTTTCATACCTACGTGTAAAATGTCAAACAAAAACGTCAAAGTCTAACGCTATTTGAATAGCTTTTTCTATTACATTTCGACCATTTGAGTATTTTACATGTAAACATATAATATAAGTATTTATAACAATGATAATAAATTATAAAGTGAGATGTTTATTAAGAAATTTATCTATATACAACGATTAGGTACTCTCCTAAGGATCTACTATAATTAAAATATAAAAAGTCAGTCATGAGGACTGCCGACAGAAGTGAAAACTTAAAACTATAAACAAACAATTCTTATTTTTGGATATTCAAATTAATTGTTTGATCTTAAAGTAAATTAAAACTGTTTACATTTATCTGGCTTTAAAATTTATCGGCACTCTGAGTATTAGCGTTAATACGTCACGTGACTATGTCGATGACGACTTACATGAATTTACTCCCCATCCAAACCTGCCTATAGAAGTTTTCACCTCAAAAACCCATAGCCCGACATATTCTTCTTTCCTCCATAATCTTTAGACAAAGCCATAAGTGTTGCTATTGCAGTACTACACTATACGTTACTTTTTTACATTTTCCTTAAATGAAGACATTAGGGAAATATTCCTCATTAAAGTTAGCTATAGCTTAGACAATGAATGTATATTTGTATTCAAAACATAAACAATCCATTATAAGGGTTTTAAAACCAAGGCTTTTTTATTTACTTCTTTAGTGCCATTTAATATTCCACTACTTTTATGTACAATAGACTGTTAATTTAGGTTGAACGAAAGATGTTAATTTAAGTTAAACGAAAGATATTCATAGAACAACATTTTTGGATAAGATGTCATTTTAAACGCTACAATTACTTCTTCACTAATGAAATTTTAAGATTTTTTTCAAAGGATGCAATCTTTGGATGTAGCATTTCTTGAGGAAAAAAATGCAATCTTTACTTCTTTTGTTGTAGGTTCTTGATTTAGTATAATATGTAATTTTATTTTTATTTTTTATTTTATTTTACCCATCAATCTCCGTCTTCTCAATTCTACGTGACATTAGCGATATAATCTGTGCCCTACTGACACGTTTTCTTAACAAGAAAATTAAATTTAATTTAGACTGATCATTCATTTTATAGTTTGAATTTCATATTAAAGCGGCTAAATTTCAAAATTACCGCTCAAACTCATTCGTGTCTTCCTCACAAAACGTGACACTGGCAGAATGTATTGCGTCTGTTAACGCAACTCTAAGCCATAGAGAAAAGAAAAAAAAGAAAGTAATTTTTACGAAAACTTATATATTTTAGGTCGAACGAGGCGAGTTGAATTTAACATTTCCTATAATGTTTAACCCTGTGACGTGGGAGGCTCACGCTTTTCCCGTTTTCTTCGGGGGGTCGAAAGTGGTAGACGACGTGATAGAATCAGTGCCCGCTGTGCAACTTGTCTGGTTTATCAGAACGGACAATAAAATACAGATTGAACGGTAAGTCATTTAAATATAATACGATTTTTTTTTATATTCCTGTCTCGTTTACTTTTGCTATAAGCTATCACTATAGATGTTTTTAGAATTATGGAAAAAACGCGCAACAATTCGATATTTTCAATCATACACACACAAATCACACTTAAGAAAGAGCAAAAAATCCTTAGCTGGTTATATTATCAATGTTGTAAATAAACAAAGCCCCGCAGAAAGCTCATTAATATTGATCTCAAACAAAGCTTTACACTTTTCGTTTTTACTGTGTTGTGTGAGGAAACATGAGTCGCTTATGTGTACACGCTTTTTTTGAAGTGAAGGCAATTGTCCATTTAAATTATATTATTTTACGTATATTTTAGAGATGCACCGAATCTATCTTCAACCGAATACGAATATTCCGTCCCAAATGTACCAAATCGAATATTTGGCCGAATTATTCGATTCATTTTCGCATAGTTAAACACGTTTATAAATGTTGAATTTTATTGATTTTTTACAAATAGAATACGGATTTCAGAATAAAGCATTTAACACATATTAAGCTTAAAATGATACTAGACAAATATTCGGTATTTAATCGACAAGTTAACCGAGTATTCGGTCGAATACGAACATATAAAAATACGCCGAACATTCCGAATACGAATATTCAACCAAGATAAAAATTATCCTATGTCCTTCCCAGGATATCAAACTATCTCCATACCAAATATTATCTAAATCGGTTCAGCGAATATAGCGTGAAAAAGTAACAAATAGACAGACAGACAGAGTTACTTTCGCAATTATATATTAGATTAATAATAACATCTTATTAATATCGATCCAAGGCATTTGTATACATATATTAGTTAAGAAATGCAACCTTTAGCGAAAGTTGGGAAAAATTATAAGTGACTATGGTCATTTTATTAACGTCTATTTTATATGTATCTAATAAAATAAGTAAGTAAAAAGAAGTAAAAAACATAAAGGCGGCTTCAAAGACAAATTTAAATTACGCCATCGCCTCAGCATATTTATGTAAGATAATCCTCTTTAAGTATGTTTCTCATACTTTAAAACCATTAAAATACAGAAAGCTATCTCAGAACAAACTCAAGTCAAGGCAATAATTTAAAACGTAGATAAAACTTGGGAGAGTGATTAAAACACGCGAGCGTCCGCTAGTTCAATAAATGATGAATATTACCCATACAGTATACACGCAATAAGAGGAAACTAAGATAATAACGCCAGACGCGATTTATATTCTAAAAGAAAAAGCATTAAAAATTTCATAACATTGTTATTACTCTGCACTCTAATTTTTATGACTCGTTTTCAATTTCAAAAGCACGGCACTTAACAAAGAAACACTAGCTTAGATAATAGATCGATCTTGACACGGTTTAGGAAAGTGTTTCGAATACAAAACACTCTTAAACATTTAGTCAGAATACGAATAGGAAATTTCACTAATATCAAATGAGATATGCTAAGTGATTGATACGACGATTTAATTATTAAATCCATACATATAATAAAATTGTAACTAAGCCGAATCTGTACATTAAATGTTTTTTGGAAAATCTTATTGAAATAGACATTATTATCGATACAGAGACCGAATCTAAAGTTTTTAGAATTTTTGTCTGTCTGTCTGTCTGTCTATCTATCTGTCTGTCTGTTACCGCATTACGGAAAAACCAATGGAGGGATTTTGATGAAATTTAGTATGATCATAGCTGGTTATCCAGGTCAACATACATGATACTTTTTACTGCGGGAAAATATCTCATCTCTTGAGAAATTTATTTTAGACTACAGGTCAAAGTAAAATTAAAGAAGCATATATTTAATGTAAGTTAAAAATGTTTCATGATAACCTCGTTTATATTTTTGTATAAAAATATTAGCAATATTTCTTACAGTAATAGACATGAATATAATAGATTCTTACAATAATATAAATGATTCTAACAATGCCCGCTTTCAAACAATACTCGTGATCTATTCAATAGAACTTACAGCATGGTTTAGAAATATACCTGTAATCTATGAGTAAGCAATATAAAACAAATAGTCATAGGTAAAGAAATCAAGTAAAAAGTAACATTATTCAGTTACATTATCATAAACAAGAAATTCTTGAGTAGAGTCGTTCGTAATATATTTCTAATTTTAGCTTTAAGTAAACTAAATGTACTAAAAAGTACTTAAAACAATGTTTTAAGTATTAACATAGATATTGTCTTTTTATTAGTAACTAGCTTTCCCGCAGGAACATGTGATAAGTTGAAAAAAAAATTGCCTACAACTATGTTGCTAAGGACAGTGTAGCTTTTTTAATGAACAAATAATTACTTAACACCTCCTGGAACCTCTAAGAAATTATGGATAATTTCTAAGAAATTAATTGCTGTCGGCGTGCCCGCGATTCTCAACGGGTTAATTTACAGCATCAATTCAGTACTAGAGATTATCGAATATAGAAGAAAAAAAAAACCTCTAAATAATGTAACATTGACTGAATAGTATAATAATTAACCATTTTTACAGAGGCGCAGCATGGGAAGACGCGTTTTTAGATGCTGTGGGTGTAGCCGAAGATACTGGACGTTTCAAACACATATCGATCGCACGTTTCGCATCACGAACCCTCGACCACGAGCTCGAAAAGAATACTAAAACCGTGATACCTTTCTTCAGCTCCACGTTTATCCTCATGGGGATATTTTCCGTAGTAACATGTATGATGGGGGATTGGGTCAGATCAAAGCCATGGTTAGGTTTACTAGGTAATATTTCCGCGGTGATGGCAACCGCTGCCGCTTTTGGTTGTGCCATTTATTTGGGCATATCCTTCATTGGAATTAATCTTGCAGCGCCATTTTTAATGATTGGTAAGTCTCATTTAAATATATTTACATAAGTTACCTTCTAAATACTAAAAAAGTATAAATAAAGTATTCCACAAAAAAGAAAACGAATAAAAGCTATTTGTAATATACTTTAGTCATTGTTAAACAAAAGAATAATTTCTAGGAATCGGTATTGACGACACTTTTGTAATGCTGGCGGCTTGGAGGCGCACCTCGCCGACGCTCCCCGTACCGGAACGAATGGCAATAATGCTTTCTGAAGCGGCCGTCTCTATTACAATCACTTCTGTGACGGATATGCTATCTTTCTTCATCGGTATCTTCTCGCCATTCCCATCTGTGCAGATTTTTTGCATGTATTCAGGTAATGTTTCATTCACATGTACTGTACACAATATGTTGCTAAAGAACAATATCTAAAGAAAGCTTAATTACGTGTTATTTTAAAAAAATATATTATGCTAAATGTTAGAATGATATACACATTTTTTTTGAATTTTCAAGTTCTTGCTTTTTTATTTTAACAGTCCGATTTAAAGACTTTGTTTTAATCAATTGGTTATTCTTTTTTTTTTTTTTTGATGAATAACACAAATACAAGCAAGGGGCTCATAAAAATGAGGTGAAATCATAGTACTTAAATAACCTTCGTTTTATTATGTTTATGAAATATTGTGATGTTCATTTCAATCTTTTTTCTTATTTTCTTATTTTTAGATACTTTAATTTGAATTGTAATTAATTCTTACACAAATACTTCCAAAGTCAGTTATTTTAGATGAATAGCTAAAAGGTTATTATTTACATTGAACTATTGTTTATTCTACAGGTCTTGCTGTGTGTTTTACTTTTGTTTGGCATTTGACATTTTTTGCCGGATGCGTAGCTGTCTCAGGTTATAGGGAGAAACAAAATCGACACACAATCACATGGTTGAAAGTTTTACCAGAGTCCAGAGCGAGAAAAGGTATTATTGTTTTTTTTAAATGATGCATTATTATTATTTGCTATGCAATACTTAAGCATTCCATAAAATCGATAACGTTAGTCCGGTAATAACCGATTTTATCCAAGAAAATAATAAAAAGTATTATTACTAAAATTACATTAGGGTGTACTCGTAGTAGGTGTCAAGCTTTGATATTGTGCTTACGTAGGTATAATATGGTAGCACTCAAAATATTTTTTTTTACAATTTAGCATATTTGGCCAATATGACATTTCTTTTATATGTTATTTATTTTGTTATATGTTATTTAATTAAGTACTTAGTAAACGAGTTTATCATATTTACCTGACCATTCTAAAATGTACGTATGTTTTCAGAAGAAAAATCGTGGTTGTACAGAGCGTTTTGCAGCGGCGGCATCGACTCTGCGGATCCAAAAAATCCTATAGACAATAAAGAGCATTGCATTATGGCATTTTTCCGAACGACCATGGCGGATTTACTCAATAACAATTTAATCAAAGCTTTGGTCATAGTTGTATTTCTAGCGTATTTGGCTGGCGCCGGATATGGAGTGACTAATTTGAAAGAAGGCTTAGAAAGAAGAAAGCTATCGAAAGTAGATTCGTATTCTGTGGAGTTCTTTGACCGTGAAGACCTTTACTACAGGGAATTTCCATATAGAATACAGGTAATGAATATGATATAACTATTAACTGCCAAAATATATTTTATACCTTTCTAATAATAATTAAAAGTATGTGTGTACTTATGTACGCACGTAAAAAGTTAGATATGCTTCTTTGGCGTAACAGAACAAAAACTTCATCAAGTCGCTTTCAGCTAACTTCATCATGTCTCTTTTTGACTGTCGGTGTGCGCGCGCATCGTAAAAATTCTACTCTAATATTTTTTTCCAAACGTGCCAAAAGAATTATAACTTCAAAAATACAAATATTAATTTTCAAATTGGTTGTCGATAAATACTTATTATGTATTTATCGACAACCAATCCGTGTTCTACTTACAATATGTAATATTTTTGAAGGTGACAAAAAAAACAAGTCTACATAAATACTGTCAGCCGTTTATTCTTCCTATATTTTATACGTAATTTTTTTACAATCATAAAATAACACATGGCCAGCCATATAGTAAGCTGGAAGTATAAAGATTACAATATCCTGGATATCACTCGCTCATTACAACCAGAGGGGTGAAGGGCATATACTTGTTATAAGTGTCTATAAAAATAGAAATACCTGTTCTAGGCTTTAAAATGTCTCAATAGTCGTTCATGATCAACAACCTATACTAATATTATAAAGCTGAAGAGTTTGTTTGTTTGTTTGTTTGTTTGGTTGAACGCACTATTCTCAGGAACTACCAATCCGATTTGAAAAATTATTTTTGCATTAGATAGCCCGTTAACTGAGAAAGGCTTTGGGCTGTATATGATCCCGGAAAAATGTACGGTTCCCGTGGGATAGATTTGTTTTTGTCTAGGGACGAACCCGAAGCGAAACGAGGGTGAGGTGCTAGTGTAACTATAAAAGCCTATTTGTCCAAGTAACTATTAAAACTTTACTTTTGCAGGTGGTAATAAGTGGAAAATATAATTATTCCGACCCGAAAATTCAGGATGAAGTAGAAACTTTAACGCAAACATTGGAAAATACATCGTACATATCAAACTCGTTGTATACTGAATCTTGGCTTCGCACATTTGTCAATTATGTGGACAGAAATAACGATTATCTAAACGTATCCATCGAAACCGAAGAAGACTTTATAGCAAACCTTAAAGAAGTACGGTATTTTTTTTCTATAAAACATTCATTTAATATGTTTATTATCTATACTAGGTATATTATAAAGAGGTAGTTTGAGATTGTGGGTTTGTAATTTTGTGAGGTTGTAGGGGGTAATATCTGGATCTACTGAACCGATTTAGATGAAATTTGGTAAGAAGATAGTTTGAGACCCTGCAAAGGATATAGAATACTTTATATACCGGAAATCATCCCTTAAGGGGGTGAGAATGGGGATGAAAGTTAGTATAAGAAGGCAAGCTAGAGACGAACCCGAGCGAAGCGAGGGTGAGTCGCTATTGGTAAATATTTGTAAAAAACATACCTACATATTTTAAATTTACTTACAATATACGCAAAAATAACAAATTAAATAAGTACATACGTCGTACTGTCTGTTACCTTTTTACGCTAAAACCGCTGAACAGATTTCGATGAAATTAGGAATGGCCATGAATTGCAACTGTGGAGAAAATATAGGCTACTAAGACAGAAAAGAGAAGTGCAAGAACAATATTTTTACCAAAAAACAATGAACCCACTTTAATGGGACTTACAAATATGTGAAAAAGAGATTTTGTTTCTTATAAATGAAGTACCTATAGTTTAATTATTACAATTAGCAAAATTTTAAATTAATAATATAAAAAACAGTAGTTATATTATGATGGTGAGATAATTGAATGAATTATTAGTAGCATAATTGATTATAATCGCATGAGCAATTCTTTTAATTATGTAACCAACACGTAATTGTTCTAAACATTTACTTATTATTTATTATAGCTGTGGTTATTCCCGGCCAATCCATTTTCTCTGGACGTCAAATTCAATGAAGCTGGCAACGAAATAATTGCTTCGAGATTTCTAATTCAAGCTATCAATATAAGCGGAACAAATCATGAAAAGGAAATGGTAAAGGCTTTAAGAGAGGTTGTTGCTCAGTCTCCACTCAACGCGTCTGTGTTTCACCCTTACTTCGTTTTCTTTGATCAGGTGAGAAAATATTATTATGGAATTGCAAAATTTTAAACTTTGGCGATTACGGTTTTCAGCTTTGGCTCCACTTGAGTGATAAGTTGATAAAAAATAATAATTTAATTAATAAATTGAAAATGATTTATTGGTGCATTTATTTAGAGTCGATTCAGTACTATCAAAAATCATCCCACTCCGAGCAGAAATCGAATCCCCGACTACGACATACCAAATACATTACCATAAAAACTATTGCGCTACAAGTGTTGTCGACCCTTTTTTCGCTCAATGGCGATTTAGATATTTCAGTTTTTATTCATTAATTTTAATTTTTTTTTTTTTTTTCAGTTCGAGCTAGTGAGACCAACATCCATACAAAATCTCTGTTACGGAGCATTAATGATGATGATAACTTCCTTCATATTTATACCCAATATTCTCTGTTCATTATGGGTGGCCTTCAGTATAATATCGATAGAAATTGGCGTGGTAGGCTACATGGCCCTCTGGGATATAAACCTTGATTCTATATCGATGATAAATCTAATAATGTGTATAGGCTTCTCAGTAGATTTTACCGCACATATATGTTACGCGTATATGGCGTCCAAAGCAAAGTATCCAAAAGAAAGAGTTAGCGAGTGTTTATACTCTTTAGGATTACCTATTGTCCAAGGATCTTTTAGTACAATTTTGGGAGTGGTTGCGTTGCTTCTGGCTGACAGTTACATATTCTCCGTCTTCTTCAAAATGGTATTTATGGTCATTTTCTTTGGCGCAATGCACGGTCTATTTTTGTTACCAGTTCTTCTATCACTGTTTGGACCGGGATCTTGTACGCGGGAAGAGAAGTTGAATATTTCCAAAGTTGACAAATGCTATCCGAACCCGTATTGTATACCACATCCACAGTTAGTTCTAAAAGATCAAATGTTCAATGGCAAAAACGTAAATCCTAATGGCATTTACAAAATATATGGAGATGACAAAGATCTCGGTATAGGAACATCTGGAGAGGACACAAGTGAGAGCAGTTCAAACCAGTCCCAACGTAGACAAATTAGTAGCGAGAATAGGAAAAAATTTGATGATGGCTGGAAGAAATATAACTATACTCATAGCACGAGCCAGTTCCAACCTTCAGGCGAGTTAGATTTATATGGGCACGAGAGCGATCGCACTTGGCAGAAACAAAGGAACCAACTAACTCATGACTATAGAAGCTCAGGGCGTGATAATGAATTCTCAAAACGAAAGAACAGTGATGGAAGTCCACAGCCAGGAACATATAGAGTGACGAGGACTCACTCCCATCATAATCTCCATAGAAAAACTGCCCCAAAGCGTTCAAACTCCCACCATAACCTTGAACACTTAGACTACGTCGCAGAAATGCGCTTTCCTTGACATTAACCGAATAACCTCTATACAAATTAACGTAATTAAAGTGCTCAATTGTGGACCAAAGTATTATTCTCTACGATTAAAAATTGTATTTTGAATGTTTTAAGTATGTTTTGGATCTGCAATGGCAAGTCAATTTAGAATAAGCCTTTATAGTGGCTTTTGATATACGAATGAGTAACGTATAGCAATTTCTATGGGGTTAGTAATATGTGGAACTCTTAAGGAAAAGATAGTTCTAAGTACATAATTCATACGACAGTATTTGATATAGAAAAATAAAAATATCTGAATGACCATAATTTACTTCAATTAATAAAAAAACCAATGTTTTATCAAAATAGCTGGTCTTATTTATCATTAATAAATGAAAAGTAATGAAAAACAATAATATTTTTAATAATTTATTGACACTTACGAGTTCCTAAGTATATAATGTAAACACTATTTCAGTCGAATTTGCTTACTCTATTAATACAACTAATATGGAAAATAAGAGATAAGATTTATTGCATAAGTATTAAGACGTTTCTATAGTGTGATAATTAGACATCGGATTCATAAACATTCCAGAATGTTCCATTAACAATCCTCCTACAATGAGTAACGGTTAAGAAACGATTTTTTAAATTTAAATGATTACACGTGACATATTTCTTTGTATGTGAAATATGCATTTTGTTGTAAAATTTAAAAAAATAACCGACTTCTAAAAAGGAGGTTGGTTGTATGTTCGTCTGTTTTTTATCTATGTACCAATTTCTCGTATAAAATAGCTTCAACATTTATAATCCGATGTCTAGTGATAATTATAATTAATTTTGGTCCGGGTATAACGTACCTTAAGGATGTGTAAATATGCGTGTATTTAAAGTTATTATTGTATAAGGTCTCATTGATTTACGAAGCTTTAACGTTACCTATATCTTATAGATGCTGTAAATATTAATGTGATACATTTCAGATGCCATGTACCCTACATAGGTACTTACACAGATGGACGATTATGAATATCGATTAAAATCGTTTATCTAAATCGATATTTTGTCAAAGTGGTAAACTTAGTTATAAAATTAATTAATGTTATTTATAACATGTAAATCGATTTTGAATTTATGATCGATTCGATTGTTCGTAATCACCCATCTCTAACTTGACAATCGTGGAAATATTTTACATTCTGTATAACAAAAATAACTAGATCTAGTTCAAACACTTGTTTAACTCGTGACTCGTCACATATCTGACTGAATATTGTAAATATTTGAACTGTTTGTATTAAATAAAATTAGTTTTGATAACATTATTTGTTTTATTAAAAATTTCAACTTAGATCGTCTTAGATTAACCGTAATATTTGACATTTTAAATAAAACTATCTTTTCTTACTTACGGGATAGTCTCGTTACCATGATTACTATAAAGAATTCGAAACGTCGGGAACCAAAAAATCAAAATAAATCTGCGAAAAAATCCGAAAAAATTGTTTTATTTAAAATCTCAACTTATTGTTTGTAAAACCTATTATAATGTATAATCTGATTATTAGTAATAAAAATTACTTATGCATGATTTATAGTGGAGTTTAAATAAGTTAAACCGTAATGGTTAGTTATAACTGTCTATTGCATATATGGAAGCATATATGGAAGCATATATGGAAGCATATATGGAAGCATTTACACGTCTTGCATTTAAGTTAATGTGTTTAGAAAATCATGTGGTTTAGACTTTAGGCCTTTAGTACTGTGTTCTAAACTAAATCTAACAACTTTATTTCAGGCTTAAAAAACTGAATATAAACACGTTAGTTAAAATACTAATGTATACAATTAAAAATATTATTTTTATACGTAATACTTTAATAATAGCTCAGTAAAAATCAAATCGATTTACTGTTGATAAAGTATTGGCACATGAAGATACATTGTGAAGTTGGATAAATACTAATATTGTTCATATTTCTATGGATAAAAAAAATATTTGCTATTTTAAAGGTGTTCTACTAGTTCTTAGGCAACACAAAATAACGTCATTATAAGAGTGATGACAAAAAGGATTTACATCTTCATTTATCTAATACTCTTAAATTCCAAGCGTGAATAGAAGAATGCAGACAACTGTTTCTATCCCTTTTCTTTTTGTCATAATAGCTTATGCCGGGTCCACACGCTTGCCATCTATACATATAACAAAATTGTAACTGATCGCTGTCTGTACATGGAAGATATTTGAGAAAAATTATTATTGGGGATTTTTATTAACGCAATAGAACCCAAAACAATGATTTTTAGTTATTTTGTCTATTTGTCGGTTTGTTTGTGCGTGTTAATCTTAGAAACGGCTTAACCGATTTGGGTGCGGTTTTCACTAATGTATTGTGGTAAGCTTCACTTAACATTTAGTGTTTGTTTTATTTCAATGGATTCTTAAATAAAAACATTATGTCAATTTAAAGAATCATCTAGGGGCAAGCCCGAGCTAAGCGAGGGTGAGCCGCTAGTTTGCAATAAACTTCAAATCTCTATTAACGCACAAACGTGTGGATGCACCAAGCACTTGTTGCATACTTCCTTTCATCTGTGTACAAAAACCGACACAATCGGAACAGCCAGAAATGCTTGTAAACCTACCAATCTAAACCATATGCCCTCTCCACAAGTTCGAATTTGTAATGGCTTGTCGAGGCTTGGCAAGCGTGTAGAGCTAGCATTAGAATTATTTCTTTTCTTACTACTGCTTTTGTGTATATTGTGTAGTGAATAACTAACCCATACATATAAAATAAAGTTCTCATTTCTTAGAAATGGTTTGACGGTATATAATAGTATTAGATATGTTATGGTGCATCCGTAAATGTCACGTCATGTCTCGTCTTTAACAAAATCGACCAATTCGTAACAATCTAAAGCTAAATTAATATTAAAGAATCAATGAAACGTTAATGTAAAAATCAATTTAATCATTGTCAAAATCAGAATCCAGCCTCTTACAAAATTGTAAACAAAACGGTCCATATTAATAATTTAATAATAACAATACTACTATAACGACTTGTCATATACTTTCTTAAGAAGATCACTACAGAATAAAACCAAATCTTTAGATTCGAAATTATCGCACAGATAATCTTTGATGATACAGAGCTTTCTGTTGGCATTGTCTTTGTTTTTAGTGTCATGTTTACTCTGTTCTTCGATTACTCTGTTAATTATGTTACTGGAGTTTGTTGGGGTGAGTTTGTTCATTAATGTGTCAGTTAGATCATTGAAAGACAAATTGTCGGCGATCCTTAGTTTTGAAGCGTCATCCATTTTCTCACATAGCTTTTCAACGAAATCTGTCCTCTGAAATTACAAAAAGGAAAATATGAAATCTCCGAAAATGTTGGATCAATTTAAATGAAATTTTGCATGGTGGTACCTTATATCCCCGGTCAACATTTTAGATACTTTTCATCCCGTAAAATTAAAGAGTTCCCGTGGGTTAGTCAAAAAACTATAGTAACTTTACAGCTTAGTCCACAAAAACTACTGATTGGATTTTAATAAAACTTTACAATAATATAGTTCATACATCAGAGTAACAAATAGGCTACTTTTTATTACGGAAAAATCACGGTTCCCGTGGGATAGATTTGTTTGTCTAGAGGCGAACCCGAGCGAAGCGAGGGTGAGCCGCTAGTTGACAATATATCTAAATATTTTTAGAATAAAAGTTAAACACCCATGAACTTTTTTTTTACCTTTAGTTATATACCTAAACTAAATCGAAACTAGAGTAAAAAAACTTACCTCAGATATACAAGTAGATATAATATCAGTAGTGCTACTACTCCCGGATTGGTCAGTCTGTACACTGCAACTTAGAGCTAAAGGCAGCTCAGTTTGCGTAGTATTTGATTGTATCACCAATTCCTCAGTTTGCATTCCCATATTCTCAACTAAAACATTAGCTTGAACTTCCACAGACTTATTTTCAGGTACATCAGTTTCTTTGATCAACTTTTGTTGGGTTATTTTATTCAAATATTCTATTAAAACTTTTCTTGCTGTCTGTACTTTTGGGGTTTTTATACACAATCTGTTTACTTCTAACTCAGTTAATTTCGCCAAATCTCCCACTGTCTCTATTTTACCTTCGAATTCTTTAATTAACAACACTTTCATGGCTGGCGATGATAATTCTGTAGCAATATTTGATATGGAGTCATTACAGTCTATCAATTCGGGACACAATGGATCTATATCGTTTAGGTCACTTGTTTTGACTATTTCCACTACAGGAGTTGCTTCTGACGAGGTCATTTCTGTATCTGGTGTTGTATTTTCGGAGAAACTTTCAACGGTTTTCGTTAAAACTGAGTCCAATTTGAAAACGTTTTCCAGTCTTTTAGGTGATTTTGTAGGTAGTTGTGATCTAAGGAGTCTTTCTTGTCGCTTTATAGCAGAGTTCTGTGGAGACCTCACACCGCACGGCTCGATGTACTTCTTAACACATATGGTAGTGGATACTGGCGGATCATGAAAACTTACTCGTTTTCTCTGGAACGTAATTTTTATTAGTTAATTATTTATGTAAATACTGTTCATTTTATATCACAAAAGGGATAAATATATAAATATTACAAAATTTAACATTTTATAATTCCACTTTTTATTACCAAATAACCATATGAAAATAAGATGTGTACTATTAATGTATAGTGTTTTATTAAGAAAAAATCTGATACCAATTGCATGTTTTCGATATATCTACGCACAAATAGACTAACGCTAGTTAAACACATTACTTTTATCCAAGTACAGTCGGATAAGAAGGCATTCAATTAAATTCAATTTTCTTTTTAATTGCTTCAAAGACATTGTTATAACTCACCTTGCTGGCTGGTGACGCAGTCGTCTCATCAGTGATATCGGCCAACTTCCTTTTCAATATAGGCCCAGAAGGACTGCAATCCGTTGAAGGCAACATTCTCTTTAATCTAAGGAAATTCTCATTTTCCTCACTTTCATCGACACTTTCACTTTGCTCTGAACTAGTGTTGTACATAATTCTTAAATTCCTTCGAGCTGAGGAGTTAACGGATGGACTTTTCTTGTCTTCATCAGAAATACGCATATCTGGGACGCAAAGCCCTAACATTTGTGCCGCCCTACCATTTGAACGGACTTGAGGTCTGTTCTTCTTCAAAGACAAAGAAGAACTTGGGCTTGTATTATTTGCATTAGACTCTTCTCGTACCGGCGATTGGTCTCTTGGAGGAGATTTTTCTTCAGTAAATATTTCTGGCGATTCACACTTTTCGAACGGCTCCCCATTGCCTTGTACTGGTGACGATAGTTTAATTACAACATAGTCGTTGTTTTCGGGCGGAGATTTTTTTTCTTCAACCGGACTTAAGGTTTTTATCGGCGATATTTCTAGCGTATTATTCATAAAGTCCATCTTTCTTTGTTCTTCGTCTTTGAAAGGAGAATCTTTTGCCAATTGAGATTCAGACATAGTTTTTGTGACGTCATTAGCAGTAGCTGATAATGACGCATTTGTTATATCATTATCCATATTTGAGGTGTCTTCGCCTACGGGAGTATTCTCTGTGATATCGATCAGTTCTATGTTATCATTTTCAGCTTCTTTTGCAAAAGTTTGTGAATCTAGGGTCTGTGTATCGGCTTCCGCTGTATTTTGCACGTTTTGATCTGGTTCAGTCTCGTTTACAGTTTGATCTTTTTCATCATTTATAACGATGACATCAAAATTATCACTCATCGGTTCAGTGTCCATGTTTTCTGTTAAATCTAGTAGCACTTTATCATCTGCAGTTCTATTGCGGGATAATTCCACATCATCTTTAGTACTCATTTCGGCATCGTTTGAGATATCGTCGATCAAACTCTGAGTTTCTTGACCTTTCGAATTCAGGTCTTCTAGAACGATAACCGTGTCCTTTTTAGGAGTTTTATTTGATTTAACTGATATTGTAGTTATTGCAGATTCTTGTGAACTTTCAATAACATCTTGAGATTCTAGAATATCTTCAGTGCTGTTTTGTGTTTCTTTAATTGATACAGATTTATCTTTATCTATTATATTAACTTTTTTTTCTGTTTTATTCTTATTTGATTTCTCTGTTAGATTTTTTCTAGTACACGGTGAATTTAAAATGGCTTTTCTGGTGAGACGCTTATCAGGTTGAGGTGTGTTTAAAAATGGATGCCCTTCAACCATGTCTATTGCTAGTTCCTTTTCAATGCGCGATTTTTTAGAACTAGCCTTTTTAGTTGATGATTTTGGAACGTCTGTTAAATTATTTTTCTCCGTTTTAGGTGTAGACAGATTTTTATCTGGTTTAGGTGTACATAGATTTTTGTCAGGTTTAGGTGTAGAAAGATTTTGGTCAGGTTTTGGTGTAGATAAACTTTTATCAAATTTTGGTGTAGAAAGATTTTTATCAGGTTTTGGTGTTGACAGTTTTTTGTCAACTTTTGGTGCAGATATATTTTTGTCAGGTTTTTGTGTAGATACATTTTTGTCAGGTTTTGGTGTAGATAGATTTTTTTCAAGTATTGGTGTGGATAAACTTTTTTCAGATTTTGGTGTAGATAGATTTTTTTCAGGTTTTGGTGTGGATAGATGTTTTTCAGGTTTTGGAGTAGATAAACTTTTGTCAGGTAGATTTTTATCAGAGCTTTCGGCGGGCACTTCCGGTGTTTGAGTTATTGCTTCTTGTTCTTCAATTTGCGTTGCATTAGAATTTAAATCAATTTTATCTTCACTTGTTTCTTTAGCAGTATAATCAGTATTTTCCATTTTTTCATCTAATACAATATCAGCTTTGGATGGTTCCATAGAAACATCAGCGCAAGTCTCATTTGTATCGGGAATAGACGTTTCTTTAGGAACATCTTTAATTTCTATATTTGTGATTCCTTTTGCTTTAATCTCATTAACAGCTTTATCATTTTTAGGTTCTTCTAAAATATGTACATCTGGAGAATTATTGTCACTAGATTCACCGTCAGTTTGAGAATCACTTTGGCCTAAAGAATGGCGTCTCTTTTTCAAACCAAAAATTTGTAAGTCTTCGAATTTTTTAGGCTTCCTCTTAAGCCTTGATGGTCTGTCTGCACTAATTAATGTTGGCGCTGAATTTATAACGTTACTAGCTTTCGTTTTTGTTATTGTAGGTGTTTTCGGTATATTTTCGGAAATATTAGAACTAGCAATACTATTTTCATTATTTACATTTGATTTTTCCATTAAACTCTTAACATTTTTGAAGACACGATCTTTTAAGGCAAGACGTGGCGACTTTGTATCTTTTACAATTTGCAATTTATTTGAATCATTTTTACTCTCAGTTTTACTATCGATCTTATTTTTATCTTTCGCAGTTGTCTCTTCTGAATCAACTACTTTATCTTTACCGATAATATTTTCTAATATTTTTGGAACAAATTCAGAATTTGGTATATTTTTCAGGATTGTCGTAACATCATCATTACCGGGTGCACTATTTGACTTACTTGTAGTAGTTGTTGTGTCTTGGGAATCTGTTTTCCATGCATTCATTTTGAATTCATCTTGAGATTGCGATAAGTCTTGATATAAGGCTGGTATGTCTTCTCTTTTCCTCTGAAACTTTTCTTTTTGATTATCTGTCAATTTTCTTGGATTAAACTTCCAATTGGACTTCACTACAACGAATTCTTCGCCATTTTCAACAACAGTATTCACAATATTGGGTTCTTTCCTTTTAGACTTCTTAGCAACAGGCTTCCCACTGGGAGTTGTGAATTTACTTTGCTCCAACTTTTGATTTTCCTCATTGGATTTCTGTTCAACGCTTTCGTTTAATACTTCAATAACCTCTTTAACAGAAGCGTCGTCTTTACCAGTATTTAGAGTGTTAAGAATGTGTTCTCTTAAAGTCTTTTTGTTTTTAACAAATTCAGCAAAACTTTTTAATTCATTGAGTAAGAGTGTTATTAGTTTTGAATAGTCTTTGTTGTTCAAAAATACTTTTAAATTTTCAAAAATTGGTTCCAACTGCATAATATGATCCTCCTGAAACCAAGTATATACATATAGCAGTCAGAGTTGTTTCACCATCTATATTCAAATTGAGGCGCTCAATGAAACTGCTATAATACCTTTATCTAAGTAGAAGCGCCCGTTGAAGGTGGTTTGTATGAAAAGAAGACTATAAAAGACAAAAAATACCCGTCGAGTGCGAGTCGAGCAATCGTAACTTGGATGGTGGTCATTTTGAAATTCACCATCTTGGTTTTTTATTGTTGTTAGAGCGGCAATAGAAATAAACATTCTATAAAAATTACAACCCTACATTACGGTTCATAAGATACAGCCCGCTGACAGACGGACGGATGGACAGTGAAAGCTTAGTAATAGCACAGTCTATAAAACAATACAGTCATCTAACGAAGCCGTCTAGACAGGGCAATCGTGCGGGGTGTGAGAGGTGAGACGCGGGAAGGCGAGCCCGAGCTGCATACATTTCTGCCGCCCGAATTAGTAAGCAGCTCGGGACACGACTTTAAGGGCTATCGCGCGTTTATTTTAATTTGTAAGCAATTAAAATGGTTCATACTACCTGTGCTATATTATATATTTTTTGCTAAAATTATTTATTAGGATGAGGATTTTTTACATAATTAAGTTTAATAACAGAAATTTCAAATCCAGTAAATCTAGAAACCGAAAATATTTGTCCGTTGCCCATTTATGATAGGTGATTTGGAAATCTATTAATTACATTATATCATATAAAACTAACTTTGCTAAAAAATTGAAAATAATGATAAATTTATATATGTATAACTAAATTCAATTTGACTTATGTAATATAATTTGCTAGATTTATTTTTATTATAACTTAATTTATTTCATTCTAATTATCTAGTTATTCATTAAATTAATTATAATGTCACATAGAAATATCCATTTAATCAAATCAAATAACTGTTAAACCAATTGTATATTACATTTTTTATTAAAGAAATAAAAGGCTTATTATTATTATTATATGAAATTTTGTAAAACTCTATTTGAATTTGCCTCCGCGAAATGCCTTTTTGTATTCTTTGCTATTAAGAACTTCGATAAATAACTAAATAATAATATTATATTTTAATTAAATTACAAAAAAAATCTGTAACAACCCTGCGTAATGCGAAGTACGCTACGCGGTGTCGGCTTTTCTTCAAACATCAAAGCCCACTGTTATTTTTTAGTACACTGTGGTAATAGGGTCCCCTTTGGGTATGAAACCATAATAAAAAATTATAGACTAAAATGACACATTACCGAGATAACCGAAGATTGCCTCATAAAACGATGATAGCCGTTCTCACAAGGCACCTTATTTTTGATATATTTTGTTTGTTTGAACACTATTCATACAAACCACTTTCAATGTGTGCTGTTCTTTACAATTAAAAAATAAATAAATGGAGGCTAAAGCCATCTTCCATTGGAAAATGTTTGAACTAATTTTGAGAATAACATCATAATTATTCATTATGTTACTTACCGAGACGTTTTCTTTAGTACAATGCTTAAATAACTTAAGCATGTGTTCAATAATGAGTATCACATACTTTGCAGCTACTTCGTTTGTCTTGACACATAAATTTTTAATCATATTTACGACTACTTGGGATATATCTGGATGTATATCTTCAATATCTTTGTATACATTTACTTTACTCATCGCCTTTAGAAGCCATTCAGCTTCATTTTCAAAATGGCCATCTGAAAATTAATTAACTTCTATATAATCTGTCAAACATCAGTGAAATAATAATACGTAGATATTTTGAGCAATATCATATTACTAAAGAAACATCAAATATCTACAAAAGTAAATAAGCTTACCCAAGTTGCCACATTGGAAAAAAAAATGTGCAATACATCCAAAAATCCTACTATGACTTTATAATAAGATTTACACCTATATATTACTGTTTAAACGAAACTTTTGCATTACACAAAATAAAAAAAAATAAAGAATTATTATGAAACATAACAAAAAATCAATTTAATACTAAATTTATATTTTGTAAAAATATTAAATATTAGAATGGAAAAGTTTAGTTAATTTATCTTTGATGTCTCACTGATTTTACAATGGTCATTAGATGGACTATTGCCACCAAGATTACAGTGAGTGGGTCTTGGGTAGAGTCTTAGCTTATAACTTTAAGTAGATTGATTTCAGCACGCCTTTCTAATCATTTATTGCTCAATACATACATTTATAACGAAATTTTTATCTTTATTATATTTACATCTACACAGTCATTCGTTTATATAAACTAGCAACTTACCCTCGCTTCGCTTGGGTGTCCTACCAGTGAATGTCCCATTAAAATCATTCCAGCCATTTCGGAGATTAGCCAGAACAAACAGACAGACAAAAATTCGAAAAATTGAGTTTTTCTTATAGGTACTATATATAATTTCATGTTATTTTAGGAAGACGCTGTTATTTTGACATTACAAAGAGACACTTCAGTTTTATTTATCTGTATAGATATTTAATATAAATAGATAACAGATAGACATTTTTTTAATAAGCACCAAAATACATACCATTTAAATCAATCTTCTTTTGTGCAGCTGTGATTGAAGCATTTATAATAAACTTGTTGAAAGTAACACTACCATCATGTGACATAAGTATTTTGAAAACATCATCATTAATGGATGTTTTATTTAATTTATTGTATACAAATTTGTATAAATTGATCCACGCTAAAGTTGCAAGTTTCTCCTGAAATTAGATTACGAAACTTTAATAAGCCAAAAATGTCGTTAACTTAAGCTTGAAATCGGTAGATAAATTCATCAAGCTACTTTACATGCAAAGATTTTTTTCATTCAACCAGAATTAATTAAACGCTTTCTACATGTAACTATCTTTAAAGAAATTTGTTAAAAATCATGGAAAAGAAATTCATTTTTCACTCCTTGAGGAAATTTCAACAATGACATACAACTCTAATCAAAGAGATTCTAAGGGAGTAGAATAATAACATTATCAGTTTATCACCTCGAGGACCGCGAGCACACCGGTGTGCTAGATAACAATTGAATTCTCGGAAATTCGCACGGATTTCTTAGAATTTGTCCGGGAGGGATTAAAATGCACTACGCAGTATTAGCTCAGCGGTAACGCGCTCGCTTGTGAAACCGAGAGAAGCGGGTTCAAATCCTGCGTCTCGCACCTCTAATATTTTTTCATGTGTGAATCATTTCCAACATAACTACCACTTGTCTTACAGTGAAGGAAAAAATCGTAAGGAATCCTGAGAGAACCTAGCAAGTTTTCAAAAGACATATGGAGTCCGCCCGCTACGCTAGCCAAGTGGCTAGGATGGTGGATTATGATCTGATCCCCCTTAAATGTGGGGGACGTTAAAACTACAGTGTGACGTTAAAAAGGGCCGAATATGATGACAACTATAATAAGTATCACCTACATTGGCAAATAACTCCATATATTGTAAGGGCCACAACAGCATTTTGCATAGCATTCTTTGACATAGATCATAATACTTTGCACACATCGTCTCTGCCAGCGCCACCCAGAAGATCAGGCCATTTGACGGCAAGTCCTTCAATATACATTCAATTGTGTGACTTGATTCAGTAAATGCTTCACTTATCAAGAAATTTGTTAAAGGCTTCAGGTGATTTGCTGTTTGTCTGAAATAATTGAAAACATTTAAAGTTAAAACCATTTTTATTTTAACCCATCAAAGAGTTGTGATATCTACAGGGCAAAAGGGTTTTTTATTTAACTACAACTCTTTCAGGACCAACCAAGAAACGCATAGGGAGGTGGCCCACTTCGGTGGTCGGTGTACCATGTAGGTTGCTCCTGGTACTTCTCTGATAGCAAAGTGGACTGTGGAGCAACCCCATGGTTGTTATGGTCTGCTTTGGCAGACCTGCCGTCAGGGCGTCGTAGTTGAAGGCGTAAGCGATCCTGCGACGCCCCATTAAGACGGGGGTGGTCTTGTTGGGTTTTAATGGGTAGTACTGGCTCTTCTAGCCAGTGAGACCCACATAAAAACTTGTATAACTTGGTATGCGTAAATGCATTTCCCAACATTAAAAAAAATGGTAAACGTTATTTTAATACATAAATATTATAATTTATAAATACCACCTATTATATTCGTGCATTCCAGTCCATTTGCACATACATATATTAAAAAAATACAAGTAAAGATACAAAAACATTTATTTCTTACCTGTTATCTAAGGTATTAAATGGCAGTTTTAACATAACTTGAACAATCTTACGGATTGGTGACTGCTCTTCTTTTGTTAACAACAAAGGCCTTATTTCCATATTATCTAGTAAAAACAAAATGAGAACATTTAGGATAATGTCATTCATTCTCTTGTTGCAACCCTAAAAAGAAACAAATTGTTAGAAAAAATATATGTAAAACATGTATATTTTATTGAATTTTAAATTATTTCAAATTGAGCCAAATAATTGAAATACTTGATAAATAGAAAATTAAATTATATTTTATGTTTCTTATAATTATAAGGCCTAATTACAAAATTTAAAGCACAATTTTATAATTTAACAAAATTGTAACTGTAAACAAAATTATTAGTATTTTATTTATAGGTGATCAACACTAACAAAAATAGATAATAATATTATAAAAAGCTGTAAAATAAAAAAAAATAAACATAAAAATATTAAACCTGAATGTATAAGAAGCAAACTAAAAACAAAGGAACAAGTTAGTAAAAGTATTATGTAGTCCGAGACATACATACACATAGCAAGACTTGTAGCAAGGTTAAAACATGTATTTCGTGTATTTTAATTTTTAACTATATCAATCTTACCTCAGTAAGCTTGCCTAAAAGTCCTATAACTTCTAGAAAGAGATCTCGTCTAACATTATTTTCTGGTAATTCCCCAATAGTCAATACAAAAGACCTCCAAACACACTCAATCTGTTTGTTCGTAAAATCCTTATTGTCTGCACATATTTTTAAGGCAACATTCATGAAATGAATCCAATCTTGCCAATGATCTACTATTAAAGTGGTGGTCAACAATTTTCCCTTTAATTTAGGGAAATTCACACATCCTTCACAATTTGAGTGACCATTTATATTTATAAAGGCTTGAACACATTGAGCTTTTGTCTTTTCAGAAATCATTCCAGGTATAAGCACTGGTTTGTCGCATGCAAACTTTCCAAAGCAAAAATATAGAAATGGCATTAATACAGTATTTGATATTTTATCCAAGTGTCCATAAAAACGAGTAATTAAATGCCACCATGTATTTAGTTTTGCAAGAGCAGTTTCTTCGACTTTAGCATTATTAGATGTTAGAGGAATAACTAACAATTTTATCCTTTTATTTATATACATTTCATTTGTTTCTGTAGAGAAGTTGTCTATTAAAACATTCCAGCATAAGAAAGCTTTACATCTGTTTTGAACATCCATTTTAAATGCCATTTCAACAACGGGCAACATTGAATTTATAGGGCTTCCTGTGTTGCTGGTGCTTTTAGTTATTTGGCTTTTTAACAGTCTTATAAAAATCATCCATAGTCTATGCCAGTTTTCATTGTTAGATTCCAGCAAACTTTTCATAACAGCCGGATATCTAAAAAAATTTTTTTTTTTTAAATATTAATTTAAAGAATAAAAGAAATATGTGTTTATGAGAGTTATCTCATATTTTACAGAAGCATTTGATTTATTTTTTTAAAGTCTATTTAACAGATGGTCAAAATGATATAGCACTGCAGGTAAATGTATGTAATTGTGTTAGTTATTTGCTTTAAGTTAAAAAAAAACAGTTAAAAGAATATAACAATTAATATATACAACTATACATCAAAGTACAAATTATTTACTTTGGAGTAAATAATTTGTACTTTGATGTGTAGGTCTACTTGAAAGACCTAGCAGTCAGGATCTAATCTAGCAGTATACAAAAAGAAATGTACAGTGTTGTGCTAGGCATAACTAAAAATAGATTAATATACCCAAAGCAAATAAAAATGAATGACATTACTTGACGTAGAAACTCACTTTTGTGGGGTGTATATGTTTTCCAGTACAGAACGCCAATGTGGATTGTCACTGTAATCAATATGCACTAAATCTTCTGTCAACATCTCTACTACATCTAATACTTGAGGTAGTGCTGAAGTAATAGTTATAAATGGTATAATTTTTGAAAACCATATATTGACACCCTCTTTTACAAAAGTGGCTCTCTTTTCCGGTGGCAAGATTTTAAGTAGTTTTGAAATGATATTTATAATCTGTAATATACATAAAAATTAATTATATTTTTTAATTAATTTTGGATTATTAGAAAAAAATATATATTTTCTTTAAAAATTACTTATAGTCTTCATTATTAACATTTAATAAAAATGATTCTTAAAAGATATTTGTGTTCTAATTTTTATAACATATTAATGTAAAAAATTATACCTGTAATCTGATTTTAAGAGGTATTCTTTGATGGCAATATAAATTAAATAATTCCATTAATTCATTAGATTGATTTACAACTAAAGAAATTAAAGTCTCATCTGGGTAGGACACAATAATTTCGAAACATAATGCTTTCAATGCTTCAACTTTGTTAAAAAGAGCAGTAGTTTTAAGTATATGTAAAACTCCTACTGCTGAAGGCACTAAGTCGGGTAGAGGTGATAATTGTGCTTCCTAAAAATATAAATAAGTATTAATTACATATATTTACATACTTAAATAAAGCAGTTTAGTTATTATAGAATTACTATAATATAATAAAGTATTATACCTTGATTTTTTTCAATGTTGTAGATATAATATTTAATATGTTACTTGTATACTTCATATCTTCTTTGAGTTCTCGTACACAAATTGATAATAATTTTTCCACCACTGGTATTTGAATATTATTATCTGCGTCCAATGCATTTTGGATAGCTTGATAGTTATGTACGTTAAATGTATAATCCTCTGAATGGTCTAAAGCTCTTTCGAGATCGCTTACAATGCAATGCTCCTCAGGCATGTCTAAAAGACAAGTTTTTGTATTAATCTATTACTAAATGCGTGGTATCGCTCAAACAAGTAAAAGATAAAGAGTATCGGTAACCGGTCTATACAACTGTGATCTATAATATATGAACAACTTCACCAAAAGAATACATTCAATATTATATATTTACTTTTTAAATGTATCAAAATAATAAGCTTTAAAATTACCTATTTTAGATATTAAGTCAACCAAATATAAACGAATTTATTCTTTTCTCGTTAAATAATAGACAACATTATTGACGTAAATAACAGTTCTGGCGCGAACAATGACATTTTAATTTATTGCCATTTAACAATTATCATAGACGAAAAGCAAAGCTGCATTTATTATCTACATTTACGGTTAATTCATTACGGTTTATTATAATTGTAAACAGAAAATACAATTTCATATGATGTTAGATCAAATTTTCAAGAATAATCTGTAGTTCACTAAATACTACAGGATCAGATGTTACATAGTATATTTCTTTTTCTGTATTTATTGAATTTATAAAATAAAAAACATACACAATTAATCGTGAATGTTATTATGTGTATAATTGGCTTAAAAAACAAGTTTATTTTATTAAGAGGTCTGTTTAATCCGGTGCGATCATTTACCCGACAAGAAGATACACCAGCCGAACAAGATTGCGAGCACGAAATTCTAATAGATGGGACTCATCTGTAACTGTCTTATAGGCGTTAATCAACATAATATGTTGATACTTATTAAAGCCATTAATTTATGGAAATATTTTTTTTAATCTAGTCTAATTAATCTGTTAGTTCCTATAGAATTTCAAGATTAAGACCACACGACACATATCAAATTACTTAGTAGCACACGAATATTCATGTACCTAATTATAATATTTCAAATAAGAAAAATCACTTCTAGAAACGTTCAATTAATAGTTACCATACAAGCTCTTTTGCAAAATTATTCTACATTATGGTCCGCTAATAACATACCCGTCGAAAGATAATTAATGCAATATTTATATTATGTATACTTGAAGTTTGATATTTTTAGGGTTCCGTGCCTCAAAAAGAAAAAAAGGCATATAAAGATCCCTTCATTGTCCGTCTGCTTGTCTGTTACCAATAAATACCAAGTTAAAATTAATCAAATACTCAGGTGTGCAATCACTTGAAGCTGTGGAAAAATCAAACTTCTAAGTTAACGCAATCAAAAGATATGACCGTTAAATATTAGACACTCGCAAGGGAATCAAAACCTATAGGGTACCTACTTCCCGTTGATCACAAATCATGTGGCAAGAACCAATGTCTTCTAGCATAGGTAAAGGGAAAAATTCGAAAACCGTAAATTTGTAGTTACATCACAAAAAAAAAATCAAGTATCTACGGAAACGTATTAGAAGTGAAATTTCATTGGTTATATATCAAATCTGTAAGATTAACAAATTTATTTATTTATTTATTTATAGGACACACACTTGATAAAACATTATAACATCTTATCTAAAAATTTTACACAAAATATAGAAAAATGTTTAACAAATAGCACTTGAAGGTGTCACAACATGCACTATATTGTACCACAGCCTTATGTATGCAATATCTACGAAATAATTATAATTAATAACGACTTTTAATATTACACTCAGACAAAAATATAATTCAAACGAATATCACACAAAGAAAAGAGCATAATATTTTGTCTCTTTCTATCTTGCTGGATTCTTAAAAATTCTAAGGGAGGAACCCGAGCGAAGCGAGGATCAGCCGCTAGACACTAGTTATAAATATTTTGCACATTTGAATACAAATTAGTAAAAATTTTTATCATTATCAATCTTCTTTTTATTTTTAGTCTGGATTTTATTTTATTTACTTAGCGGTCCACCGACACGACGCCGTTACGTTCATCATATACATCTAACATTACGGTTACTTTGGCAAACGTGACGGATTTCGTGACGCTACCTTGAAATTTTACTCTCATGCTCGCAAAGAAACCTTTCACTTTAAAAAAAATTAAAGTTTCAAGCTACGGAACCAGTGTGCCAGTCAGACTCGCACTTGTCCGATATTTTAATTGGTAGGTAGTTCTCTGATAGCATTGTGGCGGAGTGAGCCGTGAGAGCAACCCTCTGGTTTACATATTATTTTCTGAGATTTATGCGTATATTCGCATTTTAAATAAAACGTTTCGAATGCTTTAACGAACTATCAATTATTATGGTCTACTCTGGGTAGGCCAGCCGTTAGGGCATTGACGTTTGAGTGCGTAAATGATCCTCGACGCCTATTACTACGGGAAATGTTCAATTGGGTTCAATAGACTACAGAGTCTATCTAAGTGAGTAGTACTTATTTAGCCGGTAAGTCACCACATAACCACCTGTATCTATGCAGGTGATATGCGTAAATGTATTTCCTAACATTAAATTCCATTCAACAAAGTACCCAATCTAATATTAAATTTTAAGCAAAAAATAACAAAAGTATTGACGTAATATTTACTAATGCCATGCAGTAAGTAATTTGATTAAATATGTATTAATATTTTTGCATATTATTACACTCTTATGTTCAATGTAAATTCCTTTCGTAGAATTCTCGTGGCGAAAGATTTATTATAATTACACTATAAAAATTTCAAAAAAACATTAAGATATAGTTTTATTTATATCTTCCCTGTAATCTCTGAGTGAAGCGGTTAATTCAGTATTTTCTTCGAAATTCTAAGCTTCGTGATATTGTGTGATCAGAAATATTCATTTTTAGGAGAGTACATTTTGTTTAATATCTTTCATAGGTAGGTACTTATTAAATTTTAGAAATTATTTATATAGATTTTTGTCTTTTGTTTGATATATTACATAATGACCTTGATAAAACTTAGAATTTATTTACTCTATAAGTACCCAACTCTGTCCATTTAGTAAAATATATTTCTTGTCAAATCTTTATGTGGAATAGACTGACAGATAGAAAAACAGATCGACACCATTGACGACACGTTTGGCTCAGTTTGTACTTTGTAGTGTGTTTGTGCTTGCTGTGCCAACGGTCGCGGGTTCGAGTCCCGCTGGGGGCATTCATTTGTGTGCTGAGCACGAATGTTTGTTATCCAGACATGGGTGGTTATATTTATAATAGGTATACATTTAAAATTATATATTTGTAGCGTATCAACTATCTGGTATTCATAACACAAGTCTCGTAGCTTACCATGGAACAAGATGGTGCTGTATTAATGTCCCTAAAAAAAATTGAGTGAGCTATAAGGCTTCCATTTTTATTAAGTAAGTAGCACTGCTTATAAAATATATGTTTATTACAGTAAAAAACATAGTTTTTTGACGTTTTATAGATAGACATACAGTCTCACTTAAAAGTTTTTAATAGAACTAACCTTAATTAATTGAATATAAATAGTTTGAGTTTAGTAATTATTTATGTAAATATATAAATAAAAAATATAATATAATAATATTCTAGGTAACACATTTTACTCATTTTGCTTATAATTAGATACATGTTAAAAAAATAAAATATGACAATGTAAACGATCACATTATTTAATAACTATCACAAGTCATTAACATCCATGTTGTCATCCATGGTCATTAACTTTCCATCACTGATTTCTTCTACTTAAAAAGATAAGTAGGTAAGTACTAAATTATTATTTTTTTAAATAATAAGTAGTTTCCAAAAATTACAATAAATTTTAATATGTAGATAGATAACCTAGCATTCCAATTATATACTTACTTCCTTCCTTAATATATTAAAAAAGATTATAACTAAGAAATACTTAGCTTAACATTATTCGCGGTATAATTCATAACAATGCGCGATACTAGACATCTTCGTCATTACGGCCCCACACAATACACATATCAATTGCTTTGCTTATTCTAAAAGAAGGTGCTGTGGCGCGCACTCGCGTATGTCTTGACTTTTGCCGTCAATTGCATCGCATAGTCGAATGTTCGCGTACCGTGTTCGGAATACCAATAAGTTACTAAGCAAATCACATAAATAACAAGACCATGTGTGGATAGGACGTGCGAATTGTTGTAATGTCGTCCAAATTCGGGAGCTATTGCAACAAGTGAGGACAGTTTAAGTTTGAATTGATTTGTGCTAGTATATTCACAATGCCGGGACACACTAACAGTCCGTATTGGGCGGCGGTGGACTTCGACAGCGAAGGCGATGATGATAGAAACCTCGCACCCAGTAATAGAGTGTACCTAGATCCTTGGGATAACGATGCGTTTGGAATGATGCAAGAGCAAGAAGGATCACCAGATTCAAGCCAAGAACGTAACATGAATTCTTTCGTGGGAGAACCCGTCAGTGCCAGTTTTTATTACGTCCCAACTAAAACTTACGATTCGGGAGAGGAACCGAAGCCTGCTAAAAGAACTATATTCCCAGAGGATGTAATTACACCTGATTATTCTATTTACAGAAGACGACCATCCAGACATATTATGGCTGATTATCAAGACATGCCAGTATATGGCCATATACCGATACGTAAGTTGTTTTTTTTTTTTAATTTTGTTTTTTTTTACATCTGGTTTCTAAGAACGCTTTTTAATGTAGATTAATATTAACATTCAAATCAAAAGTAGATAAACTTGATATGATTTTTCTAATTGCTGTTAATTAGGTAGATTTCTAATTAGCGGTTACACATTTTGTGGCATGCGAGAGTTAGGTATTTACTTTTACACGATTAACGTATATTTATTTATTTAATTGTAACTGCTTTCACTTTTGTTTTTTTTTTTTGCAAATTGGTTTTAAATTAAAAAAAACAATAGACACTACAAGCGACATAGTGGTTTTATCTAGACGAGGTTAAATTTAAAATCAGTTAAGAACATGAGACATAAACAATAAACAATGGTTTTTTATTCTTAGATATATTTAAAGTTGTGAAAAAAATATTTAAGTACCTATTTATAAAATATATCTAACTATGTAGTTAATATTTTTTTTATGAAAATTGAAATGAAGTGCTTACCTATCGATATGAATAGAACAAAAATTTAACTTATAACAGCTACAGTACTAAATAATTCAAGTAAACCCAGCGATCTATAATTTTCGAGTAAACGATATTTTTTTAACTGTCAGAAGAGCGTAGAAGATCGATTTACAACGAAGAACCTATATATGCCCCTCATCCTATGGTATATGAGAGTCTCTACGCACCTGTGCCTATGAATCCCTATATGCATCCAAGATCGCGTATGTCAGTACAACACCAGCCAGATTATATTATGGTGAACGGTCATGGCAAGCAAAGAAGACATTCAAGGTAATATTTTTCACATGAATCCTACTAATATTAAATGCGGAAGCTTGTGAGGATGTATGGATGTCTGGATGTATAGATGTATGGATGTTTGTTTCTTTTTCACGCTGAAATTTTTAATGAAACTTTACAATAATATAGCTCTTACATCAGAATAACACATAGGCTACTTTTTGTCGCGGAAATATGTACGGTTCCCGTGGGATAGATTTGTTTTTGTTTTTGCGAAGCGAGGGTAAGCCGCTAGTATAATCTTATAAATGTACCTAAATGTGTGTATCTTCCATTAATGGTATTTTTTTTTTGTGTAATAAAAAATATTAGGTATTAAGCCAGATTTGTCAGGAACAATCCGTGCTAGGCGTAATTTTTAGGGTTGCGTAATGAAAAAAATAATATAGGTAACGGTTTCCCATATCATTCCAGTCTATCTATTCTGCTAGAAAAGTTGCATGGTCAGCAAAATAAAACAAAAAAAAATATTTTATGATATAAGTAGTAAATAAAAACAATGATGTTTTTTATTAATTAAATAATTACTATTTGCTAATAAAAACGTCACAAATGGTTGCATGTTGCATTTTGCATGTAAAGTGCGTACGATTCAATCCAACGAGAATTGATTTAAATTAAATTTTGTAATGCTGTATATCAATGATATTAGAAAGTTATAAATAAAAATAAAGAAATAGATAGGTAATATTATTAGATGCTATATTAACTATTAAGATTTAATTTTACAAAAAAAATGTTTAAAGAATTCTCTATTACAATTCAAACGAGTAGGTCTATTAGATATGTAATGTGAAACTTTGTTTTTTACCTTAATTTAACACAGATAGTTTTATTTCGCTTAGTCTCCCAGAAAATTCCCGTGGGATACTAATTTCATTTAAATATTATAGCGAGTAGCGACATCTAAATTCTTCTTTATAATATACCTAGCGATTCACCCTCGCTTCGCTCGGGTTCGTCCCAAGGTACCTACGTTTTAATTTTTTTGAGCGAAACCCTAATTCTTTTTCTAAAATAAAAGTAGCTTAAGTTACTCCTTATAATATCAGCTATCTGCCAGTGAAAGTCCCGTTAAAATTGGTCCAGCCGTTTCGGAGATTAGCTGGAATAAACAGACAGACAGACAGACAAACAATTTAAAAATTGTGTTTTTCTTATAAGTACCGTATATAATTTAATATGCATTTAGTATAAAGCTCTTATTTTGACATTACAAATAGACACTTCAATTTTATTTACCTGTATAGATCTGCGACTCACCTCGCTTCGCTTCGGTTTCGTCCCTAGACATAAACAAATCTATCCCACGGGAACTATACATTTTTCGGGATGATATTAACCTTCCTCAATTAACGGGCTATCTAATGCAAAAAGGATTTTTCAAATGGGATTATTACTTCCTGAGATTAGCACGTTCAACCAAACAAACAAACAATTATTATAATTATAGATTTTCAGTAAAGCGGAGCGAGTCACTGAATATATTTTAACACTATAATAATATAATATAGGTACATGTCTAATCACATTCAGGTAATCTATGATGAGCTTATGACTAACATGACACCTACTCGAGGTGTTAGATTACTTATGCATTAATATTAATTTAACATTTCCAGAAACGTTTATTATTTAGTTAACTAAGAAGTTTTTGATAAATAGTATGTATTTAAATAATAAAACGATATTTAGCAAACAAGAATATGGTGTATGAACAGGCTGTTACGCATAATGATTCGACGCCTAATCCTCTTAAGATGAAATCTTCCGCCAAACACGCGAACATTTTCTCGCTAATGATATATTATTATTTAAACTTCATGCACTCAATTCAAACGCTGATTTCTAGTATTTATGGGGAAAATGCATAATTTTTGTAATATATAGTAATGCTTAATGTACCTACTTAGTTACAAATACTATGTGATTTAATTAATGACTAGCGACTCACCCTCGCTTCGCTTCGGGTTCGTCCCTAGACAAAAACATATCTATCCCACGGGAACCGTACATTTTTCCGTGATGATATATAGCCTATAGCCTTCCTCAGTTAACGTATTATATAATGCAAAAAGAATTTTTAAAACGGATTAGTAGTTCCGGAGATTAGCGCGTTCAACCAAACAAACAAAGAAACAAACTCTTCAGCTTTATAATATTATAAGTATAGATAAGTCATAAGTAAATATTGTGCTTACATTATCCACAATTATGGAATTTGTTATTGTTTGGTAATCCATTTATATACTCTTACTTGCATTGGATTATTGAATGTTAGTTCCCATTCCCAGCAAAACCGCGTGGCGTCGAGTTCCACGGAAAGCATTAAATTGGTAGAAAAAAACACCTTCGTCATAGTCAGGGGCTCGCAACTACTCGAGTTTCTTTGTATTATAACGATCTTCTATCCATCGTGTGAACATGAGCTAGTTTTTGCTTACTACAAATGAAAGTTGCATTTGTGAGAATCTAGCTCGTTTCTTACCTACACAGAGAAACTTGTTCCTAGCATTGACCTCTGGATCATTGCATAATTTTTATCTGACCATCAGTCAAGTTCTTACTATTTATGTAAAACTATTACTTTATCGCACATGAATATTCTATCTATGAAAACGAAACATATTAAATACATATACTTGTGTATCATATACATAAGATAGTTTTGACAGATTAAAAAAAATACTTTTAAATATACCTAAAATCATAGTCGATGCTTAAAGTATTCATTTACAAAAGAGAAAACTGTCGTTTTCAATGTTTAATTGATACTACATTACTATCTCAGATTAGACGTATAAATGCATAATCTAAAATTACTATCTGAATTCTATGTTAAATAAAATTATTTATATAAACTTTAACCATTAAAAACAATATTAGTCTATAAAATCGATTTGAAAGAACGAATTTCCGCAATACTTTAGTCCCCGATTTGATTAGTAAAATAAACCTAGTGTATGTTACAATATGAATTTTAATTATTGAATTATAAGTCATTACGTAAAACAATGAAGCAGCTAGAAAGTAATACAGGGCATGAACCTGTCCTGTCATAATGTTCACATATTTGTGTGAAGTCGAAACACGTAGAAACCAACCGCATTATCTAATTCTGTGATCGTGTATTGATACGGATGAGAGATCATAAGTATTGCAAGAGTCATGCATACCTATCGTTATTATTAGCTATTCATTATGTGGGCAGTCGAAATGCAAATAAGGTATAAGTGGGAAGACAACGAATTAACGTGTAGGCTAGTTAGGTTCGGTAATTAGAGTTGCGAACGCGTTAATTTCATTTCTTAGTTTGGAGAAAATTTAACTAAACCCTGTACAATACGTAGAGATCTTTCACTCCTAACCTGCACACGACCTTGGCGCAACTTACATGTTTATTTCAATGTGTGTAGGGAAATAGTTATTTCAAGCTCTTCCTATTCCTTTTATTTATTTTGAACTTACTTGTGTAATGATTGCAATAAATATGTTCTTTTAAACATTAAAATAATTATGTAAAATGCTTCAAGATCACCTGCAGCTTAAGAGTGAAAAATCTCTACCTAATGTCTGTTAAGTGTAAACCAGAGATTTACTCCGGCTTCGTCCAATCAAATGTTCTACATTACTCGTGTAATAATTATTATTATATGTAATTGCCTTTTATGGTTCTAACTTCTAAGCTAGTTAAAAATTCTAACTTAAGCCTTAGCAGAATAAAATAAAAGATTAACTAAGATCCAAAGTAAGGTTTTAAACAATTTATATAAGATCCTTTTTATCGGTAAGGAAATGAGCAAAGTAGGACCTTACTATGGATTTTCTACTAATAGTAAATATTATTTGCACACTAGCTTCGCTCGGGTTCGTCCCTAGGTTGCTTTCCCATACAAACTTTCATCCCCATTTTCACCCCTTAATTCCGGGATAAGAACTATCTTATGTTCTTCCCAGGGTCTCAAACCATCTTCTTACCAAATTTCATCTAAATCGTTTCAGTGGTTTCGGAGCTTATTCCATAGAAACAAACAAACAAAAAAATCTTTCCTCTTTGTAATATTAGTATAAATTTAATAATTACTAACGACTTAACCTTCCTTCACTCAGATGTGTGATGTGTCCTTTCGTGTCTACCATTACATGTTTTACTCCAGCTCATAGTCTATCTGGTTGTTAAATTTCATCCATACCGTCCACCAGCCTTTTTAGTGTGAACGAGAAACAAACATTCACACACATGCATACTTTCGCATCTATAATATAAAAGTGAATCGCTGAATGTGTTGCTGAGCGCAAATCTCGAGAGCAGCTGAACCGATTTAGCTAATTCTTTTTTTATAATATTCCTTGAAGTACGAGGATGGTTCTTACGGAGAGAAAAATTTAAAAAATTGCCTGAAAAAGTCTAAAAACAACACTATTCTATATTCCCATACAAAAGATTCGTAATAATACTTAAAAGTTAATTTGAACTTTAATACCATAAAGTTAATACGATAAAGTTGATTTTTTTTCGTATGTTTCTTGAGGTCCACGGAAGGGTTTAATAAAGAGTAAAAATGAAAAAATGAACGAAAAAAAAAATAAAATTTATATGGCTAACGTTGGCTAATAACTATTTATATCTACTTAAAACGTACCTAGCGACGAACCCGAACGGAGCGAGGGTGAGCCGCTAGTATATTATAATAGTCGTCCGATTGTTTATTCGACAGGTTGACAGAAGCGTACGAGCATTACGCGTACGAAACCTTGTCACCTGAATATGAAGACTGGGCCCGACCGATGCCGAAGACAGCTCCCGATAACTTCCATCTCTCCCGCTATGGACATTTGCAGATAGACTACTCTTTCAGCTGGCATTCCCTTGATAGAATTATACGGAACCATTAAAGAGAAAATGTTTCATTAAATTGTAAATTCATTGTCGAGTTGATTAGAAATTATTTTAATAACGATTTTTTATAGATAATATTTTATAGGTACCTATCTCAAAATTATATAATATAGGAGATAGATATCTCAAAAAATCCCAAAAATATCTTCACAATTGATTTTTTTCGTAATTGTAAATAATGGTGCTATATAATAATATCTTTTAAGTCCTCATCTCAAATCACATTTCAGTATTTTGTGCGTATTATAATATTAAATCGACCTAGATATCTAAGAAACAACCTTCGAACCTAATTTTCTGTGCATGTATTATTGTTGGAAGTAATTGTATAGATTTACCGATTAAATGTAATTATTTTTATTACTTAGGAATATTCTAGATTAATTTTTTTCGCCTAAAATTTATAGTTTCTATAGAATTTTAACTCTAAAAAATATTTATAACAGTGCCTATTTATGATTTAACAAAATTATAATTCAAGGTCGTAGGTAATTGTAAATTTAGAGTTAATATATTACGTAGAGTGTAAACACATATATATTTTTGCGAAACGAAATTAATACAAAAGGCTATTATATACGCGTAAAGCTTTTTATAACATCACCAATAACTTATTTAATTATACTTACTCTATAAAAAACATATCTTTTTATTTCTGTATAAAATATTAGACAAATACAAGAAAGAATTCAATATAAAATTATTTGCTCAAGCCATAAATTAATTTTTATTATCGATTTCTATTGAATAATCATGATGATATGAATGTGATTGTACGTATATCGATTAATTGTATGAGAATCTTCGAAAGCTATTATAAATCTTAAGGCGATAATAGAGTACCTAACTATTACGAAATTACATATCGACTTAATTAAAATTTGATAAGCATGAGCCAAAGAAAATAAATAATTAATTGTTATTTTTGTTGTTTTTTGTTACCTAAAAAAATAATTCCACTAAAACTAACACAAGGCATGTCTTAGCCCTATTTTTTGGAAACACTTCGGAATCATAATAATAATTTTCTTGTTTTTAGTAATGTTATGCCCAATGTACTAACTTCTTTAATATAATTATAAAAGACGGCATAACGACATAATTGATAATACCTATATCGACAGAATTAAGATTCCGTGGGTGTACACCAGCATAAAATAAATAAAACAATAAAGTACTTGTAAGTGCGAGTTTAACTCGTACACCGAGGGACCGTAGCATAAAACAATAAATGTATGTTTTGTTTTAACACACTAATTAGATTAAAAGTAAAAGAAAATATTTACCATACCTATATATATGGTATTCATTTTATTGATGCAACACAATGTTTTGACATTAGAAACATAACTCTGCAGTCTGCAACATATCTGCAATCTATTTGAATTTTATATAACTACCCAGGACAGGGACAATGCGAAATTGGGTTTGTTTTAGCCATTTTGTTAGGAAACCTTAAAAATTTCATCTCTACCTACTAATATAAAATAAATGACTATGAAACTATATAATCGATTTTCGACGACATATTTGGCTCAGTTTGTAATGACCCTACTTGCTGTGCCAGCGGTCGTTCGAGTCCCGCTGGGGGCATTCATTTATGTGATGAGCACGAATGTTTGTACTTCAGTCATGGGTGTTTATATTTATAATAATATGTATGTATTTAAAGTTATATATGTGTAATGTATCAACTATCTGGTATCCATAACACAGGCCTCGTAGCTTACCATGGAACTAGATGGTGCTGTGTGTTAATGTACCAACATATTTATTTATTTTCAAAAAGCTACACTAGCCAAAAGTAACAGGCTATTTTTTAAACTAATAACACATGTTTTAAATAAAGATTTTACAACGTCTATACGTTTTACGATACAAGTGCTTGTAATGAAATCACAGGATAGCTTAGAATGTTAGTAGAAAGTGATTTCAGATAATCTTTATGATGACAGTAGGCAGCCAACTAGACTTAATGATTTTATGCTGAACTACCGGTAAATAATAATTTAAATAAATATAGATATTTATATATCCCCAATGCGGTTAGCTATTACTTTTCATATAAATTGCAGGTGCAGCGAGAGTAAGACTTTCGCTTATTAGGAATATAATTAAATTAAATAAGTATGCAATTTTAATTTTATAAAACTAATTGAAATAAACTTTTAATATCTACAAAACGATGAAATTCTATAGTTTCTCTATATTCTCTAAAGTTACATCGAAACTTGAAATATAATTTTATCATAGCCACAATATATAATAAAACGTGTTTATCTAATATCCCATATGGTCATTGTGAATTCATTGTTATTTTTGTAATTATACAATATTATTTCCTTGCATTATTTAATAGTAATCAATAGCCATTTGGCAATCAATTTTCAATAGATAATTTTGATGGAAGGTTTAATATTAAAATAAAATTTTACTGAAAAAAACGTAATAACAATTAGAATTTATCGATCTACGACCTATATGCATATAGATATAGACAACAAAAATACTTATTATTTATGGCAACATTATTGGGGGGACTATTACAGTTAAAAGTTATGATGCAACTTATGAATAGTCATGTAGGTAATTACAAAAAAATTTCATAACAATGAACGTGCATATTATTTTTTATCTCGTATTTTGGAATTAAACAGAGATTTAGAAATGAGAAGAGGAGATAAGCAACTCAATCTACTGACTGCAGACGAGATAATTGTTACAATATGCTTATCTGTTTTGAAGGAATTTTGTTACGAAATAACGTCTTTACATAAGTGTTATTATTGTTCGCATTCACTTTGCCATATAATTAATCATCATTCGTATGTAAACCTTGTAGTTTTTGCTTGAGGGCGTTTCTACTTTGTTAAACATACTAATTTTTTATTATATTATCTATGCAACATATTATACGCGGTGGTAGCCCAGTGGTAACGTGCTAACGGAAACCTAGTGAAACGGGTTCATATCCCGGGTCTCGCACCTCTGATATTTTCATATACTAATTATTTCTAACATGATTACCACTTGCCTTGCGGTAAAGGAAAATATCGTGAGGAAACCTGCATGTCTGAGAGAACCTAGCAAGTTTTCGAAAAACATGTGAAGTCCACGCCAGCGCGGTGGACTATGCCTCCTCCCCCTCGCATTGAAAGGAGGCCCGTGCCCGTGTGGGACGTTAAAAAGATTTGAATACATAGGTACGTACATACATGCAAGATATTTACTTACGTAAAACTGAGGTAGGTGCCTAATAAAGGATTTATTGCTATATTTTGTTTTAAACTGCGAAAGGTTTCACTTTCGATATTACAAAACCGAAATGTATTACAAAATATAATTTTTATGTCATCTTAATGATGATAGTTTAAAGAAAGCACATACGACAAACTACGATAAAATTATACACCAGCGCAAACTAGTGAAGTAACTTGCATGAGCAGTCATTAACATATAACTGATACTTTAACTTAATGCTGTTGTAAATTTGAAACCTAATGACACTAGTAAAATTTTATTAATTTCGTCATATTCAATAAAGAAAATATTCAAAACTACGGAAGTCTGCTTTTTATTTCTTCAGATTATAACAGCTCAATCGATTTGAGCGGAATTCGGAATAGAGATAACTTATAACCTAAATATTGGGCAAAAATCAAAATAATAATATAAATAGGTACTACCAAAGGTTTATTTAACCGACATACAATTTTGTAGGTAAAGGATTTACCAATTAATAGATTTACAACTAATAGTACATTCGGCCATACGCCGAATACCGAATATTCGGTGAGCTTTTTGGCCGACTAGCTGAATATTAGGCAAAAGTATTCGGTCAACGTAAAACTTGTATCGACGTGTTTGTTTCCTGTTTGGCGCCAAGAAGTAGTATTTATTCAGAGCGTCTTTTCCCTGAAGCTGGGATTGTCACTTTTAAATTTTAATTATGATAATGCAAGTGCATAGAAATTTATTTGATAATTATAAGAAAAATATGTTATTATAAAATAAATCAAATAGGTATTTTCATTTTACCAATCTTCTGATAACAACAAAACATATTACTTACCCTATTGAAAAAATCCAATAGTATCTCATCAAAAGTGACAAAAGCCACATAGAAATCAATAAATTTATGAGATCCTATTGGAGTTTTTAAATAGGGTAAGTATTCGGTATTCGGTCGAATAGAAAAAAAGTTGCCGAATGGCCCGAATACAGAATAATAGCCGAATATTCGTTGCAAGTATACTATTTATGTTTCACATGTAAAAATTGGAAGAGGGTTAAATCAATCAATTATTTCCTATTTCTATAATACCTACACACATAACGTACTATAACAAAAATTATTATATTAAGTCATCACAAAGATTATACGAGTGAGTCTTTATTAGATTAATTAAATCATATTTAAGTACATATAGGTGGGTTCGTATATAGGTATACTCATCTAAAATATACCTAAGTATAAATATAATATTTATATATATATATATATAGTTAAATTTTTAGACAAGAGAACAAGTAAAATACAAAATAAATACAAACAATTGAAAAATAATTGTTTAAATATCTATCTACTTTAAAAAAAACAGAAGTAACAAAAAAAATAGATAAATTTATTAAAAAAAGCTTTAATCTAATATATCATTTCATCCAAGATACGGTTTGTAATTCAGACAAAAATGCAAAACTCACAAGTGAAAGTGATGGAAAGGAAAACATTGCCAAGAAATCTCAAAACGTGCAGTTTATTTTAAAAGGTAACATTAATCGCTCAATTAAGCTCAGCTTTACATTAGTTTGATTCTACTGGTTTAGAAAGTCCTTTTCGCTATACAATTTTCTTTTCTTGGTTATATTAAAGTGTCCCTTTTTATCATTCCTAGGCATATTTGGAGATTTTGTGTCACTATACATAATTTGTAATGCAGGAGATTTTACGGTTTTGTTAAGTGTACTTGCCATTTGACAGTGCATTGGCTTTGGGCTTTCCGGTATAGAATACTCAGTAGCAAAAGAATCGGTATAATTCTTGTTCATAGAATATGGTCGTTCAACTCTATTCTCATATTGGCTTTGTGAGGGATAAGTGCTTTGAGCTAAATACTCTTTAAATTTACTTTGTTTCAGTTTCTCTTCTAAATCTTCCACTTTCTAAAAGATCGTAGTTGTTATTTTAATTACCATACAATTAATTTATATTTATTTAAATATCTACCAAAATTAATAAAGGACAAATGACAATTTATATTTAAAGTTAATTGTAGGTAGGTACATATTATTTATATACATATTTAAGTTAAACCTAGTATTGTATTATCTAATCTGTGATTAAACTTCAGTTAAAGCATTATTTTAATGTCCACGCTTTGTGTACGCTTCAGTTAACCAATTTTAATTTTAGTAGGCTGCATATTAACGGAGTGCCCGGTGGTTGACCTGACGCTTGCATTTATATACAAGTGTGCCGCTTACATTTGTTTTTCTAATTTTTTGCAATTTCAAACATATTAGAATTACAAAGTATGTGCGCGATTATTAGATTAGTATAATAATGTAACTATTTTAATAATAACTGATGTAAAAATAGACTCGTACACGTTCAATTTAAACTATCGTTACAACGTGCTTTATCGTAATTTCAGTATCTAGCCGTCAATTACAGTTCCTATTCTAGATAATAATGTATGTATGTATATAGCCTTAAACTTATGAAATATACTCAAAGCTGATTACATTAGTATTGTTAGTAGTTTGTTTAAATATTTTAATATATGTTTATAACCCACTGTTACACGTATGAAATAAGTACCTATCTTATTTTTTATTTTTCCTAATTAGTCTTCAAGACTATAGCCACCCACGAGACCTACCTATTTATTTTTTTTTATTTTAGCTACTTAGACTCCAAATAAAAAGGCTGTGACATACGGACATGACAAAATATTTACCTAATACACGCTAAAAGGTTAAAGAAATGATTAAATATATTTTTTAATTAAATATAAATTATAAACCTATTTAATATGATAGGTTTATATTAATAAATACATTTATTACTATTTTAAAAACGATTTTCAAATCATTATTAATGTGTGAATTGTTTTTATTTATTTTGTAGGGAAAATAATATAATAGTAATCACCCTACGATATGCTTCAATGTTAGCCTCAGTACGAGCAGCCTGCATCGTGAGTTTTTCTTGCAGCTGTGCTACTTCAGCCGCACTTCGCTGGATTTTTTCCTCATATTCTAACACTACTATATTCATCTATTAAATTTAAAATACAATATAACAAAAAATCCTATTAATAATACAAATGTGTGCTGTACCAAATATTATCGATTTACGTTTACTTTTGACACTTTAAATAAAACGATCTTATCGGATTTTGTAGTTATTTTGAATTTCTTTGTTCCCGACATTTCAAAGGAAATTTTATTTCTTACCTTTGAATTTATGACATAACTGTAAGCTGATTACATATTATTACATAATATTATGCCTACTTGCTTAAATATTGTAATGTAACTTTATACAAATTTTACTTCTTTTACGGGTTCCATACCCAGTTAGTAAAGTCAGTCGGAAGTCGGAACCCTATTGACTACTAAAACTGTTATTCAATAGTTTTTGTAATTGTAATTATTACACAAACTATAAAAAAGTGACGTTATATTACTTGTATGATTGTTTGTATTCATATAAGTAGGTATATGTTTTGAGTACACTATTTTAATATTTCATAAATTAATTAACATTATAATAAATTAAAAGTCTATCAATATAAATATGTATGATGCCGTTACCTTATTTTTATGTTCGGCTTCTGTTTCTTGCAATTTTTCCCTCAGCTCTTCAATAACACAAGTAAATTGTGCTATTTGCGTGTCTGAATCGTATTGAAGCTGTTGAACTAATTAAAAATTGAAAAAATATATGTATATATTTTTATATAAGCTAGGTACATAATTTGTGTTGACTAACAAAAAGAATTAAGGTGGTGTAAATACCGTCGTAAGATACTTAATATAGTGATTAGTGAACCCTCCCTCGCGGATAGGTACCTACTCTGTAATTACAAAAATGGTTCTGATATAAAATAAAATCTCAGATACTTTACGCTTTTTATCATTAGTCGATATTATTTCCTCGATATATTTTTCATGGGATCTTCGTATATCTATTACGTTTTCGTTGTACCTTTGTTGAGTGTCAGTTTTATCCTAATGTAAAAGTAATAATAGAACTTTAGTAACTACATACTTATAGAAACTTCCGTTCACATAACGTTATAAAATTACCTTCTCCATTGTTGCTATAGTCATATCTTTTGAAACAATCTCGTCTTTTAATTTTTTAACGTCACGTTTGAGGTAAACAAGCTGGGATACAGTCTCCTGTAGATTTCCGATCATTTCACGGGAAGTTTGCAAATGGTACCGATGCGACTTTTCGAGTTCGCGCGTTTCTTTTAAATCTAATTCTAATTTCAAATTAATTTCCCGTAGTTTTTTGCAATCCTCTCTTTCGTTTACAAATTCCTATTTAACATAATTCGTAAGTGTTTAAAATATAAGAGGAATCAAATAATGTAAATTTTAACAATATTTTCGTACGATTTTACACTTCGACAAGCTTTCTAGCATATTTTGCAATCTTTCCTTACACATTTTTATATCAATATTTGATTTAGAATCCATTTTAAAAATTTAAATCTATGTGGGTATTAAAACGATTATCACCAATAACACAAATAAATAATAATGCAATATGAAAAACTAAGATAATATTTAAACTTTTAGAATAAATATGGCGACTTTTTTATTTTCAATAGCACAATTATTTTACAGGCAAAAGGTTCATACTGTAAGGCCTAGCGGACTCGAGTTACTTTTGTCCCGACTGCGGCGAAGTTCAGAACGGGAAATATTTTGACGTACTATGTAGGTATATTACATCCGATGCTATGTTCCCTCGTTATTACCCCTTTAACGGCTGAACCAATTTTAATGAATTATACGTTCTTAGATTTTTCTGGATGACGCGAGTGTCAGAAGGGTAAATTAATATTATAAAAAATCAAAATAGCGGATTTTAGACGTCAATAGGAAATATATTATGCGTTTGTTTATCTTTTTTTCATACAATAGCAATTTCAACTGAGTACCTACTTTGAATTTCCCACCTATTTTTGCATTTTTCAATATATTTTTTTAATTAATAAGAGATTATATTGAAAAATATTGATACAGGTAATTCAGAAGCAGTAAAGATTATAATAAACAAATATATTATGAAATAAAAAACCCGACTGTTTAATAGCTAACTAAAAAGATGAAATATAGTATTATGCAGTCGGAGACATACATGTTTCATCCTTGCCACGAGATGTATATAATATTAGATGATTAGATGTATATAATCCACATACCTTTTATTACCATTATTATTAAACAATACATTTTTATGTAAGCATAAAAAAAGATCAAATGCAAATTCTAAATGCTTTGAAATTGCTAGTAAGTTTTGAATTAATGAGTGTAGTAGTTTTATAAATAGAATAAAAGTAATATATTCATTACATTATTTTAGTTGATGTAAAAGTATTAATAAAAATAAAATAATATTAAATATAATCAATAAAATATTTATTTAATGACACATTATTCAACTTGCAATAATATTTTTGACTGTTCTAGTGTAGCTTTTAATTTGAATGGTTTGCTTAAAGTTTCAACATTAAAAGTCTCTTTTGCAAACTGATCATTTTCTGGATCATCATGTAAAGTGAAGCTTATATCTTTGACATCTTTACCAGCCTCAATGTTACAAATATTTTGTGCAAATGGTGGTGTGCCTTCCTTAAATAATTTGACAGTTTGATCTAAATATTTCATATAAATGTCTTTCCCTAGGAATTCAACCTCAGCATTTGTTTCTGTTAAAGACAGTTCAGGTAAGTCTAACATCATTCCTGCTTGTTTAGCACATCCAACAGCAATAACTTCATCTGGATTAATACCTGTAAGTACTTCAGCTTCTGGTAACAAATTTGCTACAGCAGATTGTAACTTCGGTATTTTCATACTGCCACCACATAGAACTATCTTGCTTATTTTACCTTCAAAACTATCTATTACTTGTTTTGCAGGTTCAATATAAGAAGAAATTTTAGAAGAAATAATATTCTCAAACCTTGCACGAGATACATTTTGACTCCAATCAACACCATCTAGGAGGGATTCAATAAAAACATGAGCAGAGTTGAGTGTTGAAAGTACATGTTTACAGTTGTCAGCGTGATGTAACAGTTTTGACATAGCTCTACGACTTTCTTGCGGGTCTAGTTTCCATTTTTGCCTAAACTCTTGAGCAATATAGTCGGCCAAATCTTTGGTTAGGCACTGACCCCCTAGATCTGCTCTGAAAATATTCTTTTCTACTGACATAAATCCACCTGTCACTTTAACAACTGATGCATCACATGTAGAACCACCAAGCCTATATACTAATACATTTACATCTTCTGGGGAATCTTCAATATTATAAGCCAATAATGCTGCTGCTGGTTCACTTATGACTTGTAAAACATCAAATCCTGCTAATTCAGCACATTTCACTAATTTTTCCCTGCTTGCATTAGACCAATGTAATGGAGCAGCTAAGACCAATTTTAAATCTCCTTCATTTTGAACAGAGTGACTGGCAATAGTATACAGTTTTGAATATATTTTTGTAGCAATATTATCTGGGTTAGAATAAAGTTTTGTTTCACTTGTTTCAAATTCATATACCAATTTATCATCATTTTGAATTCGACAAGACGAAGCACTTTCAACATAAGATACATCATCTTCTGTAAAATCACAGTTCATGAGACGTTTATTATACTTAATTATTGCTTTCGAGGATGCTTGCCCTGATTTCGCTGGCAATCCTATTTCCCATTCTACACCATTTAAGGCAACAATGGCAGGTGTGACTCTGTCGCCTGCATCATTGGCAAGAACAGCAGCTGTACCATTAGTAAACGCCGCTAAACATCCTGAACTATCACCTAAGTGAATTCCGTATGCTGTTGCCATTGTAAAACTAATTTATAAACAAGTCAATATATATAAATATAGTAGAAATTGTGTATGTCCAAATATTCTCAACACTATTTAAATCTTAAAATGTTGTACTTGTAAGTTGTACCTCCATAACCTCAAAATACGTGAACAAGGGCTATTTGATAACTTGACAAACATTACCAATATATTTTGACATTGGCATTTCAGTATTAAGATTTTAGTATATAACATTGAGCTATAAGAACTCTATGGTATCTACCGGCTTAAAACCATAGATGAATAAATATTTATATTTTGCATGTCACCTATTATTTTATCATATTATTATTTAAAAGCAGTAAAGAATTTTCAAGAGAATAAATGAATAAAACAAAAGCTAAAGAAAACATTAGTTAGTAGACAACATTGAAACAATGTATTTCAATGGGAAAGAATTTTGCCTTTTTCTCCCGCCAGATGTCGCAATCATTATAGCCCTCAGTATATTATAAAGCTCTATAGCGTGGATGGATTTAGTGCTGCCAATTTAGTCCCTTCAGGGCTAAATCTAACCCTTTTTCTGTTTGTTTAGCTCCCATAATAATGTTGTAGTCCCTAGCCCCTAATTTATTCCAAAATCTTCTCTCAACCAACAAAACCAGAGACAAACTAAAAACGGAACGACAGGAAGTTTTTAAACGAAAAGCCTAGCAAAAACTAAACGTACACTCTTTTATTCAATGTAAGAATTCCCCGTATCGTCTCTGTTTTACATAGATATATTGTATTCTATACTCATTATCTATTTTATTCTGGTACATTTGGTTTTTATTGCGTTACGTGCTGTTATATGTAAAAATCTTAGTGATAATGGACGTTCCAGGAAAAAAGAAAATTAATTACGCACAACATTACAGAACTGAGTCGGAGAAAGAGCCATCAGTTAAAAAATGGTTAAAACCAAATAAATTAAACCAATTAAATTGGAAATGATTCAAAAGCAATGTGCATTTATTGCAAAACAAAATTTAGAGCAAAATTATATGAAGTAAAACGACATTCCGAGTCGAAAAAACACATTGAAACAATTTTTCAAGCCCTTTTCGACAACCTAGAGTATGATTTCTGTAGAAAAAGTAGACTTTTTAAAATTTTATTCGTAATCTACACAGTAGCTGATAAATACTTGTATTCATTATTTAGTGATTTAGCCCTTTTTTTACATTTTTGGGCAAATGTAGCCCTTTTTGAGATTTGATCTAGCCCATAAACCTGATATCTAGTTGGCAGCATTGGATGGGACTTTTCATTTTATTTAAAATTTAATTAAAATGACAAATTTTGCAGTACCGGGATGCAAAGAAAATGTATATCAGACAAAAATTGAAGAAATTGCGGGCTAAAGCAATAAGACGTCCAAAATTGACGAAATCGCAATCGTTATATTATTTAAGGCTATGTGGATATCATTTTAAAGAAAGTGATTTTAAAACTCTTAAATCGTCTACAGGTATTTTTTTGTGTGTTTTTATGTATTAATTAAAGAGTTTCATACAAACTTTTATCCCCCGTTTTACCTCCTTATGGGATTGAATTTTGAAAAATGCTAAAACGAAAAATTTATTTAATTGTATTGAAGAGTATTAATACCAAGTTTCAAGTTATTCTGATCATAAATAATTCTTTGCCCATGTAAATTTTTATTACCCCCCTTTAACCCCTTTTAAGCCGTAGACGAGTGAAGTGTGCTGAGTTCGAAAATTTAAAAATGGGGATGATTTCTTGAAAGGCGGACGCTACACGTATGATCTATTTACATTCTGTCTGTGTGTATTCAGCCCTTTATAATGTAAATGTATTATGCTGGTTATTATTATATATCCCTCCAAAGGAAACATACTCTTTGAAGTTACAGAGGTTTCTGAAACAGAAAGATACTTTTGATCTATTTTATTTAGAGGTTCACAAAAAACTGCCCCATAATAAGAGTTAATTTTTCGGAAACACAAATAAAAATAGTTGATAATTGTGATTTGTGTATTGGTTTTTCAAATATTTAACCGGTGGTTGCCGGTTAGATAAATAGTTCAGATTCTTTCCCGGTAATGGTCACACCGGTTAATATCACTATTGTCCATTTGACAGTTACTAGTTCTTTAATCTGTGCATTTGGCAGTTGGCACATGCCACATAATAGTTGTTTTATGTTTACATAAATGACAATTAAGTTGTATTTGACGGTCAAAACGCCGCAATTTTTTTTCATTTCCTTTTTTTAGAATGTAAAATTAAAGACTACGATTTTCCTAAAATGAAAAATTCTTTGTTAAAATGTCTTGTACATACAGCATTTATTCTAGCTAGCCTTTTTGCAGTTTTAGGACATAGTTTAAATGCTGAAGCTCTTAAACCGAATGATATCCGGAATTATTTAGGAACTCGTACTCCATATAGATTTAAATATAACAAAGATGATTCTAAGAAAAAGTTTCCTAGTATGTACAATATTATTCATCTTCTTCTTCATTTATTATACATTATTTTCATTAGGAGGTCGATAAAAAAATCAGTATCATACAATAATTTATTGGAGAAGTAATGTGATCTTAAAAATGCTCAACTGATGCCATGTAAAAAGAGATAATGTTTTCGGTGTAGTAGTTTCGCAATCGTTTAAATACGTTCAAACTGAATCTGCCACCTTATCTAGCAGCGAAAAGAATGAAAATACCTTTTATTGTAAAATAATTAACATTTTTTTTTATATGTAATTCAATTGTTTTTATATGTATTTATTTGTAACTAAAAAGTATTTTTTGTAGATTGCAAAGATACAAATGTTTGGATGGTTATACGCCATGGGACAAGATTACCAAGCGCTAAAGATATTTTAGGTATGAACAAGGAGTTAGAAGATTTGAAGTATGAAATATTAATAAAAAATAGGAATGGTCAAGGTATACAAAAGAAAAATTGTAACCAACAATCATTAGTTAATGTGAATTATCTTATTATGTTAATAATTTTATTGTTTTTAGGTCAATTAACTAAAGTGCAATTACAACATTTTCAAAACTGGTCAAGTGGTATTTCAATAGAACAGGAAAAATATCTTACTTTAGAAGGCCAAGATGAAATGATATTGTTAGCTGAAAGGATGCAAAAGAGATTCCCTAATGCCATTAAATCTAATTATAGCAATAAAACACATAAGGTACTCATCTATACTGATATTATAAAGTTTGTTTGTTTGGTTGAATGCGCTAATATCAGGAACTACTAAGCCGATTTGAAAAATTCTTTTTGCATTAGATAGTCCATTAACTGAGAAAGGCTATAGGCTATATATCATCCCGGAAAAATGCACGGTTCCCGAGGGATAGATTTGTTTTTGTCTAAAGACGAACCCGAAGCAAAGGGAGGGTGAGTCGTTAGTATAGTAAATAAAGATTGAAGTCAGCCCATTCGGCTAGTATTAGAATTAAAGGAGAAATTAGAAAGTTTATGTTTTTGTAATAATGTAAAATACTAGTGACTTTTTCTCACTTTACTCTAGTGCATCGCGGGTGCTTAACAGTAGCGTATGTGTATCTGGGTAATAATTTAATTTTCATTTCATTAATTGCCTCGGTGGTGTAGTGGCTAGCAAGTACAGCTGCACATTGAGATGTTCTGGGTTCGAGTCCTGAGTCGGGCCAACTCTCACCGGTTTTGTCGAGTAGTGTTCTACTGGAGTAGGACCAGATGACAGGAATAGAGAGTGCACTTGTGTTAATGTTATTATTAATTTCATCAAAATATATTCAGACATTTCAGCATGAAAGAATAACAAACAAACACATAATGTACAAATTTTTGCATTTATAATAGTCAGATGATTAAACATTACAAATATTATTAATAATAAGCTAATACTTATATTATGTATAATTTTCTGAATAATACATTAATGTACCAAATGACTGTTACCATTCAACTTTTTCTTAAGAATGAAATTAACTTGGAGAAACAATATGGACATGTTACGGTGAATTAGATAAAAATATGAAATAGGCAGATGAACTGAAATAGTAATTATTTATACCAAAATCGCTGGCCCTTATTCTTTTTATAGAATTTAATAATTTGCTAATTATTGAATGCAAAATAACTAATGAAATCCATATTAATATTATAAATGTGAAAGTTTGTGAGTATGGATGTTTGTTACTTTTTCATACCAGAAATGCTGAACGGATCTGCATGAAATTTGGCACAGAGATAGGTTATAGTCTGGAATAACACATAGGCTACTTTTTATCCTGGAAAAATGTATGGTTCCCGTGGAATAGGTTTATTTCTCTTTCACGCCAGAATGGTTGGACGGATCTGGATGAAATTTAGTGCAGGGATATATTATAGTCTGAAATAACACATAGGCTACTTTTTATCCCGTGGGATAGATTTGTTTTTGTCTTTCTAGAGACGAATCCGAGCGAAGCGGTTGTGAGCCGCTAATAAAATAATATATAAGTAAAGCAGAATGAGAATTTTAAAGCATTTTAAATGTATGAATTCTCTTTTTCAGTTCAAATATACAGCTACACAAAGAGCTCAGCAAAGTGCCAGATATTTTACAATTGGCTTATTTGATAAAAAAGGTTCCCAAGATGTCATTTTTGAGCCTGCATTAAAAATTGATACAACATTACGGGTAAGTTAATGTAACATATAAAAATGTTTACATTTTTTGATGGGTCAAGGCTGAAATTTTGACACCCAGTTCCAGTGATGAGGTAGTCACTAACAAGAGGTTTTCTTAAATAAAACTACACAAAGATTAGATTTTTTTAAGCAATTTAAAAAAAAAACGCTCATTTTTCTACTACCTACGATTTTTTAAAATTTACCTTCATCCCTTAAACTTAAAACCTCCTTAACTCGGTTAATTTTGACTAAGGGAAAAGAATTATGAAACCTTTTTTATGTAAAATTTTAAGCTCTACACATTTTTATTAAAACTTTTTTGTCTAATTTTTAGCGTTTTTGAGTAATTGCGAAAAAAACACTTTTGGCAATTTTTTTTTCAACCGTTGCCAGGGGTTGCAGACACGAAAACCTTTAGACATTGTTTTTATGTCATTAAAACTACATTGTATCAAAAATGCAAAGTTGAGTGCCAAAATTTTGGTTTCAGACCTTATCTGACTGGACTATTATTTTTTTTATTAAATATATATAATATTGTAAAATGATATAATTTAACAAAAGAAATATCTACATTTTTCAGTTTTACAAACACTGTGATAAGTGGAAAAAGCTAGTAAAGAAAAATCCAGAGACTTACAGAGAACAAAAAATATTTGCCAAGAGTCATGAAATGAATGAAACAATACAATCTGTGTCTAAGAGATTGGGTTTAGATAGAGATTTGAGTTTGGGTTTGTAATAGAAGAAAAATAAAATAAAAGCTTGTATTGCTATTTGCACCTGCATATGTATTGCCATGCACTTGTCATATATGGCTTAATATGTATACCATAGTCACCATATAGTACCATATTGAAGTTTATATATACACTTGCACCTGTAAGTTTTCCTGCTTTCTTCATTTGTATGTAAATATATAGATAATGTAAAGTTGATTCAACCATCTTTTATCTCATAAACTTGACTTTTTAGACTTTTTATTTAAAACTTAAGCTTATTGTTAGAGACCGAATTATATGCATCTTTATATGTATATTTTTATTGGATATTGTATATTTGACCGAAAATCTTTTACTGAATCAATAAACGAATCTCTAAGTCTATGTCGCAGAGAAATTGCAAGATCTGTTAAATAATAATTGCACTAGTGAAATTTTAATTGACCATATAACTGAATGTCCTTAGGGAAATTATAATTTACTTAAAAATGTTCTGTGACATTGTAAGAAAGGCAGACAAATGATTGACAATATTCCAAGTAATATATATATACAGGGTTATTGGTAATTCGACGTATTCCCGTTAGGAGGTGATAGGGGAGACTATTTGCAATAATTTTGACCCCTATATGCATTATGCAAAAGTGAACCATTTTTGAGTTATCATGTTTTTTAGCTTTTTTCAAAATAAGTCAGAAATGCAACTTCAAAAATTTATTTAAAAAAAAAGTATCCATTTAAATTTCATTTTCTCTTCTGATTTATAAAAACGGTTAAACACTAGTTATTTATCAATATTAAAACAACAATTAGCGATCCAAATTAAAAAATGCGAGACGAAAAACGATATTATTTCAATATTTTTTTGAAACTTTCTCCACTAAAATGCCTTAAAAACCAAAAAAAAACGTTATGAAACTTGGCTTGCAGATTATTTTAAAAACATAACCGTTTTCTTAGCTCTCCAAAAATGCATTACAACTAGGAACTTATTTCAAAAAAAACTGAAAAAAATTGATCACAAAGGAAGCAGGCAGAATTTCGTATTCGAACTAAACTTAAGGTCGTCCTTTAAAATTACCATAAAATTAATTAAAAACAATACCCAATGTAAATAAAACAAAAAAATATAAATTTAAAATAAAATGTAGAACCAGTAACAGTTTAGTGGTAATAACAATTAACAATTAATAATAAGTAACAATTAAGACATTTTGTAATTTAGCTTAATTAAAGTTCTTGCTCGAAGTGACTTCCCCTATTGCATACGCAAAGTCGCATTCTTTTTCCGAGTTGTGACTTAAGTTCTACCGAAGTAGTCAAATTATTCCGCATCGCATTTGCTGCGTTCATAATTCTTGTTTTGAGTTCTTTCGCGGATGACACAGACGAGACGTCGAAAAATAGGGATTTTATGAGACCCCAGAAATAGAAACCGGCGTTAAGTCCGGACTCCTCGCAGGCCACGGAATGGATCCTCCTCGCCCTATCCAACGATTAGGAAAATGGCTATCGAGCCATTGCCTAACATTGACACCAAAATGTGCAGGACATCCGTCTTCCTGTTTTTTCGCGGATTTATTTTGATTTTTGGTTCCCGACGTTTCGATTGCTTTACAGCAATCATGGTCACGGGAGAGATTTTCCCGTTCCATGGCTTTAGGACCCATTCCATGGCGTGCGAGAAGTCCAGACTTAACGCCGGTTGATTTCTATGTCTGGGGTCACAGAAGTCCCTAGTTTACGACGTCTCGCCTGTGTCATCCGGGGAAAAACTCAAAACAAGAATTATAAAGGCAGCAATTACGATACGGAATAATTTGACTACTTCGGTAGAACTTAAGTCACAACTCGGAAAAAGAATGCGACTTTGCGTATGCAATAGGGGAAGTCACTTCGAGCAAGAACTTTAATTAAGCTAAATTACAAAATGTCTTAATTGTTACTTATTATTAATTGTTAATTGTTATTACCACTAAACTGTTACTGGTTCTACATTTTATTTTAAATTTATATTTTTTTGTTTTATTTACATTGGGTATTGTTTTTAATTAATTTTATGGTAATTTTAAAGGACGACCTTAAGTTTAGTTCGAATACGAAATTCTGCCTGCTTCCTTTGTGATCAATTTTTTTCAGTTTTTTTTGAAATAAGTTCCTAGTTGTAATGCATTTTTGGAGAGCTAAGAAAACGGTTATATTTTTAAAATAATCTGCAAGCCAAGTTTCATAACGTTTTTTTTGGTTTTTAAGGCATTTTAGTGGAGAAAGTTTCAAAAAAATATTGAAATAATATCGTTTTTCGTCTCGCATTTTTTAATTTGGACCGCTAATTGTTGTTTTAATATTGATAAATAACTGGTGTTTAACCGTTTTTATAAATCAGAAGAGAAAATGAAATTTAAATTGGTACTTTTTTTTAAATAAATTTTTGAAGTTGCATTTCTGACTTATTTTGAAAAAAGCTAAAAAACATGATAACTCAAAAATGGTTCACTTTTGCATAATGCATATGGGGGTCAAAATTATTGCAAATAGTCTCCCCTATCACCTCCTAACGGGAATACGTTGAATTACCAATAACCCTTTATATATATATATATATATATATATATATATTTATATATATATATATATATATATATATATATATATATATATATATATATATATATAAATCAATTGCTGTTCGTTAGTCTCGCTAAAACTCAAAAACGGCTGGACCGATTTGAATAATTCTTTTTTTGTTTTGTTGGAGGTGTGTCAGGGGTGGTTTAAATATAAAAAAAAATTTAGCGAAAACAAAAAAAAAACTGCTGGAAAATCAAAAAGTTCTGAACTGTTTATTTTGTATCGGAATCACTAACAGTTAAAACGTACCTAGGGACGAACCCGAGCGAAGCGAGGGTGAGTCGCTAGTATAATATAACAATGGTTTTTACAATATCCCTGCGACATATATAATGCATTTTTTTTTAATTTTATGCTGCGGTTTTTAACACTTAACTAATAATGACACTTATATTGCATATAATCTTCTTTCTAATTTTTATTTATGCAAATAATAATTCATTTCTGTTTAAAATAGTTGATAGTAAATGCATCTTGGCTCCCACATAATGTAATAGACTACTCTTTTTCTTAATTAGTTCATATTATTAATGTAATGTGTTCTTCCTTCAATAGAAACAGTGGTGTTAATGTATAAAGTATGTGGCTATGAGACGTCGTGGCGGAAATATTATATATCCCCTTGGTGCTATGGTTTCGATGAGAAAAGCATTAAAGTAAGATCTTTTATTGACCCATGGTTTATTGTCATACTATCTTAGTCTAAATAAAACTATCTTTTCGGAATTTTTCGCAGATTTATTTTGATTTTTGGTTCCCGACGTTTCAAATGCTTTACAGCAGCGGTCGGCAATCTTTTAGCAGGCAGGGGCCACAAGGTGGCTATACCTGGTAAAGGCAAAGGCGGGCCGCACTTGTGAGAGCAAAAAAAAAAACGACAACATTCAATGTCACAATTTCTAAAATGACACTTAAATGCTTATCTATGAGACGAGGAACATTTTCATTTTTTCGGTAATTACAAATTCAAAATACTTAAAAAAAAAACCATTAAAACTTTTCTTTATAAAACAGTCACAGGCCGCGGGCCGCATGGAGGCACCTCGCGGGCCGCGGGTTGCCGACCGCTGCTTTACAGCAATCATGGTCACTGGAGAGAGTCTCTCCCGAAAGATAGTTTTATTTAAAATGTTCAATGTTCGCGTAAATCTATGAAAGTATTATCTTAGTCTACTAAAAGTATTATACTTTTTTAAATATAAAAAAAATATCTGTAATGTTATATATATGTTACAGTTAAAACGCGTATTTAGTTAAAACGCGTTTTTTCAAGTTAAAAGTAGTTTTTACTAAATGCCTTTGTTACAACTAGAATTTACTATTATTTAATAATAATTATTAAAACTAGTTCTAACTAGACAAAACGCGTTTTGAGAACTTTAATAGTTACTTGTTGGGCCCCAAAACTAAGAGAAATGAGCATGGGGGTTCTGGGTTTGAGATAAAAAAAGACCTAACGAGAAGACTAAAGCGAGAGCTAACCTACGCTTCGATCCGCCTTAGTCTTCTCAACCTACATTAACCAAGTCGGACCTGTCACAATCGCAAATTAAAACTTACAAATAAATAATCTTTTAACCAGATGCTATTTTAACTAAGGTTTTAGTTAGGCCTAGTTTTATTTAAAATTTATTTAATATAAATATTAAATTTCTAGTTTTAACTAGTTAGTACTAGTTGTAACAAAGGTATTTAGTAAAAACTAGTTTTAACTACAAAAAACGCGTTTTAACTAAATACGGGTTTTAACTGTAACATATACATATATTACAGTTCTTTATTCACTGATCAGAACGAATCAAATGAGTTCGTATAAGGGCCGATCTATACTATGGTTTCGATTACAGTCTGTTCTTGGTCCGATATCGGTCTGGTAAAGTATATAGTCTGGTATTTTATACAAGAAATATTGCTGAAATGTGATTTGACCGGTACTTGACTTTTATTGATAGTGAATGCACCCGTTGTTTTTTGTACAAAAAAAATTACCAGGTCAATATCGGACCGAAAACGAACCGTGATTAGCATTAGTGTGAATGAATTAAAATCTTTTATATTTAGTAAAAAATCTACAAGAATATGACATACACAAATAAAATTGAATTATCTTTGAATACTTTAAATTCTTTTTAAATCTGTACGAAAATAGGTTTAAAAATTAATTATGCATAAAAAAAGTTTATTTAAAACATTTTATTTATTTTATTCCAGGCATTAGAATACTATCATGACCTCAAACACTACTGGCTAGATGGCTATGGACATAATGTCACTTATGAAATTTCTTGTATGTTATTGAAAAACATGTTTCATAGTATAAGGTAAGGTTTAATGAAATTCAATTTATGTTCTAAATAATTAGGATAGGTGACATACTAAAAATAACGTATATTAGGCTTATTACGATCATATATTTATAGAATATCATTTAAGGAAAGAATATAATATTATATATAATTTGTCAGACAATAACAACGGTTACCATGGTAACAAACGTACGTATATATTTTCGTAACGTATTCACTAGCTTACCCCCCAAGTCAAGCGTGCGTAAAGAAGTTTTACTTCAAAAGTATTTTTTACCTATAAGTTAATAGTACGATTGAATCATGAAAATTAAAGTTGGATTTAAAATGGATGGGTTTCTTACATTTTTACAAGGGATTTATTTCTGTAATAACGTTATAAACAGTATTTCGCTGAAAATTATGTAGATTATCTAGAATTATTTAAAAAAAATTGTCATGCTAATTTTAGATTGTGTTAATTGGGAGGGTTTTAAAACATTTTTCGATATTAATATAATTGTTTCATTAATAGTCTAGTCAACAAGTGCCTTTTAGGTCAACTTTTTTCAGCATTCTCGGAAAAATATGAACAAGGTGTCATTCGATTCGGAATAGCATGTAGATGATTTTTGAAAAAAAAGGTCTGCTTGCAAAAATTGCTTAAGTTATAAACAATTAGCGAAAAATAAAAAAGGGGGTTTCGTTTTTTGCAAATATCTCAAAAACTAATTGAGATTTTTCAAATCTAAAAAAAGATTCAAAAAGAGGAGGAAATTTCCTAAAAAAAGTCTCAACGTCCCGTAGTGTTTAATTAAATGTAGTAATCGCAGAGTTATAGAGTCACATAGTGATAACAAATAAAACAAAAAAAGAAATATTTATAAAGATATTTTCATATGAAAAATATTCTTATATTCCTTCAATAAGGCGAAAAACGCCGTTTATCTTGACTATCTTTTATGTGCGGTCACATACAAAGCGCGGGCCAACTCATTAGTCGCCATTCATAGAATACGTTCCCTAATTATGGGAATTTAGGGGAAATGTTGTTTAGCGCGATAAAATGTGACTATTTCCTCTTTTTAGTTAATATATTTTTATAGAATTTTTCCGAATAAATAGTGTTATTTTATTTAAAATTTCAAATATTCGCGTAAATTTGAGACTGTTTTATTATTATGTATTTTATTATTAATTTTTAAATATAGTATTTATTTATACATATTTAAAAATATAATAAATATTTTTTGAATACTATTAGGAATTTAGGCAAAAGTGTCGTCTTAGATATATGAGTGTTCTTTTTTAATTTTTTTTTCCGTTACAAATAGCCCATATGCAGATATTATATAATTAAAACGTTAACTTTCTCTTGTATGCGTAAGAGAAAGCTAATCTTATGATTATACAATATTTTATATAGGTACTAGCAGTACGCGCGGCTTCGCCCACTTTCAAACTTCCGATCGCTACCAAACTATATATGCGGCTAAGGTTAGTTAAAACAATGTAAAATATAGCCCGTTCGCGCGTGTTTTCATGAATATATAATAGAATTTGGTGACACACCGACAGCAGCGCCACCTACCGGGTCCATTTGTGAATTCAAACCTTGCAGGAATCCATTGAAATATATACACAACATTTCATCCAGATCGGTCCAACCGTTTAGGACGAGTTAGTTGATAAACACGCGTACAGAAGTTTTGTATATATATATTAAAAAGAAGATATTAAAATTTTTGTCTTAAATTCCAATAAATTATATTTTTCAGTAAAGGAATTCCCACTTCAACATTCCTTTTCGCACATTCCGGTACAATGTTAAAGCTGCTCACACACTTGGAGCTTTATAAACCAGATTCACATCTGAGCGGGAAATATATAAATGAAGACAGGAGCTGGATTGCATCGAATATAGACTGTTTCGCATCTAATGTAGCTTTCGTATTATATAAGTGAGTATACTTAGTAATATTGTAGAATACGTTTTATATGGATAAGTAGTTATTGTGAGCCTACCTTAGAAGATAGACACTTGCTATCTTTTATGGAGGCCATTTTAATACCTACAATTTTCTAGAACATTGTTTTGATGTATTTCTAAAGGCTTAGCCAGCGTTAGCTATGTAATCGTACGAAAACTGTATTTTTGGCAAAACACTGTCTAGGCTCAGCCATTTTGTACAAAATTTACAAATTATAGTATACATACACCTTCCTCGTTTTTCGCTTTTACTATCAGTGAAAGACGTATCGTTGCGTGGTTTGGAAGAAGCGGAGAAACAGACAGACGCAGACAGCTACTTTGTTTTATTACTATGTAAAGAAGATTGTGAGATGGTTGGTTTTCCCTTTGGTATGTGCTCGTTCTTCTTCAGGCTCTTTATTTTAGTACCATAGCGTTGGTCTAGTGGCTGGCATGTACAGCTGCATGGAGGTCCTTGGTTCGAGTCTTGGTTGGGCCAAGTAAAGTTAATGAGTTTACCTGTTAGAAACACTCCCGTGTCTTAGAGAAACAGTAAAGCCGTCCATGGCAGGCATAGAGAATGTACGTTGTGTGCGCTCATGCCTGCACTATAATATTTATTGTGCAGATGGCTAGAGTCTGTTGAATTGATCAGCAGCAGGAAACATTCTTAATTATAAAGTTTTAAATGTTTTCCTCAGTATAATAATAATTAGAATACGGGAGGACCACTCCCTATCGCTCCCCCCTCCTCCCTCTCCACTTCCCCCTCCCTCATCCCTTCCTCCTCCCTTCCTCTCCCTCCCTCTCCCTCCCTCCCTTTCCTGAAAGGCCGGCAACGCATCTGCAAGCCTTGCAGTGTTGCAGATGTCCTGGGCGAAAGTGATCACTTCCCATCAGGTGAGCCTCTTGCCCATTGCCCCCTTTGTCCCATAAAAAAAAAATAGAGTAATGTGAAAATTCTAAATTAATATTTTACTTATTTATTGTAATAGCCTTTCCAATATTTTTTTTTAATATTTTTAAATAAATTATACTATATTAATAAATATATAAATGTAAATTTTATTTGCAGATGTAAAGATGGTGATAAATTGCTAACGTTACATCAAGAAAAAGTAGTTAAGCTGCCGATGTGTGACAGCGAATTGTGCCCTCTGTCTTATTTAGAGAAATATTTCCATAACTCAATAGAGAATTGTGATCATTCTGAGATGTGCAAGCTTGAGTAATATATTATTATTTATTTTTATTCATGACTTAAATAAGTTGACAAGACAAACAGATATAGCAATATCACTCATATTAGCACTTAGTAATTTTTTTTTAAATAAAAGACAACTAATACAAATATTGACTAATATAGGTTAGAAGTTAATTTACACCGTGTTTAAATTTCATTGTATTCATATATTGCCATGAAAAAAATGTAATAATATTGTAAAAGTAAAAATCTTCCTTTCTTTAGAAGGAAAGCTTGTTTTTTTTAAAAAAAAAAGTAAAAATAAGCATATAAAAATATAAATAATCACAAACGTTTTACAAAACTATGGATTTTCTCATAGGTAGTGAGTATTACTTTGAGGAAAGCTAGATCGATTTCCAAGCAGATCAATTTTGCCGCTGTTATTTAACCTTGGTGTCTAAGCTTTTATACAACAATGTTCAACTAGAAATATTAACTGTTATTACGAAAAGTTAATAATTATCACTTGGAATATATACAATACGTCCTTTTATCCCAAAAGAAAAAAATATCAATTCTATCCAGTTACATATTATTTTGTAATTCATGTAAAGTATACTTTAATGGTGAGTTATACTCGTACTAAAATTTAACGAAAGATTCCAGTGATTTTAATTCTAATACGATTTTATTTTTTTATTTTATTTATTTTAATGGTTGTTATGTTTATTATAATACAAGGTATATTTTAAACCTGATCTGTTTTAAACATCAAAATACATACACATAGTAAAGTTAATAAATAAGCTTTGTTATATTGTATAATTACATTTTTTCCATTAACTGTCCAGTATTATAGCACAATACATACATTTTTACATCGATCAAAAAGAACTAAACATACAATCAAATGCAAAAGTTCTCTTAAAACTGTCACCGATTGTGTTTAGGTAATTCTAGTTGAAATGAATATACAATAATGTAAATTCAACCTTAAATACAATGCTTAAAGTTGTTTTTAGAAAGCTATGTGTAAAAAGCAAAAAAACTTTAGACCGAGACTCGCTGGTCAATATAATACATCAAAACAAATTCAACCTTACACGAATGTCTTAAAGTCAGAATTACAATTCACACAAACGGAATCATTGCACATAACCCGAACAATTTAAGTAGGCATGCGATATAATACATATACATATAATTAACACGTTTAGTAAGAGTCTTTACAATTGAGATGCTTTATAACACCTGCTTTTATTACGACTTAAATATGAAACTCCATCCTTTTTTAGCACCTTAGATGTGTGAATTTTCAAATGAGCACTGAGGCATGCTTACCGTCGGAGCGTTCGAATGTTACTAAATTAAAAGCGCAACCAAATGGTTAAGTGGGCGCTCATTCGGTAACTACATTTTTTGTCGTTGATTGTGTATCTAGTTCTTTTTAGTGACCAATGTATTTTTATGAATAATGTAGTAAATCGCATCCTAGTGTGAGCTCTGCCTTATTGTAACGAACATAATGTAAGCTGTTGTATACCAGTTAATTGTATTAAAGCTTATATTTATTTTTACACGGAAATAAACGTTATAAGTAATTTTTTTGTTTCATTTATTATATTTTATATATTACTAGCGACTCACCCTTTCTTTGTTCTGGTTCGTTCCTAGGTTGCTTCCCCATACAAACTTTCATTCCTATTTTCACCTCCTTAAGGAATGATTTCCGGGATAAAACTATCCTGTCCTTCCCAGGGTCACAAACTATCTTCTTACCAAAGTTCACGTAAATTAGTTCGGTAGTTTCGGAGCTCATTCGGTACAAACAAATAAAAAAATCTTTCTATAATATTAGTAGAGATATATGTTTACTATTTTCTGATAAAGTAAAAAGCTATGGAAAAGTAATTTTTTGAGTACATTTTTATGTTATTTTCCTCTAAAAAAAACATAAAAAATGTAAAAAAAAAAAACTAAAAACAAAAAAGTACATTAAAGAGTAATTTTAAAAAGATTTAAATTTTTAAAATTACCCTTTAATGTACTGTGCATCCATCAAATGCTTAGATATTGATGATAAAAAAGAAAAGGATGCCTTTTTATTGAAAGTCGAATATCTCAGGAAAAAACTATGACAAAACTTTGTAAATATCAACTTATTTTTTTAAATTATACTTTTAACTAATGACTAAACAAGATTAGACTACGAATAAATTTCATATCTTTCTGTAATTACCTTAAAATCTAATTTTTTAGAAAAAATCAACATTACTTAAATAGATTCTACTAAAATAATTCAAAAGAAAGAGGTGTACTTTACGTGAATTCCAATTTTTATTATTTCTTCACGACTCGTCAAATTGCAAAGTTGGAATGTTTACGGCGACATTGTATAAATAAAAAGCGTCAAATTAAAAACTTAAGAATACCATTTCTTTAGTTTTTTCCCGAAAAATACACTGGTATAATCAGTTTATAAAAATTTGGTTAATAAAGTACACTTTTCCAATGATAATTAAAAAAAATGTAGTTTACAAAGTAAAAATTATCGATTTCTCCAATGTTTTCAATTTTTAAGAGTCTTCTTACAGGACGACCATACAATGTTTTTATTTTTTCAAAAAGTAGAGTTCAAGACAAAAAGAATGATCCCTATCTGAAAATTGTACACAAAAATTTTTAAATGTAAACGTCCACCTGAATTTGGGGGTGATTTTCAGCCTCTCGAGACCATAAAACATACTTTTCTCGGAAATGGCTGAACATTTCAATTTCAATTTTTTTAAATTTATTCCATATATATTGTAGATTACATTACATTAGTTTCATGTGAATTAAAAGATTATTCTAGAAATTAAAAATAAAAAACTAAGAAAAAATTAAAAACTGAGTTTTTTGCAAATATCTCGAAAACTTTGAGGTTGTTGTAAAAAGTGTTATAAATAAAAGTTGTAGATTTTTACTAGATCTACAACTTTTGTAGAAAACATTTTTCATTAGAACGTCACAGTAAGCCGGAAATTGAAAAAAACTATTTTTCAACGCTTTGCGTCCCCCAATTTTTCGGGGGTGGCTGGGCATCGGGGGCATTTTATGAATTTCTATTCCTTATATACCTGCTAACATTTTAAAATCATAAAACTTCAGGTTTTCAATATTTTGTTCCCAAACTGCATTTCGCTTGGACTATATCGGTTAGAACAAAATTCGGCTGGTTATCAGAACGGTGAAAAATAATAAAAAAAAAAGTTGATTAATTATTTTAAAAATAGCCTGGTCAGGATTTCAATAGGCAAGCTATTTTGGGCGTATTCATCTATTATTGAAACTTTATAAAAATAGCTCTCCGGCTATATGAATGTTGTTGTTAAAATGTTTAATTCTTCTGTAGCAAGTTGACAAATCAAGTTTTAGTAGTAGGTTTAGTGAATTTGGGTTTTGTTTATTAATTTAAATTTTAAGATCTAATTACCTTGTCACTAAATTCGTGGAATGGAAAAAGTAAAAGAAATTTAAAGCATCTGCTACAGTTCAAAATGCATTACGCTAATTGTTGTTTTTGTCGCTGCAAATGTAGGGCTCGAGCTCGGACATACAAGGCAGACGTTTTGACCCAACATTATAATAATGAAAGTTTATTTGATACACATTGTTTTATTTTTTTAGGAGTTGGAAAATTAAGGGAAAACCTATGAAGGTTAGGTCTGTATATGGATAACATGTTTTAGAATTCAAATAATAATTACTGTTTATATCTAGCTGTAAGAACAAATCAGAAGATTTCCCTACTAAAATAGTTTATGTTACATTGTTTCGTTGAAACATCAAGCATCGGTTGTAAAAGAGCTATAACGGCGGCAAAACGTGAATAAAATTTTGAGATCGATAAACATTACTCCTTGAACAGACATTACTTACGGATCGGAAACTTTAAATTTATGTGAAGGTTTGCGGGAAATCGGATGCGAGACTGTAATTTCATCCATTCATCTTTTTAGTTTTCGCTGACTAACTCTGCAGTTAGCAACATTACATGATTGCAAATACATCTCACTTGGTTCTTTAATCATTTAATGTTTCAGTAATATTTAATATTTTAATAAATTAAGTTTTAGTTTCGGAATATCTGTGCTGTCTACCTTTTTATTACGTATCTTCGCGATATTTCCCTTGTGGATAGTCAGATATGATTGTATACATTTACCTAGTAGAATTAATCTATACAGATAAATAAAATTGAAGTGTCTGTTTGTAATGTCAAAATAACAGCTTTATACTAAATGCATATGGAATTATATACGGTACTTATAAGAAAAACACATTTTTTAAAATTGTTATCTGTCTGTCTGTCTGTTTGTTCCGGCTAATTTTAATTTAAAAAAAGACCAATTTTAATGGGACTTTCACTGGCAGATAACTGATATTATAATGATATTATAAGGAGTAACTTAGGCTACTTTTATTTTAGAAAAAGAATTAGGGTTTCGCTCAAAAATTAAAACGTACCTAGTGATGCACCCGACTAAAGCGAGAGTAAGTCGCTAGTTTATAATAAATGTAGCTTCAGATAACATTTTGCATTGTTCTTATTTTACATGCAGTCGAATGTCAGTGTCTTCATATCTTATTTCTGTTGATCAATCGTCAACATGTTTTCTCCATTTTCCGGGACATCGGCGAAGTAAACTGTGTCCCCATTCTCCATGAATCGGAGAGCACGTGAAGCCGTTGAAAAATATAAGCGATAAGATTAAAATTTATTTGATCGCTTTAACACAGCTTATTACTTACAGAACACACCTCCTACGAACAGTACATGATTTGCTCTTATGATATAATTTTGTTAATCAGGTCATGAGCGATTTAAAACGGTTTGTAAGCTCCCTTCATAAAGCTCTTTGGTTCCACGCCTGACATTCTTTATGACTCATTAAAATAATACACTGTTTAGAATTGAGCGAGCTCACGTCTAAAATATAAAGAAAGATATAACAAAAGGGTATTAATTTGAGACTTTATTATGCAGGTTATAGCTTAAACAATAGATCTTTGTAGTCTCTTTTACGAGAGCTTTCACATTTTCATTTATACGTTCTTTTTAAGTTACGGTTATGACTTGAGTTTGATTCAGGCTTATTTTTAATGGTCTATCAAATTGAGATTTGGAGGATGTCTAATATCATATTATGTATACATATGTATATTGACCTACATATATTCTAACATTATAGTTGAAACGTGTTGCAAACAGATTTTATCTAATCAGAATGAGATTTTCTTTAAAAAAATATTAAATCGTTGGTAGTACACTGTAAAATATCTATACTATACTTAATGCGTTAATATCTGGTACTGCCAGTCTGATTTGAAAAACTAGTGTTCGCCTAGTTGTCGAAATTCGAACATAATTATCATTGAAATCTATATATATAAAAATCAATTGCTGTTCGTTAGTCTCGCTAAAACTCAAAAACGGCTGGTCCGATTTGAATAATTCTTTTTTTGTTTTGTTGGGGGTGTGTCAGGGGTGGTTTAAATATAAAAAAAATTAGCTAAGAAAAGAAACAGCTGGAAAATCAAAAAGTTCTGTACTGTTTATTTTGTATGGGAATCACTAACCGTTAAAATATACCTAGGGATGAACCCGAGCGAAGCGAAGCGGGTGAGTCGCTAGTTGAGGAATACATTTATGAATAGAATTTACCCGTGTTTATAAAAAACCTGTTTCCAATTTTTTTTTTGATAACAATATCAATAGCTACTTAACAAAAAGAAAAAAAGAAAATTAGTTGACGTAGATTATAATAGGACGAACAAACACTTACATATTATAGAAAATGCTCATAAAAGTGTAATTTTTTACAATGAATATATCATTGATATGAGAAATACCCACTAGCTTCGTAGTTAGTAAAACAGTTATTATTCATAAATAAAAAATGAAGGCATTTGCTTAAAGTTTGTTTTGCGCAAAGTAGTATAAGCACGTAGATATAACAAAAGGGTTTCACGTAAAGTAAAAACCTAGGGTCGGTATAAAAAAATTACTTACCCTTAAAATGAGGACTTTAACGTGTGAAGTGTTTTAGTAAATAGTTTTTTGTACTTACTTCTGTTTGAAGCTTTCTGTTACTATAACGTTATATAACTGAATTAAAAATTTAACTGTGCAGTGGCTCATGAAAAAACAAAACTATATAATAAATTAAGTATTTTATACCAATTTTGCATATCACTGGTCTATAGTCTACCACTCTAGTATAATCTATATACATAAATGTATTTATGGTTGATTCCCCATACAAACTTTCATCAGCATTTTCACCCCCTTAAGAGATGATTTCCCGGATAAAAAGTATCCTATATCCTTCCCAGGATCTCAAACTATATTCTTACCAAATTTTATCTAAGTCGGTTTAGTAGATCCAGAGATTACCCCAAATACAACCACACAAATTCACAACCTTTACCTCTTTATAATATTAGTATAGATTGGGGTAATAAGAGTATTTTTAAGTCAAGGGAAAAAGGAAAAACAAATTTCTCAACACGTATCAATTAAAAAAAAACCTTATTTAGAATTGATTAATTTTCAATATCTAAACACCTCAAGCAAAGAATATACGATGTGTGAGATCATTTTTCTTGTACCTATTACCTAAATTAGTAAACAACACGTCTGTACATCAATAATGTAAATGTTATTGTCAGAGTTTCATAATACCGTCATCGCTGCCGAAAATTAAATCGTATCTGTATAAGATTTTTACATGATATTTAAATATTAAAGTACTCTACTCTAAATAGCCAAACCACGTGGCCTTTTTACGTGGCATATAGTAAAAACAACCCACGCTGATGAGTAAGAAGAATGTCTAAATGATAGCCTAAGTTTAATTACTCAACTGCGGCGAAGCCCAAAGGAGGGTTATGTGTTTGACCTGTATGTATGTGTATGTACATAATATGTCCGAGCAACCCTATGTTCCCTCGTACTTACTAAACTACTACTTCATACGTCGTTAGATTCGTCTTAATAACGCGAGTGTCATAGGCTATATGGATTATGGATAGATCATTCAAAGATCATTCAAAATCAAAATGGCGAATCGAAGGCGCTAATTGGTGTCTTGAAAAAATATTTTTCGTCCGAATCAAACAAGTGGAGTATCAAAATGCAATGGTTTTTAGGAGGCGATTACAAAAATATAATAAAACTTATATGTTTAAAAATAATTTAGGATAAGAAACTATCAAATAAAACTAAAAATGTCTACATAATCAAAACTAAGAAGCTGTAAATAAAAAAATAATTTAAAAAATAAAAAAAATAACCCGACTGCATAAAAACTGAACTAGAAAGACGAGAAAAAGTTGACAAAGTAACATAGTATTATCACAGATAATATAATACTAGTAGTATTATGCAGTCGGAGACATATATGTATGTATATACATATATGTATGTACATGTTTTATACCTACTAGCTGCGAGTCTTGCTACTACAATAAGATTTCTTTCAAAATTGGTTAATTTTTAAATATTTAATGATAATAATCAGATACCTTTTAAAAATGTTTTTGATGGTAGGTAAATATTTTTATAATTAATGAATGGATAGATGAAAGAGAAAAGTACAGTTTCTATCGAACTACATTGACATTATGGCCTCGTGATTCAATGTAATAAAATTTCATTCATTTACTGTAGGTAAATCAATGTAATGCGTCTTTCGGGCTACGATTACCAAAATAACAAACTTATTTTACTAGACTAGCCATTAGTACTAGTTGCGGTTTCGCACATTGTAAAATGTCAACTCCAGTGAAAAATATTTAATGAAATACCAAATTCAGTTTGTTATATAAAATGGATTTAATCTATATATAAATAAGCAAAGACAAAATAGTTCAGTACCTTTTTCTGCTCTGTTTGTCAACCAATTTTCTTTTTATGCTGTAGGTAATTGTTATTGACGATAGGTATATTTTATTCGTATGTTTTCGTCAAATCAATAATGATTTTGGAATTTCGAATTTCGACCACTTGATGTACACTAATTTTATTACTTTTCTATAATTCCATATTGTGTAGGAATCTAGGATAAAAGAAATCCAATCCGTTATCTCCATTCTTTCATAAATGTTGACGTGTAAATTAAAAAATGAAACAAGTTAATTGGTAGATGTGAGATAAATGATACAAATCTATCAATTATCAACAACATTCTTCCCTCTGATATTTTAGATTACCTGAGAGCTCATTGCCATCATATACAACAACAAATTTACCCCTAGTTTGCCCGAATTAGTCATAGAGCTTAAATTCTAGTAAAAAAATCTAATAAAGTTTTCACCAAATTTTTGATACAAAAATATTATGTAACCCCTTAAAATAATCAAACTGTTTTCATACATAAAAAAATAATAATTTAACTATTCTATACATTCTAATAGAGATATGTATGAGAAACTTATTTAAAAGTAGATGCGACCTCAACTGCTAATATTATAATATTTAACGTGTAGTGAATATATTTCTTAAAGATATAGAAAGCGAGATAGAAAATCGTCTTGACTCATTTTTAGTGTACGCATATTGTTTTATTTTCAGAAACTAGCTGGAACTTTTTTAAGATAAGTGCTAAAATATTCTTTTTAATCGATAGGAACTAGTTAGAGACTTGTAATTTCAAGTAGTTTTAAAATAGCTTTTTTAAGCTTTTTGTAAGCTCACGGGTTCTGTAAGAGGTGTTGTAAGAATCAGATAAACTTAGCCGATATCTAAAGTTAGTATTTTCTTTTGGCAACTATCTATTGCTAGACGAGAGTTATGGTGTCACAATGTTGGCATGTGCATTGGGCAGGATGCCACAGTTCAATGACATACACTTAGTGCGTTGTTAGCCTACTTCTGACTATCAATTGTCTTCTAGTACGCATATTAATTTATCATAGACAATGTATTATGATATTAGTTATCGTTTTATAATAATTTATTGTCACATTACTGAGGGTCTCTGAGTTACGGTTTGGAGCAGATTATTTCATGGCAACAATTTGTTATGTCGGGATAAAATGTAGCCTGTCACTAATCGGCCTATAAACTAAATGATCCTTCGCACTCTTGCTTCATGAAAGAAGGATATATCAACGTTACGCACACATGATAATATAATATTTTGCGGTTATAGTAACGATTATTGATCAATTTGAGGATGGAGGCTATGAACAAGTAGGTTTTTTTTATATTGAAATATTAATCAATAATTTGATTTTGAACCGGAATTTATTAGTTGTTTTCTTAACACGATACAATCGAAGAAATAGCATTTAGTAGACACTTCTGAAGGTCGAGTAATCTTTTTCGGTATTTTTTGAAATTAATCTGGTTTACATGTTAAAAAATAATTGTTAAAATTATTTCATTTTTATTCATGCAAGATTTGGACGAATTTTATATTCTAAATTTTTTTTTTTATATTTTGAGATTTACTATGACACCTTTATTAACAAAGATATTAAAAATATGTACGGACGCATTTTTTATTTAATTGCTACCCTATTGTGCAAAGGAAAAATTATGATGAATACTAATTGTATAAAGCCGTTAGTAAGCCTTTTATCGAAAGAAACACTGGCTATAAATAATTTTAAAGTAGGTTAGTGCATAAGAATTAGGTAGAGTAATGAAATATTGCAGTACTTTTGCGAGACTTTATTTCTATAAATATCTTTTAATCTTGCGGTATTATTCTTTATTGTTTATTAGCTGTTTCATTGAGAGCGGAGAATATAAATAGCTCATATTACTTGTCGAATATAAGGTATTGATGGTATTATTTAAAGAAAGTTTAACATCAGAAAACATTATGTCAGCACTTTGAATATATTTAAGTTCCGTGTGGGCCGTATCTTAGCGTTATGCAGAACGTAATAAATCGTAAAATTTATGAGTGCTCTTAAACAAATGAGAGAATTTTAACGATAAGTACGTATGCTTTCCGCCGGAAACCTGTCAATGAATTAATATATTATTTAGTTCGAAGTGTAACGCTTTACTTTGAAATTGAATAATATTTTTTTACTTACTGCATGACCAATTATGATTGCACGTTTATGTAGGAAATTAAATTAATAAAAGACACATAGATCAGACAAAATTGTTTTAATTATAACACTAAAATTAAAAATATTGACATATAATAAATATTTTTATAATCTCAGCATAAATGATTAAAAAAAATGAAATAATTACATACAAACTTTTACAATTTTATATCCGAACATACTGAGTTGCTGAATTTTGTTACAATCAATCGAAGAAAACATATATAGCTTCATGAATCCTTGCAATTTATCTATTCTAATATTATAAAGAGAAAAAATTGTTTTGTTTGTTTGTATCGAATATGCTCTGAAACTACTGAACCGATTTAGATGAAGTTTGGTAAGAATATAGTTTGAGACTGGGTAGGATATAAAATAGCGAGGATGAGTCACTAGTATAAAATAAAATAATAAAATATACTAAAACTTTTTCATACAAAACAAATAACAATTAAAATAAAACTTACATAATAGTTTAAGTTAAGTCTATAATAATATAAATAGACAAAGAATAATGGAAAAGTTTCAACCGTTCTGTTAAATGAGACGGTGTATTTTCAATTCAGTGACTTTGATGACGAATAGAAATGTAATTACAGAATAAGTAGATGTAAATGTAAGCACATTGTATTATGATTTAATTGTACGAAAGCTTTGACAATTTTAAAATCAAATTTTAGCAAACAGAAGGCATTTAAGTAATATGATATGATTATGTTAAATGTATTTAATATTTAGTAGATATTATATTATGTTTCAAATCTATAAATATTACTAGAAAAACTTTTATGAGGACAAAAATTTTCCTAAAGCAAAATAAACTGTTTTAGAAGTTTGGAAAAATTAAATAATCTCGATATTTCATTAGATATACACTTTTGTGAAATGTTATAATATTTTGTCTAGTATTTGAAAGGAGTTTGCAAAACAGATGTCGATTCTACATTATTGTTGCTACGTTTATTTGTATTGAAAACGAACATAGAAAAAACAAGCGCTTTTATGTGAAAACCGCGAAGCATCACTCAACACCCATCTGCGAACTTGCAATTTTTGATTTCAGTTTCATATGTCGTAAATTTTGATCGTTAGCAAAAATTGTTTACAGGTAGCGGGTTGGTTAAAACCAATGCAGTAAATAAAAATCTGCTCTGGTAAGTTTCAGACGTCGATATTTACGTACTGAATGATTAATTATGCTATTGTTTCTTGAAGGAAATCAGGGAAGCATTAAAGCTAAGCCGTGAGTGATACACTGTTCAGTGAGTTTAACGCGTTTTTAACGGGCGATGTAAATACGGCGTTAAAATTTTGCAGTCTTGGTAGTTGTTAGTTCCTCTTGCAGCGCGCCGGGGACCGGTGTACGCGCACACGCAACAGTTAAAACACGCAGCGTATTTCAATTTTTGTTTATGAGTGAAAAAAGTGATAGGTGTGTTTTTTCTTTATATTTATAGAAATAAGACCATTTTTGATTTTGTATAAATTCAAAAATAATTCAGTAACATACCTTTTCGTTGTCGATAAAACGAATTTATGATTAATTATGTATTATGAGTGTCGTTTGCTAATCATAAACGGATTTTTAATTTGACAGCGTAATGAATTTGAAACTGAACAACGAGGTAAGGAGCTCAGTCATCTTGCTTCCTACAGAGCCTCCTACTTCTGTAAAGGTAATTGTAATAAATGTGTATACAATTACAATATGACTATTTTGTAATCTTTATAATATTCTTTTAATGTTAGTTCATTTTAGTTATCAAATTTTATATTATTTATTATATTCGACTTTTGCTATGCTGTCGTCTTATGCTGTTATAATTTTTTATAACTTTATAATGCTTGGCAAAAATCTTTTCTAGATAAGTATATAATATTTAACATATTTTGTTTTCATGTCATATTTTCAAAGAAATTTACAGTATATATAAAGCCAAATACTATTTTCTGAGAATAATATATCCATTAGTAAATATTCGACTTAATAAACAAAAGCACAGCTTTTATACAGAAGAATTTTGTTTTATCGTTTTTTGCTCCTACCGGTATGAATTACAAAAAATTTAAGACAGACACATGTTTATCTTTCGCAACACAGTGTAATTTAGTGGTTGCTTTTATGAAAAGCTTAATTTATGAGCTTTAAATAATAGAGAAGAATAAAAACCAGTAATAAAACAGAAGTTTCAGTGTATAGTTCTCTGAAGTTGCTTTAAATTCTAATATTTTATTTCAATTGAAAAAATAAAAATTAAAACATAAAAATTTGACATATAAGTAATATATCAATAACAAACGGATACTATGTACTAAAAATCTTTACTAATATTATATAGCATTTCCTATTCACATTGGCCAATATATCGAACTGAGTAATATACTCGTATTTTGACGTCTCTGTAATTTTTTCATGTACCTAATAATTACAGTTCTTTTGTATGTTATTCTATGGCCTATATTTCAGAAAATAGACTGAAACAAGCAAATTCGCATGATTTAACTAGGCTCTACATTTAATTTGCACATTATATATTTTCAGAGATGATAGATGGTTTAGTCATTGTGCTTCCTTCCTGTATATTATAATTTCTTTTACAATCATTTTATATATTCATTTTCTATGGAATTGACTTTCATCGATGAGGAAAATACTGAACGAAGCGTTTTTATTAAGAATCAACAAGTTTACACAGACGGTTTTACAATTAGGAGAAATATATTATATCTATGTCCTACTATTTAAAATAAACCATATTTTTAGCGCTCCTAGGGATTTATTCACAAATTGTATTGACAAAGAATACCGTAAAAGATTTGATACCACATATTCATGAAGATTCAATCATGAGATAGCCCAAAAGGGCTATAAAGTCAAAGCTCTGCGAAATCTACAACAACAAACAAACAAACGAACAAACAAAAAATAGCAATCTCATATCTCATGTAACCCTTTAATAACTCGTACACTCAAATTTATCAAGCTCTTTTCATTACAACTTTTATAATCGTTACGAATTCGTTAATAAAGAATACTCAGTGGTTTTTAGCAAAAATCTAACTCATTTAAAAATTAACGATTTCAAATGCAAATAAAAAACCATGCAGTATGAAGTATATATGTATTTAAGAAAAAATACTTCAAGTTGATTTAAGTTTTATCTAAATAAAAATATGTTGGTAAGCGCATCACTTAAGAACGGCTGGACCGATTTGGCTATTTTTTTTTAAATGTTCCTATACTCTACTACTCTACTACTCACCTTCGCTTCGCTCGGGTTCGTCCCTTGGTACGTTTTTATTTTGTTTAAGCGAAACCCTAGTTCTTTTTCTAAAATAAAAGTAGCCTATGTTATTCCTTATAATAACAGCTATCTGCCAGTGAAAGTCCCGTTAAAATTGGTCCAGCCGTTTCGGAAATTAGCCGGAACAATAATAAATAACATAATTCCATATACATTTAGTGTAAAGCTGTTATTTTGACATTACAAACAGAAACTTCAATTTTATTTATCTGTATAGATATATGAAATTTTAGACAGGATATTTGCCAGACCAACTACTTCCCGTATATTTTGTTTCTTATTACTGAATTTAGTCCGGTTTCAAACAAGCGTAATTTAATCAGCATCGTGAATTGACTAGTTGATGTGGTTGAGGCGAGAAATCCCGACAGGTGCCCAGGGATCGTTATTAATCTAATAACATTAATATAATCATAGTGCCACCTTTACCCTAAAATAACTGATACAAAAGTGACCCCTAATACATAGGTATTAAAATGAAAATTGTTTGACAAAATTATACGAACTAGCATTATGAGAAGCTCCGTACCATTTGTATGAAATCCATTAACAGACGAAGCATGTTTCGTACAACCGAAGTTGGATTAAAACTATTTAACTGGATAAGCTTTGAAATTTCTAAATACTTCATAGCTGTTAGTATTAATTGAGTTTTCACCTTGTTTCAATTTAAGATCATATATAACTGTCTCTATAGCCATAACTTTAATAAGTTTGCAAGTAATTATAATATTCGTCATAATCGTATTTGAAGACAACGACGCAAATAGCTTTTAGACTTAAATATTATATAATATTATAGTATTTTATTTCTATTCCTAATATACCTGTAATTTATTAGAAGATACCTAGGTATTCCTTTTGAAAAATGCTCAATAAATGTTAAGGTATGGTACCAGTGCTCATATTTTGTCGAGCATGAGTGTCGGCAACGCTACAGAGAGTCCAAAAATTTGTACCTGTTTCAAAAACATGAAGAATATAATTTTATCTTTGAGCGGTACGAAACGTACCTCATACATTATAGATATTTATTTCAATCCAAGATTTTGATTTGATTTTGATATTTTACTTTTTTTGAGATTTGATCAAAATGATTTAGGGGCAAATCACATTGTTACAGTATTATGTTATTTCCATATTATGTTAGTAGTTTAGTTTTAGATATATGAATCGTAAAAAAACTACTTATTTAAGGGGACAAAGATGCAGCATATAAACACCTTTGAAAAAGACTCATTTCTTTTGATTCCAGGAAGAAAGACAACGGACAGGACGATATATTGCGATTTTGGTCGGCATAAGTCTGCTAATGTTGGCGATGTACCACGCATGGGTTCGTCGAATTCCAGTTGTGGCAAGTCTTGTAGTACCCGCCCTGATCATGTTCGTATACGTGGGTTGGGTGCTTTACACTGCTTCGAGGGACAAAAAGCGGGTATTTTTTGATGATGATTATACTATTTTTATTATACTTTATAGAGTATAGATGGAGCAGTAATTATTATTAAAGATACGTGAATAAAAGGTGGTAAGAACGTAAAATATATCAATAGTTATAATTGATATTAATAATAATACATATTATGTTTAACTCCCTCAATGATCTAGTGGTTAGCATATACGGATGCAGATCCGGAGGTCCTGAGTTTGAGTCCGGTATCGGCCCAAGTTGATTTTCTAACAAGAAATTCTTAGTAGGAGTTGGAAAGTTGGCGGTGTTTCATCTCTGTACCGCCTCGGAGAACTTTTTTTGGCTTATATGTGAAACTGAGAACGAGAACTTTTCTCTTACTGGAGTATGAGAAAAGTTCGTAAAAGAGATAACTTGAATAATCTTATTTTACTATCTGGCATCTGCTAATATAGCAGAAGTATGTTAGTGGTCATAATATATGAAACAATACGCTTTTAACATGAATTAAATGACTCATTTCACTTTTTATATTGTGAATTTTCTTATTCCTTTTCAATTGTATGTATGTATGTATGTATTCAGCCCTTTTTAACGTCCCACTGCTGGGAACGGGCCTCCCTTCAATACGAGGGGATCAGGCCATAGTCCACCACGTTGGCCAAGTGCGGGTTGGCGGACTTCACACGTCTTTCGAAAACTTGTTAGGTTCTCTCAGACATGCAGGTTTCCTCACGATGTTTTCCTTCACCGCAAGGCAAGTGGTAATCATGTTAGAAATGATTCGCACATGAAAATATCAGAGGTGCGAGACCCGGGATTTGAACTCGCTTTACTCGGTTCCTCAAGCGAGCGTGTTACCACTGGGCTACCACTGCCTATAATTGTATAATAATGTCAATAAATTGTCAATTGTATGATAATGATTGTTATAGTAGGGTTTTCGATACCATAGAATAGAACGAGTAAAGTTTGAGCATTGAATCGGAAGGATAGCTATCTAACAATATTTGTTTAGATAAGATATAGTTACAATAACAACTATATTCACTACGGATATTTACTATTTTTTTAATAAAAGATGAAATTTTTATTTTGTTACACAACATACACTATGTAAATTAACCCATCAACTTGATTTTAATTAAACTTGTAATAAACAATGTTATTAGATATGCCAAATTGTTTTGAACTTTGTCATAGTTAGTTATATGTTGTATTATTTGTTTGATTCAAAAATACTAAATTGTTGAAATATTTAGCAGAAGCCGGGGGAATCTTGCTTTGTGTACCAATTTTTAAAATTCCGTATCTCTTAAACTAACTGGCTGATATCTAAGTAAAGTTTCACACGAATTTTTATTTTTAATAGTGAATACGGAGAGCTAAAAATCGAAATGAACGAACTTTCTTCATTATTAAAAAACTTTATATCCCCACATACCACACAAATTTTATTGGCATCGAAATTAGACGTCGATAGCGGAATTTAAATGTAAAACTCATGAAATCAGTTGATTAAATGAAAAAGGAAACTTCAAAGTTGGTTTAAAGATTACAAGAAATGTAAATATTGCGGACTGATTCATAGACCGTCTGCTCGTCCGTATAAACATGCAAATGGTGTAAGCTCCTTGGAACATAGAGTTCTATAGAATAGTGGGATGGAGTTTATAGTTATTTTATCGATTCGTTCTATATCTCTTGCAGACAAAGATAAAGATACGATGACTTAAAATAATAATAGCGAAAAAATAGCGATTTAATAGACACAAGAATTGCGATGTCTATGTACGAGATAAATTATGTTAAAGGGTTAAGTTTGTAGTTTTAAGCAATCGTATAATATTTTTTGGAATATTATATTTCAAATGGAATAAAAATCAAAACAACAAAATTTTTGTCTGTACAAATATTTAAACCCGAGAAGGTTATGTTTATTTATATATACACACGTATATACGTATATACATATACACGTGAATCCACAGACCAGCAGTAAATAATAACTTCGCTTTTAATTAAATACTAGCAATTCAACCTCGTTTCGCTCGGGTTCGTCCTCATCTATGAGAAATCTACACTAACCGTTAAAACGGTTTAACGGTTAGTATAGATTTCTCATGGATGAGATATTTTCGCGTAGTAAAAAGTATCCCTTATGTTGACCCGGATAACTAGCTATCACCATATCAAATTTCGTCAAAATCTGTGCAATGGTTTTCTCGTGTAATATGTAGATAAACAAAAAATCTAAAAACTATAGATTCGGCCTCTGTATTGATAATAATGACTATTTTAATAAGAATTTTCAAAATTATTTAATGTACAGATTCGATTCAGAAAGAATTTTATTATAGGTATAGATTTAGAAGATATTACAGTGATGAACCGTTCGTTAGTTAAGAAGCCAAAAACAATCTCTTAAATTAGTTTGCTGAATAACGCCTTATCAGATGAATAATGATTCCATTAGATAATGCTTAATTATCCTAAAAGATAAACGATTCATTTCAGCTAGCTAAATGAACTTTAAAATATCTCTTGACTTTGTGATTAAATAAATCTTTTTCAAAATCAAATTTTAGTATTACTTAGCAGTACGAAATAGATTTGTGAGGCAGATGCATAATGCATAATTCGGTATATGGCTATATAGGCCATACAGTTTGCACAGTATAATCTTGATTTTAGCGTATGGCTAAGTAAAATTGCATACTAAACATTTCTTTTTTTTTAATTCATTTACCCTGCTTCGAAAAACTCCGCCCATTCTAGGCCGAACTACAACGCCGCCCTTCTCGGGCACTGTCCTCGTGACATAAAGGTAGGTTGCCTCTCACAGAATTCGTGGGGCAGGACGCCGAGGAATATTCCAGCCTCGTACCTTCCGGGGATAATGCTTATTTTCCGGTTACTTTCATGATTTTTTTGTTTGGTGATACATAGCTTTGGTTTTTCTGTAGAGATGTGCCACCTTAGGCCGTGGGGTAACAAACCCTTACAGGCACGACCATGCCTACTGTTTTGATCCGCGCCGGATTGCTCCGATACCACCCGCTCAGTGCGGGTGGTGTTCCCTTATCCGCCACCTGGGGACGCGTCCGGTAGAAGTACAACAACTCCCCCGGGACTTGATAACTCCTTTTTTTATGTTGGCAAATGTATTGACGCATACTACCTATAGATATAGAGGTATACAGGTGGTTATGTGGGACTCACCGGCTATAAAAACCAGTACTACCCACTAAAACCGAACAAAAACATCCTCGTCTTAATGAGGCGTCGTAGGATCGCTTCTGCATTCAACCACGACGCCCCGACAGCAGATCTGCCTTCGGCATGGTTGTTGTGATCTGCTTCGGCAGATCACAACAACCATAGGGTTGCTCCAACAGTCCATTCTGCTATCAGAGAAGTACCAGAAGCAATCCGCACGATACATCGCCGTTTCTTGGCTTCGCACTCGGCTGAACTGCCGGAAGCTAATGAGCCCCTCCACCATGACAAGGTGAACGCACGTTGAAGGGAGGGTGGACCTGACAACTCTTACCGCAAGCCGCGTTAAGGAAATTCGTTCCAATACACTCAGTATATAATAATAATAAAAAGGCAAATGACTTAACACAACACGTTAACAAAAAATAGGTAGAATAGTAATGATACCATTTCCATTGAGCTCATTCTCCTTAGGACAGAATCAATTGACATGTGAACGTTCTATTTACAAATGAATTAAAATTCGCTCGTTTAATGTCAAAAACCGTTGTGTTACGTAAATTACGGTATCATTATGAAAATGAGTGAAATAAGACGAGCGAATGATACTGCTCATATGTTTACAAAACGTGAAATAACTGTTAATAATTATTTTAATTTTATTATCGACTAGCTAACGACTCACCTTCACTTCGCTCGGGTTTGTCTCTAGCTTGCTTCCCAATGATTTCCGGGTAAAAAGTATTCTATGTCCTTCCCAGGGTCTCAAACTATCTTCTTACTAAATTTAATCTAAATCGCTTCAGTAAATCCAGAAATTACCCCCTATAACCTCAGAGCCCTTCTCATATATGGTACAATCATCTAAGAGAAGTTCTTTCATTATACAAACATATTTTATGAATTATCATTATATCGATAGCTTTTGTCTCAAACCGTTTATAGGCCTATAAAGTTCTTAGATAAGAAGCCCCCTTTTTATTGGGGATAACCGTATCAAAATATGTTTAGTAGTTCCTGAGATTAGCTCGACGAAAACAAACTCCAGTTCGATGGGGAACTTTTAATTTATGATATGTAGTGACGATAAGCTAAATACAAGTATTTGTTCTTTTTGACAGATTTCACAAAATGAGTCGGTCAGTTCGGGTGTATGTTTTTTGTCTGTCGAGAACAAGAAAAAATCCATTTCTAAGGGTGGAATAATAATACTTAAAATAATTTTTAATTAGATTGGCAATTTTAATTATCTAATTAACTAGACAACATGTTATATTTTAATCTTCTATATTTCCTTGTGGCAGAAGTAACCTATTCAGAAAACGCGTTATTAGTTATGCTGGTTATTAGAGGTTCGATTTTCTGTTGAAACATGTAGCTAAAAATAAAAAAGTACAAAATAAAGAAAGAAAACGTGACTATGTTTGATTTTATGCACTAAAATGTTATTAATATTTTAATTATTCATTTTAAAGTTTCGTATTCAGTGATTTCTTATCGAGAGCGAATCTTCTCACAAAGCTTACGTTAATCGTCTGTCTGGCTGTCTGTCTGTTGCCATCTTTAAAGGGTTGCGTCTTTTGAAACGTAATATGAAGTAGTAAACATTTTTTAAAAAATTAAGGGTTTTAAATAAAGGCACATTTCGAAATTCATTTAACAGGGGTTGCTGTTATGTATAGTGTATATTAATAGTTTTAGTATTATATAAACAAGCCTGGGTAGTTTATTTATTTTCCCTTATAGTATACAAGTTTACAGTACGTTCCAAGGCTATGCAAACAGACTACTAATTTTGCAGTTGATGAGCAACGTGTCAAATATCTTATATATGTACATATATAAAAATCAATTGCTGTTCGTTAGTCTCTGTTAAACTCAAAAACGGCTGGACCGATTTGAATAATTCTTTTTTTGTTTTGTTGGGGGCGTATCAGTGGTGGTTTAAGTTTATACTTAAACTATTTTTCTTATGAAAATAGGGAAAAGAAAAAAAAACCAGCTGGAAAATCGAAAAGTTAGAACTGTTTATTTTTTACCGATGTACATATACTATATAAGCTATCTATTCCATACTAACCTAGATTTTTTTTTGATTTATAAATATCATAGTGAATCATCCTAAAGTTTATGTTGAAAAGCTTTATAAGATGAACGTTTTAGAACGCTGATTAGCAAATACATTATTATTTCTAAGAATTTCATAATCGATTTTTCATAATCCTCTTTATACACAGTTCATGTTTAAAACGTAGATATTTAATATTTTAAAGGGAAGTATTTTATTAAATGTAGACGTGTATCAGAACAAAGTTCGCGACACCATACAGTAGGTATCTAACTTTTATATTATTTTAACAGGTAAACGTAGATTTTTGCAAAGTAATATTAAAAAGCTTATTTGAAATACTAAATATTAATACTCTCTTAGATTTAGGCGAATATTTGACATTATAAACAAAACTAGGTATCTTTTTGAATCTTTTGAGAGAGCCTCTCCTGTAACCATTATTGCTGTGAAGCATTCAAAACGTTAGGAACCAAAAACCAAAATATATCCGTGAAAAATCAGAAAAGATAGTTTTATTTAAAATAGAAAAAATTCTAATAATCCTTCTAAAATAAATTCTTTCATTATCATAAGTACTTAATAGAGAATTTGCCCTTTACAGCGTGCCATTTGGTTATACTGTATACAGTAGATACTGAAAAAGTAAAATAAATCATGACAAGACCTGTTCTTCAGGGTTTTTTTTTATTACGTTTTCAGGGTTAGCTATGTTTATACATAAATAGTAGCTTGCTACTCCTAATATATTCATTTAAATTATATAACGATTTACCCTCGCTTAACTCGGATGCGTACGCCGTACGCGGATTTTGTTTACAATTTCATGGGTTTTATTTTTTTCGCGGAACCCTGATCCTTTTTCTAAAATAAAAGTAGCCTAAGTTACTCCTTATAACATCAGCTATCTGCCAGTGAAAGTCCGGTCAAAATCGGTTCAGCCGTTTCGGAGATTAGCCAGAACAAACAGACAGACAGACAGACAAAAATAGTAAAAAATGTTGTTTTGGTATGTGTACCGTGTATACATCCATATGCATTTAGTAAAAAGCGGTTATTTTAATATTACAAATTGACACTCCAATTTTATTTATCCGTATAGATTAATTATTAATGCTGTACCAAAAATAAACTTATATATTACCATTCTGTGCCTAGTTTTTTAAATTGCTTCGTAAATAAATGTATTCATTTGAAATATTTAATTATTTCGAACGATCTTTGCATTTACAATGTGATGACATTTACTCATATTATTTCATACCAAGCGCATAATTTTACATATAAACTTAATTGAAGTAAATTATTATCGTATCGTATCGTATCAGCTGTGATCTATAAAAAGAAATAAAGCCAAATTAAGTGATGGAAGATACAATCTAAGTATGCTAATAATAAAATTCTTTACATTTCGATAAGCAACTTAGTTTTTCTACATTATAAAGAGTGGTGCGCCAAAGAATTTGTATTACTAACTTGTTATACTATCAGTCCTTTATTATATACATATATGTACATATGAAGTCATTATTGTCAGAAAAAGTGCAGTCCTGTGAGACATTTCGCTTTTTTATGAGCATTGGATTTGCGACTACAGAATTTTGAGGCAAAAAAGCTGCAGTTGAAATCAATTTAAATGAAAGTCGGTTTACGTACAATAAAAAGTTATTAAAAAAATAGAATGTAACTCAACCACATGAGATAAAAAAAATATTATTCTTACTCATAGTGTTAGGTTTCTGTCTATATTTTTTTAAACAGTAATGGTATCCAAAATCTTTGGTCGAATTTAACTGAAGTATTCTCCTTAAATAAACATGACTACATTTGGGTACTTATTTGAATAAGAATATATTATGTACAAGCGACTCACCCTCGCTTCGCTCGGGTTCGTCCCTAGGTTGCTTCCCAAAGCAAACTTTTTTTTATTTTTTTTTTGGTTTTAATTTTTTTCGTGAGACCCTATTTTTTTTCTAAAATAAAAGTAGCCTAAGTTACTCTTTATAACATCAGCTATCTGCCAGTGAAAGTCCCGTCAAAATCGGTCCAGCCGTTTCAGAGATTAGCCGGAACAAACAGACAGACAGACAGAATCCATATCCATATGCATTTAGTAAAAAGCGGTTATTTTAATATTACAAATAGACACTCCAATTTTATTTATTTGTATAGATGCATGTATGAATAGTAAAAGCAATCAATAAATAAAGTTATCTGGAGTTTATATTAATGTTCGCATATTGTTGGATATCCCATCCATCAGCCTCGCATTTCTGCAACACTGCAATCGACTAACTTGCAGCTTAAATTCGCTATGACTTTTAATCTTCTCTTGCCTTTGATAAAGCCTGAGCGGGATTGCCAACAAAGTATTTTGACATGAAAATGCATAGTGTTTTTGAAATGCTTTAGCTGACAGCATAATGCGAAATATAACTTTTGTTTAATTTATATTCATGAAATTTAAATGTATAGTAAATTACTATGTTTCAGGACACGTGTACGGTATATCTTGAAACATTAACTTATTTAAACATAAAATTTTACTTAGATTAAAGGAAGTACTGCTGCATTATTTATTTATTTATAGGTCATCCAATAGAATAAACATGAATATATACTTTTCTTTATTACACTTATATGTAAAATACAGAAATTAACAAACAATAAAATAAGTCAGCAAAGGTGTATATATCACAGTATCAAAAAATAATTTAAGATACGCATTTATACATAGGCAGGCATATTTATGTAGGTGACAGGTAGTAAGGCGCTCGCTTGGGAAACCGAGTGAAGCGAGTTCAAACCCTGGGTCTCGCACCTCTGATATTTTCATGTGCGAATCATTTTCCAAAATGATTACCACTTATAATACGTCGAAGGAAAACATCGTGAGGAAACCTGCATATCTAAGAGAACCTAATTTTCGAAAGACATGTGAAGTTAACCAGCGTGGTGGACTGTGGCCTGACGACCCTCGTATTGAAGGGAGGTTCGTGCTCAGCAGTGGGATGTTAAAAAGGGCTAAATACACATTTACAAATGGTATTCCAATTATACATGCACAAGTACTACTCTTACATATTATTTATATTCAAAATAGAAAAAAAAAACTTTTATCTAAAGTAGATCATGAAAAGTCTGAATCACCCCTAATTTAGAGTAAAAGAAAATCCTAATCTAATTCACGGAACGTTAAAAGAATGTTATTAGTAGGTCCTTGACATGAAATAAGTTTTTTTTTTCATTTATTTAATACTAGCGATTCACCCTCGCTCCGCTCGGGTTCGTCCCTACGTTTTAAGGTTAGTATAGATTTCTCAGAGATGAGATATTTTCCCGCAGTAAAAAGTATCCTATATGTTCATCATGTGCTATCATCATATCACTGTCCAGTGATTTGCTCATGATGTGTTCCCAGACTGACAGACAGACAAACAAAACTTCTAAAAACTACAGATTCGGCTTCTGTATTGATAATAATGATTATTTCAATAAGATTTTCCAAAAAATATTTAATAACATATTCGACTCAGTTAGAATTTTATTAAATTATTATGTATAGACTAGCGACTCACCCTCGCTTCGCTTGGGTTCGTCTCTAGGTATATTATATATTTAGTTTACAGTTTAAATATAAGAAATATAGAAAAAATATAATGTATTGATACAACTTCCCTATTTGAATCGAATATTATTCAATTTTTCATTGGTTTTTTTTCGTAGGACCCTATTTTTTTTTCTAAAATAAAAGTAGCCTAAGTTACTCTTTATAACATCAGCTATCTGCCAGTGAAAGTCCCGTCAAAATCGGTCCAACCGATTCAGAGATTAGCCGGAACAGACAGACAAACAGACAAAAATTGTAAAAAATGTTGTTTTGGTATATGTACCGTGTATACATCCATATGGATTTAGTAAAAAGCGGTTATTTTAATATTACAAACAGACACTCCAATTTTATTTATCTGTATAGATAAATGTATAGATATAGACTAATCGCATGTTTACTACTACTATTTTATTCATTGAGTTTGGTGAAGGAAGTAATGACATCGACTGCATAGAATAAAGCGAGTCTGAGAACAACTATTCTGTTGTGAATAAATAGTGGTTTAACTTCTTGGCATATTTCCAGTCTGTTGTTTAAATAAGCAAGATGGGATATAAAGTAGACGAATTCAAGCGAATTTGAGTTATTGACTAGATATGAATACATTATACTTCATGTATTTATTAACTGTGGTCAAAATATTACAGGTAACTTATAAAAGGTTATTTTTCCACGAAACTATTCCAATAATTCAATAATGAGATATATATTGTGATTTGTCCATTATATTGAAACTTAGAGTCTGAAGAAAAAATAACACAACATTATAAATACGCTGAGTTAGTTAATTCTTCCTGCTGTCATGTTTAAATTCGGACTAAAATTTATATATTATTGTTGGACTTAGATTATTATCAAATATAATAACATATCTACTTTGAGAGCAAAACCTCGGGCTACAATTAGTATAGCATAAAATGACTCAGTAATCCTCCAAGCTAAGCTGGATTTACGATAAAAGTCCTAGTATTCATAATGAAGACGGTTTTACATATTTACATATTATATTATTTCTTGCTTTTAATAATCCAGAAGTCATTTCCCGTACCTTGTTTGAAGAGTATAGAAGTTGAACGTTGATCGTTTTCAATTAGATCGAGCACCGAGACCAGAGGGTGTTAAGGTTTACGACCGGACGTTAAAACGACGATTTTTCTTTTGAATTTCATACTATTTCGAGATAAACTCTTTTGCTAGAATGTATTTATCGGTCTATTATAAATGTGAAAGTTTGTTTGTATGTCTGTTTCTCCTTCACAATGAAATGGCTTGACTGATTAGGATGAAACTTAGTAAGCAGATAGGTTATGACTTGGAGTAACACGAAGGCTCTTTTAGGCGCCTAGTGACGCGTCCGAGAGAAGCAAGAGTAAGTCTAATAATAATTAAGATCTACGAATAATTATTAACTGTATTAAATAATTAATTAAAGGGTCATATTATAGTAAAATTAATTTATACATGTTTGATAAAATAGTTTTGATAATAAAATAGGAATATGGCATTACAGGTTTGAAATAGAAGAACTAATTAAGCCGTCTTTATGTATTAAGTTAGAGCACTCAGCTGTCGATATGCTTCTCGAGGATTAAATATAGTATGAGCTATAAGGACGTTCCCACACCTGATACCCTTCAACTTACTTGCTTTTACATGTAACGTCTAGTGTTTTAGTTGAAACTAATATTTTATCGTTTAATAAGATAAATAAACTTTATTTTATCCTTGTTAAAATAATACTTTCTTAGATTTACGCGAATATTTGACATTTTTAATAAAACTAACTTTTCGAATTTTTTTCGCGGATTTATTTTGATTTTTGGTTCCCTATCTACAGTGAAGATATCATGTCAGAGGAATCAAAAATCAAAATAAATCCGCTAAAAATCCGAAAAGTTAGTCTTGTAAAAATTTTTTTTTGAATGAAAAGTGATACTGATACGCTATACTAAAGATTATTAAATATGTTTACTTAATTTTTTTTAACTTTTAATTTTATAAGAATATTGAAAGCTAAATCAAACTCTTTGATGCTAAAGGGTGTATACAACCTTTGAAAAGCATACTAGATAATAACTCTACTTCAGCGGCTATACCCGCGGGTATTTAGATATTTCATTTTGACATTTTTGCAACTACTGTGGGAGATCTACTGCATTTTTACTGTTACTTTTATAATAGGTATAATGTGACTTTTCCATCATATTATAACCAACTAATGCTTTAAGAGCCAAAGAAAAAGAATTAAATTGTATTATTTATATTTCTATACTAGTGGCTCACCTTCGCTTTGCTCCGGTTCGCCTCTAGACAAACAAAAACAAATCTATCCCACGGGAACCTTACATTTTTCCAGGATAAAAAGTAGCCTATTTATAATTCAGATTTATGAACTAGTATATTATTGTAAAGTTTCATTAAAATCCAATCAGCAGTTTATTGTACTAAGCTGTACAAATTTTGTAATTATCCCACGGGAGCTATTTAATTTTCAGGGATGAAAAGTATCTAACATGTTGACCGGGGATATAAGGTACCATCATGCAAAATTTTATTTAAATTGCTCCAAGAGTTTCGGCAATTAGTCCGTACAGACAGACAGAGAAACAAAAAATTTGAAAAGAAAAAACTGGATTTGTTCTAAGTATTTCTCTTCTTACATTCCCTTGACTCGGTTTGTAGTTATATATGTGTAGTGTATCAACTATCTGGTATCCATAACTCAAGCTTCGTAGTTTACCATGGAACTAGATGGTGCTGTGTGTTAATATCCCAACATATTTATTTATTTAGTGTGAAAATAGACCAAATACTTGTAGATTGTTTAAGGCGTCAATAAATGTGGATACTATTCGATCGGTATTAATCTTACATAGAAAACAATTACTTTTCAAATTGAAACAAACATTTGAGTATAAGAAAAGTTGCACAAATATTTTAAACGAAGTAACGACTAATACAATATTTGTTCGTAGAAATGGTTAGAATTTTTCACTACATATTACATTGGTCAGTTCTTTTTACTTAAAACATAAAACTACGAAATTTCAACTACTTAAATTCATATGCACATAAATGTATCTAACGACACGTTTGTCTCAGTTGACGACACGTTTGGCTCAGTTTGTAGTGACCCTACTTGCTGTGCCAGCGGACGCGGGTTCGAGTCCCACTGGGCGCATTCATTTGTGTGATGAACACGAAAGTTTGTACTCCAGTCATGGGTGTTTATATTTATAATATGTATGCATTTAAAGTTATATATGTGTAGTATATCAACTATCTGGTATCCATAACACAGGCCTCGTAGCTTATCATGGAACTAGATGGTGCTGTGTGTTAATGTCCCAACGTATTTATTTCTTTATGTATTTACTACTTTAGTGAAGTAGGATAGTAAATGATGACAGCGATCTTTGACCAATAACCAATTTATTATTTTAATTTAATTTATTAAATAATTTATTTAACCAATCTTATGCGTTGAAAATGAAAGTTTTATTGTCAAGAAAGTAATTAATTTAATTTTTACTACGTCTTTTAATTGATGTGTTTGTTCATTTTTATAAATATAAAAAGTAAAAACTTATAATATTAGTTGGTACTATAATTGCCATCCCACCTATAGGATTCGGATTACACCATACAACGGGATACTGGACGAATACGGGTTGGCGGTTTTCACATGTCTTTTGTAACTAATTTTATTCTCTTAGATGCAGATTTCTTCACTATATTATCCTTCGTCGTATTAGTAAGTCTAAATCATGTTGAAAATGAGATCTAAAAACATATGCGGCGTAGCTTGTTACTTTTTTGTTTAATCTTCCCGCTACTTAACTTTAACATAATGTATATAGATGCCTCATATAATATTTTTCGGGGCAATCCTGTTCTTCACATCACATGGACGAGGATAGATAAGAAATTCTGTAAATAAATTATCCGTATGGCAGTTCGTTCCGCTAGTTTCGTATCCACCAGTCAACACTCAAGGGATTCGTTTCGCGTAGTTTTACGATGCCTTTGAGGTCGAGAACGTACCAATATGTGAAAATCACGGTCTGTATATACAAACGTATTTATCTATATTTTATAGCTATCTGTTTTGAGCAATTCCGTAGTTTGGAATTAACTACAGCCGTATATTTCGTAGTCTTTGTTCTAATAATAGAGTTTCTATTTAAATTAACTCTAGGTATGTCTAAGTTGAGTGTCAATAAAATATTTGTGGCTCCCCCGGTTCCACGCATTGACTCTCTGAAAATACTAAAATATGCGATGCGTTTCACTTTTTATTTTAAAGGGATGTCTAGTTTTAAGTAAATTTTGTAAAAACATATTTTTTTATCAAACGATCTTCTAAGTAACACGTTAGTGGGTTAATTTACAAAAAATCCTTTCTTAGTCATGTCGTTTTAGTTATTTGCTGTCATCATTTCAGTCTGTAAGACCGTTGATTTTCAAGTAATAATTCAGTCAATAAAGAAATGTTTATTTAAATTTTAGACGTTTTTAAGATAGTATCAAAGAAAAAATCAATATGAATTAATTTTATTTAACACAAGTTATATGTACATCATTTTTAAACACTTAAAGCTTTGCAATTTAGTTTACCTAAAGTTTTTGAAAAAGGTGGCAGGTACAGGATGGATGCGGGCTGCCCAAGATTGGGATGGTTGGCGTCCTATGGCTTTCTTCCAGCAGTGGACGTCGATAAGCTGAAAAAAAGAGGAAAAAATATATTTCGGGCATTATTTTTTAGAGAAATCATTTAAATCTAAAACTCGCAATTTCGCGCGCTTGGCGTGACGTCACAGTATGATATACACAGAAAAATGCCTAAATAAATAAATCACTAGTCGATCTGTAATGATGTACTTACTCTGACATCATATTTGGTCTAACCAATGGCATTCGTTTCAACTACTTTGAATTTCCATCCTATATTTACACTTTTTAATAATTATTTTCTTAAAAAGAAATTTTAAATTATGCAAAAGCAATAAAGATTATAAAAAAATATTTCACCTTTATTTAAATCGCACGCATATTTCCTTTTGCTACGCTTTTAAGATGATCGCAGTGTGATGTTAGATCATTTTTAACCTTTTTCACTAACTAGGCCATATAAAACTTTTTTCCATTTTAGACTGATAATTTTAGAGATTAGTGCGTTAGAACAAAGTAAAAAATATATTCTTTTGCTTCATATTATACCTACTAACAGTACTACGGCTTCGTCCGCGTTCAAACTTCCGATTACTACCAAAGTTCATAGGTTTACTCTCTGAGGTAATTTGAAGATTGCTTGAAAATTTCATCAAAATCGCTCCAGCTGTTTTGGCCACACAGGGAACCCATTGGGAACATACATACAAACACATCGATTTTTATATATATATATATATATATATATATATATATATATATATATAGATTAGTACAGATGTTCTTTTTTTACAGAGAGCTGCAGCTGATGCAGAGGCGGCATTATATGCAATCGCTCAAGAAAACGCCGAAAACGATGGGCGAACATCTCAACTCTCACATAATGTCGAGATTTCAATAATTTCCAGTAAAGAGAGCTCAAAATTGAATACTCCAGACGAATCAGGTACTCGCGATTGGTCAGAAATATCATCAGTGTATTTAAAAGGCGATTCTAAACCAGAAGAAAAAGCAGTTTGTTTTGTAAAACCAATAATTTTAGTTAATGACAAACCACATGAGGACTTCGACCAGAAATGGACAAATATAGTAGAAACATTGAACAACAATGATAAGTTAAAAGGGTATCAAACAAGGAGAAAATTTAAAAGAAAATTCTGTAGAAGGAGAAGGTATGCGGCGTTTAAGAGATCGTATTCTATTGGTTGATTTAAAATATTTAAAATACTGTGTAGAGCAAAATAGACATTCAAGTAGGTAGTAAGAAAACAGGTCTAATCAAGTATATATCTAGTCAAATATATTAAACAGTTTAGTTAAAATATAACTATATTATAACATAAAAAACGTTTTTTTTTTAATTAACTGGACACTTCTCATATATTTTCTAAAGGTTTACCGGGAGTTTTTATATATTTTTATGTGTCGTCATACTGCAAGATATCGTCAAAAGAATAGTTAAGCGCCTTTTGAATGTTGTAAAAAGTTTCCTATAGTTAAAACCATTGCGATAAGTCATAGAAACAAAATTCTAGCGTTTATTTTGAATTCATATTGTATTATAATTAAACATAACAGCATAAATTACATTAAGCAAATATTACTGCTCTGCTCTATACATAATATGTAAATATTTAAGTATTCAGCCCTTTTTAGCATCCCACTGCTGGGCACGGGCCTCCCTTCAATAGTAGGGGGATCAGCCCATAGTCCACCACACTTGCCCAGTGCGGGTTGGCGGACTTTACATGCCTTTCGAAAATTTCCTACGTTTTCTTAGATATGCAGGTTTCCTCACGATATTTTCCTTCATCGTAAGACAAGTGGTAATTTTGTTAGAAATAATTCACACATGAAAATATCAGAGGTGGTAGGCCCGGGATTTGAACCCGCTTCACTCGGTTTCCCAAGCGAGCGCGTTACCACTGGGCTACCACTGCCTTATAAATATATATTATAATTAAATATACATAAACGCTATGAAATGTAAAATTGTTCAACACATCCACTAATTAGTTAATAATGTGCTGAAATCTTGAATATATTATTAATTCGAATCACAATCGTTATTCGAACAATGAGCTATTATTTTACTAAACCAATTTTGTTTTGTATGAATATGAAGTTCTGTTTAAGTTAAACTAAGAAGTTATTGTAGAATAGTTGAACGAAAGAAAATATTGTATTTGATAGATTGCAAAAATGTAAAATCCGCTACTAATATTATGTACGCGTTATTAAGCGTATATAGACATTTATTATTGTAATTTTTTAAATGTATATAGATCGAAATTATATATATTATGTAATTTCAATCATATAGATTGTATTATATTATTTATTATTTGATTATGAAAATTTGGGACCATGTGATATATTATTATTAATAAAATAAATGAAGATAAAAACCCCTTGTAATTAGGTACTATTTACCTATACTTTTATTTTATCCTTTTATTTTAACTCGTCTGTATTCATTTATAATGTACTAGCGACTCACCCTCGCTTCGCTCGGGTTCGTCCCTAGTTACGTTTCACTGCTGAACTGAGCTAAACGTTGATAAGTCAGCCTGTGAGTCGCGAGTAGTGAATAAAAATAGTAATTGCGAGTGTACCTTAGGTGATAGACGTATAATATTGCGAACTTCCCTGTATAACTTTTTAAGACCTACAATTTTCTAGTACATTGTTTTGATTTATCTCTTAAGGTTCAGCCAGCGTTAGCCATATAAACTTCTAAGGACGACTCGATAGAACCAGTCATTGCGTTTTCCCGCGGGAACGAAAAACGTGCCTGTAGTAAAAGGTATCCTAAATGTTGACTCGAGTGATAAGCTATCACTATACAAAATTTAATTGAAATCGGTTCAGTACTTTTTGCGTGAAACGCGCACATCGATTTAACTATGTTAGTTTTGCTATAGGTATAGATAAGAATAGGTATTGCGAGTGTACCTTGAGAGATAGACATATACTGTTGTAGATATTTCTGTTGGCCTTTTCAAGATCTATAATTTTTTAGTACATTGTTTTGATGTATGTCTTTAGGTTTAGCCAGCGGAGGGTTCCTAAGGAGGACTCGATAAAACCAGTTATTGCGATTTCCCGCGGGAAACAAAGATTTTCCAAAAGTAAAAGTTATCCTAAATGTTGACCCGAGTAATAAGTTATCAGTTCACAAAATTTCGTTGAAATCGGTTCATTACTTTTTGCGTGAAACGCGTACAGACAAACAGACAAACAGACAAACAGACAAAAAGACAAACAGACAAACAGACAAAAAAATTAATAACTATTGTTTTGGGGTCTATATCGTATACATAATACGTTACAGTCATTGTTTTTAAAAAATATTTCATGTACAGATTTCGCTAAGTTACTGCTTTATTATAGTATAGATAACGTACTCGTATAAGAAAACAGTAATATCATTTAATAAAAATAGTTATAGCGAGTGTACTTTAGGAGATAGACATATACCGTTGAGAACTTTTCTGTAGAACTTTTTAAGACCTATAATTTTCTAGTACATTGTTTTGATTTATCTCTTAAGGTTCAGCCAGCGTTAGCCATATAAACTTCTAAGGACGACTCGATAGAACCAGTCATTGCGTTTTCCCGCGGGAACGAAAAACGTGCCTGTAGTAAAAGGTATCCTAAATGTTGACTCGAGTGATAAGCTATCACTATACAAAATTTAATTGAAATCGGTTCAGTACTTTTTGCGTGAAACGCGCACATCGATTTAACTATGTTAGTTTTGCTATAGGTATAGATAAGAATAGGTATTGCGAGTGTACCTTGAGAGATAGACATATACTGTTGTAGATATTTCTGTTGGCCTTTTCAAGATCTATAATTTTTTAGTACATTGTTTTGATGTATGTCTTTAGGTTTAGCCAGCGGAGGGTTCCTAAGGAGGACTCGATAAAACCAGTTATTGCGATTTCCCGCGGGAAACAAAGATTTTCCAAAAGTAAAAGTTATCCTAAATGTTGACCCGAGTAATAAGTTATCAGTTCACAAAATTTCGTTGAAATCGGTTCATTACTTTTTGCGTGAAACGCGTACAGACAAACAGACAAACAGACAAACAGACAAAAAGACAAACAGACAAACAGACAAAAAAATTAATAACTATTGTTTTGGGGTCTATATCGTATACATAATACGTTACAGTCATTGTTTTTAAAAAATATTTCATGTACAGATTTCGCTAAGTTACTGCTTTATTATAGTATAGATTATAAGCCATTTATTATAGTTGTCTGTTTAATTTATTTTTTTAATTCAAATATTAAAATTCAATTTTGAAGAAATATTAAGTTACTACATTTTCATATAAATGACAATTACGATTTCGTCTGCGAATATAAAGTTAAATTTAAAAAAGAAAATTACTCATGTAGTAAATTGTAAAGTTTTGGTACAAAACAGATGGCTAATTGGAAGGAAAACATTAAGAAAATAGGCTACTTCAGCTTAAGTTTTCAATTACTCAACGTACAACGACGAAAATAAACTTCTCATTGTTAATTGTTTTTTTATCGTACATTTATCATTTTAATATTTCTGACAAAAGAATGTTACTTTACGAAAGAATTAAAATTTGTAATATTATTGTAAAACAATTAAAAACTTTTCCTCTCGTTAGTACCTGGGCGACCGAGCTTCCCTCGGAGTTTTCTTTTGTTATATCGTATTTTTTAGATAAAAAGAAACTAAAAACTTGAATAAATACAAAAAAAAACAAAGTAAACAGTTTGTAACCGATCGAGATTCGAACTCAGACACCTGTAATTTATAACCTTGCACCTTGGTCGCTTGACTACGATGCTTATACCTAAGTGTAAGAAATTATCAACCATATTCTGCGTGGAATAATACGAAAGAAAACCAAATGAAAACTCGAAAATACGCGTTTTTTCACATATAAGACTAATCTAGATCAATTTTTCGCCCTCGAAACATCCTACACACCGAATTTCAGCGAAATCGTTAGAGCCGTTTCTGAGATCGCCGGTATAAATAAATATATAAATACCTAAATATACAAAAATTGGTCGTTTATTTCCCCCAAAATGTCAAATATATTCGTCGTCATACTTTTCCTGCCTGCCTGGTACCTGTGAAGAGGAACACCACAGAGGTTGTACGATGGCGCTCGATGTCTTCGACTAAACTAGCGGCGCGTAATATATCTGCAGTGGATACGGGATCTTGTTAATTTTAGTTATGTGGGTAGTTACATTTCTTTTAAGATTCTCAACAGTTAAGATGCTTTAATAACCTGTTCCAGATAGATAATTATATTTGTCGGAAAAAATATATTATATAATTTATATCATTATTAAAAGGTATAGATTGAAATAATCTTTCGAACTACAAAACCGATTCTAAAACTTTTATAACCAACAGAAAGATTCAATATCTGATGGATATATTAGGCTATTTTCATCTGACTTGAACAATTTGAGCTGCAGTTTTATGAACGGAACAGAAGTGGAAGCTGGAAGGTGAAAAATGTTTATTGCCATAAAATTTCACTGTTATTTATAATGTATCAATTCCTATGTCAGATTTCTATGGGAAATGTAAATTCATTTTGGCATAAGAATTTTATGTATTATGTAGATACTTTCAAACAGCATTAAATGAAATTAAATGGCTGTTTTGAATTTCTACTATTATCACCTTAAGGTTTAGGGAAAAAAGAATTCTAAATACTTTTAAGTTAAATTTCTTTATTACATTATAATGATTCCAATAAAGTTTCAGAAACAAATGTTAATATGGAAAATTATAAAAATAAATAAATAAATATAAATATGTTTGGGCATTAAAACTCAGTACCATCTGGTTCCATGGTAAGTTACGAGGCTTGTGTTATGGATACCATATAGTTGATACACTACACATATATAACTTTAAATACATACATATTATAAATGTATGAACTCATGACTGAAGTACAAACATTCGTGTTCATCACACAAATGAATGCTCCCAGCGGGATTCGAACCCGCGACCGCTGGCACAGCACTACAAACTGAGCCCAACGTGTCGTCATCATTCATTCCCATGATGCAAGGTCCACCCTGCAACAAAGACAGCCGAATGATACATTCCTTAATATGACTGAATGTAAAGGTGTGTTTGTTAATATATTCACTTTTAAGACAGAAATTGAGCAACAGATCACAAATGCTTTTTGTTTTTGAGCGCATATTCTTTAATTTTTACATTAAACAACAAATATCTGGTGAGTACGCGTATTGTTAAGCAAATCAAGGACGAGCCACTAATCAAAATAAGCAAAGGAATTAAAAAATACATTAAAAAAATGTGAGGTTTTTATTATTTGGGCCTGGGATTTCTTTTTAATTTTACACAAAATATAGCTATTCATATCAAAAACAAAGAAAACGTACATAATATAATGGTCTTGTTAATTTATGGAGAGCTTGTCTATACCATAATTGCTTTTCTTGGTAATGACAGGCTTTTATCGTTTTCATCTTAATTGTTGGCATCATATTTGATCGTCGCTCGCAAAGAATATGCTCTGCAGGGGAAAGGAAAGCTAGCTTTAGCTAGCTCATTTAATGTCTTGTTTAAAAGTTTGTTGAAATCTCTTATGAATGAATAACTTCTTTTGATTTCTTTCTCTGAAGTTAATATAAAACTATTTACGTAAAAATGTAAACCTACTTGAAAACACTAAAAATATTTTTTTTTATTTAGTAAAGCCTTAAATAACCTATTTTATCAAATATTTTTTTGTTAATAATTAACTTTTTCTTATAATTTCACTTTGACTGTTTGTCCGACTATCCGTCTGTCCGTATGTCACTGTCATTTTACTCGATGCAGCTGATATTATAAAGCTGAAATTTTGTAGGTAGATGTTTCAGTTGAACTTGTAGAAAATTATAAAAAATAAAAAAAAAGGTAACTGAGGGTTTAAAAAAAATTGAATGTATATACAATATACATACATACATACATAGAGTATAAGTTTATAAATATAAATAGTAACCCACTACAAGCTGATCCAAGCGTGTCATCATTTAAAAATATCGTATAGATGTTTTTAAAGGTTTTTTTTTATTTAAGCCTAAAAGCTATTATAATAGCTATTACAACTATATAATTGCTATGTTCGCAGTAAGCTCGAATATTGCTGCCCTGTTTGATCATCTGTCTACAATGTTCATAGTAATAAAATTGAAAAATTTAAAAGGTCACCAACAGAAAATTACGACACCTCGAATTTCGAGTTGGTCCTAAGTCAAGAGCGTACCAAGAGAAACTGAATCGGTTCAAACTCCACTCTTTACAAGACCGAAGAGTGTTGTTATAGATGTTATTTCTTCATAAGGTTTTCAATGATGAGGTTGATAATAGTACTCTGATTGAAAAATTAAATATTAACGTACCGTCAGTGATACCACGATATCAAAAACCATTGCTTAGCACCAAAGCTTACAAAAGCAACTTAGGCAAGAATTCTCCAATAGCGAAGCTTCAACCTACTTACAAACTTTGACGAATTTAATTTGTAACTTAGACGTTGCCCACGATACATCTAATATTTTACATAATAAAATAAGTAACTTTATGACTCAGTGTGATAATAGAAATTTTGGTTTTTGTTAGTGATTGATTCTTTTATTTTATTAATTTACTTTATTCGACTACTCAATTTAGTTTACATTTCATAATTTGTTCCCATTGTATGGCATTCATGATTATTTTCGTTTTTGTGATATTTGTCTTTGTGTAATAAAAACATAATCAATTAAGCTTATGAGTACACAATCTTTTTTTTTTGCTTTTATCTAATATCGTTGATGATGCATGCTGTGATTGCCTGTAAGTAGAAGAGCATGTAATTAATGTACGAGTACTAATAGCATATTTTATATTATCATGTAATATAGTTTTTTAACTATCCCACGGGAACTCTTTAATATTTCGGGATGAAAAGTATCTAAGAAGTTGACCGGGAATATAAGGTACCACCATGCAAAATTTCATTTAATCGGTCCAGCAGATTCGGCCCGTACAAACAGACAAACAGACAGAGAAACAAAAAAATTGAAAAAAATCTGGATTTGTTCTATGGCTCTTCTTACATCCCCCTGACTTGGTTTTTAGCATTTTCTATGTACAGACATTCGACCTCTACAGTTTTATTATAGTATAGATTTTAGCAGCTATAAAACTTTCTAAAAGGCACACACAATTTAATTTTTGTAGTAAATTTTGGTTCTACATCGTATTGTTAGGTCATCAAACTTTTAATTGAGGTATACAAGGTTTAATTAAGATTAACCTTAATTTTTTTTTTTTAGATTAAGGAATTAACCGCGTCAGTGACTATGCACTACATCATATTACGAGTAATATCATGTACATATATCTACGAATATATGTTGGTGTTGTCATGTTACTCATAACATGAACATATTCTCAAATATACATAATATTATATAACATGTTATAGAAATTCTGACGAAATATGAGTACCTGCGTCTACGTTTAACATAAAACGCCTACTAGTAACACTTATTAAAATTCAGAATAGAGCTCCGTGTTATAATATACTGAATATACTGTTATTTACAAAACTTCCCTGTGACACACGTACGTAACAGATAGTTTAATAAAGCCATTTATTTTGTCAAGTCATAATATGATTTTTATGTTTCTTCCGCTCGTTTTCTAGAATGTCTCATAGTGTCACATAATATTTTATAAATATTGTTGTGTAGCTGTGATTAGAACGCAGACCGCGCTTATCTTAGGCACAGATTATATAATACTATACTAGTATCTTAGGTATATTTATGCATTATTAAAATGCATCTTAAAACTCATGTGTTACATACTTTATATCTATTATGTATTTATTAATCGAATTTTATTAATGTATATGTATACATTACTACCATATATGTATGTACATTTATACATATTAGTGATGTAACGAATGTTCGATTTTTCAAATTCGCGAATACGAATGCGTATGCGAATGGTGACTTTTAAACACAGCGCTCTCAAAATGTAAAACAGACAGGTTTGACATTTCGTGTCGGCCATATTTAAACCGAACATAGTCGAGCCGATACAGTTTGAATGAACGAAGTTAGTCACATAAAGTTCGTTCGAAAAGATTTGTTGTGATTTGAGGTTAGTTTAATATTATTGCATTTGTCAAATTTATCTAATACCTAGCCAAATTGACACAGTGATATAAAACATGAGTAAAGCACAGTTTTATTATCATTCCATATCCGTTTATTCCATATATAATTTCCTTTTTGTTTGTCAAATACCTTCGCCAAGCATTCACATCGTTTCTTGCGAATAAGAATGCGAATGTCAAAAAATACGCGAATATTCGCCAATGCGAATGCGAATATTCGTTACATCACTAATACATATATGATCAAAATAATTAATACATTGCCATAAATTTCTTCTAACATTGTTTTTGCTTTCAAAAATTATAAATGCAAAAGGGTTTGGAGGTTTTTCCTGTTTTCTTCTTGCATCAATGAAGCAGAGAACGAAAGAGACCAGAAGAGAAATGTGGACTACTTTTTTTTCTGTATACCTATTAAAGATCTAAAGAGTTACTGAATTTTTAACTGACTTCCAAAAAAGAGGAGGTTCTAAATATTTGTATGTTTTTTTATGTATGCTCACCGATTTTTCGGCTAGACCACTTTTAATAGTTTAAGTTGTAATCTATTTACAGATCTTGATGAGGTCCCATAAAATTTTCTTTAAATTTTAGTAATACTGTTTTCGAGAAAATGAGAAGAAAGAGTTTTTTAGTTTGTTAGTCTTCATATAAAAATTGACATCAAGTAATGCTTTAAAATACTTAATGAAAAAATTAACACACGCAAATCAACCTACCTACGAAAATCGTAGTGACGACTATGTCACTACGATTTTCGTAGGTTCCCTTCGATTTCTCTGGGACGCCATTATCAGATCCTGATTTCCTTATCATGGTACCACCCTTGGGATATCTCCTTTCCAACAAAAAAAAGAATCATCAAAATTGGTTCATAAACGACGAAGTAATCCGCGAACACACATAAAAAATTATATATATATATATATATAATATATATATATATATATATATATATATATATATATATATATATATATATATATATATCTATATATAATTTATATTATATCAATTCGACCGTATATATATATGTATATATACGGTCGAATTGAGAACCTCTTCCTGTTTGGAAGTCGGTTGAAAAGCGCACTTGTTGAGTTTATCCCGGCGATGCTCTACTTAGTAGAACTGCCTTCCGAGCTAAGGTGGCTTACTATTGTTAAATTAAATTGACAATTCAAAAGTGCTTGTATAAATCTAATTCAATATAGTTAATTTTTATTTCATCATTCACATTTTTTTAACTTTCTAAGGGGCCCCAAAATTGTTGTGTACCCGACGCGACGGCCCCTGCGTGGCTTAAGATGGCCTTGGTTGTGACCGAAAATTGGTTACATCTTCCTAACTGAATTATTAACCATTATATCAGTCCCTTTCAAAAAGTTGTAAAAGGACGGACCTAAATAACATGGGGGAGTGTCAAAGTATCTTATTGTCAACTAGCAGAACCCGCGGCTTCGCCCGCGATCAAACTGCGAAAAACATAAACTGTTTCGCAATACATACTTTATAGCTTGCAAAAATATGTATGAGATGTTAAGCGTATATTCTGTAAATTTTACTCTATTTTATATCCCACACTTGAGCCATGTTACTCTATTTAAATATATTCAACAACTCAAACTTCACTGCCCAGTTTTACCGACTTAGGGGCTGAATTTAAAAAAAAAATCTTCAATACATGTTTATTTAATTGTATTGAAGAGCAATAATACCAAGTTTCAAGTAATTCTGATCATAAAGATTTTTTTCCCTACAGCACAACCCCGTTTTATCCTTTTAAGGGATGAATTTCGAAAAAAAAAAGATATTTGTATTGTTTTAGTTTTCATTTTAAAGTTAAATACCATTCTCCGTGCATCAATTACAGAGTTTCATACAAACTTTCATCCCCTATTTGACAGCCTTATGGGATGAATTTCAAAAAATGCTAAAATACATATTTATTTAATTATATTGAAGAGCATTAATACTAAGTTTCAAGTAATTCTGATCATAAATAATTGTTTGCCCATATAAACTTCATTACCCCTTTTTACCATTTTAAGGGATGAATTTCGAAAAAAACCTAATACATATATTTCTTATTTTTCATCTTAAAGTTAAATACTACTTTTCGCATTTCGTGTTAAGAATTACAGAGTTACATACAATTTTTTATCCCCTATTTTACCCCTTTAGGGGATGAATTTTGAAAAATCCTTTCTTAGCGGATACCTACATTATATAAGGAATGTGTCCTCTAAATTTCACGTTTCTACGACCAGCGGCTTAAGCTGTGCGTTGATCGATCAGTCAGTCAGGACAAAGCATTTTATGTATATAATAGATAATAGATTAATGTAGTTTCATTGTCAATTAATGTAGTTTCAACTTCAAAAGGAGAGTTAATGTCTGTACTGGTTAATAGTAGATCTCGCATATATCTCAACTTGGTAATAGCATGCGGTTAAGCCGAGTTCAATTGGCGTGTTCGCAAATTGTCAGTGGGTGTAACGATGTAGTCGACCGTTTCCTAACATCGAAGATCTAAATTGTGTTCAGCTACATGTTACTCGGTTACTTATTGACCCAATCTAATTTAATTGAAGCGAAAACTTTAGGTTGGCTAAAGGTTTGAAGTCACGTCTTTTAATAGAAATCAAATCACAGTGAGATATATGAAATGTTAAGTTTTACTAAAAAATGTTACGCCTATGGTTAAATCCATTGACTTAGTATTTCTAACAAACAGTCTTATTCGCCTGACGAGTCTCGGGATTGGCACATAAAAACTCATGCTGTTGTAGAAAGTGATTAATTTCATTATTTTGACTGTTATCATGTAGATCTTTCAGAAATTAAAACACTTTCTTACTTAGAATTAAGCATTTTAGTTTATTATATTTAAAGAAGACAAAATATATTTTTTAGATTTCAATGAATTTTAAGTAAAAGTATATACCTATATTAAAAGTTTCTTTTTACTATGTAGGTATTAAGTATGTCTATATAATTTTACAATAAAATATCGTGTAGTTTATTTTGTGTTTACATTTTGTAGCACTTTCTTATGTACGAAGACTTTTTATTATATTAAAGTGCCGAGTCTTTTTAAATGAATATGACTTACTGCACCAATTTCCCTTTACCGTGACATAAGTGTAGTAATTAATGAGTAGGTATAAATGAAATGTTACACTTTAAGGAAAATAAAATTAGTTATTAAGTCTCAGACTTTATAGTTAATAACACTTTATAAAGTGTTATAATATCTGAATTTCCTTTAGTACTTGTTCAACGGATGTAAATAGTATTAAGCATAAGTTTTAAGTCAACTTTGCTTCACTAAGTAATTAGTAGAAGCAAAGACTTATAGTTCAAGAATATTAATTACAGGGTTTTAAATGAATTTGATAAAATTTAAAATATAGGTATTTCATTTATTGAAACAGTCTTTTAGTAGATTCTTATATCAATTCTTTCAATTTTTATATTCATAGATGACAACGCTCTAGGTATTTGAACAATTTTCGTACGCATTTTTTTGTAAAACCTTTGGTTTAGTAGGGGAAGGCGGGTTTGGTTCTAACATTTTCTCTATTTTGACTTATATTTCCAAATTTAACGAACATTTTTGTTTTGTCTTTTATTTATATTATAGATTATTTATTCAGCTTTAATTTTAGAAACTAAAAGTAATGGTTAAGTAAGTACTGTCAAGATGACAGTTATCAAAAGCAAAAAAGGCGTTTGTTAATACAAGCCCTGTGTCTGTTGTGGGTATTAACATTCACGAGTTAAGTATTAACAAAACTAATTAATAGAAAATACCAAAAATTTTTATGAAAATCTTTTAATAAATACAAGTTTAAGCAAATCAATATATTTATCCCAATTATTGAAACGGTACTCTTTATAAGTCTTACAAGTTTTCCATCTTTACTTAAAATTATGACCACATGTTTAAGTCTAAATATCTAAATATTAATTAAATAATTTAAGTTTAATATTATATAAAATTACGTATGTTCTAATAGTTATGAGACAGTTTAAGTAATAGGAACATAGTTAAATCTGTCAAGTTTAATCCAATTTGTACTTAAAATATGGCAATGCAACATAATACTAGCTAAAAATGCAACAAAAGCTTTTCTAGCGATAATTATACAGATTTTTCATCACAATCTTCAACTGAGATAACCATTGAGACATGTGTAACTATTAGGATCATATCTACTACAAATAATATGAGCCCATCTTTTGCATACTATACACTGAATCCAGCCAAGACTAAATGTATCTTCTTCATATAGCTCCGCATATACTAAGCAGCTTTTTTAACCTTCTCTACTTTCCCAGTTTTTCACCCTTTCCTTCTCCCTTTTCCTTATCAATCGTTTCTTTCTAAATAGTTTTTTTTTTCATTAGTCTCTTTCTGTAAATTCAAATTGTTACTAAATTGTTAATACCTGCCCTAACGTGGGGGTAGGTATTAACAAGTTATTATTTACCCCACTGTTTTTATTACTTTTAGCCCCAAGGTCACTTTTTCTACGTAATTAATTATAGAAAGTAATCTAATATCAATTCCTACTAATACAAACTACAGATAGGTACTACAGTATTATCAATAAAATAGAGATTAATACAGTACAAAATTGAATTCAATTGAGTGAATAACTAAGGCTTCAGTAAAAATTTAGCAAAACACTGAAAGCTTATTTACCGGAGTCACTGTGTCCAACACTTCTCAGCGACAGCCGGCTGGCGATTGACAAGTCGTGACCTGTTCGGCGGCGTATACTAATGTTTCTAACCGAGTATCATAAGTCTTATACTTAAACTTTAGCAGTTATAAGCTTGTTAATTCTTACCCCCGTTAGAACCAACCCCGCCCTCCCCTATACGAGACAATTAATTGTTTAAGTTACGTGAATGGGGATCTTGTTTTTAGAATAAAACCTTTTTACTAAATACTGACTTTTTCTAGTATAGTATATACATATTTTTCTAGCAATAAAATTTTTCATTGACTTTTTATTTTAGGATCATAAGATTAAGCGAAGTATTGAGGAATGATTTGATGAAGATTTTTTAGTAAGTTGTCGTACCTATACTATATTATAAAAAAGAAAGATTTATTGTTTGTTTGTACCGAATAGGCTTCGAAACTACTAAGCCGATTTTAATAAAATTTGGTAAGGAGATAGTTTGAGACCCTGGCAAGGACATAGGTTTGTTTTTATCCCGGAAATCATCCCTCAAGGGGGTGAAAATGGGGAAGAAAGTGTGTATCGGGAAGCAACCTAAATTTTAATCTACTTAATTTTAATCTGACCTAACCTTATCTAACCTGATCTAACCTTAATTTTAATCTACTTTTTATTGTCTTATTTTCTAATACGATTTAAATTTTGTAACTATATGAAGAATGGATGACAATACAATAATTTGAAATCATCAAGATAATCTCAAGATTGCACTATGGGGCTAGTAGAAAAATGAAATTTTCCATGGCATACCAACGAAACCTTCGAGACTGAATTCATTTTATTGTTTTTACGAGTTACATACATTATAGTTTGTTAAAAGCATGAATTTTCTACTAAATTTTATTATGATCTGTTGTCTTAAACAAGAAAGTAAGAATATGCTTAAGTTTTCTTAGCTATATTTTCCATATATGTCGATTTAAAAGGAATCCTCGTGCTATATGATGAGAGCACGTACTGTAGAAGAATTAATATATCTCTGAATTTTGAAATCAATTTTGTATAAAATATTTAAAAAATGAAAGCTAGGTATATTTTTAATTTCAAATCTAAGAAAATATAATACTATCATAGATGCATTCTGCTTATATGGGTACTTATCAAGGAATATTGTCTACAAAAAATTACTTACAAATGTAGGTATATAAAATAAATATATACGCAAAGATGTACAAATACTCCTTAAGGGAACTTGACAAATCAGCAGTCACAAATTGTGTGTCACATTTATATGGATTTATTTTATTATCGTGAAAAAGTTAGACTAAGAGTTGATACCTACTCGAATAATTGTAAAATTTTGTATAAAATTATCTAAAACTTTTCTCATATCCGCAACTTCCTTAGCGTGACAAACGACAAACACTGAAAAATTAAAAAGGAATAAGTTTCATGTAAAGCTCCATCTCTATTATCCCCTAAAGAGGATGTTTTCAAAAGACTTACCTCTATATTATGCAAATAATCGTTTGACAAAATTTCATGATCCTGGGCTTAGTAGATTTCGACATTAATGAGCTTTTATATGTTTATAAGTAATTCGTAAATACTTTAAATGCATATTTCATACAATTTTATAAAAAATACAAAAAATTAAATGTATTTATTATAATTTGAACATACGCAATAAGAAGTTAAATTGCATTAGGTACTTCCTTTTATACAAATAGTAGAACTAGCGGCACACCCTCGCTTCGCTCGGGTTCGCCTCTAGGAAAACAAAAACAAACCTATCCTACGGGAACCGTACTTTTTTCCTGGATAAAAAGTAGCCTATGTGTTATTCCAGACTATAATCTATGTCTGTGCCAAATTTCTTCCAGATCCGTTGAGGCGTTCTGGCGTGAAAGAGTAACAAACATACATCCATACATCCGTACTCACAAACTTTCACATTTATAATATTAGTATAGATGTTCGACGTGATTCTTTAAATTGGCATAACTTTTTTATTTATGAACCGATTGACATAAAACAAACACTAGGTAAGTGTTAAGTGAAGCTTACCACAATATATTCATAAAAACTACATCTAAATCGGATAAACCGTGTATGAGATTAGCGTGCACAAACGCACAGACAAACAGACAAATAGACAAAAATTCTAACTATTATTGTTTTGGGTGCTATTTGCGTTGATAAAGGTCCCAATAATAATTTTTCTCATATATCTTCCATGTACAGACAGCGGTCCGTTATATTTTTATTATATGTATTGTTAAATCAGAATCAGCACTGACCATTACGTAAGATAGATTTATAACGTAAAATCCTTTTATATTTTTTCGGTGAAAGCTTACAATAATATTATTTTTATATTAAATTTTATATGTATGTTGTATACATAAATATGCTATTCATATTGTTAGTTCAAAATATCATAAAATTTTCATGATTAGCTCTTGGACTACGTTATAAATTGGAACTTATTTAAATTCTTCCCCATATTTGCATCTTACGTTTTCATGGCTTTGTAACAGTACTATCTGCGGTGAAAACAATTTATTTGGCTTTATAAAATATCTAGTATTTTTATATAACACATAGATAGTGCTTTTGAGAATACAACAATGAAATGGTTATTTTTTTTAATTAGAATCTGAAAATGGTAAAAAATCCTCAACATGTATGCGTTTGAATCTAAACATGTGGGTCAAGCGTAAATGCGTACCACGTAATACATATGTTTGAGTTACATATTTACCAATAAAGTGGGACACTATGTCATTATCCTTACCGCAATTCCGACTCACATTTAGTCATTTTTTATTACTTGTATGTATTAGATATTATGATGTTCTCATCTTATTTGATCCTACGGTTCTATGGAATTGCCTTTCAATTTGTAGAAAAAAAAAATCGACTATTCTTTTAATTAAAAGAAATCTTTTAAATGTTTTTATGTCCATATATTTTTGACTGACTTAAAAAATATTATATTTATAAAGAAAAATTATTATTATTTTTTTATGTTTGTCATGATTTTGAAATTAGCATATTTTTATTTATTAATAATTATAAAGAAAGTTATTTGACTTCCTTAGGCATTGTATTTTACCATTTACCAAGATTTTATATTTATAATTTTTACCGGAAATGAGTAGTCTTGTGAACTTAGCGCCAACAAATACATTGAGTTAACTAATTATTAAAAAGGTGGATATTTCTTGTTGGAGAAGCTCTGGAGGAGTAACATTTTAAAATAAGTTAAGGACAAGTTATAAATTAAATAATTTAAAGTATTAACCATATTGTAAGTCAAGTTTAAATCATCAGTAAAAAGTAATTTATAGTAAATTAAAGAAATAAACTTCGGAGGTGCTGGTTTATTGAACGTTATAGTGATTATTTATTTCTGAACAAGTTTTTAAATTTTGAAATTATCACGACGTAAAATTTTTTTATTGAAAGGTTTACCATATTTATTAAGCAATCCTTTTAAGAAATGTTTATTCATAAGCATTTTATACAAAATACATTTCTTCCGGTAAGAAAATGAATTAAGGACAACTTTACTCTTGATCTTAGATTGTTAGTAACATAAGCTATAAAATAGTTTTTTTACCATTCTACCTTATACTTCATTTCATTCGAAAGAAGATTTGCAATAATTACACCGGGATCGCATGCTCAATTGAATATGTTGGGACATTAACACACGGCACTATCTAGTTCCATGGTAAGCTACGAGGCCTGTGTTATGGAAACCAGATAGTTGATACACTACACATATATTGACTTTAAATACATACATATTATAAATATAAACACCCATGACTGGAGTACAAATATTTATGCTCATTACACAAATTAATGCCCCCAGCGGGACTGAACCCGCGATCGTTGACATAGCAAGTACTACAAACTACAAACTGAGCAAAACGTGTCGTCAGCAAAATCTACTCCAAACATCAGATTTTACTGCAAACATAATTTATTTCCTTCGGGGCTTTTATCTTTTCTAAATAATCGAAAAATATTTTATAAGAACTATAAAAAATTTGCAACTTTATAGAGTGAGTAAATTATTTAAATTATACTAAAAATTGGGGTTTAACCTGGAAAGGCTTACATGGAAATTATTTCATTTATTATGTGATTCTATTTTATAATCTATACAGTGTAATTTCGTAATTTTTTTCTTAAACGTTTAATCCTAATACATATTTAAAAACTACATATGTAGCATTCTTTATGTACTAGATATACGTTACTATAAAGAGGATTTAACTTGTGTCTAAACAACCTACAAAAACCACGGTCGAGTCATGTCACGTGCAGCCTGTGACAAAGCTTTCAGTTGCAAACACTTTTGATGTTGAGCTTTAATTACGGAGTGAATAACGAAACCTTATTTGTAAAAATGTCTACTTTTTAATTCAGTTCCTTTGATAGTCGTTACAATATAATGATATTTTTTAAAATTAATAATTGATTGATGGAAAATAAATAGTGTCATGTCTAAGTTGTCTCAGAAAAGTAAATGAAATTTAATGTGTAAAAGTAATACGGATATTAGTAGATAAGCTTAAAACAAAATCTATACTAATATTATAAAGCTGAAAAGTTTGTTTGTTTGTTTGGTTGAACGCGCTAATCTCAGGAACTACTAATCCGATTTGAAAAATTCTTTTTGCATTAGGTAGCCCGTTAACTTAGGAAAGCTATAGGCTATATATCATCCCGGAAAAAATGTACGGTTCTCATGGGATAGATTTGTTTTTGTCTAGGGACGAACTCGAAGCGAAGCGAGGGCGAGTCGCTAGTTAAATATAAAATGTCAACTAAATTGAACATGTTTTTACGTGTTACGTGTCTCACCAACAGTCTGAAGTACTCATAATGTAGGTGAGTATTTTTATAGTATAGCAAGTTCTAGGAATCACTAAATTATACCACAATTATTGAGACATGTTCTCAGAAAATGTTATCTTTTACAAGCAAAATTATTTTTTATTTTGTTCCGAGTAAACACTCTCATTAAATTAATAATTAATTCTATGTGTGCATAATGCATATAGTAATTTTTGACTCGTGGATGTGAAACTCGCGTATCTGCTTTATATATTATGAAATGTATATAAGAAGTCTTTGCTTGAAGTTTTAACTTATGTAGGTACATTATTTTACTTCCGTCGGATACATGACTTCGAAAGACTGAATAGAGTTATTATTTCATTCACGGCAAGTGGGTTCCACTGATAATATTTCTTAAATAAACGATTTAAAAAATATTTAATGTATAGTTTAGAAATGCGATAGTTAGGCATCTGATAACTTCAAATAAAGAAAAACCTATAGGCATGAATTTCGATAACATCATCATGGAATTTAAACATACACAAGCACACGCGCGCGCGCACGCACACACACACACACAAGCGCACACACTCACACACACACACACACAAGCGCACACACTCACACAGACACACACACACACACACACGCGCGCGCCACACACACACACACACGCACACGCACACGCACACGCACACGCACACGCACACGCACACGCACACGCACACGCACACGCACACGCACACGCACACGCAAACGCAAACGCATACACACACGCACGCACAAGCACACGCACACGCACACGCACACGCACGCACACACGCACACGCACGCACACACGCACACGCACACGCACGCACACACGCACATGCACACACACACGCACACACGTACGCTAACGCACACGCACACACACACACACACACACACGCGCGCGCGCGCGCTACTTAACGTCTAACTAGCATGTGTTATTACAGGACCTACCTATCTGTGTACTAAATTTCATCCAAATGCATCTAAACTATTTCAGATATTTCACATACAAACTTTTGCATTTACAATAGCAGTCTGATAAGTTTCTGTCGGTATTGGTCTTCATTGTCCGACACGGTCTGAATGGAACATTCACTGGCCGCTTCCCTTGCCCGACCTACCAAGTAATGTGTGTAATTAGCATACCTATATAGAGTCGATTTTCAATTCTTTTATATCAACCTAAGAAACAAGTCTATTTTTTATAAATTGGTATGATATCAAAAATTATACCGACTTAAAATTTTAAGCTACAATTAATTTTTCTTTCTTTAGGAATGAATTTTTCTTAATTTTTATGGGACCACCCATGATATAGTTTTAAAAAAAAACATGAAAAAGAGATTCGATAAAGAAGTATAGCCTAATTATTAATATAAATATCGCGTAACATACAAAAAATACAGCCAAATTCGGTGCCTTCTTCTTTTTGAAATCGGTTAATAAGAAATCAAAAACTATTTTATTGTAAAATTATGTGTGAAAGTTATTTCCTATACCAAGTCCGAACAACCGCAACGTCTGGGTTAGCGTAATAATTCAGCGTGCGAACCCTCCAATAATAAATGTTACCAACATTTGTTTTATAATTGCTTTTATTTCTCTTATATACATATGTAGCTTATAAAAATACGTATGTTATAGCATCAAAGGTTTTATGATTGTTTCGAGTAATATTTTATTGAAATATTTATTATTGTTATTAGTCTCAGTACATTTTCTTTATATTATTAAAAGAAATAAGTAATTGTTTGTTTTATTTTATTTTATTGCTATATGTAGGCATTACGCAGTAGAAGCTGTTGCCTGAGGCATTGCGTGTACGTACTTTATTGGTATTTACCAAATTGCAAGTAAAATCACGAAAAATATTTTTTATTATATATATGTACTTTTTACCACGTAAGGCACGAAGTTTTGAATGGAATCTCTATGTTTACCACTTCGAAAATGATGTTTAACCTTTTTTTATAAATGGATATTAAAAAATATATATGTATATGCGAATGACATTATGATTCTATGACACAGCGATTGATATTTATACACACTGTACACATGTCATTTCAAAAAAAAAATTGGTTTCTATTCCTAAACGATTGTAAAATGTCATCTTATCTAAGCCCGCAGTATTGGTGTTATAAATATTAATTAATATTTAAACATATAATATGATGTCCTCCTGACTGGCGGGCAATCTCACTGATTATGAGACTAGCCATGCGCACAAGACATATTACAGTGCACAAACGTGCAGACACTCCGGGCTACTACTGAGAATATCTCTATAGTAGAAAAAACTTAGTAATTAAACTGAGCTCAACTTGGGACTCGAACCCAGGAGCTCCGGATCTGCAGCCGTACATGTTAGCTACTAGATCAATGAGTCAGTACATATTATACCTATAGAATGTACAATATTATGTACAATATTATGAGTGCGCTACTTGTCATATAGGCAATAATCTAACCGCACCATGGAAATGACGGCTAATTGGAAACAGATAACTGTTGAATTACAGCGGTGTAATTGCCAGCTTATCTCCCTGTTAAAGTTTTTACTACATATACTAGAGCTAGTAGCTGAGGTCTTTTAAATGCTGTTGATATAAATCGACTTTGGTTAGTCAGTCATTAAATATTAGTAGTAATTCTAGTTAAACGTTAAGTTTTATATAAAGTTAATAGATACATTATTGAGGAATGTTGAAGGCTACTAACACAATATCGATACCTTCAGGACAACAAGACTGGGCACGAACCACCCTTCAATACGAGGGTATTAATCCATAGTCTACTACGCTGGTCAACTGCGAGTTGACGGAGTTCACATCTCTTTCAAGAACTTGCTAGGTTTTCTCAGACATGAAGGTTTCCTCACGATGTTTTCCTTCACTGTAAAACAAGTGGTAATCATGTTAAAAATGATTCACATGTGAAAATATCAGAAACGCGACACCCGGTATTTGAACCCACTGCACTTGGTTTTCCAAACAAACGCCTTAGTAATTACAGGATAAGGCCGAAATAATTACACATATGTGAATACTACACGAGCAGAGCCGTGGCCATAAAGTAGTATTATAATAGAAGAATCTGAAATCGAATTTCGCTTTCTTAGTATGTAATAGCATATTATATTACAATTCATTTTGATTCTTGATTTTAGACTCCACCTGAGAATACATCGAACAAAGTCGACAGAAAATTCGAAATGTATAGCATCTTTGCTAGCAACAATGTTACAAGTATACGCTGTGATGTTACATCAAAATTCCCCCGACACCTTACACCTTACCCGACACCGCCCACACTACAAATCCGGTCTACATCTATTTACAAAAATGAATGTGTTCTTTTGTTTATTTATATAACAGATGGATTCCTATACGATTGCAATGTAACCTTGTTAAGTCGACGTGCTCGCACTCGCAAATTATTCAAAAATTATGTATTCCATCAAAGTTCTCTCGTACGTATGAATGTACCTACCTACTGTATGAATTACACAGATAATTGAGTAAATAAATAATTGAAGTGTATTTATGTGTCATGGTAGCCTTAAACATCGGGAGGGAATCTGCGTATTAAGTATCTTAAAGAGTCTAACTATTTATCGAAATCGTGTTAAGTCCAACCTACATATTACATGTATGAACCTGTATATATATAAAGTTGGTAATAAAAAACGATCGATGTTTGATTTTCGTATGTTGTAAAATGTTATTGAATATTTAGAAGAATATCCTAGCTAGAGCTAGACAAAAATGAAAACATATTACGATCTAGATAATGTGAAATAGAAGACGTAAAGTAATCTGCATGTGTGATACTGTAATGTTAAGTCACTATATTTTTTTGTTTTCTTTTTAAATATATATGAATTATTTGATATATGGATTATGGACATATGATTAAATTGTAAATACTTAGATATTCTTTAATTTAATAATATTATGTTGGTTGGGTTATGGTTACATTTCTAAGTTTTGCGTAGATAACTTTTACGGCATATAACACAATATCATTAGACTAGCGACCCGCCCTCACTTTATACATTGTTTAGAATAGTAGACTCGCAAGGGTAGGGTAGGGTACCTACGGACGAAGTTTCATCATATTTGGATAAATAATCACAGACACAGATAAATAAAATTAAAAAGTGTCTGTTTGTAATGTCAAAATAACAGCTGTTTACTAAATGCATATGGAATTATATGCGGTACTTATAAGAAAAACATAATTTTTAAAATTTTTGTCTGTCTGTCTGTCCGTCTGTATATTTTGGCTGATCTCCGAAACGGCTGGACTGATTTTGACGGGACTTTCACAAGTGATATGAACAGTTAATATATATTTTATTTACACGATTAGAATAAAAAAAGGTTAACGATTTTTTTATTTGAAATAAAGTTTCCCCTAAAACATTAATTGGCAATAATGATATATTGATAAACATTATAAATTCAATAATTTATACAAACTACATTTTTGAAAAAAGATACCATTTTAAAGTAAAATTTTAAATATAATTTAGCCTAGCGCGGCAGTAAAAATCACTCAACGAGCAAGTTAAGTGACACTAATTAACTTTAAGCTGCCCGAGTGCCGTCTACATTAATTTTTCTTATAAATTCCATTTATTTATCAAGCGAAGTACAACACGCGGAAGCGTATCCAGCCAAGTTCAAGCCAAAGGAACTGGCAAACAGTACCGTGTGTAATATTACACGAAACATTTGGAGCCACTTTTGACTTCCTTATAATTCAAAAACTATTTCACATAAAAATATCAAATTTGGCTCATACATTGAGACTTGCGAGATACATATATATGTGCTCCAAATTTCATAAACACATCTCAAACGGTTATTTAGATATTAACGCCCAAAATCGTCATTTTTATCACTGACTGACCTTAATAGATCAAAACTTCAACCCAATTCCAGATGAACACCTAGTGTCTTTTGAAACATAATAGCTATAGCAATCATAGCAATAGCAAAAACTTTTTCTTTCTCATGAGAAAAGCTTCCATTATGATTAAATAGCATTTTCCTATTTCGCCTTATTCACTACCGAATAGTCACAAAATTATGAAAAAAGATTGAATTTACATGTCACTTTGGAATTATGAATAATAATAGTTTCTTTACAAAAAGTCATAATATCCCATTAAAAACATAAATGTAAAAATGGGAGCCAAGTTCAAAATTAAGAATAAGCGTGACTTTCAACTTCTCCTACAAAAGTATTGAAATCTAAGGGGGTGCCAAGTTCTGTAGATAATCCTGAAATTTTTTCATTAGAACATACAACATTTTAAAATAAATTTAGAAAACAATTTCTTGTTTTTTCTGCTAGAAAAGTGTTTGCTATTTAAAAATAGAACTTTTTAAATTTGAATAATCGAATCTACTCTGTGTAAATAATCCGACTATTCAAATTTAAGAAGTTCTATTTTCCACAATTATATAATAAAAATCAAGTTTTCACAATTAAATAATTCATAGAGTAAAGCGAGTATATGAAATAATAAATGCAACTGTCAATTAACATGAAATAAATTATTAACAAATTTATACGAGTATGTATATATATGTGTTACAATAATAAAAAAAACAATTTATTAAATAAAAAATTAATACCATATAAAGAGATAATAATTAATGATTTTAGTGAAGAACAACGATCAGATATAGTATTATATATGTTTTAAAATTGATTTAATTATTCAAAAAGTTATACATAATTGTAATAAATAAAAATATGCGAAGTAATATTAATTAAAATTTTAAAACTAAGATATTTTCTGATTTTTTTTATTAAACACTGTAGGAAACTTATAAAATAATTAATCAATTGAACAATTCTTTGTTGTTAAAATACAAAACAAGAACGATGAATGAAAGTATTTGCAAATTTAGTATGTGTAGCGTGTAAATTAAGTAAAAATTATTTCACGAAGAACGTCTTGGACATCAGAAGTTAAGACAATTAAGAAGAAATGGAGAGTCAACAATATTGTGTATTAATTTCAGTAGACATGTTTGATCCTTTACCTTAAACGTTTTTACAAATAGATCAAGTTAGAAATATATTAGGAACATATTGATCAATAGCGGAACACCTAAATTTTAAACGCTTTAAGAATTTTGTTTGATTTTTCTCTATTCCTTGAATTTGGATTATGTACTCAGAATTCCAAATCACCGAACAGAATTCTAGTAAAGAACGAACGAATGCATTAAAAAGAAGAATCAAGGTGGAAATGTTTTTAAAATCCTTATTGTTTCTGAGAACAAAGCCAAAGCATGCGATAGGTTTTTGCAGTCACATATCTATAGTGTTGATTAAAGGTTAACGTCGAGTCAAGGTAAACGTCCAAATATCTCACCACTTAAACCCGTTCAATAAGATTTTCATGTGAAGTGTTAACTAAATTAAAGTTTTTCAATTAAAGTTTTATTCTTTTACTGTACAAATCATTAGCCATAGACCTTAAGATGTCTTTATTTGGTGAGCTGAGTGCTACTCGTATTCTCTACATAAGCGTATAGCGCAATAATTAAATTATTATCACTCGACGAGGATATGATTTAAATAATTTTTATAAGCAATTAGATATAGGTATGTATTTTGTTGACACTTATTGCTACTTTGACTATATTAACACTCATAATATTGCATATAAATAGAGATTTTAAGGTCCAATAATTTAATAAACTTAGATATTATATCATTATAATATATTGTAATGGAACTGTCGTATTTCCTTCGTAGCCAATATGTTTTAGTCAGTGCGGCACTTTTCTCATCTGTAAAGATTTATGCGCTTTTATCTCTCGCCTTCTTTCAGTTTTAGCAAACATTCGTATCCCATTAATCCAAACGTATAGTACAGATATCGGAACTTTATGTTGTGGCTAATATACTACATTGATAAAACTTTGCAGAATAATTAATACATACCTAGTAAGTTTTATTTTATTTAATACTAGCGACTCACCCTCGATTCGCTCGGTTGTTTCTCTAGGTACCTTTTAACTAGATAAAAAATAGTTATTTCGAGTGTACATAATATGATATTTTGAACTTTTCTGTAGGCCTTTTAAAATACCTAAAATTTTCTAGTACATTATTTTGATGTATCTCTTAAGATTTAGCCAGCGTTAGCCATCTTTTCTAAGGACGACTCGACAGAACCAGTTGTAAATGTAACCAGTGGTAACTGGTAATGAAAGATTTTCCTAAAGTGAAAGCTATCATAAATGCTGACCCGATTTATAAATTATTACTACACAAAGTTAGACAAACATATAGACAAAAATTTCAACGACTATTGTTTTGGGGTCTATATTTTGTACAATATGCTACAGTCATTGTTTTTAAAAAAAATATTCATGTACAGATTTCGCTTTGTTACTATTTTATTATATGTATAGATATGATCTAATTAAAATATGTTCCTCGTTTTTATTATTATTGAAGAAGAAGAGTTTTTATCACTTACGGGCTTCCGTGTTTCATCCGTTGTATTATTCGCGAACGATGGAATAAAACACATTTAGTTAAAATTAGTTCGGTACTTCTTGTGTTAAACGCACACTTCGATTTCGCTAAGTTACTGTTTTATTATATGTACACATTAAGATGTAACATTGGTATTCTGTTCAGTTTATTCGGATGCTAGCTAGTGCTTAAAAGTTGCACTACACTACAGTTGAATAAGAATGACAGATGCGAACGAAACAAGCTAAATAAAAGCCTTTAATAAATGATATAACTTCGCTTATGCAAGCAAGACATATTATTGTAGGCGGATAAAAGTATTATTCATGGAAACTGTGTAACAATTTTATATATTTTGTTAGTAAATGGTATACATCTATACATATAATAAAACTGTAGAAGTGCAATGTCTATACATAGAAAAAAAAATGCTAAAATCGAGTCAGGGGGATGTAAGAAGAGAAATAGAACAAATCTGTCTGTCTGTTTGTCTGTTTGTACGGTCTAATCTACGAAACTATTGGACCGATTTAAATGAAATTTTGCATGGTGATACCTTATATCCACGGTTCACATTTTAGATACTATTAATCCCGGAAAATTAAAGAGTTCCCGTGGGATAGTTAAAAAAATATAGTAACTTATACAGCTTAAAACACAAAAACTACTGAATGGATTTTAATGAAACTTTACAATAATATAGTTCATACATCAGAATAACAAATGAGCTACTTTTTATCCCGGAAAAATGTACGGTTTCGATGGGATAGACTTGTTTCTGTTTGTCTAGAGGCGAACCTGAGCGAGGCGAGGGTCAGCCGCTAGTATACTATATACTCGTAGTGTTAAAAATAAATGTAGGATTTGCGATATTATAAGTATACGTGAAATGATTTTAAAGTAAAAAGAGACGCATGATATGATTTTAAGATTAGAACGGAATGAAGAATAAATAAAAGAAAAGAAGGATGATTTGTCATAACTCATAGCGGCACGACGATACGCGTAAATGTGGTTTCTTATAATTTGAATATCCATACTCATATTATAAATGTGAAAGTTTGTGATAATGGTTGGATGGATATTTGTTATTCTTTCACGTCAGAACGGTTAAGCGGATCTGGATGAGGTTTGGCACAGAGATAGATTATAGTCTGGTATAGCACATAGGCTAGTTTTTATTCCGGAAAAATATACGGTTCCTATGGGATAGATTTGTTTTTGTATTTCACTAAGGACGAAGCCGAAGCAAAACGAGGGTGAATTGCTAGTAACAAATAGCATTATATAACATACTTAAGGAACTACGTAGGTTTATCTTTTAGTAATGATATTTGATCTTTTTAGTTATAATCCCTCGGAAATTGGAAAGGTCAAATCAATTTATCTAGCTACCCTAGATCTATCTATATCTACCCTAAGCTATAAAAGTGCAGACGACAAAGTTTATCTTTTTTAAGTACTTGTGATGATAAAATGATTTATTTTTATAAGTATTTATATATTATATTTGAAATAGGCACCCAAAGATCATAAAATCGAAAAAATCTTCTCTTAAATAAAAAAAGAAAGTATATTTGCGAATGTTTATGGATGGTATCGCGACCTTTTCAATACAACATCATTCATTTATTAAAATCCATTCATACCGCGCACAGCGATAAAGCAAGCAGAAGAGATTTTTCTGTCCACTTGACTCATTAACTTTGTACCATCAATGCTCAACTCCTATAATATGTGCTGGGGCAATTTTTCATACACTAAAAACTTTCTGCACAAATGCAAATTATACTGTTATTTAAGAATATTGGTAAAAATGTGTATTTACAAAAGCTGCATCAAAATTCATTTAGTAGGTTATCATCTCGTCGGAAGATTAGCGCGCACATAATATGTATGTATGTACGCCGATAACTTCTTTTTATACTTATAAAGGACTAAAGGATAATATTGAGGATTTTTTTAGATAAAATATCATATTGGCGGTATACGATAATTGAAACTGGTTCGCTCTGTGCGGCAATCTACATAGTATAAGCTCTTTACTGTAAAGCTCTAAAGCGTATATTGTCTAATATCGAAACTCACGATAGGTAGTTTGTTTTGTGCAGCTTTAAGTCTTAATATGATAAATACTGTAAACCTATTCAGAAATAAAAATATGATTAAAACTAATCCAATGTATTTTTTACCCCATTGCAGCGAAGCCCAAAGAAGGGTTATGTGTTTGACCAGTATGTATGTATGTATGTATGTATGTATATATACTATGTTTCTTCCTCGACTTGTTCTCATATTTTTAGTTCCCTTTTACGCAGTCGGGTTTTTTATTTTTTTATTAAATAATATAAAATTCGAATAAAAGAAGTCAAAACTTAAAGAGTGATATTTTAATAAGTATTATTTATTGTACAAACACACAATATAGCTATTTGTACATAAGAAAGCGCCATAGAAATGGACATTAATAATATAATAAGTTAGGGTAAATAAGTTGAAAAATGATGTTTGCTTACAGCTGCAGTCGTTTTCCGTTAGTATAGCATATACTCGTATGTACATTATACACCTTATAATGTACATATATGCTCTAAATGGTCGCTGTTTAACTTTGCGGGAGCTCTGCATAGACTTACCAATAAAAACAAAATACACTCTTTTCGCTACGGCTACATATTTACGTTTATATTTTTAGATTTTATTTAATTAAAAAAAGAAAATACTTGTATAAAAATAAAATGAAATTTACTATTGCCACTAAAATTACCATCCATGTCGAATTCTTATGCATATGTCTATGTAAAATCAAAATAAAGTATCAAAGATATTTTGTATGTAGTCCTTTAAAACCTAACGCCATAATGTTATTTAATGTCATTGAAACCAAAACATTGTCGATTATATTAATGACTTCATCGTTAGTCTTAAAAATAATAAATAGAAATTTCTATGAATTTAAAACTTTTTCCAAAGTTGTTTTTCTAGATATATGTATATTCTTTAGGCTTTGTTTTTTTGATTGGTTCTATTATTTTGATAATTGTATAAAGTCATAATTTGATTTTAAATAGTTGTTAACCATTGCGTAATTAATAATTAAAAAGATACAAATCATAGAATCATTGTTTTCTAGGCGTTCAAATACTTTTGGATGGTAGTGTACACCACACAAAGATGTACCTCAATTTACATATAATTCTATATTGTATTCAGTCCTTTTTAACGTCCCACTGCTGGGCACGGCCCTCCCAATACGAGGGGGATTAGGCCATAGTCCACCACGCTGGCCAAGTGCGGGTTGGCGGACTTCACATGTCTTTCGAAAACTTGCTAGGTTCTCTCAGACATGCAGGTTTCCTCACGATGTTTTCCTTCACCGTAAGGTAAGTGGTAATCATGTTAGAAATGATTCGCACATGAAAATATCAGAGGTGCGAGATCCGAGATTTGAACCCGCTTCACTCGGTTTCCCAAGCGAGCGCGTTACCACTGTGCTACCACTGCCTGTATTATAAATCTATATATATACATATATAATTCTATATTACAAATACATATTTATGAGAACGCGTGAGAAATGACTTCCAGCACCCAGCAGTATGCTGAGTGACAATTTAAATATTTTTATACTCCTATCATATATCTATATCTAATCTAATATATTTAAGCGAGAAATTCTTATATATTTATTTATTTATATCGGCGATCTCGGAAAAGGCTCTAACGATTTCGCTGGTAATTGGCATGCGGGGGATTTCGGGGGCGAAAAATCGGTCTAGATTAGTCTTATTTCTACCAAAACGCGTATTTTCGAGTATTCATGCAGTTTTCTTTTGCATTATTCCACACAATATATTATGTTAACTAGCGACTCACCCTCGCTTCGCTCGGGTTCGTCCCTAGTTACGTTTCACTGCTGAACTGAGCTAAACGTTCAGCCTGTGAGTCGCGAGTGGCGAATAAAAATAGTAATTGCGAGTGTACCTCAGGTGATAGACATATAATATTGCGAACTTCCCCGTATAACTTTTTAAGACCTACAATTTTCTAGTATATTGTTTTGATGTATCTCTTAAGGTTCAGCCAGCGTTAGCCATATAAACTTCTAAGGACAACTCGATAGAACCAGTCATTGCGTTTTCCCGCGGGAACGAAAAATGTGCTTGTAGTAAAAGGTATTCTAAATGTTGACTCGAATTATAAGCTATCACTATACAAAATTTAATTGAAATCGGTTCGGTACTTTTTGCGTGAAACGCGCACATCGATTTAACTAAGTTAGTTTTGCTATAGGTATAGATAAGAATAGGTATTGCAAGTGTACCTTGAGAGATAGACATATACTGCTGTAGATATTTCTGTTGGCCATTTCAAGATCTACAGTTTTTTAGTACATTATTTTGATGTATGTCTTTAGGTTTAGCCAGCAGAGGGTTCCTAAGGAGGACTCGATAAAACCAGTTATTGCGATTTCCCGCAGGAAACAAAGATTTTCCAGAAGTAAAAGTTATCCTAAATGTTGACCCGAGTAATAAGTCATCAGTTCACAAAATTTCGTTGAAATCGGTTCATCACTTTTTGCGTGAAACGCGTACAGACAAAGAGACAAACAGACAAAAAAATTAATAACTATTGTTTTGGGGTCTATATCGTATACATAATACGTTACAGTCATTGTTTTTAAAAAATATTTCATGTACTGATTTCGCTAAGTTACTGCTTTATTATAGTAAAGATAAACTTGCAATTCACGCTCGCTTCGTTCGCGTTCGTCCCTAGGTACGTTTTCACGGTTAGCTATGTTTATACATAAATAGTAGCTTGCTACTCCTAACATATTCATTTAAATTATATAGCGATGTTCCCTCGCTTTGCTCGGGTGCGTACGCCATACACGGGTTTTGCTCACAATTTTATGGGTTTTAATTTTTTTTCTCGGTACCCTGATTCTTTTTCTAAAATAAAATTAGCCTAAGTTACTCCTTATACCATCAGCTATCTGCCAGTGAAAGCCCCGTCAAAATCGGTCCAGCCAGACAAAAATTGTAAAAAATGTTGTTTTGGTATATGTACCGTCTATACATCCATATGCATTTAGTAAAAAGCGGTTATTTTAATGTTACAAACAGACACTCAATTTTATTTATCTGTGTAGATAGATTCGCACACTCCGGCATAAGCATCGTGGTTAAGCGGCCAAGTCGCAAGAATGACTATCACAAGTGTCCAAGTTCGAATCGCGATCCGATACAAGTTTATTACTTTTGTTTTTTTTCGTATTTATTCAAGTTTTGTGTTTTTTTTTTTGTTTTTAACCCAAATTAAAAAGAAAATTGTACTCTTCACAAAAAACTCTGAGCGAAGCTCGGTCGCCCAGGTACTCATTTATAAATGTAAACATTATGTAGTCTGATACTACAACTAATAATTACACATCATTTTGTTTCTTATTACAAAAAAATATATTTACATTTTCTGTTTTAATATCAAAAAGTATACCTAACTTATATAAAAACTTATCTTCAATGAACATAGAGTTAGTAAGTCATGAAACAATATATTATAATTTTAAGCCCGTTTTTAATGTCCTACTGATGGCCACGGGGCTTCTTCCAATACAAGGGGGATCAGGCCATTGTCCACCGCACTGGCCAAGTAGGAGTTGGCGGACTTCACATGTGTTTTGAAAACTTGCTAGGTTGTCTCAGACATGCCGGTTTCCTCAAGATGTTTTTTCTTCACCAAGACACCATAAAATCTATGTTAAATCTGAACTAACTTAATTTTCAGCATAATTTTAACTTAAAGTTTGTCCGATAAAATATTATTTCATTTACTTTTAATTACTTTCATCTGGAACAATTATGTTTAAGATTGGTATATCTTCGGTAAAATCTCTTTGTCTAACAATGAATCGCTTTGAAATTTCAGGTCAAATATATTTCAAGTCCAAGGTTTAATCGAATTTCTTTAATGATTGTTTCGTGACAGCGGCACGGTGAGTTAATTGTTATTTTCTTATTTGCTCTAATGAAACTGTCAAATTTGAAGGAAATATATAGTGCTGTTGAAACATTTCACGAAATTAATCAAACTTGTGTTCACCTAGTAGTCGAAATTCGACCATAATCATTAAAGAAAGTTTATAAATAGTAATACTGAACTGTAAGAAATTTAACGTTCGTCAAAAAGTCCTAAAAAATAGGAAATAGGTTGACAAACAGTGGAGAAATAGGTACAAAACTGTTTTGTTTTTGCCTATTTATAAGTATCTATATAGATTTTTAATTAAAAACCATATTGGACAAAGACTAGTGACATACCACTTTAAAGTAAGTTTGCTCATTAAGAACAGCAACCGGCTTTGTTTAATAAAACTTTAAGAACTATTTTTGTAATATAGTGGATTTACAAGTAATTATAAATAAATTTGAGGCAGTTGTAGCCCAGTGGTAACGCGCTCGCTTGGGAAACCGAGTGAAGTGGGTTCAAATCCCGGGTCTCGCACCTCTGATATTTTCATGTGCGAATAATTTCTAACATGATTACCACTTGCCTTACGGTGAAGGAAAACATCGTGAGGAAACCTGCATGTCTAAGAAAACCTAGCAAGTTTTCGAAAGACATGTGAAGTCCGCCAATCCGCACTAGGCCAGCGTGGTGGACTATGGCCTGATTTCCCTTCGTATTGAATGGAGGCCCGTGCCCAGCAGTGGGACGTTAAAAAGGGCTAAATACATAAATCATACAGGAATATGACTATTTTCTATCGATTTTTTTATATAATAAGATTGGCATTTAAATTCGATATCTAGTAACGTATATTTATTTAAAGAAAAATAAAATCCAAACAAAACGATATTATTACAAAATATATAAAACAAAAATCTTTATTTTATTCCTAGCTAGCGGCTCAACCTCGCTTCGCTCGGTTTCGGATTCTAGAAAAACAAAAACAAATCTATCCCACGGGAACCTTACATTTTTTCGGGATAAAAAATATTTATTATTTCAGACTATAATCTATCTTTGTGACAAATTTCATCCAGATCTCTTCAGCCGATTAAATAATAAACATCCATTTAAACTTTCTTATTTATAATATTAGTAAGATTAAACAGTAAATGTCATAATAAACGCCAACCAATTCTAGTCTTTAATCTGAGATAACTGTGTAGTTCGTACTTAAGTTTTAGTACTCAAATATCTGCTTCCTAATTGGATTGTGGTCGAGAACTAACAATAAACAAACAAATATGCTTAGATTTTCATTGTAGAGATTTTAGATCAAGTTCATAGAAAATAAACTAATTATATGTAAAGTTAGATTAAAAACTCTTCAAAAGTCAAAAAATCGTCAGATAGCAGGGTTAATGAAAACGTTAGAAGAGATTAAAGGTAATAAATATTTATATACGCAGGTCCCTCTTATTGCGCGTAGCTACATAAAGCTTTCCTCTGAATAATTTATTATTATTGCCCCCTTAGAATTGAATTATTCCCAATCCAGAAAAAAGGTTTTCTGTGTCGCATTGCATATAATTACGATAAAACCTTTTTGCATATCGACTAGTGAATCCATTGAATTTTACATAATCTAATATGATAAATGGTTTTTCATCCCCTAAAGTTCATCTTTGATTACATTTCAATTTAAATGTTTTAAAATTTCATTATCATCATTTATGTATATAAAAGATAATAATTAATCGATTTTAAATTTTATAGCTCCAGGGATAATTATGTGCTGGGATGGTAGCGTATATAGCTATATAAACTACCTCTTAAATGAGATATCTGAAAGTAATAACGAGAGTTCTTGGATAACTTTAAAAGATGGATTGATTTTTTCTTTGTTATAAAGTCAGAAGCCGGTTGTATGCATAATCTTTATTGCTTCTACTTTATACTATATTGCCTTTAACTACTTCATTGGTGTAGTGGCTAGCATGTACGGTTGCTGATTCACACGTCCTGGGTTCGAGTCCTGGGTTAGGTTATGTATAATGCTTGGGGTTATTTATCAAGAAATTATCGATAAAATTCTAAATTTGGAAGTTGGCGGTGTTATTCCTGTGCCTCAGATATCACATAAAGCTTAGTGTCACAGTCGTTTTGAATCGTCATCCCACTGGACATTGAGGGTGAAAGGTTAGATAAATACACTTCATAGAAAAAAATAATAATTGCCAAGTAAAATAATACTCTATACTGTTATAGAATCTATCGTAAATAATAAAAATAAATCTATATAACAAATGTTATTTACCTCCTACGTCGCGAATGAACTCGGCTACGCGACAAGAGAAAGCGCTTGGCAGAAACGACTTTTCATGTAGGTATTGGAGTTCCATTGAAATCTTTCTCGGCTTAGTACAAAACTATTTGATGCCTGAGACTTCGCTTATAGTTTGCGCTAAATGGAATAGAGAATATTATTTATGCCTTAACAATAATTTTTCAACATTCCCTTAAAGATACATTACACATTACTAATATTGGAGTTGCTAGCTCTATTCCCAAAACGATATAGGTATTTATAGTTTGATATAATAGAAAATGTAAGAGAAAAATTCCGTATTTGAGCCATCTCTCATACTATGACAATACGGGAAGTAGATAGCAAAATTGTAGGTGTTTCTGGTAACAGTTCCAAGTAATTTGTGGTAATAGCGCTTTTCGTATCCATTATTTATAAAAAAATAAATGCCTATATATATAGTTTTAACAATATTTATGTATATATAAATAGTCATAAACAGTTCAGTACCTTTTTCTCCTCTATATATCAACTGATTTTCTATTTTTTTACTCAGTAGCTATAGACGAGCTTTAATGTTATCAATAATAAAAAATGATTATATATATATGTGTAGATATGGTTGAGTTTTAATCCTAAGTAGTATTAGTTCCGTGACTAATATAAAGTACTTGGGCGATCGAGCTTCGCTCGGAGTGCTTTTTTATTATATTGTATTTTTTAGATAAAAAAAAAGAACTAAAAACTTGAATAAATACAGAAAAAAAAAACAAAAATAAAAACTTTGTGTCAGACCGAGATTTGAAGCCAGACACCTGTGATTGTCAGTCTTGCACCTTGGCCGGTTGATCACAATGCTTATGCCTGAGCGAAAGAAATTATGGAGCATATTTTGCGTGGAATAATGCGAAAGAAAACCGCATGAAAACTCGAAAACACGAGTTTTTCCAGACATAAGACTAATTTAATCTAATTTTTCGATTTTTCGCCCACGAAAACCCCCATATACCAAATTTCAGCGAAATCGTTAGAGCCGTTGCTGAGATCACTGGTATAAATAAATAAATATAAAAGAATTGCTCGTTTAAATATATTTGATATACAACATGTATTTTAATAAAATAAAATAAAAGGTTGACGAATTATAGTATTTATATACATACAAGCGACTCACTCTTGCTTCGCTCGGGTTCGTCCCTAGGTACGTTTTAATTTTCCCAGTTGTTCTTGATTTTACCTATTTCTTTTATACTTAAACCTTCCCTGACACACCCTTACAAAACAAAAAAATATATATTAAAATTGGTCCAGCCGTTTTTGAGTTTTAGCGAGACTAACGAACGGCAATTGATTTTTATATATATATATATATATATATATATATATATATATATATATATATAGATTTAGGTACGTGTAAGTAAAATTATAATAATTAAATAAATAACTATATTTGTATATATAATATTGTTAAATAACTTAAACATATTTGGAATTAATTATGTCTAAATCACATCACGTAAAAAATCATCACTAAAACATTAAAAAACATATGTATCTTGAGTAATGATTTAGACTCTTAAGTAAATTAATGATGCTAAAAACGTATAGGTATTTCTATAAAACAATTTAACATTACATAACGTATGTAAGTGTAAATATTAATTTAGAAATAAATTTTGTGATTATTTCTAAGTCTTAGGTCCACCATCAAATTAAGTAACTTATATAAATCCTCTGACAAAATGATGTATGGGGCATTCTCAAATAATATAGAAATGTAATGAAAGACCCTCAGTGAGTGAATAGCTTTAGGAAGGAAGTGAGGTATCAACCGGGTCCGTTATTGACGACATTCTGATAAATTACCCAATAATTCACTCTTCTTGTGTTTTCTTTGGAGAGCAGGCGATATTCGACGGTAAGTTTACTGTGATACGATAGCATTTTTTAATTATAATACTAGGATTTGCCCGCGGCTTCGCATTTTCGCATATTTATGTACTTATATTACCAAAAGTCCTTTCGAAGCCGATTCTTAAACCACCCTTTATAAAATCTCAATATCAATTTCCATATTATAAATAAAGAAAGTATTAATTTTCATATTTCTTACTTTTCAAACAACGTAATCTTAAATTTAATATCACCCCCTATTTTTAAACCCCCTAAGATATATTGAATTCTTACCTGTTTTGGTCACTGTCAATCTAGAAATATCGGATTTGCATAGAAACTAGCAATTCCTTTTTGAACTTTCAAAAATTCTTTCTTGTCCTAACTTACCTGCTAAATTTTAAGATTGCAGCATTTACACTTTTTCAGATTATGTGATTAATCGGTAAGTTATTGAATGGTATTTCTTATATTGATATAGAGAAAGTATGAACTTTACTTAGAATTCAATAAATAAAGTATATCATATAACATTTTCGTTATATTCTGTAGAATATTCGAAACATTAATTGATTCCATTTTCTGGTAAGATAATACAATATAGAAAAATATATATATATATATTTCAACTTCTTCGAAATTCACTGAATCAAAGAAAATATACTGTACAAGTAGAACTTTCATTTCATTCATTGAATGTTGTTGTATACATAATATAATCATTATCATGGAGTGCATAAAAATCTTGATATTATTATAAAACGGTTTAAGTATCGACATAAAAAATATAATTATTATAATAGTCTACTAAGTACTTTAGATAAGATTGCCGATGTTGATGATTTGTGGTTTTATTGCTAAATTTACTCGTACCATATAATTTTTTTATATACTTTATAATCGTAAATCCAATAAGCACATTTACAAAGCTAAAAGCAATTAAAGCAACAACGTACTCCGCCCCCTTGCACTGCGGCAATATAGTACGCGGTGTGTTTTGGTGAATTATAGTCTAACAGTCCCCTGCCGCTTGACTGCCCTCAATTATGAGGGTCCCCAGCGACACCAAAAAAAGCATAGAAAGTTATGAATCCGGTCACAATTTTATTTATTTAATTCATATTTCTTTTATACTAAATAATTTATTAGTTGTAAGTCTAGCACATAGCTCACCATTTGTTATCAAAAATCTCACTCGACCAGATAAATCTTTGGTCCGTTATCCGTATGCAGCAGCAGCTGGTGTATTGCCGATTTTACGTACACATAACACGTCATATTTCGTTAATCTTATGCCTTTCAAATCTCCGCTGAAAACAGTCAATTTATTCATGTGAGTTTGTTAATTTTTGATTAAAGATTTATTTTATAATATGCAGTTGTTTTAATAAATTAATTTAACTAAAAACAATTGTTAAGCATAAATCGATAATAAACATGAAAAACAAAAAATGAAACTCCATTTAAAATTGACAATGTACTGTAACATAATGTAATGTGACATATAAAGGTATACTTTCTAGTCTGTTAAAAATGAAAATTACGTGTTATAATATTACTTACTGTATATTATATCTACGTATATATATAATTACAATAATAAAATACAAATATAAAATATTTTGACATGATCAATTTTACTTAGCTCGTGCTTTATTTAGATGGATCGCGTATAAAATAGGAAAATATTTTCAGGACTGTTTTGATGTTTACAGAGAAATAATCTTATTATAAAACAACATATGTGATGTTATAAATCATAAGAAAAATATTACAAAGGATATAATATAAGAGATAAATCATTCTGTATATTATATAACTTTGTTAGAAAGAAAAGGCGATATTGTACTAGTAGAAAGTATGTCGAAATAAGGGAAAATATTCCACCAGATAAATTTTTAATGAAATGATAAAAATCAATTAAAATCCGATTCTGTTATTTTTCGTTTAATTAAAATACAGATATAGATAGCAATTAATGTTTATTATTGAAAATTTGAGGAAAACATAATATATGAATAGAATTTACCCACCTATATAAAAAATAACTGTTTCCAAAAAATTTTATTAGTAAAACTCCTCAATTAACAAAGTTACTAGTAAAGGTTAACAAACAAAAGAGGAGAAAAAGATACTGAAATGTTAGATAGTAAATGTATTCATATTTTAAATATTTTGTTATTATTATAGTAGGTAATTGGAGTACCAATTCGGTGTCGTCCATATTTTTGGTATTAAATTAAAATTTAGTCACATTTGATTAAAAACAAAAATAATTACCTATTTGTTATTAATCAAAATGAAATGAATAATATTTTACTAGTTGATTGTTCAATTTTAGTAAAAAAGAATATTTCTTTAAAAAATAAGCCTTTTCATTTTTAACGTACGTCATAACATAGTATGCTGCAATAATACAGTGTACTACCAATTAAAAATTCTTTAATATTAATCGAATGCATTCTTGATTTCGCTACAATTACGATTATGCTATCAACACTCACTTGAAAAAAAAATAACCTCTATACATTCACATCAGAGGAAATAAGCAAATAAATAATAATACACCTACATATTTAAAATTTTCAGCAATAAACGTCCGAACGATAACTTATTAGCATCTAATGAATATGTAACATGAATATGTAATTCAAAAGGCTACGTTATTATTTAAATCTGTGACGTTTTTTATTTGAGCCATGAATGTGCACCATCTATATTTAAACGATGGATATGCTAATGACTGAATGGGAAAGTAAATAATAGCAGACTAATAACGTAATAGTAAATACATCAATATGTTTTGCTGTACATTGTACATGACATTAGTTTTACACACCCTAATTTCTTAATTTTTTTAAGTATAATTATTGAGATTTTTAGTCGCCGAAATTCTTAATAATAGTATGTAGTTGGAATTTGATAATGTTTTACCAATCACCCCCATAGCTTGGAGAGCACGTAAAACCGTAATCGTCCCATTGGACTTTGAGAAAGAATGGAGTAGACTCAATAGAGAGTGTATTTCTGTTTGCGTGCAAACTTGTCTAGGACTTTATGTCTTGATTCATATGGCTATAAAACTATACTGTAAGCTACCCACTAAAACCCAATGGAATCTTCCTCGTCTTTATGGGGCGTTCTGCGGTATCTATTTACGTACTCAACTATGAAGCGCTGAGGGCTGCCCTACCGAGGTAGACCTGCTCTCGGGTACTACTGAATGCCTCCACTACGAAGGGGGGTTAGGGTTACTAGGCAACCATGTGTCAAAGCATACGACCAGACCGAGGCAAATACTTATATTTTCGATAAATATAAATAATATTCCAAGACGTATAAATTATTCCAATAAAGGTTTCGTCGTGATCGGTCGATGTTTGGGAACATGTTGAAAACAGAAAAACGAACACACTTACAGAGAAACACGCTTTCATTTTTACATATATATGTAGATAATAGTAGAATAATATTTTATGGAAAAATATTAAAAGGTATCTAAAACTTTCATACTACCTACTAATATAACATCATCATAGCTGGAGTGTAAAAATAATATACCTTATAAGTTTATTATTATTATTCACTAGCGACTCACCCTCGCTTCGCTTCAGGTTCGTCTCTAGATAAAAAAATATCTATCCCACGGGAACCGTAAATTTATCCGGGATGATATATAGCCTTCCTCAGTTAACGGGCTATCCAATCAAAAATAATATTTCCAATCAGATTAGTAGTTTCAAATTCTTCAGCTTTATAATATTAGTATAGATTTAATGTTAAATAATTAATCAAAATTTTCGAATATTTATGTACAGTTATTGTATAACCGAAACAACAGTAGGTATTTATATAGTCGCTTTTAAATTCCTCTAACTAGCACAAGATCGTCTCTCCACTAATTGCAGGTTCAGGAGAATTAGCTCTAAAATACTGTATTTAAACTTGAGAGCTCTTGGTTAAATTCATCTTTAACAAACATTAGAACAGAATTAATATACTGATGTATTTTTGGTACCACAACTACTTTTATATTATTTTTTCTTTCAGTGGTGAAATCTTCGTAAGTAATTTTTTAAACTGTATAACCATTTTTAAATATCGTTTATGTAATGAAATGTTGCCTAGGGTTTTGTGGACATAGTTATCTTATAATATGTTAAGGTCAGCAGAGTGACTTTTCCTTTCGGTACACAAAATGATGATGACGAAGGTAGCGCAATAAGTCAATCGTAATAGTTTGATAAAAATAACTCAGCCATTTTAACGTCACGTTTCAATCGAAGAATGTTAAGCAGCATATTTGGACCGGTGTGTTTTTTTTTGGGAATAAGTAGAAAAGAAACGGGCTCACTAAAAATGCATGAAATTATTGAAAAATTATTAAACTTTAATAATACAAACAATCAAACAAAACAGAAACTAGGAACCTTATCAAAAATTTTTCAAACTAAAAATCTCCAAAAGCGTCATTTGACAGACTGGAAAACATGTTTGGAACGAGATTCATATGCACATGATAATCTCAAGGTGTGAGAGTTTAGTTTTCTAAGGTAGGGTGTTAGAAATAGGTACCGACTGCTGTTATTAAGCTCAAAGTAAAGGTCTAAAAAAGTACAGAAGCCTTTCATTGGCTGCAAGTGAAATGAATGAATTCCTTTGATTAATTTTGCTGAATCCAATTAATTATTATACATTTTGACGAGGGTCTAACTAGGAAATGCTTTTATCAATTAACATTAATATAATAAAGAGGTAACATTTTAATTTCATTTTAAAACAATAAAACATTTTTTGTTGGAATCGTAGTAATATAACTTTCTTATACAATAATTTCAACATTGGTAAATAAATTCTGTATCATATTATATATCAATTGCCATTTTGTGACTACCATAAGATATTATATACTTATGTATACCTATATGTATGAGACGAATTATGAAATACGAATTATGGAATACGAATTTGAAATAAGGTGTAGAAGATAGATATAAGTACGAAGAAATAAAATGTTTTCAAGCTTCGTTTTTTACAATTATTATGGAACTTTAAGATATAATTATTTGTATGACGTACATGGTTTTAAGCTTTTGTGTAGTTTTAACGCCCACCACTGTGTACCTCCGCCCAGTGTTTCTCTTGGCTTAACGCCCGGGTGGATTGCCGGACGCTACATTATTATATTGCGAAAAAAGTAATAACATGACATTCTGGAACACGAAAATGAATACAGTTATTTTTTTTTTTAAATAATTATCTTATTCACAGGCCGGTGTTTTTAAAATTTCAGACACGATATTAATTTCTTTAATAAAGTAGGGTATTTAGGTTTTTTTTCATATTTAATTACTGTAAATTAAGTTGTATTATATAAGTAAGAATAATAAAAATATACAGTAGTATAGACATAATAGAAGATTACGAGCACTTTCTTACATTTACGCTATTTTTTTAAATGAAACTATTTTTTCGGCTTTGCTATATCTTTTTTGAGTTTGCAATGTTCACTGTGAAGCATTGGCTGACCTTATTGATACTAACTGCCTATTACTATTAATCGATGACTAATATTATTTTTATTATTCCGGCTATTGACAATTTTTTATTATTATTTTTTATCTTAAATAACATAAAGCAATAATTAAGGGTTCTGGGTTTAAATTAAAATAAAAGACCTAACGAGAGACTTCCCGCCTTAACCTCAACCTACGTTATCCAAGTCGGGTCTGTCACATAATCGAAAATTAAAACTTACAAATAAATAATTGTTTATCCAGATGAGAGCATTTTTTTTTAATTTAGAGAAATTAAAAGAAAACAATATAAAGTAGCTGGACAAATAAATATATATTAGTCGTACAAAAACTGGATTAATACTCACTTTCTAAAGCATTCCAAACGTCGCGTCGCGTCGAAAAGAAAATCTATACATATAATAATTGTAACTGATCGCTATCTGTACATGGAAGATATTTGAGAAAAACTACTATTGGGGGATCTTTATTAACGCAATATGACCCAAAACAATGATTTATAGTTTTTTTTTGTCTGTTTGTCGGTTTTTCTGTTTGTCTGTGCGTTTGTGCGTGCTAATCTTAGAAACGGCTTAACTGATTTGGGTGCGGTTTTCACTAATGTATTGTGTTTCACTTAACATTTAGTATTTGTTATGTTTCAATCGGTTCCTAAATAAAAAAAATATGTCAATTTAAAGGGGCAAGCCCGAACGAAGCGAGAGTGGGCCGCTAGTAAAAAATAAAACCGCTACAAAATAAGGAAAGCTACTTTCATTTAAGATACACATTAATTACGCTTGGATACTAAAAACACTTTAATATTGTGGATCATCGGTAAAATATAGTCTAATTTATAATAGTCGTCTGTTGTGTGAAATTCATCGAGAAGACTAAAAGAAAGTTTTTAAATTATTTCTTCGTACTAGCAAGCAAAGCATTAAAAAGTCATTAATCACAGCTTTGCTGTTGAAGAATGGTGATATAATGGGATTTCTTAATTTATTATGTTCTAGGAAAAAATGACTTTAAAACATTTTCTTTCACACGGCCTATTTAGGTAATTTATAATTGAGTATTACTTTTTAATAGTTTTACTTTAATTTGTGATACAACGCAAATAACGCCTATCACATAATTTTACTATACGAAATCCATACTAATATATAAATGTGAAAGTAACTCTGTCTATCTGTTACCTATTCACGCTTAATCTGCTGAACCGATTTAGACGAAATTTGGTATGGAGATCATTTGAGACCCTGGGAAGGACATAGGATAGTTTTTACCTAGGAAATCATTCCTTAAGGGAGTGAAATCCCCATACAAAATTCCACGCCCCTGGTGGAACTTTGTATGGGGAATCAATCATTTCTCAAGTAAGGGATATAAAACTCATCATACCTACATATAAATAAATATTAGGCTTTAGTTGTTCAATTATTTCCTAAACCTACATACATACATAGGTATTCATTAAGAATTGAATTGAATTACGAACGAAAATTATAGATATTTTGTGTGAAAAATGTCAGTGTAATCTACATCTACACTCATATTATAAAGAGGTAAAGTTTGTAAGTTTGTGAGTTTGTTTGAAATGAATAAACTAAAAATCCTTCGAACTAATTTAGATGAAACTTGGTATGAAGATATTTGAGACTCTGGGAAGGACACAGGATTGTTTTTATGGTGGTTTAAATGGGGATCAAAAGGGGGATGGAAGTTTATATGGGGAACCAATCATTTCTTAAGTAAGGCATATAAAATTCATCATACCTATGTACACTATAATATATACTAATATATAGTCTATCTTTTCCATACTAGCAGTTAAAACGTACCTAGGGAAAACCCCGAGCGAAGCGAGGGTGAGTCACTAGTATTTTATATTTCAACAAAAACGAGACCGAAAGTAAATAATGTGCCTACCTACCTATATACGTAGTTACGACCGCAGGATGAAGAAAAGCTACGAGCGTCCCAACGACGCAGATGATAATATCTTAACGAAGGTTATAATGTACTACTCCCTCTTAGAGTACCATCTTATTTTGAATAAAATTCTTTTTTAGATTTATTTGTACAGAAAATAAACATTATTTATCTATATATTTTTGTTACAATTATCGAACATGTTGTGATGATGTACGAGTATACAGTTATATTTCTCTTAGGTTTTTGCTTAAGAAAAACACCTAATACCTTATTTTTTCAATGTTTTATTTGGCAAATGATTAAAATTAAAAAGTTACAGATAGCGCATTGTCTAGAATATAAGAATAAAATATTTAAGCTAGTATAGAAGAAAATGGTGTATATTATTTCCTTCTTACAATTGGATTATCTAATATTCAAATATCTAGACCGTAGAGTTAATTAAAAAGTTATAATTACCACACTTCTGACTACTATCATAACTGCGAAAGTTTGTGTGTATGTGTGTGTGTTGTGTGTATGTGTTTGTTACTCCATCAGTAAAACGGTTGGACGGATTGGGAGGAAATTTAATGTACAGATAGGCTGTGACATAGGCTGTTGTTTGACACTTAAGCGAGGCTAAGTTGTTAGTCCCCCCCAATGTCCCCCCAAAGGCGGCCCACCTCGATGGGCGGTGTACCATGCGGGTTGCTCCTGGTACTTTTCTGATAGCAGAGTGGAATGTTGGAGCAACCCCATGGTTGTTGTGGTCTGCTTTGGCAGGCCTGCCGTCGGGGTGTCGTAGTTGAGTGAGGCGAGAGTTGAGGGGAGGTATTGTTGAGTTTTAGTAGGTAGTACTGACTTTTCCAGGCGGCGAGTCCTACATAACCACCTATTTGTATGCAAGTGGTATGCGTAAATGCATTTCCCAACATTAGAAAAAAGAAAAAAGGATAAGTTGCTAGTAATATGGTACATTATTTACATTGGTCTCATTTTGTACTGAAATATCTATATCTATGTATGTAGGTTTTAGTTGTTTTCTTTTGTAGTAATGCAAAAAATTGCGAGTTTTTATTTAAGATATAGCATCTTATGCTATACATATACAATACTAGCGGCTCATTCTCGCTTCGCTCGGTTTTGCTTCTAGGAAAACAAAAACAAACCTATTCCACAGGAACCGTACATTTTTCCAGAACAGAAAGTAGCTTATGTGTTATTCCAGACTATAATCTACCTCTGTGCCAAATTTCATCCAGATCCGTTTAGCCGTTCTGACGTGAAAGAGTAACAAACATACATCCATACATTCATACTCACAAAGTTTCACATTTATAATACGAGTATAGATGCGAAATACGGTATGTAGATAGGGTATTATACTCTACATTTTATCGATGTACAAGGTATATGAAGCTGCAGAAGAAACTAGCATTAAAAACAAAAACCTACAACAATTATTAATAAATATCGCCTACAAAAGTATTATAATAAGTTCATAAAATTTGTTTTAAATTATTAAGTTTATGTTAAACTAGCAGAACCCGCGGCTTCGCCCGCGATCAAACGACGAAAAAAATAAACTTTTTCGCAATACATACTTTATTACTTGCAAAAATAAGTTTGTGTAAGTTTTATTATTTGTTAAAGTATATATGGAAACAAATTTAATTTAGCGATCGTAACTCAAAATATCCAGTATTTTAAAAGATGTTAAGCGTATATTTTGTAATTAATTTTACACTTTTGGTATTTAGCAAGCTCCACTACCTGTATTTTTTACATTTTTCTACTCCATCTTTCCAAAGTTAGAGGAAGAGAGTACAATGATACATACAATCGCATACAATGTTTACGACTTCAGAATCATGTAACATGGCTAATATGGGTTTTTTAACTAACATATTTACAGGCTAACATCTACGTTATTTTTAAAGACCCAATACTATGTACACCTGAAGCTTACAGTCTCCCTCCTTCTCCTTCTTTTTTAAGTTACGTATGTAAAGTACCATTCTTATTGTGTTGTAGCTTTTTGCCCGCGGCTACGCTCGCGTCAACTGGAAAATTTGCTCAGTTTTAATTTCCATTGAATTTATATGTTGTCATATCGAATTTTTAATATTATGTCTAGAGTAAAACTCTAGATTCACTTAAGTTAGTCTACACTAAAAAAAACCAACCACAAATATAGGTAAGGCTCTCTCTCTCTCGCGCTCTAGGTCTGTTAGCGTTGTCGCTGCTGTGGCCAGCCGAAAAGTTATACATAATTTTCCTTTGGATTCGGAATAATTTCCGTTCTCTGCTTTATATCTCACACAGATAGTGTGCACTTACTTACAGAGTTACTCTATTTAAATATATTCAACAACTCAAACTTCACCGGCCAGTTTTACCCACTTAGAGGCTGAATTAAAACAAATCTACAATACATGTTTATTTAATTGTATTGAAGAGCATTAATACCAAGTTTCAAGTAATTCTGACCATAAAGATTTTTTTCCTTATATAAATAGCACAACCCCCTTTTACCCTTTTAAGGAATAAATTTCCAAAAAAAAAAAAAATGATATTTGTATTGTTTTAGTTTTCATTTTAAAGATAAATACCATTTTCCGTGCATCAATTATAGAGTTTCATACAAACTTTCATCCCCTATTTGACAGCTTTATGGGATGAATTTCAAAAAATGTTAAAATACATATTTATTTAATTGTATTGAAGAGCATTAATACCAAGTTTCAAGTAATTCTGATCATAAATAATTGTTTGCCCATATAAACTTTATCACCCCCTTTTACCCTTTTAAGGGATGAATTTCGAAAAAAATCTAATACATATATTTCTTATTTTTCATCTTAAAGCTGAATACCACTTACCGTGTATTTCGCTTTAAGAATAACAGAGTTTCATACAATCGTTTATTCCCTATTTTACCCCCTTAGGGGATGAATTTAGAAAAATCCTTTCTTAGCGGATGCCTACATTGTATAAGGAATATGTCCTCTAAATTTCACGTTTCTACGACCAGCGGTTTAGGCTGTGCGTTGATCGATCAGTCAGTCAGGACAAAGCATTTTATGTATATATAGATGATTAAGTAATTTTATTTTAATAAGTTATTTCTGCTGCCACTTTTCTAATTTGTGGTGATAAATTGAATTATGAATTAAAATTCACTACCTAATTTATTTGCTAATGCCAACATCTTCCTTGGTTTACACTTCAAAATAATTAATTGGAAATGATTAATTATAAGGGAGACAGAGCTTCATAATCTTACTCATTCGTATGCCTTATAAAATCATCTATTTTCATTTACCGATAGCAAATAAAATTTGCACATTGTTACTATTTATATATACATACAATGTACATATACATAATATCAATGTTCTCCCGAACAATTTCGTCCATGGCGATATTAAGGCGGAGATATTTTAGTGTACAAGTGTGCGCGCAGACATATGTGCACTCTCTATTCCTGTCACTCTCATACTCTGCTGGGACAACTTCTCAACACGACCTGTCAGGGTTAAGGCAGAGGACCGACGGCTATACGTGCTCTCCGAGACAAGGGGTGAAACACCGAAAATTTCCCAACTCCGTGCCTGCGGGCTATTTGTGAGGCTTACTAAGCGGAAAGACTCAATAACTAAACTTGGCTCGACCCGAGACTTTAACTAAGAATCTCTGGATGTGCAGCCGTACATGCCAGCCACTACACCACCGAGGCAGTTATTATATTAGACATATACATACATATTATAAATTAATTATATATATTAGAACATAAATTTCTATATTATGACTAATATCGATTATTATTCAATTCATAACATTCCATTTACCATTTGGTAACAGTTTATACACTACTACTAACTAAAAAAGTGGGGAAGTATATTTTATTAATTATAATTAATCAAATGTACTTCAGGTCTTTTGTATTGAAAAGTTGCAAATCAATAAACAAAGCGCTCTTGGAATTTAGTAAGATGTTGAATATTTACGAGTATGTCTAACTCCTTAATAAGCATCTCCTTCTTGAAAGTTATCACGAGTACCTACTTATCCCTTCTATATACTACAGATGGACATGGAGGCATTTGTTGAAGATATACATATAGGGTGGAACAAACGAATAGGATATGGAAGAAAAGCTTCTTAAATATTAAAGATATCAAGTTTTACACAAAGGAAACTTTCTTTTATATTTCAGATACTTTTCGTCCATGTCCCGTTCGTTTGTTTCACCCTGTGGGTATATGGCGGTAGTCGTAAGTTGTACTTTAGTCTACCTTCGAAAAAAGAAGATAATATAATTTATGTGCATATTGTGTTTTTGTGTGTATGTTACACGATATCTTAAGATTTTTTTGATTCATTTACTCTAATATTATGAAGAAATATTATAAAACAATTAGTATTAGTAACTATTAGTATTAGTAAACATTGTAAACAAACTTGCCATTGTCCTTTTAAGTAAGGTTGTATGTAGGTATAATCTTTATAAATACTGAAGAATCAATTTCCCGAGTAGAGATTCGGAAAATTCTTTCACTAATGAGGAGATATATGTGTGTGTTACCGCGGAAATTATAATAAATTTATTTGCAGTCGGAAAAAATGACCGTTTAGTTAATTTATCAGCTTATTATTAGGTATACCTACATAGGACGAGTGATCAGATACCCGAGCGAAGTAAGTCGCTAGTTTTTTAGTTAAAAGATTATACCCATATCTTAGAGGTGGTACCATTTTGATTAAAAATACTCCCTTTTAGAATAAAATAATAATTATTATCTTATTAATTTCTTTTGAAACTAGTGTTACAATAACAGATTAATATATCTTTTATTAAATAAGTGTTATATTAATATTGTGTAGGCATTGTCTATTTAGTCATTATTTTTATTAGCTATAAGAGGATTTACTTTTGTTTCCGAAAGGGCTTTATTTGATTATGCTTATTGACTTACTGTTTTATATTATTATGTATAATTGATTATTTATTATAGTTTAAATTATTTGTATAAATATATACTTATATTTAATTAATGTAAAATTAATATTTTGTAATTGAATAATGTTTACTTTATAATAAGTTGCTTTTTGATTATTGTGATGTCATTGTGGGTAGTTATATTTAAGAGAGAGTAATAATGAAATCGGTTAGAATTGTATTCAAAGAGTCATAATAACGGCTGTCTGTAACGACCTCGAAGTGCTGTTCGCCACCATCGCCTGTCTAGCTGCGAGTTTCACTAGCGACTCACCTCTACGTTTTAACGGATAGTATGGAATAGATAGACTATATATTATATATGCTCGTGTACATGGGCATGATGTGAGTTGTTGTGGGTTAATAATGAGATAATCTCTCCAACTATCTCTACATAAAAATAAAGCCAATCCGACACTCTGTTTCGACGTGAAAGAAGGACAAACAAACAAATAATCACACTTTCATATATATACCTAATATTAGTATGGATTAATTAGATACATTAAATTACCTTTTAGTTAAAATTATTTTAATTTTGGATTAAATAATAAATCTCTATGCAAAATTGATACAAACCAAAGTATTATATTTAATTTAATATTATGAAGTAGACAAACAAGCTCAATAGACACTTTAATTCAGGAAGTGACAAAGGTTAATTGAAATAACTTTTCTAATACTTATACAGATTTGCGCGAACTCTGAACAAATATTCAACAGATTGTGACTCATAATATCGTAGATTCTTGCCGGAGCATGAATTTTTTGGAATATATAATTTATTTTAACACGTAGCAAAGGTATAATAACAAATCCATACTAATATTATAAATGTGAAAGTACATCTGTCTGTCTGTTACGTTTTTACATCTAACCCGCTGAACTAGTAATGATGAATTTTGGTACAGGGATGGATAGGACCTTGGATGGATGAAAGACGTAGTTTTTGTATGAAGAAAAATGAAACTTGAAGAGGGTGAAATATAGGTGGAAAATTTGTATTGGGAAGAAATCATTTCTCAAGTTAAGGACATAAAAAAACGTTATATGATTTTATGATTTTTTACAATTTCAATACAAAATAGGTATATGGACAAAGCTGCGCAATTTTGAGAAAGTATCCCTAACAGGCATTTACATATTGACAGAACTGTCGGACCGAGTTCACCAATTAAGTTGCTGCACTCGTTGCACTGTGTACCTAAAGTTGACGAACTTCACGAAGATTCGATTAAAAGGACATGTTAAAAATATTAAATAAACGTTTCGTGTTAGCTTTAGTTTTACTGAGTGCAAAAATACATAGTATCTTAGTTACTTTATGAAGAACTTTAACATGACATTAAGAATCTGTATATCTGGTACTCTTTAATAAGACAATATGGAAGTTGCACTTTGTTATATAATTTGCTTTAAATAATAAAATCAATCAACTGAAGAGCATCTGTAGCTTATATTTTATTCATAATATTTTTAGAAACCAGAAGTGGATTTTATTAAAAAAGTAAGAATTAACAGCCAAGAACTATTTTTATGCAATCACAAATAATAATAAATACACTTCTATGCAAATCTAACAAAAACAACACAGCTGAGACGTGTGAACGCTCCGACGTTTGACGCGCAAAAAGGTCCTGTCATCCGTTTGTCACTTCGTTTTATAGGTGCAATGCGATTCGCTACCGCTCCTTCTCGCTCATTCCTAACAATATAATATTTTATTATTGATGTTCCTTTTAGAATTTATTGTCAACTAAGAGTTTTAGTTTTTATAAATATAATTAATCTATAAAATATATAGTAAAATTGTAACTGAGTCGAATCTGTATATTAAATATCTTTTGGAAAATCTTATTGAAGTAGCCATTATTATCGATACAGAGGCCGAATCTATAGATTTTAGATTTTTTGCCTGTCTGTCCGTCTTTCTGTGACCGCATCACGAGAAAACCACTGGACAGATTTTGATGATATTTGGTATGATGATGGCAGGTTATATTTTTACTGCGAAAAATATCTCATTTCTAAGAAATCTATACTAAGCCTTAAAATATAACTAGGGACGAACCCGAGCGGAGCGAGGGTGACTCGCTAGTAATAAATATTATTAAATGTCGATGGTATGATTTTACTTTTTTGTGTGGCGAATAAAAAATATTAGGTTTTTTCACATTGTTACTCTTTTATCAGTCCTATTCTCATTGAAAACAGTTTTTTCAAAGACTTCAAAGGGCAAACAAAATACTTTGAAAAACAGCGGTCTTCCTTGAACTTAGTAAATATTACAACGTTCTACTTGAGATTTCTTCACATTTTTAATAATGGACTTCAGACAGAATGTATACCCTGCATTTTTAGATTGCGAACATTTTAACTAAGTCATAACATAAAACTTCTAGCACGACATAAATATATTAATATTATATTACTTTAAGACCTTTACAAGTGATAATGTAGGATAAATTTCTTTTCAGTCTTTACTCTTCTATTCTTTGACAAAAAATGAACATTTGATTATTATTTATGATGATAATATATATAAGTGTGGTATGTCTCTTACTTATGTATTACAGTTAAACTATTAATTAACAAGATACCATTTAATTAATTAAGCTACAGTCATAATTAGCATAGCAAAGCTCATTAACCATATCGGTACTGAAGTTCAGTCATATTTGCTTCCTTAAAACATATGAGTACTTAATTTGTTTTTGCCTACTTTACTTTAAATGTTCAACACGAGTAAATCTATACTAATATTATTAAGAGGAAAGACTTGATTTTTTGTTCGTTTGTTTGTGTGTACTGAATAGGCTCCGAAAGTACTGGACCGATTTAGATGAAATTTCGTAAGAAGATAGTATGAGACCCTAAGATTAACATAGTTTTTATCCCGGAAATCATCCCTTAAGAGGATGAAAATGGGATAAAATTTTGTACGGGGAATCAATCTAGGGACAAAACGGTGAGTCGCTACTATCACATATAATTTATATCCGAAAGGAGGAGGAAAAAAATATGCAATAAAATTAAGAATAACAAATGGTTTTCGCTTAATAAATAATAAGCCTCTCTTTATTTAAGTAAAACCCAGAGCGCAACAATTACAAAAACAAACTCAGCCCGAACATACAAAAATTCTTGTCGAAACAAACAAAAGCTTGTCTAATTACATATTATTCAGTAAAACTCTTCACACGCTGTAATTTTGTATGAGTAAATATTGTGTATATATACTTTTTACACTTTAGGTGTAATTTATGTGTCTACAGGCTCTGGCATTCGGTACCGCCTGATTTTATTTCTATTGACTTTAAAACTATACAATATTATTTTGAAAACTATTCGAACATATTATGGGAGAACATAGAAAGAGAGCTCAAAAAATATAATTTATGATCTACTTAAATGATTAAATCAAAAAATGTGATGAAAAGACAAAAATTAATCAATACTTAATACTAGCGGCTCGCTCGCTTCGTTTGGGTTCGCCTCTAGAACTAGAACTAGAACTGTACTAAGCTGTATAAGTTACTTAAGTTTTTCAACTATCCCACGGGAACTCTTTAATTTTCCGGGATAAAAAGTATCTGAAATTTTGATCGGGTATATAAGGTATCACCATGCAAAATTTCGTTTAAATCGATCTAACAGTTTCGGAGATAAGCCCGTACAAACAGACAAACAGACAAACAGAGAAACAAAAAAAAATGAAAAAAAAAAACTGTATTTGTTTTTACATCTCCCTGACTCGATCGGTTTAGCATTTTTTTTTATGTACAGATATTCGACCTCTACAGTTTTATTATATGTATAGATTTACTGCTGCTATAGGTATGTATGTATGTATGTATGGATGGATTCTCTTCGCTTTCCTATTGCTATAAATATAATTTCTAGTTAAAAAGCCACTAACAATGTATTTTAGGAAAGTCAACTTTAAAAGAGTTTTGAACGGTGTTTACGAGTATTGTTCCTTTTATTCATGAGGTTTCTTATAGAATTCATGGCAAAGGCGAAGTAATATATAATTTGCATTTTATATTTCTTGTGAGGCAACCATAACATTATAAGGATTTGTCTACACTCTACGTATGGGTGTATACAACTTAGTAATGTTAAACGGATCCATAGAGTAAAAAAAAAGTTAGACGGATTCATAATAATTTAAAAATCCACCTGCATAAGCTGATATAGAAAACAAAAATATGCATAATTTTGTAAATCTAGATATCATAACTTATAAATATTGACAGTGTTTTTATAATGTAAGACTCCTCTTTTATATCATAAAAATGGATATTTGCCATGTTTTTCACTTACTTTTAGGAGCTGACGCTTTTTTGGCACTATTGCAAGCGCCATGGTACATTATAGTTATTAATGATAGTTGTACATATGTTAAGTTCAATTTACCAAGTACATTTTACTTTCTATTTAATCATTTTACGTATCAACTGCTTTTACGCGCAAGAGAATATTGCCATTTCGTCTTGAGTAAAATAATTTATCATTATAAAGATCTTTTAAATTTTGTTGTATATGATATTGAAATGATAAATACATCATAATATTTGACTGTCACACTGCCACCTGTGCTTATGTTCATCGCTCATCAACTGGGATGTAGTTACCTACTATCATTTACAAGATGAAGATGGATTTTTATTGAAGTTTTTTTTTTGTATTTAATAAAAAAATGCCGTATGTTAATAGGATATCCCATAAATAATGTCATATAGAAAGTAAGAAAAAATGATTACGTTATCTACACTAATATTTTAAAGAGATAAAGGTTGTACCTTTAATTGAAGTCAAAGTAAATAGCCTTTGAGTTACTTTATCCGCTATTTTTTATTTCTCTATCGATATCGGTTATTTTTATCGAGCGAAAAGAGGGTAAGTCACTAGTGTTAAATATTTAATTATTGTACTAATAGTATTGATTATTTCAGACAATTAGTTAAAGAAAATCTAAAAATGGTTTTAAGATTCAAAAGTAAAAAGTAATATATATATATGAGGAGTTGCGTAGCTATGCCAATGCAACCAATGCGGTCGCATGGAGCCATTGGTTCAAGCGGGCCCCAGCGGGCCACAAACAATTCTTTTAGTTCAAAACATTTTTTCGAGGACGGCCCTTATAAAATTTTAATATAACCGCAAGAAAAAAGAGTCCTAAATTTCCTCATATTATTTTTTACGAGGACCATGAGGATTGATCGACCGTGTAATCGTACCTATGTTCTATAAAACATTGAATGGTCTTCTAAACTCAGCTTTTTTACAAAAAAAATCTCTACCCGTTCTGCCGTGTGAGCGGTTTGAAAAAAGTAAGAAGTTCGAAAACTGTCTTTGTCATATTCAAGTATATAAGAGTGCGGCAGGGCTTACGCTGGTTTTGAAGTAAGCCAGCCGTCGGGGCATCGTAGCTGAGTTTGTAAGCGATCCTACAACACCCCATTTGAATGGGGGAGGTTCTGTTGGGTTTAAATGGGTTGAACTGGCTTCACCTGCGGTGCAGGTGGTCTGTGTTGATGTATACATGTATTAAAGTAACTTCTTAGCTTCTTACTTTCCGTAACATTTAAGATGATGCTTATTAAGCTATGTTTTATCCTCACCATTGTGCTGAATTGAAATTCCAACAATGGGCAAAACGTTCAGGATCAGTCAGTTGTAATCGCTGTGCTCGAAGCTCGTCTAGCTAGATTCGTTATATAAATGGTATTTGTGTGTGCCTTCGAAAGATTAAAGCTCAACGTGCAGTTTGGAAGGCTTTGTCGCTTGCACGTGACATGTTCAGTCGTGTTGGTTTTGCCATAGGTTATTTGCAACACAAAGCAGTTGTTACCATAAAAAAAACGTTAGTAGTAATAATAGTCTTTCAACCAGTGAAGCTAATGTAAATAATTGTATTATATATATTTATTATTTCTAATCCTTACATATATAACTAGAAGTCACCAGGGAGCGAATATTATAATAAGAAATATATGTACTTCTATATTCAATGGAAGTATTTTTGACTCAGTAATGTTTAGATGCCTATATGAAATACAAAATATTAATCATTAAAAGAATAAATGATTTCATCATGGCATATACATATATAAACAATGTTATTATATTCTTAAATAATAGCTACATGACGTAAAGTAGTAGTCGTATTATTGCACATCTTTCAGTAAGAGCCGGCGACCCAATCACTCATCCCGTTTATACCTTTCTTTGACCTTTCTTACCTTTTTCCCCTTTATTCCCCTTTATCTCACGCGGTAATGCGCAAGTAATTTTCCTGGTGTTGGGATCGTAAATAATATTGAAAGTTACGGTTACGCTTGCTATCAGAAATGCTGAATGCTTGTTTACAACATTTGTTATACTTTGTGGCACTAAATAGATTAGGCAAGTGCGAGTCTGACTAACACAGCAAGGGTTCCGTATCATGATAGGCTAAAATATGTGTTAGTTTTTAACATAAGCAATTGATGAGAATAAAGTGAACAAGTTTATTTTATTAAACAATTCCTAATACATTGCATTAAGATGCTGATAAGTACAAATATAGCTGTTTCATTTTTTGCGCCAAGATGAGCGGTATCAAAAATATCCCACAACTCAAAAACTACTCAACGTATCTTCTTCAAAATGATTGTCATTGAAAATGTTTTGGACGCTTTGTTTCAAATGTTTACTTCTTACGTCTTTGACATACGGACTGACATTTTTTAAAGGGTTCTTTCTTCTTTCTCCACAAAATAGGTGAGATACCTATTAAAAGCATTTACAGGCTACTGCTTTATATCATACGAGGTACTTTTTCTTAAGTTATGTATTTACGCATATTGTATGTATTTACGCATATTGGGTGTACATATTGGGCGGAACCATACCACCTGTATATAACGGGACATGGAAGAAAAGTACCTTTAATCTTGAAAATATTAAATTTTACTCAAAGGGAAAATTATTTTATTTTTAAAAAACAAGAATGATTTGATTTGATTTAAAACATACTAGGGAGGCACCCGAGCGAAGCCAGGTTAAGTCGGCAGTATACAATAGTCTCTCAAAATCGTTTAAATTCTAGTTTTACAAAATTGTGTGTGTGTGAAAGATCTCTAAATGTTTGGTTATTATTGTACATTCACCAAGCATGTTATTATACAATGATACACATAAATTTTTCGAATAAACTTTAACATAAGAATCAGATAATATGTACCAACTTACATTTACAGAATAATTTTTGAAAAATGTATTAATCATAAATATTATTTTAAATATGTGTTCGTTTTAAATAATACATTATATTATTTTAAATGGACTATATCTTAATAATTTCTTAAGAAAAATGGATTAAATTTCGGCTGAATTGAATATGACAAGAAAGCTTTCACTGGTGACAACCAATTAGGATGACAAATCAAAGAATACGCATTTGAAAAAGAATAAATACGAGTATATTTCCAGGAATGTTGTTAAGAATTTTATCTTGGACTTTATTTCAATAAGGACGATTTATAAATTTTCTTTTGGGCTTTTTTTATTATCTTTTTTATAATTTGTTATATAATTAAACTGTGTTGGAAAACAGAGAATAATGTAATTATTGCCCCCTTATTTACGTTATTAGAATAAAGTGTACATATTTTTTATAAAAATATTTAAAGCCAAAATTTACCAAACAAACTTAGATAGTGGATTTTTACATACCACATGTATTTTCTTTCATTAAATAAATCACATACATTTATTATTTTTATTTATTTACTCAACTAGTATTTATTTAAGTTTTTTGTTTTATTAAAATATAATTTATTGTTCAGTTATATATTTTGTTCTGTTATACATGATACCCTATCCCATTTTTATTTCTAGGCATTTAAAATACTATCAATTAGAGACCAAAGTTACATGACATTTAAGCACATGCCTGTGACAGCGGGAGCTGACGAAGGCGAGGTGTGGCAAAACTACAATTATTTACGGCACTATCCGCGCAACAACGCTTTAATATTGTCGGCTATCCGTGACAATGAAACCGCAGCCACGATCATCGCTTATAAACGATTTTTTATTATAAATTATATTCTGTAATTCAAAAATCCCCTTATTGAATACAAATTGGAGTCATAAATATTATCATCTTCATTTTTATAACAATTTAAAAAGCTAAGGTTTTTTTTACTTGCTAAAAAAATCTTTTTGCATTTTAAGTTTATAACCTAATTATTAAGGAAAGTTAGGCTATCTAACATCACTACAACACTTAAAAGCTCTTACTAGTGAAGCAATTACAGATAAATAAACTACGCGAGTGAATCCGGGTGCAAAAGTCAATAACATTTATTAATAGTCAATAAATTACTATTCGTTAACAGTTCCAACTATGTACATTGTACAAGGTCACATCAAGTACGTTAGTTTTCATAGTTCTGAGTTTGTCTCCAGACTACATTGTTTACAAATTCAATAATCAATATTATTTATGTAATACAAAGAATTTATTTAACATGTAGTAAGTAGTATTATTATTAAAACAGTTTAAATTTCAAACCTACAATGAAAATAAGGTTATTTAAAATTAAAGAAACGCTAAGAGCTATTTGATATGAGTTTTACTTAACACGTTCACTGCGTTAAGATTTTTAGACGACTTTCAGCTAGTGCTATATAAGGTCCCTAAGACCTGAAGCGTGATGATCTTGGAGTGCGTTGTCGGGTCGAAAATATCTGTTCGGTATACATGTATTTAGAAGTGGATTTTGAAGCAATTATAATGATTTTTTTAAATTTTCTTTATAAAACATATTTTTTAATAATCATTTCGTATATTTATACATTCGTAACAAAATCCGACTATTGTAACTTATGTTAACGATTTGTCAAAATTTTCGGGTCGTTTTCACCCGATATCCGCACTGCTTGTAAAGTGTATCGATAAAAGATTAGTGTTGTACAAGTAAAACAACGATGAGATGAATAGTAAGTTTTATTGAAATAAAAGGTACTTATCGACAATTAAAAAATATTAGAAATATGTTTTTCATTACAACAAATGGTTTTTCTTCATACTTCGCAAAAAGATTTAACTTTTTTTCACTTTGCGTGTGACTAGTAAATATTCCGGGACTTACAGTTTCATTCCGGGTTCTATTATTCCTTTCAACTTCACCTTTACACGTCAAAAGCATTTTTCTACATCTCGACCTCTTCATTTTGTCAAAACTGCTTACCACTTGTAACAATAATTACAATACGTCGATAACGACTTAGACGTTGCTAACTTATATGCAACACTAGTGTGACGAACACGAAATCTGGTGCTGCTATCGGGTCATCGGGTCATCAGGTCTGAAAGACCCGATAACCGCACCTAGCGAAAAATGTTTACTGCTAGTCGTTATAAGGTCGAATAGATCTGATATATTTTTTTTGTATCTACGTCAAATATTTGAAGAGGTAAAAATAAAACTTTAAAAGTCCCTTATTTATTTCATAAAACGAAAGAGATATCTATCCCGCACCAGCGGTAAGACACAGATTTTTCGTGCCGCACCACGGGGAAGTCTCGTATCAGGTTGATTCGACCTATTGCCGCAGTGAACGTGTTAAATAAATTACGAAAAAAATTAAAATTGAAAATGAAATACAATAAAATAAAATAATTGTCTTTAGGTAAAGAAAAACATTGTGAGGAAACCAGCATGTCTGAGAGAACCTAGCATGTTTTGGAAAGACATGTAAAGTCCGTCAACCCGTACTTGGCCAGCGTGGTGGTCTATGGCCTGATTCCCCTCGTATTGGGAGGCCCGTGCCTAACAGTGGGACGTTAAAATAGGGTTGAATACAAATACAATTAAATTATTTACTATACATGTATTGTATAAAATATATTACAATGTAATAGTATAGCACTAAAGCACAAAAGAAATGTAATAGTATTTTGAATTAGTGGTAAGCTAAAGGTATACATAGAAAATCATTTTTCTTGAGCATTTTATCTTGTCACCATCTATCTTTATGTACGTCTTCCGCTTTAGTACAGTGTACGTAATACGTATACTGTTTACAAATAGTTATTTATAATTGTGACACTTTCATCTCTTTTTCCTAAAAATGATAAATGATTGATTGATATTCTTTTGGTATCGATTAAACGTAGATGTGCAATAACAAGTAAAGCATAACCTGTTTGGCTAATTATGTTCGTTAGAGCTAAGCTATTTGTGGAGTATATTTTATCCTTTGACGAGAGGATCAAAGTTACGTCTCATCCTAATTACCGTGAGTAACGATTTCGACATACTAAAGTAGCAGATATCAAGCCCTTATCCTAATTGGCAGGGCTTCTAGGGCATAGAGTGTTAAAACGTGAATGACCTCATTACCTAATATTACTATATATACTGACCACATGTTTGGCTCAGTTTGTAGTGACCCTACTTGCTGTGCCAGTGGTCGCGGTTTCGAGTCCCGCTGGGGGCATTCATTTGTGTGATGAGCAAGAATGTTTATACTCCAGTCACTTATGTTATATTTATAATATGTACGTATTTTAAAGCCATATTTGTGTAGTGTATTAACTATTTGGTATCCATAACACAGGCCTCGTAGCTTATCATGGAACTAGATGGTGCTGTGTGTTAATGTCCCAACATATTTATATTTTATTTTATAGATATCTATTATCTACTTATATGATAATTCATTCTAAAATTTTATTTAACAGTATGTATGTATGTACTAATAAATACTGTCCACGGCAGTTTTTAAAATGAATAATAGTATATAAATATAGCTTTTCCAATATAATAAAAACATACAATCAACGTCAAATTAAAGCAGAGTAAGAACCTCGGGCGTATTATATCGCTAATTTATAACTTTCATAAACCTATTTTACCGCCGTATATTTTTAATTACATTTATCCTTATTATATGATTATTATGCATTCTGAGTCTTATTATCACGTCGTTTATTAGAAAAAGCTACGAAATATAGCAAAACTTCAAAATATAAAGAAGCAAAAGAACTTTTCAAGTTATAATATTAGTAAGTACTCGTATACAGCCCTTTATAACGTCGCACTGCTGGGCATGGGCCTCCCCTCAATACGAGGATATTAATAATTAACAAGTATAGATTCAACTCAAACTAGAAATTAGAATATGTGTTTGTGAAAGGGTATACGGTAAATTATGTGTTGTTTTATAAAAAGTATCATTAAATATACTTGTGAGTAGATAATATGAAAATCTGTAAAAATGCTACTAGGTTTGCTATAAAAACATCGTTTGTTTATATTCTGTATACACTTGACTGCGGGTTAATTACTTTTTAATAAAACACTCTTTCTCCCCTTTGAAAACTAGCCCGCCTTTGAAAGATAATAATTAAAACAAAATAATGATGAAACTATATTTTAATAGCTATAATTCAAAAAGTAAATAAATATATTACGTGTACTTTTTTTTAACTTAGACTGCCTTTCGGTTTTGTGCGTGTTTTTGGTAAGATAGCAGATATGTACCTATTACGCAGTAGCATAGCGGTAACTCTCGAAGCGGGTTCAAATCCCGGGTTACGCATCCCTTATATGTTCATGTACGCAAATCATTTTCAACATGATTACCATTTCCCTATCGATGAAAGAAAATATCGTAAGGAAACCTGCATGTCTGATAAAACCTAGTCCTCGAAAGATGAGCGAAATCTGCCTACCGTTAAAAAAGGCTGAATACAAATTAATATTACAGTTCAAAATTTAAATTACTTTATTTTTTATCATGTATATGCATTTCAAGTAAATATGTCCAAGGAATAAAAAGTTTCATACAAACTTTTGCCCCCTATTTCACCCCTTTGAGGGTTGAATTTTGAAAAATCCTTCCTTAGTGGATGCCTTCGTCATATGAGGAATACGTGTGCGAAATTTCAATTTTCTAGCGTTAAGGGTTTGGCCTGTGCGTTGATACATCAGTCAATCACTTTTGCCTTTTATATATATATAAGATAAGAAGAAGATAGATAGAAGATATGACTTATAAGAGGTTCTGCAGCAATGCAAAATAAAGTCGCTAATCTTGACTAATTCGCTATTGCTCAGATCAAATCATTGAAAAGGTTCGATGGATGGACCTGGGTTTTTGGAAATCCAATTCTCAAGAAGGTGATAAGGTGTAACAGAGTTTATACATTTCATTGCACAGTCAAGTCTCAAATAAAAAATAAAAAAAACGGTCAGTGAAGCCAGGGCAGGCCTCTATAGTCTGTTGGAAATTTTGGCAAAACGCCAACATACTGGCAGAATATTTCGGTAGTCATATCAACAAGTACCGTGCTAAGTTTCATGTCGTTTTATTAAAGTTATATATTACTTGCGACTCACCCTCGCTTCGCTCGGGTTCGTCCCCAGCTGGTTTTCTCATACAGACTTTCATCTCCATTTTGATCCCCTTAAGTTGAGGATTTCCGGGATAAAATGTATCCTATGTCCTACCCAAGGTCTCAAACTATCTTCTTACGAAATTTCATCTATCAGTTCAGTAGATTCAGAGATTACCCCCTACAATGTCACAAACTCATAAACTCACAAAATCCCAAACTCACAAACTTTACCTCTTTATAATATTAGTATAGATTATTATATATAGATACATCTAATGAACAAAAATACGGTGACTGGCAAGCCTTTCAAACTCCCATCTTAATACGAAATGAATATATCAAATATATAATCGATACGGATTAAAGCTCTCTCATCACACGTTTTCACGTTTTGAACAAAATTGGCGAAAATAAAGTGTCACAAGAGTTTACTAGCTTTTCTGCGAAATAATACATCTATTTGTTTGTATATATAATAGTTTATGTATCTACAACAATTTTAGTATGTTCATGTGAAAATGGTCAGCATTGATATACTAAAATTGTAATGAACGTAGGAGTGCTAATACCTAATAGGTACTTTCCACTATTATTTTTATAGGTTATATATATCCAATTTATGCTAAGCTAGAAGCTATTATTTTTACCAACATCATTGTTAAGGTTTTAACCTAAAAAAATTGTAAAGTTTCTGAAACGTTTATCTTGAAATTTTCTAAACCATTTCGACTAATAGGAAGACGTAAATCCTTACTACATCGATTTCACGTGTCATCTTTTATTTTAAATGTTAATTTATTATTACCTTCATAAAATTCATGAGATTCCTTAATTAATTGATCGAGAGCCACGTGTATATAAACTAATTCATCATTTGTAATAATAAAAGTCATTATTTTAAAAATATTAATCGGAAAATATACACGGCAAGCTTAAATAATGTGCATTTTGTACACAAAGAAAATGTCCGAAGCTTCCATCATTTCCGTTCACTCGAGTCTCAATCGACTTTAATAAGTTTCAGCTAATTTCATCAATTTATCTGAGTCGTGTGTATTGTCAATACCTTTCTCGTACGTGACGATGAGTAAGCGGACAAGCACGTATTCAGTTTGGAAATGATGATAAATATATTTGGATATGTACATATATAATGAAGTTATATTTATTTTTCAAATAATGGAAAGAATACAATTAAGACATAGAAAAATATTATATTGTATCATGCACAATTATTGCCTTTATCGGTAACTTAAATTTGATTCTTAAAAAACCGACACCACGGGTTCTGTAGGAATGAAATATTAAATTTATGTAACGTTTTAGCATCCATAATTTGTTACATTAAAAGAAAAATAAAGAATATATCCGATCCATCTACAATATTTGTTTTACCTACGACAAAAAAATGTATTTCAATGAAAAACAAAGTGATTTTTGCGGTTGTACACATGGTACTGAATTGTAAGGTAAGTTGTAAGTTTTTTTGAAGCTCAATCCACTATATCAACTTTCTTCAGAGTTTTCCATCTATCCTTAGATACCCAACACGCTTTATTGGATTCCATCTTTTATTTTCATTATGTACTGCAGAATTATTAAGCAGTTTACATCGAGACACCTATTGATCAAATTTCAATCGACACAACAAAACAATCTTCAGACGACAAAATATGACGGACAGACGAACATGACGAAATTATAAGGGTTCCCTTTTTTGCTTTATACATAAAAAATACGACATCCATACCCACCATAAAATTTATACCTATTTTGTTTTAATTTTTATCAGTGTCCCAAAATAACACAATATTTTTGTATCTCGAAAAATTTAAAATAAAGCAGTGGGCGCCCACTTAACACCAATTCTTTTATCTGATAACTTTGATAAAATTTCATTCAAGCGCTCTTCTATGGTTTTATTTCCATGAATATCTTTAAAAGCTTTAATGAAATTTTAGCAGAATTTTAAAGAAATAATTTTCCTGACCATATCATATTTTTGGGCTTGCTAATTATTAAGTGTATTAATAACCACAATATCTATTGTTCAATCATGTTGTAGATAAGGTATTTATTTTGCTGACGACCCAACCTCGTTATGAATGTAAATATTTAACGGCGGCGTACCCTCTTCAATTGCCTCCTTCATTTCATTTCACTTGGAGGAAACGAAAAAAATCCTGCAAGACTGATAATAATATTCATTGCCCTTGAATCAGATCGGTTTACAGGCTTAGAGATAAACAAAAAATAGCTAGCTTTCTGTCCACGTATCAAAAATCTAATTTCCTTTTAAATTTAATAGATAAAATATTCAAAATACATAATAATAATTTTGTATTTTTATTGAACAGTTAAAATACGGCTCTTCTAGAAATAACCAGAATGTCTTAATTAAAAACTACGCCCAATTTCGTAACGAAATTTAAACTGTAAATTGTAATTATATTATGTTAATTTATTTAATGAACTCGTACTTACTTTATGTTGTATTTACCATTTTATATTAAACTCAGTTTATTTATGTGTGTCGTTGCTTTTGTAGGTTTTTCTTTTGTTAAGTTTTACTGCATAAATCAATATTTCAGTAGAGTATTTTTCGATTGTTACCGATATAAGTTTTCGTGAACGTAGGTTTATTAAAAATATACGTGCTCTCTGTTCTGTAAGCATGTTTTTATAAAATCACACTATTATTACAAATGTAATTTTGTATGTATGTGTATGTTTTTTACACCTTTACACAGTAACGGTCGGAGAGATTTGCATGAAATTCAATACACAGAAAGACGTTCGTGCGTGTATGCAATAATATTGGCCAAAAAGTTAGCTGTATATGTGAAAATGGGATCTAGATACGCGCCCGAGCAAACCGAAGGTAAGTCGCTAGTGTTAATTATGTAAAAACATGTTAGAAGTATTCTCTGTGAATTATCTATTTGAGCAAAAAATTTCTTTCATATAAACATAAATTGCTCAATCGTTTTATATCTCGTAATAGATGTACGTTGAAATCGAAGCAACAGGCGAGCTTTAGAATAGGTACGCTTTTATATTTATCTTCTCAATCAGAATATTATTCGGCGCTGGGGTCTGATTTATTATTTAATTTGCATTACATATATTTATAAAACTTTCTTAATTTAGCCGACATTATACATTATTTTCAAAAAAATATTTACTACATATAATATATTTTAAACAACGTTTATAACGAATTTTAAAAAAGAACGTAGAATAAAATATGTCAAAATATATATTATACTGTTTTCATGAAAAATAACCGTAATCTAGCACCGGATTTGATAAGTTCTACGATAAAACAAAGTGAAAATCGATCGTGACAAAACGTAGGTACTGCGAAAAATATAAAGCTTGGCGCGTAACTCTATAAAACTAATAACAATAATTGTGAATTAAGAATAATAATATAGTATCGATTAGTAAGAAAATATATTATTTTTGATATAAAAGTTATATTATTTATTATTTTAAACGCTACCCTGGCTACCCAGTATATGTATACTGTAGCGTCCCGGCCATCACTCGCCGCCCGAGCGTCCCGCGTAACGCACGTCCCGTTACTTGATTGGATTTTACGTTTCACGATAATATGTGTTAAGTGGAGTCCCAACAAGCAATATGAAAGGCAGGCATCAATTTCGTCGACGTTTTAGCTTGCAACCCTCCTTCTTAAAAGAAGAACCAGATGAAGATCGAAGGCCGCCAAGGTAAGGTCAAAATTTTTATTTTAAATGTTATTTTTATGATTATTTATTTATCTATTATTATAATACTAAAATATTATACATTCTAAAAGAAACGAGAGGTGTTTCGGGGCGTAGTTGGGGCAATTAAAATAATTGGACTAAAGTGCCCGATCCCAAAACATATTTAGTTTCAACGGTTAACTTTTGTAGCAGTTTCATATTACACAAAGTTATGATACGGTGTATTAAAATAAAGCTGGGATAAAATTTTATAATATATTTGTATTTCACAGGCTTTATTTTTATACGTAAAATATTTTAATTAAGAAATATCTTATTTAATATCCACATATATGAAAATACATACATAAAATGAAAAAGTAATGTTTTTTCTAATAAAGAATGAATATTAGATGTTTTAAGCACCTTCTAAGGACAAATGCGTGATTTAAAAAAAAATAACATTAAAAATTTAGTAATAAACAGTATAGATTTGATGCGTGCTGAACTTTTAAATCAAGTATAAGATCATGAAAGTGTTTCGCGTTATTTGTTGTTATCGTTTCTTGTGTTTTTAAATATTAAATGTTTTTATTTTATCAAATTAAATTGTCTTTTTTAATTTAAATGCTAAACCTACCTTGTATTAATACAAAAAAAATAAATACCAAAAATAATATCAATCATAAAAATGTTTTTGCTACGACTATTGGAATCAACAGTACATATGTATGTATGTATATACATATGTATGTATGTATGTACAATGTACATAGCATAATCATTTAATAAGTAGTACACCTACTTATTAATTTATGTATTTATGAGTAAGCATTAAAAAAATTTACTCTAAGCCACTAAAAAAAAAAGAAAAAAATTATACATTTTGTTGAACACTTATTATATCTAATTATTTTGAATAATCTGAAGAAAAGTAAAAATAATTCAGTATTAAAATTAATGTATCTTAAAAAGGACAACATCTTCATTAAGGTCACCATAACAAATTACATAGTCATCTTAATAATTTTGTAAAAATTAATATTTATTTTAATTGAAATGTATATGTTATCGCTCCTTAAGTATAGGAAGATATAATCTTCTCATTTTTTAATACTACGAGTATATAACGTATTATTATGACATGACACAAACGCACCACTAGAACTCATGAATTTTTGGTTATATTAATTAAGTTTGACGCAAGTTTTATATAAAGTTAAATAACATTTTTACAGCCCCCGATGGTATTCATGAAAAATTAGGTAGTCGCTGCGATAACGAGAACAACTTTGTTCAAAAGAACTTCAAAAATCTATTTTCAACTGCTCGCTACGAACAATGAAGTTACTTTCTTATTTAATAAGATTCCTTATAAAAAATTTCTACTCACTTTAGCCGTAAAAACTTTAAGCTTTTGAACTCTAAAAAATGTCTTTTTTGATATAAAATATTATTGTAACTTAATAGCCCTGTTAAAATTATTAATTAAAACATAAAAATGGCAAAAGTTCTCAAAAGTTGTACTTTTAAGCAATTCTTTTATGAATTTACAATGTTAAATTAGAATGTTAATGGCATTCTTACTAAATTAAAGAGATTAAAGCTTTGTGTTTAGTCTGCGGAGCTGTGATTTACTTGTCCCCTTCACCCTGGATTTACTTCTTACCTCAGCATTGCTTGGCAGCGGGCTAATCCCATAACAGTTAAAAGGACGTATTAAATTGTTTATCTGTGCGCGCTAACATCTACGAGTATGTGAGAAATTCTTTATACATTAAATAACCAATCTATTGAGGAAGTAATGTAGGCTTGCTTACGTCAAGATATTTAAAAGGGGAGCAATTATTAGGTACAAATCATTGATATATAAAAACAGATGCACATTTCTGAACAAATATCTCTTCAAAAAGTGGCTTTGACATGTGACGTTAAGTCAAACAAAAGAATCAAATTGAAAAATCGAAATTTTTAATTGTTCAAACACAAATGAATAATTGTACACTTCTTTTTGAGGATATTTTTGAGACGCTAATTGTGTATCACGCAGGCAGAGCCTCTGGCATATGAAAGTGCAGTATACCTTAGTTAATATACGAGTAAGTATTAAAAAAATAGTTCTTAGTAGATGTTAACAAAAATATAAGTATATAAGTTTTGAGAATATGTACGTTGTGGAGAAACAACATAACAATAGTTTCTAAAATCTTATTTAACCTGTTTGCGTTCGCCATAAAAATAAATGTCTAAATCGTCTGTATTTATTTCAATGAAACTTTTTAAATGTGTTTGTTTTCTGACCTCAAACAATAATTTTTAGTTTAAGCTAAGTATGGTTTGCAGTCAGATTAAGTTAAAGTTTTAGCTGTGCATATTATAGATTCAAATGTACCCGTAATGCGTGTTTTTTTCAGTGGTTATTAAATAATAAATGTATATGTATTCAGCTCTTTTTAACGTCCCACTGCTGGGCACGGGCCTCCCTTCAGTACGAGGGGGATCAGGCCATAGTCCACCACGCTGGCCAAGTGCGGATTGGCGGACTTCACAGGTCTTTCGAAAACTTGCTAGGTTTTCTCAGACATGCAGGTTTCCTCACGATGTTTTCCTTCACCGTAAGGCAAGTGGTAATCATGATAGAAACGATTCGCACATGAAAATATCAGAGGTGCGAGACCCGGGATTTGAACTCGCTTCACTCTGTTTCCTAAGCGAGCGCGTTACCACTGGGCTACCACTGCCTTATAAATATACATACAATATCGTATTTAAATATTTTATGGTTGCTTATACGAGCTTAAGGGTTATTTTGTGAATTGGAGCCATAAGGAAAAAAATAATAAGTTTGAAAAAGAATTCGATCGAGAATGTAAAAAATCGAATGAGTGTGGATCTGACTAGCGCACGCAGCACGGAGGGCTCCCTGGCGTCAAACATTGTTTTATGCATCCCTATTGTTAGCATACATTATTTTCTTAGTAAACGATTATTCTGAACTATTATTTTTAGTGATAGCAGAAATAAATTTGTGTTACGTAGTAGAATAATAAGTCTCAAAAACTACTCAACATATTTTGTGGAAAATAATTTTAATTGGTAGCATTTTAATAGGCATAACTCGGCAACTATGTATTAGCTTTATGCCGTTTAGAAACACCCATTTCATTTTTAAATACCTATTCAATGACACACCACAAGCGTATGTACTATGTGTGTTGCAAATCTTTTTCATCCCTCAGTTACATTACGTACATAGAGAGCTACTCTTATCTTTTTCTAATGGTTATTTTTAGGTTTTTGGCTACGGAATCCCAAAAACAAAAATCAATTAAAATAAACCAGGATAGTCAGACAACTAACTTAGGTAAAATGGAGTATCAGTAACGATTCCATTGACATGATGCTATAGAACTAATTACTAAACCAACTAAAGAATAAGATTAAAATTTAAGATTTAATGTTTACTTTCATGAGTATTCGAAGAGTAAATAGTCTCTCCTTTTAAATAAAACCATGTTTTCGGATTATTTCGCGAATTTATTTTGATTTTTGGTTCCCGACGTTTTGAATGCTTTACAGAAATCATGGTCACGGGAGAGACTAAGGTTTTAGACATCTCAAACGCGTTACATACTTATTCAAGACGCAATCTTTGTATATTTATTTATTTATTTATTTATACCGGCGATCTCGGAAACGGCTCTGAAGATTTCGCTGAAATTTGATACGTGGGCGTTTTCGGGGGCGAAAAATCGATCTAAATTAGTCTTATGTCTGGTAAAACGCGTGTTTTCGAGTTTTCATGCGGTTTTCTTTCCTATTATTTTACGCAAAATATGGTCCATAATTTCTTACGCTCGGGCATAAGCATCTTTTTTTTTAGTTTAAGCTAAGTATTCGATTTTTTCTGTATTTATTGAAGTTTTTAGTTTTTTTTTATCTAAAAAAATGCTGTAAAGCATTCGAAACGTCGGGAACAAAAAATCAAAATTAATCTGCGAAATAATCCGAAAAGATATTTTTATTTAAAAAGTAGAAAATTCGTGTAAATCTAAGAAAGTATTAGTCTCTCCTTTTTATCATAGTTATAGAAATAATTATTATCGTATATGGTACTACTACTCTTAATTTTTATAATATTTTGTGAAACAATCAAAGATGCTTATTATAATTTAAAAAGTACATTTTCAAATGTAAGACGGACGGACAGATAGGTAGTGTAGGCTGAGTAATAGGGTTTATCCTGATCCTGACCCGATATTTTCGCTGTGGACATGACGGGGAAGAAAGACATGACTAATTATTATTAAAAAATCAATTTTACAAAATATACAATATAGATAAAGGTTAAAAATAGTTTAATATAGAAAAATTGATACGGTATCTATTTACTTTATACACGTGTAAAACTTCCCTTGTCAAAACACCACGTGGGACTGTGCGATGTCACGATTATGTTATTATATGTGAGGCAATGGTGGCGCAGCGATAATGCGCTCGGGTGACCGAATGAAGCGGGTTCAAATCCAGGGTCTCGCATCTCTGATATTTTCATCATGCTAATCATTTTCAACATGATTATCACTCGTCTTACGGTGAATGAAAACATCGTGAGGAAACCTGCATGTCCGAGATAACCTAACAAGTTTTCGAAAGACATGTGAAGTCCGCCAACCCGCACTTGGCCAGCGTGGTGGACTATGGCCTGATCTCCCTCGTATTGAAGGTAGACCAGTGCCCAGCAATAGGACGTCAAAACACGCTGAATACATGTTATTAAATAAAATCTCAAAGAATTTATTCTTTGAGATTTTATTTAATAACATGAAAATACAGCCAGAAAATATTTTTAAGCTCTATAAAGAGCTTTTATTAGACTGCTTATTTTATGACTGCTCACGCACTCTTAGCTCCTGTGCATCAATAATTTAGTTTTATTGTTTTGTTGTAGGTTACATATTAAAATGATTTATTTTTATTTTTTTTATAAAAACAAAACTAGGTTCGATTGTGCTAAAAATGTATATAATCATTAAAAAAATCTATAAATAACAACTACATTTGTAAAAAAATACTTACTGGTATACTTTATAAAATATACCTAAAAAGTTTATAATATATTATATTATTATTTAATACAAATATCTGCATATTTGCTTATGCAACATTTTGATCCATTCAAATAAATTAAGGTTTGAAAAGCGGAATGAAAGGGCTTCACAAGAATGCACAAACCATTTGTTTTAGAAACTAGGCTCACTCAAGATGACAATGTAGAATCGCCATCGCTTGTAGAAAACTAAAAAAGATATGAAAATGACATCTTTTTGCGTTATGTCACGTAGTCTGAACGCTATTGGCATTTTTTTTTTTAATTAAAAAAACGGAACCTTTAAAATACCATACAACAGACATCATATAATGTACATATCTACCTTTTTATTCGTCTATGAAAAAACGTTGAGATTTGTTACATGGATCTACTATTATAAATGCGAGTTTATGTGTGTGTGTCTGTTTGTTACTCCTGCACGGTGAAACTGGACTTATTTGAATGAAAAGTACTCAGGTTGACTATCATAACCTGAAGTAACATATAGGCTACTTTTAAGTACAAGTAATTTTGGGGGAAAATTCTAGAAAAATACATCATCGTATGATACACTTTTTTCCAGATCTTATATTTTTTGATTTATAATAAAAGTATATACTTACATATATTGTATATTAATTGAAAATAAACCAAGCGTTGGTCCTATACTATATACTATGATCAAATCAATTTCATTTTACCCTATATTTATGATAATAAGAAATAAAATACACAATTTATTTAAAAAATATGTGAATTTAAATAATACTGAATTCAATAAAATTTTCAAACGTTTCAAATGTCTGTTCACGCGGACATCGTTTTCGAAACATTTTTACACCGCACAAAGAATCGCGTCAGCTCTTTCATGAAACTATCCTTTTATGTGCGAATAAAAGCGGTGGCGACGTCGCACCCTCTCGCAGTCTGTAACATTATTATTGTTCATTCATCCGATATTAATGTTTTTTTATAAAAGCATTCGCCCAGACTGTGCCTTCATGCGGGGAGTGGCTAGCATATGCTTTCTACTTTTAATTTACTTTTTTAATAAACATCATCTTATATATATATATATATATATATATATATATATATATATATATATATATAAAATATGATTAATTTTTTTACATTATAATGATGATATAATGTACATGCAAATAATATATTGATCGGATTAATTGTATTCGTTGAAAAAAAAAACGTTTTAAGAACATTTCATGTTTAACTATAGATAAAATTTCATTTTGTGATAAGTAAACGTCTAAAATTAATTAATTCGAAATTACTTGTATAAACAAACAAGACACTAAAAATATCAACTAACGGAAATGATTCCGTATCTGCCTTTTAACATTTGTTTTTAGTAGGAACCTAGAGCTTACTCATAGATAGTTTTTGAAAATTTACGTTTATGGATTCATACAAAGTGATGAAATCAGAGACTTATGATGGTAATAGATTATTTCGTATTTTAATGTACATGCATATACATATATTTATATTCTGTAGAACCATTAAAAGCATTTATTTTAAAGTATAAAAGAAAATGTACTACATAATTAATATTTTAATCACCATAAAATAATTGCAGTAAACAAGTAATTTAAAAATTTCAAAAAATCAATGCTAAGCTAGGTCGTAAAAAACTATTACAATAACGCTTAATTAACGCTTGAAGGTGATGCGATAATTAAAAAAAAATTATAAAGATCATTAAGTTTTTTGACCTTTTGATCTTATTAGAAGATTATCTTGGTACCATAATTTTACATCTACAATTAATTATGTTGGAGATTCTAAAAAGTAAGTAGTTTCAAATTAATGTTGCGTCTTGAGGTTATGACCTCGAAATACAGTAGTAAATGAATGTTTATGGGTTCATGGGATATTGCTTATTATACTGAAAACTGCTTTGTTTATCAAAAGTTTCTTTGAGCTTTTGATTTTTTCAGTGTTTAGCATGAACTTTATAATGACGAACGAGCTTCAGGAAATGTTAAATCAGCACACAAAAAATATACATTACATTATTTATAGGGGCATATTATTATATCGTTCAAAGTTTATTAATATATTTAAAATAATATCGTATCTGTTTATAATTACGTAATACATAAAACGTAAAAATAAGTTCAGATATTTTTGAAAAATATTTTACTAAACATTTCTTTTTCATCGTAAACGTATGGTTTTACAATAACCGAAGGTTAGGAAGGTAAGGAAATAAAGGTGTTAACATAAATTCAACATTTTCTACGATTTTAAAGAGTTGTCTGTTTTGAATCACAATAAACAATAGTTCAAAATTTAAGAAAATAAATGTTACAACGGATTTCTTATAAAGTAACACAACTAATAATAGGTTAAGAGCGATTCGGATGAAGGGTTCTTTAATAGCATACAATAGCTTTGTTTCGTGCTTACCTACTAACTAAATAGGGCATTACTACATTAAATATCAGCAAATAATGGATTCCTTCGCGAGAGTTCAGCTCGAATTTTTTGGATTTTTTCACGCAGCCTCTCTCATGACCATCATTGCTGAATGCATTCAAACGTTGGAAAGCAAACATTAAAATAAATCTGCAAAAAAATCCGATAGGTTAGTTTTATTTAAAATGTGAAATATTCGTGTACATAAAAGAAAATATTTTGACCAGTATATTTTATTTATTTTTTTACTTTAGCAGTTGAACTATAAAAAACCCGGCAATTTTGTCGCGTGTAAATCATGTAAATTACAGTTACAGTTTTAATAGTAAAGCAAAAAGATAAAACCGGACAAGTGCGAGTCGGACTCGCCCACCGAGGGTTCCGTACGAATTTGTAGGTACATATTATAAAAAATTGTAGGTACATATTATCAAAATTACAACACTTACATATATACAGAGGTACCCTATTTATGGTTGTTTAATTATAAAAACTTAAATGAAATAAGCAGGTATGCATAACAGTACAAACTGTTGGGCACTACATATACTTATAAAAGGGGAAAAGGTTTTTTTTCATTCTTCGTCATAAATTGAAAACATCATAAAAATAATGAACAATTTGTTTAAGCTTGTTCCAATGAAGCTCTTTGATACGATACCCCACATGACACGGTTAACTTAATTCAAAATTTGGACCGCCGTTCCTTGCATAAAGACCCTGTTTTTTTATGATTTAATTACAAATGTATAGTTTTCAGATTTTTCCCTATACTTAATAGTATAATACGGTATTACTTGCCAAATTTGATAGTTCTGGGTCAACGGAAAATACCTTATAAATTTTGATTCCCTTGAGAGTGTCGAAGTTTATGTTTTTTGCAGCATAAACGGCCGTATCTTTTTTTAAAGTTAACTTAGAAGTTTGATTTTTTCACAGCTTCTGTAGATATATCGTTTTAATTTCAACTCGATACCTCCACGCGTTTCCGAAATAAAGGGTCTTGACCGACAGACAGACAGACGGACGAACGGACAAAAAAGTGATTCTATAAGGGTTCCATTTTTTTGAGGTACGGAACCCTAAAAAGAAACTCAAACAACATATTTTTTGTATGGAAGTGATCCTACTCATTTTTTACACTACATTTTGAAACATAAAATATTAATTTTCAATGGGTAAATATTTTCTTTAGGTATAATTATTATTTACATCAAATTCCAGGTATTTTCATTACATTATAAACATTATAAATGTATTCAGAGGTTTTCACATTTGGACGCTCTAGGCACTTCAGTTTATACTCAAAACAATCACGAAATGTTATCTTTTTCAAATATAATTATAATATATACGCAGAGTACCCGTAGAGATTTCTCATTGGCAAAATAAATAGAAGCTTAAACATAATTCCCATAATCCTAAATGACGAACATTTATACAAACTGTAGCCCCCTTTTTAACCCCTTCAGAGGATGAATTTTAATCCTTCCCTTTACTTTTGTTATATAAAGGTCACTTATGGAAAATTACAGGCTTTTATACCTAGTAATTTAGATTGTACATTGTTTGTTTGCCATTCAATGTAAGACTTTTATTAAATAGACATTCAATATACCTACATAAAGCTAAACTACAGTTTACATATTCTTCATAATTATTAAAGTTTAGATTAATTTAAAGAATTAAACGTTAGTATTAACATATATTAAGTAAAATTTTATGTTTAGTTTTGGTGTGGATTAAAAATGAATAAAGGTTTAATAATTAATTTTATCATCTAACTAGCAGCTCACCCTCGCTTCGCTCGGGTTCGCCTCTAGACAAACAAAAACAAATCTATCCCACGGGAACATTTTCCGGGATAAAAAGTAGCCTATTTGTTATTTTGATGTATGAACTATATTATTGTAAAGTTACAGACATTTGACCTCTACGATTTTATTATATGTAAGTATAGATAGGAATACGATTAATGAAGAAGACTTCTGGCCGCACATTCGTTTTGTCTCTGTCGCGCCTTTCCGCCATTTTTAGTTTACGGCTGACAAAGAAACACTCAGTCGATTTCTATGCCTATGACCAAGTCTGACATCGCACGCCCCATACAATTAAAGTGTCTAAACAACATCGTTAGATGACTTTATGGATTGCTACTACTTAACACTAATCACTATTTTTAGTATCACTTCACTTAACTTAACTTTTTACTTTTTAAACTTTTCACAGTCTTTGCTTTACTTTGAACTCGCATTTATTACTTGATAAATTGCCCCTAACTAGTATGAGTAAAGAAAATTTCAGAACTAATGTTTAGAAATTATTGTCAAAACTTGGATTCTGTCTGAAAAAATTCCGTCTCTTTCTGCCATATACAGAAATCTCATTAACGTGGGCGGAGCCGTGAGGAAATGCAATTACATTATATAATAGTGCTAGTATACATAGTCTTGGCCTAAATATTGTTACAAAGAAAAAAACATTTTTTCTATTGCACGTAACATTTATTACTATTACAGTGTGTTAGTTTAATACATTAATATACAACCATTAAAAATATATAAACCTTATTCAAAGTGGTCTTCATTGGCTGCAATACAGTCCTTTAAATGTTGAGGCTAGTTATCAATAGAATCACGCACTCTTTCCATGGGAAAATTCTTCACTGCCAATCGTATGGATTGTTTTAGGGACTCCAAATTATCATGGCATTTAGAGCAAGCAATACTCTCTAAAACTGACCATAAATCATAATCCAGCGGATTAATATCGGGACTAGATGACGGGGACGTGGGTTTCTAACCAAGATTGTGTGGATCTCCCGATCTCCCGAGATAAAATCTTTTATTTTCGGACAGGATTTCTTTGGATTCTTTCCCTTACTGTTTTGATCGCCTTTTTCGTACGAACACTACGTGGACGGCCAGATCTTTTTCTGTCACAAACAGAGGAGGTTTTATTGTACCTATCAATAGCCCGGTACACAAACATTTGACTAATACCAAGCATATGGAGAGTTTTAAAAATGGCTCCATACCTACTTTTTGTAATGCAATCACAGCGATTCGGTTCTCTTTATCCTCCTTAACTCTATTTTAACATCACAAAATATTTTACAATGTACTGGCGCGAAAATGAGAAAACAGTGAGAAAACACAATGAACAATCATATAAAAATGACAGATTCCAAATTCAAATGTAATATTTTGTTTATTTTTAATTCTAACAGTATTTATGGCCAGACTATGTATAATCTTTATTCAGCATAGTGAAGAAGAAATAATCACACAAATTTTCATATAATATTAGTGTGATTGATCAATGGAAATACGCTAATTTCTATCATTATCACACTTCTTCTTAGTATCCAATAAACAATAGAAAGTGGCAATATTTTATTACGTTCTTAAATGGATAGTAACTATAGCTTTATATACTTCGATTGTTCCTCGATAACTCAATAAAGCTATTATGATACCTCCCGCAGATAAATAGAACGCTCAACTCGTAAAGTGGTATTGCTATTGCAAATGTACTAAGATTATACTTTTCCTGAAACTCTGTTTACATTTTATCACTATTTTGTTTGATACTAGCGACTCATCCTTGCTTCGCTCGGGTTCGTCCCTAAGTACATACGTTTTAACGGTAAGTGCAATGTACATACATAGGTATAGAAAAGTAGGCAGGTTATTTTATATTTTATAACTTTCCGTGTACCTTAAGGAACATACTAAAAAAAATTAGCTGAATTGGTCGAGCCGTTCTCGAGTTTTGCGCTTAGCAACATTCATTTTTATTTATATAGAAGACAGATATAGATATTATAATATTAAAAATATCTATTATTTTATTTTAATATATAAATATTGAGGTTCATACTTCGTAAAAGCGGTGCAGTGGTACAAATATAGTATGTGGAATAAAGAAATATTCTTTTGTTTTTTTTTTTATTTTTACTATTTGGTATTTGCTTAACATAATGTATAAGGACATTTAAATCATATTAAGTATTCTGGAACAAGTGGCCCTAAGTAAACGAGATATTGTATCTGACGACTATTGGTCTCAATATTTCGGGCATTCAAGATCGCTTAGACGTCGTTAAATTGTTACGATATTGTTATTACCTTCACACTCTGGCGATTTGGTGAATACTCAAGATTTTATTTTCCGGTTATAAAAGAAAAAGTAATTATTTTGAAATTGTGATTACTTAGAATGGGCTTTTACATAAAAATAAAAAAGAAAAACATTTTATATACGTAAAGTATATTCCAAATGGTTCTTCAAATATGTTATAAAAATATAATATTTGTTTAATATGTACATACATACATATGTATTGTATGTATCATAGTATTTAACCGTTGTATGAGTGATTTGTCACATTTATTGTGTTTCCTTATTATTCATCTATTATTTCTTTCTTATTCTCTTTTCTGCTCTGCGACATTCTCTTCTTTTCTCACCTCCACAATAAATGAAAAGGATCTTTTTTTACAGACAAGTCCATTTTTATACTTGCCTTCATCTAAAATCATCATTCATTATTGAGTGGTTTCCGACACATGGAAATCAATCATCAATACATTTAGGGTTCCGTACCCAAAGGGTAAAACGGGACCCTATTACTATTAGGACCCTACTATTAAAATTTCGCTGTCCGTCTGTCTTTCTGTCTGTACGTCTGTCACCAGGCTGTATCTCATGAACCGTGATAGTTAGACGTATTTATGTTGCCGCTATAACAACAAATCCAAAAAACAGAATAAAATTGATATTTAAGGGGGCTCCCATACAACAATCGTGATTTTTTGCTCGTTTTTGCTCGATATTGATAACGGCAACAGATAGACGCTTGAAATATTCACAGAATATTTAGTTATATATTCACTTTAAAAATAAATAGTTAAATAAAATATAACAAATATTTAAGGGGGGCTCCTATACGACAGACATGATTTTTTTTTGCCGTTTTTATAGATAATGGTACGGAACCCTTCGTGCGCGAGTCCAAATCGCACTTGGCCAGTTTTTTTAAATATGATAATGATAATACTTTCTTAGATTTACTCGAACATTTAACATTTTAAATGAAACTAATTTTTCGGACTTTGTGGGTAGGCACTGTCCGTAACAACCATACCTATATGTTGCCGACAACGACGAGCAACGAAGAACCCCGACGACCGACCGTCGCCGACAACGATGAGTGACGACAGGCCCCGAAGATCGACTGTTGCCGAACACTCATCGGTGCGAGCAACGACAATCGCCGAGCGACAACGTGTGTTGCCGACGACGAGCCCGGAAAAACCCGACGGCGACCCGACCGCCGCCCGACTTGTTTCGATTTAGTTGAAACATGTCTTTACGTGTAAATATTGATTACTTTGTGTAGCCAATTAGAGTGGGGCATTTGAAATGTTCTCAGTCAGTAGTATGTAGATTGCGCATGTAAATTGGGGTATAAATATAGGGGTGTTTTTGGGTAAAGTGTATTCCAGTTCCAGTGTTAGTAAAGTAAGCTAGATAGCAATAAATGATAAAACAATAAATAATCTTTTAATACAGTCCACCACAAGCTGGTCCTTCGAGCCGGATTGAAGAATGGTCATCACCAGGAGCCAAGGGGATGCTGCCGACCTGGAGGAGCAGCGCCGCCCAGGGACCAGCACCGCCCAGGACCAGCGCCACCCAGGGACCGGCGCCGCCCAGGAGCAGTCCCGCCCAGGGAACAGCGCCGCCCAGGACCAGCGCCGCCCAGGGGCCGGCGCCGCCCTGGAGCAGTCCCGCCCAGGGAACAGCGCCGCCCAGGACCAGCGCCGCCCAGGGACCGGCGCCGCCCAGGACGAGCTGCGCCGCCCTGACGACCTGCGCCGCCCAGACGACCTGCGCCGCCCAGACGACCTGCGCCGCCCAGACGACCTGCGCCGCCCTGACGACCTGCGCCGCCCTGACGACCTGCGCCGCCCTGACGACCTGCGCCGCCCTGACGACCTGCGCCGCCCTGACGACCTGCGCCGCCCTGACACCCAGCGACGCCTGGAGGGTCGACGACATCTGGAAGGTCGACGACACCTGGAAGGTCGACAACACCTGGAACACCTGCAATACCTGGATGATCAGCGACACCTGGATGATCAGCGACACCTGGAAGATCAGCGCCACCTGGAAGGTCGCGCCCGTATGGAAGATCGAAGCCAGGAAGCTGAACGTATCGAATTGGAGCGAAGACGAAGATTCTCTCAGAATCCACCAGCCTCACCGACCACACTCCTGGATACGGAGGTTGGGCTAGGGGCTACGAACGATGCCTCTGCCCCCACACCCTCCGCTGCCTACCGAACCCTGAAGACTGGAGACCGACCCCGAACCAGGTCACCAGGGCATTCAGTGCGATCGACGGCAAGTGTGACCGCTAGGGTGCGACTGGCGGAACTTGAAGCAGCAGAGAAGCTAGCAAACCTGAGGAAAAAAGAATTGGAAATCGAAGCTGAACTCATCAGAAAGCGGCTGGCCGCAGACGTCAGCAACATCCAAGAGGAGCAGGAGAGCCTGCATGAAGAACCTCTTGACCACCAACAAAGGGTGGACGCCTGGCTCCGCACCAACCCCATCAGCACACGGGGGGAGGAAGGGGAGCAGAGACGGACTGGAGGGGAACGGCACCTTCGATTCGAAACAAGAGGAAGGTCACCCACTCCAACCAGAACGAGGCCAGGGATCGGGCAATTGGCTGAAGCCCTGGAGAAGATGGCTAGACCCAGAATAAGATGCACTGACCTGCCGATCTTTTCTGGAATAGCTAACGAGTGGCTGTCGTTCAGAGCAGCCTATCAAGACTCTACGAAGATATACCAGATATCTGCGAACGAGAACCTGCAAAGACTGAGGAGCTGCCTTCGGGGAGAAGCGAGAAACGTCGTAGCTGGCCTGTTACACGCCGCTACAGATCCTGACGTCGTGATGAAGACCCTCGAACAGTGCTTCGGGCGGCCTGAAGTCATCATAGATCAAGCCTTCCTGGAACTGAAGAAGCTTCCGAGACCTGGGTCATCAGCAGTAGACCTGAACAGCTTTGCAGTGAAAGTTCAAAGCGTAGTCAGCATCCTGAACAGCATCGGACGCCAGGGGTACCTCTACAACCCAATGCTGGCGAGGGAAGTCCTGGACAAACTGAGTCCTCACATCAGGGCACGCTGGTGTGACTACGCCGAAGAACACGATGGGACACTACATCCAGAGATTGTAGTGCTGTCTCGCTTCCTCATGCGCGAGGCAGACCGGGCATTGAAGTATGCATATGCCCCACCTACGAGCGTCCCAACACCTGCTGCAACCCGGAGGGAGACCAGACCCTCGATGAACACCGGGATCCAAAGGAAGAAGACAAGCGCCGTGTACAACGTGACTGAAGCTGAAGAGGAACAAATCAGCCGATGTCCTAGTTGTGAGCAGACTCATACACTGCCACAGTGCCCCAAATATAAAGGGCTCACGTTAGATGAACGATGGGAACTGGTGAAGGAAAAGAAGTTATGTTTCAAGTGCATAACTAAGAAGCACAGACGCAACAGCTGCAAAGCAAAGCTGTGCGGCGTGAACGAGTGTCGCCGTCCTCACCATCCGACTCTGCACCGGGAAGATAAGACGCCTAGACCCTCAACGACAAGTGAAGCCGAAGCTGTGCTGTCGGTGGCATCCAAAGCCACTGTGTCGACTCAAGCGGTCCTGCTGAAGATGTGCCCAGTCACCGTCGTCGGGCCACAGGGGGAGGAGAGGACCCATGCTCTACTCGATGAAGGGGCTACCATTACCCTCATCGACGAAGAGCTGGCAAAGAAGATCGGCGCCAGGGGACCTCTCACACCACTTCACATGCACGGAGTCAACATGTCTCAGCACGAGGAAGGCAGTCAGCTGGTCACGGTGCACCTGAAGGGAAAGGATGGAAAGCGACACAAGCTTCGGGCACGAACAGTCAAGAACATGAAGCTTCACCAGCAGTTCATTCCCAGCGCACTACTGAAACAAGATCACCTGCGAGACCTGCCAAGGGAAGAAGTGTGCTACGACCTGGCACACCCTGGTATCCTGGTGGGGACAGACCACTGGGAATACATCGTATCCCGAGAGCTGCGAGTTGGAGGCCCGAATCAACCAGCTGCCTCCAGAACACAACTCGGCTGGGTGGTACACGGAACAGCACCACGCAGTGTGATCCACAACAGAGATGGCGTTCTTCACGTCTTCACCCCTGAACCTGGTGGAAACGTGAACGACCAGATAGATCAACGCCTACATGACCTGGTAGAAGAACACTTCCGAATCGACGCGCTCGGCATTGCTCACAAGTCACGAGTGAGCGATGAGAATTCCCGGGCAACGAAGATCGTCGAACAGACCTTAAGGAAGATCGAAAGTGGATACCAGGTAGGACTGCCCTGGAAACAAGACGACGTTAGAATGCCACCAAGTTACGACGCAGCACTTCGCCGTCTTACGAAGATTGAACAAAAGATGGATGCCGCCCCGACCTTCGCAGAAGAGTACACCAAGCAGATAGACAACCTGCTGGCGAAGGGATACGCAGTACAATGCGACGGCACGGAACGTTCGAGCGCAGTCTGCTGGTACTTACCACACTTCGCCGTGCAGAACCCGAACAAACCTGGGAAACAAAGACTGGTGTTTGATGCAGCAGCCAAGAGCCGAGGGGTTAGCCTCAATGACCATCTGCTGGAGGGACCTGACCTGCTAACTTCGCTTCAAGGCATCCTGTTCCGGTTCAGGGAGCGAACAGTGGCCATCACTGCCGACATACAGGAAATGTTTCTCCAGGTGAAGATTCGGCCAGAAGATCAGCCAGCACAACAGTTCCTGTGGAGGGGCGCCGACAGAGACGATCCACCTCGTCACTTCAAAATGACGAGCATGATATTCGGCGCAGCAAGTTCACCCTTCATGGCTCACTACGTGCGGAATCACAACGCACAGGTGCACGCTCAGACGCATCCTCGTGCCCTAGAAGCCATCACAAGGAGTCACTACATGGACGATTTGGTGGCGAGCTACGACACTGTAGAAGAAGCTCGACGCGCCATCAAAGAAATCAGGGAGGTGCACGCAGCAGCGGGATTCACGCTACGAGGATGGAACGCCAACAAGAACGAAGTGATTGGCGACGTGCCCACGCAGCTGCTGGCAACATCACCGACCCGACTAGGTGGAGACGGGCCCGCAAGTAAAATACTTGGCCTGCACTGGGACGCCGAACGGGACGAGCTGGGGTTCAACACCTCGATGAACCGAGTTCCTGCGGAAGTGCGCGCCCAGACCCGTCCGCCTACCAAACGAGAAGCACTCAGCGCGGTCATGTCTATATATGACCCCCTAGGATTGCTGAGTCATTACACGATACGTGCGAAGATCATCCTGCAGAGTCTCTGGCGCATCAAGATGTCATGGGATGAGCCGATTCCTGTAGAAGAAAACGAGATGTTCGCGGCTTGGCTGCAACAACTACCTGACCTCACATGCCTCACGTCGCGCGCTGTACACCTTGAGATCGTCCCGTCACTGTATACAGGTTCGGCGATCATGGCGTTACGCAGAATGGCAGCCAGGAGAGGATGGCCGAGCACCATGCACTCGGACAACGCCACACGACCCGGAGGCGCTGACCCCCAACCACTTCCTGTTGGGGTCATCCACTGGCCTACCCACCACTGGGCCATGCAGCGACGACGACCGACGCACCTGGCGTGCCAGCCAGGCGCTCGCCGATCACTTCTGGCAGCGATGGGTGCGAGAGTACCTACCGACTCTCGTTCCTCGCGGCGGGCCAACCAACAACACCAAGCAGCTGCGATTGGGAGACATCGTGCTCGTGATCGATCACACCCTGCCACGCAACGTGTGGCCGATGGGATTCGTGGATCGGATCTACAAGGGACCTGATGGCGGCGTGCGAGTGGCGGACGTCCGAACGAAGACCGGCGTCTTCAAGCGTCCCGTCACGAAGCTCGTCGTGCTAGTGAAGAAGGAGGCTCGCAGCGCTGCGCCGGGGGGAGAGCTGTTGCCGACAACGACGAGCAACGAAGAACCCCGACGACCGACCGTCGCCGACAACGATGAGTGACGACAGGCCCCGAAGATCGACTGTTGCCGAACACTCATCGGTGCGAGCAACGACAATCGCCGAGCGACAACGTGTGTTGCCGACGACGAGCCCGGAAAAACCCGACGGCGACCCGACCGCCGCCCGACTTGTTTCGATTTAGTTGAAACATGTCTTTACGTGTAAATATTGATTACTTTGTGTAGCCAATTAGAGTGGGGCATTTGAAATGTTCTCACTCAGTAGTATGTATATTGCGCATGTAAATTGGGGTATAAATATAGGGGTGTTTTTGGGTAAAGTGTATTCCAGTTCCAGTGTTAGTAAAGTAAGCTAGATAGCAATAAATGATAAAACAATAAATAATCTTTTAATACAGTCCACCACACTATATGTAATGCCTTTGAGACGTCTAAAGCCTAAGTCTCTCCCGTGACCATGATTGCTGTAAAAAATCAAAATAAATCCGCAAAAAAATTGAAAAAGATAGTTTTATTTAATATAATAATGATATTAAAAAAAATTAAAATATAACCGATTTCCAGACACTGAAAACGGGGATTTTCATTTATAACCTCCTCCTTTTTGGAAGTCGGTTAATAAATGATATAAAAGACTCTCTAATATAAATCTTGTTGTTGTGCCGTTTTAAGTAAAATATATCAATCCCAACCTTCTGCACGCTCTATTGTTCTTTTATTCTGCACTTTTAGGTTTATACCGGCAAAGCAAAGAGGTACCGGAGATAGTGGAATAAAACTTGTAAAAAATATCCTTGAGCGGACGCTAATGGTCCTGTATCTATAATGTATATGACATGATAAAGATGAGAAAAGGTAACAAGTTTTACTAGTTAGAGGATATTTAGTTCATACTGTAACGTGTTTTCTACGAAAATTTTAAAAGGTTAACAAAACCAATTTAAAAAATTCACGCAGGTAATTTAAATCAAGCAAATTTAGATAGACAGACGCTTAATATATGATATGACACTTTTCCTCGTTTTTTTGTTCCACGATATTAATAAAAGTTAATATAATGTAAAAATTGCGTTCACAGTTTCACAGAAGAGGTTTCACAGTTTTCATTTATTGTAAAATACAATGTTTGTTCGAGTGATTTTATCCTCACCATAGACTACATCAAATTGTTCGATAAAATAGCCATGTTGAACTTTTTTGCACGTTTAGCTGGTTCGACTTCCGGTTTATCGTTTAAGTTATTTAAAAAAATATATTAAAATGTATTTTCTCTCTTATTTATTTACTTACAATTACTTTAAAATATAAAAAAATGTTTCCTTGAAGTAAAACTTGATAATGTCAATATTAACGGCATTTTCTATTTATTTCAACCTGCTCAATCTATTTATTTCAACCTGTATATAGCTATATGGCATGTATAGAACAATAGCCAAATCTTCTTATAAACCAAATATTATCTTCCTTCTTTATAAAGGTCCAATTTATTCATGTAAGAAAACTACCATATTACTGGCATCTTTTCTGAATTTTCCACCTAGCAACCATATCATTACAGTTTCATCCAATTTATATGATTTAGTACACTTTTTTGATTTATGGCTTGAAGTTACAAGAAAAGGATCTTATTAATATTCTGATTGTCTTTGTCAATTTTTTTTTCTTTGATGTTGAAATAAGACTAAAGTTTTAAACCGTTTTTAGTAGTTTAGTTACACTAATGGAATGCTCTTTAAATTATAGGTTTACTAAATAAACGAATATTATAAATTTAAAATGAAAAAAAAATTCAAAAGAATATGTAAAATTTATTTATTAATGCAATTACTTCAATACAACATTAGTGTCGCTCTTAGCTTAGCTCTAAAATAGAGTCCACTATATCAGACCGTAAGAAATTATCTCACTCCTATTAGGAATCTGAAAGTTTTTATGTGTTTATGTTTGTTACTCCCATTAAAATGGCTGGACGAATATGAATGTTTAGTATATAGATAGACAATGACCAGGAGTAACATTTCTAACATGATTACCACTTGCCTTACGGTGAAGGAAAACATCGCGAAAAACCTGCATGTCTGAGAGAACCTAGTAAGTTTTCGAAAGACTTGTGAAGTCCGCCAACCTGCACTTGGCCAGTGTGGTGGACTATGGCCTAATCCCCCTTAATATTGAAGGGAGGCCCGTGCCCAGCAGTGGGACATTAAAAAAAGGGCTGAGTAACACATAGGTCTGTTAGTAATAAAAGTGCCAAAAGTTTCTGCCGCCTACATATCTTCTTAATATGTATATAAAATTCCCGTGTCACGATGTTGGTTCGCGATGAACTCCGAAATTACTTATCCGATCTTAACGTATTTTTTTTAAATGTGTGAGATTTGTTCCAACTTAAAAGATAGGATAGTTTTTATCCCGATTATTTCCTTTTTTTATTGCAAAATTAATAATTTTCATATTTAACGAATTATAAGTGTGCCACAGCAATGTGTGACCGGGTCTGCTAGTAATATTATAAAATATATAAATGACACCTGGGGATATGATATGGATAGGCACTCGGACAAACCGAGGGTGAGTCGCTAGTTATATTTTATATTTCAACATGTATCTAATAATATATAGGAAATGTTGCCAAGACAAATTAGATTTTGCAAGGAAAATATCAAGCTTGTAGGATAAAGTGACGTGGTCTATTAATTACACGTGGACTGGCCGCTAACTTGGTAATGCTGATACGCTAGCAGGTAAACATTGGCAACAAGATTAATCAAACCTAGTGAGCGCGTTTTGCAGGTTAGGAGTTGGATTCACGTTGAAATTAATTGTTCCACTAAAATATTATTCTTAAAGCGTCTTACCAATAATTATCGCGCAGTATGTATTTATTTATTTTTGGGAAATAAACAGTGAAATCATCCTTATAAATAATTACAAACTAAAAAAATCACACACCAGTAAAGTTTCCACTTATAAATATATCACAGGTAGAGTTAACATGATAGTTTAAACAGTATTTTCTCTTAACTCTTTACTTATACATACCTACTGATATTTTATTTTATTTATTTAGTAATCTTTATTGCACACACAATACAAAGACAAAAAGTACAGGTGTTGTCAGATAAAGTACATTAAGCATGCAAATGCGGTGTTATTGTTAAAAGCAATCTCTAGCAGACAACTTTTGGTGAGAAGATTTAATAAGGCGGAAACGGGACGGTGCTATTAAAACATAAATAATTAAAAATATAATAAGAAAAAATAATATATACATAGGCAGTGATAGCCCAGTGGTAACGCGCTCGCTTAGGAAACCAAGTGAAGCGAGTTCAAATCCTGGTCTTCTAACAAAAAAATTTCTAACATGATTACTGCTTGCCTTATGGTGAACGAAAACATCGTGAGGAAACTTGCATGTCTGAGAGAACCCAGCAAGTTTTCGAAAGACATGTAAAGTCCGCCAACCTGCACTTGGCCAGCGTGGTGGACTATAGCCTGATCCCACTCGTATTAAAAGGGAGAACTAGTATAGTGGCCCAGAGTGCCCAGCAGTAGGACATTAAAAAAGATTAGAGATAGATAGAGATACATATACAATATGTAAGATAATAATATATTATAATAGACAAATAACTTGCTACTACCACAGATCATATTTTAATACTATACCAGTACTACTACTATATACTAATAAATGCCTGCTTACTTAAAGTATATTACATTTTACTGCAATGATAGAAAATATGCGAAAAAGTTTATCAACTTTTTTATGGTTAAAATTGCTATTTAAATAAAAACTTAATGCATCTAAGTTGTTATTAAAAAAATTCCACCACTTAGCAAAAAATCTCTTGTCCTCATCTGTATGGAGACTCAAAATAGTGACTGTAAGGTCACTATAAAATGTTGTTATTTAACTAATTATAATGTATATTTATATATATGTATGTATATATAATATTATAGGTAACAATTTATTTCAAAGTTGTTGGATAGATGCTTCCACATATAGGTACTGAATAAATTAATCTTTACATTACATATGCGTTGCGAGACCTGCATTTTTTTACATGTTATGTTTTTCATGGGATTATTTTAACAAGAAAAACAAATTGGTTTGTTCAAATGTACTTTGTGTTATTCACATGCGTATTTATTGATCGATCGACGCATGATTGCGGCTGATAAGCGGCGACACACCGTTGACATCAGATACGTGAAAACTGATAATGTTAGAGGTGACATTATGTGTATATATATTAATTACAATATTTACTGGTTTTCCGTGACTACGCTCGCGCGGTAGACAGGTAAGGTTATGAGACCTTTAGATCATTATAATTATTTTTTCTCAAACAATTTTTTTTTTCGGATTTTTACTTGTTATCAATTAAATTTGACATCTACAAGAGTTCGTAGATAAAAAACAGTTGGTACACGAAATTACCATGCAAATATGACAAGACATTTAATTAACTAATATTGACATTTTCTAACAAGCTGTGGGAGTGAAATATTATTTAATAAAAAAATAGCTTGTGATATTCATAAGGAAAATCAGCCATTTTGCTTGACATATCAATTAACTAGCGAAACGAAGGCTAAAGCTAAGGCTTTTTGCACATTAAAAAGTAAGTGTACTAGTAACTCATGGATAGACGAGTGAAGTATTCAACGTATTTTAAATATAAAAGTTATATTTTCATATTCGTGACTCGTTACGTTCATATACGCTCGGCATAATTGCGTGATTATTCTTTTTGTTTTGAATAGATGAATGCATGTCATATACTCCCAAGCAGCAAGCTCCACTAGCTCTCCATTATGTATAATATTCAAAAGATGAAGATAATATAAAAGATTTTTTGCGAAACCTGCAAAGAATCTTCGTTTATCCAACGGTTTTATTATACAACAGATTTAAATGAATACTAAAGAATGCTGTGAAATAAAAAATAATATTATTCTCAACAACCATTGAAATACGAGCGTTTTACATCTTAAATGGAGTGTACTCAGTAGTGTTATTTCCCAACATTTATCTCCTACAGTGCATAATAATAGAAACCGATCAATAACGTTCATGTAAGTACACCTATAACAAAAGTACATTATGTTAAATAAAATGAAAATTATGGTAGTTTTGAAGCACATTAGACGTATATTATTATTAACTAGCGACTCACCCTCGCTTCGCTCGGGTTCGTCCCTAGGTTACGTTTCACTGCTGAACTGAGCTAAACGTTGATAAGTCAGCCTCTGAGTCGCGAGTAGTGAATAAAAATAGTAATTGCGAGTGTACCTTAGGTGATAGACATATAATATTGCGAACTTCCCCGTATAACTTTTTAAGACCTACAATATTCTAGTACATTGTTTTGATGTACCTCTTAAGGTTCAGCCAGCGTTAGCCATATAAATTTCTAAGGACGACTCGATAGAACCAGTCATTGCGTTTTCCCGCGGGAACGAAAAATGTATTTGTAGTGAAAGGTATCCCAAATGTTGAACCGAGTGATAAGCTATCACTATACAAAATTTAGTTAAATTCGATTCAGTACTTTTTGCGTGAAACGCGCACATCGATTTGACTAAGTCAGCTTTATTATAGGTAGGTAGGTATAGTATAAGAATAGGTATTGCGAGTGTACCCTAAGAGATAGACATATACTGTTGCAGATTTTTCTGTTGACCTTTTCAAGACTTAAATTTTTTTTGTACATTGTTTCGATGTATATCTTAAGGTTTAGCCAGCGGAAGGTTTATAAGGAGGACTCGATAAAATCAGTTATTGCGGTTTCCCGTGGGAAAGAAAGATTTTTCTGAAATAAAAGGTATCTTAAATGTTGACCCGGGTAATAAGTTATCACTTCACCAAATTTCGTTGTAATCGGTTCATTACTTTTTGCGTGAAACGCGCACACACAAACAGACATACAGACAAACAGACAAACAGACAAACAGACAAAAATTTTAATAACTATTGTTTTGGGGTCTATATCGTATACATAATACGTTACAGTCATTGTTTTAAAAAAATATTGCATGTACAGATTTCGTTAAGTTACTGCTTTATTATAGTATAGATAACGTATAACAAAACAGTAATATTATTTAATAAAAATAGTTATAGCGAGTGTACTTTAGGAGATAGACATATACCGTCGAGAACTTTTCTGTAGAACTTTTTAAGACCTACAATTTTCTAGTACATTGTTTTGATTTATCTCTTAAGGTTCAGCCAGCGTTAGCCATATAAACTTCTAAGGACGACTCGATAGAACCAGTCATTGCGTTTTCCCGCGGGAACGAAAAATGTGCCTGTAGTAAAAGGTATCCTAAATGTTGACTCGAGTGATAAGCTATCACTATACAAAATTTAATTGAAATCGGTTCAGTACTTTTTGCGTGAAACGCGCACATCGATTTAACTATGTTAGTTTTGCTATAGGTATAGATAAGAATAGGTATTGCGAGTGTACCTTGAGAGATAGACATATACTGTTGTAGATATTTCTGTTGGCCTTTTCAAGATCTACAATTTTTTAGTACATTGTTTTGATGTATGTCTTTAGGTTTAGCCAGCGGAGGGTTCCTAAGGAGGACTCGATAAAACCAGTTATTGCGATTTCCCGCGGGAAACAAAGATTTTCCAAAAGTAAAAGTTATCCTAAATGTTGACCCGAGTAATAAGTTATCAGTTCACAAAATTTCGTTGAAATCGGTTCATTACTTTTTGCGTGAAACGCGTACAGACAAACAGACAAACAGACAAAAAGACAAACAGACAAACAGACAAAAAAATTAATAACTATTGTTTTGGGGTCTATATCGTATACATAATACGTTACAGTCATTGTTTTTAAAAAATATTTCATGTACAGATTTCGCTAAGTTACTGCTTTATTATAGTATAGATAGATAACGTACTCGTATAAGAAAACAGTAATATCATTTAATAAAAATAGTTATAGCAAGTGTACTTTAGGAGATAGACATATACCGTTGAGAACTTTTCTGTAGAACTTTTTAAGACCTACAATTTTCTAGTACATTGTTTTGATTTATCTCTTAAGGTTCAGCCAGCGTTAGCCATATAAACTTCTAAGGACGACTCGATAGAACCAGTCATTGCGTTTTCCCGCGGGAACGAAAAATGTGCCTGTAGTAAAAGGTATCCTAAATGTTGACTCGAGTGATAAGCTATCACTATACAAAATTTAATTGAAATCGGTTCAGTACTTTTTGCGTGAAACGCGCACATCGATTTAACTATGTTAGTTTTGCTATAGGTATAGATAAGAATAGGTATTGCGAGTGTACCTTGAGAGATAGACATATACTGTTGTAGATATTTCTGTTGGCCTTTTCAAGATCTACAATTTTTTAGTACATTGTTTTGATGTATGTCTTTAGGTTTAGCCAGCGGAGGGTTCCTAAGGAGGACTCGATAAAACCAGTTATTGCGATTTCCCGCGGGAAACAAAGATTTTCCAAAAGTAAAAGTTATCCTAAATGTTGACCCGAGTAATAAGTTATCAGTTCACAAAATTTCGTTGAAATCGGTTCATTACTTTTTGCGTGAAACGCGTACAGACAAACAGACAAACAGACAAACAGACAAAAAGACAAACAGACAAACAGACAAAAAAATTAATAACTATTGTTTTGGGGTCTATATTGTATACATAATACGTTACAGTCATTGTTTTTAAAAAATATTTCATGTACAGATTTCGCTAAGTTACTGCTTTATTATAGTATAGATTATGTCTTGTACCTTCTAACTTCCTAATAATGCTAGGTACGTACATTGTACAGTCAAGAAATTACAGAACAAGCAAATTCTAATACCGTAGTACTATTCTAAATGAAACTAAATTTTCGATTTTTTCGGGATTTTCTTTTGATTTTCAGTTTAATATTTTAAAAATTAAATAGTTTTATTTAAAATGTCTTGTGTCTCTCTTCAAAAACAATATTAAGATATGAGATAAACCTATTAAGCTGGGCATCATATTGGCAATTTTTTTAACGAAATAGCACTTGTCAACTAACTTTTTCTTTATTGAAAAAGCATTAGCGCTAACATCCTGAGTCAACACAATTTTTAAACTAAAAGTAGTAAAGGAACTATTACTTAATCTGTGGTAGTAATGTCAATTCACAGAGCCTATCTTTAGTATTAACACCTAATCACGCATAATGTTAAAAATATAGAAGGGAGTAGTTATAGCATCTCTATAGATGGAGTAGTTATTATATTTGTGTATTTTCCCCAAGAAGTTATTTATATTTTTAAAATATATCTAATTATATAGTGTTTTTTTTTCAGTATAAATATAAAAAGTCTTTTAAGATATTAATAATTTCTAGGTATGATGGCCCTCAATACGAAAATATTATAAAAATAAAGTTAAGGCCTTCTATTTTTTATCCCTTATTAAAAATCAAGGGTTGTTATAATTCTATCTGTTTGATTTCATACAGCTGAATTAATCACCAATTTGATGAGTATTCAATGAATTTTCTAACTGCTCGACAAATCATAATTGAGAACTTTTTCAGAATTTTTTTGATAATTTCATAAATGTAAAACATATTGTTTATTCTATTAATTTATATTTTAATGAATTGGAAAATGTTAATACCGGACGCGATACTGCAGACTACCTAGTGCATTGAAAGTTGCAACTAGATGTAGTGTAATCGTATCAGTTTTGTACAGATGAGGATTACGAACTCTAAATTGTACCTAGCTACCATTCTCGTTTTCGCTACTTGTCGTTGAAAACGCGGTTATATTTCACCGCCCTCATTGAGTGTAGTTACTCTTGAGTATCGTACGTATTACGTAGTTTATATGTAAGTTTTTACCCAACTGTGGCAAAGCTCAAAGGTGAGTTATGTGTTTGACTCATATGTATGCTTGTATGTATGTTCCCTCGTAATTACTAAACAGCTAAACGAATTTGATGATTCATATATCATATATCGCTAGAATCATCTTTGTAACACGAGTGTCATAAGGATATGAGGATATATGTAATTATTATAATAAATCTAAGTTAGTTAAGAGTAAGTTGAAAAAAACAAGTTTCTTTCAAACCTATACGACGGCGATATCACAAACATATTATAAGTACAACTGATATGTATAAATGTTATTTGGGATAAGAAATCGTTACATAAAACTCCAAATGTCTCCAAAAGTGGTCAAAATTAAAATCTAATACTTATATTCCTCTGTCAACAAATTTCCATCTTCTTAGTTCCCTTCTTTAATAAACGGTTTTTTTTATTTTTATAATGATAATAATACTATTAGGTACAGTTCACAAACTACAGATGGAACTGAAAAAAATTCAAAATTCATTTATCACTTGCCGCCCAAGTCACGATCCCTTTAAAAAACAAAACTTACCTATCCATTAAAGTATCGTTCAATGCATCAGAGACTGTAAAGAAAAAAAAATTAATTTAAAATTATTAGTTAGTTATTATTCTTATTTATTTCTGATTAACCTTTGTCTGCAGCTTTGCCCTGGTAAATGGATAAAGCGAAAATATTCTACGTTTTTCAATTACTATGTGTACCTACTGATTATTATGGCGATCAAATGAAATTTGAATGAACGATGTAGCAGTCCATGACTTGCAGTAATCAAAAATTATAGCAAAATCTATAGCATAAAAACCTTCTATATATAATAGAGCTTATAATTTCTATGTAAAACCACTTATTTTGCCAAAATTTCAAACCAATTGGTAAAGAAGAAATTTGCAGATTTGGAGTTTTGTATAAACAACATTTACATTTATTATATATCTTTAAATTCATTTCATGAAATAAGTCCCAGATATAAAACCCTATGCCATATGTACATATATAGCAGTGCTCATCCTTAATCCAATAAATTGTAATCACATCTGTGTGGGCGTGTATGTGGGTTACAAGACAAAAGAAATTGTTGTAATGATAAACTACCTTATAACAAGTTTTGAGTTGAGCTTGTAGATAAATTTCTAAATATAATAATAACGTTCCTCGTGTTGTTTTAATCATGGCTGTAAGTCTATAATTAGACTGGTTTACGCTGATGTTGTAATAAATAGATCACAAAAATGTGCTTTAACACGGTTTATTGCATTGAATTCTCATTCTTACGATGCGATAGGGCAAGGTAATTGGACACTTCCGGAGAAAGATCACGCACATGACCGTAAGCTTTATGTACTGATAGCGTGATCACAGGTACGAGGGAGTAGCACCAATTTCCTGACGCGGGTTTTAAATTAAGTAACTAAAAACTCTTTGTCCCGACCCGTAAGTAAAATTAAAGGTTCCATGATCTACAGCCGTATTAATTAATATGATTAATGAGACAGGTGCAGAATGTAGATAATATTATATTATGATGATAACAAAACAATTAAATATTAAAGTCTTATTTTTTTCTTGTTTTGTTTCACAATACTAAATTATATTACATAGATAATAAAAATTCTAGTTAAAGACTTTACTAATACAAAAATTAATACTATATTCCAGCAAAACTTAAACTATTTCTTGGCTTAAGTTAATTTTTGTTTACAGACCAGACAAAACCGAGCACACAGTGACATCTAGCAGTGGCAATCTCACTAACAATTCTGTGCGGCACAAAATTGTGGTGCTAGGCGCTGCTAAAGTTGGTAAATCCTCGCTGATATCACAGTTCCTATACGGTACATTCTGCACTAAATACAAGCGAACTATCGAGGAGATGCATCATGGAGACTTTAATGTAGCTGGAGTGAGATTAACCTTAGATATTTTGGATACATCGGGGGCCTACGAGTTTCCTGCAATGAGAACATTGTCTATGCAATCAGCGGATGCCTTCATATTAGTTTACGATATAACAGATGCGGATAGTTTCGCTGAAGTTCGTGCACTCAGGGATCAAATTCACGAGACTAAAGAGAGTACTGCAGTACCTATAGTTGTTGTCGGTAATAAAGTGGATTTGGCGGAGTCAGGAGAGAGGCAGGTTAGTACAATTTTGTTATATTTTTGAATATAAACAATTAAAGAGTGCGTGTATGAATGTGTACAAAGCGAAACTTCTGCAGGTTAACGTTACTTTTTTATTTCATTTTTATGAAATTCAATTTATATCTTCAATAATTACAATAGGAAAGATCCTGGAAAAATATTATTTATGAATTTTGAAAGGAAAATAATATTCTACTATATTATTTACATAGTACCTACACATGGTGTTAAGATAAAATTTAATTTTCAATCAAATGTTGTAATGATTCTATAAATTATATAATATTTCAGTAAAATAAATAATAATACAGGTTGTAAATTTATAATAAATATTTTTTTTTTTCAAGTAAATATTTTTTTAACAATATTCATTTGGTAGGATTCCATCGTCCATTTAAAAATAAATGAAAAAAGTTTTTTTTTTAAATATCTATTTTTATTTAATTTATCCTTTGAAACATTCATATAATAGTTCAAATACTTTTTAATTGACTATTTATTTACTTCCGTAACGTACCGTCTCCATTATAAAAATCGTAACGCCAATCATTTTTTTCCCCTCTCTCCCCCTTTCCCTAAAGAAGTTTCACTTCAATAAAACAAACTTACACAATGGTTAAATATCTCTTGAAAACTTAACTGTTTAACATAGAATTGACATAAAAGCGTATTTAAAAATTTAATTCAAAGCTGTAGGTAGCTAATTATGGTATATTTTGTCAATAATTTCGGGAACTTATAAATATTCACTGACTTAATTATTTATATATTGCATCAATATCAATAGTTAGTTTATATTATATTGGTTTACTTTAGTTATTTTTTTATTCACATTATACCTACTATACTAATATTAAAAAGATGCAGCGTTTTTTTGTTTGAACGCGCTAATTTCAGTAACTACTAATCAGATTTGAAAAATTCTTTTTGCATTAGATAGCCTGTTATTAAGCAAGGCTATAGGCTATATACCATGTAATATATAGTCTATCTATTCCATACTAATCGTTAAAAGGTACCCAGGAACGAACCCGAGCGAAGCGAGGATGAGTCGCTAGTATTTCTATGAAATAAAAGTTATAAGGGAATTAATATTAAATAGTTTAAAATATTTTCTATATAATAATATAAATAGATATTTCTAACGCTTTTTTATACAATTTTTTATACTACTGTAACGTAGCCTATGTTAAAATATTGTTAGATTGTAGTTTATCGTTGTAATAAATTGTATCGAGTTTAATTTTTCCTTGAAAATATGAAACATTTACGATTACATTTAGATTTATAATATAAAATAATTAACCATTCTTTTGTATTTATTTGAGTAAATAAATAAAAGCCAAAACAAATAAAAAGCAGTTTAAATCTAAATTGAATCAATTCATATAATAAAATGTACTACTACCACTCACCAGACATAAAATACAGTAACGATATCATTTGTCTTTGAGGAAAAAGCCAAATATTTTATTTGTTACGTCTACACGCAAGGATGCCTTGTGAGAAATTGAGACGCGTGCAAAGAAAGATAACTTGGACAATAAGAATTGACCAAGGTCTTGAAGGTTAAATCCCGCGAGACATTATTCGATCTACGATTCCAATAAAATTGTAAAGTCTCTTCACCAAGAAGCTTACTTTACTTTTTAAATATATAATGTAATAATCTTCGTAAGTTAAACCGAAAAAATAAAAAAAAAAATGCAAAATACTACACGATCTACATTACATCATTTGTATTATATGTATTCAACCCTTTTTAACGTCCCACTGCTGAGTACGAGCCCCCCTTCAATACGAGGGGGATCAAGTTATAGCTCACCACGCTGAGTAATATATAAATGGATAATATAGCCGATAAATGAAAAAATTAAAATCTGTCGACAATTATACACAACGACTTTAAATGTGCAAAGTATGGTTTCATAGGTATAAAGTTATTTGATTTCTTATTGATATTTGTATACAATATTTTTATTAAAAAAATGGTCATCCTGGACGTCCAAGAACGTCCCACTACTGGGCACGGAATTCCCATTAATACGAGAGGGATCCTGATCCCCCTCGTATGATGGTCTGCCATAGTCCACCACGTTGGCTAAGTGTGGGTTGGCGGACTTCATATGTCTTTCTAAAACTTGCTAGGTTTTCTCAGACATGCAGGTTTCCTCACGATGTTTTCCTTCACCGTAAGACAAGTGATAATCATGTTCAAAATGATTCATGGAAATGTCAGAGGTGCGAGACCCGGGATTTGAACCCGCTTCACTCGGTTTTCGAAGCGAGCGCGAGCGGCTACTACTGCCAATTTACATTATTTACTAGATATACATATATTTTTTTATTTTATCATTTGAAAGTATTTTAAACTGAATATGGTGAAATTAATAGTTATTACTTTTTCAAAATTAATATATTAACGTACAAATATTAAAGTGACTAAATACAATTTGTTTTTCTAAATATTAATACAAGATAGGTGTTTGTACTTTAGCTTTAATACTTTAGATGAAATGGCTTTTTGTCTAAAGCTCTGTTCATGAATACATTAGTTAATATTGTTCAAAGTTAATGCGGTGACGCAAAAATTTCCAAGGTGACTAAATTTTTTATTATGTTACGGATCAGGTTGCGACGTATTAGTATTTTCAATTCAAAATTCAATTAATAACGTTTTTGCCTAGATAATATCGTGTTTTAAAAACCTAAGGACTAATTTCCACATTTTTTTAATCATAACATACATTATTTTCATTCGTAACAAAAACCATGTACAAAATTTCATGCTCATGAATTCGTTAGGTTGACTTTTTTAGTAAATATACTAGTCTAATCAACAAGTGCCTTTTAGGTTAACTTTTTTCAGCAATCCCGGAAAAATATGAACGAGGTGTCATTCGATTCGTAATGGCATGTAGATGATTTTAAATAAAAACTTTCATGAAAGATTCCCAAGCTGATTTTTCTTTCTAAATCGCTATGCTTTTCTTTAAATATATCATCTTTCATCAATTGCCTAATTTGAGGGCCAACAAATAATTTTTTCCTCTTTAATTTTTGTCTAACTCGGTTTAGGAAATTTTTAATGTCGTTTTCGTTTGTTTCTGGCATAGCGGCCAGATCGGAACTTTGAGGTGGTTCTGGTACAGGTGGTTCTTCACTATGAGGGATCAGTCTTTTAGCCGATGGCAGGTCAGGTTACTTAATTTTACTTTTGGTTTTAATTGTAATACCTTTTGTATCAGTAAGACAAAAATAACAATCAGACGAGTGGTTCGTTAGTTCTGTCCAAATCATAGGGATTGCAAAAGTTATAGATCGAGATCTTCTCGCCCATCCAGTAAGAAGACCCACACATGCAACACAACAGTTATGTGGGACCCAAGCTTTGGCTTGTTGTCCGATGGCAAAGGCAATATACTGTTCATATAATTTAGTTACTAATGGTGTAGAATTCTTTCGCTGAGTTTTAAAACAAGAGTGTAACAAAAACTATTAGGAACATTTTTACACTTTCTTGACATTATTTAATAATCACTTAACTCAGAAAACAAAAAAAAAAACACTACGCTCTTGAAATAAATAAACTCACTGAATGCGAAAGTGAAACAAAAACGTTTGATTTTCAATTTTGTGGGTAATAGCACGAAAACGAGACCTGATCGAATCAAAATAAATATGGCGATAAAATGAGGGTAGGTAGGTATTCCAAAGTTAGTTAGCACCTTTCTTGTTTCAAAATTTTGTTGGCCAGTATTTAATGTACAGATTGATACATTGATAGATGTATAAATTATGTATATCTTCTACTTTTTCTTTATTCGAAATGAACCGAATATTTAAAACATTAACTTAACTAATTAACCTAATATTATAAATTATTATTACTATTTATAGCCAAGTTTTAAGAAAGTTTGTTAAAAAGCCTGAAATGTCAAGTCCTATGGGTAAAGTGTTAATAAAGTTCTATTCAAACCAAAAAAACTCAGGCAGTGTGAAATATGCGTCACACTTTTATGCGCATAAATTTCTTCTTAAAGATAAATTTAATTTACTTGAGAAAATATTGTGTAGCATCAAATAAGGCGGCCTATAATAGTAAATAATACCTTTAAATTAATTGTTTATTGTCATGAAAAACATATATTACATAGTTTTAGTATGGACTTTCAAGGCATTTATTTTCGGGCCAATTTCTTAGTATCGTAGCTATAATAAATTGTTTCCCGTCCTGTGACCCTCGCGTATCTCGTTCATAAAATAGGCTATGTTGCGACAGAGGGGCCGCGGTTAAACACATATCGCACCTTAGCATAAATGTACAAACTTTGTTTCTAAGCGCTTTACGCATTAACTTACGTACCATTTATTTAATCCTTACAACTATTACAAAGATAAATTGATCTTAATTAAGTTGTGCTGCAGAGATCAACATGGCCGGTTTTTCATTTTGGAAAAATAATAATTTAGAGCAATACCAACAATGTATTGGAAAACTACTTACTGGATTTTTATATAAATAGCATAAATATAAATTCATGCTTTATGTTGATTTAATTTAAGATAATGGATAAAAATAGCAGGCAAATGGTGACGTTTTCAGATTAAATGATTTTTTATAAGATATTAATTAACAAATTAAAAATAACTGACTGAAGAATGCACGAGATGAAATTGAGGTCTGAATCTTATGATTATTATAGGATGTTATCCAAACAAAACAAGGTGATTTCTTGTAGGCATTAAATCCAACGTAATAGACTTATGTATATGTAGAAGAATACGATATATGTATAAGAATATATAATAATGTTTTATAATGTATAATATGTTGTGGCGTTCCTAATAACTTTTTACAACAGAGTATCACGAGGTTCTGTGTTTTGTGACGTGCCGAGACGTCTATGCTATAATAACTATGCAAAATTTCACATCGTTCCGTTGGCATATTGCTACAGTAAAAACACAAACCAATAAACAACATTGTGTTTATAATACCAGAAAGAAATGAAGGATAAATGTACAACATTTGCCCCTCAAATAAGTTATTTAATTTAATAGTAAGTTCAGTCATTTTTGTATTTCGCATTAGCTAAACAAAGTTTAAAAGAGGCAAACGTAATAATTAGAGAAAATTATCAAAATACCAGTTCCTTACCCTCGTTTCGTTCGGGTGCGTCCCGAAGTACGTGCACATAGCGTTGTTACTTAATAGGAAGATCTTTTTAGGATGAATAATCCTGTAATACATTGTTTTCATTTACATAACTTTATTAGTTTATGCGGCGCACGCCAAAAAAGCTTCCAGTCGGCACGAGTTTTTTCGACATCTTGAACAATCATCGTCATATTTCAGTCAATTTACACAAAACCTTAATAAATAATAAATCTAAACCTTCCTCATCATCCACCTATTACTGAAAACCGTTTGAAAATCCATTCGGTAATTTTTGAGATTATCGCGTTCAGACAGACAGACGCGGCGGGGGGACTTTATATTATTAAGTGTATAGACTCTGTGACTGCGAATCATGAGGTCCTAACTGCGAGCCCCAGTCAGAGTATCAGTCATGAAATTCAAAAAATTTATTAGACCGAATTTGAGGAATTGATGTTGTTTTTGTGACTTGATTTTTCACGTTGGGAAAGCTAGGCTAGAAAAGCCAGTACTATCTACTAAAGCCTAAAACCCTACCCACCCACCCAGTCAATCACGAACCTCCGACGCTGCCACACAAGCAGACCACAAAAAACAGGAGACCGGAGATGTACCAGAAGCAATTCGCTGGAGTATACCGTCCACCTCCCAAGTGCGTTTCTTGGTTTCACTCCCCAACCCAATGAGCCACCAACCACATCAAAACCACATTAGAGGGATGTGACTCACCCCTTTTTTAAAGTTGGGAAATATTTAGGTACTTGAAAAACTGGTTGTAACCGAATATGAGCCAGTATAAAACACATAATGAAGTATATTAAGAAATTTTAAAATATGAGTATAATTATAATTTAGTATAGTATTAATAAGTAACTTTTAAATCATTTAACCGATTAAATATGAGGTAGGCTTTTAGTAGTGAATAGTTAGCTGTATTTCTGACAATTTTGATAATGATCAAGTTGATATCTGCGTGATTTATGCAGGATCAATATGCTTTTTAAAATGCAGCACTATTATTTTGATGATAATATAATATACTAGCTGTAGTATGTTCCATTTTTAATAAGATTTTTATATTAACATAAACGAATAAAAGAATGCAAGTTAGTATTTGTTTTCTTGGATCCAGACGAGAATGTTTCCTTTCTTAGAAAAGCAATCACACGCCTGCGGGCAAATGACTTTGCACAATATATTATTATACCTACATAATATTGCGGCATGCAAGCATGTTAAGAGATAACAAGTCTTTATATTAATTTTCTCTGTCAACATAAATCCCTGTCAACCTTTGTGTTTATTTGTTCAATCTAAAATAAAAGTAACGTTTTAAATCAATTTTAAGACTTAAATATGAATTATCATAAAACTTGGACTAGAACTAAAGATAAGTGAGTATATGGAAATAATAATAATGTCCTCCTGACCGATTCCGGCCACGGCGGCCAATCTCATTGAGATTAGCCAACTGCGCAGGAGATATTATAGTGCACAAGTGTACCCGCAGACACAAGTGCACTCTCTATTCCTGTCACTCTCATACTCCGGTGGGACGACTACTCGACACGACCGGTGAGAGTTAAGGCGCAGGACCGACGGCTTTACGTGCTCTCCGAGGCACGGGGGTGAAACACCGCCAACTTCCCAACTCCGGGCTGTTACTGAGGCTTGCTATACAGAAAGACTCAATAACTAAACTTGGCCCGACCCGGGACTCGAACCCAGGACCTCAGGATGTGCAGCCGTACATGCTAGCCACTACACCACCGAGGCAGTTGTATATGGAAATACATGTATATGTATGTTGTAGTTTCATCATAAGCTTATTGCTTCTATAATGTCCGCCAGCATCATGACTGTGTAATCGAGGGAGATATTCAATGCTGCGCATTATACTTTATTCAAACCCTGAAATATGCACTTTGTGCTTGCTGTTTTTAGTATAAACTAGCGACTTACCCTCGTTTCGCTCGGGTGCGTCTCTAGTTGCATTTTTTTATCGGAACCCTAATTCTTTTTCTGAAGTAAAAGTAGACTAAGTTATTCCTTATAAGATCAGCTATTTGCCAGTGAAAATCCCGTCAAAATCAGTCCAGCCATTTCGGAGATTAGCCGGAATAAACAGACAGACAGACAAACATTTTAAAAGTTATATTTTTCTTAAGTACCGTGTATAATATCATATGCTCTTAGTAAAAAGCTGTTATTTTGATATTACAAACAGACACTTCACCTCAACTTAACTCAAAGCGAGAGTCATATTCATAGAGAATCGAAACTAGGGTATAAATGGTTAAACATCTTTTTTATGACTTAACTTTTCTTGATCTGTTTCCCTCTTCTACTGGTGATTTTGCAGGTGTAGTATATATTGCTATATGCTAACTATGGGGATTTCTTACCATTATGCAGGCCGCGACCTTTTATATTTACTCTATATTTGTATATTTAACCAGAAATTTAAAATAATTTTTTAAAAATATCTTCATACCACAGATGGTTAAAAATAAAAAAAATAAAAGTGAAGTAGAGAAAAGCAAAGAGTATAAAATATACTAAATGTCCTTGTCACATAATAAAAGCGCATCGTTGGCCTCCTAAAGTCGGATGAACAGTTGACGAGTCTATTTCCCTACATCGTATATTATGCGTTAGAATATTTTAGTGAGTTATTTGATTTCTGTTTTATGCAGAAGTTATTTCTACATATAGTTATTTCTACTTTTTACGTAATACATGAAGCATGTATCCTATCATTACTATACTCTAAGCAAAATTTAAAAACCAAATACATTTAATTTTTCATAATTACTTACATTTTAAGGACTAAAAAGTAATATATAAATGGATAATATAATATAGTTAGTAAATAAAAAATTTAAATCTGTCGACAATTATACAAAAAGACTTATGTGCAACATATGGTTTCATAGGTATTAAATTATTTGATTTTTTATTGATGTTTGTATCTAACACCTTTTTAAACGTCTGCTGGGCATGGGCCTATCTTCTATATGAGGGGAATCAGACCATAGTCCACCACGCCGGCCAAGTGTGGGTTGGCAAGCTTCACGTCTTTCGGAAACTTGCTAGGTTCTTTCAGACCTGCAGGTTTCTTCACCGTGTTCTCCTTCACCATAAGACAAGTGCTAATTATGTTCGAAATAATTCGCACATGAAAATATCTGACGTCTGAGTTCCGAAACTTGAGCCCGCTTCACTCGGTTTCCCAAGGTTTCCCAAGCGAGCGCGTTACCACTGGACTACTTCTGCCTTGTACTGGGCAGTAAATGTTTATGAAAGATTATTAAAAGAAAAAGAATAGATTTGAAATTTACTTTTAGTGAAGGAAAATTAAATAATGTGTTCTTCCGTAGTTATTGGTGACCGAAAAATCTTGTTATATAATATTTTAAAAGTGTATTATCAAGATTAGTCACTTAAATTTGTTTTATTAAATATAACTTTTATATTTTTTTGTATTTTTGTTTATAATTATAACACATGTATGATATAAAATACTTCAGCAATTTGTATAGCAACGCCATCTAGCAACTAATTAAGTAAATGGAGTATCTGTACTAGTATATTGTTGTGTCATCACAAAAGCGTTGTCAGGAACTTAGACTACAAAGCAAAATATTGCGAATATTATATTTATAAAACAAAATCTCGTATTTCATACTAGGAAGCCAAGCCGTTCTTAAATAAGTTAAAGTTAGTACGATTATCTTACTTCTTGTAATAGATGTATCATTGGGACGTTTAGAAAAAATTATGAGAGTAAAATTTTTACTCTCCATTCGACAGCCAAAAAGCGACATGTTGAAGTTAGCTGATAACTGTTTGTTGCCATGGTAACTGTTGTTATTGTCTGACAAATGATATATAATATTATATTCTTTCATAATCATATATAAATATATGATTGTAATATGCCTAATATACCTTATTTAATAATTGGTTTGTTTTAATTTAATTGCGATATTTTTTTTATTAATCTATCATTCCTTTCACAAACAGAGAGTTGTGACATACGCCAAAGAAATATAACTTCTTACGTGCGTACGTAAGTACCCACAAACGTTTTTTGTACATGTAACACACTTACATAATATATAATATATATTAAATAAGCCATTATCTAGAACATTCTAGAAAATTTACAAACTTTCATTATATTTCTTATTTTTTAGTGATAGTTAAGCTCGATGCGAAAAGCTCTTAAAACGTATATATGAAAGTCACCCATAAAACTACGTTACAAGGCTAAAGTGGCTAAGTATTAATGTAGTTACGAGCACGTAGAGGATTTGCGACTGTCCGAAGTGGCGTGGATAATAACCTGCAGCATCCGCCGTCTCGCCAATATCCGCTTTGCTGCGCTTTCCACATCCGCACTTCATGTTTGTTTGCAATTCCATATCCGATGAAGTTGACCGTAGGCTCATAAACTAGTAACTATCTGCTGATTTGGGCGCTTAAAAAAAAATGTTGTTGAAGTAAAACTTCTTTACGCACGCTTGACTTGGGGGGTAAGCTGGTGAATGCGTTACGAAAAAAATGTACGTACGTTTGTTGCCATGGTAACCGTTGTTATTGTCTGACAAATGATTATTATAGTATACGAGGCGAACGTTTGTTGCCATGGTAACCGTTGTTATTGTCTGTCAAATGATATATAATATTATTTTCTTTCCTTAACTGATATATTCTATAAATATATGATTGTAATATGTCTAATATGCGTTATTTTTAGTATCTCATCTATCCTAATTATTTAAGACATAAATTTAATTTCATAAAGAGTACCGATAACCTACAGAAGTTTTACTTCTTGCGCGTGTACACATTCATACACGCACTCTAAGGGCAGAAATAAAGTGTTGTAAATATAATATATATCATGAGTTCAATTATAAAAACAATCACATGCCACTTATTTTTTTTCTATATTGTTATCTCAAAAACACAGTTATAGTTTGTCAATTACTTTATTAGCTCCGTTTTGTACCACGGGTCAGTTATTTTTTTAAATTGCTCCGCTCTGCTCTGTTTCATTGGTTATTTTACGAGTATATATAACATTTCTTCTCCATTCTACGCTACACTGGCGAAACAAATGGTGCCCAAATGGCACTCTTAGGAGCCATTAAACAAAAGGATTTAATTGAATCAGCTATTTTTTTTATATACCGCTCTTTTTACCTCATTAGAGAAAAATAGTTAAAAAAAACCTTATGAAGCGGTTACATTTTCACTACAGAAATAAACCGTCACGTTTTCTAGACCTTTAGGCTTAAAGCGTAGAACAACCAGGCAGTACAAAGAGCTTATCTATCTTTAGTTTGTAGATTCAAATGTAAAGATCAGCAAATCTTACATGGAAATAATTTTTTTCTTTAGAATAGCGGAGTAAGAAATAGGTAAAGCAAAATAATATGAATACGAAAGTAATAAAAAAGAAATAAAATATAGACAATTCACATTCTTTGCGTAAAAATTGTTGTTGGCTATAACGTAAAATTTCATTTATTTTCTTGTTAAACATTGAAAATACACCGGAAATATGTATCGTTATTTATGCATACGTCATATATATATATACCATTTGAATATAATTTGGCCCGGGATAATTTAAATAGTATTTGGAAACTTATAAAATAAATAAATAAATATTTGTGTAAATTAAAAAAATATATGATGTTAAAAATACATGTAATGGTAGAAACTAGGTATGATGCTTCTTTTATTATCAACAAATATTGTTAATGTTTTTATGAAAAATTAAATAATATCTTTACTATAATAAAGCAGTAACTTAACGAAATTTGTACATGAAATATTTTTTAAAAACAATTACTGTAACGTATTATGTATACAATATAGAACAATAGTTATTATTTTTTTTGTCTGTTTGTTTGTTTGTCTGTTTGTCTGTTCACGCAAGAAGTAATAAACCGATTTAGACAAAATTTGGTGCACTGATAACTTATTACTCGGGTCAACATTTAGGATATCTTTTACTTTAGGAAAATCTTTGTTTCCCGCGGGAAATCGTAATAACTGGTTTTATCGAGTCCTCCTTAGGAACCCTCCGCTGGCTAAACCTAAACACATACATCAAAACAATGTACTAAAAAATTGTAGATCTTGAGAAGGCCAACAGAAAGATCGACAACAGTATATGTCTATCTCTTAAGGTACACTCGCAATACCTATTCTTATCTATACTTATAATAAAACTAACTTAGTCAAATCGATGTGCGCGTTTCACGCAAAAAGTACTGAATCGATTTCTATTAAATTTTGTATAGTGATAGCTTATCACTCGGTTCAACATTTAGGATACCTTTTACTACAGGCACATTTTTCGTTCCCGCGGGAAAACGCAATGACTGATTCTATCGAGTCGTCCTTAGAAATTTATATGGCTAACGCTGGCTGAACCTTAAGAGATACATCGAAACAATGTACTAGAAAATTGTAGGTCTTAAAAAGTTCGCAATATTATATGTCTATCACCTAAGATACATTCGCAATTACTATTTTTATTCACTACTCACGACTCACAGACTGACCTATCAACGTTTAGCTCAGTTCAGCAGTAAAACGTAACTAGGGACGAACCCGAGCGAAGCGAGGGTGAGTCGCTAGTTTATTATATGTTTCTTATAATTGAAGAATACTTCACTTATTTACTTCAATACACACGTATATTAATTACTGAAAAACATTGAAATTTTCATCAGTGCTATAATCTATATCTATCTATATATAAAAATCAATTGCCGTTCGGTAGTCTCGCTAAAACTCAAAAACGGCTGGACCAATTCGAATAATTCTTTTTTTGTTTTATGGGGAATGTGTCATGGGTGGTTTAAGTATAAAAAAAAAAAAAACAAAAAAACAGCCGGAAAATCTTAAAGTTCAGAATTGTTTATTGTGAACCATGTACATATATATAATACATAGTTTATTATTCCATACTAACCGTTAAGACTTATTACCTAGGGACGAACCCGAGAGAAACAAGGGTATGTCGCTATAAGAATTATCTTTTTATTTTCTTTAAAGATTAGAACCCATTCATGACGGGCAGTATAAAAGAGAAACGACTGTGCTACTTACACATACCAAGCTTGAGATATTCATTGTCTTTACGCTTATGTTATCGACTTCAGAATAATTGGCCTGTCTGCGTTTTTATTTATTTCTTTAGATTCTTCTCAATGCTTATATATGTTCCTTTATAAAAAGTTCTAATAATAATTTCTGATGTGTACACAAATAATAAATGATATATTTTGTTTATTAAAAAGTAAACTTACATATTTTAATGATAACTTAGTTGCTTATTTTCACATTGTACTCTTCAAAAAACCTATTACATTAAAAATTGTTTATTTTTATGTTTTCTTTTCATCTAAAAAAAGTTTTTACAACACTGTATATTCGTAATACTTTTAGATGTGTTTGTAAGAAGTCATCTGCAAAAAATATAACTAAAAGTATACTTTTTTTATAATTTGTAATAAAAATCGTTACTCAAATATATTATGTAAACAAGGGAATTTTAAAATATAATTATTGGGTTAGAATCAATGAATTATAAACCAGTATATTTTATTTACATTTCGATGAGTACGTAGGTAGGTACTTCTTCATTACAATAAATACACAAACATTTGCTTTCTCTAAAACGCCTTCGACCTCGTAAAAGGTGATATGTTCATACAATTTCCAATTTTACATCGTTCACAGGAACTATTGGCTTGATTCTAAAAAAAATTTCACTACTAGAAAGGTATATTATCCATTATACAGTACTTTATATTGTATATATATATATATATATATATATATATATATATATATATAAATCAAAAAATCCCTTTTGTCCTACCGAAGTTGGAAAGTAAAAGGGATAAAGAGTGCACTAGTACACAGCGAGTTTGGCCAGCGTGACCACAATCGGTCAGAAAAACATAATCACTATTATTATATCGTAATAAAGAACGCGCTGAATAAGATTATTCCTGAGCAAAGCGAGGGTAGACCGCTAGTATAGTAACATAACTAATATATAGTGTTATTAGATGATGTTGACATAAATATATTTACTAGAAAGCTTTTGATGCTGATATTCTGCACGTGTGTTGGTTTGCACTTAACATGATTTACCGGAAGGACAGTTCTAATGCAGCCTCCTAGTACCTACATATGTATGTACATAATATATTACAATATAATAATGCTTATATATTTTCTATTGAGAACAATTGTTATTTTTATGCATTAAATGACTCTTAAAATGGATTAACTATTCTATTCTTAGTATATTTTCAAAACAAAGGGGATATAAGGTACCACCATGCAAAATTTCATTTAAATCGATCCTACAGTTTTGGAGATTAGCCCGTACAAACAGACAAACAGATATACAGACAAACAGACAGAGAAACAAAACAAGTTGAAAAAAAACTGGATTTGTTTTTATTTCTCTTCTTACATCCCCCTGATTCGGTTTTTAGCATTTTTTTTCTATGTACTGATATTCGACCTCTACTGTTTTATTATATGTATAGACTAGCAGAACCCGCGGCTTCGCCCGCGGTCAAACGACGAAAAAAATAAACTTTTTCGCAATACATACTTTATTACTTGCAAAAATAAGTTTGTGTAAGTTTTATTATTTGTTAAAGTATAATATATGAAAACAAATTTAATTTTAGCGATCGTAACTCAAAATATCCAGTATCTTAAAATATGTTAAGCGTATATTTTGTAATTAATTTTACACTTTAGGTATTTAGCAAGCTGCACTACCTGTATTTTTTGTACATTTTTCTACTCCATCTTTCCAAAGTTAGAGGAAGAGAATACAATGATACAATCGCATACAATGTTTACGACTTTAGAATCATGTAACATGGCTAATATGGGTTTTTTAACTAACATGCTAACAGGCTAATATTTACGTTATTTTTAAAGACCCAATGCTATGTACACTGAAGCTTACAGTCTCCCCCTTCTACTTTTCTTTTAAGTTACATATATAAAGTGCCATTCTTATTTTGTTGTAGCTTTTTGCCCGCGGCTACGCTCGCGTGGACTGAAAAATTTGCTCAGTTTTAATTTACATTGAATTTATATGTTGTCATATCGAATTTTTAATATTATATCTAGAGTAAAACTCTAGATTCACTTAAGTTAGTCTACACTAAAAAAACCAACCACAAATATAGGTAAGGCTCTCTCTCTCGCACTGTCTGTTATAGTTGTCGCTACTGTGGCCAGCCGAAAAGTTATACATAATTTTCCTTTGGATTCGGAATAATTTCCGTTCTCTGCTTTATATCTCACACAGATAGTGTGCACTTACAGAGAACTTGAGCCATGTTACTCTATTTAAATATATTCAACAACTGAAACTTCACCGGCCAGTTTTACCCACTTAGGGGCTGAATTAAAAAATAAATCTACAATACATGTTTATTTAATTGTATTGAAGAGCATTAATACCAAGTTTCACGTAATTCTGATCATAAAGATTTTTTTCCTTATATAAACAGCACAACCCCCTTTTACCCTTTTAAGGGATAATTTCGAAAAAAAAATGATATCTGTATTGTTTTAGTTTTCATTTTAAAGGTAAATACCATTTTCTGTGTATCAATTACAGAGTTTCATATAAACTTTCATCCCCTATTTGACAGCCTTATGGGATGAATTTCAAAAAATGTTAAAATACATAATTATTTAATTGTATTGAAGAGCATTAATACCAAGTTTCAAGTAATTCTGATCATAAATAATTGTTTGCCCATATAAACTTTATCACCCCCTTTTACCCTTTTAAGGGATGAATTTCGAAAAAAATGTAATACATACATTTCTTATTTTTCATCTTAAAGCTGAATACCACTTACCGTGTATTTCGCGTTAAGAATAACAGAGTTTCATACAATCTTTTATCCCCTATTTTACCCCCTTAGGGGATGAGTTTAGAAAAATCCTTTCTTAGCGGATGCCTACATTGTATAAGGAATATGTCTTCTAAATTTCACGTTTCTACGACCAGCGGTTTAGGCTGTGCGTTGATCGATCAGTCAGTCAGGACAAAGCATTTTATGTATATATAGATTAATTGTTAGTAAGTTTTAAATATATTTTTTATTTTTAGATTATACAGCAAATAAAAGAAAGTAGTGTGTCCATGCAACGGAAATCAATTGATCCGACTCGGATCACGGTAGGTGAGCTACGCTACGTTAGCAACGCTACGCTTCGCTTCTGCATTAGCTTGTCGTTAGGTCTTTTTTTTTATTTTAAACTCAAAACCCCAACCATCTTAAGTATTTTATAATTATTTTAAATTCAGTGAGAGATCTGGCTCGAAAATTGTAACAGATGTCGGACATTATCTGAAGAATCATTTATTTAGGATTATTATTACACCTTTTATATCATAAACTTAACCTGTTAACGACCGCCAAGCCACCGGTAGTCCAGTTAACAATTTATTTCTTAGAAATTAACTAGGAGGTGTTAAAAATACGGTCAGATTTAGTTTTAGTTGAAATTAAAATACAACCATTTCATGAAATGGTCGATAATATCTTGAAATGATCAATTCTACTATTTGGTTACAACATATCAAATGTATATATAGATTAGTGTGAGTGATGTCCAACGTACCAGTTATTTGCTGAATATAGGCTTTTCTCCTCGGCACACTTGCTTCAAAATTAAATTGTATCCTTCGCTACTGAAACATAAATACACAAATACCTACATTTTCAATAGAAAGCATGCACTAAATAAAACTAAGCCAATGTTGACCACAATCACCGAAATGCTTCAGAATAAAAGTATAAAAAAATTACCCTTGGGATGCTTTAATTGTTTTTATATTGTCATTTATTTCCGGGGACCTCACCATTCCCTAAGTTTGGAAAAAAAATAAGTTAATTAAATTGAATTTTAATTTAACTAGAAACTTAAAATAAAATAAAATTAAAACTAAACATTTCCAGTGTTAATGAATCAATCAGAATGTTAAAATATTAAAAAATATTTTTTAAGTAAACGTGAGTCCAACACTTGATTAATGTACATACATACATACATACATACATACATACATATATTATTCAGAAACAATTATGATATGTATTCATATTGTAATAAATTATAAACTACTTTAGAACTAGTTAGTCTTCAAACTTCATAATTATGCAACTATGCCAAAAAAAAAAACATTCAAATTAAAAATATGTTACGATTGCGTGATATTAAATATTCATGTATCATAAATTTTTATAATTAAATTTATTACTATTTTTAGTTATAAAAAATATATATTTATAGTGTTATTTGTGGTTGATTGGATGGTTTGATTGGATTGGTTGGATTGTTTAGGTGATTTGTGGGGCATGTCTGTTAAATTACTCAACTCAATAATAACTGACATTGCACCACATTTATCCCTTATTTTCAATAAATGTGTAGATTATGGAACTTTCCCTGATCTTATGAAATTCAGTAAGATAATACCTCTTTTTAAAAACGGAGATAAAAATGATCCTGGCAATTATAGACCGATTTCTATATTGCCATGTATGAGTAAAATTTTTGAAAAACTTATCCTAAACCAATTATTAATTCATTTTAATATTAATAGTATCTTCCATAGTGAACAGTATGGTTTTACCAAAGGTAGGTCTACAGCCGATGCGGGAGTTGCTCTTCTTAAACATATTTATAACGCTTGGGAAAAATCACAAAATGCAATTGGTGTTTTTTGTGATTTATCTAAAGCCTTTGATTGCGTAGAACATGAAACCCTACTGCTTAAACTAAGTCATTACGGTATTCGTGGCATTGCTCTTGATCTCATTGCTTCATATCTTAGTGATAGGGTTCAGAAAGTCTCTGTAAATAACGTTAATTCTTCCGGATCCCCTCTGAGAATGGGTGTTCCGCAGGGATCTATTTTGGGTCCATTTTTGTTTCTAGTTTATATAAATGATCTTCCTTTCTATGCTACTGAATTGTGTGATATTGTACTGTTTGCGGATGATACCTCTTTAATTTTTAAAGTAGATAGAAATGTAACTGATTATGACAAAGTAAACAGTGCATTATCTCACATACTTAAGTGGTTTAATATTAACAACTTAGCATTAAACACCAAGAAAACTAAATGTATTCAATTTACCCTACCTAATGTAAGGAGACACAATTTTAGTTTGTTTTTAAATAATGAGATTCTTAATACTGTAGATTCCACAGTATTCTTGGGCATAACGTTGGACTCGGGTCTTCAGTGGAGCCCCCATCTGTCATCTCTCGCGAGTAGACTGAGCTCCGCTGTGTTCGCGGTTAGGAAAGTAAGGCAGCTAACAGATGTTGATACTGCTAGACTTGTTTATTTCAGTTACTTTCACAGCATCTTGACTTACGGAGTTTTGTTGTGGGGTAATGCAGCCGATATAAAATCTATATTTATACTTCAAAAAAGGGCCATTCGGGCAATTTATAACATCGGAGCTCGGGATACCCTACGAGATTTGTTTAAGGAAATTGGTATACTTACGGTAGCATCGCAATATATATATTGTAATATTATGTTTGTCCGACAAAACATTCATTGTTATTTAAAACACAGTAATAGACACGAAATAAATACTAGAAATAAGGAAAAACTGGTATCGCCTAGCTATCGCCTTCAAAAAGTGAATAGATCGTTTATGGGGCTAGGTATACGCATGTATAATAGAGTTCCACAATCGATTTTGAGCTTGCCACATAAACAATTTAAAACTAAAATTAAAAATGTATTAGTGAATAAGGCTTATTATACAGTCACGGAATACTTCGGAGATATCAATGTGTGGAACTAATCTGGTTGGGTCTCACGTAGGATAAATATATAATAATTATTGTATTACAATATTGTACACAATTATTATTTTAAAAGAGCAACTGTTGAGTTTCTTGCCGGCTCTTCTCAGCAGAACTGCCTTCCGAGCCGGTGGTAGATTCCTCACGGACTGACTACACTGACATTTAATTTAAATTTAATTTCAATGTAAAATTGACGATTCAAAAGTGCTTGTAAAAGTCTATTTGAATAAAGTATATTTTGATTTGATTTGATTTGATTTGATTTTTATTTTTAAAGTACGTAACTATCATATTTACGATTTTCTACTTGATTAACCTTTAAATTATTTATATAGAACATCAAACTTTGAATTCTAATAAACTCCATGAAGACTAAATTACTTGGTAATTCCAGCTGAAGTGAAACTCGTATTCACTTCCGAGCATTAAACGTGGACTAAGTTTTAGTTAGGTTTCGATACTAAAATAACCTACTAAATATAAAGTTTTAAAATAAGTTCACCAAAAATAGATTTTTGTTAATTTTACCAATCAACATGTTCTTTAAGTTCTGAAGTGCACTAAGTTTGTTCTTTATAATCTAATAAAAAAATCCCAGCTTAAAAAAGTCTAAAATTGTCTTGAATTATCTTGAATTGAATTGTACGAAATAGTTTGGTTAATTCAAAATATTTAATTCTGTTACAACTCACATTGTAAACGAAATTAAATTGATTTGTGTGACTTAAATTACATGATAGACTACCATTCCATATAAAATATCAAATTCTAAATAAAAAAGTAAAAAGTGCGTGTATGAATGTGTACACGCGCAAAAAGTAAAACTACTGTAGGTTATCGGTACTCTTTATGAAATTCAATTTATGTTTTAAATAATTATGATAGGTGAGATATATTATTAGACATTCATAATCATATATTTATAGAATATCATTTAAGGAAAGAATATAATATTATATATCATTTGTCAGACAATTACAACGGTTACCATGGCAACAAACGTAGGCACATTTTTTTCGCAACACATTCACCAGCTTACCCCCCAAGTCAAGCGTGCGTAAAGAAGTCTTTTACTTTAAAAAGTACATATTTAATAATAATTACGTGCTTGCATATGTCTTAAACAAAATATATATTTATAAATGAAGAAATGAAGATTGTTCTTGTTGATCTTTAAACCCTTGATATCTCAAAACCTGCATCTAGAATCTAGATGTTTGTTTACGCCAACGTTCACATAGTAGTTTTATTAAAATGAACATTCTGTTGCAGGTCGAGTTTCACACAACCGAGTCAGTAGTAACAGTTGATTGGGAAAATGGATTTGTGGAGGCATCAGCTAAGGAGAATATAAACGTGTCACAGATTTTCAAAGAGTTATTAGTACAGGCGAAGGTGAAATACAACCTATCGCCGGCACTACGTCGACGACGACGGCAGTCACTGCCTACCGGCCCCCATGGTCCTCATGGTTCTTCTCCTTCGCCATCACCCTCCAACCAACCACACGTGCCGTCACCAGCTCAACTCGCACACTTACAACAAATAAGAGAAAGACATGCTAACAGCAAACGCAACTCTTGCGTCATTTCCTAAGTCGTCCAACTTTTCTGAAGTCTGTACCATGCAATATTATTCAATATCTAAGGGTTTGATGTAACAAATAACAATTGGTCTTCCTTGCATTTAAGTATATATAATATCACATATATCAAATCCATTAAAGTAACTAACATTATCCGGTATATTTTAAATTTTTATACGCAAGTTTCTTAAAAATAAGTCGGTGTACTGTCTTCCCTTCAATAAAGATTATTTCGTAGATACCTATATATATTAAATTTTTGTGTTTAATATTTTAACAATATAACACCAACGTCTCATGCATATAGGTAAGTAAGGTTTTAGATAATCGTCTTTAAAGTAAAATGTATGAAACAGGTGATAAAATGTAGGATGACATGTATCGTGACTGGTTTGTTATAAGGTATTCTATCGATTTCACTTAAAATAAGGTAAACTAATAGATATGTTCAAAGTCTTATCTATAAAGTTATTTTTCCGTCCTATACGCTACTCATGAGCTATTGGGCCGATTATTTTCTTTTTGTTTGTTACTTTGTGTACAAGCATGCTGTCAACACTCTAGCAAGCTATATTAAATTACTGCGTCAATTGAAATTTCTTACATTCCTAAGCTCGGGAATTAAGTTCTGATTTATTTATATTATAGATAAAAAGATTTTATTATGATCTATATTTGTTATTTTTACGTAAACTGCTCTCTATACTCTATTTCCTTATCTCACACGTAATATTTTATCTGGCAGACTAGCGAGCCGATTTCATTTTACGGGGGCTTCATTCCGCCTTTTGCCTACTATATGCGCTGCGTAAATCGCCTTGCGAAAACCCAAATAAAAAAAAATAATATAAAAAGTACTCACATGTACTTACACAGAGTTACCCGTGAGACCTTTACCTTTTTTACAAAGTATCATTAGAAACTAATTGATGTATTATTAATAAAGGGTGAATTACTAAAAAGTATTTAATATAGCTAAAACATTTAAATTCAGAAAATGAATTTGTAAATGCAATTTCACAATATGGTTTCTAAACAAAGCTACACTCATTAAAAGTATTTTGAGAACAAAAATAGGAAAAATAAAAACTTTTAAGTTACTTGAGTCAAGGTTAATACAGATAGATGGGTTTAGGTACAATATAATTGTACATGTAACATGTTCGCCCGTAGGTTGGGAGTTCTTGGGTTCGAGACCCGGGTCGGGCCAAAATGTTTACTGGGGGGTTTCTGTCAGGAAAACTTACTAGCAGCCTCATGCTTCAGCAAGCTTGTTGGGATGTTGATCCTGCATTTATCTATAAAAATTATATCAAATTTTCGTCGAATTAGATATAAGTATATTTTATTAGTACATCATAAAAATTAGCAGGCAAGACCTCAGTCTTTTAAGCAGTTTTCTTGACGATAACGATCAGATAGAACAAAACAATAATATAAATAAATAAAATCAATAGAAAATTTAATTAAAATTTAATAAAAAAGCACTCCAAAGTTAATTTTCTAAACAAAGTCAAACTGAAACGTTTCAAACAAATAACTTTGCTCCACAAAATTATCCCAAGTTTCTTAGCAAGCAACGCAATGTTCGCTTAGAATGTATCGCTCCTTTGCTAAAAAGTAACAAAGTTAGTTTGGGAGAAATAAATTGTCATTTCAGTTACTTAGACGGGGTTTTGTATTGCTTTATACGTTCAAGTTTTTAGTAATATATTGGAGCTAAATTACTAATTAATAAGTTACATATGTATCTTGCTTTATATTTTACACCTTCGCTGGATAAAAAGTATTTTAGGTTCCATTTGGATTAAAACCTCTTAATATTTTACAATTTTTACGAAAACCAAGATTTTGTCCTTTTTATTTAAAAGGTCACTTTGATAATTTAGCGGAAAGGACACGTGCCATTTAGTCGATATACAGCTTGCGGATATATAAAGTACAATCACAATTATGAGATGGAAGAGTATGGAATATATATACATAAATAAATTAATTATTAATAAAAATATTTCTTATGTGAAGGAATAACAACTTGTATTCTAGATTTATAGATGTGCCTTTATTTACACTTAGCCTTCTTAGTTTAATTATTACTAATTAAATATTTTGTTGTATTTTTCTCCGGAAACATAAAAATTATTTCTTTTGCGTGTATTCAGTTATAAGACTGTGTGTTAGATTTAGATTAAAATAAATATATATATAGTATATTTGTATTTTATTAGGAATTTCAATATGTAGTACCTTTATGTGTAGAAGTAACTTCTAATATTCGGTGTACTTTATTTATCTTCACAATATACATACCAGTGAATATATTAATAAACGCCATATTTCTTTGTGAAATAAACTTTATTATATATTATTTAGGAAGCCGATAAATTAACAGTATTTTTTATATAAAAAAATAAAATAAATATGTCATTGAAATAAAATAAACTTTATCGTACCTAATTAATCAATCAATATATAAACCAAAGCTTAGGAGGTATTTTGAAATATATCGACGTAATTTTTCAGTCAAATTCTATTTTTATTATAAAATTTTCAACAAAATGATGTAGTTTTAATTGTGTATTACTCCGTAAATTAATACGCGTAGTTTGCTATGAAGCTATCGGCACGGAAGGATTTGATAACGTAGAAAAGGTATTAATTATAAAGATCTATTGTAATTTTCATGATGTTATAAGATTATCTAGTCATATCCACAAAATCTGTGTTTCAAAGTATAATTGTAATATTTGTACCGAATATAAATATTGTAACTTTAAATAAATATATTTACTTCGGATTTGTTCTTTCATTCATTTTTACACAGTCCAGTTTCGGTTTTTTTCTTAGATATTTGCGAAAGCCATGCAAGAGAATATACTATTTATCTATACAGATAAATAAAATTAAAGTGTCCGTTTGTAAAGTCAAAATAACAGCTTTTTACTAAATGCATATGAAATTATATATGGAACTTATAAGAATGTATTTTTTAAATTTTTGTGTCTGTCTATTTGTTGCAGCTAATGGAAACGGCTGAATTGATTTTGACGGGACTTTCACTGGCAGATAGCTGATGTTATAAGTAACTTAGGCTACATTCATTTTAGAAATAGAATTAGGGTTCCGCTCAAAAAAATTAAAACGTAGGGACACACCCGAGCGAAGCGAGGGTAAGTCGCTAGTATACAAATATATACATATGTTTGTATACTTGTTTGCAACGTATGCATTTTTGATCTTTAAGTCATTACTGAATTCTTGGATTGGTCGAACTATAGTCTACACAAGTTCAAAATAGCTACTAAATGTTTTACTACATATGTATATCCTAACAAAGCATCAAAAGACAAAGAAAAAGAACATGTAGAATGATGCTACAAAGAACTGCCACTTAATAAAAAAGCTGAATAGTAGGCATATCTACTTTAGTTTTTATTTTTTTACTAAGTATTTTTCATTTCCTCATATGTAGCACTAAGTGAGGAAATATGTTATACAAAGTATAATATAATATATGATATATGTACGTATTAATAGTATAGCGACGAAATAACGTAAAAGCTTTCTGTTCAGCATTATTATAGTGGCTCGAGACGTAAAAATCTCCAGTTGCTTACAAGCTACAACCGTATTTTATTTTTCTTATAAGTATACTAGCGACTCACCCTAGCTTCGCTCGGATTCGTCCTTAGCTTGGATATAGCAAAATGGATACAGTATGTTATCCTTAAGAGATAGACATATGCCATCGCAGACTTTTTTGTAGACCTTTTTAAGGTGTACAATACTGTACATTATTTTAATCTATCTCGTAGAGTTCAGCCAGCGTTTGCAATGGAAGCGCAAAAAAATGTGTTTATTAACGACATAACATTAGAAACCTTTAAAATTATCAGTGTTTCTCTACTATGTATGTATTATACATATAAACCTTCCTCTTGAATCACTCTATCTATTAAAAAAACCGCATCAAAATCCGTTGCGTAGTTTTTAAGATCAAAGCATATATAGGTACAGGCAGCGGGAAGCGAATTTGTTTTATACCATGTAGTGATGATGTACGCGTAATTACCCATATAATATGTGTAGGAAGGTGTGTGTGAAGTGTGTAGGTATAGAGATTGTTTGACTATTTCTCTATGATTTTACTTAAGCACAGCCTTTAGTTTTGAAGAAAATATTAATTAATAAATAATTATGTTGGAACATTAACACACAGAACTATCTAGTTCCATGGTAAGCTACGAGGCTTGTGTTATAGATACCAGATAGTTAACACACTACGCATAATAATAATAATAATGTCCTCCTGAACGATTCCGGCCACGGCGGCTAATCTCATTGAGACTAGCCAACTGCGCAGGAGATATTATAGTGCAGCGCGTGTGCGCGCAGACACAACGTGCACTGTCTATTCCTGTCACTCTCATACTCCGGTGGGACGACACGAGACACGACCGGTGAGAGTTAAGGCGCAGGACCGAAGGGTTTACGTGCTCTCCGAGGCACGTAAGTGCAACACAGCCAACTTCCCAACTCCGGGCGGTTACTGAGGTTTAATATAGAAAGACTCAATAACTAAACTTGGCCCGACCCGGGACTCGAACCCAGGACCTCCGAGTGTGCAGCCGTACATGCTAGTCACTACACCACTGAGACAGTTAACTACACTACACATGTATAACTTTAAATACATACATATTATAAATATAAACACCTATGACTGAAGTACAAGCATTCGTGCTCATCACACAAATTAATGCTCCCAGCGGGACTCGAACCCGCGACAAACAAACTACAAACTGAGCCAAAAGTGTCGTCAAGTTAATCATATATCGTCAAATAATCCATAGTAATATTATAAACAGGTAAAGTTTGTAATTTTGTATGTGTGTAAAGGAGAGGAGGAGGAAGGAGGGAGCAGGACGGTGGGTGGTGGGGGGGGGGAGGGTTAAACACTACTTATCCTAGCCGGAAAATAAAATTATTTCAATAATAGGAAGTAGCATTATATCGAGTGCTATAGGCTATTTTTTATTTCGATAAGTGTCAGAAATCATAATAACTCTAATTAAAGTCGGTAACCTACTACAGGAGGCACCTACGCTTACTACGCTTGTAAAAAGGAAACTCGTAATGGATTGTCGTTATATACATAATTCGATTACCTATGAGCTATGTTTAATAAATTCAAAATTATTACATGTGTACATACAAAAAATATTTGCCTGGAATACAAGATTTGGTCAAGTAGTTGCATTTTTAACCCCCGACGCAAACAAGGTGTTATAACTTTGACGTGTGTTTGTGTGAAGCTCCAAAACGTATAAACCAATTTTGATTTAGTTTTATTTTTATTTTAATAGTATTGAATACCTGCCTATATGTAGGTACTATAATGTAAGTACTATAAAATTTTTAAGCCAGTCTTTATTTGTTAGACAAATGAATGCCGTAAAGTTCTGTCATGTTTTCTATATTTTATTTAATATTATAAAGCTGAAGAGTTTGTTTGTTTGTTTGTTTGTTTGTTTGGTTGAACGCGCTTATCTCAGGAACTACTAATCCGATTTGAAAAAAAATTTTTGCATTAAATAGCTCGTTAACTGAAGAAGGTTATAGGCTATATATCATCCCGGAAAAATTACGGTTTCCTTGGGATAGATTAGTTTTTGTCTAGGGGCGAACCCGGAGCGAAGCGAGGGTGAGTCGCTAGTCTTTTATAAAGCAAATGTTATAAGTAAGATTTATAAATTACAAAGAGTAAGAATCCCTTTAACATTGAATACAAATATATTAAGGGCATTAATTTAAAACTTTATACAATGTTCATATACTGATGTTACTATATCTCTTTTATCGTAAAAGTAATTTAGAAGTAGTGCGTGAAGTTTTGACATATTGTTCTACACTAGTATGTAGAAGCACACAGGCGACACTTGAGATTAATTACGGTAGTCTCGAACTTCAGCAATATATCTACTTCATAATATTAACCGTTTATAGTTTAAAAAAGTCAACTTTAAGCTCTGATAAGGATTTAATAGTTAACTGATAAAAGCTAAAAAAATACAATTCCTCAGGTGGACAATTTCATTTGTTAATTTGTGGAAAATCTATTATACAGATAAATAAAATTGAAGTTTATTTTTGTAATGTAAAAATAACAACTTTTTAGTAATTCATGATTTATGCATATGAAATATATATGGTACTTATAAGAAAAACACAATTTTTAAATTTTTATCTATCTGTCTATTTGTCTGTCTGTCTATCTGCTAAATACATATGAAATTGTTTACAGTACTTATAAGAAGAACACAATTTTTGTTTATTTGTCTGTTTGTTCCGGCTAATCTCCGAAATGGCTGGACTGATTTTGACGAGACTTTCACTGGCAGACAGTTGATGCTACAAGGATTAAAACGCTCGATACGCTCCCCAGCGAAGCGACTAGCAGGGTAAGTCGCTAGTCTATACATATTATAAAATTCTAAGTGGGTGGAATCTGTACATTAAATATTTTTTGGAAAATCTTATTGACATAGTCATTATTATCGATACCGAGACCGAATCTATAGTTTTTAGAATTTTTGTCTGTCTGTCTCTCTGTGACCGCATCACGAGAAAACCACTGATGAAATTTGGTACGATGATAGTTGATTATCCGGGTCAAGATATAGGATACTTTTTACTGCGGGAGAATATCTCATCTTTGAGAAATATATACTAAACGTTAAAATGAAACTAGGAACGAACCCGAGCAGAGTGAGGGTGAGTCGCTAGTATGAAATATAATGATTAGTATTCTTATAACAAATTTTGACCAGCAAATTATTTTATTTCATTTGGGATCGTAAAAGAATTAAGTAAACAGATTTAAGGGTCGGACTTGAAGTTTCCTACCTACACTTATATAAAATCATAATAACAAAAAATATTAAAAAGTAAGGAAAATGTTCAAAAATAATATTAATAACTTGTGATGATCTGTAGGAAACGATACTAATTGGATCTGAAATCTGCGCATTAAAATATATTTTTTAATTTTCTCATATTCTTTTCTTTACTTTTTAAACATTGACATCTTCTTTTTTAAGAGTACCTACTTGGCATGTCCTTTTTTAAAAATATTATCAAGAGTCTAAAAAATCTTACATCTTATTATTTGGTGAAAATTTATATAAAGATCTAAAATAATTAAAAAAATACTTACGTAATAATTCAACGGCCTATAAAAAATTACGTAATAAATATGAATATACTAGTGACTTACCCTCGCTTCACTTAGGCAGCCTGTGTTACTCTAGGTCGTATTCTATCTGTGTACAAAATTTCATCCCAATTCCTGCAGCCGTTTGAGCTTGACGGAATAATAACATACATAATCTCACAATTGCAGAAATACACATACACACACTCACTCACACGCAAACAAACACGCACACGCACACGCACACTCACACTCACACTCACACTCACACTCACACTCACAGACACCGCATACGCACAGACACCGCATACGCACAGACACCGCATACGCACAGACACCGCATACGCACAGACACCGCTCACGCACATATGCACACGCACACACAAACTTTCGCATAAATGTATTGTATAATATAATGATAGTCCGATTAATAACACCCAAAATTACACTATATTAAATTTTCATCCAAATACCAGCTTTGCGTTTATAAGCACCATGAACGTCAAATTCCAGCAGTTATACAATATATTGCGCGACATTTTCACAAGTTTAATTTTGTTTTGTTAAAGTGCATACATGCTTTGTGGATATTGAAAATAAATTACACCGTCATCCTTTGTTTACTTTGCCTACGAGCCTCTATGTCAGTATAAACAAGCGACCGCTATCGCATCGTCGAATGTGTGTTCTCGTTGTGTAACATACTCATAGTAACTCTACACTTACAAACACTAGTTGTCTAGTAGTGGTTAGCTGCATGGTTGTAGACCATAAAGTTCTGGGTTTGAGTCACAAGTCGAGCACAAATTGAATAAATTCTCTTTAGCAATCCGAAAAGATGGTGGTGTTACACCCTGTGCCTAATAGATCCTGTGTCTAAAACTATAACGGCATCGACTACTCTATTATAGTTTCAATTATTACAGTTTAAGAGTAAAGTTAAGCTCATCATTGTAGCCTAATTTTTGTATATACCTAAATATTATCTGGAGATCACTCTTTGAAATGTAAATTCTAAAATAGAGATACCTATACCGTTTTAACGTTTTTCTTTTCTCTTATATTTCATAATAAAATGGTCAAAAACTAATCGATCCTAAGAGTGAGCTTTTACTGGAAATTTTCAAATTTACTCATTTACATTTTCTGCGAGACTTGATTTTAAAGCAACGGGTGGTAGTATTAATTTTGTTGATCAAAGAATTTGTTAGATTTGACAGACGGAGTATAAATATTTAAAATCATCTACGAATAGGGTCATAGACACAAGAGAGAGGTTGGTGATATAAAAAAAATAATTTTAATATTTTAAATAATTTTATTAAATTGTTATCAATTAATATAAAAGGATTTAACTAAAATCTGTTCTTCTATAAAGACTGTCTTCTAAATTAAGTAATCAATGTCTTTGTAATTAAATCACGTAGAATCTTAAGAAGCAAGTATTTCACAAAAGTGTCTTTAATTGGGTTACAGCATTGTTCTCACTGTAACCGACTGCATTAGGTACGTTAGTCTGCCCATTGTTTGCTTGGTTTGTGCGTGAAGTTCGACAATAGATGCTATTTATCCCATATATTGTAATAATAATTGATCTGTTTTATCCTACGCTGTTATTAAAAGTAGTTAACATATCCTTTGAATTTTAATATTTTATAAGCATATCTATAAAATCTATTTAAATAAAAATGAATATTAGTAAGCGCATAATTTAAGAATGGTTGGACCAATTCGGCTAATTTATTATTTTAAATGTTCCTTAAGGTCCACGGAAGGTTTTAATAAAGAAAAAAAAATGAAAAATTAACGAAAAGAAAAATTAAAATTTATATGGCTAACGTACCTAGCGACGAACCCGAGCGAAGCGAGGGTGAGCTGCTAGTTATATATATATATATATATATATATATATATATATATATATATATATATATATATATATATATTGTAAGCAGTTTTGTCCTTATTTATCATTTAAAAATGTCGCTTAATTTATAGGCAAATAGAAATTGTAACTCAAACAAAATGTTGGCTTACCTAGTGCCTGGGCAATATTTTTTATAAATATTTTATTGCACACACACAAGAATAATATGAAAAGAAAGAGAAAAAAAGGTTGCAATATGTTGATATCAAAAAATATTTTAATAATTTTCAATTGTATGTTTTAGAAAGAGAATCATATTATATGTTTTAAAAAATGTTTACGGCGACGTTAGCACTTGTGTATCAGCTGGTAGGCGTAATTTCCGACCGCTATATCACTTAACAGATTGTACGCCGATCAAATTTAGTCAGACGCGTTCGAGTAAATCAAATAATACTAAAGTTGCAAGGGTTTTCTTACATTTTTATTAAAGAATAATATTGTTCTATAAGAAACTAACCTTTATAGTTTATAGGTTGTAGTTTTAAATCTAAAACCTTCTCCACATTAAAGCCTAAAAAATTAACAATCGAAATAAAATGATAACATTATATATAAAAATTGAAAATATCACGACTCTTTTAAAATGTAGAAATCTTAAGTAAACTTCGCCGTAAGACGTAGACTTGCCCATCACTTACTAAGCATTACCTACTATGAATAATCAAAGGAAATCTAATTTAAAATTCAATTAGTCTTAATTCATAGCCATATAATGTAAATAAAATGTATCTTATACCATACAAATATATGTATTATCATCTACTTAACAAATACTACAATAATCTTTAACAGATGAATTGACACCTATATAATATCTACAAAACAACTTATAACTTCTAAGAACTTTTGTTGATCTTGTACAATATCTGTCAAAAGTTCTGTCAATTTCAACGATTCGTCATCAAAATCGTCGATGTGTAGTAGCGGCGCTACTTGTTGCGCAGAGCGCCGATCGATAGCTCGCCGGGACCTGCCTTGTCACCTCGCCGTTACTCCCCATTCAATCCGGAAACTGGTCCGAAAGATCTTACAAGGAGCTAAAGATATCATTCCAACATTTTATTGTTAGGAGAAAAAGCTCTGCTTCGTAAACGATAGCTTTCAGCCGCTTGACTGGATTGTATAGCGCGCTCTATTCTCAAATATTGTCTTAAGTTTAGTAAGTTTCTTTCAAAGTAGTAAGTATTGAGACTGTTTTACTAAGCACTTCAATTTTATTAAATTGAAGTGCTTCCTAAAATACTTGTCCTCTTAAGGATAAGAGGTCAAATTCGTAATAATTTTATGAAAATATGTCTGAAAATATGTTTCGTATGTAACAAAAGCTTTTTTGCTTGTCTATATATGTATTAGTGTATTTTAAACAATGAGGTTATAAAAGACTAAAGGAGCATCGTCCAACAAAAACATTGCAAGAAAACGTAACCACTTACAAGTTTAAAGACGTAGCTTTGAAAGTGATACATAAATATGTCAATTCGTCTAAATAATTTATGTTTGTCTCATTTTTTCTACCGCCAAAGTAATTACGTTGAAAAGAGACAAGACATTGTCATTGACAAAATGGTCAGGTGTTAACATTAATCAACATAATTTCCCCAGAATGAATGAAAGTTTGAGTTTTTTTTTTCTTGCCGCCCATGTTTATATTAATTACTATGAAATATTGTTCCATGGATCTTTCAAAAGATTAAAGAATTAGAGAAATTGATAAGGTCTAGGAAGATTATGATGAAAAAAAATGCGTAAATGTATATTATATGTATTTCAAAACTGTAAAATCAAGGTGAAATAATACTTTCTTACTAAATAATATTATATTATTAATTGTTAAAGTTTTTAAAATATTGTAATATTTATAATAATAACAGCTAAAATTAAATAAATTATATTTAATTATAATATTTATTTAACTTTTTAAATATGTTTAGAATTAAAATCAACAAATATTGTAAGGTACTCTGGTGCCATTTTTGAATTTTCAAAATCATTTTTGTAAATTGTGGGTAGGACGCACAACACTATTGTCCACATATCATAAACGATAACAATAATTTTACATTTAAATATAAATAAAATATAATTTACTGCTTAGGTGGTTTAGGTGTTTAAATTTAAGAAAATATGTTATATTAAGGTAAAGTAAATGTGAATGTTTTATTTTTTCGTTCAGGGACTGAGTACTATACTAGTGTGTTTAACAAAACAGACTTTAATAATAAATTTAAACTTACACTAACATACATACATACGTCATTTACTAAGCTCCCAACAATCTGGGAAATTCAAAATCGTATTTACTGGTAACATTGATGGCAAAAATGACGTTTGATAAATTTATTTCGTTTTATAATGTTTTTATGGATAATCTGAAGAAAATTGAACAAACTTACTTGTGAAAAGTTACACCACTAGCTTTATTAATCTTTTCAGACCGTGATGGGCACACTTTTACCACACATTTCACCATTTTGATTTTTTTTATCGCCAAGCAATCACTCTATTGACATCGGACTGACAACTGAGGTCCAATATGCCTGTGGACATATTCAACCTAGTCGCACATCGACGCCGTACAATGCTTATCTAGTCCTGTATAACATCATTGACTTTAAACGCATTTAATTACCTAAAGAGACGGTTTTATCTAATCCTTCTTAGATTTTGGCTACTTACTAACAAAACGTAAGCATTTGAGGAATATCCGAGGCACAAAAGGATCTTACATTTGATTTTCTATCAGTTTGTCACATAATATATAGACGTAGATTATCTTGTTTAGAAAAATACTGCTTAAGAAAAATACTCTACACGATTCCATCATTTCCTTTCTTCTTAGAAAATTTAATTTTAGTAATTACTTTAAAAGCAACAACATTGCTAATATATTGCATTCTTTTCTAAACGATGTAAACGTATAAAATAAGTAGTTATTTTTTGTATAGATACGAGCATAGAAGTTTTTTTATATAAAATAGATATTTTTAAAGCTTTTACTAAGTATATTAAAATATACTAGTGAGTAAAGGAATATATGTGAAACAATTTCGTAATTTTATAAAATATATTTTCAATATAACGTAAGTTTAATTTTGTATCCAATATGTAACGACGACACGTTTGGCTCAGTTTGTAGTGATCCTGCTATACCTGCCAGAAGTAGCGGGTTTGAGTCCCGCTGGGGGAGTTCATTTGTGTGATGAGCTCGAATATTTGTGCCCCAGTCATGGGTGTTTATATTTATAAAAAGTATGTATGTATTTAAAAATTATATATGCGTAATGTATCAACTATCTGGTATCCATAACAAAAGTCTCGTAGCTTTTTTTTTTTATAGGACCAAGGGGGCAAACGAGCAGGAGGCACACCTGATGGAAAGTGATTACCGCCGCCCATGGACATCTGCAACACCGCAAGGCTTGCAAATGCGTTGCCGGCCTTTCAGGAAAGAGTACGCTCTCTTCTTGAAGGTCGCCAGATCGTAACGGTACGGAAAAACCGCCGGCGACAGCTGGTTCCACAGAGTGGTTGTGCGGGGCAGAAAATGTCTTAAGAATCGCACTGTTGTGGAACGCTGGACATCGAGGTGGTGTGGATGGAATTTACTATTTTGGCGCGATGTCCGATGGTGAAATTCAGCGGCCGGGATAGCTTACCATGGAACTAGATGGTACTGTGTAATCATTAATACTTTGAATTGGGACATTTCCCAACATGTTTATTATTTATATTAAAAAGGTATAAAAAAGGGAGGAATAATAATACTCATATAATACAACTTTTAAGTATTTAATGCCCTTCGCTCACAACTCTTAACGCTTGATTTTTTTTGGGCTCAATACATGTAATTTACCGGGCTATTGGGGTTTCCCCCCAACGTGCGTTCACCTTGTCGTGGTGGGAGGGCTCAGTAGCGTCCGGCAGCTCAGCAGGGCGCGAAGCTAAGAAAACACAGGGAGGTGGCCCACTTCGGTGGGCGGTGGACTACGAGGGTTGCTCCTAGTACTTTACTGATAGCAAAGTGGACTGTGGAGCAACCCCATGGTTGTTGTAGTCTGCTTCGGCAGACCTGCCGTCGGGGCATCGTAGTTCAGTGAGTAAGCGATCCTACGACGACCATTAAGAGGCACAGGACCGGGGCAGGTTTTATTGGGTTTTAGTGGGTAGTACTGGCTTTTCTAGCCGGTGAGTCCCACATGTATGACTACAGGTGGTATGCGTAAATGCATTTCCCAACATTAAAAAAAAGGCTATTAGGATTCCACAGCAAAACCGTAACCGTATGACGCAATTATTATATTCAGTAACTATTGCTACTATATAGCTAAAATTAGGATGGTAGTCGTCTCCTGTAAACCGCTTGACAATTTCTTAGTCAAATTGAGGAAAATAAAAAATAGGAGTAGCGCACCATGCTTGTGACTGAGGCATGAGAACAAAAATTTTAAGCTTGTAGGGTATTATTAATATGATTCATATTTTTTTTATATATTGTTTTTTATATTTATATAATAATATTAAAAAACAAATAATTTATATACTCCATGTTTTCGAAAAATAGGCAATCATTTGTTATTTTTTAAAAATGAAACGGTTTCGTATAAGATATTTGCATGTAAAAAATTTAATTTTCTATGATGATAATTATCACATATTTTATTGACGACATTAGATTTGCCTTATGACTGTCACGACAATTTACAGTACTTCAGTATTTGTTTAAAAAATAACATCGCAATAAATATACTTAACAAGTCGATAATATATAGTCGATATACTATGGTTCTGTAAGAGTTATTATACTATAAAAGATGAGTAAAATTTTCTCAGAAAACATATTCTGAAATGAAAATCCAATATGAAGCAAATTAAGAGATCACAAGATACATACATTCAATTATTTTCTTGATGTCATAAACAAATAACACAAAAATGTACTCTATATTTTTGCGTCTTTGTTTATAAGAGAAGGTTAATGAACTTATACAGTGCTTGGAAAATTCGCTTAGACTAATAAAATTGGGCGCATTTATTTATCGCGGCGTTGATAAAAGGGTGGGTATATCTGATAAAAGATTTGAGGCGCCGCTCCATGGCTTGAAAGGCGTTATTCACCCGAGTATATTTTAACCTAACGAACTATGAAATGGTCCGACGGGATCAATCAAATGTACCGCGCCTCCATTTATTAAATAGCTCGTGAGACAGTTTTAATGCGAACTTTATAACTAGATATCAATAACCTCTAACCTAAAAATTGTTTATTATATGTTACTCGCTACTCACCCTCGCTTCGCTTTGGGTTCGTCCCTAGACAAAAACAAATCTATCCCACGGGAACCGTACATTTTTCCGGGATGATATATAGCCTATAGCCTTCCTCAGTTAAGGGGCTATCTAAAAGAATTTTTCAAATCGGATTAGTAGTTTCTGAGATTAGCGCGTTCAACCAAACAAACAAACAAACTCTTCAGCTTTATAATATTAGTACCTATAGATGTACACAATATAACTGATTTTTCTTTCCAAATATTGAATGGTTGCCAGAAACTAATTTGCGATTTTAGACTTCAAAAATATTAAAAAACAAATTGATTAGATACGAGTATATGATGAACCTATAATCTATTTGATAATTAATACATATAATTTGAATTAATGAATAATTTAAAGTTTAGCTACAGTAAGCCATTTCAAATAAAAGTATTGAGGCATTATGCTCCTTTCCAGAGTCTCTTTCCCTCCCTCGTCTAAAGAAAAGCGCGAGAAAATGCCAAAAAGCAGTTTAATTTAAAACATAAAAAGGAATCTAAGAAAATATTAAATTAAGCAATTATAATTATTTAACTTTAACAAAATAACACCAAAATCACATGTTGCGTGTAATACTTTGTGCAATATCCACGTAGGAGCTATTCCTATACAGTATACACTGAGTGCGACGTACAGGTAGCTTTTACAATGTCCACAGAGATCTATTTTTATTGACTTTGTTTAGTTTGTAGCGAACATGGAAAATGGTGGAAATAGTGCTATGCAAAACAACCTAAGCTCGTATACATATAACATACTGTTGCAAATTTGAGAGTGTATAAAGTCTTTACAGAAATATTTCACACCTAAACTGTGGTTAAGAATAGATGCCAAGACAGCTGTCAACTCATGATAATCAACGACGAGAACAGTTAATTATTAATTGTCGGGAGTGAAAGAGTGACAAAAGACTTTCAATAAAGGTATTAAGATTACTACAAAAAAATGATTTCGCAATACTAGAATATTATTTGTTTATGCATAAAATAAGGCGTGTCGAATGATTAGTTGAACCTTCATGAAATTGACCACTCTCTAGAATGAGAAAAAGCGACCGCGGCTAATACCTGTCTCTTTTATATATAAAAATGAAGTAAGTGATATAGAAATTTAGAGATAAAATTTATTAATAAATCAATTTAAATATATAAATACTGAACGTATAAACACAGAAAATATTCAATATAACTAAACTATAATAACGTCTTAATATGGAAATGTGTAAATTCAACAAATAGTGCATAAATAGCTTACTGATGCATAAATAAAATTGTTTTTGTGTTTTTACTACTTCAATTCTTCATTAGATGGAAAACTGTAAATTTTTTAGAGTAAATATATACATTGTCATATGCATTACTACGGAATTGCTCTAAAATACATATTTCTTTATGATTTATAGATACAACTATTGGCCGCATAAACGCTTCGTCTCTCTTGCACTTTTCTGCCCTCATTTACTTTACAGCCAGATAGGGAACGCCCAGTCCATTCTCTATGTCTATTATTGAAGTTCAGAGTTAAGAGAAGATCCAGAAGTAACATAAAAAGTGAAATAAAGTGAAGTGACAGTGTGAATAAAGTTAGTGGTGGAAAATTGTACTCAGACACTGGACTATAGAATACCAGTTCGACCATTTGTGGTCTATTGAGACACTAAATTAAGCTTAAACTGTACGTGAATCTCGAGTGTGTGTGAAATGTATAAAGTGACTCTCGTTAAGGCAATTAAACATCTACATATAGTAATGCAAAGAACGTGCTTTAATTTCCGGTCCCACAACCTTAGCTCGCAACAATATATGTATATACATGTATATCAGTCTGTTAGTGATTTCATGTGTCTGACTACTACGACTATCTTGGAATAAGTAAACGTTTCAGTTCAGACATTTTACAAGTAGAATCGTATATGATGGAAATTTTTAATTGATAGCTTATTAAAATATTAGCGAGTTATAAAGTAAAACAAATTAATTACCAGGTAGGGCGCGTGTTCACAAAAGATTTGGTAAAGTCACACCATTATCATCTACAAATTGTTGAAAACACAAAGGCTGAATATTCATACTTCTTTTCTTAGGATATTTTCTCAATTGATTTCTCTTCTAAAGCCTGTTCATGGATTCATAGCGTTGTTCTCATTATATTCCGACTCTCACCTGAAATTTATAACATATAGTTAAAAGAGATTTTAATTACTTAATTTACTAAAAATTAAAAGTTAGTTCTTACAAAATAAATTTAGGAGTATACACAGAGTAGAATGTAAAAGACGCGTTCATTTATTATTTTAATCTCGATGTGAAAAAGTTATGTAGGCAATACTCATAAAATGAAAATCGTCAAAATAATTTCACCATAAAGTGCCAATGACATTGTTATGGGTATTTCTTTGCTGTCATCTGTAATTTATCTATAACATTAATAATGTTAAAAGTAAGATTTAATTAAAATGACACATTTCTTCCGAAATCTCATTATGTGATTTGATAAAAGCCGAAAGCCGTAAGCTCATGATTATGATTTCTTCCGAAATCTCATTATGTGATTTGATAAAAGCCGAAAACCGTAAGCTCAAGATTATGATTTCTTATAATTATTTACACAATATTGAATCACGGATTTTTAGAGCTATTTTAATAATTATAAATTAGTAGTTACATAGATAGAGATATTTAGCATACCATCACAATATTGCTATCAGAAAAAATCCAAAAACCAATTGGAAAGAAACATTTCATTCGAAAAAAAAGGTTATTTAATATGTGATATCAAACGATAAGTTATATAATTTAATAACTTTTGTACGAATACTATAAACATAATATGTATTTAAGTATACGAAGAATGTTACTAAGTACGCACGTTAAGATAAGTAAGCCGAATCTGTACATTAAATATTATTTTTTGGAAAATCTTATTGAAATAGACATTATTATCGATACAGAGGCCGAAAATATAATATATATGTCCATCTGTCTGTCTGTCTGTCTGTTACCGCATCATGGAAAAACCACTGGAGGAATTTTGATGAAATTTGGTATGATGATAGCTGGTTATTCAGGTCAACATTTAGGATACTTTTTACTGTGGGAAAATATCTCATCTCTGAGAAATCTATACTAAACGTTAAAACGTAAGTAGGGACGAACCCAAGCGGAGTGAGGGTGAGTCGCTAGTCTTATAATAAATTCAATAGAAACAACTTTATATTTATGCTATTATCTATACTAATATTATAAAGAGGTAGAGTTTATTTTTTTCTTTCTTTGTTTGTTTCGGGAACTACTAATCCGTTTTGAAATTTTATTTTTGCATTAGATAGCCCGTTTATTGAGGAAGGGTATATCATCATGCTACTACCTAGCAGTAATATAATATATAGTCTATGTATCTACGAACGAACCCAAGCGAAACGAGGGTGAGCCGCTAATTCTAGATATACATAGGTATAGGTACGTTATACTTCAAAAGTCAAGAGGGAAGCATTCTGGAAAACGCCGTAATTGAAAAACTCATAAACTTTTCGCTCAAGTTTCTCGTTTCGTCAATTTATATATATTTTTTTTATTTTTGCTACTATATAAAGGAATCTTAAAAGATTACTTGATGCAATATTACTTAAAAGAATTACTAAAAACCCTTTGTCCATTACGCTCTAAGCTGGTAGAGGAAAGGTCATAAATTCCCTTTACGTTAACATACTCGAAGGCCTAGATAAATATTTGTATATTCAATTTTATTTATGTATGTAATGTAATACTGGGATTTCTGATCTTTAGCTTAATACATAATCGGGGCATGTTTTGGTCATCATCAATCAAATCGTTCATCCACAACATTTTCATAAATATATTTTTTATTTAAAAATATATTTATGTAAAATAAAAATCGGTCAACCGCGAATCAGACTCTCACACGAAGGGTTCCGTATCATAATCAATATTTTTTTATTTGCATGGCAGCCTTTTTAAAATTCACCATCTTGGTTTTTTAATTGTTATTATAGCAGCAATAGATATACATACACTGTGAAAATTTCAACTCTCTACCTATTACGGTTCATGAGATACAGTCCTCTGACGGGCGGATAGCGGAGGCTTAGTAATAGGGTTCCGTTGGCATCCTTTGGATATGGAACCCTAAATAAAAAATAAATGAATTTCAAAACGATAGAAAATTGAAAGCAAATACTTTTATGTCAGATGAAAAGAAAGAAATAAATATTGCACCAGTAACTTTGTGCTCTTGTTGTTTTTTAATTTAATTTAACTTTCTTATTGAGTTTACGCAGAACGATCGGGATACATGGCTCGCTCGCTTTATCCCTACATACCTAGATTGGATCGTTTTAAATGCAAATGCAACAAAATAACGTCACATTTCCTTTTGCTTATATTTTAATTTTAGTTTTTATTTACTTATCATATAATATGAAATGAGCAATTCATGTATTTTTTAAAATATTTCGTGTATCTCGGAAACGACTCTAACAATTTGGATCTGTATTTAGAGAAGCGTTATAGTATGAATATAGAAATGGTAGCCCAGTGGTAACGCGCTCGCTTGGAAAACCGAGTGACGTGGGTTCAAATTCCGGGGCTCGCACCTCTGATGTATTTATGTTCGAATCATTGTCCAATATGATGACCACTTGTCTTACGGTGAAAAAAAAACATCGTGACGAAACGTGCATGTCTGAGAGAACCTAGTAAGTTTTCGAAAGACATGTGAAGTCCGCCAGCGCGCACTTGGCCAGCGTGGTGGACTATGGGCTGATCCTCCTTGTAAGGGAGGCCCGTGCCCAAAAGTGGGACGTGAAAAAAGGCTGAATACTATAGTATAGAGAATTATTTTCTGAAAAAAAAAAAAAAACAATTTGTATATCTTATTCGAAAAACGGCGAGCAGAGCCCGGCCGCCCCGGCATTTTATATATATGTAATCATATATATAATCTTATTTTAAAAACTTAAAAAATATAACAACCACCTTTTTTCACAACAGCCGTCACTGTGACTACTACATTCCTCTATTCCTGTCACTCTCATGCTGCATTTATATTAGCTGTATTGTGTTAAATTATTGTTATCTGTATTTGTCATAATTACAAATGTTCACGTTGATTTGAAATTACACAGACTATTACGGAGAATTTCTTCTTGAAAAATCCAATCTATACTTAATATTTGGTCCGCACCTAGGACGTACGGATCCGTAGCCACCAGACCAACAATGCAGTCTATTTATATCAAAATTAGTTAAAAAATTCAAGATCGTATTACTTATTCTAAACAAGTGAAGCTCATAAGAGCGTGTTAAAAATAATTCAATTTGTCAACCTGAAGGAAAGCTCGTTTCTTAGAAGAGCCTTATAAAAGCTAGGAAAGGTAAAAGTTTTAAAATATTTAGGTACATTGTTTATTGTACAATGCTGTAACTAAACTACTATAATATGAACTTGTATTAGTTAGTACATTTAAAAATTCTAGTGCTTATAGACTTTGCTCTTGCATATTATACCTACAACTAAACCTTATTTGTTTGTCTGTTTGAATGTGTGCTTGTAACTGATGAACTACTGAGGCGATTGCGTGATCTTATGATTTAATTATAGTGCTTTATGCTTAAATACGCAACCTAGAGTATTAGAAGTAACAAACTAAATTACAGCGTTTAGCGATAATTTCCTGTTGACCTGGCCGCTAGTATTGTAATATAATTTTATTAATAAATCGTAATTGTAAAATAATTTTATGAAAACTTACATTTAACGCTAAAAACTAGCTATTGATTTACTTTTTAGGGCCACAATCTCTAAAATTACCTATCGAAGTACTTTTGTTGCTCTTTATACTATAAAATGAAATGTTTATTAAATTTGTTTTCAGCCCTTTTTAACGACGTGAGGCAGTAGCAGCCCAGTAATAAAGTGTTTGCTTAGGAAGTCAAATCAAATTTCTGATATTTTCATGTGCGACTCATTGTGGGCATGTTTACTACTCGCCTTACGGTGAAGTAAAACATCGTGAAGAAACCTGCATGTCTGGGAGAACTTAGCAAGTTTTAGAAAACCATGTCAAGTCCGCTAACCCACACTTGATCAGCTCGATGGACTATGACCGATTGCACCATCAACTAGTAATAACTAATAACGAAATAGTCTAATATAATAGAATTTACATTTATATAGGTCAGTTATTAATAACAATAGCACAAACACTTATGTTTACGTAAATCAAAATAAAGTCTGATTTCTTTGATTTTTGTTTACGCTTTTTCCATAATTTATGTTCCTCTAACTGATTACGTTAGAATGAAAGCGAATTGTTGACTGTTTTATTTATGAGTTAAGTTTGACCGAACAAGTTATATAATTCATAGTCTAAATACCCTTTGTAATTAGATTTATGAGTTCTCAAATCTGACCTCTACTTAGTATAGTGAAATTGGACTGAACCTTATATCGTGAATGCTAAACACACAACAAAATTTTTTTTATCTCTTTTAGTTAGTACTGATGACTTACCCTCGATCGGGTCCCTAGGTGCATTTTAAATGGATAAAAATAGTTAACCTTAGGAGATAAATACATGTTATCGGATTTTTTTTAATTTAATTAAAATCCGTTCAATACTTCTTGCGTCAAAACAAACAAATAAACAAGAAAATACAGACAAACAGACAAAAATTTCAATAACTGTTGTTTTGGGGTGTACATTCTATACACAATATGTAGCAGTTGTTTTTAAAAAATATTTTATTTACAGATTTTTTTTGTTTTATTAGAATTACTACTAAATTACCCGTGGCCCCGCCCGTGTTGAAATTATCAATAAAAAAATTTTTTTGCTTTATAAATTACTCGTAGTAACATATTAGTAACATTTTATAGGCTGAAACAATTTTCAAAATTAATATATTTGTAAATTTTTATTGTTTACTATAGAATGTTAATATTTTAATGTAATAAATGGGCAAATGCAAGTCCAACTCGCGCGTTATAGGTTCCGTATAGCAAAATACTATGTTGTTTTTCTTACGAATAATGTTTACGTTTCCATAATATCGACTCATTTTATCAACCGTAAAAATAAGCTCGTTTCATATTATTTTTGGAAAACAAGTTTATGGTTGTTGAACTGACAAAGCGGGTAACCAAAATAGTCCCTATCTCAAGATCTACGAAACGTAAATTCAGCAAGATTATTTTCGATAAAGGTATTTTAAAAACTGTTATACCTCAACTTTTTCAGATTTTTTGACGCCATTTCTTGAAAGGTGAGGCAGTAATAAAGGCAGTGGTAGCCCAGTGGTAACGCGCTCGCTTGGGAAACCGAGTGAAGCGGGATCAAATCCCGGGTCTCGCACCTCTGATATTTTCATGTACGAATCATTTCCAACATGATTACCACTTGTCTTAACGGTGAAGGAAAACATCGTGAGGAAACCTGCATGTCTGAGAGAACCTAACGAGATTTCAAAAGACATGTGAAGTCCGCCAACCCGCACTTGGCCAGCTTGGTGGACTATGGCCTGATCCCCCTCGTACTGAAGGGAGGCCCGTGCCCAGCAGTGGGACGTTAAAAAGGACTGGATACATACTTGAAAGGTGGAAGGCTTAAAGAACACAATAAAAAGCTTACGACTTTAATCATATAGCCATATGAAATAATAAAAAACATTTGCTGAGTATTATTTACTTATTTACCTTAATTATGTACTTCTGGAACTCTCACTTTTCCTAACACTTTCTTTTGAAAATCTTTTCGGAAAATATTACTAACAAGCGCTTACCCATCCCTGTTTTGCGACATATTAACATTAAGAATAGTTATTGTTTATGTATACTTTTAGTATACTTATATGTAAAACCTAAGGATTTGGTTTTTGATCATCTGAACGCGGGCGGAGCCGCGGGCAATGATAGTCTATATATAAATAGTATTTTTTTATTTTTTTCTCTTCTGTTTCTTTTATTATTATTTTTTTTGTTTAGTAGCTGGTATTTTTATGTAGGTAGGCAAATCCTATTCATATACATATATTGTTCTCATATTTTCAATAATGATTATGGTCAAATTTCGTCCACTAGGCGAACACTAATTACAGAACAAACATAAATAAATACATAAGCTATAGCTTATATTAATGACTAATCTGATAAATCGAAACCAGTAAAACTAATTAGTATCAGTCATTAAGGCTGTTTGTTTTTGGAAACGCCATTAATCATTCGAAGCACAATTGTTTCCGTTTAATTACCAGCAGAGTATGACGTAGCAGCTATGTATATCAGTATAATTAACTATAGATAAAAGCATACAACACATTTATATAAGGTACACTATGTGATATGTATGATTATGTACGTATGACATACTATTATAAATGCGAAAATTTGTGAGTGTGTGTATATGTTATGTTACTACTTAACGCCTGAAAGGCTGGACTCATTTCGATAAAATGTCGTACCAGATAAACTGAGATAAATATGACTCACATAGGTATACACCCGAGCAAAAGAGGGTCGTTAGTATTCTAATTGATAATTCAAACATTAGTATTTTTTAAAACATAAATTAATAAACAAATAAATATGATGGGACATTAATACACAGCACTTTTTTCGATAGAACGTCACAGTAAGCCGGAAATTGAAAAAAACTATTTTTCAACGCTTTGCGTCCCCCCATTTCTCGGGGGTGGCTGGGCATCGGGGGCATTTTATGAATTTCTATTCCTTATATACCTGCCAATATTTTAAAATCATAAAACTTCAGGTTTTCAATATATTATTTTTTCTTAAAAATAACTGCATTTCGCTTGGACTAATATTATTTCATTATCACTGAATTATAATGACCTCCGCGTCAAATCGGGTATGATTACTGTAAAAACATTAAAGTAAAATAAGAAATAATGTTTGACGAAACCTACAGAGTATGACTCCTGCTCACACTTGACTGATTTTAGTGAGAGAATTTATCTTAGCCATAATATCTAGCATGCGATCTCGTAGTTTGATATGTAAGTTATATAATAAAGTAATCAAACGTCTTACGAAGTGAAGTCTTCCCGATAAGTTTACGACATTTGAAAGTTTTACATCTAAACTTAATGCGTTAATTTAATAGGACTTCATTTAAGAGGATTTAATACACTAGGAAGTTATTTAGTATATTAAGAGTAAGCTTAATAGTTATTTAATACAAAATTAATGAATATCAAACATTTTATAAACTACCTAACAGTTCACGCTTCGTTTCGACCTTCATTATACCCTATTGAAAAAAGATTCATAACGTATCTATCCCTTACGGCTTACGGGAACCCTTTTTCAGGTATAAAAAGAAAAGTGACTTTTAAGCGAATCCTTTAGCCACCACTAATCACCAGTGTCATCAATCTAAAAGGAAACACACAGACGTAAAAATAAACATTTTTTAACTATTATTTGGAATTCGGTAATACAAGCTCAATTTATCAAATAATTTAAAATAATACATAAATTTAACTTCATATGAATGTGATCAGTAATCATATTACCTGTTGTGAATATTGAGAGTAGAATCTGAAGGCTGCACAGTTTACTACAATTACTCAAAGTGAGGCCAAAGAGACTAGTTAATGAGAAACTGTCATATAGATTCTTAGTTATAACAGTATCTGCCCACTTTGTTGAACGTTAATTGACAGGTTTCATTATTATTTGGTTTGTACACAGTTAGTTATACTGCTAAACTTTTTCCTCTTCATCATTTTGACTCGGTTAGTTAGTATAATATAACTTATTCATTATGCTAAAGTGAAAGAAAAGACTTAGACTTAGACTTATTTTATCAATTTTAAGTAAATATAAATAAAATCAGTCAACTGGAGTCAGATCAACATTTAAGAGCGTAATATCATTAGACTGAGGTCTTGTTTCGTTCATGTTTTATCTAAAATAGGAATTAAATTATTACATTGGTGGGTTTTTTTTTAATTAAATAAAATTTATTCTTTGTAAACTTTTCAAATTATTATTACGAATTTATTTGTAATAGAACAGGTGGACACATGAACAAAATCGTATCATAAAAGATGTTTTTAATACTTCTATACTGTACCCGAAATTCACATACAAATGCACCGATGATTAAGCCAATATATTTACGTGCCACAAGAAAACGTATTTTTTTATGAAATAGTAGTAACAGTTTCCTTCTTAGTCCATTTCCAAAACATTAAACCAACAATTAAAATAAATACTACAACAAAGTTAAATAATTGTGTAGCAATAACAAAAACTAAAGTGGTTCAGGCAAAGTCTTTTGGAGTAGTCAGTTATATTTCAGCTCCTATTTTCGCGCCACCCTACGGTGTTATTTATTATTATTATTCTGACATTTCAAACCTATCTATACATGTAATAAAATTGTAACTTAGCCGAATCTATACACTAAATATTTTTTGAAAAATCTTATTGAAATCGTTATTATTATCGATACAGAGGCCGAATCTATAGTTTTTAGAATTTTTGTCTGTCTGTCTGTGACAGCATCACGTAAAAACCACTGGACGGATTTTGATGAAATTTGGTATGATGATAGCTAGTTATCGGGATCAATATATAGGATACTTTTTACTGCGGGAAAGTATCTCATCTCTGAAGAATCTATACTAAATGTTAAAAATATATATACATATAATACAGATGTAGTATATTTTACCTTCAAAGTCACTTCCAAAACAATAATAGTATAGAATAAATAAATGTGGAACGTACTTATGTAACTCGAAAGAATATAAAATTATAATGATGTTGCATATAACACAAAAAAAATGAAATGTATTTCCTAGTATTTTTACTTCTTATTTACTACTTACTTTTATATATATATATATATATATATATATATATATATATATATATATATATACTATAGATATAGATATAATATCTTTACCCTGAAGCAAAATCAAATTATGATTTCTGACTGCTTCCCGACGAATTAGCCGCATTTCCGCGATCTTATCCTATAGCTATATTTATATAAATATTCAACGTCATATCGATCTATTTCTAATACATTCCTATTATATGGGGTTTTTCAACGTCAGAATTATAGAAAAGCCCAAATGTATTCGTAATATACCTTTAATAATGACAAAGTAACTCTGAAATACGACGTAGCTGTGAAAACCATACCACTTTACTTAATGAGAACAATTTCCTGTATAGGTAATTATTCAGACTTACATAAAAAAATTTATACTCTAAATCCTTATTGTTTGTTTTAATTAAAATTATTTAAGATATTGGACCATTTAAATATTATCTATTTGTTTTAGCTCAGTTTCAAATAAATTTAGAATAATCAATCTTTAATTACTAAACTACTACTTAATAAAATTAATGGATAAGGTTAGTATTTTTTTTTTACTGCCCAAACACTACGGTCTGCTTACCATAAAATATTATAAAGCTCACTTTCATAACAATCAGTATTTTCAAAGCGTACTTTACAAATAAAAACAATACCTTTATGTTAATCAAGGCAATGGATTTGTATTCCCTGGAGAATTTTTATGGCTAATAACCTAGAATAATAGCTTATTGGTAGAAACCACTGGTCTGGTGGATAAAAGTAATTTATGATTTTTGTAATTTTCTTTTTTTAATAAGAAGTAGCGACTTACCCTCGCTTCGTTGGAGTGCGTGTAGGTAGGTAGCTAGGTACGTTGTATATATAATATATGAATAGTTATTAACCAACGTTATTATATATATAACTTTAACGTTATTATGTATATAGTGATTTTTTTCAATGTTTTAATAGTTATACTGCTATTCGGGGCGGGGACAAATCCAACAAATTAAAGATCATAAAAATCGATGCAGCCGTTCTTGAGTTATAAATAGATATACATTTTAATGCATAGGTATTACTAAACTTTGAAAATGTAATCTGGCAATTTAATTTAATCTGTCTTGAAGACGTCAAAGACTTCTAAAAGAAATCAATTACTTACTAAAATTTTACAAAATTGAAAGGTAATTTTCTAATTTTAAAGTTAACAAATAAAGTTTAATATTTTCAATTGACAAGTAAATTATTTTAGAATTCGTTGAAACTCATCACCTTGAAAAACTTATTATAGAAAGTAGTTTTGCTGGTAACAGCTTTCTACTTACGAGTGTTGTTAAAAGTCCCGTTTAACACTAATGTAATTTTAGAAAAACTGCTTGAAAAATGAAAGATTTTTTTTATTAGGTACTTTAAATGAAGTTGTAGTAACTTAAATAAGCTTTCTCAAAAGTACGTATTTTACTCGATAAACATATTGATTCTAATTTTCGTTTTCTTATATTTATTAAAAATATATTCTAAAGATTATTAAGTAACAATTTTATAGTTTTATTAATTTATGTATTTATAAGTAAAATATACATAAAGTATTTTTGTGTGTTGATTGATATGGAAAGTTATGGTTACAGGGTATAAAATCCTATTAAAAAGGTCCTCTTTCTTGAATATAATACTACACAGCCCATTTAGGACTAAAATAAAAGTAAAACATCAAGTATGAATCTATACTAATATTATATTTAAATGTGAAATTTTGTGAGTATGGATGTTTGTTACTCTTTCACGCCGGAACGACTGAACGGATCTGAATGAAATTTGGCACAGAGATTGATTATACAGTATGGAATAACACAGACTACTTTTTATCCCGGAAAAATGTACTTACGGTTCCTGTGGAATAGATTTGTTTGTGTTCTTCTGAGTTCTCTAGTTTTGTATATAAATACATGAAGTTAGGGAAAATATTTTTGATAAAAATATCGTAAAAAATTATATATAGACTTAAAATTTAATAATTACGTTCCCTATGATAACCTAGATTACATAGTTTTGTCCGCGACTTCGCTTTGACCCATGATGTAAATGGCAATATATTTAACATATATGTAAATTCATAGAATTACATTTATACGAGTAATATGAGTATAGAGCATGGATGTAATGAAAACGATTGTTTGAGCAAATATCCGATGCATAAAAATCAAACGACAAAAGAGAACCCCTTATGTCGAAATCCTATTTGATTTTATTTTACCCTAAGTTTTATTACTTCAGACACTCAAAGATCAGATAAAAATTTATCCTGCGGCGAGGAGTAAGACTGGTGGAATGGAGAGTATCTGAAGTTCACTTATGCCGTTCTGTGATTCTCTTGTATAAATGCGGATTATACGAATATTTTATATATTTTTTAACGTTGGAAAAGGTATTCACGCATACTTCCAACATTCATATAGGTGTTTATGTGGAAACTCACAGACCGGAATACCCAGCACTACACACTAAAACCTAACGGAACCTCCTCTATCTTAATGGGATTTCGTAAGATCGCTATTATATACGACATCCCAACGGCTGGCATTTAACAAAAACGGCAGAAAAATACCAGGAGCAACCAGCATGATCTCTCAATGCCAGTGTCGCTCTTGGCTTCACGCCCGGCTATATTTCCAGATGCTAATGAGACCCCCCCTCCCGTTATTCCCTATCTTTTTTTTTAATTGTTTGAATTTATTTGATTTTTTCCGAATTATCATTTGTATAAAAGCAGTATTTTTTATTTGTATAAAAGTGTAAAATAAATCCTAACAAATACAATAATAGTTGTTTTATCTTTTTGGGAAAGTGTTATTCCATTCCCAAAAAGATGAAACAATATGATATTTGCATAATTCATAGTTTACGAGCTGTAAAGTACTATAATGGTTATCCCTGTAAGTAATATTATTCACGTGGGATATATAAGCAAACAAAAAAAGACATGCCTCCAAACTCCGATTGTTTATCGCAAGTTCACTAAAATGAAATAAATAATAAATAAAACCATTCAAGCTAGTTCTGCAACTCGAAGATAATAAAAGAGAAATTGTTTTATTTATATAATATTATGTAAGTTTGTTATATTTACATCCATATTGCGAGCATATTGCTTACATTCCTAAATGCGATTCAACATTCTGAATCAGCCACAATCAATAATAGGTTAGACAGGCTGTATTGTGGCTATGATAATTAGATGAAAATCTTTGTTTTATCTATAGGTACCTACATAATATAATAAAATTTTGAGTCGAATCTGTATATTATTTGGAAATCTTACTGAAACATTCATCATTATCGATACAGAGGCCGAATCTATAGTTTTTAGAATTTTTGTCTGTCTGTTTGGGAACGCATCACGAGACAACACGGGAACAACCACTGGACAGATTTTAATGAAAGATATGATGATAACTGGTTACCCGGGTTAACATATAGGATACTTTTTACTGAGCGAAAATATTTTATCTCTCAGAAATCTTTACTAACCGTTAAAACGTTTCGAGCAGAGCAAGGGTGAGTTGCGAGTATCATATAATATCGTCAATTATCTTATAATTTTTTTTAATTATTGTACTATATTTTCATACCAATTAGGCACGTATTCAATTAATGTAAAATATCATGTACAATAAGTACATACATATATACATATGTAGAGCTCACTGGTCTATGGATGTTTGTTACTTTTTCACTCCAGAACGGTTGAATGGATCTGGATGAAAATTGGCACAGAGATAGATTTATCCCGTAAAAATGTACCGTTCTCATGGGATAAGTGTGTTCTTGTTTTCATAGAGGCAAAGCCGAGCGAAGCGAGGGTGACCCGCTAGTTTCTAATATTTCTTAGAAAAAATTATCTTGATCTAGTTAGGAAAAACCTAGTGCCAACCGCCCAAAAAATGTTGTCTCGTTACGTTAGAAAGTACAAGTACACTTATGAAAAAAGTATATACGTATAAGTACGTAGATTGTATTGAATTCGTTATTGTTTTCGAATGTTAATAAAATAGATACTAATAAAACCCAGTAAAAGCAAGCTCAGTTTGCATAATAATCTTTATTGTATATTAACTTAGTCAAATAAACAATACAGAGATGCGAGCAAAGATGGACTTATTTCTAGACGATATTCATTTCATCCTAACTAATGGATGTGAAAAATAGTGTTATAAAGCAGCTAAAATAGTTTTTTTACTAGCCAAGGAAACAAAAAAAAGTTTGCAATAAAAATACGAATATAACATCATATTTAGAAACCAAACATATAATTTTTAATAATTTATAAATCAATGCCAATCTCGGTTTAAGGATCGTTTTGTCATAAACATTACACACCCCTGCAAATACATTAATTATTACGAAGAATGAGCAAATATTAATAATGACAGGTCACGATATGAAGCGAGTGAGAGTTATGTCTATGAATTATTATCAATTGGCATCGAGTTCGAGCACCGAATAATGTATGAAAAATTTTTGACTTGCGTATTAGTCTACAAGCTCTACTTGGAAGTGTAAAGGTATAATCGATAATACTGGACGTATACTTACTACACTTTACCTTGTATTTACGCCGTTTTTATTTGTTGTAAATGAAAATGTGTTTCAAATAACACTGTGGACTATGCAAAAGATTGCAATATCGATTTCTGCTTAAATCAATATATGTGAATAGTGAATACGATTTATCACAAATGTTTAAAGATCTGTTAGCCGATTTTAAAATTACTGGTGACGAAAATTTACAATGGTTTTACTATAAATATATTAAAATGATTAGTAGTAAAAACGATAGGACACTCGCAATGATAGGCTACCATATAATGTTCATTATAATGAAGAATATGGTTTGAAAAATACGTAATATATAAATCTTTTAATATTATTACATTTATATATGGTTAAAAGTAATTTGCTTTTACAAGATTAAGACGCAAATAGTTTTTTTGCAATATCTTCCGTAAATTAATGAAATATAGCAGAATAAAAAAACCTATGTCATTCTTCAAACCATAAAATATATTTGTACGTCGATCAATCTTGTCGACCCCTTACTCCTTTGCTGTCTAAAGAAAGGCCAACTGACTAATAAATCAATTACCAATAAATACAGTTTCATATTTATTTAATGTATCTATACTTCTTAGTATTTGTAAAATAATCAAATATTAATATTATAAATTTTGTGACTTTCACGCCAGAACGACTGAGCGGATCTGAATGAAATTTGGCACAGAGATATTATTTTGGAATAGCACATAGGCTACTTTTTATTCCGGAAATATATACGGTTCCCGAGGGATAGATTTGTTTTTGTTTTTCCGAATTTGTTTTCATGTTCAAATTTTTGAATCATGTTAAAGTAATATCAATGTGTTCATAAATCTGTAGAATCCAGTGAGAGCGTTATTACCCGGCCGGAATGAACAGCTTTTGAAATGCCCCACATTACAATCTCCGTGCTCGCCGGCTGGAATATTAACTATTCAAAATTCAAATAGACATTTTATTGAAAGTTTAAATCCGCCGCTACTTGTTGAATTCGAGTTGGCTCAAGAAAAGGAAGGAATATTATATTAAAGTTACAGAATAACTTAATGTGTATAAAACCGAAATTCAGAACTATTGATACGTGTATAATGTATATGTTCATTTTATTTCATTACTAAATACTAACCAAGTCAATTTCTACTATAACTTGAAAGGTGTTTTAAAAAAACATACATACTTACAGATCAACATAGAATCTCCTTCTTTTTGGAAGTCGGTTAAAAACAGAATATCAAGAGAAGAGGTTTCGAACTCGGGCCTCCCTGTAAGATTGTTAAGTGCGAATCTTAATTTTATCATCAATTACCCAGTGGTAATCAAGTTGATATAGCTGTAAATGTTTACTATAAGAGAAAAAAAAAAACTTCATTATTGAACGACAGAATTGGCCGAATTTCGATGACAGAAGATAGGTACTAGTTATTATTACTTATAGTATAGATGACATAGTTTGGTACATTTCATTTATCAGGACGACCTGATCAAACCACTTACAATATAGGCAACTACTTTTTACTATTATTAACTACTTATAGAATGCTTCTAAACGTAGATTTATCATCAAACGTTGAAAAAGGCCTTAAGTATCAGAATTTCTCAACGATAAAATATAACAACCCTAAATATAGTTCTGAATGTCATATGACAGATGACATTCTGTTAGTATAACATTGCATTGGGGTCAAGACTCATCCAAGAGCGATTCATCTGAACAATGTAAGGCAGATCAATAGACTTATTACTGTTCAAAGCGCCACAGATTTTTTCCGAAAAATTCAATAATTAACCTACTTTAGTTTTACTTACTGTTTCTTACGAGTATCAATATAACACAATTTTCATTCGAAACATTTCATGCTTACCATAGACTCTATCTATTAATTCGATAAAATAGTGATGGTGTACCTTTTTGCATTTTCAGTTAGCTCGATTGCAGTTAACCATATTTTTAAAAATAAAATAATGTTTCTTTTGAGTGACACTTGATATTTTCAGTGTTTAAGACACTTTTCTTCCAGGTTCTGTGCGTTTGTTCCACGATGTTAGATGTATAATTTGTAAGATTTCATCGTTTTCTTTAATTCTAAGACGCAATGTTTGTTCGAGAGATTTTACTCTACCATAGACCCTATCGATTAATTCGATAAAATAGTGACGGGGTCCTTTTTCGCATTTTTATTTTGTTCGATTCCCGATTCAGGTAAGCTTTTTAAAAAAAAATTAAATGCAGTTATTATTATTTTTAAAAATAAAGAAATGTCTCCTTTGAGTAAATCTTGATAACTGCAATATTTAAGGTACTATTCTTCCATGTCCCATCGATTTGTTCCACCCTGTATATTTCACCAGTTACTTACAATTACAAAATATTTAAATTAACTTATAAATCATATATAATAATAGGAGTAAGTATAAATGTGACAACATTTCAAAAATCAAGTAAAGAAAAAAATAAAGAAATACTTGGCTAACTTATTGAAAATGTATAGGTAATAGAAATTCATTACGACGTTCTCAATTTGTAGCACTACTTAGTTGACAGTACGTGTCTTAAGTTCCAACTTCAGTATGAATTGGGTCAGAGCAACATACCACAAAACTGTAACTTCTAACGAATATAACTGTACTTGAACTTGAACTTGCTATGATATTTGAACTGCTAATATTTGGATAGTGAAAGAAAAATAATAATGGTAGCAGCCGAACTCAGTAATAAGATATTCTATGGTATTTTAATTAAAATTTGTATAAAATAAAATAATTTTAATAAAATATATTAAAATACTCTAATATGCATGAAACCTGCTTACTTTTCGTTGCATAAAAAAGTCAATGTTTCTTTTTTACATATGAATATTAATATTTATCAATATGACTGTATAAATTTCAATTTTTAAATATAGTTGAAAAGTTTATATACGATTTCAAAATAACTTCCAATCCCATTTATTGAGCTTAGGATGAGCTGATTTTAACAGGAATTTAAGCTTCGTATAGAGGATTAAAAATCGGGCAAGTGCGAGTTTGACTCGTACACCGAGGGTTTCGTAGTTTGACACATTAAAATGTTATGTTTTAGCAGACATAATTTGCTACATTAATAAAAACAAAATGTTCATCCATCTACATACAATATTCATTTCACGGACTGCAAGAGTAAAATTGTATTTCTATGACAACCAAAAAATATGCCGAACTCTATAAAAAAAAATCATAATTTTAATGCAGAACCTTTTAGCAGGTCACATAAGACAGCTTTTTAATTAAATTCAGTAACGTACCTCCAATAGTCTCCGAGTGGAATGACTGTAACATACGGACAGATGGACATGACGAAATTATAAGGGTTCCAGTTTCGTTTTTAGGTTACGGAACCCTAAAAAGAGTTTTTAGGGTTCTTTACGGCCTAGGGGAGTATTCTGAGAGGAAAAAATATACACTCATGTAACCGGGTTACTTATCACTATAAAATTATTTATTTCAATAAATCATACATTGATGTTACAGTATGAAGCCACAATTTATATCTTATACAACACTTAAGTATATTGACAAGTCGCAAACACAATGCTATTTTCATGCCAATTTAGTAATTGTATAGCAAACATAACAGCGTCTGTAGATGATGTTCATTAAAGGCGGGGAGAACAACGTACATAAGTGCCACTACTAATACTACATGCGAGTACAGACTATTACGTACTATACTAGCTATGGCCAATTCTGCTAATTATTATTGCTTCATCCATTTTATTTGTGTTATACAAAAACTGATAGTAAACCTGTACTGTCTGTCTGTGATTTCACATGATTTTCTAATGATCGATTACAAAAAGAGTGGTTGTTATTAGATATCTTCTATCTTCGAGAATAGTAGCCCGATTTTCATGATGATCCCCATCATGGGTCCCATGTAAATTAAAAAATCCTACTCTCGAGAATCGAATACTATACCGAACTTATTGAATGATTTTTAAATGTGCATCCTTTTTAAATACAAACAACTAGAATAATTATGACAAGTTTTTTTCATGAAAAATATTATTATTTTCTTTTTAATTATTTTAACGTAGATTCAACGATACATAATAAGAAGCGGACCATGTTTTTGAACCGGATACAGTTAAAGCTCCATAATGTAACAATAAACAACGTGAATTTCAATTGACGTATCAATAGCTCATAATGAATATTAACGAACTATAACATATGTTTCTATATATGATCATAAATAATTTATAGAATAATTGCAAATTTAGTAATAGATGTGCATTAATTAATTCCAATTGCATAACATAAGCAATTTACATTACTCATGATATAAATAATATTCATTAAAATGGGTGTTATGTATTAGTATAAGTTATTTAGAATGATATAATAAAAGTTTTATATACTAGTAAATAAGCATTATGTAACTGACTTTATCCCACGTGAATCATTCGTGTGCTAGAGTCGTGTAAAAATAGCTTAAATGTCATCTTCAGACCTACAAATTATCTCATTTTAACTTTAAATATCAAACTTCCATCTATACATATAAATAAAATTTAAGTGTCTGTTTGTAATGTCAAAATAACAGCTTTTTACTAAATGCATATGGAATTATCATAAAAAAACACAATTTCTAAAATTTTTGTCTGTCTGTTTATGCCGGCTAATCTCCGAAACGGCTAAACTGATTTTGCCGGAACTTTCACTTGCAGATAGCTGATATTATAAGTAGTTACTTAGGATAATTTTGCTTTAGAAAAGGAATTACTCAAAAAATTAAGGCGTACCTAGGGAGGCATCCAAACGAAGCGAGGGTAAGTCGCTAGTATAAACTAAAATTGACCCTTAAGTCACAAGAATTAAGAGCACGTTATATAAGGAACTTATTCCAAAAGGAGGATTTTATATTTCAAGAAAAAAATACTATTTTTAAAATTATATTGAATTTCAAGTTATCTTTCGTATTTACGAGTTAGTATGCTTTTTATATCAAAATATATAATAGATATTCTCTTAAAAAAGCAACCTACGTAATTTTCTGTCTAAATAATAAATTTGATCGTATATTTCGTTCGCCATCCAATTTCGCGAATAACAAAGGTTACGTCTAATCACTCATACGTAACAATCGAAGTTGCCGTGGCGGGACGTAATTTATATTTTATCCCCACGCCTCGCTTGTTCCATTTCACCGATATTATTATAAAAAAGAAAATTATGCGCGGAAAATCAGTTTTGGACGAAAAAGTTTCTATTACGATAACCCTTCATACGCTCAGCGACATAATGAAACGGTAAAATAGGTTTTCATCTCATATTTAATGTTTTATATAATTTTCAATTTGCTTTCAGTTTAATAAAAGTAAAAGAATAGAAAAATTATACTATTGTTATTTATGTATTTATTTTTTTTTTTTTTCAATAAAAAGACCCGTTCTTAACACGTTTTTGAACGACTTAAACGAGGGTTGAGGAGGCGGTAATCAATTCTTCTTGACGTTTTTGTAGTATTTCATACGCGATATCTTTACCAATTAAGAGAATTCCTCATTCTTTTTTAATGAAAAGGTTTTATATGAAAGGTACCTACCTACATAAAATGTCAAAAAAATCCATTTTTAATAGTAGAATAATTATTATTGCAATCGGCGTACATGTGTACGTCATACATATTTCGTGTAACATGGTTGCACTTGTTGTAACATAACCCTGAAATACCATTTAAATAAAGTTAGCAGACGGAACGTCAGACTAAGTTAAAAATTTAGTTTTAATCTGATAAATTAATTAAATCTAAATACTGAACATTGTGAATTGTCAATAAAAATGGCTTCTAAAGAAGCCGACGTTGAGAGGTGAAAATACAAACTAATAATGAATCAATATACATTAAACACTATCGGTCTAGACAGAGCTTAGTGCAATCAGAGTTAAGTCGAATAGTAATAATCTATATATACATAAAATGCTTTGTCCTGACTGACTGACTGATCGATCAACGCACAGCCTAAACCGCTGGTCGTAGAAACGTGAAATTTGGAGAACATATTCCTTATACAATGTAGGCATCCGCTAAGAAAGGATTTTTCAAAATTCTTTTCCTAAGGGGGTAAAATAGGGGATAAAAGATTGTATGAAACTTTGTCATTCTTAACGCGAATTGCACGGAAAGTGGTATTTAGCTTTAAGATGAAAAATAAGAAATGTATGTATTAAATTTTTTCGAAATTCATCCCTTGAAAGGATATAAAGAGATGATAAAGTTTATATGGGCAAAGAATTATTTATGATCAGAATTACTTGAAACTTGGTGTTAATGCTCTTCAATACAATTAACTAAATACGTATTATATTATTTTTTTAAATTCAACCCTTAAGGGGGTAAAATGGAGAGTGAAAGTTTGTATGAAACTCTATTGTTAATGCACGTAAAGTATAATTTACCTTTAAAATGAAAACTAAAACAATACAAATATCATTTTTTTTTTTCGAAATTCATCCCTTAAAAGGGTAAAAGGGGGTTGTGCAATTTATATGAGAAAAAAATTATTTATGATCAAAATTACTTGAAGCTTGGTATTAATGCTCTTCAATACAATTAAATAAACATGTATTTTAGATTTTTTTTCAATTCAACCCCTAAGTGGGTAAAACTGAATGGTGAAGTTTGAGTTGTTGAATATATCTAAACAGAGTAACATGTCTCAAGTTCTCTCAAAGTGCATACTTACTGTGTGGTTATACAGTAGAGAACGGAAATTATTCCGAATTTAAAGGTTTATGTATAACTTCTCGGCTGGCCACAGCAGCGACAACTATAACAGACCTAGAGCGCGAGAAAGAGAACCTAGCTAGAGAGTATCCTGCTATCTATATCCTCCTTCTGAAGGTTGGCACAACTGTAATGAAAAAGTCACCTAAGCTATGTAACGGGATTAGACTGTGAGTGTGTGACTGTGTGTGATAAAACTTACACGAACTTATTTTTCAAAGTATTAAAATATGTATTGCGAAAAAGTTTATTTTTGTCGTAGTTTGATCGCGGGCGAAGCCGCGGGTTCTGCTAGTATGCACATAAAATAAATGTTTATACTGATTTGAACAAAGATGATGCTCTCGATCTTAATTCTTAAAAGGTTAAGGATGGTGTTCTTAAAAATCTGTCTTAAGAGTTAAAGGTCAAAGAACCTTAGAAATGAAAGGTTTTAAATATCTAATAAACCTAATTAAATATCTAAGAATAAAAAATAAAGAAACAAAAATAAATTGTACACTAAGTAGCAATCGCTTACTTTTCAATATGTAATTAGCCCAACACACCTTAATCTGACGCGCTCTCTTTTATGTTGGGAAATGCATTTACGCATACATACAGATAGTTATGTAAATTACCCAGTAAAACCCAACAGAACCTCACCCGTCTTAATGGGTCGTCGTAGCATCGCTTACGCACTCAACCACGACACCCCAAGGGCAGGTCTGCCAAAGCAGACCGCACAACTAAGGGGTTGCTCCCACGGTTCACTCTGCTGTCAGAAAAGTACCAGGAGCAACCCGCATGGAACACCGCCCATCGAAGTGGGCCAACTCCCTTTGTGTCTATTGATTTCTGGCCCGCCTGGGTTGTCGAACAGTAATGAGCCCCCCACCACGAAAAGGTGAAGACACATCTGGAGTGATAATACTAGAACCTAGTACACTACTTTCTATCATATTTTTAAACAGATTTAAGTTTAACAAATTGTCATAAAGAACAATTTTTTAAATTCAAAAGACCATTTATCTAAAGAAATATGCAATCATAATTTTACTTAATAGATAACTCGCATCAATCGTTCTGTATAAGCTCAATAAAACTTTGTATACAAATAAAACGTCAACAGTAAAGCCTGACGCAACAATACGGACTAACAAAGGCATTCCACAGTACCAGTGACAATAAATGCAGTTTTTATTTCACGCTCTGTAAACTATCTTTCAATAGCTTTTAGGTCATCCTCAATAATAATTGCTTCAGTTATATAACTTTTTTATACATATAATAACAATATTAGGTTTTAACTGCACAGACTTATTCACTCAAAAAAATATAATATGAAAGGTTCAATTTAAAAAATACTCTTATAGTAAAAATAGAGCTTAAAAATTAACATCTAACACAAATATTATATATTTTCTCAACTGCCTCGGTGGTGTATGTGTTGTGTGGTGTGGTGACGGTGGTCCTGGGTTCAAGTCCCGGGTCGGGCCAAGTTTAGTTATTGAGTCTTTCTGTCTAGTAAGCCTCAGTAGCAGCCCGGAGTTGGGGAGTTGGCGATGTTTCACCCCCGTGCCTCGGAGAGCACGTAAAGCCGTCGGTCCTGCGCCTTAACTCTCACCGGTCGTGTCGAATAGTCATCCCACCGGAGTATGAGAGTGACAGGAATAGAGAGTGCACGTTGTGTCTGCGCGTACACTTGTGCACTATAATATCTCCTGCGCAGTTGACTAGTCTCAATGAGATTGGCCGCCGTGGCCGGAATCGGTCAGGAGGACATCATCATCATATATTTTCTCACGCTAGATTTTTATAGTAAAACTTGCTAGAGTTAGCGTGAATAGCGTGAATTTAACCCGCATATAATAATTTGACACTAAATATAAGCAATCGTAAGATTGTACCCAATCCCCTTTAATAGGTATCTATCTAATTATCATTTCATTTTCATAATCAAAATTCTAAGTAGATAATCCTAAATGATAAACTGAATTTACAAATTTCGTTAAGTAGATTATGTACCTCAAAATTTATATATAGAATTAGAGTTGGGACTAATTTTAAATTGCCATTAACAGGATTACTGCTAACGGGTATGCTAATAATATAATATATATATTAATACGTGAAGAGAAAACTTTGAACCCCTTTTTAAGCATATTGCATGTACGGAGGAGGATGAGCTTTGGCATAGTTAAAGTTTATATAGAGGAGGACTGCAGGAAGCCAAAATTAACTGACTTTCTTTTACCCGTGAATCCGCTCGCGTATTTTTTTTATGTATAATTACTTCACTTCTAAAAGATGTAGTATGATGTTACATAACCTTCATCAATATTATACGAGTACTTACATAATAATTAGGTGAAAAGTTTATTTGGCTATACGTGCAAATCTCTGAATCTATGGGCCCGTTTGAAAATTCTTTTGGATTTTATAGGTTATCTATATACTCGTAACTTTCAGAAAAGAACCTCAATATCGATCAAATTTAATGAATTATGGTTGATTTTCAACCACGCGGCTATCACTAGTAACATTGAATATGAATCAACTTTCTTAAACACGTGCGTGTGAAATACGCATAATGGACCAGTTTATAATATTAAAATAGAAAAATGTACTTAAATAACTTATACACCGTAAAATATTTCTCTCATGATGTTGACTTCAAAGAACGGAAAATGCTTTGCTTTGTGCAGTTATAGGTGCATGTTATATAATACCTCCGCCGCCACTCATCGTGTCAGATTGCTCTGGCCTATAAAAAGAAAGAAATAGAGCGTACCTGCCCTTACGCACCTCAGCGTTGTGATATAAACCTCCTTAATGGCTAGTCTCAGTGAGATTCGCCGCCATATATTATAATCGTTCAGGAAAACAGTATTATTTTTAATTTTGTATAACTATCTAATAAGTGTTTGAAAGACGTTCAAAACGTTCAGTGGGATTTACAATATTTAATCTTTGTATTTTTATCTATAATTCTACTAGTATTAATGGATACATCACAAAAAAATTACTAAACATATTTCAGTAGAATAGATGCAGAGATATCCATTCTATGGGGTTCGACATATAGCTAGAGCTTTAAGTTATTGTAAATGCAAGCAAGTTATATTAGGTACTAGCGACTCACCCTTGCTTCGCTTCGGGTTCGTCCCTAGACAAAAACAAATTTATCCCACGGGAACCGTACATTTTCCCGGGATGATATATAGCCTATAGCCTTCCTCAGTTAACGGGAAATCTAATGCAAAAAGATTTTTTCAAATCAGATTAGTAGTTCCTAAGATTAGCGCGTTCAACCAAACAAAAAAACAAACAAACAAACTCTTCAGCTTTAGAATATTAGTATAGATCTGATATAGTACGAACAAACACAAACCCACATATTAGTAAAATAAGTACGTAATTATGAAATTAATAATATTTATTTGAAGTATGACCCCGGCGATTGAATTATAGTTGTTAGAAAACCTTTATTGAAGCAGAAATAGCAATAAACTTATTATCATTCGATTCAACTCGAAGTGCGATTCAATATTTCTTATAGCAACCATAAAGTTAAGATCCTGAACAGATGACAATAGCACAGAGTATAAAAATAAAATATATAGGACCGTTTCTAACTTCACTAATAAAAGTATTCATAAATATTACTGATATTGGCTAAGTTTTTAACACATGTACATAACTTTTATAGAGATAGTACAGAGTTTCCTACATTTTAAAACCTACTAGCATATTTATCTAGTTTTTTATCTATTTCTTCCTAAAATGTATGCTTCCTATAGGTATTATATCATACATTAGTGTTTAATAATTAGTTCGTCATCAGTCATCAAGTGCGCCATGGGCTACGTTTCATCATTACATCGATAGTTTAATTTATCATTTTTAATAGTCTGCCGTGTTTTAATAATAGACTGAAACTCGGCGGGTAAGCCATACAATACGACAATACATTGAACATGATTTTAAACATTAACAGAACGACGGTGATACATACCTATTTGATAGATTATAAATATAATTTGTTGGACTTTTGTTGGTTACTATAATATATTAACGTATTATATTATCATATTATATGATGAAATTCGATTGTTTCACGTATAATAACGTTACTGTAATTTAATCAAGAGGCATTACAGATTTCACAGCGACAAAATCATATTTAAAAATTTAAAGGACACTGGTAATCATTTTAAAGTAAATGCATTCATATCATTTTACTGAAAAATCTAACTTTACAGTGTAGATATATTACTTGTACCTGTGTCTTTCTTGATTTCCACTAGTTTATATATTTTGTTTAAAGTGTTAAGGACCCATTAAAATAATAATTCCATTATTATTTTGTTTGAATTTAAAATACGGATGCAAATGAAGCATACATTTGTTGCCTCTGTTTCTGTTTATATATTATTATTAATTTATTTTTCAAGCACTAAAATTCCGATTCAGATGTAACTCAGCATTTTTTTATAACTTAAATGAGTTAAATTTAACCTTTATGAGATAAATCATAGCATTTATTCTTGTAAATATTTTTTATCTAAAATTAAATATATACATACTATCAAGTAAGACAAATTAAATGTGTGTAACAAACTCTAATTCATACATAAATTTAATTACTTTAATTATAAAATAGAAAAAAAATTTTTTTCAATAAGCAGTTGCGGTTTTTCTCAGCAGAAATATTCCGAGCTAGTGATGGCGTCCTAGCGGACTTACATTGCTAATACTTAATTTAAATTAAAAAATTGCGTTCCAAAAGTTATTTTAAAAATCTATATGATAATAAGAATATAAAGTATACTATGATTATTGTACTTTTTCCTACATATATTGCATTTGTAAATTTGAATTAAAAGTTTAGATATTTACCCATATAATTCTAAATCGAATCCGACACATGTAACGAAAGTCGATAGTCGATTATTTATATTTTTTTTTATTTCTAAGGAATCTTTTCATCTTTCATGGGGTAAGCTAGAGTTTTTTTTTTAATTAATATTTTATTTATATTTGAAGTGGCGAATAATCTTTACTGTTTAGAAGTCCAATTATTATCAAAAGTATATAGCATACATAATGGATGTAATATATATTGTTATGTGCTTATAAACATGAAACTAATGAATAGAGCAGCTCTTTATTACATAAACTAAACATGGAATATAATACTATAATACATAAATATAAAATATCTCATATCTACTATGTATATGAAAGTATTATTAAAGTTACTTCCGTACTGGTTCATGTTTTATTTCAGTCCATTTCTGTTTCCATTCGAACATCATTATAAGTTTTAGCGGATTATTAATGGAGATTCGATTGATCTTAGCCTACCGCTTCAGAGCTTAGTTAAACATTAAGCTAAAATTGAAAATAAATTGTTCTTATCTATTTGATGATAAGTGATAACCCTTACATATTATTACCTTTATAGTCCAGTCAAATAAGGTCTGAAATCAAAATGTTGGCACTCAACTTTGTTAGTCAGAATTCATGTTTTATTTTTGTTTTTATAATTCTATGAGTTGATATATTATATTTTAATATGTAGTATACATCATTAGCTAGACGTATTACATTTATTATACATTTTATATACAAACTAACCCCTAGATTAGGTCCCTAGGTTGCTTCCCTATACAAACTTTCGTCCCCATTTTCACCCCCTTAAGATATTTTCCGGGATAAAAACTATCCAATATCCTTCCCAGAGTCTCAAACAACCTTCTTACCAAATTTCATCTAAATCGGTTTATGTTTCGGAGCTTATTCGGTACAATCAAACAAATAAACAAACAAATCTTTCCTTTTTATAATATTAGTAGTATTAATATATTATGTCAAAGTCAAATTATTAATTTCGCTACATCTTGATTTGTCTAAGCTTTTTGTCGCCATTTCGTGGATTAGCTGATTATTATTTGCACCCAATATCTATATACATATGTATGTATATAAGAAAATTCTTTAATTGCATTACTTTTACATTATACTTTAAGTTATAATACATGATTATATTATAGTATTTTCAGGTGGAAATCGAATACCACACATCCAGACTAAAAGACACAAGATTGTCACAGCCCAGATGTCATCGTATCGATGAACCATACAATGTTTAATCAATGAAAGATTAAACAGTCTTCAGAAAAATACGGTTCAGTGAATATTTATTAAAGCGTCTTTTATAATATGGAAGAAGTAACCTACATGTATGTATATATAAAGCTCCTTGTTTTAACCCCTAGGGATAGAAAGAGAATGCACTCAAGAAAAAGGTAATCACCTGGGGGAAAACTAATTGAAGATGGAGCATATAAAAAATAGTATATTATATTATTACTACTTATTTTATAAGAAATGACTTAATTTATTTCCTTAGTGAAGCCCATTTCAACCTCACTTCTGACTGATAGTCACAAAATTGAGTAGAACATATTTTAATAAGCTTAAAATATAATAAACTTATTAACTAAAAATTAATTCAAACACAAAAGCTGCTTAATATTTGTAAGATACCTTAAGTTTTTTATCGCTAGGTATTTATTTTGAATTTAAGCGGTATGTAAAGAATTCGGAAATTTTATAATATGTAGTGAAAAGAAAAATCTTAATTACAAATTCCTAAAACAATGGATCTTTTCAATACTCCGTACAGATTATACACTACCTTTAATCTAATCAAACCCAGAATTAATCCTTTAATGTAATGAAATTTACATCTTTGATTATCTTGCCATAATCTCAGTTCCCACGTCAATACATCTTGCTTATACCCTGAATTTAGTACGGTTTATAACTTCTATAAGAATTTTAATCTTAGGGTAATATAACTTAAGTAAGATTAAAGTCAAGATGAAATTATGCTAATAAAGAGGACTTAATATATATTATATACATATTTACATTTAGTACGTTTTGCCGGATACTATAGATTTCTCAGAGATGAGATATTTTCCCGCAGTAAAAAGTATCCTAAATTTTGACCCGGATAACCAGCTATATTCATACCAAATTTCATCAAAATCTGTCCAGTCGATTTCTCGTGATGCGTTCGATAATAATGACTATTTCAATAAGATTTTCCAAAAAATATTTAATGTACAGATTCGACTCACTAAAAATTTGATTATATACGTATAGATAACTAATATACATACGTCGAAAGAATTTAAGCTATTTTTATGGCAAATATTAAGATTGACTAAAAATATTTTTCGTTATAAAATAACATACTGTTGCTAAAAAATACTGGTATTTATATTACTAGTATTGAAAAAAATGACAATATAATCATACTAGTATTAGCACTAGAATGAGAATGAACATACAACGAACAGAGTTTTTTTTTTTTCAAAATAATTGCAATAGATGGCGTAATTTGTATCTATTTCTTTGTCCTGAAAATATTTTTTACTATAATAAATTTTGTTGATCATTAAAAAATCAGCTTCTAGTTAATAAAATTCCTTAGTCTTATTTATCTTCCTTATCTGTGGCACTATTTTTTTTCTGGATTATTAATTAATCCTGTTTCAAGCTGAAAATTATTTTGTTATATTTTTTATGCTTTAATTTATATTTACATCCTAGTGTGCAGTTTTTTATAAATTGTAATAGTTTCGTAAATTCGACAGCTTTTCCAGCCTCTACGATTCAGCGCCTGAGACGAAAAAAAAAATTCTGAGGCGAAACAAAAAAAATTCAACAACAACCTGTTGTTATGTCCGATTTGTTTATTTAGAATGAAGCTACTGTACATAAAAAGTATTAGAAATACACTCTATATTACGTTTATTAAACAAAAGAAAAAGTGATTTATTTATTGTGGCAACGTGTCATCAAGTAGAGAATCTATTTATGTGCCAAAATAAAATATTAGTAGCTATTAACGGTTCATCGCGTCCCAAATACATTATGATCCCCGAAGAAAACTTTTCTGATAACACATTATTGATAGCTATATTTATAACTAGTTAGTAAGTACGGCTTCATCTGCTTGTGTACTTTATGTAGTCCTCAAGTACTTAGCATGTGTATTAAGCTTGTCTAATATAAGTATTTAGTAAACCCCTATTTTATACATTAAAAAATACTGTATAGGTATATATTTGTGTATATATTCCATCATAAAAACGATAGCTAAAGTTTAATATAATTAAAGTAGCATAGATAGCAAACGTAAATTAAATAAATATACAACTATGGTATGATATGATCTAGAGTATATATAAACAACTAACGACTCACGCTCGCTCCGCTCGGATTCGATCCTAACGTTTTAACGTTTAACGTTATCCGCAGTAAAAAGTATCCTATATGTTGACCCAGATAACCAGCTATCATCATACCAAATTTCATCAAAATCTGTCCAGTGGCTTTTTCGTGATGCGGTCACAGACAGACAGACAGATACTCAGACAAAAATTCTAAAAGACTATAGATTCGTCCTGTATCGATAATAATGACTATTTCAATAAGATTTTCCAAAAAATATTTAATCTACAGATTCGGTTCAGAATTTCATTATATGTATAGATATTGTATACGAATACAGTATTCCTATAATATCGTGTAAATAAACGCATGAGTTACCTTTGCAAATTAGCACATTATTCATATTTTGTATAATGAACACTTGCATATTGATGAATCAAACTTGGAATTATTGTTATAAAATGAATTTAATAATAAATTTTGTTTTTAAAATGTGTTTTTTATGATACAAAACATAAACATACCTACTAAAAGCGATACTATAACTATCGCATGTCTTGAATGAACAAGAAAATAAACAGGGATATATATACTTTAAATAAGAGTAAGTGGTTAATAAATAATACTAATTTTAAAAGTTGTTAGTATTTCATCTAATTTCATAATTTTTTCTTTATCATGTGTTTAGTGTATAAGTTAAAGTTATGTAGATGTGAACAGCACATCAATCAATCAAAATTAAATTAATTTATAAAATCCTTATTAATATAATAAATGCAAAAAAAATTTTTTTTGTATTTTTCCTACGAGAGTGTCATAGAGTGCTTGCTATTCATACTAATAGATTAAATTGTGATTTGTAGAACAACAATCTTTTGGGTCATAGCTGAATAATAAACATGGTACATAGTAGGTACATTTTTATGGTTATGTAGACAAAAGATAAAACTGAAATCTCTATAATCATTTCTGTTTGTCACCAAAAAATAAAAAAAAAACAGGTATAAGTAATAGGTCATTGTTGTCAATACATGAGCAGGGTAAATGTAGTGGGTACACATACATATGTACTCGACTTTAAAAATATGATTAACGTTTCAAATAACTTTTATACTTATTTATTGTGTGCGCTTCATTTTTTAACGGATCTGGATGAAATTTGTCACAGAGATAGATTATAGTCTGGAATAGAACATAGCTTTTTATCCCGCGAAATATGTATGGTTCTCGTGAGATAGATTTGTTTTTGTTTTTCCAGAGGCGAACGCAAGCGAAGCAAGGGTTATCCGCTAGTTATTTATATTTATGTTCGAATCCCTTGTTTAACAAAAATTTAAAAAATTAGAATATTATGTACAGTAAGCATATAATCGTAGATGACCATCAATATTGCTTTTTGCATTATATTATTAATATTTTTGAGAAACCAACTCAGTTGATTATTGTTTAAGAGATATTTAGACTGAGGCAGCTTTTATAAGCTTTTAAAACGGAAACTTTCATTACGAGGCGCCTTTACGGTAATATATTTTATGAGTTGGTCATAATGCGCGTACGTCCATTTATTCTTCCAGTTATAAACTTCCTAACTTAATTTCTTGTGAAATTAAAACTATTACTTCAGATTATAGCTTGACTGACTCTTTGTTAACTCTCGTTTTGCCTAATAGTAATAGACAGTACTCGACCCGGAACTCGAACCCATTACTGAAGGCCTCAACTTCATGATATGCCACTCATTTAATAAGAATAGTAGTTTTAAATATGATTTAAACAGTATTTAGTAAAAAATGTTCTCTTACAATATAAATACAACTATGCTAAAACTATAAGAGGACTTTTTTAGAGCTATATTAGAGGTCTATATATTTATCATGGACTCTTCTGATTTATTTACACTTGATTATGCAGCCATTCGAAATAGCAACTAAACAACGCTTTTTTAATCGCTCGACTTAAGAATACCATCATATTATGTTCATTCTAGCGACTCACCCTCGCTTCGCTTCGGGTTCGTTCCTAGACAAAAACAAATCTATCCCACGGGAACCGTACATTTTTCCGGGATGTTATATAGCCTATAGCTTTCCTCAGTTAACGGGCTTTTTAATGTAAAAAGAATTTTTCAAATCAGATGAGTAGTTCCTGAGATTAGCGCGTTCAACCAAACAAACAAACTCTTCAGCTTTATAATATTACGTATAGATATTAACATCTTTCTGGAGACATGCAGATCTTAACAGCAAAAACCACGTCCAAATTCATTCAATAGTCATAAACGAATATACAGACTCTCGGCGGCTTTTCCTTTTATATGTATAAAGTATAAAATAGTGCATCTGTAGAGGAAGCACTTTAAGAGAAATGAAAGATATAAAGCGAATGCTGTTGTTAGATGTATGTACACGTACAGCGCTTTTTTCAGTAGTGAACCGACAGGGCGTAACTTAATTTACGTTCAGGTGCAAATTGTTATATGAGTATAACAAGTGAGTCCGTGTGCCAAAAGAAATAAAAAAGATGAATATAGCAGAAATGCGATTTCAAAGAATGTGGGGTCCCAGCTTATGAAAATATATTATGATAAACTACAAGTTGGAAATGATGGCGTAAAACCACTGTATCTGTATAAAAATGCCAAAACACAAAATCTTAAAATGATCATAATAGGTTTAACTTTCCTGGGTTCTTTTCACTTACACTTCTGGTGTTTGTAAACGCTGTCAAAGGTGAATGAAATCTCTTAACATCCTCCATTCAAGTATACTTTAAGAATTTTGAATTATTCCTTTAAATAATGCGTCGAATTTTACACTAAATTGTATATTAATAAATAAGCCCGTCAGAAAACAATCACAGACTCGAAATGCTTAAAAGCTCTAAAGAATCGACCAGAAACTTTAAAAAGTTACTAATTTTAAAAAGACGCTAAAAATGTAAGATTATTAATTTTGTATCATTAATAAAAAATAAGACTTTTAAGGGCAAAAAATCTTTATAAAGTATAAAAACCTTGCAAATTAATGTAACACGACATCTTGCTTAAATGAAAATAGGTCGAGATTTTGTGAAGAGAGTTCAAATTAACTTAATAAATGTGTCTAATCCGATTTGGTCTATCCACGGCTTTATAGGCAACTCAATTAAAACATAAAATACTAAAAAGGATTATTAAACAAAAAGTAAAAGAATTAAACATCTAAAGCTTGGTTTTATTTTTTAATTTTTAATCTGTATTTTTTACTAAAATTATAATACAACACTTAGTGATTGTGAGGTAATCGCTCAGAATAAGCATCTGAAAGTGGAAACAAGAAATTTTGTATATGAATTTCTTTAAAAACTAAAAAGAGATTTTTCTTTAATTTAATTTCAATTTTGAATTTTGAATTAATATAAGTTATCCACCAGAAGTTAGTTAGTCCACCAGTAGTTAGAAAGTGAAAGTTTGTATGAATGTTTGTCATTTTCAAAGTTAAAATTGTCGATGATAACTGACACAGACTGGACTAAATTAAACTTGTGCGTGTAACGCAAGTATACGTCAACAACTTACATAAAATTAGTTTTGAAGCTAAAATAATTAAACATTTATAGTGCACAAAACATGCTTTAATTTCCGATCAAAAAACCCTAGCTCGTAAGTCGTTAAAATATATTGTTTTTTTAGAAATCATTTTTACACCTGTCATTTAAATATGTCCCGTGAGGGAGCTCTTCTGATGGACTCACGCAAGTCATTTCAAAGCTGGACTTCAAATACAGCAAACGTACCAGACATTTGTACCTAGATCGATATTCATTTGTACCACAGTCCTGTATCAAAATTCAAAGTATAAGTAGTATTAAGATAGGTGATACAATTAAAACCGAATAAAATAGAATATTATATGTAGAAGGCAGAGCAAATAACCTTTCCATGATCTCAAGTAGAAAGCTCAAAGTAAAATTGTAAATTATTTAGTTACGAGTATATTATTGAAGAACAACCATATGCAGACTTTTAGCAGTCATTCAAGTTTAAGCTTAATTCCAAGAAGAAAGCATCACTTCAATCAAAAACGGAAAAGAACAGCTTGTTTACTAGCCGTAATTTTGTGGGTTTAATTTAAGCTATTAAGATGCGTGCTAGCTTGTAATGTTATAGATTTTGCGAGACTCTTCGTTCTCTTCATTATACCATCAGCTTAATTTGATGTCCAAAATAACAGCAATTCTCATATGCTATTGATGAAATTGATTTTCCAGCATTTGTTAATACTCTTACATTTTATGCATGCATATAATAAAGGGAAATCTAGTTTTGTCTATTGCCTCGAGCTGCTACGTTAACATACATCGAAATTCTGATACACTACTACATGTGAGTACATGCGACCGTGCCTCGTGACTATAAAGATATCATGACACAGCACATCAGCTTATACCGTACTTTGGGTATACTCAACTAAATTTTATATTTTAGGCTTTAAATAATCGATTAATATAATTAAATTAATAACTTAAATGCTTATGATATAATGTAAAAAGATTCAAAGAAAAATGCTTTCAAACAAATAGGAAGGCAAAAAGTCTTGAGATAAAATATAAACTTACGTAGATACATACTGCGTATTTTGCATTATTTTTGTTATTTCTTATCCGTTTATCCCAATTTATTTTTGCATCTTTAAGTAAGTAAATTTAAATACAGTGTATACGACATTAATACAATTAATTTGCAGGTCTTCTGTTTCGTTCCTGCAAAGATTAAAAGTTTCAGTAACTTCTCGGACGGATCGCTAGTCATTTTGCTAAATTTAATTTAGAACTCTTTACATTCTCGCGAGAATTTAGATGAGATCGTTGTTGGTAAGTTTTACGTTAAACTTTAATAGAAAGAAGTGACCTTTTATCTACTATCTTTTAATCTTTCTACCGAAACTAAAGTTTTATTCGTTCTTGATCCCATCAATGAATCTATACTACGAGTATATCTCAATACTTAATATTATAAAGTGGCAGAGTTTGTTTGTTGGACGCGCTAATTTCAGGAACTACTAATACGATTTAAAAATTATTTTGCATTAGATAGCCCGTTTATCGTGGAAGGTTATAGGTTATATGTCATCATACTACTACCCAAGAGAACGGAGCAGTAATATAATATATACCTAGTCTATTCCGTACTAACCATTAAAACGTACCTAGGGACAAACCCGAGCAAAGCGAGAGTGAGCCGCTAGTTGTTATTATTTTAATAGAGAACATACACTTTGATCGTTTTAATTGTTTAATTACGAATATTCATCAATGAATACTGTAAGAGTGTTTGTTAGTAACTACTCCAAGTTGCTACAAAGGAACAATAATAGGTAAAATAACATTTACGGTACATTGACAGCTTGATTAAATTCCCGCACAGTGCAAATATTTTAATAGGCTCTAGAGACATCTGTTCTATCTTCATGGTGATCAATTCATTTCTTAAATTTGCATTTTCAATTTATACTAATTTACATTTATACAAACATTTTTGAAATAGGATAATGGATAATATTTACTTTGATTATACGAACATTATGCCTATCAACTTTACATCATTCACTTATACCACACTAGCGGCTCACCTTCGCTTCGCTCGGGTTCGTCGCTAGGTACGTTTTAAATAAATATTTATTAGCCATATATATATATATATATATATATATATATATATATATATATATATGTTTTTTCAATAATTTTTCTGATGTTTTCATACTCATTATCCTATTCCGGAATAAGAGAAATCCAAAAATTCCAAATCCAAAATTGTACCAGCCGTTCTTGAGTTATAAATGTTGTAACTAACACGACTTTGTTTTACATATATATATTTAATTAAGTTTACCAATATTTTTGTATGAAATATAAGTAGAACAAGATAAAATAATTTAGTTAAATATTTATTCACCGCAAAATGCTCTTCGTAGCTTAATAAACGGTGAAAGAAACAATTTCAATATTATAATTTATTTTGGTTGGCTTCGGTGGTGAGGAAATGACCACATTGTTTTAAATACATTTACAAATTATAATACAAAAATATTTGAACTTTTATAGAGCAGTTGAAACTTGAAATCATATATTAATATTCATTTATACCTCAAAGGACATAACAATCATATTATGGTTTGTTTCAATTTAATTAGCTCATTGATTTACTTTATCGCTTATACGAAAATATGTCAATTAGGATGTGATCAAGGGTTTTTTTTATAAAGGACTAGGTAAATTTAAAGCTATAGTTTTAGTCTAAATACTTTACCCTTTATTACATTACTATTTTTATTAAATGAAATAGTTTTTTTTTAATTCATTTTTTTTTTGTTTCTATAAATACTGCTAATTTTTAGTTTACTTAATACTTTCTTAATTTTTTAATAATTTTATTTTACTGTATATATTTTTGTATCACAAATTCTAATGGCTGTTACAAACGGTTAAACAAGTAAAATAAAATTACAAGGGTTACTTCCTTAGTAATGCACAACAGGACTTAAAAGTTTTAAGAAGAAAGTTTTATTTGAATAAATCAATGTTTAAATGTATAAGTACGGTTTTTGTCTTTTTTTAAAACACGTTCTATTCAAAATAGTTATAGTTATGTCTACAATATTATATCTTCATTATTATTGTTCTATTTCTAAGAAGTAGTCTAATAGCAAATACTTTTTTAACCGACTTCCAAAAAGGAGGAGGTTCTCAATTCGTCGGAATCTTTTTTTTTTTTCATAATAAAATTTTATATTATGTATGCTTTTAAAGATAAGGGCAACAAAAGTAGTACTTTATTGAAATTTTAAGGAAATATCTAAAAATATACTAAATATTCATGATTAAAATTGACTTAAAATAATTTAATCATATTAGAGTCAATTAAATTATATAAACTTTTATAACTTGTATTATTTATATGGTTGCGCCCTCTAGTCTCTGCTCGACGCATTATTATGTTTTCAAAACAACAGTATGAATTTTCCATGTGTTTATTTATACTCAAGAAAATTGTTTTCCCTTCTTTGAAGCTAGATGGCAGTCACTGAATTTTTACTGGGTGATTTAACAGATACACAGTACAATATTAATATATATTTATATCAATATTGTACTATATATTTAGTGAAATTAAGATTAACTTATTATATATATAATGATTCTTATTATTTAGCTACTTTTACCCATAGATTTTAAAGTTATTTACCAATAAAGGTCAATATTAAAAAAAATACACTGTATGTAATATATTTTTCAGTCATTATAAATACATGAATATTTTGAAATTCTGGACTGAATATAAACCGAAAACTTTAAATAATAAACATGCATAATTGACGTGATGAAAGTTTGGCATTTGCTTTCCTCTATCAGTTTGTTGATACTTCTCTACAGTTCGTATTTAAATAAAAATAAAAAACCATAAACTTGGTAATTTGAACTTTTCACATAAATTTTGAGGTTATGTGATAAAAGTGTAAATACAAAAGTTGTAGATATTTTTATTACCTAAAACTTTGCCATTTAACTTTTTTCCATAAAACTTGTAGTTTTGCCGGAAATCGAGATAAACGGTTTTTTACCCTTAAAAACTCACTCCCTTCCACTTCCCGACCTCAAATCGCCCGTAAATTATTTTTCCTATAATTTTTGTTATAATCTCTTCCTTTTCCAATGAGTTTCATTCTACTATTATTATTTTTTTCACTTTTTACCATTTTCAAAGGCTTTAGCCCTGATCTATAGTATAAGTTTTATGTCAAACTTCTTTTAGAATCTTATAGATATAGGATTTACGGTATTTTTAGTGTATACTTTAATTTTATTATACGTCATTTTGCACATTCTTCAAAAGAAACATCTTGCCATGGAGTAGAATGCATATCAACAATTTGTATATCGTTAGGATGTTGACCGATTTCGAAAAAGAAGAGAACTGATTTTTATGATTTTATTTTAATAAATATTAAAAAATGTTCAAGAAAGGACTACATTTAAAGTAATTTTGAGTTAAAGTAACTATTTAGAATACAACGAAAACGTATGATTTTTATGAAAATTACTTCTTACATTACATTTGAAATATTTTATGAGCATAATATTGCAATCGCTACATATTATAAAATAAAGTCCTCCGCCGCGCCTTTCTGTCTATCTTTCTGTCTGTTCGCGATAAACTCAAAAACGACTGCACCGATTTTCATGCTGTTTTCACCAATGGATAGAGTGGTTCTCGAGGAAGGTTTTAGTATATAATTTGTTAATTTATACAACATTGGCTAAAATATAACGAACGATATTTGTTGGAGATGTCGGATAAAAATTAGCCGTCTGGGAGCTTTCAACGAAAACGCTGCCTAAACCGTTTCAGATATAACAAAATAATGTATAGTGAAATTGTGTATCTTATATAGGTCTACAGAAAAGTTCGCGATGGCATAATATGTCTATGTCTTAAGAATAACATTTAAAAAATTGACAATTATAATGCGGTAATGTAAAAGCTATTTACACAAATACGGTATAAATTATCCTTATCATCTATACTAATATTATAAATGCGAAAGTAACTCTGTCTGTTTGTCTGTTACCTTTTCACGCTTAATCCGCCGAACCGACTTAGATGATATTTGGTATGGAGATAGTTTGAGACCCCGGGAAGGATAAAGGATAGGTTTTATCCCGGAAATCATCCCTTAAGGAGGTGAAAAGGGCGATGAATGTTTGTATGTCGAATCATTTCTCAAGTAAGGGATATATATTATTATTTTTTAAGTTTTAAAGTAGGTACTTACTTTTCTATACCTATGTATGTACATATATATAGTTTATTCTATACTAACCGTGAAAACGTACCTAGGGACAAACGCGAGCGAAGCGAGCGTGAGTCGCTAGTGTATGATAATGGTAAACGCGTACTGGATAAATCATACTATAAACTTATATTTTGAAATCAGCACCATGTTTTAATTGTTTTTGTTTAACAAACAAATATTTTAATATTGTTTTATTTAGTATTAGTTGATCATCTGATAAATTGTTATTTGTGAAATATGAAAGGGTACCGATGTAAATAAACAACTCTCGTACTATGAATTTACCTTATAGCCTAAACCTTTGTTTTTGGAGATGGCAAAAGTTTTTCTCCGTTATTAATAATATCAAACAGACATTAGGGTCTACGACAAACCTTGGGACACGCAGACCGTCTCAATTGATTGTCCTTGGAACATGTTATAAAAATCTTACACACGACTTTATGACATACTTATATGTACCGAACAATTCCTCCTAATCACACACGGAAATCGGATAGATTGTTTTAAGGAATTGAAATATAAATTCATTTTTATCTTTTGTATCAAAATTTAAAAAACTTCATTTAAAATGGAATCTCGCAAAATAGCTACACCTATCATTCGGAGAATTTAAGCGCCGTAGACCCGATCATTTGTCCACTATGTTCCATTTCAGTCCGTCCACCTGTCACAAGTATACTTAAGGTTCTTATCATCAGGCATATCATATACTTATTTATCACCTCGGTAGCTTAAAAAGCCATATAAAGTCTACATTCTTTTGACTGTCATGTCATAATCGATTATAATTTTTTCCTGAATCATATTATAGTTCAAAAGCCAAACTCCTAAGTTATTATTAGATCTTTATCGCATGTCGGAAGTTTCACAGTTGTAGTTTGAAAAACATTTCAGGTATTATAAATAAATAGGGTGAAATAACAGCGAAACGCACAGCCTTGAATTATTAATTATCTATACATATAATAAAATTGTAACTTAGCTGAATCTGTAAAATAAATATTTTTTGGAAAATCTTATTGAAACAGACATTATTATAGATACAGAGACCGAATCTATAGTTTTTAGAATTTTGGTCTGTCTGTCTGTTACCGCATCACAAAAAAAACAGTGGAGGGATTTTGATGAAATCTGGTATGGTGATAGCTGGTTATCGGGTCAACATTTGGGATACTTTTTATTGCGGGAAAACATCTCATTTCTGAGAAATCCATACTGAACGTTAAAACGTAACTAGGGACGAACCCGAGCGGAGCGAGGGTGAGTTCTTTATAAAATCCAAAATTTATAAATATTTTTGACCTGAACATACACATTTACTTTGTACATCAGATTATTACCGATTCTTATATGATTTTTTTCTAATAATTTTCTTACAAAAGTGACTTATCTACTGTAAAATAACCATATGTCATGATTTTTAACATTGGAAATATAATTTAGATAAAAATTCATAGAGCGTTTTCCTTATTACTAATTCTTATATTACACCTAATTTACATTTGCAGTTATCTTGTACTTATGCAGACGTCATCTTGAGGTGACATATTCGCTTTTAAATTCGCTTCTCAATCACTTTTACAAATTTAAATTGATCCAAGCGTTTCGCAGATAAACGAAGGCAACAAAACACGCACATTAAAAATACAGGCAGATATTTTATTGTTATTTGAGGTTTAATTATATATTATTAAATTAAAACTACTTATTTACTATTTAGGAAAAGTAGTCAGTTTATTGAAGTAAAACTTCTTCACGCACGCTTGACATGGGGAGTAAGCTGGTGAATGCGTTACGAAAAGTGTAATCGGACGAGGCGAACGTTTGTTGCCATTGTAACCGTTGTTATTGTCTGACAAATGAATTATAATAATATATTCTTTCCTTCAATGATATTCTATAAATATATTATTGTAATATGCCTAATATGCGTTGTTTTTAGTATTTCACCTCTCCTAATTATTTAAAACATAAATTGAATTTCATAAAGAGTACCGATAACCTACAGAAGTTTTACTTTTTTTTTAATTTTTTTAAATTCTAGATATTTGAATCTTATTGATCATATCAAAGTCATAGTCAGAATCCAAAAAACATTCGTAGTTATATTATATTAACTAAATATTACTTTAACTTCAATTCAATATTGGCTACATTAAATAATCAAATAGCCGATCCAATTTCATGCCAATCGTAAAAGGTATCGCTAGAATTTTAAAGTTCAATCTGTCGGGTATTCTGATCGTTTATGCCGTAGACGGGGCATTGTCAGTCGTACTAATGTGAAAGGTGTAGTACAGTCGGCAACATTTATACTATATGTTATATTTTTTTTTAAATGGACTACTGGATTTGGACGCATTATGTATGCATGTAGATCTGTTGATCTTGACATTATTCAACTCTTACTATATCTAGCCGTAGAGTTTCTAGATGTTCGCTTTCTATGTACATATTATTTTCAATAAAAGCACAGCAAATAAAATATTTTTTACAGGTCCTAAATAAATAAGGTAATGCTTAAATCTAGATTTGCTGATACGAATTTAGATTTAAATGCTACATTAAATAGGATAATCAGACTTTACAACATCTTAATAAAAGAAGAAGATATTGATATATTTAGATTTAATCACTTTGATAACAAAGGAAGAAAGTTATATGGTAATTGTTTTACTTTTTTTGACTGGATTATTTTACTTTCTTTTATTTTTTATTTTTCTTAACTAGAACAGTAAGTTACAGTTCTTAGTTTCTTTTTCAGGTCAGGTTGATTATTTTGTTTTTTTTTTTAAATTTATAATATTATAAATATATTATATCTATACTTATTTGTTTGTTTAAACTCACTAATCTCAGGAACTACTAATCCGACTTGAAAAATTCTTATTCATCCATACCAACAGTTAAAACGTACCTAGGGACGAACCTGAGCGAAGCGAGGGTGAACCGCTAGTAGATTATAATTAATTTATGTTATTATAACTAATTATATGCTTAAATTGCAAGTTAGTAGTAACGTCTTTTAAAAATGTTAAGTAAGCCTTTAAATTAAATATATATTATTAAATTAAGTACATATATATATATATATATATATATATATATATATATATATATATATATATATATGTGTGTGTGTGTGTGTGTGTGTGTACTTAATTTAAATGCTTATACGAGTAAGCTTAACTTACTTTGTAATGTATTAAGTAAATAAATAGTGTAAAAAAAATTAATTCATTAAAATCTAACGATTTTTATTTCATTAACTAACTAATAATAACCAACTGACTGTACTCTTTCCCTCTAACCTTTTATACTGTGTGTTATTTCTGCTACCTTTCAATTTCACCTATTTTGTTGACACGATATCTTTGCTTATGCTATGATCAATTTAATATCTAAGCAGTTGAATTTTGTGGACTCATCCACTGTAAATGTGTAAAATATGTATAATGTACTAGCGACTCACCCTCGCTTCGCTTTGGGTTCGTCCCTAGACAAAAACAAATCTATCCCACGGGAACCGTACATTTTTTCGGGATGATATATAGCCTATAGCCTTCCTCACTTAATGGCAAAAAGAATGCAAAAAGAATTTTTCAAATCGGATTAGTAGTTCCTGAGATTAGCGCGTTCAACCAAACAAACAAACAAACTCTTCAGCTTTATAATATTAGTATAGATTAGATATAATTAGTATTTTTATTATTTGCTATTAGGTACTATTACTTACCCCTGTAAGGAAGTCTTATCAATTATTCGATATATTAGGATTTCTATTAGTAAAATGATATAAAATATTGTTATTAATGACTTTACAAGTAAAACGACGAGTTTCAGCAATTCCACTTTTATTTATTTACTTCCACGGAATGTCTTAAAATCTCAAAACTATTATTACAACTATTTAAACACTATGTTCCCACCGTTGGGTGTAATGTGACGCCACCTCTCTTATACAGATTACACATTACCCCACGATGAATGACCATACCTACTTTTAAAATATTAATATTTAAAATATAACAAACTCATATCTGTATTAACATTATAAACTTGTAAATAATAAATATAAATAAATAACATCTAATTTGATATATTATAAAATATTATAACAAAATATGAAGCATCAATATGATCTATAAATAATGAACAATAATCAATTGAGATACTATAATTAACAAGAATCAATTGAGCAACTATAACTAACAGTATATATAAAATGAGATGTTGAGCTCAAGCAAGAAAAACTTGGTATATATTTTAAGTTCTTTAAAATAGTCTTAGATAATTGTCACGTATTGTAGCTTGAATACGAAAATTTAAAAGTAAGACTGGTATAACTCTGAAACTAGTACACAACTCTACACATATGCGCAATAAAAATATTCCACTTTATTTTTTTCTCAACCTTCCTTAACCTACTTAGATGATCTCCAATGCATAGGTCTATGTCTAGTGTCTATCTTTTTCTGCATCCATGCTGCTACTGAAGATTATTTTGACTGAGAATTCCGATATATTTTGACCCTGTCCAGGGCTCGAATCAAAAAAATTAAGATAAGCCACTTTACTAAAGATACACGTACTAAGCAACTAAATTATCATTTTTTTTTTTAAATGTACAAATGCAGCGTAGTAACCAAAGCGCAATGGAATTAACATGATACATCTATATCAGCTAACCCGAAATTTTTTAATAATATCTTTCATCATTTGGAATAAACAACATAGAATGCATATAAATTAATAATATTGAAAAACAACTGTTTTTAATCTTTGTCTCCCATGAAGGAAACAATAAAAAGAACTAGTGTGGTGCAAACTTACTAAATTGTTATCTAGACTTTTTAATTGTGGGCATAGCTAACGAGTTAATGACTATATTACATATAGTATATGACTATATACTAAAGACTATATTACGTATAGTATATGAATATATACGATATAGTATATGAATATTATATATCAATCGTCACCTAAAATATACTTTTACAACAAAAGCTAGAATTTACGTTAAACTTTGAACTCAATGCAGCCTGAAGAAAATAAGCTTTTTCGCCACGTAATTACTAAATACCATTATATTATATGTTATAAACGACCAAGAAAGCCGAGCGTCATTAAAGCATAAGGTAAAGTACCTTGTGCTTTAATGACTCGAATGAATTTTAAAATAATGCAATTTTAATCAACAATCTAATGTATGCCACGAACAATGGTTATTACTCACAAGGAAATATTTAGTTATTTCTGAATATGAAACAAGCGATTATTCTGATTTACACTTAGGTCACATAAAAACGATTTAAAAAAAAAAACAATATTTTTAATAAAATTGATAATTTAAAAAATAAAATATATTTTTTTATTAATGACTCACCCTTGATTCGCTCAGGTTCGTCCATAGGTACGTTTTGACGTGTAGTATGGAATAGATTCTTTTTTTCAATTTTTTTCGTAAATTTTGCCGATGTTTTAACAGTTCTGCTGTTCGGGGTAAAGACAAATCCAACAAATCAAAGATCATAAAAATCGGTCCAGCAGTTCTCAAGTTATAAGTGTTGTATACTTTGTTTTATACATAAACATATATAGATATAGATATCGGATGCTGGTTTTCTTTTTTGATCTTTGTATGGCTGTATATCGACTTTTATACTATATGTAGATAAGTATAACATATGAGTACATACTTTAGATGTAAAGACGAAAAACTTTCAGAGCTTTATTAAACAAATTAGATCCATACTAATAATAGGTACTAATATTATAAATGTAAAAGTTTGTGAGGATGGATAGATGAATGTTTGTTACTCTTTCACGCTAGAACGACTAAACGGATCTAGATAGGAACAGAGATAGATTGTAGTTTGGAATAGCACATAGGTTACTTTTTATTCCGAAAAAATGTACGGTTCCCGTGGGATAGATTTGTTTTTATCTAGAGACGAACCCGAAGCGAAGCAAGGGTGAATCGCTAGTTTTTACAATAGTTTTACAATTTTTATACATATATATGTATATAAACATAATTGTATATAATAACTAATTTAAAATTGTAATGTTTAAAAAATTTCGCTGTAAGCTTTGCACGCTATTGTTGGCAAAATATAAAATTCTCAGTCAAGGACGACAAATTACTTTCTTTCTTATAAAAACAATGTCACAGCACCAATAGCAACCATTTTGTTTATCAATTACTGATGTATATACTTTAAAATTACTTTATATTACTCTTTTAACATCAATTATGATTTAAGCTTCTGAAGAAAAATGTGGTTATTAAATACAATGTAGCACAGTATACAGTGTAGCGCAGTGGTAGGGTAGATACTTGCCGTTTAGGCATAAGCGGGAAGTACCCTAACACTGCGAAATAAAATTAACGAGGACAAACTTTTGTTCGGAAAATTTAACCAGGAAACCTGTGACCCACTTCGTGTTTATGAGGTCGAAAGTTAAGGCAAAGATCACGCACAGTGCTGTGCAAAATATCCTTATCCAAATTACTGCAATTAAAATGATCTGCAATAACAAAAGTACAGCTACACTAAACATTAATAATAATTATATTTTATATACAAATTATATCTATATGGTCTTTAAAAATTGGCATACAACAATTCCATATTATCCCATCTTATATTACAAAATTGATTATTTAGTAGTAAATGTCATTTAGAACTGGATATTATCCCACTCAGTGTCTGGCCATTCTATATCTGCGTGTAACAAACAATGTGTGAACAAAGAAACGTTTCCACTTGAGTATGTGCCAAGGTTAACAAAAATTGTTTTTAATAGTCATTTGTAATCTGCGTCTGGAGACTAGTCTAACCATTACAAGAAAGTGCACTGGAAATTATTTTTAGATTTATTTTACCTTCATTACATACATATTACTCACACGCAATGTGATACTTTATACTGCTTTGCATAAAACTATTAAGTGGTTAAACGCAATACATTAATTACAAACGTGGCATAGAAAATCATGGGGGATGGCAAGGCTGCGATTATGACAATTTCAATTATTTTTTATGACACATTCAGTAATCAATTTCCTTATCTAATTTTCATAGAATAAGTACGCATAAATGTGTAATGATATAATTATTACCCACATAATTATGATTTTGGAGTATATTCATAATCTCATGGTCATTTCGAGTAGTATTGTTGGAAACGATTTGCCCTACTTTCAGTGTTTACTATTGCAGATTGTAGAGACAAATAACGAGAAGATTTCATAATGCTACTGTTTGATATACATAGTTTCCTTCGAGCGCCCTTGTTATCTTATATTACAACTTTTTACAGTATCCTCAGGACTGCTCTAGTTATACATTATTTAAAATAAAAACTTTAGGCCATCAAAATTTGACAACAATTTTTATGTACTAACATTACAATTCAAATCAAACACCGAGTTATTGTTTTAAAATAAAACTAAAATATTTATTTCTTAATTTACTATGTAATGAAATCTTAAAACATAAAATCCATACGCTAAATAAATATAAAATGATATGCGTATGCGATTTAAAGCGGCTGCAATGTCTCGACACTTTCTGGCAGAGCGACGCGCACGCGCCGGGAATCTGGCACCGATGGTCGCACACGGTTTATTTCCACTCACATTCAAAATACAAATAATTAGATTTTTCAAATTCCAAACGTTTTTCTCATTTTTCATTTCACTAGAAAATAAAAAATACTTAAAAAATGTTAATGTCTTAAACCATCAGTTGCTTAGGATGACTACAGAGAGAAATAATAAAATATACTTCTTTTCAACTGTTCTCTAGGGGCTTCTATCTAGACCAAATACCAGTGTAGGTCGCTATTACCGTCACCAAGTATTTCGCCAAAAGGGCAAACGTTAGGTTCGCCAGAGCAGGGGCAGTGTAAAGTATTAATAAATCCAACATTGACAAAGACCGCCAAAACACCTGGCTGACGGCCAAATACAAAAAAATGTGCCTACGCATACGACGCGGAACAATTACGGTGACGTCCCCATAATATCCCAGTCTGAGAGCGCTTAACGCTAGACACACCGAAATAAACGAAAAGTGAAAGTTAGAATAGATTCAAGATTCTATAAAATACAAATCCATATTTTGCGATAAATATAATTTCGTCTAAATCTAAAACCGTTTATGTACCTATTACATTTTTTTGAAAATGTTTAGTAATGCAACACGAAAATCAAATTAATTATTTTGAAGCGTAAACAAAAAAAAACAATATTTTTATCACAACAGTCAAAATAAGTTCTAAACAGTCTAGAAAAAATATATTTTAAAGTGAGATTTGTGCTGCAAATTAAATTTAACAAGTCTAAAACTCCGCTAAGATATTGCGTAAGAAACACACAAAATACAGTCGACTTGGGAACCTTGTCTTCTTTGAAGTCGATGATTAAATAAGTGAATTTGTTAGTGTCATATTATAACGTATGTTATGAACTTTTAAATATTATTAATATTTGGAAACCTATATTGCAGTAAAGTTTGTGTGTAATAATATCATTGTATCAGTTTTTTTATCAGTTTGGTAGGAAGTTTGTTAGGTAGACGATGTTTTATCTTGCACGGAGAATAAGCTGTTAAGCAAGCATGATCTGAGATTCATGATCTCCCTGCCCATTTCCCAATCACTTGGGGTCGATCCGGTACATCTTCCGTACTGCTGATAGGATTTGGCAAAAGTTTTACGACCAGCCGCGTGCCTGACATCGACCCTCCTTGGGAACACTATTGTTTATAGCGGATTCGATATTGTTTTCTTTTAGAACATTTTTTTAAGTATTACTCAAAGTTTTAATGTAATTTTCTGATATATTTTGAAATAAATTTTGAACACACAATAAATTTTGTTTTGACGTTGTCAGTTTTTTTCTAAAATATCTGAGAAATAAATATCTGCATAAATGATCTGAGATTATGGAGGCTAATTCTTATGCCGAGAAAACATCTGCTCGCTGCGAAATATGAGATAGACACTTTAGAATATTCTGGTTTACAGATATTACTCGATAGATTTCATTAAAAGTTTGCACAGTTAACTATTATTTAGGCTAATTAGCATTTACGACAGGTTTTTTTTAGATTCAATTTAGAGAAAACAAAGTGAAATTTTGCACAATAGTTCTTTATGCAGTAATCCTTGATAATGTTTTTTTTTTTATTCTTCTTATAAAGAGCTTTATTATACGAGATTAATGGGAATTTATATAGAAGTTCGTTATTTTTGAAGTCAGAAATATGGAAATTGATGTTTAAGCTATTGCTGGTGAGAATACTTAAAGTCCCAAGAAATAAAACGGCAAGTTTTTGTGTATGAACAGATGAACGTTTGTATCAAAATTTTGGTAATATCCAGAAAGGCATGGATTGATTAAAGGGAAATTTAAGAAAAATATACGTTTGAAACTGCGAGCGATAAGATAGTAAAAATTATAAATTATATACTTTTGTATATAACAAAGGTTCAAGAAGCAAAAAAAGTTGAAATAAGACCAGTAATATTTCTAACTCTTATATCAAATTCTTAGTTACTAGGTGAAAAAAATCACATCATTAAAGTATCACGATTAGTGTCTGTCAGAATGGTAATCCGAATGACGTCACAGACGCGTCCCGGGCCTCTGCCTACGTACCGGCACTTCACGTATTTGTAAGAAAACTCTGTATTTATTTATAGGATGCCTCTATCTGGCTCCCGAGCACCGACAGTGGCATAATATTTACTTTTAAACAAGCGTCACACGCACATTTACACACCCTTACTGCTATTATTATAAGGGTGAAAATAGAACAGTGCTGACTTCTACCTGCTTAACGGGATCGTAAACCAGCAATTACGTTCAGGTTTATGAACGCTTAATAGGTATCGCAAAATATCCCGATTATCGTGGTTTGTTTTACAAATTATACCACGAGTCGGCTAAATACCGTATCATTGGATTTTATGGATAAATTGCAGTAGTAGTGTTAATTAGAATAATATAGTGCATATATAAATACTTTTGACATATAACATTACATGTTGTTTATTATATAATTATATTTTTAATACCGCGTACAGCGTTTGACTGTACCACTTATTACGTTGAAGGAGGTTCATTATCCGCACTAGTCGAACATGCAGTAAGAAATCTTACAGATGTTTATACGTATATTGCTGACGTTCTTTAGATCGCTGAAGTATTATAAGTGTCTTCTTTGCCTAATTCACTACGAAACTCTTCTGAAAGTTATTATACACAGTTGGGGACACTGAATGTGGTTCGACTTAAATGGGTTAAAAATCAACGTGGGATCGAATATATTTTTTTACCAGACAGATGTTTCAGTGGGTTCTTGTATCGAAAAGAATGCTGATTGGGGCAAGTCTCTAAATAATTTTTGCAACCTTTTTTACATATACGCGTTTAGGCCCGTAGTGTCATTCTTTTACAATTATTATAAAATGCGAAAATTTAAAAGTTATATCACATTCATAAAATTAATTACAGATACTATTAATACTATTGCATTCATTTCAATACGATTTCAGTCTATCAGATACAATTTAATTTGCCTCTAAGTCGATAGGTATCAATGAGTTTGTTAGTCAATTATTTCATATATAATTATAAGAGTCGTGCTACTTTTCAGATTCTCCATATTATTAAAATGTTTAAAATTCTTGAGTTGAAAATGTAATGTCCAATAATATCATATTATTTTTGTACATCTTAAGAAACAATGTATTTGAAAAAGTATATAACCCTTTATATAAGTCTTCTTGAAACTGGTATGCGCTTCTCTTTTAAATATTTTACATAGATAGATTAATGCGCATAAGTGGTACACACGGGGCCAAAGTGAATCCCATGAAATGCAAGTTTAAATATACTACATGACATCCAGTTATTGACTTGCGTAGGATCACAAAGTTATTTAACATGTAAGAAATTTTTAAAGCCAATTTCTAGCAACATATTACGAGTATATTCTACGTTCTCTATTTTGTAAGCATTAAAATTATATAATTTCAACAAAATCATCTCACATTACAATTTTTTCACGTGATGATTGCGGACTAATTACATATTATTAATGTATGTTTGTTTTTGGGCATGTTCCAAAGTAGATGCGGTAGAATAGAATTCCTCTAATAGTATATTACGTACATGTTATAAAACGTCTATTGTTAAATATTTACACTTCAACGCCTAGGCGTAACTTTTGTTTATTTTATTATAAGTCACCGGTAATAAGGAGTATACATAATTGAAAATATATAACCCTTTTAAGTAAGTAGTAAAATTAGAACCTAGATAGTTTAGTAAAACTATTCAAAATATATGCATTACTACTTATTGATCGAAACTCCGCTCGCGAAGTAAGTATTACGATAATAGTTTTGCTAATACTAGCAAAATAAAAAAAAAAATGCTTACATAATTTGGTCTATTTTTTTTTTGTTACTATGGCTCAAGAATGTACCAAAAATTGGAAATATTGCAAAATATTATTACTATTTCAGAAACAAATATACATTAACTATACACACTTGCGTTTACGGCCGCTACCTTCCGGTAACGCAAAAATTTAATAAAACTACATAGCACGCAATATGCTCTACAAATTGGACTTCCCCAATTTACGTTATCCCATGTAACGAAATATCGAAACGTCTTATATTTCTTTACAATAAAACTTTATATGTTATTTTTATGATAATACTTCTAATATTTAAAGCTACGTTATTCATTGAAAAGAATAATCTAATTTAATTTACTTACTCATATGCGTTTATTACTTATCATTTTGATAAGATGTTTATTAAATCTTGTATGTTAAATCTTTAAAAATTATTTTGTTATAAAGAGTTTGCAAAATTCAAAATATTGTCTAATAATAATTGGGCACGACAAGTTAGGTCACGCGATCGCTACGGGTTACAACTTTCATTCGCTTTCATATTTAATAATAAAAATTTAAAATAATAGAAGCCTCGAGTACACTATCCGTTGGTGGAAGTTATTGTAGTTGCGACAAGGTTACTATGACATCGTTAACTAGATATAAATATTAGCAGTCTGTACATCACTTTTGATCCGTCACTCGACCAGCTGCGTAGCGGATTGCGTAGCACAGTTCTCTAGCATCGCGTCGCATCACAGGGTGAGATCGCGGACGAAGGTTGCGCCCGTGACCGCGCCCGCCCGCCGTCGGTCCGCGGTAGCGCAGTATCGTGCCGCGCTCCCTGCTCCTCGGACCTCGACCCGTGGTACGGCAGACTAGCTACTCGCGACGATTGTGATGTGCCTCGTGAGCTGATGATGTGCAGAGTGTGGACTGTGCGGGAGTGTGCGAGTGACGAGCGTCGGTGGCCAATACGGCCATAGCCATGTGGACGCTCCTGATGCCATTATTGGCACTCCTCGCGTCAGGCGGCGGTGACTCTCTATCGGCCAACAAGGAACTGCTTGAATGTGCTAGGTTCGTTGCCCAAATTGTTCTATTATCACACCTAGTATCGTCATACCAGATATTAACATGATATGCAAGTCTTGAAAACCCAAAATTAATTTAGAGGTTAAAATTTGGCTAATGGCACAGGGACCTCGAATGAGCTACAAAAATAAAAGTCGACGTGATACAAGGCGTACGTTCATCGCAACTGTGTTAGAGTAGCAATACCTACTAAATATGATTATATAAAATATAACTTTTTTTTTCTTGTATGTTCTAATACTTTCACAAAAGATACTTAGGAAGATTTAAAAATATGTAGGTATAATAAGCACTATTTAGTAGGAAATTTAGCGTAAACTTTGAACTTTATTCTTTAAGCGAATAAAAAACATTTATATATAATATTTGCCATTTATTACAATTAAACCACTTCCGGCATGGGTCTAGAACCTCTTTCTGACAATTTGTCAAAAAGTTTTGCCTCATTTGGATGGCAAACTATTATAAGAACTGAAACAAAAAACACATTTTTTAACATAACCTATATAAACAAAATTAAAAAATAACATTTATAAACTTAAGGTATAAATATAGACATCCAAATATTTTTGCAAATAATTCAATTTTCCTCTGGCAAAAATTGGCTTTTTATCGAGTCGTCGGTTGATCTTGTCGGGGAGACGAGTCGTTTGGCAATACTCGTTGTTGACATAAACATTTCACTGACTAGACGAGTTGGCCAGGTGCAACGATCTTATTAAATCAAAATCCTGGTGTGAACTACTTTCTTCCAGTTATATTTGGTTTAAAATTGGTCTATTGATTACATTAGTACCATTTCTCGACCGTTTAATAGTATTATAAGCTTATCTTATTGCATTGGTATTACTTTAACGCCTAAGTCTTTCTAAGTTAATCCTGTATCAATTATTTAATATAACTTAAATGACGAATTGCAAATGCACGCTATTATTTTATTATTACTTTACTACTTACATAATCTATATATACATAAAATGCTTTGTCCTGACTGACTGATCGATCAACGCACAGCCTAAACCGCTGGTCATAGAAACGTAAAATTTAGAGGACATATTCCTTATACAATGTAGGCATCCGCTAAGAAAGGATTTTTCTAAATTCATCCCCTAAGGGGGTAAAATAGGGGATAAAAGATTGTATGAAACTCTGTTATTTTTAACGCGAAATACACGGTAAGTGGTATTCAGCTTTAAGTTAAAAAATAAGAAATATATGTATTAGATTTTTTTCGAAATTCATCCCTTAAAAGGGTAAAAGGGGGTGATAAAGTTTATATGGGCAAACAATTATTTATGATCAGAATTACTTGAAACTTGGTATTAATGCTCTTCAATACAATTAAATAAATATGTATTTTAACATTTTTTTAAATTCATCCCATAAGGCTGTCAAATAGGGGATGAAAGTTTGTATAAAACTCTGTAATTGATGCACGGAAAATGGTATTTACCTTTAAAATGAAAACTAAAACAATACAGATATCATTTTTTTTTTTCGAAATTTATCCCTTAAAAGGGTAAAAGAGGGTTGTGCTGTTTATATAAGGAAAAAAATGTTTGTGATCAGAATTACTTGAAACTTGGTATTAATGCTCTTCAATATAGTTAAATAAAAATGTATTGTAGATTTTTTTTAAATTCAGGCCCTAAGGGGGTAAAACTGGCCGGTGAAGTTTGAGTTCTTGAATATATTTAAATAGAGTAACATGGCTCAAGTTCTCTGTAAGTGCACACTATCTGTGTGAGATATAAAGCAGTGAACGGAAATTATTCCGAATCCAAAGGAAAATTATGTATAACTTTTCGGCCGGCCACAGCAGCGACAACTATAACAGACCCAGAGCGAGAGAGAGAGAGAGAGAGAGAGAGCCTTACATATATTTGTGGTTGGTTTTTTTAGTGTAGACTAACTTAAGTGAATCTAGAGTTTTACTCTAGACATAATATTAAAAATTCGATATAACAACATATAAATTCAATGGAAATTAAAACTGAGCAAATTTTTCAGTTCACGCGAGCGTGGCCGCGGGCAAAAAGCTACAACAAAATAAGAATGGCACTTTATATACGTAACTTAAAAAAGAAGGAGAAGGAGGAAGACTGTAAGCTTCAGGTGTACATAGCATTGGGTCTTTAAAAATAACGTAGATGTTAGCCTGTTAGTATGTTACTTAAAAAAACCATATTAGCCATGTTGCCATTGTACTCTCTTCCTCTAACTTTGAAAAGATGGAGTAGAAAAATGTATAAAAAATACTGTTAGTGCAACTTGCTAAATACCTAAAGCGTAAAATTAATTACAAAATATACGCTTAACGTCTTTTAAAATACTGGATATTTTGAGTTACGATCGCTAAAATTAAATTTGTTTCCCTATATACTTTAACAAAATATAATAAAACTTACACAAATTTATTTTTGCAAGTATGTATTGCGAAAAAGTTTATTTTTTTCGTCGTTTGATCGCGGGCGAAGCCGCGGGTTCTGCTAGTATTGTATAAAATTAAATATTCAACATTCAACTATTTTAAATTATTTGACTTTTATATAAACTCTTATTAATACTTCTAATATTTAAAAAAGATCGATAATTGTGTTACTTTAAAGGATCTTATCAATACTGTTCATTATCAATAAAGTTTTAACAAAAAACATTAACTACTATAACCATTTCATGACCATAATTATTAATTAACCATAATCCCAGAGAAATAAACATAGAAACAGAAAGTAATGTCTACATTTTTCGATTTTCACCACCATATTTACCCCATATACAAATGAACTTTTTATCATCCTATCATAGAATACAGAGTGTATTCCGTAAACTAACGAATAACTGTCGTATCGCATGTATTTGTTATTTACTACTATGTCGATGGTTGCGAATTCGATTTCACGTAAATAGTATTAATGTTTTTATTTCGCTGTGCAGAAAAAAATAAATATTTACATTTGATTTTATCAACTTTTTAATAATAATTTATCTTTTTAACCTCGTTAATACTATACTTACTATACATTTGCAGAATTTTTAAACTAATTGCTTTCTTGGGCCTTGTGAAAGCTTTTATGTTGTGTTATATCTATATGATTTTTTTCCGTACCTTGTAAATACTTACTCGGTTAACGTCCTTACTGGGTTAACATTGCTTAATTAAAAAAAAAATAATAATAAAAAAAGATAAAAAAGTGACTATTTAATTCTTATACCTATATTAAAATTTTATATATTTCAAAATATTTTACTTTTGTCATGTTTCAATAATTTCCTAAATTAGATATAATTTTTTATAATATTAAAAAAATTCTTAATTAGCTCTATAAATACATAAATTTAGAATAATAACCTTAAATAGAGTAACAATATAATTTCTTTGTAATTTATTCTTCAATTTTTCATTAATTTTATTAAATTATATAAAAAATTAAAACATTTTTTTCTTAAAAAAAATTAAAGAGTGCGTGTATGAATGTGTACACGCGCAAGAAGTAAAACTTCTGTAGGTTACTGGTACTCTTTATGTAATTCAATTTGTTTTAAATAATTGGGATAGATGAGATACAAAAAATAACGCATATTAGGCATATTACAATCATATATTTATGGAATATCATTTAAGGAAAGAATATAATATTGTATATCATTTGTCAGACAATAACAACGGTTACCATGGCATCAAACGTACGTACATTTTTTCGTAACGCATTCACCAGCTTACCCCCCAAGTCAAGTGTGCGTAAAGAAGTTTTAGTAAAAAAATATGAAGTTTATGATTGAGATGATGATATACATATATTAATTTATTTATTTATTTAATTATTTATATGAGAGCTTTCGCTGACCGCGTCACTATGACGCAGAGTGCAACCAAAAGTGATGACAAACTAAGAGCAATCAAGAGAAACAAACAAACTACTAAAACCTTGAACTTATAACTACGGACAGGAAGTAAACGATTTAAACTGGATTTAGTGAGCGAACGAACTTTGTTACAGCCGTAAATATGACTTTATTATTGACAAATATTAGTTGTAGTCGTAAGTTATTGTTCACTGTTGTACGGTTCTTTTGTGTTCGATTGCTACGCCGTTACTGGGGTCAAGTGTTTGACGTCCGCAGAAAATAATAACGAGATTAACTTTTTATATGAAGCTAAAATGTTTGTTCGCTTGTTTTAACAACAATTTAATTTTTTTTTTGTATTTTATAGCTTATTTACTGAAGAAGGTCTATACATACATATATGCTGTAGCGTAAAATAAATCTTTACTTCGACCCATGATGGCGACTTTTTTATTCGCCCGAACTTACCTGTTTCTACATGGCGATCCTACCGGTAAGCGATTGGGTTCGCGTTGCATTAAGTTCGCTTAGATGGAACTTATGTACATAATTATTTTACTCTTATAAGTAAAAAACAATTATAAGTAAAAAAAATAATAATTTAAACAATCCTTTATACCTTTTTCTGTAGAAACTATTGGCCCATGGAGTCAAAGTGCTTAACACTTCTTAAAAGATATAACAGCTGGTCTTATCGCCTCTACTGGTGACAGGAGAGCGGGCTCACTTTTTACCTAAACAATCAGCATTGCTAGTCCGCGGAGAAATGCTTGTACTGTAATACTCGTAATTAAGTGTAGGTATATGTGTTTTGTATATATATTATATAATATAATTAAGTATAATTGTAATTTCCTTTATTGCATCTAACAATTATAAGCGTGACACAACTCTTATAGTGGTTAAGCTAACCATTTAAACAATGAAATGATAAGTAACTATTACAGTCCTTAAAAATTCATTATATTATTGAAAAATATAAAAAGCGATCTAGCGAATGAAAAAGTATTAGTCAATTAGAATCCATTTCGAAAACGTCGTTCTCTCTAATGAACGAACTCGACATTTTGAATAAAACTAACTTTTCGGATTATTTCGCAGATTTATTTTGATTTTTGGTTCTCGATGTTTCGAATGCTTTATAGCAATCATGGTCACGGGAGAAACAGTTGAGTCTCTCCCGTGACCATGATTGATGACCAAGGTAGTTTTACTTAAAATGTCAAATATTTGCGTAAATCTAAGAAAGTACTACGTGAACTTGACATTTTATAATTTTCAATACTAGCGACTCACCCTCGCTCCGCTCGGGTTCATCCCTAGTTACGTTTTAACGTTCAGTATAGATTTCTCAGAGATGAAATATTTTCTCGCAGTAAAAATTATCCTATAGGTATGTTGAACCTGATAACCACCTATCATCATACCAAATTTTATCAAAATCTGTCCAGTGGTTTTCTCGTAATGCGGTCACAGACAGACCGATAGACAGACTGACAGACAGACAAAAATTCTAAAAACTATAGATTCAGCTTCTGCATAGATATTAATGACTACCTATTTCAATAAGATTTTCCAATAAATATTTAATGTACAAATTCGATTCAGTTAGAATTTTATTATATGTGTATAGATTAAACTAACTTAATAACCAATGCTTCCTTAATGTATAAAAAATGAATTCTATATTTCTTAAGAAAATTTTCACTTCTTATTCATTACCTTAACTAAAACTAAGCTTAAGGTAACTTTGAATATTTTAGTATACCTACGATATTACGAGTAAGAGTATCACTTAGTCTTTGTCTTTATATTTATTACCATATACTATAATTATCCATACATATAATAAAACAGTAACTTAGCAAAATTTATGTGCGCGTTTCATGCAAAAAGTACTGAACCAATTTTAACTAACTATTGTTTAGTGATAACCTATTACTCAGGTTAACATTTAGGATACCTTTTATAACAGAAAAGTCTTTTATTCCCATGGAACACCATAATAACTGGTTCTATCGAGTCATTCTTAGTTTAAAAGTCTAATGCTGGCTAAACCTTTAAGAGATACATACATCAAAACAATGTACTAGAAAATTGTAGGTCTTAAATAAGGCCTACAGAAAAATCGGCAATAACATTAGTCTTTCTCCTAAGATACACTGGCAATAACTATTCTTATCTATTTAACACGTACGTAGAGACGCAACCGAGCAAAGCAAGGGTAACTTACTAGTTTATTAATAATTATTGTGAAATATTAACTAATGTGCTTGTTATACCATGTATAACAGAGTCTTTAAAAATATACGCTACTAAAGTAGCAATTTCTTTTAAACCGATGAAAAAAAGGAGGAGGTTCTCGATTCGACACGTATATTTTGTTTTTTTTTTCTGTTTCACGCACGACTTTTTACAGTGCAGTCCGATTTTGATGATTCTTTTTTTATTGGATAGGTTAGGGTATACCTCAAAGTTGGTCCCATTTAAATTAGAAAAAAAATACACCTCGGTCTATAATCTTAAGTTGGTGTCAACCGATACAAATCAAAAGTACACCGACTTCGAAAATATCTGATTAGGTATCTATAGTAAATAAAAACTACCAATCAATTATTTTTTTACTTTCTAGTGTTTTTTAAGTCAGTTTTTTGTAATAACAAGGCAGATACGTTGTTTCTTTTGTCAGGTTAAAACTATAGTGAATTAGTTTATTCACATCAGAACTAAATAACGCGTCGCTTTGATGGATTATGTTGCATATACTCATTAAAATTACATGCCATATAATTGTTTCGTAAATTATTTTGTACATTTTGATTTTAAAATTATATATATTACTAGCGACTCACCCTCGCTTCGCTCGGGTTCGTCCCTAGCTTGCATTAAATCACGATTGATCAGTTTTCGACCGGAGAGGAAAAATGATTAAATTACTAAAATGGCTATTAAAAAATAAGGGTTGATCGTAGAAGGGTGAAAATTGAGGATTGTATGTATTTTTGTATGTTGTATCATAAAAAAATAGAAATTAAAAATTTTGTCTAAAAAATAAAAAAATAAATTTAGGGGTGGACTACCCCTAACATTTAGGGGGATGAAAAATAGATGTTGGCCGATTCTCATAGATACCGGATAAGCACAAAAAATTTCATCAAAATCGGTCAAGCCGTTTCGGAGGAGTATGGCAACGAAAACTGTGACACGAGAATTTTATATATTAGATATAGTATAAATTTCTTAGAGATGAGATATTTTCCTGCAGTAAAAAGTACATATCCGTCAAAATCTGTCCAGTGGTTTTCTCATGATGCGGTCACAGAGAGACAGACAAAAATTCTAAAAACTATAGATTCGGCCTCTGTATCGATAATACTATTTTAATAAGATTTTCAAATTCGATTCAGTTAGAATTTTATTATATGTATAGACTAGCAGAACCCGCGGCTTCGCCCGCGATCAAACTACGAAAAAAATAAACTTTTTCGTAATACATACTTTATTACTTGCAAAAATATTTATAAGATGTAAAGCGTATATTCTGTAAATAAATTTACTTTACTTTATATCCCACACAGTAAGTATGCACTTACAGAGAACTTGAGCCATGTTACTTTATTTAAATATGTTCAATTTTTTATTTTGAATTTAAAAAAAAAACAACAATTCATGTTTATTTAAATGTATTGAAGAGCATTATTACCCAGTTTCAAGTAATTCTGATCATAAACAATTTTTTCCTCATATAAACAGCAACCCTTTTTTATCCTTTTAAGGGATGAATTTCGAATTCAACCCGAATTTCGAAAAAAAATGATATTTGTATTGTTTTAGTTTTAATTTTATTTGTTTATTACCGAGTTTCATAAAAACTTTCATCCCCTATTTGACAGTCTTATGGGATGAAATTCAAAAAATGCTAAAATACGTATTTATTTAATTGTATTGGAAAGCATTTATACCAAGTTTCAAGTTATTCTGATCATAAATAATCGTTTGCCCATACAAACTTTATTACCCCCTTTTGCCCTTTTAGAGGATGAATTTCGAAAAAAAATTAATACACATATTTCTTATTTTTAACCTTAAAGCTAAATACCACTTTCCGTGCATTTCGCGTTTCGAATGACAGAGTTTCATACAATCTGTTATCCCCTATTTTACCCTCTTAGGGGATGAATTTTGAAAAATCCTTTCTTAGCGGATGCCTATATTATTTCATAAATATGTCCTCCAAATTTCACGTTTCTACGACCAGCAGTTTAGGCTGTGCGTTGATCGATCAGTCAGTCAGTCAGGACAAAGCATTTTATGTATAGTATATAGATAAAAATAAGCTGAACTAAGTAATCGTAGTCAAAAAATATTTTTTAAATATAACAAGTATTTTAAAAAAATATAAAAATAAGGCATATGGTACCATGAATTTTTGTAAAATTAATAAAGATCTGTAATCTTTAGCATAAATATATAGAAAATCGGACCGAATCGGCTAAAACACAATTTATAGCATATACCACTGTAAAATAATTTAGCTATATAGATACATTTATTATTGAAAAAATATTAAAATTGGTTCAGTAGTTTCAAAGTTTATCGACTTAACAAACAAACAAATCCTTCCTCTTTATAATATTAGTAGGTATATTATAAAGAAGGAGGATTTTCTTATAAATGTCTAATTATTTAATTGTTCAATATATAAAAGGAAAATGTAAAAATGTAGCTTCTGATAAATTATCTAGATTGAAAGTTACGTCAGATGAATTTGAATGAAAGTAATTTATACATATAATAAAATTCTAACTGAGTTGAATCAGTACATTAAATATTTTTTGAAAGATCTTATTAAAATAGTCATTATTAATCTATAGTTTTTAGGATTTTTGTTTGTCTGCCTGTCTGTGACCGCATCACGAGAAAACCACTGGACAGATTTTGATGAAATTTGGTATGATGATAGCTGGTTATCCGGATCAACATAATATAGGATTCTTTTTACTGCGAGAAAATATCTCATCTCTGAGAAATCTATACTAAACGTCAAAACGTAACTAGTTAGGAACCCGAGCCGCAAGCGGAGCGAAAGTGCGTCGCTATAATTATATTATTTATTTATTGTTATTATTATTTATTGTTTTTTTATAGTAATCTATACTAATATTATAAAGCTGAAGAGTTTGTTTGTTTGTTTGGTTGAACGCGCTAATCTAAAGAACTACTAATCTAAATTGAAAAATTCTTTTTGCATTAAATAACCCGTTAACTGAGGAAGGCTATAGGCTATATATCAAAAAATGAAAAAATGTACGGTTCCGTGGGATAGATTTGTTTTTGTCTAAGGACGAACCCGAAGCGAAACGAAGGTGAGTCGCTAGTACCTAAATAAGTTGACAAGAAACTAACAAAAACATTGAGAGAAATGATGAAATACATGCATGACATCTTTTCATAGTTCTACTAAAAAATCACCTTGAGAACTTTCATGAAAAACTAATAATAAACCTCAATGCTTTATATATTTTTATTTAGTTACTAGCAGAACCCGCGGCTTCGCCCGCGATCAAACCGCGAAAAAAAAAATCTTCGCAATAAAACATACTTTATTACTTGCAAAACTAAGTTCGTGTAAGTTTTATTATTTCTTAAAGATATATGGAAAACAAACTAAATTTTAACGATCGTAACTCAAAATATCCAGTACCTTAAAAGATGTTAAGCGTATATTCTGTAAATAAATTTACAGTTTAGGTATTTAGCAAGCTCCACTGTGTTTTTTGCACATTTTTCTACTCCATCTTTCCGAAATTCGAGGAAGTAAGGAGGAAGAGTACAATGATACAATCGCATACAATATTTACGACTTTAGAATTTTGTAACTCGGCTAATGTGGGGTTTTTAAGTAACACACTAACAGGCTAACATCTACTTCATTTTTAAAGACCCAGTGCTATGTACACCTGAAATTTACAGTCTCTCTCCTTCTTTTTTTAAGTTACACATATAAAGTGCCATTTTTATTTTTTTGTAGCTTTTTGCCAGCAGCTACGCTCACGTGGACTAAAAAATTTGCTCAGTTTTAATTTCCATTGTATTTATATGTTATAGTTGTCGCTGCAGTGGCCAGCCAAAATGTTATGCATAATTTTCCTTTGGATTCAAAGTAATTTACGTTCTGTTCTTTATCCCACACAGTAAGTGTGCACTTACAGATAACTTGAACCATGTTACTCTATTTAAATATATTCAAGAACTCAAAGTTCAACGCCTAGTTTTACCCACTTAGGGGCGGAATTAAAAAAAATCTACAATACATGTTTGTTTAATTGTATTAAAGAGCATTAATACCAAGTTTCAAGTAATTCTGATCATAAACAATTTTTGCCTCATATATACAGCATAACCCCCTTTTATCCTTTTAAGGGGTGAATTTCGAAAAAAAATGATAGTTGTATTGTTTTAGTTTTCATTTTATAGGTAAATACTATTTCTCGTGCATCAATTACAGAGTTTCATACAAACTTTCATCCTCTGTTTGACAGCCTTATGGGATGAATTTCAAAAAATGCTAAAATACGTATTTATTTAATTGTATTGAAGAGCATTAATACCAAGTTTCAAGCAATTCTGATCATAAATAATAGTTTGCCCATATAAACTTTATCACCCCTTTTACCCTTTTAAAGGATGAATTTCGAAAAAAATCTTATACATATATTTCTTATTTATCATCTTAAAGCTAAATACCACTTACCGTGCATTTCGCGTTAAGAATGACAGAGTTTCATACAATCTTTTATCCCCTATTTTACCCCCTTAGGGGATGAATTTCGAGAAATCCTTTCTTAGCGGATGCCTACATTGTATAAGAAATATGTCTTCAAAATTTCACGTTTCTACGACCAGCGGTTTAGGCTGTGCGTTGATCGATCAGTCAGTCAGTCAGGACAAAGCATTTTATGTATATATAGATTATTAAACTACTCGTATAATTTATACTTTAATATATTATAGAGAATAATCTCAATTTGTATTTCTTTTTTTTAATTTACAATTTCATGAAAAGCAATAAAGTAGACTGTAAAAAACAAGAAAAATACATTAATGTTCAAATTTAGCGGAAGATAAGAAAACAATTGCTGAGTGTACTCGTAAAACTAATATATAACGATAACACGCCCGTTTTAATGACAACAATAGCCTTTCAATGGCGCCAAAATTAACCAGTTAGCATCTGCGTCATTATTAATCCAGATATAACCTGGCGAGTCGGGTAACTGTGACAACAGAAATAAACCCTTGCTCTGAATACCTATCATTGCACCACCGTTCGTACGTCTGTCGTATTCATAGGTGCATATTATTACGTATATATTTTTATTAACACACTAGCATTTCCCGCGGCTGCGCCCGCGTTCAGATGATCAAAAACCAAATTCTTAGGTTTTACACATTAGTATACTCTTACATTATACATTAATTTCATTGCGCACCGCATGATTGGTAAATAATGGCAGAGATTGACAATGCCACAAAGGTTCCTCCGTTAAATTGAACTTTTTGTTTTAGCAATAACATTTATGTATGTCTATACTTCTGTTTGTTTGTTTTTTAGTTTTTCACGATAAACTCTCAAACTACGGAATTAATTTTAATCATTTTTTACTAATAGACAGCTATAGATTAATTTAATATATAGCTGATTATTTAAATTACATAATGATAACTTTTCTTAATTAGCGCTAGTTAGTAATATTTTCCAAAGAAAGTGTCGTGAAAGTGAAAGTCGATTTTCAAAAGAAAGTGTAATAAGTAAATAATTCTAAGCGAATACACTTCTTTATTTCATATGGCTCGGCTAATATGATTAAAGTCGTAAGCATTTTATTGTGTCCTTTAAGCCTTTACCTTCCAAGAAAAGGTGTCAAGAAAAAATGAAAAAGTTGAGGTATAACATAAAAATACTTTTTCATAGTTTTTGAGATATGAAATATTTTTAGTTACCCGCTTTGTCAGTTTAACAGCCATAAACTTGTTTTCCATAAAATGTTATAAAATAATATAAATTGAACTTATTTTTACGGTATAAAAAATGAGTAGGTATTGTGGAAACGTAAATATTATTCGTATTTATTTTAGTGTAAACCACACAAAACACGTAAGTAAGAAAAACAACATAGCAATTTGCTATACGAAACCTAAAATGCGCGAATTGGATTTACATTTGCCCCATTTTTACATTAAAAGGTTAAAAAACATTAACATTATTTACTAAACAATAAAAATTTACAAATAATCTCATTTGAAAATTGTTTCGGCCAACAAAATATTACTAATATGTTACTAATTTATAAAGCCAAAAAGTTTGTTTTATTAAAAATTTAAGCACGGGCGGGGCCGCGGGTAATTTAGTAGTAATTATAGTAAAGTCATAGAAAGGTTATATCTGTACATTTTTTTTTTTGGATAAAACTACGTATTTTAAAAACACATGGCGACATCTATTGTCAAATAGCTAAATAACACATAAATAAATTTTCATTAAAATAACTATTTCAATGAATAAAATAGCGCTGTTAATATTTCTTTTAAGATAAGTTTTTATTTAATAGTTTTAACATAATATATAAGTAAGTTACCTTGCTAAAATATTAATAGCATCATCGTGCTTTTACTTTAACCAGTTTTTGTATTTTTTCTCAGAAATGAGATATTTTCCTGCGGTAAAAAGAATCCTATGTGTTGACCCGGATAACCTGCTATTACCATACCAAATTTCATAAAAATCGCTCTAGTGGTTTTTCTGTGATGCGGTCACATACAGACAGACAGAAAAAATTCTAAAAACTATAGATTCCGGCTCTATATCGCTAATAATGAATATTTCAATAAGATTTTCCGAAAAAATATTGAATTTAGGGGTTCGGCTTAGTTACAATTTTATTGTATGTATAGTTACTAATTTATGAAGCGAAAAAGTTGGCTTTACTGATAATTTAAACACGGGCGGAGCCGCGGGTGACTTAGTAGTAATTCTAATAAAATCGAAAAAAGGTCATATCTGTACATTATTTTTTTTGGGATTAAAACTATGTATTTTAAAAACACATGGCGACATCTATTGTCGAATATCTAAATAACACATAAATAAATATTAATTAAAATAACTATTTTAATGGATAAAATAGCGCTTTTGATAATTTGATTTTCAAGATAAGCTATTTTTATAGTTTTTACCATATTTTGTAAGTTACCTTGCTAAACTGTTTACAAATAGTATCGTCGTGGTTTTGTTCCTACCAGTTTTTGTATTTTTTTTCAGAAATGAGATATTTTCTCGCGGTAAAAAGTATCCTATATGTTGACCCGGATAACCAGCTATCATCATACCAAATTTCATCAAAATCCCTCCAGTGGTTTTTCTGTGATGCGGTAACAGACAGACAGACAGACAGACAGACAGACAGACAGACAGACAGACAGACAGACAAAAATTCTAAAAACTATAGATTCGGGCTCTGCATCGATAAAAATGTCTATTTCAATAAGATTTTCCAAAAAATATTTAATGTACAGATTCGGCTTAGTTAGAATTTTATAATATGTATAGATTACTCTAAGAGGATATAACTAAATTTATCTATACTAATATTATAAAGCTGAAGAGTTTGTTTGTTTGGCTGAACGCGCTAATCTCAGGAACTACTGGATGGAATAGAAAAATTCTTTTTGTGTTGGATAGTCCATTTATCGAGGAAGGCTTTAGGCTATATATCATCTCGGAAAAATGTACGGTTCGGGTGGGATAGAGTAGTTTTTGTCTAGAGACGAACCCGAAGCGAAGCGAGGGTAAGTCGCTAGTATAATATATATAATATAAAGTAAATTAATTGCTTGTTTAACGTTTTCTTTAATATCCATAATATGTAACTTATTTTTTGATTAAATAACAATGTACTTTTACACACCGCACACTTCCTCTTATGAAGTAGACGCAGATTTTCCACTCGTTCTTCGACGTCCGCGTTATTTTGAAATGTTGTCTTAAGCAAATTGAATAAATTAATAGTATCGGCGAGAGAATAAAATTACATATAAACACGAATTTCTAAATATTTAAAAATATACTGATATTATAAGCTAGTGATATAATAGATAGTGATGGGCGAGACGCCAATAATAAAATAGACATAACAAATATCGATTGAACTACATATACTTGTATTACATTACAGATTTACACGAACCATTCATTGCAAAACTGTCCACTGTATTTAGCATCTGCGATATGACATATGGCTTCGACGTCAGAGACAAAGTATCTGTTTAACCTCAGGTTACGTGATGTAAATTAAAGAGGATCCTCTGATGTGTCAAAAGATCTGGGCTTGCTCTGTAGACGACCTGGCCATCGGCCAACTCCACATGCCTACCTGCCATGACATGATATCAAACGTGTTACAACTTACTGAATAATTACATTATTGACTAGTTGACGCTTATAAACATAAATTATCCAAAATGATTTCATTTGAACCTAAGAAAATATTTATCAAATTTCTATCGTTAGATAATAAATATTATTAATGCAAAAGTATTTTTTGTTTTTGATACTTTCTTAGATTTACACGTATATTTGATATTTTAAATAATACTATCTTTCGTTTCGAATGCTTTACAGCATGGTCACGGGAGAACTACCCTGAGTCTCGTTTTTTAGAGGGGTTGTTTTTTTTTTATGTAGCAGTGTAATAACAGACCGACAATATCTTTTCGCAAACTAATCCTTTAGTTAACTAGATAGTTTATCAACCGCAGACTGCAAATATGTGCCGTACCGTGGACTGCTTATAATAAGCCGAGCAAGTCAATTAGGTCGTGGATACAAACAAATCTATTTAAAAAAGGACGCGCGTAAGCAAAGCGAGGACATGTAACTAGAAGTAGCATCACTAAATTATAAACTACTAGCGACACACTTTCGCTTCGCTGTATTATTCGTTTTGTATTTATAATATTATATATAGGTAGCGTCACCTTTTGGCAAATTTTATAACTAACAGTAGCTTATATGTTACTGCAGGTCTAGGTCTATCCCCCCCCCCCCCCCCCTCCCCCAACGTGCGTTCACCTTGTCATGGTGGGGGGCTCATTAGCGTAAAAAACGCACAGGGAGGTAGCCCACTTCGATGTGCGGTGAAACATGCGGGTTGCTCCTGGTACTTCTCTGACAGCAGAGTGGACCGTGGGAGCAACCCCTTGATTCAAATTTAAATTCAAATTCAAATATACTTTATTGCGAATTTGGGTTATAATACAATAGATTTAAATTATGATTGTGTGGTCTGCTTCGGCATCTCTGCCGACGGGACGTCGTGGTTGAGTGCGTAAGCGATCCTAAGACGCTCCTTTAAGACGGGCGAGGCTTCTCTAGCCGTTGCGTCCCAAATAACTACCTGTATGTTTACAGGTGGTATGCGTTTCCCAACATTAAAAAAAAGGCTCAGGTCTATCTATCTATATACTAAATTTCAACCGTTTCACGTGAAAACATTATTCATTTTTCATTCATTATTCAAACATTACACATACAAGTTTTTGCATTCATAATAATAGTGTGATTACTTATTATTTCTAATTTATTATATAATTTCTATTAGACTATTAAATCTGTTTAGTTTTAATTGAGATTATAATTTTAAACTAACTTATAATCTGTTTAGATTAAAACCCAAAATAGGTACTACATATATTGTAATGTAATAAATGCTAAGTGCAATACAAACTGAGATAAAAATAAGTGTCATAGCTAGTTAAGAATAGCTCTATATGGGCATGCTTTGAAAACACACGCATGCGTTTTTTTTCATTGAGCCACCTATTCGGTTACAATCACATAATTATATTAACAACGTAATCTTGCTAAGTTTATATAAGATTTTCCCTTGTGTCTATTTTATTATGTAAAAAAGAATGAAGTAAGTTCCGCTTCTGTTTGTAGTAAGTAATATTGGGAGTATATTTTGTCTAAATAATATTGCCTTAATAAAAATCAGTTTTATAAACCCGGTTTATGAAAATATAAATCAGTTTATTGACCCGGATACCTGATAGCTGGAAATTTGGTAAGAAGATAGTTTGAGACACTGGGAAGGATATAGGATAGTTTTTATCCCGGAAATCATCCCTTAAGAGGGTGAAATGGGGGTGAAAGTTTGTATAGGAAAGCAACCTAGAGACAAACCCAAGCGAAGCGAGGGTGAGTCTCTAGTATCTATATAAGAAAAGAATGGAATACATACTCATGAGTCATAACGTGGGTTTGTTGAAGTTTGCCAAAACTAGTATTAAGTAAAAATGTTAATGTCCAAAACATGGTAATTCATAAATAATAAAATAATAAAAAATGTATAACAAATTAATTATCTATATAACTTTACTGTCTACTATATATTAATAAACAGATTAAAAAATTAAATAAAAATAAAACCTTTACTTGAACAAAAATAGTTACGAAACGATAGCAAACCAAACGTTAAGAAAAATCTCTGATACGTTATCTTATCTATAAATGTATACTTGCATATTTATATAAAGTCGTTTTAACGTTGAGCCATATATTTCTTATAATATTGTTTTTTTTTTCAATATTGTGATATTAACACAAAGCACCATCCAGTTCCATGGTAAGCTACGAGGCTTGAGTTATGGATACGAGATAGTTGATACACTACACATATATAACTTTAAATACATACATATTATAAATATAAACACCCATGACTGGAGTACAAAAATTCGTGCTCATCACACAAATGAATGCCCCTAGCGGGATTCGGACCCGCGACCGTTGGCACAGCTCACTACAGGCTGATCCAAACGTGTCGTCATATTTAAAAGTACCTACATATGTACAAATACATATAATTTTTACTGTACTATATCACTCCGCTATTTTTTCTTCGCATTTATCTATTTTCCGCGTTGCTGGAAAAGATGTTTTTTAGAGATAAATGTTGATGATGTTATAAAAATGACAAATGTTTCTAGTTTATTTCTGTACTAGAGACTCACCCTCGCGTCGCTCGATTCATCGTCATATGTGATTTTTTAAATTGACATGACATTTTTTTATTTATGAATCGATTGAAATAAAATACAAATTCTAAATGTTAAATGAAGCTTACCACATTACATTAGTGAAAACCGCACCTAAATCGGTTAAGCCGTTTCTGAGATTAGCGCGCACAAACGCACAAACAAACAAAAAATCTAAAAATCATTGTTTTAGGTTTTATTGCGGTAACAAAAACCCCCAATAATAGTTTTTCTCAAATATCTTTCATGTACAAATAGCTAACAGTTTCACTTACATTATATGTATAGACACATTAGTCCGGTCAATTTAGACATTCGAAGCTACATAAATTTACAACAATTGTTATATCTCAGAAACGGTGACTCGTAGAAAAAAAATATTCATACATTTTTTATAGATATTTTTATAATCTACAATTTTTGTCTGAATTATTTTTATGATAAAACTTACCGCTTTGCTGAAAATCGCGAAAACTCATTTTTGTGACCTTGACCTTGAATAAAAAATTTTTCATACAGGGGAAAGATGGGGAACTTTCAAATTTTATTTATAATTATATTTTAAACGATTTCACCAATTTTCAGCTTGTTGTAAATTTATGTAGCTTCACTCTTATTTTTCGGTTTAATTTGACCGGACTACATGTATAATGTATATAGATTACTTTCAATTGCAATAAAGAATAAAATAATATAATAACTTCAAGCTCTCACTAAACACAGGCGTCAGGCTCTAACTAGACACTGCGTATCCTCAATATGTAAGTTGTAAAATAAGAACTCCAAGTTTACAAAATTATTTACAAATTAATAACATATTTATTGTAGTGTAAAGTATTAAAATATGATCATATTTTATTAAATAGCCCTTAAAACTTTATTTGTAAAGTAATATGGAATTGAAAGTCAATAAAGGAATGCTAGTCTGTTAATGCACAATTCTCAAGAAGCTTTAATCTACATATATTGAAGCTACACTCAGGTTGGAAAATAGAGGCATTAAATGTCCGCTAAACATAAACGGGTAGTTAAACCTATACAGCTGACGGTTATAAACGGTTAGCTAAAATGTTGTTTGTCTACTTCAAACGTAAGAATAATAGATTTTACAAATGGAAGATTGTTTATTACATACATAATTAGAAAATAAAGAATCGGTTTTAGAACAAATCTAGTTGGTATGTATGTATTCAGTGCTTTTTAACGTACCCAGCTGAGGCACAAGCGACCATTCATCAAACCCCCTCGCATGGCCAGGCCATAGACCACCACGTCGGCCAAGTGCGGGTTGGGAAAATTCGCATGCCTTACAAAAATTTGTTACGTTCTCTCTAACATGCAGGTTTCCTCACGATGTTTGTCTTCACCGTAAAGACAGCGGTAATCATGTTGAAAATGATCTTAATCTAAAATCTAGTTTATTCGTGTTTATTTTTTCGATATATTGTAAGGCGGCATCATCATATTATATTGTTACCTGTGGAATTTATTCCTACGGGTATGCTAGATTCGATAAGTCTGTCTGTCTGTTACCGCATCACGGAAAAACCACTTGAGGGATTTTGATAAAAGAACAATGGCAGGTCTCTATACAACGTTTTACCTGATATCTATTTGAGGCGTCTTGAAAAGAAAAAATGCTAAAACGATAGGGATTAAATAACACGAGTTTATCCAGAAAGATTTTTTTTATTAGGAAGTCACAAAAAAAGATATGTATTAGCATTTTTATTTTATGATTTGCGGTTATAAACCTACCTAGCAATGACAGCTGTCATTGATTATTGTATCAAATATTATAAATTAAAAAAAGTACGTTCGCATTACATATAAGTTACGTTTTTAATTTCTTTATCATAGATGAAACAAGGTACTACTTTGAGTCCGTTAGGAGAAATCAGTATTAGTCGTAGGTATACACTGGCGATCGTCCGAGAGAATGCACAAGTCGTCCTATGGGGCAGATAATCGGGTCCGTGGGCAAAGTGACAATTAAAGCTTAAAATAATCTAGAAAAAATGTAACAGTAACAGCAAAATCAAACGTAGTTGTCAGAGGCATACATAAAATCATGGATGACTAATTAAATATAAAATCTAAATAATATGTCAATATCTTATCAAGTCAAGCTCATTGTCATCTGTTGTGTTGCCATTACTATTATTTTAATTACTGTACTAATTGTAATAGCTTATCCCTTCGATTAATCTTACAGCTTAACATATAATGTTTCCATTATATGTAAAGCTGTAAGATTAATGAACAAAACATATTTAGTTCATTATTTAATTATATGCATGACACTTTTAATTAAAATATTTTAAAATAAATACGGTATTTTATTTTCTTGTGTGGCAACAATTTTTACGTCATCTTTTACGAATGGCGAAACCGGAAGTAAATAATAACAATCAATTAGTAGCTTATTATGTGAACATTTCTTCGTGGCTTTGCCATGTAAAACTAACGCTAACTAACTAAAAAAAAGAGCAAATTAAATAATCCAGTTTTGTATATGTCCTAATCTTAGATGCTTTAAAAACATTCAGGTAAAATTTTACCAGTGTTCTTTGGTATTATGATAGCTGGCTATCCGGGTCAACATATAAATTACTTTTTACTGTGGGAAAATATCTCATCTCTGAAAATCTATACTAAACGTTAAAACGTACATAAGTAGGGACGAAACCGAGCAGAGCGAGGGTAAGTCGCTAGTCAAAATATATACCATTGCTATATAAAATAAATTTACCTACCTATTTATTTAACAATTTCTTATCCTAAATTAAAAAAAAATAAAAACCGACTTCCAGGCACTGAAAAGTAAAAAATAACTAAACAGGGGTTTTCATTTAGAATAGACACCTAATCAGATATTTTGATGATTTGTATTGGCTGGCACCGACTTCGAAAATATCTGATTAGGTATCTATTCTAAATGAAAACCCCTGTTTAGTTATTTTTTACTTTTCAGTGCCTGGGGGTTGTTTTTTTTTTTAAGTTTTTATTTTTCCATTTTTAGTGTAGACGTAATAAGCAGGTCATTTGTAAGAAGAAAGATTTTTAAAAACATATTCGATTAAGCCATGTATTTAAAAACCGCTTGGCCGATTTCGATAAAATTTAAATGGGACCACCTGGGAAGAATACCCTTTAAAACAAAAAAATAATTTTCCAAATCGGTTCAGGCGTCTTCGAGTAATCGGTGAACATACATAAAAAAAAGGTTTCGACGAAATGAGAACCTCCTCCTTTTTTTCGGTTAATAAGTCGGTTAATAAGTTGTAGAATAAATACATAGAATATATCTATAATGAAAGTGCGAAGATAGTGTGCGAGATAAGTACGAAGGAAGTAACAGTACACCAAATTTCAAATCAATCGGATCTGTGAAAGTTAGTAGGATCCTTTTGTCAAGTAGGAAATTAGTTGATGATCATCAAAAGCCTGAACAGATCTTCATAAATTATATCTAAGATCCACCTCGATCACGTCATATTTGAAACAAAAAGAACCGTAGTGAAATCGGTCCATTCGTGTAGTAGCTACGCCACAGAAAGACATACAGATACACAGACACACAAACAGACACGTCAAACTTACAACACCCCTCTTTTTGCGTAGGAGGTTAAAAAATTGATAATTTCAGAAATTTAGAAGCTTCCCATGTAAGTTGAGCTCACAGTATATTAAATAACGTTCAGCTTAGACAGGGCGCGATTCAGTCTGACTTCGGTCTACCCTGGTAACAAATAAACTCGGCTACTTCTATTTAAAAAAAAAAAATTGCGTTCGGCGCAAAAAAGTTAAAACCGAATGAAATTGTAAACAAAATCCGCGTACCTAAAGACGCACCCAAGCGAAACGAGGGTAAGTCGCTAATGTATAAAATACATACATTTTTAAGAAATATAAAAAAAAAAGTAAAAGAAATATAGAAATAATTAAAGCCCTGCTGTATTTTTTTCTGAAGTTTTTCTAAGTAATGAGGCCTTTAATTGGCGGTAGATTCATGACGTTCAGTAAATAATTATAGTAATTTAATGCTAAACAAAAATAATTGAAATTGAATACACTTGAGCAAGCCACAGGCAGCCAATAAGCGGTGTATTTAATATTTAATTATGTTGGTAAGATGTGCTAGAAAATTCCAGAAATCATAAAATACCATCTTTCCATATTACCTTGGGATTGTAACTTATTACAAAAGTTAAAATAATATATTTAAAACTAAATATTTAGTACAATTTTGTATAATAATATATTTATATTATGTACTAGCAAATATCTTTAGTACCTTGTTTCAAGAAATGTAAAGCGAAGGAGCCATAAGATATTAAAATCATTATTATCCTTGAGCTAAAGGAATTTACGTCCAAATGATATAGCTTATTAGGAACTTAAAAACTTAAAACTTAAAATAACGCTAATTTCCATGTAGTAATAAATTTTTTGGACATATTTTATCCTCTATAGTGTTTTATCAAAATTACTGAAAACTTTTGTTGACAATGTTACTCGCTAGTGATGAAAAGTAAGCAAATACCTAGTTTAAAAATAATGATTTCGTTAAAAAGCCTTTATCTTAAAAGTCCTTAGTAATATTATAAACGTGAAAGTGTGTTTGTTTGTTTGTATGTCCTTCTTTCACATCGAAACAGAGTGACAAATTGGCATGATTTTTTAAGACAGAGGCTACTTTTTAAGATTTGTAAATTCCACGAAAAAGATTATGTAATTTACACGGGAAAACACGTTATAATACAACCCACAATACCTATGTATCTATACATAATACATAGCATATCTATTCCTTAATATAGAAACGTCCGTTAAAACGTACCTAGGGACGAACCCGAGCGAAGCGAGAGTGAGTCGCTAGTATTTTATAAACTAAATTCGTATTTGTATAAGAATGTAGATTGGTCATAATGTTGTGCGAAAAATCAACAACTAGTCCATACTAATATGTGGAATCTATATAATTATGTATATAAAACAAAGTCGGGTTACACCATTTATAACTCAAGAACAGCTGGACCGATTTTTATGATTTTTGATTTGCTGTATTTGTCTCCGTCCCGAATAGCAGAATAAAAATAAATTTACATGGCTACCGCTGGCTTATAACTATTTATATCTATTTATAACGTACCTGAGAACGCACCGAAGCTAAGCGAGCGTAAGTCGCTAATATTATATATTTACAATATACTTATAAATTATCTTAGTTCTCTTTAATCTAATTTCGTCCAGATCGCTTTATAGTCCGGTCAAATTAAACCAAAAAATAAGAGTGAAGCTACATAAATTCACAACAAGCTGAAAATTGGTGAACGCACAGGCCAAACCCTTAAGGCTAGCAAATTGAAATTTCGCACACGTATTCCTTATATGACGAAAGCGTCCACTGAGGAAGGATTTTTCAAAATTCAACCCCCAAGGGGGTGAAATAGGGGATAAAAGTTTGTATGAAACTTTTTATTCCTTGCACATATTTGCATGAATTTTCGTATTTTTCGTAATTTGATCGCGAGCGAAGCCGCGGGTTCTGCTAGTCGTCATAATATGTATAAGTACGCCTCGTACATACATCTCCAGAGTTGTAATATATGTTACAAATTTTTAAATCGTTATATCTCAGAAACGGTAGCTTGTAGGAAAAAAGTATTCATACATTTTTTATAGATAATTTTATGATCTACAATTTTTGTCTGAGGTATTTTTATGATAAAACTTACCGTTTTGTTAAAAATTGCGAAAAACTCATTTTTTTGACCTTTAACCTTGAATAAAAAAATTTCCATTCAGGGGAAAGATGGGGAACTTTCAAATTTTATTTATAATTATATTTTGAACGATTTCACTAATTTTCAGCTTGTTGTAAATTTATGTAGCTTCGAATGTCTAAATTGACCGGACTATTAGTAACTTAACTGTTAAAAGGTAATATAAATATGCAAATATGTTATATAATCATATTATATATATATATATATATATATATATATATATATATATATATATATATATAATGTAATAGGTACTATATAAACACAATCAGATTTTCAAGAATTTCGATTTTCGATATGACGTTCCAACCAGAACAAAGCAGTTCCCAACATACACTAAGATCTAAACACATAAGATGTCCACAAATAAACTGCAAAGCCGACGTGTTATCTCACCTAAGCCGAGTATCACGAGACATGCATCTATAACAATATTAGCTTACAATCTTCGGATCTACAGCAAAATCTTCATTATACAAATTAAACTGAAGGCCAGACTACAATGTTGCTTCTTGCGTCTTTCTTTAAACGGATTAGTTATAGGTTATACAGTTTCCTTGATGACTACCTCCGTGGACCGTGAATGCGCAATTAATTGCATTAAAAAAAAAAGGTTCCGACGAATTGAGGACCTCCTCCTTTTTTGAAGTCGGTTAAAAACAGAAAAGTAGTAAAATTTTAACAATAATTTAATGTTGGAAGAATATTTTTATTTTATAAGTAACTCAAACGGCGCCTTAACATATAAAGTTTGACCATTACATGTAGTCAAAAGTAGACATAAGAAGAATTAGTTTAATTATTATTAAATAGGCAATTAGACAGCCTGAAATCGATGTCACTTCATTCGAATATCATTAAAGTTCGTATAATCCGGCCAAAACAGACATTTCAAGAAAAAATGCGCCAAGTACACTAACTCACATGTGGCGCGGAAATGTGTACATATTATGTAGAATACGACTTCTTCTCAGAATACTTTTAGAATCTTGATATCTCAGGAATATTAGAAAAAAATAAAAAAAATGATATTTGTGAATATTTGCATAATTTAAAAAAAACGATATTTTTGACCTTTGACTTTGAATAATTTTTAGCAGATGTTGGATCTGTGGGAACTTATAAAAATATAATAGTCTACCTAAGACCTGTATCAATTTTCATCTCTATGCGAATGATTGTAGACCTACCACTATTTTTTTGTCTATATTGACCAAACTACTGGTAGTACTAAAATAATTTGAGAAACAAAAACAAAACTCCAAAAATTTTATCCTGCTCGCCAATACAATACATTTGTAGGATAAAATAATAAAATAAAGATATTAAATACAATTGATAAAAGTTTAATTAAAAATATAATTATATATATTTTTTTTTTGTTTCTTTTTTTTACATTTTTTTTTTAATTTAATCGTATTCTTCTCAACAAATCCTTTGATTTGATATCCTTGGAGGTATTTAGGTAATAATAATAATAATAATGTGTGTGACAAATTCAGCTCAATCGGACACTGGGAAGTGGGTCAAATTTAGCTTGCAAGATTTTATTTCAGACAGACTAACAAATACCGGGACATATGAAACTAAATAATAGCTTGTTATCATTTTTATTTTTATGGATATAAAACACATGTTGCGTATATAGAAATATATAGAAATACCGGTATAAATATCTTGAATATGGACATGATAACATCACACTATATTAAAAGAAGATTTAACAACTAACTTCATAGTGTAGTCTAAATTTGTCCCATCATAAAAAATTCATTCTCATCATTTTTTTCATAATAAAAAAAAAGATTATTTGTTTACTTTATATAATATAATTATTATATATTATAAACAATAATAATCGATTTTATTAATTATTTTACCTTTAGAATGTTACATTATACAGAAGTTACATAAGCTATATTTTATTTCAGAAATAATAAGTTTCAGCCTGAAATATGACTTAGGGCCCATCCTAATGAAGTAAGAAGCTTGAGGTACTTACACTTGATGTAGAGTAGCTAAAAAAATACAAATATAATAATACATATGTATATAACAATTATAGCTTTCCTGTCACTAGTAGAGGCGATAAGACGAGGTGTTATATCTTTTAAGAAGTGCTTAAGTATTTTTTTAAGTAGCTAAATAATAAATAAATAAAAACTATGTGCACTATGTAACTAAATAAAATATCAATGAAAGTTCTATACATATGTACAATGTACATATATACGAGAGGCCAATGCATACAGTAAACAAGAAACAAGGTGTGAAGGAAAATAATAAAAGCTTAAGAACCATTAGCGGAATTAGATAAAAATACAACTAACATTTTTTCTATTCCTGTGATAAATTTTCTTTATTTAAAACTACATATAATTAAACTAAAAACTTTTTTGAACTAATATAGTAAAATTATTGATATCAACGTAAAAACTGCTAGGAAGATATTTTATTAAAATGTATAAGGTATTTAATTTCTGCAAACTTTTTTTCAGCCAGATCCTGTATATGGGTCACCATTCATATGAACTTCCAACAAACTACAGTAGAAACATTCCACCTGGTAAGTTAATTTAAATATGCTTTTCTTACAAAAAAAATCAGTTTTAAGCTTAAATGTTTGATATTTGTAGTTTTGCAAATCCTTTTATAACACCTCGAGGACCGCGATTCGCACGGATTTCTTAGAATTTGTCCGGGAGGGAATAATCATAAAAGCTATAAAAATTAATTTAACATCTTATTGCAAAGATAAATTGGTCAAGAAGAACCGGAATAATGGAGCAAGTATTCCTATTAGACCTTTTTTATGTAAACAGAAAAAAACATGTAAAAGTAATTGGGTTTTAACAAAAATGAGAGTTGTTCGGCCAAAATAAATTTCATTGCATTTCAAATTATAATTGAATAGCATACAATATCTTAAACTTAAATGATTGAAGCCTATAAAATCCCTATGCTGTTTAAAACTCAAAGGTCAGGGCAACGCCGCAATCAAGAACCGCCCCATTTAGCTACCTTAGTTCATTATATTTAACTGTGTTTATTTTTAGAGTTTTATATTTTGCCACGCGCTGATGATTTGACTAAACTAGACAGCTAACCACTTAAGACCGGACATTATTCAGCAAAACGGTTATACGTCGACCGTCCCACCAATCATTATTCAAAACTGTAATTTATTATAGAAAGAGTTATTATCATGGCACGTGTATGCTATATTATTTATTGTTATAAAAAAAAATATTAATCACAAAAAATAAATCACATGATATAAAATAACCTCCCTAATTAAAGTAGATTAAAAGTCAGGACGTGAAACTAATTTGGTTGGATCAGTTCTATTACAATTTGTAGATGTTTGGATTTTTCAAAATTTAAAACAATTATTATTGTTATATTGTTGTGAATTCATAAGTCAAAGGTTAAGTTTTCATTAAGTAGGTAGCTTGGTTAAATTTTATTATATTCGAACAAGCTCGATAGTAAAGACGGGCGTATCGGTGATATCTCCAACGGGTGCCGCGAAACCACTGATAAGGCTAACGGTCCACAATATGGACTGAGCTTGATTTAAAATCTTAAATGATGACTATGCCTTAATTTTTAAAAATGATTAAAAGTTATAAGCAGATACAAGTACAAAAAACAGTATCTATCATCTTCGTTATTCGAAATAATCATTACCAATTTAATTAAAAAAATCATCAAAGCAATGGCAAGTCATATAAGAAAATTATATATCTATTATTTTGAAATCGCAGTAAAATATGTCTTATCGGAATTTGTTTTAACTCGTCTGAATTATAAGAATAATAATAATAAAAAAAAGCAGTCATGAGGACTGCCGGCAGAAGTGAAAACTTACAACTATAAACAATCAGTTGTTATTTTTTTATTTGGATATTCAAATTGTTTGATCTTAAATTAAAATTTGTAAATTAAAACTGTTACTGTTTACATTTATCTGGTTTTGACAACTGTCGGCACTCTGAGTGTTAGCGTTAATACGTCACGTGACTATGTCGATTACGACTTACATGAATTTACTCCCCATCCAAACCTGCCTATAGAAGTTTTCACTTCAATATACAAGATAGTCAGCTACTATAAGCACTTTTATTTCTATATTGCTCATTTATACCCGAATCATTATAAAACAAAAGAATATATTTTATAGCGTATCGTAACAAATGGACGATCATCCTAATGACTACAACCTATGCAACAGTTTATAGCGATTCAATGTAAATCAAGGTCTGAATGTAATTTCAATTTTGCAGGTAAAAATACGACAGTTTACATTGGAGTAAACGTCAACAGAGTCTCCGGAGTCGACGAGAATAGAGAGGTATTAATAGATAGAATATACTGATCTAGTCTTTATGGCTTTATTGGAAATGAAAATTAGTTACACGTTAAATAAAACTGTTTGCAAATTTATTTAGATTTTTGGTTCTGGACCTTTTGAATGCTTTACAGCAATTATGGTCACAGAAGAGACTGATCGACCGTGACCATGATTACCTACTGTAAAGCATTATAAACGTCGAGAACTAAAAACCAAACTGAATCCACAGAAAAAATCTGAAAAGATAGTTTTATTTAAAACTAGCGACTCACCCTCGCTCCGCTCGGGTTCGTCCCTACTTACGTTTTGATGTTAGATTTCTCAGAGATGAGATATTTTTCCGCAGTAAAAAGTATCCTATATGTTGACCCGGATAACCAGCTATCATTGTACTACATTTCATCAAAATCCCTCCAGTGGTTTTTCCATGATGCGGTAACAGACAGACAGACAAAAATTCTTAAAACTATAGATTCGGTCTCTACATCGATAATAATGTCCATTTCTATAAGATTTTCAAAAAAATATTTAATGTACAGATTCGGCTTAGTTACAATTTTATTATATGTATAGATGTCGAATATTCACTTAAATCGAAGAAAGTATTTACACGGTCAAAAATCATGAAGAATGGCTATATCCCTTAGTTTAATGGAAAAAAATCATGGATGAAAAAAAAACGGCACGCTTTGAAGCCATTACCAAGAGAATTGAATTGAAATGAAAATTAAATCACTTAGATGTTTTTGATTTCAAATAGTTACTTTACTTTTTAAAAAATACTCACTATTGAATTTAAAACAAAAATACTAAATAAAATAAATTTACTGTAGGAGATCACTTTGGACGCGTTCCTGCAAGTTTCGTGGGAAGATATGCGCTTGAAAATACCTCCTCACATGCCTTACATTGACTTACCCTGGGAGTTCCGGCAACTGATCTGGACGCCAGACCTCTACATATGGCAGTTACAAACAATGAGGATTATGTCAGTACTTCAAGAAATGGCTTCGTTGCGACTATATGCAAACCGGACAGTCTCTGTCAGTATAGGGTTAGTATATTTTATGTTATATGTTTTATGATGACTTTATAAATCTAGCTCAACGGCCTTACTTTCATTAAGTCTTAGCCTCTTTATATTTTTAATATGGTTTCACTTATTATTGTAGTACTTACTCTTTATTATGCTGATGTTTAAAAAATATTATCTTAATCATTAATTCCATCCATATATCACATGAGATTTTTGATAAGGAAATTTTAGCAGAAATCGAACTGAATGTTTTCAAATCTTTATTTACGGTTTGAAGGTATAGTATGGTCATTCAGTTAAACCTGTAGATCTATTATGTTAGACCTTTTATGAAATACAGCTGAATCCGCGATTGTATTCACATAATTGTATAAAGTACCTATGTATGTTCGCGGATTCAGCTCTCGAGTTACAATAAAGTTCTTGCGGAATAGCAAAGAAGGATATTCGCAATATATAGTAGTATTAAATAAAATGTTTCTTATTGTCAAATACTTATGAGAATGTTTTCATATTCCAGTGCCACAATAACCATTAAATGCGAAATGGACTTCGTGCTATATCCATTGGATGTACAAAAATGTGCTATAGATTTTAGCAGTTGTAAGTATCATTAATTTAAAATCCGCAATTCATTATTATAGGGTGGGTGGACCATGGAAGGCCACTCTAACAAATAAACAGTTATAATTCTTTTATTTATTGGATAAATGAAACAAACAAATTATTAAGTAATACTTTGTTCTATAATGTAACTTATGAAACATTTTATTTTATTGTAGAGTTAATTCTTATTTGTTAAATTTAAGTTTTATTGAACTCTTCCAAAATGGCCTTGCAAGGAACAGGGCTCCATACAAGGCCGATATAATAAATCAGTCGTTTAACACTAAACTTTTTAAAACTAATGGTGAAACAATCAAAATATCTGGTTATTCTAAATCTTCATAAAAAGGTCTTTCATTAAAATGAAACATTAAATATATATCGTAATATATGCACTTAAAAAATAGTCAACAAACATTACTTGAACACTATCATAAAACTAAGAATGTATTCGTGAAAATGTTTTAAAAATAATTTTAATAACTATTATATCGATATCAAATAACTTGCCAATAATCTTTATAATGAAGTAAAAAAAAAATCTAAACCGACTACAATGGCCTTCTTATGGGTCTGCTCCTTGTAAGGCCAAATGGAGTTTTAAAATAAAATTATTTAAAGCATGATTATAAGCAATAATATTATGAACTTATACTTTGTTTTTTTCTTTCCCGATACGTATTTACAACAAAAAACTACGTATCAATATTTTCGTGATTCCTAAATGTTCCTAACAAGGTCCTTGTGCCCTAGCAAGGCCAACTTGTCAATTTTTTGATGATCTTTTTTCGGCCTTACAAGGATCCATTGGCTTTCCTAGGAACACTACCGATATTTTAACTAAAATTAAAATAAAATCATATAGCTTTTCTTTAATACAACAGCAAATCCTTATATATGAATTCAGATAAAAAAAAAATAAAGAAAATAATAGTTTATTTACTTGAAATCTACCGTTTTGCTATGAGCGCATATTAGAATTTTAACGTCGTCGAAAGAAGTCAACAAAGCGAGGGACCGTATTGACAAACCAGCAGCGCTAGCGACTCGCCGCCGCGTTCGATGGATGCTAGTCTGGGTAGAAGGAATTTGTCATCGGATGGCAATAACTACGACTTTTTAATAATTGGCCTTACAAGGAGCATGGCCTTCCATGGTCCACCCACCTTACATAATTTTATCAAAAATTTTATCTATGATATAGCGTAATATCAGAATACTAGTAATTTATTAGTAAAATAATTTCTTGAAAGCTTTTCAATCAACTTAATCAAAATAATTAAACGCCAATAATTTGGCACGTTCATTATTTTGAATATAAAAAGCTATTGAATAATAATGTGTTTTAAATGTTACCTATAAATAAAAACTATTAGGTAAAAGTCTAAAAATGCAGCAAAGAACGGAATGATTTTGACATAAGCAATTCTCAGCTTAGAGTCTAAAAACGTAAAACAACATTGATACGTTATTAAAGAACTTTACATGCATATTTACATACAAGTACCAACGGTAATAACTCTATATACTGGGATAGAAAGCCTAGATGAACGGTTCGGCAAATAAACTAAATAACCAAAAAAAAGACGCTTCGTTGTTGCATAGAAGAAAGAAAATCTAGCATACCCACAAACCGATAAGAATATACAGTTTTGTATTTACAATACATATGTATATGTATGTATGTATGTGTATATGTATATATGTATGTATAAGTAGAATCTTTACGTTAAGTATTATATATGTATAGTATTATATACTTTTATCAGTAATATATTATGTATATGTGATCATTACTTTTATTTTTAGTATGCACATAGGTATCTAGTATTTTTTTTTGCACTATATTGCCCGCTGACATCTTCTTCCACATCCAGAGGTTGACTGGAAGAGATCTCTTTTAGAGATAAGTCCACCTTTGTAAACTATGTTTATTGATGTTTTTTTTCTGTATCACATCTATAGTGCAATAAAGAATATAATAATATCAGTAAGAACTTCATTGAAACTGCGGTTTTATAGACAAATATACAACAGAAGATGTGCGGTTCGAGTGGCGGGAAGTGGCGCCGTGGTTCGGGCTGGCTGGAGGGCAACGCCGGGAGTTCCGCCTACCCAAATACGTGGTCACATTTGTTACCGACAAAAGTAATCATATTCGAAATTTTGGTGAAGGTAAATGTATACTTATTGCTTTGCGCTTCAGTTTGCGCACTTGTACTAATATGTACTCTAATAACGCTACGCGGTGTTGTACGCTTGCATGACGCTCATTGTGCGTGTTGCGGATGAAAAAAATTATCAAATTTTCTTAAATTATTACCATTTTAATACATTTGTTCTATTTCATTGAAACGTTTAATTAATGAATATTACAGTGTCTATAAATCCGTGACCTGTGCAAATTTTATTGTGATCGTATATTGTGAAGTGTAATTTGCATGTGTTTTGTTAACAACGTTCAGCTATATTACACATTCTCTGATAGATCATAGATAATCATTGAAAGGAGATGGGACATGGCTAGCACAAAAATCGCCTTATACTAAGGAAATTAGATATTATTTATACCTACCTAATGACAAAAAAGTTGAGTTTATAATATTATTATACTTACGTAATGTTAAAAATATGGAGTATGGTGCCACAATATTTAAGCCGCTCCTGTATCGCGTGCAAGCAATCCCATTTCAAAGATTCTCTTATTAACACAATTTCAGAAACCACCAACAAAAATTTACTTCTGAATCATAAATATTATTTTTAAACTATTATTTATGTTGATTAAAACCTCCTTCCGAACTATAAATTGCATGCTTAACATATTTTAATTTTTCCACACATTCTTATTTTATTTTTTAAAATTGGACAGGTAATTTAAAATTTACATTCTAGCACTCTCTGTTTAAGACAAAGAAATATATCTAGAAATGCATGGCATAATATTAAAAATGCTTTCTCACTTTTCAGGTGAGCATTCTGCAGCGAGATTGCAAATCAAACTGTCCCGCGAACTGCGAAGTTACCTTCTAGAAAGCTACTTGCCGTCAGCCTTGTTTGTCATCATATCGTGGGGCAGCTTCTGCGTTATACCAGAGATCGTGCCGGGTCGCATGGTACTGCTAGTTACTACGCTGCTCTCGCTTGTCACCATGTTTGATACCGTCAGGTGAATATATGTATACAAATTATACAGTAATAAGTGTGTAGTACACGTATGTCAAATTAAATAATAGTACGTATAAGTTATTCGAATATATTCATAAATTGGAAATAGATGAATATTTACCTCATTTTCTCTATGGCTTTTGATGGTCTATTCTAAGGTTGATTTCTAGCGTTTGTTAAGGAAAATCTGTAATTACCAATGAAAAAAATTAAATCGTTAGCTAGGAATCTTCTTTTTCTTCATTAAAACATGCGTTATAATGACATTAAAATACTAAACATAGTATGCCTCGCTAATTCATACTGTAAATTATACACTATCGTTCTCTGTCACGATAATACTATTATTTCTGAAGGTCATTTTAAGCTCCTAATGCGGAATGTGTAAGTTCATTAATCCCATTATGGACACCTCTTCGCTTGATATGTACTATTAAAACAAACAATGTAACAATTGTAACAATTTTAATGTTAGGTATACTGGTATTTTGTGAACGGTATCACCGTGATTCCCCATGAATAAAAAAAAAGGTATACTGGTATTGCTAGGGAAATCCCTCATGTGATCCCTACCATCCGTCATTGAACAGGGGACTGTAAGACTTACCTTAGCCAACACGACCAAACTAAAAACAGCTACATCACGAAATTTGCACAGATCAATCAAATCAGACGTTTTCTAAAACATCGTTAAATGAAACTTGTTAAAAGTTTGATAAGTGGTCAGTGTTAATACTTTGATAACAAAGACGGCTAGTCGCCAAGCTTGAATTTAAACAGAATATCTAAACGTCCAAGTTATTGCATTTCTTGCTAACCGTAACTCCTAGTGGTCAGAAATAATGCCAACCACATCGCTAACTTTTGACGTGATTTCATATTGTGGCTGAACGGCAACTGTAAACCCTGTTTAGAGTTAGCCACATCATATATGGTAACTTTTTTGTTATGCGTAATTTCAGTCGTTAAGCCTAAAATATATCTAAAATTAAAAATACTAAATATGCTGAATAACAAAGAATTTAGTTTTTGAGAAATCAAATTAATTAATAGGTTACTACCTCACTCACTCAGTCTGCTGGTATTTGAAGACAAATTTAATTATTGCATTTAAATGTAAATTTTAATTAACCACTACTTTTATCAAAAGATTGCTGATGATTTTGCTTAATAGATATTTTGGGTAACATATAATTAGACATAGCTGTAATAAAAGAAATTAGATTCATTTAAAATCTTTTATACTTTATAGACTTTCTCGATCAACTTTCAGCACGAACTCGCCTGATGCACTGGAACTAAAGTGCATCGAAGTATGGCTAATCTCGTGTACAATATTCGTGTTCCTCGCACTCCTCGAATACTTCGTGGTGCTGTTCGGCATCAGGTACGACAAGAGTTGGTGCAGACGGCGGCAGGATCTGCGACGAGCCGCCTCCGCCGCGCAGCTAGCGCCGCCATTACATATCAACCACTCTCAGGTAAATATCCTTTATTGGAATATTGGTTTATGTATCGGCCACATATTCATAAGTGTATACATAGCATTATAATCTTGTAAACATATTTACATTTTTTATACATCGACAGACCGTCGACTTACATATTACATGCAATTTTTTCTGACTTACAATTAGGAGTGTAAACGCTGCATTAAAATATTATCTTCATATGAACGACTCTATATATATATATATATATATATATATATATATATATATATATATAAACTTTTATTAAAACATTACTTTACATGGTCGACATTGCAATTACTGTTGTATTATATTATACTTATGAAATATGAACTGCTTAACTGGAAAACAGTATGGTTTATTGTTTTTTTTTTTTAATATTGCCCTATTAATCCTTTACTATACATTACTATACAAAGCAAAGACGCACTGCTATAAATCCTACATTTTTTTTATTATCAATAAATAAATAAATTATTGCATGTTGTAAATATTACTTATTCGTTTATTTGGCTTATTGTTAGTAATATATTAAAAAGATATCGTAGTTTCATAAAACATAAATATACCGCTTTATGGCGTTAAAAACTAGTGTATAACAAACAGCCTAATGTTATTGTGCAATTGAAATATGAGATTAGTGTGTAAAGCAACTTAATGTATAAAACCTTCTTTTTAAATAGAGTTTGTGATTTTTATTTATTGGCCCTCTGTGCCAATTTGAACGTAGGATCATTACAATATACATATTAAATATATAATAATATTATCGCCAATTTTAATTTTACATACTGCGCTTATATCAATTGCAGAGATTAAGCACGCCAGTTAGCGGAACGCCACAAGGTGGTGTTTTCTCTCCGCAACTGAGCGTTGAAGATGAAGGGCTTAAACAACAGTTCTCTCATCAAACAATACAGAGGGTAAATATCTCAGTAAAATCATTTCCAAGCACAGCTGTCTAAGATAAGACGCAATTGCTTGTAGATTTAAACAATAGATGAATTGATTCAATAGTAAAAAAATAGTTTACGAAATATTTAACACTTGTCCAAAGATGTTAAATTTATTTAAAATTGTATTATATTGAACATATTTATTGACAGATTATTATAAATAACCATATAATAAACATAAATGAAAAGAAAGCAAAGATGAATATTGATTTTAAAATTTAGGCAAATTTTTAGTTAACATCTTCGGAAAGAAGGCTTCGAAGAGACAATAAAGTTGGATGTGAGACGAGAACAGTTAGTAAGGTAAAACAGTTGAATGAACACGGCAATGCGTGGAACACCTGATTACAGTAAATATAGGCTAATAACACAAGTAAAAAAAATGTATTTAAAAGAATTTGTATTTAAGTATAATATGTAGATTGTTAAGATTTGTAGAGCAAATGCTAGGCAATAGAAAAAATATCCCTAGATGATATTATAACAGCTTTCGTAATATAGGTGTAATAATTTACTATAAAACCACGCGAGAGACTATTTGTGTTGGCATACCTTACACCAATGCTTTCATCGCATTGCACACTGGTATGTAAGTCCGTAGAAAAAAAGTATCGGTAGAGTAGAGCGGCTAATATATAATGTAAAACTTAAATTCATGTTTAAATAATTAATTTAATTATGTGCTTTCTATTTAGGACTCGCCAATATTGGAGACGATGCCAGCCGGTGATCCGTCTGGAAGTTTCTACGTAAGATTCGCAGCAATGGTCGAAAGAGGCGTCATGTTTTGTGGCGCCCAGGATGGGGCACTTGATAAATTTGCCCTTATATTGTTCCCCCTTTGTTTTCTTCTTTTTATCATTATTTACTGGACCACATATCTCAGTGAAGCACATCGAGCGATGCATGAGTGATACTGTTTCAAATGTGCCTATTTCTTTACCAAGACATTTAATTGTACATATAAGATAAGTTGCTAGATTAAGGTTTAAAATCTGTTGATAGCTAGTTAAGTTTTAATGTGGTATAATATTTTAAATATCACATTGTTTGATAGATTTTCAAAGTTTATAGAAATGTTACTTCTATTTTCTTTATCAGTCTGTTGATTATTATATAATATATATTTTATTGTACAGCATGTAAGGACAAAGATGATTATTTTTATCTTAAATAAAATATACATACATATACATACATCAGTTTTCACATATTAAAATTATATATGTAACCTCACTTATCACAAAATATTTCTGGTAAAATTCACAAGAAAGAAAATGGCGCTGATCACTTATAAGTCAACATCAACACTTATGTAAGAAATCAGGGTCATTTTTAATAACTGTATGTCTTTTGAATCTGCTTGTCGATGTGTTACCATATAATATGTAGGTACATTAACTGGTAAATAAAGACAAGATTCAAATCATATTTCCATTACTACATTACTTTTACGAATGTCTACATATTATGTTTTTTAGAATTGTATAAACTTGTAATATTTCATCCGTCCTCTATCCAAAAAAATGCTAAAGATAGAACAATATAGTCCACAGTCCATCATGTATTTTTATTCATTTGGTTATTAAATAATATTTATTGTCTTATCTAGTTACTATTCGATTATGATTTTATGTTTAACCATTAAATCTTAATATATTTTGTACGTTGTATAAAAATTATTAATGCACTAGCGTTATTTGACTATTTATAAAAATTAAAGGAGGTCTTCTATTGGTTAAGTATAGCGAAAATCTCTTTGCCGCTCGTTAATTCATACCGACTTTATAAGTACTTTGAAAAGTTTTATATAAATGTGGCATCCATATTTTTGTAATAATAAAAATGGCCTTAAATATCAATAAATATAAAGCAACATCGGGACCATTAGAGCTCAATAGGTTGACAAAAGTTCTTTATCACGCCTTATTACTGTGCCTTTTGCTACGTATCATTAGATAAATAAAAGGTTTTTTGTGATTAGGCTAACAATTTTCTTAAATTAGTAGTGTGAAATACACGCACGTCAACTAAGACATTCTTTATTTCATTTGTAAGCGATGTTGTATCTATCTACATATTATATTAAAAAATGGACAAATAAAATTAATAACTAACTAAGTAACTGTTAATGTAAATTGTTATCTATATATTTAGGGTTCTATTACTATCTACACACAATGTAGAGTCCATTTTATATTAGGAAGTCAGCCCAAAAATAGCCTATTCCATACCTTTGAAATTAGTATTGAAAATATTGTGTAATTTTCACTTGACCTATCACGAACAATCTTAACTATAGTAAGTATTGACTAAATGGTTAAATGCAAGTTAAGTAAAATTAAATGCAAGTAAATATAAATAAATTAACAAAAATTGTCCGTAATATGGTTAGGTTTTTTTTCGCTGACAACCCTAATTATTTAAAAATGGTATTATAATTAATTAATTTTCGTGCTGTTCCCCGTACCAATTATAGAAAAAACATTTTAAATAAAACTATCTTACCGGATTTCATTCTCAAGTCTCTCCAGTGACCATGTTTACTGTAAAGCATACAAAACGTCAGGAACTAAAATACAAAATAAAATCGCGTCAGTATCCAAAGAGATAGTTTTTTTTAATGTCAAATATTCGTGTAAATCTAAATTTTAAAAGAAAAACATGTACATACTTAAATAATTCACTATAAAACTAAAATATTTTATTAGTACTTTTAAACTAAATATAAGAAACGAATATAATTAATATTCATTATCTAGTCATTCGTATAGCAATAGAGTTAAGTTGTTTAAATAAATTGCTTTTATTGCTCATCGTTAACTCTCGAGGCATGTAAGCACAAATATTTTCTATGCACAAAATTCCAAATTCATCGATGTCGTTCCATAACTATTGTTTTTATTTATAGACCGGGATTTAAATCCTATTCATAAAATATCTTATGATCTTTTTGCAGATGGTACGATGTACGTTCATCGTACGCAAAATTTAAGATCTTTTCAAAATCTTTCAATCTTCATAACGAAATAGGAAAATGTAATAAAATTTACTAATATTCAAATACAAATTTAAGGGCCGGATAACCTGTTTTTTTTAGTCTCCATGTTGATTTACTACGTATTTTTATTGAAATTTCAATGCATATCATTTTTTTTTTCTAGAATTTGTATCAAAATACGATTTTTCCTAGTGTACCTATGGTACGATCCCCTAAAAAATAAAGTTGGTAACCCTACTCCGGCCGGCCGGTCAGCTTATGCTATAAATAATACTTTTTTCTGGTTAATTCTAAAAGGATTCTGAGTAATAAGAACATTAATAAGAAAACATATTTTACTACAATTTGTATTATTATTTTATAACAAATTGATTCATAAAAAACTTAATTAAACCACTAAAAGTTAAATGTACAAACTTGTACTGTTACTTATTACAATGTGTGTGTATTGAATGTGCTAGTGGAAACAGATATATATTTTTATTCATTGCAGCCAATGCTTTTTTTATAAACAACTTAAATTAGTACAAATAAATTGACGTAAATGCGGCCTAACTTAAAAAGAGCTATCATTCACGGTTCTCTTGCTATGTTAACCAATCTATAAAAAATCACTATGTATCATCAGCTTAAAAAACGCATTTTAAAAAAAAGCAGTCATGAGGGCTGCCGACAGAAGTGAAAATTTAAAACTTTAAACAAACAGTTGTTATTTTCGGATATTCAAATTAATTATTTGATCTTAAATTAAAATTTGTAAATTAAAACTGTTTACATTTATCGGATTTTGAAATCTATCGGCACTCTGAATGTTAGCGTTAACACGTCACGTGACCATGTCGATGACGACTTATAATTTACTCCCCATCCAAACCTGCCTATAGAAATTTTCACTTCAATAAATATCGTGTATAATGTATGGAAATTTTAATAAAACATTATTGTTTACATAATGTCAACAATGATTCAATTATTTAAATTGTGATGTGCCTTTTAAAATTTCACCTTTTTCATCAAATGGACTAACTAATGTGCTTAACTTTCATTATTTTTCAAAATCACTAGCCTGTTACGGGACAGTATTGAAAAAATATTTTTCAAATTAGACAATACTTATGTGTAAATAGTTGAAATAAAAGACATTATTTTAAATAATTAAATATATTTTTTATTTATTCCTACCCTTGCAATTAAAATGCAACATATACATATCTACAGTTATTTAAATGTTATCTATGCTAAACTACATCAATTAATCATATCCATAGTAAGATGCTTCTCTGTAGACTCTATACATGTCCTCAGAACCTCGTCTTATCCTTCTGCCAATAGGCTCTAAATCATTATAACATTTTGGAAATACTTTTTCTATAATATCGACAGCTTCTGCCTTTCCTATCTGACGAACAGCTAGTACTGAATATAGTGCTTTGGTTTTAACACAATCCTGAAATTAGTATTATTAAATAGTAAAAAACAATTCAACTTAAAACCATCATATTATAAAATCAATATTATATTATATTATAAATATAAGTACCTCATGAGCCTTCTTTATTTTTGTAAAAGAGGCATCTCCTTGGGACCAGGCACTTACAAATGAGCAATGTGTAAGATTAGCAGCTCTGATTTCTGTACAAGCTAAATGCTCCATATTTCTAAAGTCTAATTGATTGCGACAATAATCAAACATGTGGATCATCTCATGAGTCAACACACCTTGCACCATACCTTTTCTAGTTGAAACATTTTGGCATACAACAATCTGTATACAAAAAAAGAAATATTTAATTTATTCAGTATATAATATTTAGCACAACTAACAAACTTATTATTTTAATCACAATGGTCTACCTGATTTAACTGTGGATCATATCCTCCACTTACTGAATAGTCACACACTTCACAAGAAATATGTCTTCTTATATCAATTGGGCTGTAAATAGAAAAAGGTTGTTTACCATTTTATCAAACACAATATTTCAATAACAAAATACATTCAAACTAACCAACCAGAGCTTCTCAGTGCTGCCAACATTACCTTTACCAGTGGGCCTAAAAAAAAATTAAAATAATAAGCGTAGGTAAACAATAAACCTGCGATAGTTACGAAACCTTACTACTTTAAATTAAGATTATTGAGTGAACAGTTAGTATCTTAGTTTGTGGCTTATTTACAATTGCTTACTTTCTTTGAAACACTTGTAGACATTCTTTTCACATTTCATTTTTTCAATGCCTTCTTTTCCCTCTTTACCTAATAGTATATTAGAGACTTTTGGCTTAAATGTTCCCCGTCTTTCGGGATATAAATCGTAGCCCCAAGATTCTTCTTTTTTATTACTCTGATTGTTCTTCCCATTTCCTGGATTATCCGGTGTAGTTTCATTGCTTTCAGACATTTAAATTTTATATCAATCAAATCGGTTTTATATAAATTACGTATTGGCGAACTTTGTAAAACTACTTTAAAAACAACCTCAAAATTAACAAATTAGTCTGACAGTCAGTTGACACCTGACACTGACAAATAGTGGTGTGACTGATATATTAGTATTCGCTAAGAGATTAGTAATATTGAAGGATCTGTGTATTAGTAATCTGACAAATTCTGATATGCTAATATTTCATATTCACATAATCTTTGTGATAACCATTCAAAATAAGTCGAATAATATCGTTCGGATTCATTGTCAGTTAGGATTCTCGGATTCGTCAAGGGAATGTCAAGCAAAAAATGACCTTATTACTTGCCAATACGATCATAGTGTACCTACACATTCATTTGTTACCATAGATGAAAAATAAAATATATTACGAATATTACATGATATTCCTATATTAGTTCCAATTTTAAATACTTAGTAACAAACCTAATAAAAGTAATATTGAACAGGAATACGATAGTGAGTGACATACCTGAGATAAATATCACTAATATTAAAATATTAATTACAATATTATAATATTGCCCAACGAATATATTAGTATTACCTAATCCTGAGAAATATCGGTATTAACCCATCTCTACTGACAAAATGTTTTTATGTGACATGTTTGACAATAAATGGCAACTAAAGTCTGATTTTTAATTCGACGGAATTCTGACATTTCAGAAGTGTTGTCAACTTTGAAACATTGTCACTAAAAACGGAAAGCATTTTAGCAAAATAAAAAAATAAACGTATCTTGAATTTAAGGTTTCAATTAGAAAAACTAAGACTAAAAAAATGATTGATAATTCTAAAATGGTAATTATTTTTTTTAATATCATATTATTGAAGTTACAATAATTATTATGGAAATTATTTTTCTATTACAGGGATCCCTGTCCAATAATCCATAGGTTGCAAGCCTTTTTTAGGAAAACCCCTTTGTTTGTAAAATCTTTGCTTCTTGTAAGAACATATTATTAAAGAAGGGGATAAAATGTGCCCTTTTAATGTTTTGATGGATAGTGTTAGTGATTCTTTTATAATCTACATTCGGATTATATGACGATATTGACGACAATGATGATATACTCGTAAGAGATAATGATTTACAAATATTTTCATTTAAGAAATATCTTGTTTTACTCTGTTATTTTTTTTTTCATTTAACCATTAAACATTTATAGTTAGTGTGCATTGAATGCACAAAACAAAGACTATTTACAACGTCATACATATTATAGTTTAGTTGATCTAATTCTGTTTCATATATTTTGTTATTTTAAATTAAAAAATTCAAAGCATAAAAGGTTTATGATATCTGAATTATCAAAGAATGACAGCTGTCATATTTCCGTGGAATTAAAAATCAGACTATATATACCTATAGTCTATAAGTCTGAAAACCATAGGCTACGTCCGCATAGACAGGCGGTTTACTTAGCGCCAAGAGCTTAGTGGCTTCAGGCTTGTGCTCTGGCTACTTGCTAGGATACACAATGGCCGCACTGCAGGTGGTTTACTTGGTGGATCGTTAAGTGACCTGGCTATTTGCTTGTCGGCACGTTGACGAGATGTGACTTTCAAAAATAGCTCTAAAACTGCTACTTATAGAAAATTCACATTTAAAATATACCATTTCACGGCCTTAGTCATCAATCATCATGTTGGGTTCATGACATAAATAAGTCATGGTCACGTCTTTTTTTACTTCGACTGCTATCTCTTCCCATATTTTTTTAAGATAATTGCATTTTTATGGAGTTCACTAGCTGGATTCCACAGAGATTCTCTTTTAAAAACTGATGCAATTAATATTTCATCCATTTTTTATTTTAAAATGCCTCGCGCCTCGTGACAAAAAACCAACAAGTTCGTTTACTTATACCCTGTTTTTTAATCTCAGAGACAAAATTGACATTTCGTGGGTTGTCAGTTTTTTGCAATTCTTAAATAGTGATGTACCACTATCGAAAATTAATGTTAATAAAATCAAGTATCGTTTATTTTATAATAAGTTATCATCAAATAATGTATAGCTAATTATTTAAAACGTAAGAATACAAAATTGATAATGTAAATTTAAATTCAATAATGTTAATTTTTATGATACTTAATGATTTAAAATTAATAAATATAATATTTAAATGAATAAATATGATATTTTATTAAATACATATGATATTTAATGATTTAAAATTAATAATATTAATTTTAATTATACGCTTTTGAATATAAAACTTTGAAACGAATCGTCTAATAAAGATAAAAAGTTACGATTCAACAAACCGGTATCGTAAGTACAACACTGCACCAAAAAAGCTGGCCACATTATTTGTAAATTTGACATTTGCATGTGTCAATTTAGTCTCTGAGATTAAAAAACAGAGTTTAGATACACACTAAGCGACTAGCTAGGCGCCAAGCGCGTAGTGCGGCCGGTCGCAAACATTTTAAAACGTTCGTTTTACTAAGCTACTAGCTGGGTGACTCGCTAGGCTCTAAGCGCTAAGCAAGCCGCCTGTCTATGCGGACGTAGCCATAGAGTTATAAGAATAGAGTGCGCGACGTGCAGTTCGGTTAGAGTGAAATAGAACGGTGGCTTAGAATGTGTTTTCTTTCTAATCCGCTTACGCTGCCACTTGTAAGAAAGCATAGCAGTTGCGCACTCTATTCTTAATTCTTATAGCTCTATGCTGAAAACAGTATAATACCCTTTTTAAGCCGATCGTGTGTATTGTGTAACAAGATGGAATGGGAAAGAATTTTGTTTTTTGTCCCACCAGATGTCGCGAATACTATAATCCTCAGTATATTTTAAAGCTTCATAACATTTTTCATTTTATTTAAAATTAAATAAAAATGACAAATTGTGCAGTGCCAAGATGCAAAGAAAATGGATATCATTTGTTGTCAAAAGACAAAAACCGAAGAAATTGTGGTTGCAATAAGACGACTAAAATCGGCAAAATCACAATCTTTATATTTAAGGCTATGTAGTATGAGGACATCATATTAAAGAAAGTGATTTTGAAGCTCTTAAATCGTCTACAGGTGAATATTTTTTTTTGTTTTTTGTACTTTTTTACATATTCATTACAAAGTTTTATAGAAACTTTCATCCCCAATTTTACCCCCTTTTGGGATTAAATTTCGAAAAATGCTAAAACACGTATTTATTTATTTGTATTGAAGAGCATTAATAACAAGTTTCAAGTAATTCCGATCAAAAATAATTCTTTGCCTATATAAACTTAATTATCCCATTTTATCCCTTTAGGGGATTAATTTCGAAAAAAATCAAATAAATATATTACTTACCTTAAAGCTAAACACGAATTTCTATGTATTTCACAAATTAAGAATGACAGGGTTTCATACAAGCTTTAATACCCTATTTTACCCACTTAGGGGATGAATTTCGAAAAATCCTTTGTTATCGGTTGCCTACATCATATAATTTAACGTTTCTACGAACAGTGGTTTATGTTGTGTGTTGATCCATCAGTCAGCCAAGAGTCAGAATCACAACAGGATACACCTCTCCTTTTCAATTCTTCCATCAGCTGGTCTAACTTCCAGGTACAATATAGTGAACTGGTAAGATGCGAACACAATAGAAATAAAAACCAGGTACAAAAGAGATAGTATCTATCATAAGAAATTGCTTAACCTCAGACTGAATGAAAATAGATCATATATGTAGCGCCCTTTTTTTAAGAAATCCTCCCCAATGAACCACTAATTTTGTGGTATGTCTTGTATCGTCTTTTAGGTAATTTATTTTATAAACCTTATAGAATAATAATAATATATAATTTTTTAGTAGCTATACAAGTTTTATTTGTCATCCATAATAGTAGGTAAAAAGGTTATATCACAGACCAGGAACAAGACAAGGAAAAACAAAGTTACATACAGTAGGTATGTGACAGCGAATAGCGATGCGCGACTGCGAATGATTCGACAATTTGAATCATGTACAACTACTAATTTACACATTCGACTTGAATTTTAGTCATATACTAATGTTAATAATAAAATACTATTAGTAATTACTAACGGCGTTTCAATTAAATTGGTCGCGACTGCGACTCATTCGCCAGTCTAAAATAAAATACGAATGAATGGATCATTTGCCGCCACTCCAGCGCCGAATAATCAGTTAGACTTAAGAGCGGTCGCCGTTCTGTCAGTGCCTCAGTCGAATTACCTAATTAAACTTCTTTACTATAATTATACTTGTACCTGTTACTTAGTAGTTAGTAAAAGTTTACTTGCTTCCCTTTAGCTGTGAAGTGTGATTCGGTCGAGCGTAGTGCGTAAAATATACATACAAGTTTTCAGTAGAAGGAAACGTATTACTCAATACTCATACAACTAATACGTACTTAGCGACAAAGTCGAGCAGGTATCAATTTAGTTACTTATAAAGATGGTACCGATATTTCTCAGGATTAGGGTAATATTAATATATTTGTCTAGCAATATTATAATATTGTAACTAATATTTCATTATAGTGATATTTATCTCGTGTGTAATATTACTTGTAGTAGTTTTGTAACTGATATTTGTCAGGTTAATAATTCACAGATCCTTCAATATTACTAATATCTTAGCGCACACTAATAATTCAGTCACACCACTAGTTACTAAATGTAACCTCGTAATTCATTCGAATGAGTCGAATGATTTATAAAATCGAATATTTCGATACTTCATAGTCGTGCTGCGTGCATCACTAGTATGTGACATGAGTATAAACTCTAAATTTGTAAATCATATGAAACTATATAAATAACAAGAAAATTGAATTTAAATGGAACGCACAAAAACATTGAATATATTAAATCAAATACCTATTAAAAATTATACGAAAATAAAACAAAATAAAAACATTTAAAATTGGTTTGAAGTAACCTAATTATATCGCAATAATTTATAATAAAAGCTACAATTATTTGGAGTTAAATATAAACTTTGTAATTGCATTGTCGATAAGACTATCAAATAATGTGCGACACAAGTAATGAGTTAATTAAGAAACTAGTTTTAAACTTTTTTAAATGCTTACATATTGATTTAAAAGTAAGTTGAAATAATTATACATTATTCTCTCAATTTATATTGGTAAGTGTTTTAGTACAATACTTCTAAATTATTTTCAGCCTGAAGAGATCAAATTAATGACTTGGGCCAACCAAGAAACTTTTTTAAATCAAACTATTCATTCATCATTATTTAAAAAGTATCCTATTAATCAAAATTTTTGTAGATTATTTTTTAAAAGAATAATACAAACTTTAGATCAGGAAGACCAAGAAATTCATGATGATATGTACACATTCATATGTTCTACAATGAAAAATTGTGATGAGAATGGTTTTAATTATCATCATTATGTTATTAACAACAACATATCTAATGTTATAACAATAAAGGAAACAAGAAATATGGTAATTAATGGGACCACTGGGTTGAAAACTTGGGAGGTAAGTTTTTTTTATCACTTTTTACTATTATCAAATATATTTGCAATTTTATACTGTATGCATATTTATTACAGGCTGCTCTAATGTTATCAGATTGGTCTTTGTGCAACAAACAATTATTTTCTAATAAGAAAATCTTAGAACTTGGCTCTGGAGTGGGCTTTACTGGCATAACCATAGCCAAACACTGTCAAATAAAATCTATAATAATGAGTGATTGTCATGCTGAAGTTCTGAAAACAATTAATGATAATATCCAAATTAATTTCCCTAATGCTATTGCAGAAGAAAGATCTAATGCAACAATGTATAAAAGTGATACAAAAATGATAGGTAAATTATTAAAAATTAAAATATAGTGAATATGATATAAAATAGCTAAACCTTAATAAACTGTTTAATCACCAAATAATTTATTTAAAGTAAAATTAAATAACAATAACCAATAAAATTACATATTGTTCTAATCTCTTTAATCACAAATCAATTTAATTTTTGGAGAGTGCTAGTAAATAGTAATAACGACAATAAATATTAAGCAGTTTAAATATTTTTTTTACATCATGAGGAAACCTGCATATCTGAGAAAACCTAGTAAGTCTGCCAATCTGCACTTAGCTAGCATGGTGGACTATGGCTTGATTCCCCTCGTATTGAAGAGAGGCCCATGCCTAGCTGTGGGACTTTAAAAAGGGCTGAATACAAACAAATATTTTATAAAATATAACACAAATTCTCACCAGTCTGTTATACGTTTTTACAAAGCATTTTTATTGCTTCACATCACACATCTTAAATCTATCTATGCTAACTAAATATATATAATATATTTGTTATCAATATAAGTTTAAATAGTAATTATTTAATAAACATATAAGTTACATATAAAATAGCTTATAGGTATAATTTTCTAGGCACCCTGATGTTGGACTGGAACGAAATTAATGATTTATCTACATGTTTGATACCAGATGTTATAATTGGAGCTGATATAGTTTATGATCCATCAATATTACAGGCATTGCTAAATGTCTTTGAATTATTTTATAAGAGAAATGATAATATTAATATCTACATAGCTAGTGTTATTCGAAATAAGGACACATTTAACAAATTTGTGAAGATTTTAGGTAAGAGCAATATTCTTTGATAACTGTTTTTAATTATTGTTATTTTATTTACTAAGAAACTAAATTTTTCCAGATTCTTCAAATTTTAAACATAAACAGTTGTGTCTGATGAAAAATACTTTTATAGATTGGGATGTAAATATAGATAAATGCTTATTAAAAATTACTAAAGAATAATATTTTTAATGTTCTCATTACCTATAAATAAATAATATTTCTTATTCTTTGACAATGTTCCTCATACTACTATTATGAATTCAAGTTTTATCTGTGTGGGTTTGTTTAATAAAAGGATTAGACAGAAGGTATCTTTAGCTTCAGCGTGAAGAAGTAACAAACATAAACCCATTACTCATACATACTTTCGCATTTGTAATAGTCCGATACAAAAGATCATTATTAGGTATGTCCTTATTAAAATTCATTATTTTTTTATTCAGTATCTCCTAGGTTTTAAGTTTTAACTTTTAAGTAAGTACCCATGGGATTGGGCTATGTTTACACCAACATTTTAAGTTCACACTAGTGATGTGAACGATCACGATTAATCGTAATCGTCGATTACCATTGCGATTATATATGACATATTTTCAAAGTTCATTACATACTTTTTAAATGCCCATAATGTATTTTGATTATCAATTCCTCAGCAAATAATTTTTAATTTACTTTATGGTATGTTTAATATTATAATCTTTTATCGATTATTAATAATTTATGAATATTTATTAAAAAACAGAAGTAATCGAAATCGTAATCCTCGATTATTAAGGGCAATAAATGTATCGTAATCGCTAAGCGATAACCGTTATCATTAGTCCACACTTAAGTGGCATTTCTATAGTATAGTTTGTGCATCTGACACTTTATTAAATAATAAACCAGCGTTCTGGTGGTTTGTAACTTACCCAAAAAAAAAAACAAAGATTTTTATTTTTGCAAAATTGATATAAAAGGTAACGTGTAATTTCTTTTGATTATAAAGTTTGATCAACCAACTTTGATCAATGATTCAACCTGACTAACCCTTTTCAACGGTCTCCGCTTGAACTTAAATAAAAATATTAATTGACAAGTATGTTTTAAAAATTTATTTTAATCGCTTTTACTATCTTAAAGTTATATAGTGTACTTACAAATAATTACAAATAAAAAAATACAGATTACATGATATTCAAATTTCTTACATGTGTATTTTTATTTCCAATTATGAATAATTTATTTATGTATTTGTTATAAATAATATCTCAAAAATTGTTTTATATTTACTACATTTACACTCGCTAAAAATAAAATTGACACATGTGCAATACAAGTACCTATATCTGAATAATAATTAAACTAAATGAAAATTTATATAAAAATTCGAAAATTAGAAAAAAATTCTGGGGACCAGCTTTGACGAGCCACACATTATGAAGACAATATTATGTTAGGTCTGTCTGAAGTCATCGCTGAGACCAGACGAATAATAAAGAAGACTTGCCAGTCGCCACCAGAGAGAAGGTACAATCACCACTTAGAATCATCTATACATATTATAAAATTGTAAGCCGAATCTGTACATTAAATATTTCTTGGAAAATCTTATTGAAATAGATATTATTATCGATACAGAGGCCGAATCTACAGGTTTTAGAATTTTTGTCTGTCTGTTTGTCTGTCTGTCTGTCTATTACCGCATCACGGAAAAACCACTGGACAGATTTTGATGAAATTTGGTATGATGATAGCTGGATATCCGGGTCAACATATAGGATACTTTTTACTGCGGGAAAATATCTCATCTCTGAGCTAAACATTAAAACATTACTAGGGACGAACCCGAGCGGAGTGAGGGTGAGTTGCTAGTAGAGTTATAAGAATAGAGTGCGCGACGTAGCTAAAATAGCGTAGAGAGATAACACATTCCAAACCACCTTTCTTTCTCTCTCTAGTCGAGTCGCGATTAGTTATACCTCCGTCTAACCCGCACAACTAGTGTTGCCAACTCAGTGGATTTTCCACTAGATCTGGTGGTTTAGACTTCCCCTTTAGCGGCTAAATATTGGTTTTAGTGGCTAGTGGATTTTCTAGTGGCTTAGATTGCATCAGTTAGTGGTAAGGTACGATATTCAACCACAAATAATAAATTAAATCGTACGATTTATACGAATACTCTAATTAGGAAAGAACAGTGTATATTTTTTTGTTGTGTAGACAACACAAGGGAATAACTAATGACAGTTTGGTTAAAGTGAAATAGAACGGTGGCTTAGGATGCATTTTTTTTCTAATCCGCTTACGCTGCCACTTGTAAGAGAGCATAGCAGTCGCGCACTCTATTCTTATAACTCTATGCTTAGAATTCGGTCATACGTCAGTTATTATCTGCACTCTGCCTTACAGCTGACCAGAGACAAGGAACAGCAAGACAGCTGACCATAGATGAATAATAGAGACAGCTGTCGGAATTCTGAAGTTTGTTTTGAATTTAATTCACGTCTTGATTATATTAGATGTTCTTAATAATTTCTTAATAATATACTTACTAGCATGGAAGGTAAAGAGACTTGTATAAGGAAAAGGAAGATAAAAGATGTCGACAACAATAGTGAGGAGCCCATTGCTAAAAAGAAAGTGTCTCTAAAAGTTGTTAAAAGTTTAAATTCTAAATCAGTCCCCTCCAAAAAAGCTACCGTTAAGGATAATAAAGAATCCATAAAAAATAAAAAAATTAAACAAGAACACATTAAAAAAGTCGAAGATTTTTATAATTTAAATAATCCAGATACTGAATATAAAGATATTGCTCAAAATGATTTATATAGCAATAATTGGAATGAAGCTGAAATGCTGGCTTATTTTGAGAAAGTTACTCCAAGTCTTGCACAAAAATTTATTTCTCTTCTATCAGATGGCTGCACATTGCCATTTATTGCAAGATACCGTAAAGAAGCTGTAGAACATCTAATGCCAGATAGGTATGCAAATGTTTTTAATTTATCATTATCCAAAAATAATATCAATAATGATCCCAATCCAATAAAATATAATACATATTTTTAGGCTTCAAGAATTGTATGAAAGCTATCAAAATGTTGTACAGTTTAAAAAGAAAGTAAAGTCAGTGTTAGACACTTTAAAGAAATCTAATAAGCTTACTACAGATATAGAACAAAGTATATTAAAAACTAAAACTTTATCTGAGCTGGATTTAGTGGTAAGTTTGATAACTATATGTTCAAAATAATAGTATATAAAAATAAGTATGCATTTTAATTTTTAATCTATCTACAGTATGGCCCATTAAAGTCCCACTCCCTATCATTAGCGGAAAGAGCTAGGAAATTGGGCTTAGAATCACATGCAATTAGATGTTTAAATGGAGATTATGTTGACTTAAGGCTTTTATGTGATGACAATGAAGAGCTAGCAACAGTTGACAAAGTTGAGGCTCATATAACACATATTGTTGCTGACATTATATATAAAGATGCAAGAGTTCTACAGCAAATGAGGACATTGTAAGCTGTTATTTTTGTATCATATCTTATAGTAGAGTATGAGTTGAGTATTAATAAGTAGTACCATGATATAGTATATTTAAAATGTTATATTGTTTGTGATACTGCAATAATAAATAACCCGGGAATAATGCATTCTCTCTTAGTTGTGATCAATTTTACAGGAGAGCAGAAGAAGTATTTCATTGTCATTATTATTTCTTTGGCAAACTGAATTATAATAAAATAAAAACAGATAATGCTTCTACAGTTTGGTTAGTGCTGGCTATGCAGAATCTTGTTCATCAAACTAAAGCAGTTGTAAAGGAGAATCTTTATAACTACTTTAGTTACATAACAATCAAAGAAACAAAAAAATATATTATGGTCTTATGTGATGACAAAAGCATACTTAAAATACAGAGTTATTTACTAATAAATAATACTATATAATTTACATGATCTTAAAGATTGATTATTTTTATTTTTTGTTATTGATTTTTTAATTTAATATAATAAATATTTACCTTAGGAAAGAAGAAACAAGATTTACTATACAAAGCAGTAGAACTAAGAGTTCAACAAAGGAAAAGAAAGAAAATGATAACAAAAAGCCTGACACAAAGTCAGACCCGGAGACATACAAACTGTATTTTGAATGGAAATGCCCAGTACAGTTTGTTAAGTGCTACCAAACATTAGCAGTAAATAGAGGTGAAGATGAAAAGATACTATCTGTAAAAGTTATTGTTCCAGATTGGTTTTATAATAAACTTGAAAGGTAGTGAATCTCATTATTTTTAATATTATAAATGTGAAGGTTTGGATGGATGGATGGATGGATGTTTATTACTCAATTACACCAGGACGACTGAACGGATTTGGATGAAATTTGGCACTGAGATAGATAGATTATAGTCTGGAATAGCACATATGTTTTATCATGGAAAAATACATGGTTCCTGTGGGATAGATTTGTTTTTGTTTTTCACTAGAGATAAACCTGAGCAAAGCGGGTGTCAGTCGCTAGTTTATAATATATATGTATTTATGTTTGTATAATTAATAATGTATTATTTGATTATATATATTTATGTTTATGATTTATTTATCTGTGACATATTTATGTGTAATTTTCATTTTTAAATTTTCTTTTTTTTCTGTTATAGATTCTGTTTAACATTATGGAAAAGTAATCATTGGGTACGCAAAGGTCTGGGAGATGCATACAATAGACTTATCAAGCCATGGCTTTCTAGACAAATTAGATCAGATCTAACTACAGCAGCTCAAAAGGAAGCTGTGAAAACATTCACTAATAATCTCGAAAAGTATTTATTGACAGAACCCATAAAGAATAGGATAATAGGAGGTTTGGACCCTGGATTCAAAGCAGGATGTAAGGTGAAATTAATTTTCCTTGATTTATGTCAATATGTTACATGAAATATTCCAAATCAATGAAAACATTTAAAAAATATCTCAAAAATTACTATGTTGACCATTTGTCTAAAAAAGAAGACGACATTGTGCAATATTTATATTGACCATTTAAATATGTATAAGCATATTTTTAACCGACTTCCAAAAAGGAGGAGGTTCTCAATTCGTCGGAATCTTTTTTTTTTTTTATGTATGTTCACGGATTTCTCGAAGACGGCTGAACCGATTTGGAAAATTTTTTTTTGTTTCAAAGAGTATTCTTCCCCGGTGGTCCCATATAAATTTTATCGAAATCGGTCAAGCGGTTTTTAAATAAATGGCTTAATCGAATATTATGTTTTTATTAAAAATCTTTCTTCTTACAAATTACTTGCTTATTACGTCTACACTAAAAATGGAAAAATAAAAACTTTTAAAAAAAAAATAAAAACCGACTTCCTGGCACTGAAAAGTAAAAAATAACTAAACAGAGGTTTTCATTTAAAATAGATACCTAATCAGATATTTTCGAAGTCGGTGCCAGCCAATACAAATCAAAGCACACCGACTTCGAAAATATCTGATTAGGTATCTATTTTAAATGAAAACCTCTGTTTAGTTATTTTTTACTTTTCAGTGCCAGGAAGTCGGTTTTTATTTTTTTTTTTTAAGTTTTTATAGATATATATTATATTTATACACTATACATATGTGTAGAATTTCTAAGTATGAGGTTGTATTGTGGTATGTATTTTATATTTTGTATCAGGGTTAAATCACCTTGATTGTTAAAAGTGTATAATTTATTCTAACTTAAATTATGATAGGCAAGTAGTCAAATAGCAATACCTACCACAGAAGGATTGCTAAGTTTATATCTGTTTGATAAATATCGGATAATTATCTATTATCGTGATAATTATCAATAGACATATTTATATTGATAATTTCATTCCCTGTTTTGTATACACCACCCACCCTATATAATCTTCAAAATTACTTAACCCAAAGGTTGTCTGAAAGAAATAGTTTATCAGCAAAAAGGCCGCTTTTTGTGCACGTTATTCGATCTTGTTTTCCATTTTTCTGTTATTACTGTGGTGTACAATAAAGTGTACCTACATGTCACCGTAAAATTATAAACACCGCTAGATTACAATCTATCTAGCGAGATTGTAAACTGTTGATTTGACAGTTTATAATGTCGCGAGATAGATTACAATCTAGCGGCGCTTACAATTTAACGGTGATATATACATATAAATAAATAATTAAATATGGGGCAAAAGGCAAATATGCACTCTCTATTCCTTTTACTCTCAAAGTACAATGGGATGGCACTCGCGATGAGAGACCAGGCGTAATAGCGATAACTTTACGTGCTCTGTGTGCCAACTTCCTCACTCCGGGCTGCTACAATTTCATAATAGAGAAATAAAATATTTTTGTCTGACCCGTGACTCGAATTTAGAACCTTACGATATGAATCCGTACATGCTCACCACTAGACCAACGAGGCTTTGATATTTAATCTTCATGAAACTGTTTTAGGTTGGCATCATTGATAACACTGGGGCAAAATTAGAAGCCTGTAATATATATCCAAATTTCCATTCAAACAATGATCCTGCTGCCAACCAATTAAAAGGTCTTCTAGCAAAACACAGGTATATTTCTTTATTTATTGCAGTATGCCTAGTCTTCATATAACACTGTAAATGCGAAATTTTGTGAGGATAAATGTATGGATATTTGTTACTCTTACACGCAAAAACGTTCAAATGATTATGAAACTATACAGTAACTTAGCTTACATCAGAGGGAGGCATAAGCTTTAATTTACAAAATATTGTAATACATATGTGTACTTACGCGGTTGGAACCGTGGTAAGCGCTAGTATTTAAATAATATAATTGTCATAGGATTAAAGTTTTATTTATATATTCACCCCTTTTAAAGTCCCACTGCTGGGCACGGGCCTCCTTCCAATACGAGGGGGATTAGGCCATAGTCCACCACGCTGGCCAAGTGCGGGATAGCGGACTTCACATGTCTTTCCAAAACTTGATACGTTCTCTCAGATACGCTGGTTTCCTCGCGATGTTTTCTTTCACCGTAAAACAAGTAGTATTTGGAAATGATTCCCACATGAAAATATCAGAGGTGCAAGACCGACATTTGAACCTGCTTCACTTTGTTTACCGAGGCCGCTTCCATTGTGGTACCACTGCCTCTTAATTATAATTTATTATTAATATAATTATAATAATATATAACTAATTTTAATTTTTTAATTATATAAAATTTATAATTTATTTAATTAATTAATATAATATAATTTATTATTATATTAAGATATGCACATGAAATAGTATTATTATTATTATTTTCAGGGTAGAATTAATTGGCCTCGGCAATGGCACGGCGTGTCGGGAAACCGAGTCTTGGCTGAAAAAGCACCACATATCAGAAGACATACCCGTCATCATAGTTCCTGAACAAGGCGCTTCGATTTACTCTATTAGTAAGGAAGCTCAAAAGGTAATGAAGAAAACTATTATTATTTTTATGGTTCCGTATCTCAAAAACAAAAAAGAATCCTTATAGGATCACTTTGTTGTCTGTCTGTCAAAACTCTTTTTTTCAGGAATATGTGGAAGTATCAAGTTGAAATAAATATTAAATACTTCTAAGTCAACGCAATCAAAAGATACGTCCATTTATGTTGCACATTTTGCCATTCGCGAGGGAATTAAAACCTATAAGGTACTTCCCGTCGACCTTGAATCGTGAAACTTGATGAGAAGCAATGTCTTATATTATAAGTAAAAGTAAAATCAGAAAACCGTAAATTTGTATTTATAAACTTTTTTTGTGCAGTTAAGTAACTCAATATTTGTCTCGTTGACATTTTTAATAATTATAGTTCATTTTTTTTATTTACTATATTATATGTATACACATTTGTGTATTGGAGGATGGTGCCCTAAAAACATGGCTTCTAAAGGATTAAAATAGCATGATAATAAATGACAACGTTGTTCTTATATTTTGTAGAAATATATGCATAATAATTGTTGCCCGTGGCTCCGTTCGCGTAGTCAAAAGTACTTTACGTGTTAATCCAATTAACAGCGTACAAAAGTTATAAACATAATTACAATTTTCATTTATAATATTAGTGTTGTTTTAGGAACATCCCAATATGGACCCTAATTTGATATCAGCGTTATCGATTGCTAGAAGAGTTTTGGATCCTTTAGGCGAATTGATAAAAGTAAGTGAGAAATAATTGTACATCTAAGTATATTAGTTTTGTTTCAGTATAACTATTTTAATTTGAAGCTTTTAAACTAGGACTCTTATGTCAAGCTCAAGTCAAATATGGTAACCGTGGTAACCACATAAATGTGTTTATGGTCGATTTATTGTTTAAGTAAGCAAAGTAAGAACTTTACACATTTTAACTAGGTCTAAACCGAATGTATCAATGAATAAAAATAATAATATAAACAGTAACTAATAGTTGTTAATAACGTTGTTAACTAATATTATAATGTTAAAGTGTCAGCGAGACACTATTGAAATTATTTAAAAAAAAATCTATCTGTAGGTGGACCCTAAAAACTTAGGCGTCGGTCTCTACCAACACGACATACCGCCAAAAATGTTGGAAACCGCATTAGATGCTACTGTGGAGAAAGTCGTCAGTTTAGTAGGAGTCGACCTCAATACTGCGTCACACGCCATGTTAAGGTATGATATGAATGTTCCTGGCATCACACCCTCGTGGAATGCGCTGCTTAGGCTCCCCAGCGCCATGCCCTGATGGCGGTAGTGGGTGGAGACCTCTCGTGGCGAAGCGTGGTGGGGGCCATGCTACGCGATACAAGGTCCTGGTCGGCGATGGTCTCCTTCAGTGAGACCATTATCTCACTGAAGGATACGGCGGAGAGGGAACGCGAGGCTAACGCCTTAGCAGACCCTCTTCTTCGCCGTCAGCTGGGGGAGAGGAGACGCCGGTATGTGCCTCTTCTCCCGCCATCCAAAAGGAGCTATTGCGGGAGAGTCCCTCGTTGACTCTACTGCACGTCATTGGGGCGGTCGGGATGCTCTATGAATCGACGGCATCCTGATTTAGGTAAGGTGGCCCGGATGGTTCGGGCTATCATTTAGCCATATTTAATTTCTGTTGATTGATACATATAATGATTTTTGAAGTGAAAACTTCTATAGGCAGGTTTGGATGTGGAGTAAATTCGTGTAAGTAGTCATTGACATGGTCACGTGACGTATTAACGCTAACACTCAGACTGCCGATAGACGTCAAAACCAGATAAATGTAAACAGTTTTAATTTACAAGTTTTCACTTCTGTCGGCAGGCCTCATGATTGCATTTTTTCATTTAATATTTTTAAGATAAGTTTCTTATATATTTTCAGACGAATATCAGGATTAAACGATGGCCGCGCTAAAAAGATCATGGCATACCGTCAAGAGAATGGCGGTTTTAAAACAAGGGCCGAAATTCTAAAAGTGAGCGGAATAGGAAAGATAACCTACCAGCAATGTGCTGGCTTTCTGAAGGTCTTAGGTGGACCTGAACCTTTAGATTCTACCATTATACACCCTGAAAGTTACTCTATTGCTAAAGCGTAAGTAGTTCATAGTTATTTTATTTATAAAGATTCTGTCTGTCTGTGGTTTTGTTTGTGTATACTTTTGTAAATACATATTTGTATTCAGCGCTTTTTTAACGTCCCACTGCTGGTTACGGGCTTCTCTTTACTACAAGGGGGATAAGGCCTTAGTCCAATACGCTGGCTAAAACTTGAAAACTTACTAGGTTTCTCAGACGTGCAGGTTGCCTCACAATGTTTTCTTCACTGTAAGACAAGTGGTTGGACCGTGGATAGGTCCAACCACTTGCCTTACGGTTACAAGCAAATAATGTTGGAAATGACTCGCACAAGAAAATATCAGAGTTGCGAGACCCGGGATTTGAACCCGCTTTAACTTAAGTCATATACTATAACATAATATATTGCCTAGATATTATATAGAATACTGATATAATAAACTTTGTCTGTAACATACAATATTAACCAACAGATTCGCTAAAAAGATTGGAGTCAACATAAAGGAGCTAACCCAAGCAAATTTTCCTCAACAAGTCGAAAGGAAATGTGCTAATATCGATACTATATCGATGAGTAAGGATTTAGACACTGAAGTTAGTACATTGGAGCTTATAATAAATGCGTTCAAACAGAAAGCGTATGAAGACAACATGATTACATTCTGCAGACCCGTGTACTCTATGACCGTACAAGCAACTAGTCAGTTGGAAAAGGGAATGTCTTTAACTGGTATGTATTATATGTGCGAAAAAATGATATCAAAATCCGCTTCGACGACACGTTTGGCTCAGTTTGCAGTGACACTACTTGCTGTGCCAGCGGACGCGAGTTCGAGTCCCATCTAAAGCAACAATTTAATAGTAACAACACCATCTATAATCCTATTCTTTATGTGTACAATCGAGTGTCTTCTCTGTTGCGTTTTTTTTACTACAATTATACAAAAATTTGATCGCGGTTGCCATTTTGAGTTTAGGCACTAAATGTCTGCTCACTCAGTCTAGTTATTAGTTGTTCAATTAAAAGTAACGTGATTCTGGGTAATAGTGAAACGGCGTCGCTTAATTAGCGGGCTGGACCATTTGTTAATTGGCTAATTTAGCCAGTTGACTGCGTCATATGCATATAATTAAATATTGTTTAACATGCCATGCAAACTTAATTTGACAACAAGAAAACTTAATTTTTCATTTAATCAAACTTACGTTAATATATACAAGCGTCAACCACACCCTACTACATCCCATGGCTCCATCCTAGCCTTTATTTGGTAGGTCCTCAGTGAGCAAAGTATAAGCTCGGAATGATACAAAATACAAGATTCAAATTTATTAATATGAATGAATGAATACGTCGTAGAATTCCTTCCTCCGTACTTAGGGACTATACAAAAACACTTTTCATCTTTTTGAAAATCGGTCCCTTTTTTGGCAATTATTATTACTAACAGTAGCCCAGATGTTTGTATACTAAATTTCACCTGAATCAGCCGTCTATATGAAGGAAATCAAACATGCACCCGTACATAGTATACTTATACATAATAGTAATATAATTATATCATTTTTCTTTATTTCAGGCGTAGTACGCAATGTAGTGCCATTCGGTTGTTTCGTCGACTGCGGCGTCGGAGACAACGGTCTCATACATACGAGTAATATGGGGAATGCTAAGCTAAAGTTGGGCGATCGAGTCGCAGTTACACTCATATCTACACCACGACCAAAGAAAATACAGTTAAAGTTAGAAAAAATACTTGATTAATTCCATCTAATTAATTATCTGTGATATTAATTATATATAGGCGCAATTTTGATAAAAATGTTTGTTTGAATAAATAGTCGTTTTATTTCGTTTATTTTTATTTAATAAGTAAAATAAAGGATAGCATAAGGATATTACAATGTTCTATTCTGCTTCTAAAATTGTGACGTCATACTTAGGGTTTAAGTTATAGACGTGAAACACTGCTTTGTTTACTATAGCGTCACAAATTCCCGATGTCACTCTTAAAGAAAAGGAAATAAGATTGAAATTAGAAATTAGAATGGCTAAAAAAGTGTATAAACGGGGTAAACATCAATTCTTAAAACCTCTATTAAAACTTGTTTTTGTAATAAAATATTCATATTCTTTTTATTATAATATATTTAGTCGAAACTATTGAATTTACGATAGACTTGCAACGAATAGTATATTCGGCCATACGCCGAATACCGAATATTCGGTGGGCTTTCTGACCGAATAGCCGAATATTAGGCAAAAGTATTCGGCCAGCGCGTGACGGGAAATTTTGTGTCTACGTATTTGTTTTTTGTTTGGCGCCAAAAAGTAGTGTTTATTCAGAATGTCTTTTCTCTGAATCTGGGATTGTCTAGGAGTAAACTACTGCCTGAAAATGCAGAAAAATTAGTCTTTTTGCATCATAATCTTCCACTTCTAAATTTTAATTATGATAATGCAAGTGCACACTTCTATTTGGTAATTTTTTTGTTAATTTATGTAATAAAGAAGATGATTATGTACCTACCTATGACTACTGTAATGATTATTTAAAGAAAAATATATTATTATAAAATAAATCAATATTTTAATTTTACGAATAGGAAATATCGTCGTTATATAATTGTAAAAAATATCCAGCTCCAAAAAACTAAAATTTATTATAAGAAAAAAAATTAAAATATACCGTTACGGATACTTTAAGCGCTCGCCATTTCGCGCGTTTGGCGTGGCGTCACAGTACACATACACAGAAATTACGACTCAATTAGTAAGCGACAAAATCTCTAATCGGTCTGTTATGATATACTCTGACGTCATATTCGTTCTGACCAATGACGTTGCGTTTCAACTACTTTGAATTTCCCTCCTGTTTTTGCACTTTTTAATAATTATTTCCTTAATCAAAAAGAATTACTTTAATAAATATTAATATAGGCTTAATTCAAAAGCAATAAAGATTATAAAAAAACATTTCACCTTTCATTACATCACACGCATATTCCCTATTATTATCTGATTACAACAAAACATATTACTTAAGTATTCGGTATTCGGCCGAATAGTATCTAGATATTCGGTATTCGGCCGAATAGGAAAAAGGCAGCCGAATAGGCCGAATACCGAATAGTAGCCGAATATTCGTTGCAAGTCTAATTTACGATATTCATTGGATTAATCATAATAATTATTATTATGTAAGAAAGGGGCAGTTTGGAAAATACGTTCGGGGGGTCTGTGGGTCTTACTTTTTGTAACGAAATATTTCTTGGGGGGTTACAGAAACTGTGATACAGCGTGCAATAGGGGGGGACGGGATCAAAAAAAGCTGATTTTAGCGTGACGGATTTTATGAACGGCCCCAATGTAAATATGGACTCCTGCAAATAATAATCATACAGCCAATTGAATAAATTTAAAAGAAATATCTATAAATTACACCAGAATTCTACACACTACATTAATTATTATTAATATAATAATCATGTCTTACCGTTTGCTTAATTTAGGGCGTGAATCACTTTCAATTACTCTGACCAAATGATCGTAAGTGGGTATATCTTCTTTCGCATAATATTGAATGTGTGTTTTAAACATTTTGCTATGTAAAGCGTCCCTGAGAAATATACGTATCTAATTATTATAGGACTAACGACTCACTTCGCTTGTGTTCGTCCCTAATCGTGTTGACGACACGTTTGGTCTATATCTATAATATGTACATATGTATTTAAAGTTATATATGTGTAGTGTATCAACTATCTGGTATCCATAACACAAGCCTCGAAGCTTACCATGGAACTAGATGGTGCTGAGTGTTAACGTCCTAACATATTTATTTATAAATATTATTTCATATACAGACAACATTATTTGGCCAGTGCAGGCCGGTAAAGCGGCTATTTAGCGCATTTTACTTACTGACTTTGATTTGCAAATATTAAGACTTAAAAGTAAAAACTTTTTAAATCAAAATAAAATATAGCCTATATCCGTCAGAGATAGTGTAGTGTAGCTTTCTATTAGTAAAAGAGTTTTTGGAGTCGGTTCAGTAGTTCCAGAGATTATCCCTATTACATACAAAAAAGTTACCTCTATCTATGAGGTAAAGTTTGTGATGTTATGATGTCGTAGGGGGTAATCTTTGGATCTACTGAACCGATTTAGATGAAATTTGGTAAGAAGATAGTTTGCAACCCCGGTAAGGACATAGGATACTTTTTATCCCGGAAATCATCCCTAAAGCGTGTGAAAATGCGAATGAAAGTTTGAATGGGGAATCAACCTAGGGATGAACCCTAGCGAAGCGAGGGTGAGTCGCTAGTTGTAGTATAAATTAATAAAAACAAGTCTTTCTTTTTATCGTAACACTAAAAACAAATTTACTTATATTAGTTATGTAATGTTATTTTTTAGGTTATTTAATTTTATTTTTAGGTTATGTTATACGTGTATTAGTTATATAAAAAAACTTATTAGTGAGTTATTTACCTATTTTTACCGATTTCCCAAAAGATGGAGCTTATTTGATTAGCCGGTTTTCTTGTTTATATATATACGATATTTTATAACATAATGTAAGTAAATGTATAAGAATAACAAGTACCATAATATGCCGTCGATAATCTTAACGACGTCCTGCATTGTCATGCTATTTCCAGTAGAACCTTGTGGGCGACTTGAATGGTGGTTGCCGCCTTCTGATGACAACAAGTCATACTGCGGTGGCTGTGAAATGCGATAATGTAATTTTAATCTATACATATAATAAAATTCTGAGTCGAATCTGTACATTAAATATTTTTGGGAAAATCTTATTGAAATAGTCATTATTATCGATACAAAGGCCGAATTTACCTATAGTTTTTAGAATTTTTGTCTGTTTGTCTGGGAACACATCACGAGAAAATCACTGGACAGATTTTGATGAAATTTGGTATGATGATAGTTTGTTATCGGGGTTAACATATAGGACACTTTTTACTGCGGGAAAATATCTTATCTTTAAGAAATCTATACTAAACCTTATATATAAGTATATTCCAAGCAGTTATAAGTATGTATATTATAAGTATGTTCCTAGCAGTTTAGAAATGTGAATTCGAATTTTGCATAACTTTTAAGGGCTTTCGATATTCGCGCTGGAACCATAAACATTTCCAGAATAAAATATATCCCTATTTTTATTAGTCTGTTTAATCTTACATTAGATTCACCTAAAGCATAAGGTTTTTTTTTTATTTTTTCTTGTCAGTCCCATGCCCCTAAACAATGTTCATTTTCTTACCGCTTTCATTTAAATCACGATATTTGGAACGATATTTGGATAAATAGACTTCGCGACAAAAAGGTAGATAAAAAAAACAAAGTATTCAAATAAATAATATAAAATTAGTAAAGAACCACCTGTTCCCACATTTGTTTTAATAACATTCTAGGATATCCATCTCTTTGGCCCTTAGACGATACTGATACTGACATAGCGATGTATGACGGCTGTGGCTTCTTCAATTCCAAAACAAATGGCGGGCAATCGTTTATATTCTGGAATAAGCCATTATATGTATAAAACCTACCTACCTATCTCTTTTAGAAATCTATAATTAAAATGTCAATATAAAATAAACGATGACTTTATTATATGCTAGCTTTTACCCGCGGCTCTGCTCACGTGTATGTACTTACTATAAGATCAGTGTACATCAGTCAACCGAATTTATAAATTTCGATCATATGCGGATTATACACATATCACTCTCGTGTAAGTCGTACACCGATCAGTGCATGAAGATCACATCAACAAGTTGAGTAAGTAATTCTTAATATTAGCGGGTACAAAAAAATATGAAACGTGAAAATATAAGGTCAATAAAAGAAAGTTATTTTCAATTTACCATAAGAAAAGATAAATAAAGATATTTTTTTAATAGATCCACCATTATACCAGGATAGCAGATAGTTGATACACTACACGTATATACCTAACTTTAAATACATACATATTATAAATATAAACACCTATGACTGGAGTACAAACATTCGTGCTCATCATACAAATGAATGCCCCCAACGGGACTAGAAACCGCGACCGCTAGCACAGTAGTAACTAGGAGTACAATACAAACTGAGCCAAACGTGTCGTCAAATGAGTATTAAAAATGTATTTTTTTTCTATATATTTCCTTTATAATCAGCGAAAACTGACTCACTGGGTGAGATAGTCCTTCCTCAGTAATAATGAATTCTTGGTTACACTTCTCAGTTTTGCTCCTTCTCAGCAGTTCGTTCTTTTGATATCTCTTCCGTTCAGTCAAATCTAATATTTCACAAGCTATCGTTGTTCTGTAAAATAACGACATCCCCGTTGAAAAACTCCAATAGGATCCCATCAAAAGCGACAAAAGCCACAAAGAAACGAATAAATATTTATTGGTTTCTATGTGGCTTTTGTCGCTTTTGACAGGATCCTATTGGAGTTTTTCAACAGGGATAATATTTAAGTGTAAAAAAGTTCGACTCAGATAAATTATTAGAAACACGTAGGTACTTAGTAGATGTGTGATATTTATACAAATATTTGATGCATATAAACAAAATACATTACCTATAGGTAGTTGTCTTTAGAAATTTTAAATAAAAATAATAAATATGGTAAAAAAATCTATTTCCTATATCTCTGGGTGGAATTTTTTATCTACTCAATAGACTAATATTCAATATTGAAATTTGGCAATGCTTTTAATTTAATATCTAAAATCAATACTGTTTTTATACGTAATATCTACAATCCATATGAATCTATACATATAATAAAACTGTAGAAGTCGAATGTCTGTACATAGAAAACAATGCTAGAAACCGAGTCAGGGGATGTAAGAAGAGAAATAGAACAAATCTAGATATTCTTAATTTTTTTGTTTCTCTGTCTGTTTGTTTGTTTGTACGGGCTAATCTCCGAAACTGTTGGACCGATTTAAATGAAATTTTGCATGGTACCTTATATCCCCGGTCAACATTTAACATACTTTTCATCCTGGAAAATTAAAGGATACCAGAGGGATAGTTAAAAAACTATAGTAATTATACAACTTAGTACACAAAAACTACTGATTGGATTTTAATAAAACTTTACAATAATATAGTTCATACATCAGAATAATAAATAGGCCACTTTTTATCCCGGAAAAATGTACGGTTCCCGTGGAATAGATTTGTTTTTGTTTGTCTAGAGGCGAACCTAAGCGAAGTTAGGGTGAGCTGCTAGTATTGAATATGTAAAAAATATAATTAATTAAGTCATAAATTATAGGTATACGTTTTAGTTACAGGCCATTAACAAGTGTAATAAGTGAAAAAATACAATTATTTTCTTTGTTTACGTGAAAATGGCAGGTTCTTGCAATGTATAGACGGTAATAGTGATCCATTCCGTACATTTGGGTTGAATGACTCCCCACCACGGCGTCATCACTATATTTACTATGTTAGCTATTCTTTCTCTGAAAAAGATTTTTTAACACGCGTTTTTATAACTTTGACCTACATGTACATAGCTTATGGTGGAATTGAACTTTTTAATTTAGTTTTCATCCACGCTAAAATATACTATTAGTAAATTATCCAACGTAGAGCACCTACCTAAAATTTAATATTGTGAATATCATTTTTATACTAATTACCTACGTTATTAGTACAATGAAAAAAAAAACATTGTGAGGAAATCTGAATAACTGAGATTTTAACTATTTGTTTTTTAAATATTGCTTTAGATTTAACCTCAAGCAATATTAAAATTTTAGATTTAACCTAAAGCAATATTTAAATCTTAAATTTGTAACCTAATAGGTGACAAATGCCGACTGGTAGACTATTACCTAAACCACTACTCATTATAGAGGAAGTCTTCTTAATAAACATTGTAATAAAAAAGCTGTTTAGATAATGTACAAGGTATCTCATTTTAAATATCTATCTTAAGGCACCGTATGTACTTAATCTTCAATTTAATGATTAATATCTGGACGATCGAGCTTCGCTCGGAGTTCTTTTTTGTTATATCGTATTTTTAGATTTAAAAAAAAAACTAAAAACTTGAATACAAAAAATACAAAAAAAAACGATAGTAAAGTTAATGTCCGACCGGGATTCGAACCCAGACACCTGTGGTTATTAATCATGCGCCTTGGCTGCATGACCATGATGCTTATACCCGAGCGTGCGAAATTAGCGAACATATTTTGCCTGCGAAAGAAAACCGCATGAAAACTCGAAAACACGCATTTTCCAAGACTAATCTTGATCGATTTTTCGCCCCAGAAAACTCCTAGATACCAAATTTCAGCGAAATCGTTAGAGCCGTTTCTGAGATCGCCGGTATAAATATACAAGAATTGCTCGTTTAAAGGTATTAGATAAGTAGGATCGTACAGATAGAGGGATGTGGGTTCCGTGTTTGCATTTTGGCTACGGAACCGTAAACACTAATTTACATTAGCATATATACACTTACGGGAGCCATATGAATCTTAAGACATGATCCGTATCATTGTTTATGGCTATTACGTCTCTTGAAAGCGAATGTGTTGGCATAATTGGTAGAGTCAAATGTTCCTTTGATAGATGTACCTGGATAATGAAAATAAATAATGATTTTGTATTATAAACATACACTAAACTAAACTTAGTTTATTGCAAGGCCCATATTTGTCATGTATAATTTACTAAGAATTTACTCGTGGGTTCTATTATAGTACGTAGCAAAAATGGACAAATACTGTAACAACCAAAGTTATATCTTGTCGTTAAAAAAATAGGCCGAAGCTAAATTAACCCATCAAGATATAAGTACTTATAAAATGTAAAGAACGACGCCTATAAGTTACTGCGAAAACATTTGTCTTGTCCATTGTCATTTGTAATTTATTTATAAACTATCGACTCACTCTCGTTTCGCTCAAGTTCGTCCCTAGCTTCCCAATACAAAATTTCACCCCATTTTTACCTCCCAAGAGATGATTTCCGGGATAAAAAATATCCTATGTCCTTCCCAGGCTCTCAAACTATCTTCTTACCAAATTTCATCTAAATCGGTTCAGTAGGTCCAGAGATTACCCCCTACAACCTCACAAACTCACAAACTTTAAATCTTTACAATATTAGTATATATCTATACTATAATAAAGCAGTAACTTAGCGAAATCTGTACATGAAATATTTTTTAAAAACAATGACTGTAACGTATTATGTATACGATATAGACCCCAAAACAATAGTTATAAATTTTTTTGTCTGTTTGTCTGTTTGTCTGGTTGTCTGTTTGTCTGTTTGTCTGTTTGTCTGTACGCGTTTCACGCAAAAAGTAATGAACCGATTTCAACGAAATTTTGTGAACTGATAACTTATTACTCGGGTCAACATTTAGGATAACTTTTACTTTTGGAAAATCTTTGTTTCCCGCGGGAAATCGCAATAACTGGTTTTATCGAGTCCTCCTTAGGAACCCTCCGCTGGCTAAACCTAAAGACATACATCAAAGCAATGTACTAAAAAATTGTAGATCTTGAAAAGGCCAACAGAAATATCTACAACAGTATATGTCTATCTCTCAAGGTACACTCGCAATACCTATTCTTATCTATACCTATAGCAAAACTAACTTAGTTAAATCGATGTGCGCGTTTCACGCAAAAAGTACTAAACCGATTTCAATTAAATTTTGTATAGTGATAGCTTATCACTCGAGTCAACATTTAGGATACTTTTTACTACAGGCACATTTTTCGTTCCCGCGGGAAAACGCAATGACTGGTTCTATCGAGTCGTCCTTAGAAGTTTATATGGCTAACGCTGGCTGAACCTTAAGAGATAAATCAAAACAATGTACTAGAAAATTGTAGGTCTTAAAAAGTTCTACAGAAAAGTTCTCAACGGTATATGTCTATCTCCTAAAGTACACTCGCTATAACTATTTTTATTAAATGATATTACTGTTTTCTTATACGAGTACGTTATCTATACTATAATAAAGCAGTAACTTAGCGAAATCTGTACATGAAATATTTTTTAAAAACAATGACTGTAACGTATTATGTATACGATATAGACCCCAAAACAATAGTTATTAATTTTTTTGTCTGTTTGTCTGTTTGTCTGTTTGTCTGTTTGTCTGTTTGTCTGTTTGTCTGTTTGTCTGTTTGTCTGTACGCGTTTCACGCAAAAAGTAATGATCCGATTTCAACGAAATTTTGTGAACTGATAACTTATTACTCGGGTCAACATTTAGGATAACTTTTACTTTTGGAAAATCTTTGTTTCCCGCGGGAAATCGCAATAACTGGTTTTATCGAGTCCTCCTTAGGAACCCTCCGCTGGCTAAACCTAAAGACATACATCAAAGCAATGTACTAAAAAATTGTAGATCTTGAAAAGGCCAACAGAAATATCTACAACAGTATATGTCTATCTCTCAAGGTACACTCGCAATACCTATTCTTATCTATACCTATAGCAAAACTAACTTAGTTAAATCGATGTGCGCGTTTCACGCAAAAAGTACTGAACCGATTTCAATTAAATTTTGTATAGTGATAGCTTATCACTCGAGTCAACATTTAGGATACCTTTTACTACAGGCACATTTTTCGTTCCCGCGGGAAAACGCAATGACTGGTTCTATCGAGTCGTCCTTAGAAGTTTATATGGCTAACGCTGGCTGAACCTTAAGAGATAAATCAAAACAATGTACTAGAAAATTGTAGGTCTTAAAAAGTTCTACAGAAAAGTTCTCAACTGTATATGTCTATCTCCTAAAGTACACTCGCTATAACTATTTTTATTAAATGATATTACTGTTTTCTTATACGAGTACGTTATCTATACTATAATAAAGCAGTAACTTAGCGAAATCTGTACATGAAATATTTTTTAAAAACAATGACTGTAACGTATTATGTATACGATATAGACCCCAAAACAATAGTTATAAATTTTTTTGTCTGTTTGTCCGTTTGTCTGGTTGTCTGTTTGTCTGTTTGTCTGTTTGTCTGTACGCGTTTCACGCAAAAAGTAATGAACCGATTTCAACGAAATTTTGTGAACTGATAACTTATTACTCGGGTCAACATTTAGGATAACTTTTACTTTTGGAAAATCTTTGTTTCCCGCGGGAAATCGCAATAACTGGTTTTATCGAGTCCTCCTTAGGAACCCTCCGCTGGCTAAACCTAAAGACATACATCAAAGCAATGTACTAAAAAATTGTAGATCTTGAAAAGGCCAACAGAAATATCTACAACAGTATATGTCTATCTCTCAAGGTACACTCGCAATACCTATTCTTATCTATACCTATAGCAAAACTAACTTAGTTAAATCGATGTGCGCGTTTCACGCAAAAAGTACTGAACCGATTTCAATTAAATTTTGTATAGTGATAGCTTATCACTCGAGTCAACATTTAGGATACCTTTTACTACAGGCACATTTTTCGTTCCCGCGGGAAAACGCAATGACTGGTTCTATCGAGTCGTCCTTAGAAGTTTATATGGCTAACGCTGGCTGAACCTTAAGAGATAAATCAAAACAATGTACTAGAAAATTGTAGGTCTTAAAAAGTTCTACAGAAAAGTTCTCAACGGTATATGTCTATCTCCTAAAGTACACTCGCTATAACTATTTTTATTAAATGATATTACTGTTTTCTTATACGAGTACGTTATCTATACTATAATAAAGCAGTAACTTAGCGAAATCTGTACATGAAATATTTTTTAAAAACAATGACTGTAACGTATTATGTATACGATATAGACCCCAAAACAATAGTTATAAATTTTTTTGTCTGTTTGTCTGTTTGTCTGGTTGTCTGTTTGTCTGTTTGTCTGTTTGTCTGTACGCGTTTCACGCAAAAAGTAATGAACCGATTTCAACGAAATTTTGTGAACTGATAACTTATTACTCGGGTCAACATTTAGGATAACTTTTACTTTTGGAAAATCTTTGTTTCCCGCGGGAAATCGCAATAACTGGTTTTATCGAGTCCTCCTTAGGAACCCTCCGCTGGCTAAACCTAAAGACATACATCAAAGCAATGTACTAAAAAATTGTAGATCTTGAAAAGGCCAACAGAAATATCTACAACAGTATATGTCTATCTCTCAAGGTACACTCGCAATACCTATTCTTATCTATACCTATAGCAAAACTAACTTAGTTAAATCGATGTGCGCGTTTCACGCAAAAAGTACTGAACCGATTTCAATTAAATTTTGTATAGTGATAGCTTATCACTCGAGTCAACATTTAGGATACCTTTTACTACAGGCACATTTTTCGTTCCCGCGGGAAAACGCAATGACTGGTTCTATCGAGTCGTCCTTAGAAGTTTATATGGCTAACGCTGGCTGAACCTTAAGAGATAAATCAAAACAATGTACTAGAAAATTGTAGGTCTTAAAAAGTTCTACAGAAAAGTTCTCAACGGTATATGTCTATCTCCTAAAGTACACTCGCTATAACTATTTTTATTAAATGATATTACTGTTTTCTTATACGAGTACGTTATCTATACTATAATAAAGCAGTAACTTAGCGAAATCTGTACATGAAATATTTTTTAAAAACAATGACTGTAACGTATTATGTATACGATATAGACCCCAAAACAATAGTTATAAATTTTTTTGTCTGTTTGTCTGTTTGTCTGGTTGTCTGTTTGTCTGTTTGTCTGTTTGTCTGTACGCGTTTCACGCAAAAAGTAATGAACCGATTTCAACGAAATTTTGTGAACTGATAACTTATTACTCGGGTCAACATTTAGGATAACTTTTACTTTTGGAAAATCTTTGTTTCCCGCGGGAAATCGCAATAACTGGTTTTATCGAGTCCTCCTTAGGAACCCTCCGCTGGCTAAACCTAAAGACATACATCAAAGCAATGTACTAAAAAATTGTAGATCTTGAAAAGGCCAACAGAAATATCTACAACAGTATATGTCTATCTCTCAAGGTACACTCGCAATACCTATTCTTATCTATACCTATAGCAAAACTAACTTAGTTAAATCGATGTGCGCGTTTCACGCAAAAAGTACTGAACCGATTTCAATTAAATTTTGTATAGTGATAGCTTATCACTCGAGTCAACATTTAGGATACCTTTTACTACAGGCACATTTTTCGTTCCCGCGGGAAAACGCAATGACTGGTTCTATCGAGTCGTCCTTAGAAGTTTATATGGCTAACGCTGGCTGAACCTTAAGAGATAAATCAAAACAATGTACTAGAAAATTGTAGGTCTTAAAAAGTTCTACAGAAAAGTTCTCAACGGTATATGTCTATCTCCTAAAGTACACTCGCTATAACTATTTTTATTAAATGATATTACTGTTTTCTTATACGAGTACGTTATCTATACTATAATAAAGCAGTAACTTAGCGAAATCTGTACATGAAATATTTTTTAAAAACAATGACTGTAACGTATTATGTATACGATATAGACCCCAAAACAATAGTTATAAATTTTTTTGTCTGTTTGTCTGTTTGTCTGGTTGTCTGTTTGTCTGTTTGTCTGTTTGTCTGTACGCGTTTCACGCAAAAAGTAATGAACCGATTTCAACGAAATTTTGTGAACTGATAACTTATTACTCGGGTCAACATTTAGGATAACTTTTACTTTTGGAAAATCTTTGTTTCCCGCGGGAAATCGCAATAACTGGTTTTATCGAGTCCTCCTTAGGAACCCTCCGCTGGCTAAACCTAAAGACATACATCAAAGCAATGTACTAAAAAATTGTAGATCTTGAAAAGGCCAACAGAAATATCTACAACAGTATATGTCTATCTCTCAAGGTACACTCGCAATACCTATTCTTATCTATACCTATAGCAAAACTAACTTAGTTAAATCGATGTGCGCGTTTCACGCAAAAAGTACTAAACCGATTTCAATTAAATTTTGTATAGTGATAGCTTATCACTCGAGTCAACATTTAGGATACCTTTTACTACAGGCACATTTTTCGTTCCCGCGGGAAAACGCAATGACTGGTTCTATCGAGTCGTCCTTAGAAGTTTATATGGCTAACGCTGGCTGAACCTTAAGAGATAAATCAAAACAATGTACTAGAAAATTGTAGGTCTTAAAAAGTTATACAGGGAAGTTCGCAATATTATATGTCTATCCCCTAAGGTACACTCGCAATTACTATTTTTATTCACTACTCGCTTCACAGGCTGACTTATTAACGTTTAGCTCAGTTCAGCAGTGAAACGTAACTAGGGACGAACCCGAGCGAAGCGAGGGTGAGTCGCTAGTAAATAATAAATATTCCAATATAAATATAATTTGTACTAACAATATTATTTCTATATGCGGATCGAATTATCTTCTCAATATATAGAGGCATATCAAGACGCGTTTCGATACAGTTGGGTAAGCCCCCTTGTCCTTTGACGAGGATCTTGACTATATCATATCCGAAGGAACAATAAAATGTCACCTACATCAAGAAAACGTAATTCACAAAATGTATAGATGAACTTATCATAGAACACTGACTTTAAGTGATCACGTTAAGTTTAACTCGTTACTACCTATATCAGTATATACTAATTTACTTTTTATTTTACACTTATGTGTTATTGCTAAAAGTATCGTATAAGATTTATAATTAAAATTATTCTTTTACGATCCATAATGTACGTTCATGTTGCACTGCTGGGCACAGACCTCCCTTCAATGTGAGGTTGATGAGGCCATAATCCACCATACGGGTCAAAGTTCGGGTTGGCGAACTTCATATGTCTTTCGAAAACTAGGTTTGCTAGGTTCACTTAGACATGCAGGTTTTTTCCCTTTCCTTCATCGTAGGACAAGTGGTAATCATGTCGAAAATGATCCACACGTTTAAATATCAGAAGTGCGAGACACGGGGTTTTTTTACTCAAGCGCATTACCACTTGGGCACTGGGCACCGTTAGAATAAACCAAAATGTAGTTCAATTTAAATCATATCTAACCACAACGTACGATTTCAAATTTGAGTTACAAAAATAACCTCATAATTAATCATCTCTGTAGGCATAAAAGCGAAGGGTATTGCTAATTTGTCCATAGGCGCGACTTCAGCAAAGTATTGCAAACATCGTATCGCCGTTTCAGAGGCGACTATGTGTCCGCGCAGAAGACGCCATGTTGTAAACACCTCAGTGGGATTGTAGAGCCATACAATCTGGATTATTTGTGCAATATGTAACAAATTATATATAAAGTTCATGTTGATAAGTAATAATTATTGTTTGAAATGAATTTAAAAAAAAGGTCTGTCTGTATTTTTCATTTTTACGGGTATGATATCGCTAACTGAAAATCGAGTTTCATAATTATTTTTTGAGTGAATTTGAAAAAAAAAACATTTGTATTTTTTTAAATAAATTAAGAAAGCTAGAAAAAATATAAAAATCTTATAAAATATAGTAATTTATTTATTTATAACTGTACTAATTTAAAAACATTAAAAGATAAGAAATGCTATTCATCTCTTATTTTATTTTTGTAGTTTCGCATTAAGATCAAATCGCCCGAATCAATAGCTCGAATTAGTTTGATATTTTAAGTTATTTATGATTACTATCTAACCCGTATTACTGGATCCAAATTATTAATCGGAACTCTGCCACAATCCAATACTGTTAAATAATCGTCCGATCCTACATTTCTTCTTAAAGGCATCAAAATGCCCTTAGAATTTATACATGCGTGAATATTAAAGAATATGTTCAATACCCTCTGATTAGGCATCGTCATGACAAAGCAAAGAGTGTTATGTCCTTCCAAAGAATATCTGAATTTTATGTGTAACAAAACAGGATTATCTGGCTGAAATGTAAGAAATGTAAATTAATTTTCCTTTCATAAATTTATGTATTTATTTATTTTATATCTATAGGTAGGTATATAAAACAAAGTCGAGTTAGTTACACCTTTTATAACTCAAGAACGGCTGGACCGATTTTTATGATCTTTGATTTGTTGGATTGGACACCGCCCCGAATATCAGAATAGGTAGGTAACTATTAAAATATCGAAAAATCCCCAAAATTTTTTTGAAAAAACAAAATCTATTCCATACTAAGCGTCAGAACGTACCTAGGCACGAACCTAAGCGAAGCGAGAGTGAATTGCTAGTTTTAAATAATACTATGTTTCTGGAAAAAATCTCGGAAAAAATTCGAAAAGAAAAATTTTATTTAAAATGTCAAATATTCGCGTAAATGTAAGAAAATATTATATTTATTTTATATTCAAACTCGGGAAAGTTGTACTAGTAACCAAAAATTTCTCCCAAATATTAAGAACCTAGTATTTGCCCACGGCTTCGCCCACTGTTCTGTCCAATCCTTATTTACCTATGTAGGTACAAATGCTTCGATAAAAGCGAACCTTCCTTTATATATGGATTCTAAAACACAAAAAAGGAAAGTGTTAAATATTTTATTAGAATGTTTAAATATTTTTTCTATGCTATAATAACTTAAAATAAGTATATACTTTATTGCTTACCATAAAACAAACGTAAAAACAAAAAACACAAAGAAAACATGCACAGCAGCAGACCTTCAGGTGGAGGAGTAAGTTTTAAAAAAAAAATTGTATAAATCTATTAAATCAAATACATACTGCAACGATACCATTCATGGGGAACAAATCAATCAAATGTCTATGTACGCATGTGTGTCTCATTTCATATGTAGATATACCGACTTGGACCTCAACCATTTCACAATCACATATCTTTTCTCTACGAAAACTAAATGGGACAGGCACAGAATAAACGCAACCGAGTACAAAAATAAATTCTACTTCCTTCGGCCGAACACAGAGATCTGGGGCGTATAAATTAACATTCATGGGGGAATTGGGACGACAGTCCTGTAAATTTTTATTGAATCTGGAAACAAGTATAAACAATATGGTTTGTAAAACTTTAATAAACTTCATAGAAACTTGATTTATAATTTTAAATAAAAATATCTTTTCGGATTATTTCGCGGATTTATTTTGATTTTTAGTTCCCGACGTTTCGAATGCTTTATAGCAGCGGTCGGCAACCTTTTAGCAGGCAGGGGCCACAAGGTGGCTATACCTGGTAAAGGCGGGCCGCACTTGTGAGAGCAAAAAAAAAAAAAAACGACAACATTCAATGTGACAATTTCTAAAATGACTCTTAAATGCTTATCTATGAGACGAGGAACATTTTCATTTTTTCGGTAATTACAAATTCAAAATACTTAAAAAAAAACCATTAAAACTTTTCTTTATAAAACAGTCATGGGCCGCGGGCCGCATGGAGGCACCTCGCGGGCCCCGGGTTGCCGACCGCTGCTTTATAGCAATCATGGTCACGGGAGAGACTAAGGTCTTAGACGTCTCAAGGACGATATATACTTGTTACAGACAGTACCTACCCACTATTTTACAAAAATGATTTCAAAAAATACTAAAATAGCACCAAAGTAGGTACCTTACAATATTTGTTGATTTTAATTCTAAACATTTTAATTTTTTTTAATAAGTATTATAATTAAATATAGCAATATTATTAACTTAATAAATTCAAAATAAATCCGATAAGATAGTTTTATTTAAAATGTCAAATATTCGCGTAAATCTAAGAAAGTATTGATTTATATTTTTTCTATTATTTTACAATATGAAGATTTAATATAGTAAATGTCTTAAACTTATTTAAAAAGTGGTTTAAAATAAATTACTAACTCGTTCACATTAACTATATTCCAGACGCAATGATTGCTCAAAATGATTGGGCATTGAACAGATATTGTGCGTTTAACCTGAAATTAACAAACATTAGTTTTAGCTATATAGTTTTTTCTTACGAGTAGTCTAAACAAAACGTCCGTTTTGTCCGTGCATTTTACATTTATTTATTTGAATAGTATTTTTTTGTTTTTTAATAAACATTGGTTACACTCCATGAGCTTGACGGTTTGCCTATTAATATTTGATAGTTTTTTTAATTGTAGTCTGAAAAGAAGGGCTCCTTTACAAACTAATTAGTTATATATATTAGAAATCATAATTAAACGTCAATACTTTGAACTGATTCAAAAAAAATCTATTTATTTTTATAAACCTTTCTATATTTTTCTATAATTATGCCATATTTATATACCTATTATGGAACTGACCTTAATTGTAGGGTAAATCCCGTCATACCAGACAATGAAAATAGTTTTTTTAATCGGCTGTATTTCCTCTATTTCATCATATGCAGTACGAAATAGTACTGTATATTTGATATCTACTTGTCGTGAACCTGCTCCATTTGCAGTGACTGTCATTTTAACTTCACAATGGTGAGAGGGCTTTAGACTATTCTAAATAATATGAAAAAAAAAAAATGAATTCATGTTATTTGGATTTACTTAAAAAAATAATTCATAACTTATCACATAAAGAAGAACTATGAGCATTATAATTTTAAATGTATAATAGGTAAAATATTGATTCCCTTACAAGTTTTTTTTCTTTTTTTTTTATACTGTATACAAAAATGCATTAGGTATAGCAATTTTTGCAAATAGGTAATATATTACTCACAACTGTAGAGTCAATTTCAAGTTTATCGCCGCTAAAATCGTCTCCCATGCCGTTAATTATGTGATATAACTTGGAAGTAAAATAGCAGGAGCCGTAGTTATAGAGAGTAACCGTCAAAGTAACGTTCTCCCCTACCACTGTGTCGTGAATATTCAACGTTTTTGGTAAAACCTAAAAAAAAATATTATTAAATTTATACATCCTCAAAACTCTTATATACAACTAAATGGTACTTTTATAACCAAAACGTCTGTTATTGTATGTGAAATTATACTTATTTATATCGGGCATCTCGTAACTAACAATAAGTGTAGGTATAATTATCTAATAACTAGGTTTAGACTTAGATTTTGCTTGTGATGTTTGATGTCACATAAATCACAATGTGGAAGTATTGATTTAAAATTATAAAAGATACTTACTCTTAGGTTGGGCAATTCCGAAAATCCGGTAATTTGAATGAATAATTCTGTAGGTTGTCCAACTGGTCTTTGAAAAATACATTTTTTTTTTTAAATTAAATTTATACATCTATACAGATAAAAAAAATTGAAGTGTCTGTTTGTAATGTTAAAATAACAGCTGTTTAGTAAATGCATATGAAATTATATACGATACTTATAAGAAAAACACATAAAATCTATCTGCCTGTCTGTCTGTTTGTTCCGGCCAATCTTCGAAACAACTGGACTGATTTTGACGGAACTTCATTGACAGGTAGCTGATGTTATAAGGAGTAACTTAGGCTACTTTTATTTTAGAAAAAGAATAAGAGTACCGCTCAAAAAAATTAAAACGTACTCAGGGACGCAACCGAACGAAGCGAGGGTCAGTCGCTACTCGGTAGTAGGACATTTCTAACAAAACCAATATAGATAATCTTCTTTTAGCGACTCACCCTCGGTCCGCTCGGGTTCGTCCCCAGTTTTAAAGTTTAGTATAGATTTCTCAGAGATGAGATATTATTCCGCAGTAAAAAGTATCCTTATGTTCACCCAGATAACCAGCTATTATCGTACCAGTATTCATTAAAATCTGTCCAGTGGTTTTCTCGTGATGCTTTCCCAAACAGACGGACAGAAAAATCTAAAAACTATAGATTCGGCCTCTCTATCGATAATAATGACTATTTCAATGAGATTTTCCAAAAAATACTTAATGTACAGATTCGATTCAGTTAGAATTTTATTACATGTATTGATTTGTACATAATAGGAAGGATTAATTATATAATTAGCTATACGAAAAAAGTATGTAAAATATGAATTGGTACTTACTTTCCATTGATTAAACAAATGCAGGAACAAACGACTGTAGTTTCGTACACTTTGTTGTGTTCTTTGGGGAAGAACCACCAGTGATATTTGACTATTTCCTTTGGGGGTAATACTATAGACCCAGAACTATCGGCGCCCAACCAAGACACATTGTTTAACACCCTCATACTAAATAAATTATATAATAATTATTAAGACCAATATATGCTGGTACATGAACATATAACTACGCACTACAAATCCAAAGGTCATGGATCGGTTTAGATTCACGCATACGGCAAATGTTTGAACAGGACGTCCCAAATGTAACGTAAGAAGTAATAGAAGATTTTTAGTTAATTATTAATTGATTAATAGTGTATGTATAGAGTTGAAAGGGGTAAATGGGTAGATTTTCTCCTTGACGACGTCCAGATCATAAGATTTAACTTATTATTAAACTTTATTTTTACAAGTTCTTTTTTGAAATCCAAGATTTATGCCAATAGATTAACGATGATGCTCTTAAAACGTTACTTAATTAATTTAATATCTACTTAACTACTAACTACTAATTACTATCTATACTAATCTATACTAATATTATAAAGAGGTAATGTTTGTGAGTTTGTGAGGTTGCAGGGGGTAATCTCTGGATGTACTGAACCGATTTAGATGAAATTTGGTAAGAAAATAGTTTGAGACCCTGGGAAGGACATAGGATACTTTTTATCCTGGAAATCATCCCTTAAGGGGGAGAAAATGAGGATGAAATTTTGTAAGGGAAATCTAGCTAGGGACGAACCCGAGCGAAGCGAGGGTAAGTCGCTAGTTTATTATAAAGGTTGAAATGGCAGGATGGATTAGGATGGAATGTCTTTAGCGATCCTGCGGCTTCCCATTTTAAGTTCCCAAGTTAAGTTTTAGTGAGTAGTTCTGGCTTTTCTAGCCGGTAAATCCTAAATAATCCCTTGTTCATATGCAGTGCAGGTATGGGTAAATGCATTTCCCAACGTTAAAAAAAATATAAAAAAAAGGCACACATATTAAAGGTAAATATTATCTCTATATTCGTATATTTTATGTGTTAATATTAAACTCTTCAATTAAACTGACAATATATGTAGATATAGACAAATAAATACGAACTGTATCTCCATCCTAGTCAAGTTATGTAGGTACGCGGTGCAGTAATTAGTGCATCCTGTGATAGTTGGCGGGAACTCATACATAGCATGCGTGTCCGGATTGTATCCGTGCGACATCATCTCTACCTGACTGATCTCAGCACTGCCGGTTAGGCATATTCGGGCCTGTTTGTTATTTCATTAGTTGGAATATCTACTTCATAATAATTTGATTATTTTAAATATCTATTATAGCATCGCTATAATGGGTAATGTTTTGTTAATGCTGTGGTGACTGGTAAATCTCCTAGTAATACATAGAAGAGTCCCTTCTTAAGTCAGACTTATTTAAAGCGCCTTTATTAATAGGTACATACTTGAAAGTCGTTAATTTATTGTATTCTTAAACAGCTAATAATTATTTATTACTTAACTTAAGTCGTAAAAGGTGCTTTATAACTTTTATATACTCGTAGATCCAATGGATGTATGAAAAATATGAATCAATCTTAGGGCCTATACTACACATAAAGTTTTTAACGCGCATTCGACGAGCGTGTAACGTAACGAAATCCTGCTGTAAACAGGCGCTGTTAATGCAGTCAGTGATGACTGATGATATTGTATTACCTTTTGAGTTTTATTTATTATTAGGTCCCAATTTTCACAATATTCTCCACAGGATTTTGGTTCCAACGCAACAGTTATTATTTGCCATCCACGCCCTTGCACGATACCACACATAGGCATCACGACAAAATTCCTAGATAAAGATATTGATTCATTAATGAAAAATTTTACCACACCTAAGTATTGTATTTGTACAAAATATATTTCAGTATTGTATACTGTATACCTACGGGAAATACTTGTGGGAAATTTAATAAATAAAATGTAATTCATTCTTTATAATAAGTTTGTACCTTTTTCTTGGGTACAACTACAAGTGGGACGGTAAATAATTAATATCATACGAGTAGTTCTAAAAGATATAAAAGTATTTAGTTTGTATGTACTCATACTTAACATCAAAAATTATTATTTACCATATTTTTTGTCGCTTGATGGTAATGAACTTAGTATCTATGAATATATCATTAATAAATTCTAATACGTTACGTTTTATACGGTGCTTCAAGCTTAAAATGCATTGGAATGTCCAATTTATTAGACAGCAAAAAGTTTGTAAAAGTTGTCCTAGTTGGAACTGTAGGAGGAAGAACCACCTAAGAAAATTGAGAAAACAAACTAAAATGAACATAATATAATTAAGAGAAAAACTAATTTTACGGGAGGCTTAGTTTGTTGAAAATATGGCAGATAGATAAAATGTTGTTAGACCTGTCATCCAAAGTATATAAAAGTAGCCAAGTAGAAAGTACCTGTAGAAAAATATCAGTTTCAAAATATGCAACGCTCTCTGCGACTCTCGCAAAAGAGTCCTGGCATGCAGTCAAATTTGTGTGTAAGTAGCATAACTAATTTATAATATGGTTTGTAGTCAAGACAAGGTTCTTAAGGTTTACGACGACCTACATAATTAGGTCTATTGGTAATTTTCCCTTTTTTTTTTCGTTGGGGAATGCATTTACGCACCGTCCACCGTCCGGGTGTGTGGGACTCACCGGCTAGAAGAGCCGATACTACCCAGTAAACCCTAACGTTCCCCTCCCGTCCGCCATAATGGGACGCCGCAGGATCGCTTGCGCATTCCACTAGCGCGCCCCGGCGGTAGGTCAGAAGACCTCCATCTGATTGGTAATTTTCCCTAGGCAAGGGCAATAGAAACAGTAACTTTTCCTTTCTAAAAGTTTACAGAAAATTAAAAAGGAATACCTTATTTGGACAATCCCACTCGGTAGTCCATTCAGTGCAAGGTAACCAAGTATTACCGATACAAGGAATTCTGTACCAAGTATGCTTCATCTTTATTTGTTCGGTTTCATCATCATAAGTTTTGTATTGATAATCTCCGCATAACAAATAACCGAACACTTCATTGTCCACTTTTGGTCTATATTTAAAACAGAGAAGCATAAAAATTAAATTATTATTTATTAGATAATAAATAATCAGTAATATTCATGTTCATTATAGGATATTTTAGAGTTTCACTTGCCATTAAAAATATAGAAATGATGTTGAGGAAGCATATGACGTTTTGTTTTTTTTTTTCTTTCGTTAAAATAAAATTTGCGTAACTTTAACTAGGTAGGTATCATAATTTAGAAGCTCGATTATAATATACAACAGTAATGTAATATAATGATATTTAACATTCTTTCGTACCTGAATCTAATAGTGAAAAGTCTAGACTCATTAGGCGGAATATCACAGGAGATCGGATCAATTATAAATACGTTGTCGAAATCTAAACAGAACCAAAAACGAAACAAAATAAATAATTAATTATTATCAAATTCATTTACAGTGAACGTTTTTGAGGCTAGGTATTTTAAGCTTTTGCGGTAGAATGCGAAAGCGGCCCTGTCTCTTGCGAACGGGATCACCGTGGTGGTTTTACTTAGAGATGAGCGTTGAATTAACGAACTAGTTGAATCAACCGTTGATCTTCTGTCAACGTATTAACGTTAACTGTCTAAGAATCAACTAGTTGAATTCGTCAACGACGTTTATAAACTTAATTCGTTAAATTCGAGAAAGCAAACACAACGAACAAATTAAAAAACTTCATTGTAAATAATGTCATAGATTGCGAGCGACTGTCGAGTGTCATGTAATAGAATAGAATAGAATTTGAAGGTTGAAGTTGAAATCTAAGTAATTTATCGAAAAGTAAATTTTTGAAATATTGAAGTGAAACTTCTTTAGAATCTTTGTGGTTTGAATGTCGACAAAAAGACAAGCACATTAATATATAGGATTAAGCCGGCGAGATAGAGATAACAACACTCGTTAAACGTTGAAGCCGTTCAACGAATGAACGTTGCAAGTTGACATTAATAGCACGTTAACTCGTTGACGAATTTAACTAGTTAATCGACTAGTTGACGAACGTAAATCAACGTTAACGTTACGTTGACAAAAAAACCGTCAACGACTCATCACTAGTTTTACTGGATAGTCTGCGGCAGGAGTCCCACAAACCCCGCGCGCCCCCTGCGCTTGTGCACCCGTAAATGGGTTTCCCCACGAATCAAAAAAAAGGTACCTATTTTAAGCTTCCCCTTTTAAGACATAGTAAATTCATAAAATCGATTACTCTAATAATTATCTTTATAGAACTAAACTAAGATATTATTTCCTCTACATTTAATTCAAGATATTCCTACAAACTCGTATATCCTATAATTTTTTCCAATTGTAGCAAACGTTTCGCAAAATTTTGGACTAACCTGGAATCCAAGAAATGCAACCCTCATGCGATTCATGATTCGTTACACACAAAGTTTGCGATATATTCATTGTATTGTCCATAACGCTGCCGTATCCAAAATCTAAATATCTTTCAAAAACTGATGCTGATGGTATATAACTTAATCGGTTTAAGCTGTTCTCCATTAAATGGGCTGACCGACTCTTACGTTTCCAATATTTTTGGAAAACATGATTTTGTAAGTTATAAAGAGGAGCTCCAGGGACTGCGACTGACGCTAATACGTTGAGATACAACGGTTCCTGCCATTAATTATTGTTTATTAAAAAATACTATTTTATATTGTTATAAGTATTAATAGTAATAAAAGGTAAGGAAATTTAAAATATTTAGAATTGCTCATTCATTAAATATTTACAAAGAATGAAGATGAATTATTACGAAAAAAAATGTATTTAAAACTTTTTACCTGGTGTAACACCAAGCAAACTAATTCAGAAGTGTACACTCCTAATGCAGTAGCAGTGAAAATAACAGTTGTAGCAATATTTTCAAAAGCTCTAATCACACCACAATTACCCGTGGAAATCTATAAAATGGACGTAAAACGATAGATATTAGGTACATATACCTATAAAATAAAAACTATGAGATAAATTATATCTATAATATTATTCTAAAGAGATTTTAGTTATTTCTAAGTTTGTAAGTAGATAATCTATGAAACCACTGATCCAATTCTGAAAATTCTTTCACTTGTTTACACACACACGCCCGACTGATTTTTTTAGGATATACCTACTTAGTAGATTCAGGTTCATTCAGGTTCCTCACGATATTTTCCTTCACCGTAGGGCAAGTGATAATCATGTTGAAATTGATGCGCACATATCAGAGGTGCCAGACCCGGGATTTGAACCCGCTTCATTTGTTTTTCAAGCGAGCACATTATTTCTGAGCTGCTACTCCTAAGAATGTAATAGTAAGTCTAATAATTTAAGAAACATTTTAGCTCTTGATAGTGTTTGGTCGTACTTGAAAAAATCCTTGTCCACCCACTGGTAACAACCATTGGTAAGTGGCGTCTATAGAAGATTTATTAATAATATTTATTATTTCCTTTCTTTGTTCATCAACATTTTTCACGATTCTAAATGTGAGTTGTTTCTTATTAATTGATATCTTAGGACCTAAGAAGAATTATAATTTACGCCTGATTAATATATATATATAAATAAAATATTAATATAATATAACGATATAACAAAACTATACAAGCGAAAAAAACGAAGTTACAAATGTACATACATAATATATACCTGGGCGACCGAGCTTCGCTCGGAATTTTTGGACAAAAGTACAATTTTCTTTATAATTTAACTTGAATAAATACAAAAAAAAAAACAAAAGTAAAAACTTTGTATCCGACAGGAATTCGAACCCGGACACCTGTGATTGCCAATCTTGTGCCTTGGCTGCTTGACCACGATGCTTTTGACCGAGCGTGCGAAATTAGCGGACAAATTTTATGTGGAATAATGCGAAAGAAAACCGCATGAAAACTCGGAAACACGCGTTTTCCCAGACATAATACTAATCTAGATCGATTTTTCGCCCCCGATAACCCCCACATACCAAATTTGGGCGAAATTGTTAGAGCCGTTTCCGAGATCATCGGTATAGGTAAATACCTATACAAGAATTGCTCGTTTAAAGGTATTAGAAAGATAGATAGATATATTTTAAAATTGTAAATCGTATTGTATTATTTTTTACACTTTCAGACATTATTAAACCTTAACTATTTTATATGCATTTACCAAAACAATTTCCTTTTAAAGTCAACCTGTAAGTATTGCCTGCAGTATCATCTACAATATAATAATCTGTATAGGATTGGCCGTTAATTTTTGGTTTAAACACAATTTTCACTTCAGCCCAATCTAGTGCTTTTACAGGTGTAGAAGTAACCGAAAGTTTAAAAACTTGGTCTATACTATTCAAAACATACAACAACGATACACGGTATGTAAGTACTCCCTGAAAGTGTTAACATTAAAGTTAAACTTAGAGGTTTAACTGAACCATCAACTTTTACAAAAATTAAGAATTTTTGAAATGTCTCTAATGTTTTAGTTATTTATATTACTTAATACACACATCCGTTAAATTTTGAATTGATATAATTCTTTCAGATGAAGTATCAATAGGAATACAACCAAAATCAACTATTTTTGCTTCAGTTATACTATCTATAGAAAAATCATTCATTATCACGTTTATAGTAATAAAAGGATTATATTTGACGATATTCTCTATGAATATTTTTTTTATAAATAAAACTCAACTACTTTGACATATTTATACATTAACGTCAAATTACTACAGCATCATTTTAATTATGTCCGAGGAGGATTTCATTCCATGCCATTAAATAAGAAAGTAAGGAGAATTTTATTTGCAAAGAAGAGAATACATATTCCAAATAAAATACACAATTGTGAATGGAGGTAAACCAATTTCAAAAAAATCATATATTTAATGTTACAGAGGTATTATTATATAATTGTTAAAATTTTATTAAAAAAAAGCAAATGCAACTCTCCTCTCCTGGATATTTTTTAGTTAATACTCCACCGTATTGGTTTTTATTTAATTGATTTACATTAATTTTTACTGGCAACATTAGTAAAAGACTTCACAATCGAATGATTGATTGATGAATGAAAGATTTACTGTCTCTTTCCCTTGCAGATTGTAATTTGTAGTTCGCTTTGTAGCTTTCTTGGATTGTGTTTGGTTTTTATGTTGTTTGTTTTTTGTGAATCAAGTGAAGTTATAAAAATATAACGTGTTTTATTAAAAAGCTTCCAGATTACCTATACGCTTTAGTTATAAAGATGCAAAACCCTTTTTAATGGTTGCAATAGTCGGATTACAAATCTCACATACTCGTATATAGTAATTTCTACTTCCTGCTAGAAATGTTACTTCTGAGAAGATTTCTAATAGATAAATTGCAAAGCTAGTCAGTGCGCATTTCAAACACGATGGATCCTAATACAGACTGGCTTTGCGAAATTTTGCAAAATGTGCAGCTCGAACAATTCTATATACCAATTCGGGATCAATTACAGGTAACTTACAACTCAAAAGCTTTAGTTTTTGTTTTGCATTATTGTAAATAAACTTATATTTTTTTACATATCTTTTAGATAACAAGATTAGCACATTTTGATTATGTACATGCAGAGGACCTTGAAAGGATCGGTATCAGCAAGCCTGGTGTTCGCAGGCTACTTGATGCTGTCCGAAAAAAGAAATTACAATTGTGGAATCGAAAATTTTGGAATAAATTATTTGGCTCTTCAAGTTCTAATGCTCGTGAGAAGACTGAATTAGCAATAAGGCCACAATCACAAACTGAAAGTCGTACTACTTGTATCATATTAGAAAAAGATATTGTGTAAGTATCATGTTATGTTATTGACTAAGACTATCTAATGTGAATTACATACTATTATTACATACTATCTAATGTGAATTTTATGCTTGAAATTTTTCATTTTATATATCATATTGATTATCAGTACAATATATACATTATCTTAATTATATTAATATGTTACAGGTTGCATAATGAATTGGGTAATGGATCATTTGGAGTTGTAAGACGTGGTGAATGGAGAATGCCAGATCAGACGAATCAAATGGTGCCAGTAGCAGTAAAAGTATTAAAAGCTGATGCATTCTCACAGCCAGGCATATATGATGATTTCAGAAGAGAAGTTGAGGCAATGCACAGTTTAAAACATCCTAATTTAATCAAGCTACATGGTGTAGTGTTTCACCCACTCATGATGGTGTGTGAATTGGCCCCAATGGGTGCATTATTAGATTACATAAGAGCGCAAGATGGCAAAGTGTCATTGAATTTCATATCAAAATGGTCAGGACAAGTTGCAGCAGGAATGGCCTATTTGGAGAAAAGTAGATTTTTACATAGAGATTTGGCTTGCCGAAACATTTTACTATCTAATCTTGAATTAGTAAGTAATTTTATGGTACTTATATAGTTTTATAATTTGAAAAACAAAAACAAATCTATCCCACAGAAACCATACATTTTTCCGGGATACAAAGTAACCTAAGCACTATTCCAGACTATAATCTATCGTTCTGGTATGATTGAGTAATAAATTGAGTAAAAAAATGATTGAGTGTGATTGAGTAATTTTTTTTCTTAGATTGGGGGTAGAATTTGTAGCTTATAAAGAAAATAATTTTGAAATAAAAAAAATTACTCAATATTTTGAGGTGGCCCACTGAACTTTTTAAAATAATTTATTTAAATTTTTAGTTTGAATGGAATTATTTTTTTTTTCGACTTTCACTGTAATATTGGATTATTGCAATTTTAAAAAATGTTGAAAAAATAACATGTTACTTTTTTTGTATTACAGTGATAGTTGAGTAAAAAATTACTATATTCGTCAATTCTTGAATGTTTTCAAATATGGTCACTGGAAAAAAAAATCATTTACACCAATTATTTATTTTAAAAATCAGTGGACCACCTCAAAATGTTGAGTAGATTTTTTTTTTTTATTTTAAAAATTTCTTTTTTTATAAGCTACAAATTCTACCCTCAAGCTAAAAAAAAAAACTTCTTTTTCGCTCCACCCTAATAAATGTCCATTCATCCAAACTTTCCCATTCATAATATTTATGGAATTGAAATCATGTGGATGTAATATTTTTTATCAAACTGAAATTATAAATATGGAGATGTGAATGAATGATTTTTTAATTAGGTATAATGAGAAAATGAATAATTACATATAAAAAAATACTTATGTTATAAATAATTAAATAAATATATACATATTTCTTATTGTACATATTTCTTATAAAATTTGCTTATATATTAGGTGTGAGAGTTGTTGATTATAGTACATTTAATTATTGCTTATTCATCTAAAAAGTTAGTTTACTTAACCTGTTGTTTTAAAGCTGATACGGTTCTCTTCTCTGGGGAGATCTCACCCCTCATAGTCTTTCATGATTACATAATTTACTCGACATTCGAAAACTACATAGATCTCTTAAATACACAATTTTGATGATATCTTTACTATATCATGTCATAAATGAGATTTAATTGCAATTAACAGGTTAAAATAGGTGATTTTGGTCTGATGCGAGCATTGCCAGATGCAGACGATTGTTATGTGATGAGCGAACGTCGTCGTGTGCCCTTTCCCTGGTGTGCACCGGAGTCTTTACGTTCGAGGCACTTCTCTCATGCCTCTGATGTGTGGATGTTTGCTGTTGCGCTATGGGAGATGTACAGCTTTGGGGAGGAGCCATGGATGGGTAAGTGGTTTAAGTTAAAAATCTACTTTGGAATTCACCTTACTAACCCACCACACTATCTCGTCTACAGATGTAATAATAAATCTATACATACAATATTCATATAAAAGCATATAAACTATACTAATAAAGAAAGAATAATACAAACCTAGTATTATCTTTGCCTTTATTTTAAACTATGGGTATGTATTAGTTTTATGTTATCCAAAACAAACTAGACTCTTAAGCAATACATATTATGACAAACTTTTACAATTTTTTTACGGGAATCGAATCTTGAACCTTCGGCGCAGTAAATTACTGTGAGATTAGCATTCATGTTTGAGCACATATTGTCTTTTCTCATATTCTCACTTAGACAATACAATTACATGCATTCATATGGTTGTATGCGTTTTTATAAATTCCCACAGCTATTATATATGTAGGTAGTTTATAAAACAAAAAACTGATCATCATCATCATCTCACTGCCCATTTCCCAATAACTAGCGGGGCGGTACATCTTCCGTGCTGCTAGAATTTGGCAAATTTTTACGGCTGGCCGTCTGCCTGACATCAATCCTCCTTGGGAATGCTAATGTTTACAAATAAGCAACTTGGTACGTTTTAAGCAGGTTAAAATAGTTATTGCGAGTGTACTTTAGGAGATAGACATATGATATTGTGGACTTTTCTGTAGGCCTTATTATCTCTACACAAAATTTGTTTAAAATCAGTTCAGTTCTTTTTGCGTGAAATGCACTCAGATATACAGACAAACGGACAAAAATTTTAAGAACTATTGTTTTATGATTTATATTCTGTACAAAATACGTAACAGATTGTTTTTAAATAAATATTTCATAAACGGATTTCGTTTCTTTACTATTTTATATATGCATAGATTATAATGTATATATTTTTTAATTGTTTATATTTTTTATTCATTAGTAACTGACACTAAAATGAACACGCATTGGTAACTGTTAATTGCCAATGCGCAGATAAATCGATCGATTTAAGCATGAGAAAAACACATAAACGATTATAAAAATGAAAATGTTGCTATTTTATAACTTATTTTCTTAGAAAAGTAATAAAAAGTTTAATGACTTTTACCTTAGAAATGCCCGTAAATATTTACTTAATCACGCTATTAAATAAATCTTATACTTAATTTGCTATGATATTAAAACAATCGTAATTGTTAAAGCAGGAGTACCTGCTTTTTAGGTACCTACTAATTAGTAATTAATACCCAGTGATACGACACCGATACCTACCCTACTGTGTAATAATGTTATTTTTATGGTTTTCTGTGTAAAATAAACATAGGGTAATTGTTTCAAAATAGGGTACTAAAATAATAAATTTATTAGTAATTTGGAAAACATGCTGAAGGTTGATTCAGTAGATACACTATGCCTCTTACAATATAATATTCATACGGTGGTGCTATGCTTGTTCGAGCATAAGTCGTAAGACACGCGATCTATGTATTGCATAACGTGAATAAAAATAATTTTATTAAAATTATACGTGTACACAAAAAATAAAAATAGCCTTTATTACTGAGAATATTACAGATTTTGAAGACAGTTTACATAGGTATTAGGGACTAATTCTTAAACATTTAAAAATAATAAACTAAAAATAAAAAAATGACCATTACTTATATTAAAATATCCCTTATCTCAGTTTGCCTCTTGGCAAAGGCCTCCTCTAACTCTCTCCATTGAATCCTGTCCCTTGCTACTCTTCTCCAGTACGGGCCCACTGTCATTTTAATTTCATCTTCCCATCTTCGGTGTTGTCTGCCTCTATTTCTTTTTGAATCTCTGGGATACCAATTTGTGACCTCTCGACTCCATTTATCCTCCTTTGAACGCATCATATGGCCAGTCCATTTCCACTTAAGTTGATCTACTCTATGTAGAATATCTACAAATTTGGTTTTCTTTCTTATATATATGTTTTTTACTCTATCGCATCTTCTAAGGCCCAACATGCTTCTTTCCATTGCGTGTTGACATGTTGCTAGTTTAGCTCTATGTATTGCAGTGAGAGCCCATGTTTCACAGCCATAAGTAAGACAAGGAAGTATGCATGTATTAAATACCTTACTCTTTAAAGATGTGCTGAAATCTTTATTTTTCATTATGTACTTTAGTGCCCAATACTTTTTCCAGCCATTTGCTATTCTCTTATTTACTTCCTTTGTCATTTGATCTTTAAACGATATAATTTGGCCTAAATAGACATAATCTTCGACATACTCTAAAAATTCTTCATTTACCATTATCTCTACTTGTATGCTATTAGTCATAAGTTTTGTTTTGCTTCAGTTCATTATTAAGCCGAATTTATTGCTTTCTTGGGATAACTCTCTTATCATTTGCTCTAGAGTACTGGGGGATTCGATGAATTCTATGAATTCGATTTAGAGTACTGGGGGATTACGTGTACACAATATATTTATTAAATTTTGATAAAATTAATATAATATTTTTTTATTTATATTTAAATGTAAACGTGTTCTATGCTTGTTTGAATTTCTATATTCATTTGCGGTTTCATCTAGAAATATAATTTACATAAAACATTCCGCGTCAACAAGTATTTAACTATTAATAAATTAAATAAATACATAGTTATATTTGTCAAAGATGTTATTTTGTCAATAGCGTATTGACAAAATAACATCTGTCCTAATACTTTAACAAAAAAATTTAGAAGGCGCCATCTCAATAGATGTATCATACAGTGACCACAATACTATGCGAAAAATCTGAACAGGTTAACTAGTATTTAAGTTAACAAAGACTACTCTCAAAGCTCCGAAAAATTGCCATTAGGTCTCATTTAACCTGATTTATTTCAAAATTGGCGCGAGATAGCCCTCTAAAATGTTTGAAACAGAAAAGAAATCACGACAAAATAAAACCAAAACTCAAAAGAGGACAAAAAGTCTTTGGTGCTCGAATACCTGTTTAGTTTGTGTCGCAAAGTTGTGTAGTCTATGATTTTGAACAAAACGAGGGTGGCCTGGTAGCTCGTTAGACATAAATTACCATCACTCTCATGAGAAAACAGAATGATTACCGTATAAAGTATACGTTACGTTTATTTTTTTACTTAAAAAATATTTTTAAATTAAAATCATGCGACCTATCGGATGTAAGCAAAGCTAATTATAGAAACAGCTTTAGTTCATTATCATTTACATTTGTTCAAAACCCGACACCCACTTTTATTATACCTGTATGGAATTTTATTGATCGCCTATTTTATATCTTTCTATATACTGCCTAATATATTTTTTCTTATATCTGACTACTATTAAAATTGTGAAAATTTGTGTATATGTATGTATGTTTGTTTGTTACTTCTTCACGCTGAGACGGCTGATGGGATGTATGTGATCTTACTAATATTATAAATGTGAAAGTTTAGATATTTGGATGGATGTTTGTTACACAATCACGCCAGAACGGCTGAACTGGATCTGGATAAAATTGGACACAGAGATAGATTATAGTCTGGAATAGCTATTCGTTTTAACTTTATATTTATTTCATTTTTATCCAGGAAAAATGTACGGTCCTCGTGGGATAGTTTTGTTTTTGTTTTTCTAGAGACGAACCCGAGCGAAGCGAGGGTAAGCCTCTAGTCTATACGAATATTCTAAAAAGGCAGAGTTTGTTTGTTTGTTTGTTTGTTTGTCAGGAATGTAATCTCTGGAACTACTAATCCGATTTGAAAAATTCTTTTTGTATTAGATAACCCGTTTATAGGAAGGCTATATATCATACCGGAAAAATGTACGGTTCTTGTAGGATAGATTTGTTTTTGTTTAGGGACGAACCCGAAGCGAAGCAAGGGTAAGTCGCTAGTTTAGTATATTAAGATATGACCCAAGTTAAACACGTAGTTTATTGTTTGGCAAATATGTCAATAGTTTTTTTCATATATTAACCATCTTTTAGGTTTAAATGGTTCAGAGATTCTTCGCTTAATAATGCGGGAAGGACAACGTCTCTCACCCCCGAGTGCGTGTCCGCCAGACGTTTATATGTTAATGATGCAATGTTGGGACCTCAACCCGAAGGAAAGGCCCACATTTGCGGGCATACTGCGCTATATGGAGACGAATAAGTTCGAAACGGCTATTGCTAGTCTTAGGTAAGTAGTTTGTGATCTTGAAAAAAATAATAATTTTGCCTTTTAACTCAAAGTTGTGCTTACATGAGCAGAAAATATGGCAAAAAAACTCGACTCTTGCTCACTTTAAAATGCTGTTTTTTATACTTAGGACTTGTATATAAGTATGTTTATTGTTTATTTATCTATTTATATATAAACAGCTTGGATTACTTAAATAACATTGACAATTTATAACAAGGCATATTTAGTAAGCTTTATATTGAGAAATGAACTCTGATACAAAGGCTAAGCTAATAAAATTCATTGACATACTGCCCTCCGTACTATTAACGTGAACATCCAGTGTTATAATATATACTATGGCTGTTTTCATGATTGGTCTAGAATCTAGACGAAATAAAAAATAGCTAATCGATAAAATGTTGGTTTTTTAATTTAAAAATACAATTTTGCATTAATTATTTCACGTAATCGATATTGCATGTAGCCCTTTTTAATATCCCACTATTGGGCATGGGTCTACTACAATACAATGTAAAAGGCCATAATCCACCACGCTGGCCAAGTGCGAGTTGGCAGTTTTTAAATATATTCCGAAAACTTGTTAGGTTTTCTCAGATATGCAGATTTTCTCACAATGTTTTCCTTCACCGTAAGATAAGTCGTAATCATGTTGAAAGTGATTCACATATGATAATATCAGAGGTGCGAGACCGAGATTTGAACACGCACTCGATTTTCCAAGCGAGCGCGTTACCATTGGTCAGCCTTAGTAATCAGTATAACTTTTAGTATGTTATTTATAATGCGATGTAACTTTCTAGCTATAGGAAACAAGGTCAGATGACAATAGAAGCTGGTGACGCGATAATTCTGATAGACAAGCGTCCTGAGCTTCACTGGTGGAAGGGACAGAACCAGAGGAGCTTAGAAGTAGGACTATTTCCGAGGTAAAGTTTTATCCATATTGTTAAATTCATATTGCATGTAATAATGACGTTATATTCTTTGGGCCCATTATAATAATGATTATCATGTCATCCTGACATATTTTGGCCACTGCGGCCAATCTCAATTAATGAAAATATTAATAAATATTTTTCGAGCAATTGCCAAACATATTTTTTGGCATTTCGTACGCAAATACGCTTACGTTTTCTGTCTGCCCGCTGAAATTTATATAAAGATTTTGTATTTTAGATATTTATTAAGAGAAATTAATTAACAAATAATAGAAAAAGTAAAAGCATTAAGTTGCAATTTGATGAGACAATAGTTTTATTGTAAAAGTTGCTATTTTTTATTTAACAGTACTCTGGTGACGGCAGTGAAGAGCAAAAATGTCCAAGCTGCAAAAAAAGCCCAAACATTATCGCCTGTTCGAAAAGGTATGAATTTCTAAAATTCAATCTCTTATTATATTTTAAGTAGGTATGTACATGTAAGAGACCAGCTATTTATAAAAACTATACTTGATATTAAATTGACAGTTTCTATGTCATGTGTATTATAAACTATTAGCGGTTAACCCTCGCTTCGCACGGGTTCGTCCCTAGTGAAAAACAAAAACATATCTATCCCACGGGAACCGTACATTTTTTGGCAAAAAAAGTAATCAATGTGTTATTCCAGACTAATCTATCTCTGTACAAAAATTTCGTCCAGATTCGTTCAGCCGTTCTGGCGTGATTGAGTAACAAACATCCACCCATCCAAACTTTCGCATTTATATTATTAATGAGATTAAGTTACCTTAGAAATCTTTCATTTCTTTCATTAAAACATTTAGATATTTTACTTAATAGAATTCTATGAAATTTATATTTGGACTTGAACGTTAAACAATATTTATTATTACATATTATTATTCAATACTAGTATTATGCCGGACTCCTTTAATGGTAGCGATATTTACATACACATTCACTTTCGTATATTAAAAGTAAAACTTTCGTCATATCCGTCTGTCCGCCTATATTACAACTATTGTACTCGAAGAATATATAATTATATAGGTTAAAACAAGATAGCTGTCTTGTTCGAACCGGTAGAAAATGCTGTTATCAAATAACAAAAAAAAAACCATTTTCAAATTGTTTTCATTAAAGTCAATAAATAAATAAATATGTTGGGACATTAACACGGCACCATCTAGTTCCATGGTAAGCTACGAGGCTTGTGTTACCAGATAGTTGATACACTACACATATATAACTTTAAATACATACATATTATAAATATAAACACCCATGACTGAAGTACAAACATTCGTGCTCATCACATAAATGAATGCCTCCAGGGGACTCGAACCCGCGACCGCTGGCATAGCAAGTAAGGTTACTACAAATTGAGCCAAACGTGTCAATATCTATCTGAGTAATTATTTCTAAATTCGTAAACATTGTATGAAAGAAAGAACTTATGTATTTCATACGTCAGAAATGACTTATACAACTAAGTATCTCAGAGAAGGTTAGTTGGCACAAAATCAAAATGTCTAACTGTTTCCTTCATATTTCAGCGCGTGTACTTTACGTAATTAAAAAACTTTAAATAAGAATGCATAATATGTAGAGCACAAATATCAATTTAAAAAAAAAAGCCAGAATAATAGTATTTCTCAAACAAATTTTATATTCCTCTTTGGGCATAGAATCACAAAAAATCTCTCCTTACTGCACCTTTAAGTACCTACTTATGGAATATTTTTTTCTTTTATCTATTATAGTGACACTTCGTCAATCAGACTCGATACTTTTTATAGATATAGACTGCATTTATTTAATTACGTAACTCGTAATCTATTCAAAGGTACGCGATGTAAATGTTAAATAATACGACGCAAAAGATGCATAGCATTGAAAATTGCTAATCTATGACTAAATGGTTTTACCACGACTTAGTGCGCTGTGACTGATTGTATAACAGTATGTCGATATATCACACCTTTGTTAATATCAATTTATGTTTACATATATATGTAGTGCATACATATGACTAATAATTCTTATCAGTTGTCATAATAATCTATATATATAAAAGGCAAATTGATTGACTGATGTATGTACTGATGTAGGCACAGGCCAAACCCTTAGGGCTAGAAACTTAAATTTTCGCATACGTATTTCTCTTATGACGTAGGCATCTACTACGGAAGGATTTTATAAAATTCAACCCCTAAGGGGGTGAAATAGGGGATAAAAGTTTGTATGAAACATTTTATTCTTTAGACATATTTGCATAAAATTTCGTATTTTTCGTAGTTAGATCGCGAACGAAACCGCAGTTCTGCTAGTATCAAATATGCAAAAGCGCCTTATTATGGAGTGTCTTTGCTACTTCTTCACGTAAATTACGGGCAAAAACTAGTGAAATATAAAAACAAGTATAGCTTCGCTCAGATGCATCCTTAGGTGCCTACAAGTAACCTATATGTTTGTCTCAGTCATAGGCAATTTTGAACGATCATAGTCAATTTCAGCCTAATTTCTTTCAGACGTTACAGTGTGAAAGAGTATCAAACATACATACTTTCTAGTAGTATCTAGTATGATAAACTATTTGTTATCTATTTATTTATGTTGTCTGTTTTGTTCGCAAGCAATAAAACCAAAAAACCATTTTTATAAAACCACGAAGAACGGTGAATGGAACGGTAATTTTCTCATCTGTACAACAAAAGAATTCTCTTAAAATTGTTCCAGCTAACTCAATGATATGAATTATATAGTTTGTGCGGTTTTGACTACGCTATACTCGTTATGTACGATGCATCTTAATAACCATTTGCAAATCCAATTAAGATAAACTTATTCCACACTTTCTTTTCGCTACGGCTCATAGGAATTTGCATGGTATACATTCAGCTTATTGCCATTTACAACTTTCTATCTCTTTGTATCGGCATACTATCTAAAATTACGTTTGAAATGTAATAGTATGTAATAATAATACTTAAAACACCCATAAAACCCATCAAGAGACTTGAAACTCTTTACCAAAAACATATGAAAAAGCAATTTTAGTTTTCCTGCGTTTATCAATTTTGCAAGCAATTTTTCCAGCTTTTAACCCCTTATAACCTTATTTGAATTATTACAAACAATAAAAAAAAGCCAAATAGGTCCAGATGTTCTCAAGTGATGTGCTTACCAACGAACTACATTTCATTTCTATTTATATAGATACTAGTGACTTACCCTCACTTTACTTCGTCCCTACATGCCCTTCGCATTTATAATATTGTAGCTTATTTAGGTAATATGTTTATGAATAAACTATAACTTAGGTAATCAGTCTTTCTATTGACGAGAACCGCAAAAATATTGAAAACCATAATAAAATTCATTATCGGAAACAATATAAAAATTAGGTTTTAAAAAACCCTCCATTTTTTTATCGCGATTTTAGTATTTTTGTATGAAGAATATTATATAAATACATAGCGACGAACCCGAGCGAAGCGAAGGTGAGTCGCTATATAACTATAGGGTCTCGAGGGTATCGAGGGTGAGTGGATGTATAATAAATGTATTGAACGCGGACGTAGCCGCGGATTCTGCTAGTAAATTTATATATGTATATATCAAAATTGCTCATTTAATATTATAAGGTGATATTAATAAAACAAACGTTTCAGCGACAAACCAACCAAGCAACGGTATTTTCGACGATTCAGAAGTGATACTGAGGAAACGACGCACGATCGAGTCGACGCAGCCGTCGAGCACGCGCGCGGGGAACAACGCGAGCAAACACTTCAACTATAACAAACTAATTAATGACAGGACGCTCTTGGACAGGGCGAGGAGCGCACGCGATAACTATTCCAAGAGTTTAAGTCAAGGTGAATTTCAAATTTGAAATAAAACTATATTTTCGGACTTTTTCGCGGTTTTATTTTAATTTTTGTTTACCGACATTTCGAATGCTTTACAGCAATCATGGTTACGGTAGAGACTGACCTGATTGCTGTAAGGCACACGAAACGTCGGGACAAAAAATCAAAATAAATCCGGGAAGATAGTCTTATTTAAAATGTCAAATATTCGCGTAAATCTAAGAAAGTATTACCTATTTTATACATAATATTACTAGCTTTTCCACGCGGGTCTATCTTATATCGCCTATAAATATTCCTCAATAAATAAGTTATCTATTTTAGTTTAGTTTGTTTGTTTGAACGCGCTAATATCAGTAACTAGTAATCCGATTTGAAAAATTAATTTTGAATTAGATAGCCCGTTTATTGAGGAAGGCTATACGCTATATATCATCATTCTACTAAAGTCTATTTTTCCTTACGTGTCCTAATTGGTAAACAAACACTACCTTGAACGAAAATCACTTGTTTTCGGACAATCACACATTTTAGATTTGGTTTTATCGTTTATACCTATTTCAGAAACACACACGCTATGAATTACACTAATAAAAGCTGTTAATTAATGTTAATAATTATTATTTTTGCTTAAATTGAAATATTAACAGAACCAACTTCCACAGATAAAATATGAACACAACAGTTTGACGTTTCGATACGCTACTTTGTTTTTAAATCATAGAGATGTGACGTTTAGAATGAATTATCGAGAATGAAAACTGAACTTATTAAAAAATAACAATATCTTTAAATTACAAAGTAGATTTTTCGTTCAAATTGTTATTAGGCTTAAAAATAGTAGTGGCTTCTGTAGAATATAGAAGATTTTTAATTGCTTTTAATGAATTTATACTTATTATTTATTTCTTACTGTAATTATTATTATTTCGTATCTTATTGCACAGTTTATTAAAACAGAGCGAGGGACTTCCAACCGCTTTTTGCTTTTTTAGGTTAAAGTTTTAAAAATGAGTTTATATTAAATTTAATAAAGACAATTATAATAAAAAAGTTATTGATGAAATGGCCGCTCATAAAAATATAATAATTCTGCGCCTTCCGTCGTATCATTGTGAATTAAATCCAATAGAATTAATATGGGCACAATTAGGAAAAATTAAATAGGAAAAAATAATAAAAGTTTTAAAATGGCTGAAGTCAAGGAGCTAGTCAGAGAAGGATTAGGATTATCATCGGAATCAGACTAATAAAATTATTAAAATAACTTGTCGTATTATTTCTACCCAATATTTTACGTTTACTGCATAAAAATTAAAAACCATTAAGTTCAGTCATTCATTCGTCATGCCCATCTCTATGAATTATCTCTGGTTACCTGTACGCCATATTTGTTTACTATTTAAGACACGTAAGAAAAAAATAGACTATACATGATACTTTCCAAGGGAGCTGAGTAGTAATCATAAATGTCAACAAATATGGCAGACTTCCATACATTATTTTAAAACCAAATATATTATATACATACATAGGGACGAACCCTAACAAAGCGAGGGTGAGCCGCTAGTATCCTCAATAAAAATGCAAAAACAGTTTTTTAAAGCGGACTGGTTGTTAAAGACATTATCGGTTCTAACATACTCTTCAGCGTTGTATATGAGTATAGATAGGATATTTCGTAGGGATTTTTTGTAAGTACTACGTCACCATAAGCCAGTCATTTTTGATTATATCTGTACTTGTTCCATAGGAATTTGTATGAAATCATGGCTTCACAATAAAATATTACACTTAGTTATATTGTCGTCTTAATTTTTTTAAATCATAAATAGGTTATGTGTAGCAATTGATTGGCAGTTGCCTTAATTATAGTGATTTTTTTAAACTGAACAAATTAAATTACATATAATATGTAGGATCCAGGGATACCAATAAAAGCGTTTATAATACACTAATTACTATTTATTCTATTTAAATTATAAAACACAATATTCACGCCTATCATCATGTCGCCATTATGCCAAAACACCCTTTTCTTTTATTCATCTCTCATTCCATTCCATTCTTAAAATCATATCATACGTCTCTTTCTCTCTTAAAATATCATTTCACGCATACTCATCTTGCAAATCTCACATATCTCACATATCGCGACTCACCCTTGCTTCTCTCGGGTTCGTCCCTAGCTTGCTTCCCAATATAAATTTCATCTCCATTTTCACCCCCTTAAGGGATGATTTCTGGAATAAAAAGTATCCTATAATCTTCCCAGGGTCTCAAAACTATTTTCTTACCAAATTTCATCTAAATCGGTTCAGTAGATCTAGAGGTTACCGCCCCACAACCTCACAAACTCACAACATCACAAACTCACAAACTTTACCTGTTTATAATATTAATATAGATTGATACGGGTAATTAAATTATATTCCTCTATTATTTCAGTAAAAGAAGACTTACTCATCGACTTAGACTTACCACCATCTACCACCAAGGGCTCACCGTCTAAGAAACCAACGAACCCACACCAAATATCTATTCTGGATGAACCTATTGACGTACCAGAAATAAGTGAGTTAACGTTCATTTTATTTAAGTACTTAATTATTTTGTCGCACGTCATATTTTTGTATGAGGCCATATTGGACCAGATTTGCAGAAGCACAATGGTGAATTGGAGGAGGCTTATGCCAAAAGGCAGGCCGAACTGCGGGATATCTTATAGTTTTTCTTTTAATTTTATTTTTTTTATAATTTTTTTTTTAATTTGTAAGTGTAAATATGTACCCAAAATGCGGAATAAATGACTTATTATTATTATTATATTTTTTTATAATTCGAACCTAATAAGTGTCAATGACGGTTAGGAAAATATTAATGTATGCTTATGTATTTAGTTATCTATATCGTATTTATGATTTTTTTCTTCTCAGGTCAAGATTTAGACTGGGGTCAACAAAGCATAGAAAGTTTACCCACATACTGTACAGAATCACAAAACCAACCATGTCCGAATCTCTACGGCGCTAAATCCTTAGACGGGTTGAACGTCACCTCGCAAATGAGTCCAGATCCATTCGACACATCACAGTTCTGGCCGAAAACCGAATCTCAGAGACCAAATTACAGCATACAAATAGATGATAGCCAATATCAATCTCAAAACATGTCGGCCACTACTAGCACAGAAGCAAATATATACAATAATATGACTTTGAATAATGCTAGTCAATATGGCACTTTGCCGAATAACGCAATATCGAATAACACACTCTCTAGACAAACGGAATCGATTAATGAATCGATAAACTCCTTAGCAGATATGTCGTTGGATGATAGAATCTCAGAATCCCTAAATCTCAGATCGAAAAATACAAACGAGAGCATGTACGCTAATAGCAATACGTACGAAGTAGCGTCCACATCTAATTATCAACCGACCGAAACGTACAACGATTTTCCAATTTACAGCAATTTCGACATGAATCCAAGCCAGCAACAATTCATTTTAGAAACTAAAGATTATTACACCAAATTCTCAAAACCTTCGGGAAGCCAGAGCACTAATGATTACGAGAAGAACATGTACAAGCCGAAATTTGAGGAGAAATTGAAGAATTTCAGCGAATGTAGGGAGAACTCTAAGAATTATTCCGCATTGAAGTATCAGAATGTGGATTACAGTTCGTCTGTCTATGATGAAGTGAATGAAGCGAGTAATGTGTATAGTGAAATAGATGCTCAGTATACGGGTGTGGGCGCCGCGTGTGTGTACGACGAGGTGTACGAGCCGGCGCCGCGCCCGCACCGCCCCGCGCCCCCCTGCCCTTTTAGACCCAAGTGACGACATAAACATGCCATATTATATTTGTGTATTGTTTGGTTATCTTTTGAGCCATATGTATTGGCTCTAAAGAATTCTCATATTATGAAGTGATTTGTCAAGATTCGCCCCCTGCCCTTTTAGACTCGAGTGACGTCATAAACATTATCTAGACCCAAATGACGTCGTAATTAAACATATTATCACAATATTTGTATATTGTTTGGTTATTTTTTGAGCCTTGGTGTATTGGCTCTAAGTTTTCTCATATGAAGTGAACTTAACGTTTGCACCCCCCCTGCCCTTGTAGACCTAAGTGACGTCATAAACATTTAGATATTTTTTTTTATGACTTCACACACACGGAGACCCAAATGACGTCGTAACTATACAAATTATAATATTTGTACATCGTTTAGTTATCTTTTAATCCATATGTGCGTTGATTCTAAGAACTCTTTATTATGTGATTTTGTCAAGATTCGCTGAAATCATAACTTTACGTTTGTGCCCTGCCTTTTTAGACTCAAGTGACTTCATAAGCATGCAACCATGTCATAATTGTACATTATTTGTTTATCTTTTGATTCCATGTGTGTATTGGCTTTAAGAAATCTCATATGAAGTGATTTGTCAAGTTTCGTCTTTTTAGATGGTCTGGATGATGGATGATATTATTATTTATGATTGGTTTTTGAATTCATGTGTAAGAATTTTCAAATCAAGTGCTATAGTTTCGACAAACTTAGGCTGACATCGTTACTTTAGTTAGGTAAGTTACATTTGCGGTTACACGCACGGGCGTGTATTTTGTGTTTAACTCGCATTCATTATAAAGAAATTCTGCGTTATATGAAATCGAATCTTGTGAAGGTCATTTATTATAACAAAATGTACTTGCCGTTCTGTAGTGACATTCACTAGGACATTATTGTAAGTGTATTCACTAGGCCAATTACGTGGAATAAAGAAATTCACAGAAAGTTGCGACTTCTATTCTTGCGCAAGGCAATTATTTTAGTTCAACATCAAGTGCGGTGTGATAACTGAAATTTTAGGATAGTTATTACCCTTATTGGTCCAGCATAGATATATTTTGTCTCTATCGAGATTCGACAGTTTATTTTGTCTGTTAAGATTTAATTTTAAATTTTGTTGCTGATATTTCTGAATTTAACAAGTTTCCTTTGTCACATATAATTAAAAATGTTAATATTTTTGGTAAATCTAGATCACTTTAAAAGTGATTTATCAGACTTGAACTGGACTATGAGTACGCTGTTTATGTAATCGACAAATTTAAAATCGTGGTAGGATTTTCAATACAGAAGTATTTGAATCTTTACTTATCGACGTATTTAAATTTTTAAGTGTTGCTATATAATATGTAATTAAAAATAAATGCAGCTAGCATCGGCAATATTATCATTGAAACATAATATTCCTTACCGATGAACGAATACTCTATAGATATTAGACTATTTTATAATTTGTGGCAGCCCTTAGAATCTTTAAGCGATTCATATCAAACGATTTTATCAATTAAATAAACTTTGTTTTATTTTTGAAGAATATTTCCAAATATTGTTCTCATTTGAAGGGTACAGGCAAAGAACAGGGAATGTCCTAATGAGTAGATTATGAGAAAAAAGCAATTTAATGTTTAGAAGTCCATTATATTTTTTTTAAATCAAAGTATGCAGTAACTTTTTACTATGAACATTTTTGGACAATCCTTCTTTACCGGTATATCATGGACATTCCCAATGTGAAAAACATTGGGCATAGATTAAAAACGTATTATTAGCGACATCCGTTGAATATTTGTAAAAACCGGCAGTTGTAAAAGGCAATTACCGTAAACATAAATTTGTTACCAATTCAAAACAAAAAAAAAATTGTGAAATTCCCTATTCTTTGCCTGTACCCTTCATTTAGTACATTAAGACGTACGAGCCTGTTATTTAAAAATATTGGTTAATTTAAATAACGTAGATGTATAATATCAACACTTTTTCCCTTTATTTACTGGGAAGAATGTTTTATAGATAAGCATATATATTTGAAGAAAAATTCCAACGACAGTTATTGTAATAGAATGTTGCTAATAGATAGAAAGTAAACGTGTTGCAAACATTTGCATTAATAGGAAATAATACTTTTTGTTTTAAAAAATGTTTAAAATCTATTAATATAAATATTTATAAATAAAAAAAATGTATACATATTTTTGTTATGTAAATATGTTTCCAAAACTTCAATAACTAAATTTAGGTTTTGGGAATACATTGTGCTTGTAATGAACGCAATTTACGTTTAAAAAAAGAGTAGGTACGAGGAGGATGTACGCACATTAATATATTACAGTTATTGTACATTTTCGTTTTGGACAGATTTAATAAATGAAGTAAAAGAGTATATTATTTGTGATTTAGCAAAAAAAAAAAAAATATTTTGTCGACAGTACAATGCATGACTTTTTTTTAATTTTAGAAAGTTTACAATAAAAATGAGAATTATAGATTAAGTGTGAACGAAGATTTATTTTCTTAGAACTCATGGTTGCAATATGTCATACATTTCAAATTGCAAAGAAGTCATATGTAAAAATAAATAAACGTAAAAAATGGCAAAATACATATTGGATGAATATTCATATTTTCTTCTTTCGCCGGTTCTTACGGAATACAGAGCAACAATATCGATAAAAAAATATCATGGATTACAATCTTAGTTGCATTTTCATAGTAATTTTGGCATATTTTACACGTTATGTTTTGATAATATCACATCAATATGTCCAAACAACGGTCATTTTGAGATCATACGAAAATCCTTTAGTGAAATAGCGTACAAATATCGCATACTACATTTTTATATATTCTTACTTGTAATGACTTCATATGTAGTACATTTTTAATTTAATTAGTCTGTTCTCTTTTTACTTTTGTCTACATAATATTAAAAAATTGAGAATAACTTCACTTTTATTTATTGCTATTTACTAAATGAATTAAATGTACGCCATTTTTGTTCTGTTCGTTCTATTGAATATTTATTGTCGATAATAAACATGTGACTTCATTCTTTAAAGGTAACATTTCATACATCACATGGTGCCTCACCGCTATGTACCTGTTAGAAATAGATATAGAGTTATATAGAGATAGCCATAAAGCCAGTGTATACCTGTGTAATCTGAAGTATCATATTTTCTTATGAAATTAGCAGTTAAATATTGTAACGAAAACAGAAGTTTAAGTAAAATTTTAATTAAAATATTTAAAAAATATAAATTATAATGTTAAATGTTTTTTTTTCTTAGGGACATGCTTATTAGTTTGAGCTGTTTTTAAAAACAAATAAGTTATTATTTGTTTTGAAAAATATTACTAAGTTAGAATAAAATAGATCTTTCTTACTAGATATTTTTTATGTTTCTGTATTTTTTTTTTTTTGAAGAAAAAACTTGCTGTATTATGTCTCTCATTAAGGATCTTTTTTATTATAAATATTGCCTTTATTTAATTTTGGCTTTAAAAAGAAAACTTATTTAATTTAGTCCTTTGATAGTAATTTTCATAGAAATATGTATATGATTATTAATATTATAAATAATGTCATATCTTCAAAATATGCACAAAAAAGAATGCAGTAAATACGATGTACTTCTAAGGCTTGTTTCGAATATTGAGAAAATTATCAATAAAACAATTATATTTCAACTAAAGCAATAATAAAAAATGCGTGAACGCAGAATGCTTTTAATAGAATATATTGTGAAAGATTCATAAAAAATCATGAATCGATCGATCTTTCGTCCTATCTATTGATTAGTACGAACGATCTACGTTTAAAAGATGCAGTTAATTTCCTCTTACCTGAGTCGCACACTAAAAATGTCAAAATGAAAATATGTTTAGAAACATACTTTTATTAAATATTTAGGAGCATTAGTGACCTTTGAACGTGCAGAAGTAGAGAAAAAAGAAAAAAACGACATCACGCGGCTGTCTGTCTCTCTCATACGAAACATTTTGTATGTAAAAACAATGTATGGCCAATACATAAACTAAAAATCGTATCTCAATCGATAAGCGCAGTACCTATTTAAAAACTCCAATAGGATCACATCAAAAGCGATAAACCAATAAATATTTATTGGTTTCTTTGTGGTTTTTATTGGTTTCTATATGGTTTTTGTCGCGTTTGATGAGGTCCTACTGGAATTTTTCAATAGGGGTAGACTGCCAGTTAAGAGCAAGACTACTGTCTTGTACTACTTGTTAATACTTTCGGAATGTTTACATTTAAATATATAACACTTGTTAATACACTAGCTAATATTGGTCCTATTTAAACTTAGTTTGTAATTTAATTCTATAGTGTTTAAATATAATCTCTCATACTCAATATCATTGTACATGTCCTGTACAGATATAAATAGGCATCTATTTGTATGATAATGCTTGTTATCATAATAAAGACATTGACACTTAATTGGGTTTTAATTCATGATGTTATACCGGTTCCTGAGTTAATGGTCGTCCTTGGTAATTAATTTGTTAAAAGAATAAATTACTAAAAGATTTCTGGATATTTAAACAGTAGGTTATATTTAATAATATAAAAAACGTGTGCGTGTACCTATAAACGCACGTAAGAAGTTTTATATGGCCTAACAGAACAAAAATAAAAAATAGCTAAAGATTTCACCCCGTATGTCACAATTCTGTCTGTAAAAGAAATGGTAGGTAATATAATAAATTAATTAGATGAGGCATATATTATGCATATTCCAATCATATATTTATAGAATATCATTTAAGGAAAGAATATAATATTATATATCATTTGTCAGACAATAACAACGGTTACCATGGCAACAAACGTACTTACATTTATTCGTAATGCATTTACCAGCTTACCCTCCAAGTCAAGCGTGCGTAAAGAAGTTTTACTTCAAAAAGAATCATTTTGTTATTTTTAGTATCTCACCTATTCTAATTATTTAAACCGTTGTACCGATAACCTACAGAAGTAGAAAAACAAAAACAAATCTATCCCTCGGGAACCGTACATTTTTCTGGGATAAAAAGTAGCCTATATATTATTCCAGACTATCTCTGTGCCAAATTTCATCCAGATCCGTTCAGCCGTTCTGGCGTGAAAGAGTAACAAACATCTATACATACTCACAAACTTTCACATTTATAATATTAATATGGAATTTCACAATTCACGCAGTAGGTAAAAACATAGACCAACTTTGTTTTTTTTTATTACGTAGGTAAGTAGCGACTTACCCTCACATCGACTTTTTGTCATACATTTTATTTCTTTACTTCAAACCGTTTAGGCAGAAATATAGTTTCAAGAATTCAACTGCTATCTTTTTTCGACATCAATTAAAGTTATTAAGATTTCTGACAGTTAACACATTTTTATGGGAATAAAAAGTAGCATTTGGCGGTAACATATCTTCCTATAAGTTAAAGAATTTTCAGGAATTGAGAAAAGTTTCAGAGATAACCTTCCTCCTTACAATCTAAACTTACAAACATTACCTCTCTATAATGTTAGGGTGGAATACAGTTGACTAGAGTTAAGACCATCGAGTGACTAGACATTATTACAACTATGACTACTTCGTATTTTGGTATACATATCATAATATCTGCTGCGGCACCTGTAATTTATTAATACAGAACATAATATTTTTACACACGCTTCAAGACATTGAGTTGGTATGACAAGCGAGCTTTTTAATTCAGAGTACCTGGGCGACCAAGCTTTGCTCGTGGTTTTTAGCCAAAAGTACAATTTTCTTTTTAATTTGGCTTAAAAACAAAAAAGAAACTAAAAACTTGAATAAAAAAAAAACAAAACTAAAAACTTTGTATCCGACCGGGAATTGAACCCGGACGCCTGTGATTGTCAATCTTGCGCCTTGGCCACTTGACCACGATGCTTATGAACGAGCGTGCGAAATTAGCGACCATGTTTTGTGTGGAATAATTCTAAAGTAAAACTCGAAAACACGCGTTTTCCCAGACATAAGATTCGCCCCCGAAAACCCTCACATAACAAATTTCTGCGAAATCGTTAGAGCCGTTTCCGAGATGGCCGGTATAAATAAATAAATAAATATAGAAGAATTGTTCGTTTAAAAGTATTAGATAGTATCGAAGCTTTTTCAGATATATGTAGGTGACAATTTCTCCTTGTGTTGCAAAAATAATATCAAGGGCAAGTGATTTTTGATCGAGTTTGCAGCTTGTATGTTGTCCTTGACATTGAGTAAACCACTCTATTATCAACAAACACTATAGTCCATTGAAATGTTACATTTTTTTGACCTTAGCGTGCATTTGTCAGAGGACGCAATTTTATTTTTTAGATATCAAGGAGGGGTTAGTGTAAAGTTAAATCCAAGTTTGTGGGGTTGCAGCCCATGTCCCACGGCCGCCATCTTGAAAAAAGTGGTACAAATGGTTTTTATGGTTTATCTGACAAACTATAGGTCTCTAAACCATTTTTGGTGGCAAATAAAATTCTCTACAACTTTGGTCATGTAATTTTTAGTCGTAGAACCAAAAATAACGCAGTTATAAGTGAAAATCGATGAAAATTTGAGAAAAAAATTCTATTGGTCGTTATAACTTTTTTTCTGATCATTTTACAAAAAAAATATATTTTAGACCATTTATACAGAGGGTTTTTTAAGGAATAATTTTTATTATGAACTTTTTAAATTTTATTCATTAATTAAGGTTTTACAGCGCTGCGAAACGAATACTATTCTTCAGTATTCATAACTATATGTACATAAATATTAATGATTTGCCATAATTTTCAATCACCTTTTCATTTTTAGGGTTCCGTACCTCAAAAGGTAAAAAAGGGACCCTTTAATTATAAGATCACTCTCTTGTCCGTCTTTCCGTGTGTCAGGAACGGGTGGTGGTGGTGTTTCAGGAACGGGTGAACCTAGCAAGTTGAAATTTATACCAGATACTGAGATCTATAATCCCTATTAGGTGTATAAAAATCAAGGTTCTGAGTCAATACGATAAAAAGATACGGGCAAATTTAGATTTTCGCGAAAACTTGTAAGTATCATTTACCACCACCCGTTCCTGACACACGGACAGACGGACAAGAGAGTGATTTTATAATTATAAGGGTTCCTTTTTTTACCTTTTGAGGTAGGGAACCCTAAAAATGAAAAGATGATTAAAAATTATGGCAAATCATTAATATTTATGTACATATAGTTATGAATACTGAAGAATAGTATTCGTTTCGCAGCGTTGTAAAACCTTAATTAATGAATAAAATTTAAAAAGTTCATAATAAAAATTATTCCTTAAAAAACCCTCTATAAAAATGGTCTGATATATTTTTTTTGTAAAATGATCAGAAAAAAAGTTATAACGACCAATAGAATTTTTTTCTCAATTTTTCATCGATTTTGACTTATAACTTCGTTATTTTTGGTTCTACGACTAAAAGTTACATGACCAAAGTTGTAGAGAATTTTATTTGCCACCAAAAGTGGTTTAACATAATTTTTGTGAGACCTATAGTTTGTCAGATAAACCATAAAAACCATTTGTACCACTTTTTCCAAGATGGCGGCCATGGGACAAGGGCTGCAACCCCACAAACTTGGATTTAACTTTACACTAACCCCTCCTTGATATCTAAAAAATAAAATTGCGTCCTCTGACAAATGCAACCCCAAATGTAACTTTTCAATGGACTACTAAGGGAATAAAATAGTTGTAGCGAATAAAAGAATAAATGATGTCAAACAAAACTGTCAAGGTTTAAGACAATTTGTCTTTTCAATATTTCGTTTTCGAGATATGATTTTTTTCTGACCGAAACCGAACGAAAAGCGAACGCATTTTTCACATTTTTTCGATTAAAAAAAATCTTTTGAGTGTTTTCAAATTTTTTTTTTATATTTTGTAGCCCTCATTCAGACGCGTCTTGACATCCCAATCAGCCAAAATTCATGACACCAGGGCGATGTCGCACTTTCGCTGAAAATCGGGCCTATACCGAAGCATCAAAAAAAAACATTTTCAATGTTAAAATATTACAAAAATTTACTCTCGTCGGCAGGTCTTGGTTTCTATGAATTAAAGAAAAAATACACATATTATGTAAAAAAAATCAGTACCTAGTACCTACGTATAAATTAAAAAGTAATTATTTTTCATGGTAGAAATAATTAACAATGTAATATATTACATTAGAAATAAGAATAAATAAAGTAAAGAAAGATAAGTCACCTTCCGATAAGTAAAACTAATGTCGTAGCAAATCTTCGTAGCTCTACGCCTACGCAAGAAACTTACTAAACCGATACAAGCCGTATTAATTTATGCACTACACAGTACATGTTGCCTCATGCCTACTAATAACTTAATTAAATAAGAACATTTTACTTCATTCTATTTTGTCAACAATGCTTACCGAAAAATATGTCCTTTTTTTGTAAGAGTTAATGCGTTTGTTAAATTTATACTAATATTATAAACGTGAAATTAACTTTGGCTGTTATCATTTTATTTTCATCAAAATTTGTTGAGCGGTTAAAGAACCGCTAAGCAAATTATGATGAAGTTTGTCAAGGTCATAGATTCATCATGATATATCATGAGGAGGGTACCTTTTGTCGCCACCCTAACAATATCAGTGACTCCGACCACAGGCAAATAGTACCTAATAAAAATAAAATGAAACCTTCTTTATATTTAAATACTAGCGACTCACCCTCGCTTCGCTCGGTTTTTCAGGTTGCTTCCCAAATCAAAATTAATTAATTAATTTGGTTTTAATTTTTTTTTCGTGGGACCCTATTTTTTTTCTAAAATAAAAGTAGCCTAAGTTACTCCTTATAACATCAGCTATCTGCCAGTGAAAGTTCTGTCAAAATCGGTCCAGCCATTTCAGAGATTAGCTGGAACAAACAGACAGACAAAAATTGTAAAAAATGTTGTTTTGGTATATGTACCGTATATAGATACATAGCTGTGTATATTGTGTCATGTTACTTTTATAAAGTAGTTTTCGTATGTTGAAAGCAATCGCCTTAAGACCCTAATAAATACTTTATTTATTTATTTAATAAGTCCTTTTCTGAAAAAAAAAATTCTGTAATTAAATATACTAATGAATATGGAAAATTGCAAGCCACTTATCAATGTAATTTTTATAAAGAAACATTATGGTTCATAAAGCACGAGTTCGCAACTTAAAGCTTAAGAAAAAAACGGTAAAAATTGTAGAAAGCATTATCGCTCTGGGAAGCTCATGCATATTTGAGTTGTAAAAGTCATTTATCTCTGTAATGTGATCCCGGAGTAGTACTGCAACTATATTTGCAGAGTTAAAAGTACGTTTTGTTGAACTTAAGACTTATTTAATGTGGTACGAGAACAGTAACGTTTCTAATGTTACCGTTCTTATAAAAAGGAACATCTTGTTGAAAAAATTAAAAAATACTTATCAGTTACACTGAATCTTCAAAAAATAATATCTATCTAATATATATTTAAATAAGCAATTCTTGTATATTTAATTATTTATACCGGCGATCTTGGAAACGACTCTCACGATTTACCACAGTATGTGGGCGTTTTCGGGGGCGAAAAATCGATCTAGATTAGTTTTATGCCCGCGAAATCGCGTGTTTTTGAGTTCTCACGCGGTTTTCTATCGCATTATTCCACGTAAAATTTGTTAATAATTTCGCACACTCGAGTATAATAGATCACAAGTGTTCGGGTTCAAATCCCGATCTGATACAAAGTTTTTCTTTTGTTTTTTTTTTATTTATTTAAGTTTTTTAAATTAAAAAGAAAATTGTACTTTAAACCAAAAACTCCTTAAATAGTGATACAGATGCACACTGCATCGATTTCGTAAACAACAAATATATTTATTTATTATAAATAAATTGGCAAAACATAAAAATATATTAAATATTGACTTCACAAGTTTTCAATAACACTGAAACGACGCACGGATATTACAGTTTTCTTCGAAGTAGCAATATTAACTTATCAATAACAGAGCTGCGGAAATCAAAAACACTCTTCCCTCAGGCGAGCTTCTAAGAGCTTATTTATTAGTACCTTCATATTATTTATGGGAACTGACTTAATTAAACATAAGATTGGGATTATTCATGCATTAGTATAACTACTTAGTTATTTTTAAAATGATTGAATACGAACTGCAAAGGCATCTGATTATAAGTATCTGTTAGGTATTGATTTTAGTTTCTTTCAGATATATTATTATCATTTAACAAATTAAAAATTTGTAAAATTGTCGAAGGCAGTGTATGAAGGGAATGAGGAATAGGGAGAAGCGAAAAAATATGCAAAAAGCGTAGCGCTCGGTGCTTCATAGGTACGCTAATTATGCCATAAATTTTAAATACCTAAAGAATTTAGAATACCTACCTTAATAGGAAACCCTATTTTAATTATGCTAATCGCAGGTACGTTATATATATGTATATATCTATTGTTACCTATAGAAAATATCAATATAAAAAAATATCAGCCGATCGTATAAATGTATAATAATATTTTGATAAAGAGGTGAAATTTTTTTTTTATTTTTTTTTTTATGTACTAGAAATTATAAAAGTGAGGGCGTTGGTGGATTAGTATAGTTTCGAATTGAAAGTCTATTAATAGAAATTATGCAAATATATTTATTTATTTAATTACGAACATAAGTTATAATAGTTAGTTAATCATCGAATTACCTACTACACTTGACATGTTATTTGCACTTTTAATTAAATATCACAATATGATAATTATTATTAACATCTTTAACCGAGGGGAAAAAGGAGGAGGTTCTCAATTCGACACGTATATTTTTTTATGTTTGACCACGAATAACTTTTTCCAGTGTAGTCCAATTTCGATGATTCTTTTTTTTATTGGATAGGGTATACCTCAAAGGTCCCACTTAAATTTGAAAAAAATATCCACCCCTAAGTGTAGAAAATAAGGGATGATTGATTTTACACCTACTGATTTTTTTAATACTTTCTTCTTACTTTGCTACTAGGTACTACATTTTACTTTCTTAGATTTACGCGAATGTTTGACATTTAAATAAAACTATCTTTTCGGATTTTTTCGCGGATTTATTTTGATTTTTGTTTCCCGACGTTTGAGTCTCTCCCGTGACCATGATTGCTGTAAAGCAATCGAAACGTCGGGAACCAAAAATCAAAATAAATCCGCGAAAAAATCCGAAAAGATAGTTTTATTTAAAGGTACTACATTTATACTAAAAATATGAAAAAAATAAAAACTTAAAAAAAACATTAAAAAATTAAAAATAACTGGCAGTTTTCATCTAATATAGATACCTAATTATATATTTTAGTAGTCATAGTGCTTTTATTTGTGTCGGCTGGCACCAACTTCGAAAGTATCTGATTAGATATCTATAGTATAGTAAATGTAAACTACCAATCAGTTATTATTTACTTTTTAGTGTTTTTTTAAGTACTTAACATGATCATGGAAATTAAATATATTTTTTTTTACTCCGAATCAATCAAGTAGAGAAGTTTTTAAGAGGCGAATACAAAAATATATTTATTTTTATTACTTATATGTTTAAAAATAATTTAGGAAAAGTAATTGTTCAATAAAACTAAGAATGCCTAACTGACCAGAACTAAAAAGCTGTAAATGAAAAGTATATATATATACAAAAATTTAAAAAGACTGGACTGCGTAAAAAGGGAACTATAAAGATGACAAAAAGTTGACGAAGGAAGATATTATTATGCAGTCGGAGTACATAATATGTTTTACATTAGCTGCGAGTTTTGCTAAGCTTTTTACGCGGACGGATTTTTTAAACTTTATAAATTACTCCTTTAAAAACCACAAAAAATAATGAGGTCGCTTCATGATGTTAACGCTTTTGTATGTGAGATTAAAAAGTGACTCATTATCCTTTATTCTAGAAATGATTTAATTACATACGTACATTTTATTAACTTACCCAAAAATATTTATAACTCACTCTCGCTTCGCTCGGGTTCGTCCCTAGGTTGATTCCCCATACAAAATCATAAAAACTATCTTATGTTATTTCCAGGGTCTCAAACTATCTTCTTACCAAATTTCATCTAAATCAGTCCAGTAATTTCCGGGCCTATTCAGAACAACAAACAAAAAATCAAATTTTTCCTCTTTATAATATAGATTATATATAATATTTATTAATTTCTTTTATAACTATAATTTATGAAATAAGTACCTACATGCTCCGAGTATATTTTTTATATTTAAATGTTTAATTGATTAAATCTTAACTATAACGAGGACATAATCATCAAACCAATCGAGTATTTTAATTGTTTACAAACTACCATTTTTAATTCTTATTGAATTATGTATAGGGGATTATAAAAAAACAAAATGAAATTACCCAGACAAAACGATAGGTATCTAACCTCTGTCGCCTACCAAGGGTAAAGCATCGAATAGCAATTTAATACTGCATTGGATATTCTATTGATTATACATAATTGTATTTGTGATAATATGATATTGCGGTTAAAACAAAAAGACATAATTAGGTTTTTATAATTTAATTATTCCATCTTCATAATAATTATATTCCTATTACGGTAAAAGCAGGACAAAATAGGCCTTTGTAGTGATAAAGTTAAGCGTTTAATGAGTTTCATACCAACTTTTGTATAATTATGACTAAATGAGAATATTAAAGCTTATAGATTATTATTTCCTGTGTTCACTAAATAATAATGATATAATAAGTATGTAGAGTAGGTAGAGTACATGGGTATTGCCTCCGGTCGTTATCGCTACAGCGTCATTAGCATGCGAAGCGCTGTTCCACGATAACTTACTAGGTTGGATAGCAGGCGCCATTACCGACCCGACTAAGCAAACAAACGCTAATATTTCAGTATTTACACTTAATTCGCCTGAAATACATTACTGACTGCTAGTTTTAGGGCAACAAGTGGAAATATTACATCCCAAAATTGACATACGCATTAACGGAATCAATTCGAGGCCTTAATGTGGTTGAAGTGTGGAAGCTTTGAGAGCTCGTGCTAATAACGCGTTATCTAATGATGATTGAAGTATAACATCTAGTCGGATCGTATCGTTATGTAGGCGGTAAAGTGGAATCGTGTGAATGGACGGGCGCAAGATCGATAGAGCAGTGTGCGCAGGTCCGCTTCGCATACAGCTGGCGGCTTCGCATCTTTCCGCGAAGCCCGCTCTGGCACCCGTGTCTCAGAGCTCAAAGCGATTCTAAGTGATCTATTTTAACACTGAAATGTTCCGGACTGATTTGCGGTACTAAACGGTGCGTATTATTGATGTATATAAACCCTTAACTTAGAAACCTTTCTATAATATACGCCCAACCCACCCTACATAATGTATGTGTACTCGACCAGTACACGACGTACTTGTCGCCTTAATAAAATGTTATCATTTGTTTATTTTTCAACATCGTTAATGTAGTAAACATAAAACTCTAAGCTTTTTTTCTTAATTGTATTATTTTAAAACGCACAGTTAAAATCTATATGTAGAAAAAGATGAATTTAATGTTTAGTGTCCAAAATAAATTAGATTAAGCTCTTAGTATCTTATGACATAATAGGTTTGTTAAGCGATCCTTTTCATTATTTAATAATAATAAAATAAAATAAAATTAAGAACATTTTAGACCAACCATTTGCGTGGGTTGTGCTACTGGTAAAGGGCATGAACGCCTACGTACGTCAGAGCTGAACATAGCAATTTATAGATTTACATGGTTCTGCGTTTAATGCAAGATATTTCTCGTTTAAAATAGACATATAACAGGAATATCAATGTTTATTAATGCCTTTATGTAGATAATTATATCTGAGCCTATAAAAGACCTCACGCTTCGTATCCCGGCGAAAGATAAAAATAGACGCTGCTAACTTATATATATTTTTCGCTTTAAAAATTTCACTAAGCGCTACATAAGTTCGGTAAGACTTTGTAATTTATTTTATTTCATTTTATCCAAAGTTTATTTCAATTTGATATTAATAAAAAAGAAAATCTGATTTATTTTATGATTTTATCAATATTTTATCCGTAGATATTCGTCGAGTTTTTTATAACATCGTTATTACTAGTAATATATAATATAAGTATATCAAATACTATTTGGTATAATATTTAAAATTTTAAAGAGGTTTTTTAAACCTACTCAGTCGGAAAAACAAAGTAATATATAATAGTGGATAACAATGGGCTTTAGCCTATATGGAAATATGTACATTAATTTTAATCATTGTTCGTTTAACATTTATCTCTTTCATGATTTTTAGTAAAATTTGTGTTTTATTTCATACGTCTTTATAGAGTTCCTAAATAATGTGGAGAACGGCACTTTTTAATAATATTTCATACTATCACGTAGTTGCAATGTAGGTCACATCGTGACATTTAAAACAAGATTTTAAAATTAGGAAAGTCAGTTTTCATCAAAACTTATGTTCACTCACAATGAACTTGTGAAAATTTTAATCTATTACATTAAATTAAGTATCAGTTCTTTTTTAATTTTTTCTTATAATCTATACTTGGCCAGCGTGGTAAACTCGCATTGAGGGAAGGACCGTGCCCATCAGTGGGACAATGGGAAAATAATCTCAACAATAGTAGAGATGACGTTTAACGATAGATTATAAATTAAAAAAAAAAAATACGAAAACATACTTATCATAATGGAATTTCTTGGTTCAGCATATTCATATATCCTCGTTTTTAACAATCAACTGTTGCTTTTAGATTAAAACGTAAAACGTAAATCTGAGCTCAACACGTCTGTTTCATAACGAAAGGATATGTATTAGATAAATGCTTAATAAAAAAAAAACGATGTACATACTAGTCATTGATTAATATATTGAAAATATATAACGTCTAATAACAATATAACAAAGGAAAGAGAACAAAAAATACATGAAATAAAAGTCATCTATAAATTATAATTCACAATTTTACAAAATAAAGGAGTCTGCCCACTACCCCGTCTCATACCATGACCGTGCTAGGAGCGTGTCAGGCAATAAAATATTCTTTGTATTGAAATGTATGAGACTCTGCCCACTAGACCGTTCCGTCACCGACCGGCACCGTCGCGTGCCGTGCACGGAGCGTCAACAATTGTCGGCGAGAATATTTTACCGGTGCCGGTACGCTCCGTGCCTGACACGCGACGTTGTTGAACCGGTGAGCATACGGGTTATAAACGCGTATGATGACCGTTATAACCGCGTATGATGACCGTTATAACCGCGTATGATGACCGTTCTAAGACCGTTACGTATTGCCGCTAGTCTTGTAGAGATGGGCGATAATCGTTATTAAAGATGGGTTAGTACCAATATTTCTCAGGATTAGGTAATATTAATATATTCGTCTGGCAATTTTATAATATTGTAACTAATACTTCAATATTAGTGATATTTATCTCAGGTATGTCACTCAGTATCGTATTATTTATATTACGGATATGACACGCGGATGATACGCGGTTGATACGCGGTTGATACGCGGATGATACCCGGATGATACGCGGATGATACGCGGATGATACGCGGATGCTACGGTCACTATAACCGTTATGTACGGGCATGATACGCTGTTGATACGGTCTAGTGGGCATAGTAGTCCGTGCCGTGCTCGTTTCCGTGCCTGATACGTTCATAGCACGGTCATGGTATGAGACGGTGTAGTGGGCAGACTCCTTAAAACCGAGGTCAATAATTTTCTTTCACAAAAAGATTTACATGAGGTGACTAAAACGTTTGAAACTAAGAAGTATTTAATATGTAAAATATATGGGCTATACTCTAAATTAGAAACCTAGGCATTACGTCATTTTATTGATATATAATATACTAGCGACTCCCCCTCACTCCACTCGGATTCGGCCCTGCTTACGTTTTAACGTTTAGTATAGATTTATCAGAGATGAGATATATTCCCGTAGTAAAAAGTATGCTATATATTGATCCAGATAACCAGCTCTCATCATACAAATTTTATCAAAATCGCTGCAGTGGTTCTTCCGTGATGCGGTCACAGACAGACAGACAGACAAAAATGCAAAAAACTATAGATCGAAAAATAAGTAATACGACCTCAGTATCGTTAATAATGACAATTACAATAAGATTTTCCAAAAACATACTTAATGTACAGATTCGATTCAGTTAGAATTTTATTATATGTATAGATGACGAAAAATTGGGACGAGTAATAAGCACATTAACTGAATTCGCAGCCTACGTTATAATGAACTGCCAAGCAGAGTTTGTTGGATATTTTTAGATTTCTTTTATTTCTTGTGCCTTCCTTGTAGGAAAGGAAGAGAGAAAACAGCGATCAATTAAATCTAATCTTCTTTTTCGGATAATATTATGATACTGGATTTAATAGTTAAGGAAAATGCCTTTGTACTTTCTATGACGTCTGCAAAACTTCCCGTTCTATTATTATTGTTTGTTAATCTTTCTGTTTTTTTTCTTTGTGTATTTTTTTGTAAAAGAAAGATAGAGAAGAAGAAATTAAGAATAATAACATTACATTATAGAATAACCTATTTAAAATCATTATTATTCACTAATACGTTTATCTATTCGTCTTTTTTGTTGTAAGACCAAGATTTACACATATTTAGCCTTTTTTCATATTTTAACTATCAATCATCCTCATGTCTCTTGACTTTAGCGACAATATTTATTTAACTGCCAAACTCATAAGATATAAGTCTTTTAAGTGTCCTCCTGAAGCTTCTGCTTTTTCGGGAGAATGTATAGCTCTGCTTGAAGCCATTTTATTTGCAGAATCGCATAAAATGTCAAAAGTCATCATCCTTACAGATTCTTTAAGTTCCCTTCAGAGTATCTTGCAAAATCCTTTCCGCAGTAAATCAAGGTTTGTCATTATATTTAAAATTAGAGAAGCACTCTTTCGATGTCGTGAACAGGGAATCCTCATAACCTTGGCTTGGATCCCTAGTCATTCGGGTATTTTTGACAATGAAATTGCTGATAGCTGCGCCAAATCTGCAACGGTTAGCGGTATTTTAAGTCACGAGTCTCACGACTTGCGTTCTTTGTCTAAAAAAAGTCTTTACACTTCCTGGAATAAATTTTGGAACGTTTCTAAATCAATTAAAGGTAAGTATTATGCTTCAATCCAACCGGAAGTTCCAGTCTCCCCGTGGTTCTTTCGATTTCGCCGGGCTGACCGTAAAACCACCTCAATTATATGTAGGCTCCGTCTGGGCCATGCGTGTACTCCGGTACATCTAGCTAAATTAAAAATTAGAAATAGCTCTATCTGTGAATGTGGCTTAGATGAGGGTTCGACTGATCATATTCTTTTTAATTGCCCCAAATTGAAATACTCCCTGCATGACATAATCCCTCCTCAAATTCACCGCCCAGTTAACACCAAATGTTTATTAGCCCTTGTGTTTAGTCCATTTATTAAAAAATTAGTTAAATTTATAGTAGATAATAAAATTAAATTATAATATATTTTCATTTTCAATCATTGTGCCATTTTTATATTGCCTAATTTTTTTCTATTGATGTAGGTTACTCCTGTAGACCGATCATTCATTTTATAGTTTGAATTTCATATTAAAGCGGCTAAATTTCAAAATTACCGCTCAAACTCATTCGTGTCTTCCTCACAAAACGTGACACTGGCAGAATGTATTGCGTCTGTTAACGCAACTCTAAGCCATAGAGAAAAGAAAAAAAAAAAAAAAAGATATAAGTCATTATTAGCATTGAATGGAATTTGTGTGTTAAGTGGTAGGGGTAATTAAAAGCTTTAATTAATCAGACTGAAAAAATATAAGAAGATGCCCAATGAAAATTTTAAATTGTGATCTTTGGTATCCCTTACAATGTCAATTGCAACAGTCACCAACACTTAGGCATAGGTGGGCGCTTGACAGAATGCTTGGACGGTGCGACTCCTTTTTTATTACAAGATTACAACTCGCGTGAATGAAAATATTATGAGGAAATCTGAAATCTGAGAGAACCTAAGAGAAGTGCAATGACCTAGCTTGGTAGACTGCTCTATAGTATATATAGTACTATAGACTACTATACTACTATATACTATATACTATAGACTGTAGTATAGCCTGATCCTCCTTCGCATTGAAGGGAAACCCGAACCCAGTAGTGTTAGTCAATGTAAAAGAGGACTGAGTAAGAGAGGTATGAAAGACGATCATGCCGCTGATTAGCTTTTTTTTGGACATCACTAATGTTAAGAAATGTTTATGACTAAAAGGGCGGTGTTCATATAATGCAATAAATAAAAAATACATTTTAATGCATTAAAATATTAACACTGTTAGCGAAATTATGGATATTGACTCTAAAGCATTCTGACTAGCTTCTACAATTGTTACAGATGTAATGAGTCGAATGTGCTGGCGGCAGGCTTTATGGGCGCTGGCGTTGTTTTGTACGCTGGCGCCCTCGCACGCCGATGGGAACATAGGTAAGATTTATATGCGATAAGATAAGCTAGACGAGCGTCACGCATTTTGCGTTTTACTATTATAATTATCGATAATATTAAGTTTCATCTGAATTAAGAAAAAGGTTAAATTTAATTGTTATAGGGCTAAGATGAAAAAAAAACAAATATTAATTTTGATCGGTATTACGTCATTAATTCATTAAAAGATTTTAACATTGTTTTTTTCATTTAGGTTGCTTGTTTAGCCCGTCCCTCTGTATTGAGGGAGTCGAGTGGTGCTACGATGGTAAGTTAACTAAAAAATCACAATACTATTTTTATTTAGTAGAAATTATAACTAAATAAAAATTATAGTGTATTGGTTAATAAATTGTATTACTAATTAATTAAATCATATTTTATAGATTTTGCTTTTGGAAAGTGTATACCGATTTACGACAACGATCCTGAAGAAGGGTCTCTTTACCAGTGAGTATCCGTTTACCACTTTGAAAGTTATACGTAGGTAAAATTAATAGATATTAGATATATAGACAAAACAGTTCAATACCTTCTTCTCCACTGTTTATCAATCGATTTCCTTATAAATTAAAATAATGCTTGTGGCCGAATTTCGACCACCGGGCGAATAATAGTAAAAATATTAAAAAAAAAATGCAAACAAGTCACATGCACACGTCAAAAAATTCAAAGATATCCGAGATGTCTGAAATCAGTAGAAAATACAAGAACATATTTCGTCTTTTCTCTTGGAATGTATACAAAATTCTTCGTTCGTTACATATTAAACGAAATATCTGTCTTGCTATTTAGTCTTTTTCAGTAAACACTGACGTTTTTATAAGAAGTAGAACAATTCAATTCAATTCTTTGTTATTTGCCTTTTAGGCGTGCTAGTTGGGCACAGAATATTTCGCAAATGTCGTGTAGAATAAAAAGTAACAAGGATTATTTATAATGCAGATATGACATGGGCTCGAATCAACTGCAATGGTTCGAGAGAGAGCTCCAGCAGCTGGCGACTCGCGGGTACCGCTGGGAGCATGCGTATACCCAATGTGTACTGCAAAGCATGCTCTACGCTTTACGTCATCAGATGTAAGTTATTTTAGACTCATTTGTTGTGGAAGCTGTATTTAGGTAATTATTACTACTGTACAAACATTATTTAACTCTCTTTTAGGAATCCTGAAAATGTTAATTCGAAGTTATGCGATCACTTTGCGGATCCTAAGATAAATTCGGCCCCAACTGGTGAAGGAGATGAAGTATTGGATGTAAGAATATTATTGATTTAATAAGCTATTTTACATCTTTTTTCTTAACATTATACTCTAAACATTATATCATTCAGGTTGACCCGGATGAAACAGCGTACGTACGATTTACCCCGAATTCCCAAATCGCCGACTCGGACTATGCAAATGAAGTTTACAATCCTCCACTTATTCCTGACGAAGACCTATCAGGATATTTAGAACCCAAAGGTAATAATTTTTGTTTATTATAAAATAATATATTATATCTATTTTTATTCAAGTTCTTTATAATTATTTATTTATACCAAGCAAACATTTAGTAATATATAAATTTTAAATGAAGAAAAATGATAGACGTAGAGCTGGCGTGTTCTTAATAACGCGTATTTTATAGCAGTACAAATACCTATGGAAAATGAACAAATAGACGAAGGTGAAGAAAATCCAAGTGACAAAATACGTGATTTAATGCTCATGAGTGGCGTTGCGGATTCTCCGGTTATTATGCCTTTTGAAGGTTTTCGAGAACGTCTTCAGGCTAAACAAAAGACTAAGGATTCGAATGGACTCACTCCCATTACCGAAGCATTTGCAGATAAAGAAAAAAAATCCTTGCCAGGAACAAAAACTAATCAAAAAGCTACGGAAGAGAATGAATTTCCCGACGAAGAGCGCCTAGGAGCTCATTTCCGCAAAGTTAAGTTTAAACCGCCACCTTTTACTGCTGAGTATTTAACTGCTAACAGATTTTCGCCGTTAGACGCTGAAGTCCGATCAAATGCATTAGAAAAATATAAACAAAGCTTTGCAGAGAAAAATTTTCCTTTTGAATACGAAAACCCAGGCGACATACAAGAACAAAGAATATATTTTGAAGATGATGGAGCTGAAGACTTACCTATAGATGCAGGTAGCGGAGAACTGGACCCATACCATTCAAAAGGTATTCACGTAAAAACCTTTGTTATAAAATAATTAATTATTGATACAATTTTAGCTATGACTTTAAAATATTTTTAAATAAATATTTTTGTAGATATGGCTAAATCGAAATCTAAAAATTCTAAGAATATGGAATATTTAATAAACTATTGGCGTGAGTTATTTGGGTCAAAATTAAACACACAAGGCGGCTTGTACGCTGAAGGCGGTCCTTTAAAACCAGATGAATTACAAGGTGAGCTAAATTAAAAAAAAATATATGGAAAATCTATTTTATGTTATATTTTTATTTTTTGTAGGCACCACGTTAGAACTGAATCACTCTCTACAGTCAAATCCTAAATCTTATTGACAGATATTATGTACAGCTTTATATACTTTTATAAACCTTTTTATTTGAAATCGTTTTCTATTTTTTGTTATCCTAAACACAATGAATTCGAACGTGAGGTTTCGATAGTGCAAATGTAACGAAATAAAGCTGTTACAAATACCGACGATGTTTCAGGTGAAAATTCCGAATTTTCTATATCGGAAGATTTTCAAGATATTGACACAGATTTGCCTTATAGAGATTGGGGCTTTAAACGTAGGGAAAGAGATGATGTTAAAAAGCCCGGGCCGCGTGTGGACGCGAAAACATTAAAACTAATGCGCAACAATAATTCGGTGACAGGTTAGTGTCACGACGGCCTGAGATAACTGTTCTAGATTCTCAATGTGCCCTACATTGGTTTACCTGCAGTTTGCGCTATCCATGCGTCCAAAATGAAAATAAATCGTTTTGATTTTCTAAATTAATGCACTGCCACGTCGTACCTAGAATGTCCGCACTTAATGTTTCCCTCAGCAGCACTCTCTTATATTACGAACAGCGCATGAGACTATCGTTCTCCTATCACTAAATGGTGTATTTTATTTATTTTTATTCCTTATATGTTCTTCTTTTCACCTATCTATTTTTTCGTTTATTTAATGTATGTATCCTATTGTAATATTTCCTACGCTAACACTACATGAAAAATGTATATTTTACCCTGACTTTGAATTATATATAGCTTAAGAGATATTGTTTTAAAGTGCAATAATTGTTTTTTATGTGCATATTATCGTGAAATAAAAATAATCTCAGCTTTGGTGTCATATAATGTCGTATGCAAATTTTTCGCTTTGATTTGAATAAAATATATGCTTTAAATAAATACTTGTTTATTAAAAATACGAGTTCAACCTTTATACTCAAACAATTCAGATATTATAAATGGAACAATTTATTGAAACTATGATTATACTGTAATCTTATCTACTTTACTATTTATAAAAAACAACTAACAAATTACCATTAAAAGTAAAAATATACCAAAAAAATAAAAAAATGCATGATTTTGATTTATTTTCTTATTGGTGTCAGAGGTAATAACTTTTTGTTTAAACATAACTTAAGTTCTTTATTTTCTTTTCAGCTCAAGATGCTGCTAATAAGCAAAATTCGGGCGCGTCTGGCCATGATCACAATGATTATGATTATGACCCGTCTTATGCATTCGTTGAATTCCACAATAGGTACTCTCGTGGTGTTTATATAACAGTGCTTAGTTATTTTTCGCTGCCTAATATAGCTTAGAGTTCCCTGATGATCAAAAATATATTTATGCTTGTAAATTTTTCAATAAATTTCTGAACGTTTTTATAACAACGATGCTTAATTTTTACCCTAGGTTTCTTACAAATTGGGAGAAGGGTATGGCTTTCATTACAAGACTTGAAGAAATGCTGGGCTTAGACAAAGATACTTTTACAAATCCTCGGTAATCTTTTGTCACTATTGTTTATAGCTATTTTCTAGAGCTAACTTGAGATCATTATCAAATAAAATTTATGTTACAGAGTCGACCCAAGTGAAGTGACATTTAAAGTCGAGAAAAATAGTAAAGGATATGATGCTGCAGAAGTTGGTCGACAGATTGGTAACTAATAATTTTGTAAAAAAATTAATTACTAATAAGATAAATAAAAAAATACGTTATTTACTAATACATATCTCCATCTCTCCATTTCAGACGCTATAAAAGACATAATATGGAAAGAAACAGGCGCCCAAATTAAATCTATTGGTATAGGTGATAGGGTATGAAACTTTTCTGACATAATAAATTACATTTTTAATAAAACTGTATAAAAATATGAAGCACTATTCCAGACCAAACACACCGTCATTCACCACATTGATATGCAAGAACCCCAATACTTTGGCTTACAATTACCAGTACTTCTGGCGCTCGTAGGCAGTTTGTCGGTTCTGATTGTTGGTGCAGTAGTGTTTGCGGTGCTACTCAAACGCGATATGAGTTCAAAAAGAAAGATGCAAGGATTAGCCTCTGCCGCCGAAATTGATGCTGAAGCAACCAGAGACTATCAGGTGTGAACAAAGTATTTTAAACATACTCAGCATAAATGAAAAGCATAAATCTTAAATTTTATAATATAAATAATAAGTCAAAAATAATTTTAAAGCTTTTAAAATACAGTGACAATTTATACGCAGATGACGCACGTTTCAACATACATAAAAATAAACTATAATTCTTACGCTTAACGTGCATCACATGTCGTACACGTTGGAAGACTTAATTAAAATGTAAAGTTTAACGGCTAAGTACCTAATGGTACATCATATTTAATTTGGATTATATTAGGAACTGTGTCGTGCTCGTATGTCTGGCAAGTGGTCGGGACAACAGACGGCTGCCGCGCCTCCTCACCCAGCTGAACCACCGCAAAGGATCACTTCGCTATCCCGGGAACCAGACGGCAATTCACCGTCAACTCGCTCTAGTACTTCGTCATGGTAAGCATTATATTACCGCACAACAGCATTGGGTTAGTAAAATATTGTACAGACTTCAAAAACATCTTAAAAGTGATAGTAACAATTCTTTCTTTAAAGATGGAATTTCTTCTTTCTTCTTGAAATATATCTAAGACAGGCAGTCTTAAGACAAAATCAGTCAGTAATAAATTATCATAATAAATTAACATAAAAACGAAACAAGAAAGAACATCCTAATTGAGAAATTCCTTCTCCTCCTACTACTTTTATATTAGTCAAAATAAACGCCACTGACCAGTATTTTTAACACGAATTTTGAGTTTATGAATTTATTTCTCGACAAAAAAATGATTATGGATTTCTATATTATTACTATAAATATTTATGATGTTTTACTTTGTTATAGGAGCGAAGAACCAGCTCTTACCAACATGGACATTTCCACTGGGCACATGGTTCTTGTGAGTGTACCGTTATATATTTTCAAGACTATTAAAATATATTAAAATCTGAAATATATTAAAAGTTTCCGATAAAATTTCAAATCAAGAAGCCTATCCTTACCGTAAAATCTCACATCTAAATTGTTGGATACAAACTGCGTTCTCATAGAATAGATCAAAATAGTAGAAGTAGAGACCCTACGCACAGTAAAGCATAAAGTAATTATAACGTGTTTTTAGTTTTGAAAATAGCTACTAAAAATTTTTTTTCCACAAATATGTAAAAGTTGTACTTATAATTCTCTAGGCCTACATGGAAGACCATCTCCGTAACAAGGATCGCTTAGAACAAGAATGGCGAGCTCTATGTGCATATGAAGCTGAGCCATGCGCCACTACCGCCGCATTGAAACCCGAGAACACCGGCAAGAACCGCTATGCTGATATACTACCGTATGACCATTCTAGGGTGACCCTGAACTCCCTGTCTAACCATCTCGAATCTGATTACATCAATGCTTCAACTATTGTGAGTGAAATATATTGATATAAGTATCTACTCTATGATTTATCTAGCGAACTTTAATAGGAAGTTTTATCGCTCTTTCAGTAACATGAGCACAGATATTATATTTTTAAATATTGTCTTGAAGAAATATTCATGCCAATTTGCCATCACATACTAAATCAATAGATTATTATTAAAATAAAACTATACAACAGATACTGTAACAAAAGTTACTATTATAGTACCTATGAAATACTGAGATCGATTTTATGGTGGTGTTTGTGACCATTTTTATGGCAAATATTAATAAGGAAGAAAAGATATTAATTATTATCAGTCCTATCCATATCTAATAATCATAATAAAATATATTATAAACATATTTTAAAAATATTACAAAAAAGAATAATAATTTGCAAATTTGAAACTTAGTATTTTTACATTTACAATAATCATATATCTCAACTAACTTGGACTTTCTTTTAGACTGACCATGATCCGCGGAACCCCGCCTACATCGCAGCTGCTGGACCACTGGAGCACACCGCGCCCGACTTCTGGCAGCTGGTCTGGGAACAAGGTAGTGTGGTCATGGTGATGCTCACCCGACTTACGGAGAATGGACAACAGCTGTGCCACCGATACTGGCCTGAAGAGGGATCCGAGCTCTATCATATTTATGAGGTGTGTAGGAATGCTACAGGACTATATCTATATTAGCTTTATATTTTTTCTAGGAAACGCTATTAGGCACTGCGATTTATGCCGTTGTTGACATAAACCGCACGCCGCTATTTTGTTTAACTAAATTAGTTCAATTCAATTTTCTTGTTAATGGCTTCAAAGCGTACCAGTTGAGCACAGAAGTTTTTTTCATATATTTTAAACATGTACATAATACATGTATGGCTACGTCGCAGGTATATTTATTACTCTATAAAAGTTATCGACATATTGGATGGTTGACTTGAATAAAAACCTTACCGAAATTATATTACACGTTTAAAATTTAAATTGTGTAAATTTTACGAAAGCGATTAACAATTAAGCAGTTTTGTCAGTTATCAATTTAACGGTATCTATAACCTAATGGATAATTTCTTTCTAGGTGCATCTGGTAAGCCAACATATCTGGTGTGACGACTATCTTGTCCGAAGTTTCTATTTAAAGAATCAGCGCACTGGAGAGACACGAACCGTCACACAGTTCCATTTCCTCTCTTGGCCTGAGAATGGAGTACCGTCATCTACTAAGGCTCTGCTCGAATTTAGGAGGTAGAGCTTTAAGATTTATGTACAGCTATATATTGTATTCATTCAATAAAAGTGTATGTTTATAATATTTTAACCGTTATTATAGAAAATAGTATTAGTAATGAGTGGTACCTCTCAGATTTTATACTATGTTTCTTCTTATTTTTTTCAGGAAAGTGAACAAGTCTTACCGTGGAAGATCTTGTCCAATCGTAGTTCATTGCAGGTTAGTAAATGTATAATTGCGTTAACTGCGCACTTCCTTCTTTTGTTATCACGGTATTTGCATATTATTTTCATTATCTCATCCTCTGTCATTGTCGAATGGAATATACTAATTGTTACAAAATTTTTATAATATCATTAATTAATGATAAATATAATAGGAACTTGCAAAACTTCGTGCGCTGAATTGACTCACATAGGTACAAACTATTTTAAATCGATATATTTTAATTCTGATATAAATTATTTTAGTAGGCCACAAATAATTAAAATATATTTTATTGTTTTAGTGATGGAGCCGGTCGCACGGGCACCTATTGTTTGATAGACATGGTCTTAAACCGCATGGCTAAAGGCGCTAAGGAGATAGACATTGCAGCGACCCTCGAGCATATCCGTGACCAGCGGCCTCGCACCGTCGCCACTAAACAACAGTTCGAATTCGTTCTGATGGCAGTCGCTGAAGAGGTGCAGAATTTATTATAATATAATAATCGCTAGTCATGAAATACAATCGTAACGAATAATTACATGGGACCCCTGAGGTATAGCCCATGCAATTCAATAAAAAGAATCCTCAAAATCATTTTCTAATGGCAAAATATCACCAACCAAAACCATAAAAATACAACCAATTAAAAAACCTCAAAAATAACTGAGATATCAATGCCTTAAATTATTTTATTAGGTACCTACACTTTTTAAGGCACATATAATGGTAATTTGTAATTTAAAAATGTTAATACCACTCGTTGATTAGTCCCTATAAGTTTAAAATAATCTATGAATATTAATGTATGCTAAATCGAATATTTTACATTGATAGGTACATGCAATACTTAAAGCTTTGCCGGCGCACTTGCAACAATTACAAGAAAAGAAAGAAAAGGAAAAGGAGAAAGAGAAGGATGGCAATGACAAGGAGAAACCCAACTAAATTACACACCGGCTTGCGCGAACCTTGTTACTTAGAAATAAAAAAATTAGCGTCGGCTCTAGTGATAACTATTTGCACATGTAAAATAGTATAAATACATACAGTGCTTTGCATCTAATGTCTTATTTTATGGTTTTTAATCTAAACTAGCAACACTAACGCTAGGGCCGACTCTGGTTAGAAAGTTACGTTAATCATATTATCGTTCAGAAATATTTATTAAATCCAGGTTGAGAATCGAGTATTTTTTAAAATTAATCGAATATTTTAAGCTCATAGCTCAAAAATACTATAGATAATTTATTTATACCGTTCGAAATAAATCTAAACCTTCTTAAACTATACATGATTCTCAACTTGGGCAGTAGAATTATTCCTTTTGCTTAATGCTACAATGTTATTTAAAAAAATATATTCATATTATCGATGTATTTACGTGTCTACTTCATTGATGTACGCAACTGAAAGCGATAATTTATAACTTATTTACAATTTTAATCTGAGTGTACTTAATTTATAATTCTAACTTTCTCGTAATGCTGTATAAAATAAAAAATATTTATATATCTTCAGAGAGCCTACAAAATTGACGTATTTTCTTAAGCAAATGTACCTATTAAGTATTTAATATATTCAAAAACTTAAGCTATCATTATAGGGATCATCATAGTCAATTTATCAGGTGTCTACATAGTGACCTATTCATTTTTACAACTACAAAATGTTTTAAAATAATACATATACCTACCTATTTATATTTAATTTTATTACATTAATTTTGAAATTTTGCAGGAACTATGTATTCACTATAATATGTACATTCCATATAACTTTATACATTTTATTTTTATACGTATTAACCAGTACAGCTTTATCATTATAGATTTGAATCTAGTCATTTAAAATTGTTACTATTATTCATTGATGAATTTGTTACTATAATATTTGTATAATGATTGTTAATTTATATACGATAACGAGGTAAAAAACGACCTAGTACTGTACTCTAACACCTAGTTGCTGCTATTTTTGTAATAAAATTACTATAATTCTATCGGAGAGGAATCTTAGACGAACAATGGCTTTGCCAATCATATCCCGAATAACGGTATACCTGATAAATTTAATCATATAACTTATAAGATATAATATTTACAGACTAGCAGAAACAATAGAGATCGTAGTACTTATCTGTGTACGATTTATATAAGATTACTATTTATTGCATACTATGGGAAAATGTAAAAAAAAAAAATATTACCACGAAATTATGATTGTAGTTTAGATGTAAGAGAAAATATATTTAACCGTATTTCTGTATGAAATTATATGTAGTTTTTATGTGGATGAATTGATTCGTGGATTTGATTACCCAATTAAACATTACAGGTAAAATTACCCACATTCCTCCTTTATATTTTCTCTATCGCTATTTGTTTCATTTGATGTCTAAGTCTATACCTAATATTATAAATTTCTTTTTTTCGTGCTGTATGTCAATTTGTTTGACCAATTTGCTTAATACAGCCTTAAATATCAGTTCTGTCTTCATGTTCTTGTTCTGTATTGTGGGTTCAACTCCCGCAACAATTTATGCCTTAAAACGCGATAGTAATAAAGAGTAATGGATAATGATTAATTGCCAGTTTCTTTTTTGAATATGTCATTATTTACCATTGTCGCACTATTTGATGAGGGTATCAATACAAATCATGATGATATGAAATTTTATTTTTAAAGTCTCAAAAAAACCTATTTTCATGTGTAGATCATGAATAATTACGCAGAGAGAACTCCACATATTCTGGCAATGTCCAGAAATATTTTCTAGTGTGTGTTGTTTTTTCATCTACATTGAAATGATCAAGCCAGAAAAAGACCAAAAATAAACTTATATGAAAATAAACAATTAAAGATTGTTTAAATTGTATAAGGATCAAAATATATTTAAGGTACACTGATATAATACTAGCCATTTTGCAATATTTATTTATTATTTTTATTAATTTTGTTCAATCAATACAGTTTTTTCTACTTAATTTATTCGAGATCGAGGTTGTGTAGTAAGTTATAAAAAGTGTGCGACTATAGTGTATCTATGTTGTGGATTAAGTCCTGGTGCTTAGGTAAAAATTGCACATAAACACCGAGTATTTATCGTAAAATAAAAGATCTAAATAATTCCGCTCTCGACTAACATCAATTTAACTAATTTCAACTAATATCAATAACTAAAACAGTCATTGATATTAGTTGAAAGTGGAAAGGAAATAAAGGACCAACGTAACGTAAAATATCTTATCAAACTATCCAAAATAATTACTAGTAATCTTTCGGTATCTTTTAATGGTCTGACTGATTCTTACTACCTTTTTACCCGACTGCGGCGAAACTGAAAGGAGTGTAATAATTACTAAACGGCTCAACCGATTTTAATGAATTATACATATAAAAATGGCGGATTTCAAAATGAAGGAGGCGATCATCATAATACACAAAAATATATAGAACTTATATATTTTTTATAATAATTTGGCATATAAAATAAAATACCCGAAGGTGTAAAAAGAAAAGTTAACGAAGGAAAATAGTATTATGTAGTCGGAGACATATATACACGTAGTTACACTAGCAGCACGTAAAAATATATATGTCTCCGACTGCGTAGTATTATTTTTCTTCGTTTATTTTGTTCCCTTTCTTTTTTGTTCGTTTTTCATGCAGTCGGGTTTTTTATTTTTATGATTGCCAAAGTGAGTGTTTTCAAAAGTAGCTTAGGTACGCTATTATTTACAGTAACTACCTACATCGTTAATTAATTATCATTTAAAAGCGCTAACTAATTTACCGTTTGTGGATACTTTATATGTATCACACCATATAATAAAACAAAAAATGAATTTGCACTTATATAATATAAGAAAAATAAAAATGAAGATTTAATTCATCCATATTTGTATTTGTGTATAAAATGCAAGTAAAGAATTTAACACGAGATAGTGTAGTGATACATATTTATACGTAACGTGCTACAAATCCCTCCGCAATCAAATACCTACATATCTGCATTAGATACCTAATCTGAAACTTAATACATCTCGGCTTACATGCGTCTAGGTCTAGGTGACACACGCTTTTCGCGTGATACAAATTACGACATAATATTGTTACAAATCATTGAATACATTTTGTAAAGAAAAACTGGAACGTTTTAAGTGTGAATAGTAACTTAAATACTTTTGTTAGAGAAAATAAAATGAAGGCACAAAAGATTAAAAAATTATAACGTAGAATACTTAATATTTTTTAACGTTTATTATCAATAAAACATACGTATATAATATTAAACTAAAATATTTACATATTTATATATTTTGTTTTTTTTTATTTACCAATTATTAATACGAAGAAACAACATAGTCGGACAATAAACTCGCAATATTTATTATAATATGTTGTGTTATCATATTATTTTATAATCTTATCTCAATGATGCAATTTCACGTGTAGACACTTGTCTAGAATACTTTTTAAATTGATTCTTATTACAATTAATTAAAGTTCTAAAACGCTTACAATTATAAATTAAAGTAGTCACCATGTATAATTGAATGCCATTTTTTATAATATTATCAAGTTTTCATCTGCGTCTCGAGTTTTATCGACTAGTTTCACAGGGTTAGTTTCGATGTAGGCGTCTCACTAGTCAGTGTTTTCTATTTGACAAATGACATTTGTGAATTGACAATTGACTTAATATAATTTTTATTTGTCATCCATGATACAATTAAAATGATATTTGTGTGAGTTGCGTTGCGAATAGCTGAAGCAGTGTAACAGGAAAATTAAAACTAACTTATTACTTTTAAATAAATTGCAAATTAAACAATAGTTTTCTTTAGAAATTAATAAAATTAAATAATTCAACATGATTAACGGTCGGGCTTTACATTTCGTTTTCAAAGTGGCTGACAGGACCCTCACAGCTAAATTCTACAGGGAAATACTTGGAATGAAGGTAAAAAAATTACAATTTTATATTTTTAAAAATATTGCCTTTGAAATTTATGTATTTGGTAATTTTAAAGTTGAAAAATTGCATAAAGCCGGTCCGACAACTATATTCAAGGTCACAGAATGCCGTGATTCTGCGAACTAATCATTTTCTGGAACTAATGAGTGTACTAGGTTTAATAACTTTAAACACGTACTATTAATGACAGTACATACGTGATATACATGGCAAAGTCTTATGGTTTCACTTCTTACTCTTAAAGATTACAAATATTATTTAATTAGCGGCTTACCCTCGCTTCGCTCGGGTTCGCCTCTAGACAAACAAAAACAAATTTATCCCACGGGAACTGTACATTATTGCGGGATAAAAAGTAGCCTATTTGTTTTTCTTATGTATGAACTATATGGTAAAGTTTCATTAAAATCCAATCAGTAGTTTTTGTGAACTAAGCTGTATAAGTTACTATAATTTTTTAACTATACTACAGGAACTTTTTAATTTTCTGGGATGAAAAGTATCTAAAATGTTGACCGGGGTTATGAGGTACCACCATGCAAAATGTCATTTAAATCCGTCTAACAGTTTCGGAGATTAGCTTGTACATATAGACAAACAGAGAAACAAGAAATTTGATATAAGTCTGGATTTGTTCTATTTCTCTTCTTACATCCCCTGACTCGGTTTTTAGCATTTTTTTTTCTATGTACAGATGTTTGACTTCTACAGTTTTATTATGTATAGATATTGTCCCTTTTATACCATCCCTTTTATTGTATGGAATATAGAAAGCTGATTTAGTATATAAAATATTTTAGGATACTCCGTGACTCTGTTTTATTAATTTTACTTTCAGGTTCTACGTCATGAGGAGTTTAGTGAAGGTTGTGAAGCAGCCTGCAATGGGTAAGTTTATATAATATAAACATTAATAAATATATATTTTTTTCTTCTCTCTTATGATTCTATTTTTTCTTTCCTATCTTTATTGAATAAGAAATATATTACATTGAATATTCAATGAAATACTGTTGTATTTTTCAGGCCCTATGCTAACCGTTGGAGTAAAACCATGATTGGATATGGGCCAGAAGATACACATTTTGTTGTAGAATTAACTTATAACTATGGAATTACATATTATGAACAAGGAAATGATTTTCTTGGGTTAACAATCCAGTCTAGTGAGAGTTTAAAGAGGGCTCAAGCAGCAAATTGGCCTATTAAGGAACATAATGGATTAAAATATGTCGAGGCCCCTGGTGGTTACAAATTCTATGTCATTGACAAACCTCAGCCTGTAGATAAAGGTAACTAATTACAATATAAATAAGAATCTTGTTTTAAATAAAATATAAGAAAATAATGTCATTAATATTTTTAGATTCTATCTAATTATAAAAATAATTTATTCCAACACTAATCTAAACATTCATAATGTATTTTTTTAAATAATTCTTCTTTAAATTAATACAGATTTAAATTGTTATATTTCCTTTGTTAAATTGTTGAAAGTTTCTCAATAGTCATCAACTAAAGTGTTCAATAACAATAAGAGATGTAAAAGTGTTTTATCAGCCATTAATATGTAGAGCTTACACAAGTATTATTATTGATAAACAACTTAAGAAGAAAACAGACAAAGTCATTTTATTCTAATATTTGTGCTATAGGAATTGAACTTGTAACTTCTGGCAAAGTATGTAATGCCAGTCATCCACATACCACTAAGCAACAATGGTTGACAACTAATAAGAGTCTAATTTTATACTTATTGATATGGCTAGCACAATTTTATCTTTGCATTGGAAAATTTTATCATATTCTTAGATCATGTGACTATATGGTTTTATTATGCAAATCAGTTATATTGTTAAATATATAATTTAATTTTAATAAGAAAATAAGACTGGATAGATTTTTGAATGTGTAGAATTTGAAAGTCAAATGTTTGCATGTTTTAAATGAATATTTTGTCCCTCACTAATGCCTCAGACAAAATTTAAGACATTTTTTACTATGTGAATATAAATATTGTATGCTTTTATTTTAGTTGTTGTTTACTTACATCTATAGAGTGTTTATCATATTATGAAGAGATAAAAACACTCAGAATGCTCACTAAAGTTCATTCACTTAGATAAACAACTTTCTCTTTAAAATCACCTTTTACCTTCAGAGCTACAAATACTGGCATTAAGATATGTTCTTAATCTACACATACTAAAATGATATATGTACATATGTATAATGAAGCTAACAAATGTTCTGTTTCCTCTTTTAACAACACATTTTGCTCAGTTTGTAGTGACCCTACATGGTATGCCAGTGGTTGCGGATTCAAGTCCCACTGGAAGCATTCATTTGTGCGATGAGTACAAATGTTTGCACTCCAGTCATGGGTGTTTATATTTGTAATATGTATGTGTTTAAAGTTATATATGTGTATTGTATCAACTATCTGGTATCCATAATACAAACCTCATAGCTTACCATGGAACTAGATGATGCTGTGTTTTATGATCTCCAACATATTAATTTATTTAATTATTCTTTTAAATAATTTCATGCCAAATTAAGTATGATCTGTTGGAAATGTTTATTGCAAGTACATGCCGAGATAATAGCTGTACTTGCAGTAATTGAGTTTAATGTTTTTGTATTGTTACATATTATTATATTATGATTTATGAGTATAGATATGCTAAATTATTCAGTCAAGGTATTCACTTATAATATTTTTAGACGTCATCGCTGTATATGAATTGGATTTAATAATTGTTTTTTTAATTTTAGATCCAGTTGTCAAAGTGTCTTTGGCCAGTTCAAATCTGACAAGGTCCATTGCTTACTGGAACGGACTATTATCGTTGAAGGTGTTTGAAAAAAATAATAAATCAGTTCTTCTTGGATTCAGTGAGGACCAAGCAAAACTCGAATTAGTAGACATTGGTAAGTTTTAAATTTTATTCAATACTTTTTTATGAGTTTAAAGTGATTGTCTATTATTAAAAAAAAAATGTACAGAAGTATCCGTACTAAATTATGTATATTATAAATGTCGAAGTGTGTTTGTTTGTTTGTCAGTCCTTCTTTCAAGTTGAAACAGAGCGACGGGTTGGCATGATCTTTTGTGTGGAGGTAGTTGGAAGATTGGAGAATGACATAGACCACTTTTTACTTTGGGAGATTAGGAGATTATCTCATTCCCATGGGAAAACACATTATAATACAACCCACGACAACTCATTATATGATATATATATGTATATATATAATTTCAGAATGTTAAAATATTCATATTAATTAATAGTCTTGTTTTTGTCAATAAAAAGTTTACAGCCGTACACTAGTACACTAGGTACTTATCTCTAATCAAATAGATCATAATCTATTACATATTATGTTTGTGTCTGACCAGCACTATTTAACACTTTGATTTGACTATCGTAAATGTTTTGATACTGATGGCATTCCGAGAATGAAACACTGAGAATGAAATGAGTCACTGTGTTTTCTGTGTACCTGTATTAAAGGAAAAGTTAATAGAAGGAAGGAAAAAACGAATAATTGCTTATGAAACAAATATTTTTTATAAAAATACTGCATTCACATACGATGTATAAATTTAAATAAACATGACTTTAAAGCTATTGTTTTGAGTTATGTTAATTGGTCTATGCATAATTTATTTTATTTTTATGGTATGCTTATTTTCAAAAAAATAAAAATTAAGATAACATATTTACACCTTAATTTATGAATAATAATTATAAATGAATTAATTTATGAATAATAATTATAAATGAAGTATCATTCTTTTTTTGTTTTATGTTATTACCAAATTTGAAAGATCTAAGTTTTTAGTGAATATTAGACCGTGTAAAATAGTGCACAGTAATTTTATGCACTGAAGGGTGGACCGAATTTTTTTTTTATGTAATAATTGCAATTTTTTTTAAATAACATGTTATTTTTTTGTATTATAGTGAAAGTTGAGTAGAAAATGACTATATTCATCAATCAAAGATGATCACGCGAAAAAAAATATTTTCATTTAAACCAAATATTTTATTTATTTTTTTATTTTAAAAATTAGTGGACCACCTCAAAATGTTGAGTAATTATTTCAATAATTTTGTTTTTTATAAGCTGCAAATTCTACCCCTAAGCTAAGAAAAAAAATCTTTTTTTTTTTCACTCAACCCTAGATTGCACTCACTTTTTTTTTTAAATAATGACTATTGTTTCCTTGTTACAGGTGAGCCAGTCAACCACGCGAAGGCGTACGGCCGCATCGCTTTCTCATGCCCCTTCGACCAACAGCCTATAATAGACCAAAAGATTCAAGAAGCGAAAGAAAAGATCCTAACGCCCCTCATATCCCTGGACACCCCTGGTAAAGCTACAGTCAGGGTTATCATTCTAGCGGACCCAGATGACCATGAGATTTGTTTCGTTGACGACGAAAGTTTTCGTCAACTTTCTCAAGTAGATCCGGCCAGTGATGCCGATTTGGACAAGTACATAAAATCTGACAAGTCCCGCTAAATCGTAATTATGGGTTGCCAGTCGCAAATTAGAAATAATAATAAATAACCATGATTTCAGGTTACTCTCGTGTATGATGTCAGCTACAATTAATGTTCGTGAATGGATCGTTTCCATTTAAAATTATGTATATATGTTAGAAATTGTGATATATTTATCTAATAGCTAAAGTATTATTAGCTTCAGTTTTTAAAATTGCCTTTAAATGTTGCTGAATTTGTTGTTTAATGATATGACCTAAATAAATGTTATCGAAAAAAAAAATGTTTTGGGCCATATTGTATTTTAGAGCCAAATAGTATTTCATAGTTTTGTGATAACATCAGATTTTTCAATCTGGCAACCCTGTTTATTATCTATATTATAAGTATATTATCGAAATATTAAAACTTATTTAGGCTTAAGTTCTCTTTGTCCATGTGATAACTGATATTATAGGTGGAAGTTTAATTAGCATTCCTTATATTAGCTTGATATTAAGTTAATGTATTTTTTTTGTATTACTACGAATTTAATTGTACTTTTCTATATACCTTGTTTCTTATGTTAATCTTTTCAATTATAGTATGTTTTAATAAAAGTTGTGATGTTTTATTTAGACAAATACCAAATTACCCTTTCTAAGCAGTAGTTCTTACTGGTGGGATTTTTGTCCCCAAAAGATCACCTTAGCTTCTGAAGAAATTGTATATAACAGAGAGATCAAATTGTAACTTTTGATCCTACGAATAAATAATAAGTATTTATTCGTAGTTTTGATCAATAGAATCAAATGAAATTCATGTCCGGCTCTAGTTTTTAATTAATGTAAACATATATTTTTATAAAGCTTATTATTGGTCTGTCTATTCAAGGTTTCTGTTTTATAGTATCTTAGATAATATTTTTTATTTTTTTATTATTTAACATCGAAGTATACCACATCATATCATTAAATTATGTAATCACGAAACAAAACGTTTATATAAAACACAGCTAAAATGATACAAACTAATCTCATCATAAAATAACGAACGACACGAAATATTGTTAAGGTGTTTTCACATAAACTTCATATAATCGTAGAAGTTAGGAGTCGCCCATTAATAACGTGATATTTTTCAGCAATTTTTTATCCCCCTCCCCCCCACCCCACCCCCCCCCACCCCTCCTTGGTAATAAGTGGTGAGGTTTTAGACTAAACTTTACAAACCCCCCCTTTCCAAAATCACGTGATTTTTTATAGTAGAAAGTATTTTAAACATTTTTAAAACATTAAAGTAAATACAGGTATAATCTAATGTAATTCTAGAAAATTATGCACCGTGATAAAAATGTTTCGACAGACAGATAAAGGTTGCAATGCCTTAAGCAAATATTAGCTCTCTTACACATGCTCGCTATGCCACTGCGGAGAAGGCAGGTCTAGAATAAAGCTTTCAGCACTGTCATCGGGCTCGACATACTCTGGCGCGATGTCATGGCCATCGATAACCATATTATTCCATACTTCTGTGAGAACTTCTCCAGCCTTTTGAATTCAACGAACGAACGAAGAAAGACGAGTTTCAACGAAAAAATAAATTAACGTGGATATCTCACTACACCCTTCTCCCCCTTTCGAGCCTCACGTGATTAATGGACGATCCCTTTTTCAGTATTTAAAATGAAGTAAATAATCGTATATAGCTATGGTAACCCATCGGTAATGCGCTCCAAGGCGAGTCCAAACCTTTGTGATTTCATAATAATATTTAGTACGGTAAAGGAAAACGAATATTAAATAAAATTTGTAAAAATTTCGCATTAGACTACTCGTATTTATGTAAAAATTTCATGCTCTACAATTTTTCTAATATACACTGATATTTTACAAAAGTAACGTTTGTAAGTTTGCATGTAGATTGTAGAATCGGGAATCTCTAACTACTACTGATCCGCTTCTGTTAGCCAAGTGTATTTATTGTTTGTGTATTTCATATTTGTCCGAAATCATAACTTTAACTAAGGTAAAAAAAATAACTATTTACTTTTGTTACTAATCTACTTTGAGTTAGTTTATCAACGTGCGCTGCCTAAATACCCAGGAACATACCCGAGCAAAGTCAGGGTATTCAATAATAACGAGATATTTACGAATATCCGATTTTCATGACTTTACTTCTGCTATCTTACGACATACCTAATATGAGACTTGATAAGCTATCTTTTTCTCTTTTGACTTGATAGCTGAGAATACTTTTATAAGACGAAAACGAAGATTTATTCAAGTTTATAGTTTAGTATCTTATATTTCGAGATTGAATCTAACTTACAATCTCAAGTTTAATGAACTACATAGGTAAAGCTTTAACATTTTGAAAAAATCAAGATATCAATGTGAAAGCGGCCTAAGATAACATCGCATGGGAAACAAGTAGTAAGTAAAATGTATATCGTGTTACAGCATTGCAGCGTGAAGCAAACGACTTGATTGTATCGACCAAATAAATCGACCCTAGCACACTGGTGCAAATACTATAATGCCCATCGTTATTGTTGAGTTCCACACGTCATTTGTTATTGCGCATTCCGATGGCACTTTATCCTATAAGTGTTTGGTGATTTGTTAGTATGTCTTTCTTTTATGCAGCAACGGAATGGATTTTTGAGCTGTAGAATTGCATAGAGAAAATATTATTATCTCGATACGTCGTGCCTCCCCTTGGGTATTGATATACCTATTGTTAAAAATCGTAGTGAAATTGTTTACTACTTACTTATATATCCTTCTAAAGTTTTTTTATTATATTTCGATACCTTTATTTTTTTAATTAAATAATGTTTCTTACTAAGTATATACATGCTTAAAACCTCGGAGCTCTTTCTTAATAAATTAAGTTCGCTTTCTTAGTTCGATATTTATATTTTTTTTCAATTTCAAATACTTCATAAGATAATTTCAAGGGGTAGAGATCAATGTTGTAACGATCATGAAATCCTTTTTACTAAAATCGAATTAGTAAGTATTATATTTCTTTAGGTAATCATAATATATTTTGCACATCCTACTATAAAAGTTAATTAATTATCGTATAATCTTCAGTTTCATTAATTTACCTTATCTATAAGTGATTTCTAAGATATTCTATCTACTTAGGCCGAGTGATCTATCGCAGTAGATAATCGCCCAGCGCCCGATACGATAGTACGATAAGGTTCGTAAGTGGGTAGTTGACGAATGGCGAAACTGCGGTATCGCGTGCCGTACCTACGCGTTGACTTGCGAGACTCACGTTTTCACCTATCCTTATACCTTAAATCATATTTTTGATATTTCAAAATCATACATCGGCATATAACTGAAAAATATTTAAACCAACTTAGGTACTTAGTTTTACTAAAATATATAGAACTAGCGACTCACCCTCGCTTCGCTCGGTTCGCCTCTGGGTACATTTTAACAACTAGTATGGAATAGATAGACTATATATTATATGATATACCTATAGCCTATAGCCTTCCTCACTAAACGGGCTTTCTAATGCAAAAAAAATATTTTCAAATCGTATTAGTAGTTCCTGAGATTAGCGCGCTCAAACAAACAAATAAACGAACAAACTCTGCCTCTTTATAATATTAGTATAGATCAGGAAAATGAACACCTACGCTTCCTCAATTCGTTCCTATCATTCGTCATAAAATATTTGAGCTTACCTTTTACCTTTTATTCATATCCTCTTTCTTTTATACTTCTACAATTTACTTATGTTTCACAATAGAGTAAAAATTCTAATTTAACGAGACGCTCTACTATGTTAATTTGTTAAGGTTACTTGTTGAAATTATGTTTCATTTTACGATGTTAGTAAAAACTCGAACCTGTTGGCAGCGGGTGAGGTTTTTACTTGAAAAAAAATATTTATAACAGCAAAAAATTTCAAATTTTATTTCAATCTGAATACTGTATCCTATGTAGGTATGTTCTGAATCCCAAGGACATGAAATCTCAAGGTTTGCTAAGATCATTATTCATTAGAACAATAAAAAAAGTTTTATTTAAAATGACAAATTTTCGCGTAAACCTAAAAAAATATGATATTTCCCGGTTTAGCCTTAGGTACACGTACACGCCAGCGAAAACTCCAGGCTAGAACGCAGTCATTCTTTTTCTTATAATATTTGCAACTAATTTTAAATTTGTACCTGTGTAAATATTCTAGCAACGATTCCCAAAGATTCTAATTAAAGACCTTACAAGTTTATTTATAAATGTTTAGTGACGTGCTTAAACTCCATAAACCACTGCAATTAGAGCATGAAAATTAAGTTTGAGAGTTATTTACGAGTGACTTTAGTATTCAGCTTTTGGAACATATTTCAAAAATAAAAATATATTCTATTCAAATAGACTTTTATAAGCATTTTGGAACCGTGAGTTTTTACGTTAAATAAAATATGTCAGTATTGTAAGTGAGGAAGGTACTACAGCCTCGGAAGGCATTACTGCTGTGAAGTGCCGGCGGGAAACTAAACAGTTGCTCTTTTACAAACAACATCTATGTAACATTGATATATAATATGCTTAATAAATTATTATTATTATATACATAGACCTATATTAGAATAAGCATTTACTAACAAAGACCGTATTACGTGTAGATTTCCATGAAAAATTATTTATCATGATGGAGAAAATTAAATTGACTAAGTATGTGCAAACAAGTTTCATTTTAGAGTATTTGCTACGCCTACGTACATAGGCCCAATTTTCGATTGCTGTCTGTTTGTCTATCGTATTATTATAATTATATTATTATCTTTTAATCCTGACGAATAGCTTACTTAGGTACCTTACCATTATAGAGTCATTAAAAATTAAATCGTTACGTGTTGGTATGGTAAATATTTAAAAAAATAGTTTTTCTAATCTAACGTTTTTAACTGTTTGATATAGAAAACAGCTGATAGTAATTGCTAAGTACTTACTTTACATTTTGGGTTCCGTAGCCAAATGATAATGAGTCCTTAAAATGCAGATGAATGTTTCTAAGTGTTTTCTAATATGTTGAAGCTAATAGTATAAAAATAAAATTATTTTGTAGAAAATACGTTGAGTAGTTTCTGACATATACATTTTCCGTTTCGCGTGTTTTTCCACAAAATTTCCTTTGTTACTGATTAGTAATACTATGAAGTAAAGCAAAAAAGCCTTCAATAAAATGGATATCGTAGGTTAGTAAATATTTTTTTACTTTAGATGTACCTAATAAATTAGGATCTTAAATACAACATAAATAATAAATATAATGTTTCGTGCTACGGAACCATCGGTGTGCGAGCCAGAGTGCCACATGTCCGACATTTTCATATTTTAATTTTACATTTCTAATTTATTCATTTGTAAGGCATTATGAAATGATTTATGAGTTCCTTGATACTTTTAAACTTTTTAACAATAAGTTGTTATTTTTTTAACCTTATTATTATTGGTTATTCTATGAAAAGGTATACCTAACTTATTTTTTATTATGTGTATACTATATTTAATATACAACTAAAGCTAAATTATGTATATTTATTACTCATTCGAAATGAAAATGTTTTTAGCTTTTAAAAAGTTCGGAAAAACTTTTTTATCTACTCTAAAAAGGGGAACTTGTACATTTGTGAATTTTGATTTCTAGGCAAAATATATACCTAGTATATTTGAGGTATTTCAAACTTTAATTATTTACAAAAAAAAACTCAAATGTCTTGATTAAAGTTTAAAGTAAGTACATAACTAATAGGTACATATAATAAAGATTTACCCTCGCTCGTCGCTGTACAATTTTAGAGGACTTCAAATTGTATATATTTTCTAGAACGGAAGGATAATTAAGAATCATAAAATAAACCTATTGTCATATAGAAATGAAAGCCACAGGATGTTCATACAAAAATGATTCATTCGAATATGGCCTCTATATCTATTAAATAAGAACTACAAGTTCTCAGCACTATTAAATTTTAAATCGCAACTCTATGAATGCATTTAATTAATGCAAATGGTTAGTATTGTTTTTCTTTGTTGTCTATAATCTATTCCATGTACATTGTATGATAAACTTGTAAACTACAAAACTGTCAATGCGTGTAAATAAGATATGTGACTCGTGATTGATACAGGGTTAGGTGTATTCAATTTTCTTTATCGCAACGATCGGACTAGACTTGAGGTGAATAAATAAGGTAACAAAGAAATCAATACCACCTAGCCAAGGATAAATAGGTACAAACATTTAGCCGTAAGATACCTCGTAGTCTGTAGACAGAATTATTGTACGTTGCGTACGCATTGTTTTACGTTTTATAGTTATACTAGAAACATTACTTGCGCGAAGGTTACTTTTGGTTTACGACGTGTTACTTTAACAATATAGACAAACGCGTGTAATGTGTATGGATTTGTCGATAATAGATCCGCGAATAATAAATTTTATCGCAATCGAGAAACGTTGATCAATTCGCTCTGGGCGGGCGGCGCGTGGGGCGGGGAGGGCGCATGCGCGGGGGGCGGGCGGGGGGCGGCGGCGGCGGCCGGCCGGCAGTGCGCGAGTCGCCGCCGCCTGCCGCGCGCCATGGCCGCGCCGCGCGACCGCTGACCGCACGAGCGACCGCGCCCGCCACCCGCGCGACTACTCACCCTCGCCCCACGCCCACGCACTACTAGGTAACGTATCCGAGTCCTTCCTGGCCATCCCTCGCCCGTTCCCTCCCATGTAGCTCGTACCGCGACCGCGGACCGCGGGAGTTGCCGCGTCTGCTGTAGCTGCTCTTCGACGGCTTCAGTGATCGTAATCACCGTGTGTTCCACTCTCGACTGTTCTCATGCTCTATTGGTTAGTTCATACGATTTATACCTTTTCTTGCAAAAAACCGCCGCTTCATTAATTCATTCGAATAAGTAAACAGCTCTGTTTTCCTTTTACAGCTAGCTAGTTCTTGACGACGCTCTAGATGGTGTTACATAATAGGCGTTTAAACGAACCCTCGTCTCTGCTCTCGCGTAGATCTTGTTCTCGTAGTTTTAATTAATTAAATTAGAAATTATTAAATGCTTTTTAAAATTAAGTTACTTTGCATAAAATCAACTTATTAAGTTTATAATATTATTGCATGGTTGTGATTTTCGGCCTTTTCGTTTCAAGGATACGATAACCTTAAGTTTTAACGTTTGCTTGAGGTCACACGCAATAATATGACTTTGAACATTGAAAGAAAATAAAAAAAAGAATTACTTAATTAAGATATAGCTAATTTGATTTTTAAGGCTTATAATTTATTGTTCAAATTTATTACTTAACACATCTATTTTCTTATAATTCTTATCGAGTAAAACTCTTGAAATATTTCCGAACTTAAATATTCATGATGACAATAAGCTGTTATATTTAAATGTTATAAAACGCAAGAAACATGTTTCAATTAAAATTCAGTACATTACAATTCATTATAACGAAAAACTCGTATATATAACGAGCAAAAACTTTAAGCATAGTAAAAGACTAAGATTTGCAACACAAATTAAACAGTACAATGCGATGAAAAGCAAAAAGAGCAACACAATAATGCAGTGGAAACCATCGAGCCACAACAAAAGGACCTGAATACGTCTCAGAGTTTCCACTTCGGACATGCGCCCCGACACTCCCTCGGGCGATCTCTTACGAAGATTTTTAATAAAGGCTTGTTACTTATAATTTATTAATATAATAAATTAAACTTCATTTTTTCCTATTAATATGTCTTATATTTCTAAAACATATTTTTGTTATTAAAAAACAGATTAAATAGAAAAAAGTAAATTACTTACCTCACTTGAGTAGTAATTTTATTATTTTTTGGAAGATTCCAATAATTTCTAAGACAAAGGCTTTTTTAAAATCATCCACACAAAATCGTACTTTTAAATTAAATTTATTAAATATATATAAATATATATACAATAGTAAGAATAGTCTGATATTATAGTAAAACGTACATGTAAATAATACTGAAATAGAAACAAAATATTTTCCACGTCATAAATGTAAACAATGAGATACATTGATAGCGATCGAGTGCAATGACTCCCTTGAGCAATCATGTTTCTAAACACGAGTTTGACAGCTGCATCTTTTATAGAGGTCAAGTACTGAATCATCTAATTGACTGATTATTAAGGTAATGTTCCCAATAGCCATAATTGAGCTATACGACCATGTTGAAATTCGCGACGAATATATTAATTTATGATATAACTAGCGACTCACCCTCGCTTCGCTCGGGTTCGTCTCTAGGTTGATTCCCCATACAAACCTGCATCCCCATTTTCACCCCCTTAAGGGTTGATTTCTGGAATAAAAACTATCCTATCTCCTTTCCAGAGTCTCAAACTGTATTCTTACCAAATTTCATCTAAATCGGTCCAGTAATTTCGGAGCTTATTCGGTACAAACAAACAAACAAAAAAATCTTTCCTCTTTATAATATTAGTATAGATTATTATAAATACAATAAGCACCTAGCGACGCACCAAAGTAAAGCGAGGGTTGCTAATTAGATTTCTAACTTTAAAATCATTATACCAGCCTTAGAAGTGAAATGTTTATTTAAACATCTACTTAATACATATTATATTATGTACGACTCACCCTCGGTTCGCTCGGGTTCGTCCCTAGTTACGTTTTACTGCTGAACTGAGCTAAACGTTGATAAGTCAGTCAGTGAGTCGCGAGTAGTGAATAAAAATAATAATTGCGAATGTACCTTAGGTGATAGACAAATAATATTGCGAACTTCCCTGTATAACTTTTTAAGATCTACAATTTTCTAGTACATTGTTTTGATGTACCTCTTAAGGTTCAGCCACCGTTAGCCATAGAAATTTCTAAGGACGACTCGATAGAACCAGTCATTGCGTTTTCCCGCGGGAACGAAAAATGTGCCTGTAGTAAAAGGTATCCTAAATGTTGACTCGAGTGATAAGCTATCACTATACAAAATTTAATTGAAATCGGTTCAGTACTTTTTGCGTGAAACGCGCACATCGATTTAACTAAGTTAGTTTTGTTATAGGTATAGATAAGAATAGGTATTGCGAGTGTACCTTAAGAGATAGACATATACTGTTGTAGATATTTCTGTTGGCCTTTTCAAGATCTATAATTTTTAAGTAAATTGTTTTGATGTATGTCTTTAGGTTTAGCCAGCGGAGGGTTCCTAAGGAGGACTCGATAAAACCAGTTATTGCGATTTCCCGCGGGAAACAAAGAATTTCCAAAAGTAAAAGTTATCCTAAATGTTGACCCGAGTAATAAGTTATCAGTTCACAAAATTTCGTTGAAATCGGTTCATTACTTTTTGCGTGAAACGCGTACAGACAAACAGACAAACAGACAAAAAAATTTATAACTATTGTTTTGGGGTCTATATCGTATACATAATACGTTACAGTCATTGTTTTTAAAAAATATTTCATGTACAGATTTCGCTAAGTTACTGCTTTATTATAGTATAGATTCAATAAAATTTTCAAGCTGTGTTATCTTGATAATATAAATTTGTAAATATTTAAAATTACTCTAAAATTAGTTTACACTTTTTAACGATATTTAAAACTAGCAACTCACCTACGCTCCGCTCGGGTTCGTACCTAGTTACGTTTTAACGTTTAGCTCAAAGATAAGATACTTTCCCGCAGTAAAAAGAATCCTATATGTTGACCCGGATAACCAGCTAACATCATACCAAATTTCATCAAAATCTGTCCAGTGGTTTTCCCGTGATGCGGTAACAGACAGACAGACAGACAGACAAAAATTCTAAAAACTATAGATTTGGCTTCTGTATCAATAATAAAGTGTATTTCAATAAGGTTTTCCAAAAAATATTTAATGTACAAATTCGGCGTAGTTACAATTTTATTATATGTATAGATAATCAGAGTCAGTTGGTTTTTGTATTGATTAATTAAATTTTGATCGAATTTATTTATTTCATCGAATATAATAATCATATCGATTAAAAAGAATCTCTACGTGTAAGACGGTCTCTCTATTAGGACTTATGTCGGTAACTATCTGAGATTAGCGAGTAGAGTCTATATAAAGTTATGTAATGGATCAGCACCATAAGAATCCACAAGTACACCATAGTGGGTACTTAATATTATAATGATGATCTAATCGTAATCAATACATATATAAAAGGACTTACTCTTGCGCACTACCTAATACATTGACGACATTTTTATGCCATTTAGATTACATTAATATAAACAATGGCAACCCGTTCTTATCTTAGCGTGCAGTTAATTTTTTTACTACTACGAGTATATTGACAAGTTCAAGTCATGGCTGTTAAAATATGTTTGTAGTATATGCATATTTACTCATAGTTAATACTTTCTTAGATATTTGACATTTTAAATAAAACTATCTTTTCGGATTATTTCGCGGATTTATTTTGATTTTTGGTTCCCGACGTTTCGAATGCTTTACAGCAATCTTGGTCACGGGTCTGTAACAAGTATATAGCCCCTTTGAGATGTCTAAGACCTTAGACTTTCCCGCAACCATGATTGCTGTAAAGCATTCGAAACGTCGGGAACCAAAAATCAAATCCGCGAAATAATACGAAAATATAGTTTTATTTACTTATAGTTACAGAAAAACTTTGTAATGGGTATATCAAGCGTCAATTATGAAATCCTGTTATTTATTGTTCCCCCCTTCCATTACCCATTAACTACACGTTACTTGTATAATTTAAATGTTTGGAGTGGTTCAAAAATTATATTTCATACCTGTCTGTATGTTTTTTGTTTGCTTTATAATAGTTTATAATATATATGGTTGTACACCCTACTCGTATACCTATATTATAAACTAATTTTTAGAGTTAGTTAAAAGTGCAAACTTAGTTATTTTATTATTTCGATATTTTTTAACTTTGTAATAATAACATAACTCGTAATTAGAGTCAACAGTGATCACAGTGTAAACTTGTTTGAAAGTAGACTTTTATTGATTGATATAAATATTATTATGATCTTTAGGATGGAAAGTTAAAGCTGGCCACTAGCAAAATAGATATTTTATTGATAGGTAAATTATATAATAAAATTGTATATAATAAAATTGTAACTAAGCCGAATCTGTACATAAAAGATTTTTTGAAAAATCTTATTGAAAAATCTTATTGAAATAGACATTATTATCGATACAGAGGCCGAACCTATAGTTTTTAGAATTTTTGTCTGTCTGTCTGTTACCGCATCACAGAAAAACCACTGAAGGGATTTTGATGAAATTTGGTATGGTCATAGCTGGTTATCCGGGTCAACATATAGGGTACTTTTTATCGCGGGAAAATATCTCATCTCTGAGATATCTATACTAAACGTGTAAACGCAAGTAGGGACGAACCCGAGCGCAGCGAGGGTGAGTCGCTAGTTTCTTATAAAATTTAACGGTATTCGCTTAGTAACCGCTAAATTCAGTCACTGGATACTATAACATTATTTCCACTATCACTAGTAGGTATTCTTGTCACTTTTTCATATCTAGATACACTTAACATCAAATTGTACTGATCGGTCGGAAAACTATCGACGATATATTTTTCTTTCTCTCGCACCGCAACACACAATTATTTATCTTTTTAATGGATTGGAATCTAGTATCTTGACAATTTTATCCTTACCATGATTCAGACGTGTTATTGTGCTGTAAAAACTTTCACCAATTGTAAGTAGGTAATAATATATTATGTATAGTGCTATAGATAGAAAATCATTTTAAATTATTATTTTTTAATTACATTTTGTCAATTTGTTGACCTAAATCGTAATATATTTCGATGTATTGTGTGTTATTGTGTATTGTTTGTTACATAAAGTGAATAAGTATCCGTCTGTCAAGAAAAAGGACTATAAGTTGTAAGAAATTTTAAAGAGTTTAATTAATAGATATTAATGTAGGTACACAATAATATGTATTTTTATCTTAATATTTGGATCTCATAAAAATATGAAAATCTGTCAAAAATAAAATTAAAATTTATAGCATTGACCTTACTTAATTTTGTACAATCTTTACTAACGAAATAAGATCTATAGTTGACTATATATATCTCAAAATACATAATATAGGATAGGATAATTTATATTCTGGAAAACAAGACATAATTCCGGCGGTATAGCGAAATAAAATGACTAAAACTCTTCTCGCTGTTTGATATGGATAGTGTATAGTTTTCGATATGTTTGATAATATTAATTATATGATCATGTGATATTGTTATTTCTTTTTAAATCCAAAATAGAGGAGAAAAATAGAATACAACTAGCGACTCACCCTCGCTCTGCTCGGGTTCGTCTCTAGAAACGTTTTAATATTTAGTATAGATTTCTCAGAGATGAGATATTTTCCCGCAGTAAAAAGTAGTCTATATGTTGACCCGGATAACCAGCTATCATCATACCAAACTTTATCAAAATCCCTCCAGTGGATTTGCTGTGATGCGGTAACAGACAGACAGACAGACAGACAGACAAAAATTCTAAAAACTATAGATTCGGCCTCTGTATCGTTAATGATGTCTATTTCAATAAGATTTTTCAAAAAAATATTTAATGTACAGATTCGGCTTAGTTACAATTTTATTATATGTACCTATAGATTAAACTATTGTCGTTGTTTAGAAAAGATTTATTAATGACAGATGTAGATTTTCTCTAGAATGCAAAGAAAGACTTATTTTTACGTACCTACTAAATACAATTTTTAAAGCTGCTTACTGTTGATACAAATTTAAAATTACTTTGCTTACAGAAAACATCCGAGCTTTAACATTTTATTAAACTTAAACTTGTTTTTATATTTGTTATTTTAAAATCTCATTTATTATGTGCTTTATTCTCAGAATGTTTTCATCGTAGGTCCATCGCATTATCTAGTTTCAAAGATATTGAAATGCTCTGCTATCTGCACATATAATTCAACACTGTATAGTTCACTTAAAGTAAAATATCAAAACAACTTACTGAATTCTTGGCATATAAACAGTGTACGCAAGATTGTAGATTTACGTAAATATTGTACGTAAATTTAAGTGGTACAGAATATCTTTATCATTCACAGTGCTCTTGTATTTCATTAAATAGTATTTATTGATGAGTTCTTTCATCTGACAGACATTCTATATTTGGTGAGTAAACATTTCCTTTTAACTCATTAACTTATTGTTTTATTATTGGTATGCTTTGTATTATATTATAAACATAAAATCGCCAACCCGCACTTGACCAGCGTGGTGGACTATGGCCTGATCCCCCTCATATTGAAGGGAGGTCCGTGCCCAGCAGCGGGACGTTAAAAAGTGCTGAATACAATAAATATAATATTTAATAAACATAATCTCTTTTCATAAAGAACGTTGATTTTTATACTCACTCGAAAGTTGTTATTATGACACATTCATCTAACAAAAATCTATTGCGATCAATAAAATTTAAAAGGCAAAGATGAAAATTGCCACCCAACGCGCACCTAAAGGAAAACAGAAAGTGTAGAGCGGAGTGGTGAGTCACTATCACGTCCTTTTCTTTAATATTTAATAGCATCTATGCTTTTTAATATTTAAACATGTACGTAGATACTGAGTTTTACGTTTTAAGTGGTATTTTTACAGCTTCGTTTCACAGTTTTATTGTGATACTATAAGACTTAAACGATGATTCACAGTTATGATACTGTGAAAGTAACATGCCGACTCTATTTAAATACATATTTAATTTTATGCCTCATACTGTGTTCATAAGATAAATATTAGTAGCTATCTAAGTAAAAAATGTACAAACAAAGTTAAATTTACTGCATTTTTACCTATTTTTAAAAAGAAACTGCTTCATTAAGAACGATGGAGCTATTTTTGAAGTCCATCTTTATAGGTTTTTTTTTCTACAGATTTTTCACACAGATAACAACAATCTTTCTTCTCAAAGACTCGAGTTTTTATTTGAATCCTTACACTTTTATATTTAACTTTTTTGAGTTAACAGCTCAAAAAAATTAATTAAAACACATCATAAAGTTAGCTCGCAACAATATGAAATGTAAGCAGCTTGAGCTTAGCAGTGAATATATGAGTCTCGCTAACAAGGCCGCCGTCATTATCCTCTTGAGTGCCTCTGCTAGAGTCCACTTATCTCAATTATCTAAAGGTGCTTAAGCCCCAAAATTCCCTCATGATTCTGAAATTTACGACATCAGAAGAGATTTTAAGCGTTTTCTTATCTTTTATCAGATGATGATAGGCGATGGTGCGTGTCTGTCGTTATTCAGGCAAATTAAATTCGTCCTGTGCTATATAGTGTAATGAAATGATATAGAGTGTAGTGAATGGCAAGTCTCAGCAAGTCGCGTGGGCATCGCTGGAATCAATGAGCTATCAAAGTGACGCACAATGCCACATGAAACGCTCTGATTAGTTAGTCGAGGTTAGTGATACAGGTTGTGTTTATACTTATAATAAATACTACTATTATTAAACCGAATAAAATTATTTGGTTTCCCATATATTTGATATTGCGCCATAGTACAATTGGTCTTATCTGCTTTCTATTAATTTCAGAATATCAATGACATCATTAGATGAATTTGTGAATTCATCGGCATGGCTTATCAAGGTATTTCTACTTCTGTAACACCAGTTGATGTTAAACATACGCGGTTCTTGAAACATAAATTGATTATTAGTAATTTTAAATGTCTGTTATTATATAAAACAAATCAAATATGTATAACTTTTTTCAAGATACTCATTTTATGAGATATATTTCTAAAATTAATATAATAATTAGTTTATTATTATAACGAAATAAGTATCTTTTCGTTTATTTAGTAAAAAAAATATTACTTATAAATATGAAGCGATAATCATTTTAGGTAGGTGTAGCGATAAATTAGAGAAAGAATTTTAATTAAACTAGCTTTTCAGATTTTTTGCGGATGTATTTTGATTTTTGGTTCCCGAGTTTTGAATGCTTTATAGCAATCATCATCACGGAAGAAACTCTTCCGCTTTCGAATGAAATCTGAAAAGATAGTTTTACTTAAAATGTCAAATAGTCACGTAAATCTAAGAAGTTGTGAAAGGGTAATTACTATTGGATGAATAATTCTTGTGATTAGATAATTAAGAGATTCTTAATTATTGCAAACTAATAAGTAAACCTATAAATTATTTTGTTTATTATTATATAATAGGTAGGTACTTATTATCAGAAGTTTATAAAAATGTAATAATAGAGATGTTTAAAATAATAGAAAGGTGTACAAGTGCATTCATCGTCCTCCTTATACACCAGTGGATTGATATATTTTTTGCGTAGCTACAAATAGTTTATGGGCCTGAGAGTCCCACAGTGTATTATTATTAAACCTTTTTCGTAGGATAAATAAATTATTACAAGTATTGTATCGAAGCTATTTTTTTTTATCTCATAGTATTGGCATTAATGGTAATGAAGCGTTATACTCTATATTTACTTTCTCACTGCATACAAGTTGTCGATTGATTGCTTCCGAACACTCAGTTGTATTAAGTGTACCTGTTACGTGTGTTATGAAACATCCGACCGCTCATAAAAATCTGCTTAAACATGCATAATAAAAAGTAAAAATGATGTTAGTTGGATCGTTATTTTAAGTGTTTCGCATAACTAGCGTAACGTAGGTACCTACGTTTTAACTTTTTTGAGTGCAACCCTAATACTTTTTCTAAAATAAAAGCAGCCTAAGTTACTCCTTATAACATCAGCTATCAGTAAAAGTCGTAGATTACGTAGAACAAACAGACAGACAAAAATTTGAAAAATTGTGTTTAACTTATAAGTACCGTATATAATTTCATATGCATTTAGTGAAAAAACTGTTATTTTGACATTACAAACAGATAATTTAATTTCATTTAGATATCTGTGTAGATTATTTGATAAGAATAATTTTAGAAATACTATAAAGATCAGCCATTCTTAAACAGAATCGCACAGAACCGAAAGAATCATAAATTTAGCTATTAAATGTACCTAACATCTAACACCAGCGTCCCCATTTTCTTTGACTGAAAAAAATATACAAATGATTGGGCTTATAAATCTTTTATTACTCTTTGTCGATTAAAGTAAATATTTCTAATGTAAAAGAAACAAATCTACGTCACACTGGCAGATATCTCTCGTCAAATATAAAATATAATATACATTGTATCATTACATATTATAATTTAAAGTCCCCGTCACGCAGAGTTTGTGTTATCGGCTTTCAATTTCAGACATACAGTTTTCACCACAGTCTACACCACTAAAAGAGGAATTGTCTAAAAAGATCATCGATTACAATTTATAAATATTTACAAAAATAAGCTTTTTGATAACTTCTATGCACTAGCGACTCACCCTTGCTTCGCTCGGGTTCGTTTGCTTCCCAATACAAACTGTAGAGGTCGAATGTCTGTACATAGAAAAAAAATTGCTAAAAACCGAGTCAGGGAATGTAAGAAGAGAAATAGAACAAATCCAGTTTTTTTTTTTAATTTCTTTGTTTCTCTTTCTGTTTGTCTGTTTGTACGGGCTAATTTCCGAAACTGTTGGACCGACTTAAATGAATTTTTGCATGGTGATACCTTATATCCCCGGTCAATATTTTAGATACTTTTAATCCCGGGAAATTAAGAAGTTCCTGTGGAATAGTTAAAAAACTAAAGTAACTTATACAGCTTAGTACACAAAAACTACTAATTGGTTTTAATGAAACTTTACAATAATATAGCTCATACATCAAAATAACAAATAGACTGCTTTTTATCTCGGAAAAATGTACAGTTCCCGTGGGATAGATTTGTTTTTGTTTGTCTAGAGGCGAACTCGAGTGAAGCGAGGGTGAGCCGCTAGTTTGTAAATAAAAGAAAGTAAAAAAAAGTCTCCTCCAGGGACGCACCCGAGCAAAGCAGAGATAAGACACTAGCAAAAAATATTTAGATTATAGCATGGCTCTTTAATGGTTTTTAGGGTTTTTCATACTATTTACATCTACTTTCTAACCATCATTGGCACATCAAGACGTATATGAACCGTTGATTGATAGTTTCCGAACACTCGTGGCTGTAACTGTATCTGTTGGTAGAAACATGTTAGAGCCACTCATAAACATTGGATTTACTGCATAAATAAACTTGTAATAAAATGTGGTATTCGCACAGTTTGCAAACACCGGTGAGTGTTTTAATGCGTAAATTAGCTATCGGTTGGGATTTAATGAAGTAATATCGATTATTTAGAATAGAATTTGATATGTTGTGATTTTAACCAATATTAACCTTTTTATTTATGTTTAAAGCATTTTTAGACTTTACGTATTTATATTGGAACTCACGTTAAAAAAGGTATCGTTGTTTTGGAAAAATCCGTCTAAAATAATAACTGAAAAAAAACAATAAATAAAATATGTGTTTATTTGTGTGACACAATTAAAAAACTGCAACATTGCGCTACATCTGTAAACTTTCATTCAACAAAGTGTAGAAAATATTCGTAAAACGCAACAAATTGGATGATGTAGGAGGAAATAAGTAATAACTTTACACGTGCACTACAAGTGCTGGCAGCCAGGACTTTTAACTATCGCGCTGTACACAAAGCCAATTAGATTTTGTTCACCACCTATATTAAAATTGAAACCTAAAAAATTTAAAAATAAATTATATTATTTTCAGGTCGATACTAACTATGAATTGCTAAAAAAAATTAAATAAAAAAAAGAAGATTATTATTGCTATTAGACTATTATTTATTTCTAAGATAACTTCTTGACTTTTTTGATTATTACTTTTTCTCTTTCTATCAATACAGTTTATTTTAAATGATATGAAAATAAAAACTTTTTTTAGTTAACTATATTACCTGACCACACGTTGTTGTGACTCAGACTGGTTTAATAACGATGAGTTATAGCAAAATGGATAATACTAAATTATTGTCCATACTCAAATACACTACATAATTTTAATGCGATCATTTGAACCGCCTAGAAACTGAGGTGCTGCACCGCTATCAAGTGGTGAAACAACCTAAGAAAAGTATAAAAATCTCCCAAAAACACATATTAATTTGCAAAATTAAAGCAATAGACGGAGAACTATTAAAGATTTTTTATTTTGCACAAACGAATATTTACAGCTTTATTTATATAGATAAGTTAATTATAGAAATATTGTCTGTTATTTTCCAATAACGAATAACCTTATACTTTAGGAATATATTATTTTTAATATAAAATATACTGTTGTTTTTAATTAATCACTAAGTATAAGCACTTTGCCAAGAAATTGCTGTACTGCTCTGAAATTGCACGTCCTGTTGCTTCCGGATTGTGTGATTATTTCACAAACGCGCCAATAAAATTATTTGTGGTAAAATTTAAACGAATGATTAATAATACTTATAATAATAAATGATGTAATGTCTTATGGAGACATACTCGTATTGGATATGACATTAATCTCCATTCATATGAAATTTTAGGTTTATCTTGATTTAAAGATGCACTTATAACTTAACTAACAGATGTTTAAATACTGTTGGCATCTAATATTGTACTTAATTCTTAAACAAACCAAACAATGTAGAGTAGTATAATATGTAGAGTCAATAAGAGTTCCAGTTTCATTAATTCCAAGCAGTCGCCGCTTTAATCCCATTTAAACTCATACGTTCACTATCATACGCTCAGTGTGTAATTTATAATTCATCTAGTAGTACAGTTAATGAGCTAATGTGGCCACTCTTGATGTTCTTATGCATTTTAATGTTCCCATAGCGTCAATCGCTTAAGCTATTTTAGTCGAGCGCTTGTCGTGTTTTACGAGAAAGCTAGATTGTTTCTTTTGCATTATTTATCTAAGCCACCTATTAGCTGCTCGGATCTGCTTCAATAGTGCTCGAACGTTTCGAATAATTGGTCTGCATACATTTTAAATGATAGAATATGCCAGGGGAATTACGTAATTACGTACCTTACTATTTACCGGTACATACTCGTAACTATTGTTCTGTGGTTGATTTCTAACTGGCCAGTTATATTATTTAGTATATGTAGAATAGTATTATGAATATAATATTATATTTATAGCCTCTGAAGACTGACGGACTTATTGACTGACTGACTGACTGATTTTACTGTCGTTTTATATGAATGTTTACAGTAAAAATAACCTAGAAAATAAGATGCATTAATAATTCAATGGATCTCCTTCAAACATAATAAATTATTAGAAATATATTACAGCATAGAACACAGAGATGTATGTATGTACGTTTATATGTTTATTTTTATAAGAATAATTTAATATTTATAAAATCGACGTTGAACAACTTTGTAATAAATCGTTATGTAAAAACGTATAGGTACGTACCTATACGGTAAAAGTAAAAATATTCATTTTTTAAATTGAATATGTTATGTATTATTCTGAATAGTAATAATTTAAAATACTATAACGGATAGTGCAGAAAAATTATATAATTCCTAAATGGCGTGGTAAAGTATTATTTTCATACTCGTACATTATTCTAGGTTCTTTTACACTTTTACAATCTTTTGGCTAAATTAACAAAGACTATTATACATGTAGTAGACTATTATACTCATTATTCCTTGCACGTCCAAGAATTTATCAAGCTCCATCTATATTACGTATATCATATGCGTCTATGATGAATCAATCTCGAGTCTTATGTAACTAATTTGTACGATGAATATCATCTCTACGATAATCAAATACGTAACCGTGACAATGTATAACACAATAACATATATATATATATATATATATATATATATATCTTTAGTATTATGTTACATTTAACTTATTAGCAATAAATTAATAAATTGTGTAATAGGAAGAGGCTACCGTCTGAGATACAGGCTTGGCCTAGTTCAGACCTTAGTGTATTTAAATAAAGATTGTACTAATTATATAGTTTAAAAAAATGTCTTTTAACACTTTTGTATTTAAGTCTACAAAGATATTATTATTATAATGGATGCATAACATATACATATTGTATCTATATAACAATGAAATAGTGTCCGTTGTTAAGCACGTTACTTGAAGCTGGACTGATTAGCTAGTTTTGTTTTTAAAATGTTTGTAATAGTCTGAATAAAGGGGGAAAAATTGGAATTATCTAGAAATTTGGAAATTCAGGAGGAACTGTAAGTGCTTTTTTCTATAGAATTCATGCTTCATTTTAAACTAACGTCACAAATAAAATTGAAATTGGGACAGGACAACATCTGTCCGGTCAGCTAGTATGAAATATCAGCCATAGTATAGACAACTAGTGACATACGCATCACTCGGGTGCCTAACAGTAGCCTTTGTTACTCCAGGTCCCAGTCTATATACTAAATTTCATTCAAATCCAACCAGTCGTTTCAAGAAAAGTAACAAACGTACACAACAAAACTTTAGCATTTATAATGGCAGTCCAATAGTCTGATTATAATCGATTAATATTCCAGTATTAACCTATAACATGTCCCCTGTCCAGGTGTCGGGGGCGCAGCGCGGGCGCGAGCGGCATGCGGCCCCTGCGGCAGACGCCCATGGAGGTCGGCTAGCGGCGCGCGCGCTGCCCCCGCGCCCGCACGCCCTGCCCCGCCCCCTCGACAACATGGAACTCGCGGACGTGCCTAGGCACAGACCCCTCGCCTTCGATAAGGTAATTCATTGATTGTATCTATACTAATATTATAAAGAGGCAGAGTTTGTTTGTTTGTTGTTTGTTTTAAACGCGCTAATCTCAGGAACTACTAATCCGATTTGAAAAATTCTTTTTGCATTAGATAGTCCATTTATTGAGGAAGACTATATCATATAATATATAGACTATCTATTCTATACTAACCGTTAAAATGTACCTAGGGATGAACCCAAGCAGAGCGAGGATGAGTCGCTAGTATAATATAATAATCAACAAGTAAATAATAATTTACACGATAAAACTCTTACGTTGACTGACTGATAATTTCCTACTGGCCGATTTCGATCACGGCGACTATTATGCAGAGCTTCTTTCGTGTGCTCTAATGTGACTTACGTACCCTATCTTTGTTGTAAACGTGCGTTTGCAGATGTTGCACGTTAGGATTCCGTTTTCACAATGGTAAGTTATTTGGTAGACTGGTTCATTTTTCAATTCGTCGAGTTTACGGTTACGTTCATGCTTCTTGAACCATTGCTGAACTCTTCTCCACTCCTGGCGTCATTTTGCTAACGCTTCCCTAACTAAAGGGCTCTATTTGCTTTCTTGTCAGGTCATTTCTGAACATCTTTATACATTGACTGACTGATAGACGTCATATAACTGTAAGGGATGAGTCTACAAACAGAAAAAATTACATATGTTATTATTTATTTAAATATAGGGGAGCATACAAATTAGCTAAATATAATTAGGATTCGTTATTTTTGAAGTTAGAGGAAGCAATTCCTCGTATGTACGAGTATGTAAATTGATGTTCAAGCTTTTGATTCCATTGCCGATAGGATATAGAATCCCTCTTTGCTCGCTGCTTGTCATATAACTATTATAAAAGTATATTTTTACTAATTTTATAAAAATTAAATCAATTTGAATGCTGTTAACTGTAGATCTTTTTTGATTCACATGGGCCCCTTGTTTTCGAAATGCTAATTGTGTAATAAGTGTAGTTCTTATTCATATCACATTGTTTTATTTGTTTTTATCAAAAAATAGTAACTGCTTTCTATAAGGATTCTCTAAATATTCTTTATAAAAAAATAAATTAATTAATGAATAAATAAAAATAAATCTTTGGAAACCAATTATTAATATTTCTTTAATCTACACATATTATAGTACTTACATTATTTTACAAACACCTATAATTTCCCTAATTAATTCAATGAAGCATAATTGCGTCATATTGTTGAAAAAGAAAAAAACTTTATATTGGCTGCCTATAAATTTCTACTACTCGGTTTTTTTAATTACGTTTTTATGCTTATGAAATGAGCGATATAACTCCATAGGAGTTTTTTTTTTAAAAAACCTAGTCCTTCCTTAGGGATCAAAATATCCGTAAGAAGGTACATACATATATGGACGATTTTTAATATAAATCAAGAATAATATAAATCATGAAAATCAAGTGGAGAGATTGGTAGTTATTCGATAGTATCTACCTACAGGTACACACATGAAACTACCTAAGAACGAACCTACAACCTTTGTTGCAATGTAATATCATCCTGTTTTCTATTTTCTATTGATCCACAAAGCCATAGAAAACTAAATGAAAACAAAAAGCCAGTTAAACTTTCCAAATACAGACTATCTAAGAGTACCTACCTAGTCTGTGGCATTCGTGACGTTTTTCGATATGAAGTGCAAAATTTAATTGAAGAAGTTCAAAAGAAGTTATTTTTTTTTCACTGATATTTTATTAATCCGAATTAAAAAATAAGTGTAAATTGTTTAAACGCTTTCAGTTTTAAATGAATGATAATGTTCAGTACACATACTTCAATCTCTCGTACTCGTATCACGCGATGACATGCGAAACATAAGTGAAATCAGTTGAAGTGAAAAAGCTTTAACTTTCGTCTGTTCATATTCAAGAACTGCTTCATATAATGCAATATATATATATATATATATATATATATATATATATATATATATAATAACTAACGACTCACCCTCGCTCCGCTCGGGTTCGTCCCTACATATGTTTTGACGTTTAGTATAGATTTCTCGGAGATGAGATATTTTCCTGCAGTAAAAAGTATCCTATATGTTGACCCGGATAACCAGCTATCCTCATACAAAATTTCATCGAAATCCTTTCATTGGTTTTTCTGTGATGCGGTAGCAGACAGACAGACAAAAATTCTAAAAACTATAGATTCGGCCTATAGATCCAATAATAATGTTTATTTCCATAAGATTCTCCAAAAAATATTTAATGTACAGATTCGGCTTAGTTACAATTTTATTATATTTATAGATTACGTATATTATTCAAAAATTTATAGACTATTGGGACGCTTAAAATAATAAGTACATAACATGCTATTCCATATATGTCAAACATTTGAATAATATTAAAAAAATATATATTAAAATACCCTTTAATTTTATTTAATGAAAATAAAAAACTTTAGCACACGAAGACATAATAAAGTCTTTATTTAATTCTGCACGTTGTGAGAATAATCTTTGAGCTGCTGAAGAATGTATTTGCAGCAGAAAAAGGCAGCCGCGAATAAAAAGCACGTGACAAAAGAGTCATTATATTTTCAGCACCAACGCCGTACACGAAAATTAATTACAAAGATTTGTCATAAATTATGGAAGCCTTCGTGAGATCGTTTTGGTTAATTATTCCCGATGCTATCTTTTATTAGTCTACCTTTATTGCTATTATAATGAAACCCTGTATGAGCCACTACTCCTTTTGTTGCGTCGCTCGGGACAACGGCAGTACAATGGGAACAATACACACATATTGTATCCCGGGGACTCAGCTTATTATTGATTTCCCTGGTGCATTCAATATCTTACGTTAGGTTTTAATTATAAAGTTCCAAATAAGAGACGTCTCGTTTAATACAACTTTTAAATAATAGAAACATACTATTTCAACAATCTTCAGTATTATTGTAATGAAGTTCTTGCTTGCAATCCGGCTATTGATCGGGCGTGACGTCGCCGCCTTCGCCTTCACGTCCCCTTGGACGAATCAGCGCGGTCTACACGTACAATTTACATCCAAAATCCTTTGCTAAATGTTTAAATAGTAAACATTAAACCATTTCTTAATTTTATAGTTATAATAACTTAAATATTTATAAAAACTAAATATTTCTAATTTAAAATCCCTCTAACGCGTCTGTAGCTTTATTAAGATGACAAAACTCTAATAAGATTACATAATAAAAAATTAACAACTAGTTAAGTGGGAAGGTTACAAAACCACCACCAATATCATCATATCAAGGAAAATATTACATGGAAATCGTAAAATCACATCGAAGAAATAGACCTAACAATTATTCGAATTACTATATGAAAGGGAACGAGGAGATGTTAGTTTTTACAATACGATAATCGTGGACGGGTCTGAGTCAGCTGCTTTTCCTTCTGCGCGTTCCTATCGATCCTCTTATTTTCTATCAACGTTTCGTACTCGTACTAGGCTATTGCGCATACAATATATGTAGGTATATTCTACGTTCTTATGGTGGTCGGGCCGGGAATTAAAATTTCAGGGATCGTAAGCCTTCAGCAAGGTAATTTTAAATTGTTACTTTTAAAAATTATTTCATGTTATTCTTCGTACCATTGAAGGTTTCTAGTGAAAAAATGCAGCTTATTTCAAGTATGTTTTATATAAAAAGTGTAATTCTGAACAACTTGTAATATATGTACATATGTATATTAAATTACTGTCTTGAATGTTTCTGTAATCAATTATTAATCTGCTATATAAATAAAAATGAATTTTCGTATGTTTGTCGTCTATGCGCTCCTAAAAAATTGCTTCAATTGTGATGAAACTCTGGTGGGTTATTTTGTATACGCCTGAGAAAATTCGCCTGAAAAAGATTTTTTTTGACGTTTGTCTTTTATGCGTTCTTAAGCTAATAAAGTTTCGGGACTCACCCGAGCAAAGCGTGCGTAAGTCACTAGTACTGTTTAAAAAATAATTAAAGTATAGAAACATATTTAATATTAATCACAAAAGTAAAATTAAAGCAAGAAGTTTTATTTTATTATAATTAACACACGCGATACGTGCGTATATTGTAATTAAATATCCACCGTAACTGATTACAAATATTGATAGCAACGTGTACATGCATGTATAATTCAATCAAAATCAATAAAATTCACTCGCGATTCTGCTTTTTCTATCATAAAAAAAAAACCGTTTAAAAATCGTTAGGTTTATTATTAATTAGTGAATTTCTGATACTTTAGTATTAATCAATAATATTCCCTTAAAAACAAATAATAAAGTACACTAGCAGATTTTCTTCAAAGTTATAACTTTATATTTTGCTATATCATAAGAGTTTCCGTTAAATAAATAACACATATATCCAGATTTTGAATAAGGGTGTTTTACTTTTTAAAGTAACTTTTTGATCCCTAAGTCCACAAGTGAGAGCCCTCGATGTATTTATAGAGAGAACGCTATGCATCATTGTCCTCGCTATTGTCAAAAGTCTTATTGATTCAAGAGGCTCTCGTGATCGTAAGAGTCAGCCTTCAGCTTGGCCCTCTTCATGGTAACTCCAAGTACGCATCCAATGGAACTCCTAAAGTATCAGAACTCTGACGTCATAATTCAGTGTAGTATTATTTTAGGTTATTTTTACTAATATGTTTGCAATTGCTTTGTGTTTTAGGCACGTATTACTTGTCAAAAAGTTTGGGTCGGAACTCTATCACTACCTAATTACACTTCTAAGTATTTTTAAAAGGATATAATATATCTTCCGAACCGTAAAATCTTAAAGTTTAAAGGAATATGTGTTTTTATAATGGATGCTCCAAATGTAGTCTCTATTAAAGGATTTTAATTTTGCCCAATCGTAAAAAATCGCGATACATGCTAGTAAGAAACTCGGAGCGTCTAGTGCTTTCGAAAAAACCAATTGAAATAGTTCTTAGCAGCGCTTTAGGAGTTTCTAATAGTGTGCAATAAAAACTTAATAGGAAAACGTAACATAAAAGTATTAGACGGTGGTACCTAGCCTACGATACGCGAGTCCGAATCGTACGAATCATTGTTATTTTTTGTTATATATAACTAGGTGATACAACAGATATGTCCAAACTTCAATGATTTTTTTTGTGGTATTTGAGTTTAAACAAAACCCTCTGGAAAAAACTTTTTAGTATTTCTCGAATTTTCCAATTTTTCGGTAATTTTTTCTTATTTTTCCCCCTAAAAGCCATATTCGGAGCATTATGAACATTTTAAAAATAGCTAATTACAACTGTATTTAAGTGATGCGATTAACAATGAATAACATTCTCTTTTTTAACCGACAGAAAAAAGGAGGAGGTACTCAATTCGACACGTATGTTTTTTTTTTATGTTTGACCACGCATAACTTTCTACAGTGTAGTCCCATTTCGATTATTCTTTTTTTATTGGATAGAGTATACCTCAGAAGTTGGTCCCATTTAATTTTGAATCAAAATTCACCCCTAAGTGTAGAAAATAGGAAATAATGGATTTTGCACCTACTGAATTTTTAAAAAACTTTCTTCTTACTTTGCAATGGAAAACTTTAAAATGGAAAAGGTGTGCTTTGATTTGTATCGACTGGCATTGACTTCGAAAATATCTGATTAGGTATCTATAGTAAATGCAAACTACCGATCAGTTATTTTTATTTTTGTGTTTTTTTATTTTTTGAGGTCGGTTTTTATTTTTTTAATTACATAGTTACACATAAAAAAAGTTATACATAAAACGCAAATTATATAGTTTTTATTGTTTAACATTTTTGTTACATAATCTTAACATAACTCACAGTAAACTAAGCATAATGACTTTTCTTATTAACTTATGAGTATTTTTTGTTTTTTAGATGGAAAGTTTAATAAAAGAAATGCAAGATCCAGAGACCGGCGTTCCAGTTCGGAGTCAAAAACTGTTTCTTAGCATTATACCTTCAGCTTTTATGGGTAAGATGCACTTAAAAATATTTGAATATAATTTATCCCATATTTTTTTTTTGGATGACAATTCATTCTTGAAATAATTTGTGAAAGCCATAACATAAAATGGGCACAAGAAAAAGGATTTCAAAATCTATTAAAATGAGGCTAAAAATTTATATGATAATGTAATTTTAAACCTAGCGTTTACGAATCTTACCGCAAGTCTCAACAATGTCTGCGGGGTCTAATTGCAAAATCAATAGCGAACTGAACATACCTACATTTTGCGTCGGACGTTAACCGTCTCTGTCATGATTCCTTATTTAACTTGAAAAAAACGTGACTACAAAAATATTATTTTTAAAGTTTATGCTACTATTACAAAAACACATAAAATAAACACTATTAATAAAAAAGTTTTTTTTTTTTTACATTAGACACACTCGTAAAACGAAAACGGTTATTTCTTTATAAATTCTTAAATATCTAAAAACATTTTGTTACAGGTTATGATCTTGTCGAATGGCTTATGGATCGATTTAATCTAGATGAAGCTAGTAACGGTGAGTAATAAACCTTTGACGTAATATTTAACTCTGTTAGAAAAATCTTTGTTCAATTTTTCTTTTTAATTTCCATTTGAATACTTCCCTAGAAAATGATATAATGGAGTCGCAAATCTTGAGAGCCCTCAAAACGATGTTTCTCTTATATGGAAATGTTTCACTACATACATCATGTATGTGCATTAGTAAAACCACAAAGAAAGCAAGCAGTTTAGAGCTTAGCGAGTCAATTAAAATGCAATGAGAACTACAGTTACATAACGCATGCAAATCATTCACTTGACCGCGATCAGTCTAAAATACAGAAGTTTACATTAAAAATAGACTATGATTTTAGAAGACAAGGGGACTTGAACAATTTGTCATTCTATTATAATCGTTAAAGAATAAGAATTTTATAAAATCCCATACATCGTTTTTTTTTTCATTTCTATTTTTCAACAAACTCAAGGTTTGACCTTCATTATAATTCGCCCTTCAGTATGATTTTAACAGCCTTCACTACAATTCAACTTTTTAGTTGCCCTTACAAAATGTGTAACCTTGGAATCCATTCCTAACAAATTCTAAGTTATCCATATTAACGATCATCCACTCGGATGTGCTGTCACGGCCACAGTTGCCAACCAAACCATGTTTGGTTTGGTTGGCTGTATTTATAATATGTATGTATTTAAAGTTATATACATATGTGTATCCACTATCTGATATCCATAACACAAGCCTCGTAGCTTACCATGGAACTAGATGGTGCTATGTGTTAATATCCCAACATTATAGATAGATGCTTAATTATGGTCCTTTATAAGAAAACTTCGTAAACGATATGATGTGGAAAGATCACTAGGATCTTATCTTTACATACAATTTTTCAAAGAATTGTGTTACAACTGTGTTTTAAATAATCCCATTAATTATTAAATATGTGTGATCGTTATTTATCTATTACATTTTTTTCTGTTTCTATTAATACAAAATATATTTTAATATGTGTTATAATCCTTTGAATAATTATTGTTTTCCTTTTCAGCCGAAGCAATAAATTTAGCCAATCAACTCTGTCAATATGGTTACTTCTTTCCTGTCAACGATTCGAAAAACCTTGTGTTAAAGGATGATTCTTCTCTTTATAGATTTCAAGTGAGTATAATTGAGTAGAAAATGTACGTATAGACTATCTGTTTGCTTGTAAATTCTTGAAAAACTCTCTTTACATATCTACGCATGCACAATTTAAAACTATTTATCACTATAATTATTAATCACCCTCGCTTCGCTCGGATTCATGCCTAGGTAATTCTTTAAATTGACATATTTTTTTTATGTATGAACCGATTGAAGTAAAACAAATATTAAATGTTAAGTAAAGCTTACCAAAATACATTAGTGAAAACCGCGACCAAATAGGTTACGCCGTTTCTGAGATTAGCCCGTACAAACGCACAGACAAACAGACAAAAATTTTAAAAATCATGGTTTTGGATTCTAATTCTTTAATAAAAACCCCCAATAATAGTTTTTTTCAAATATTAAATGTTAAGTGAAGTATCTTCCAAATTTTAAATATCTTCCATGTACAGACTCCGATCAGTTACACTTTTATGTATTTATATCTACTATCTAGGTATATTGTAAAATTATTATAGAAATAGCCCTCACGTCCGAATTTAGGCCCTAAAGATATGTATATTCAATAATAATGTTTTACATGGGACATTACGAAAAAATGATTTGATGTTGTACATAATAATTAGATTTGTTACTTTATCGCGCTGTAACGGATTTCATTGAATGCAGAAAGCTTATCTAGGCGAACGAAGCTATAGAGCTATAGAGACCTATAGAGGTATTCTGTGCTTTGCGAAAATTTTTCTATTAAAAAAATTACCTTAAAATATTTTTCCACTTTTTCGTTCTAAACTAGCGACATACTCTCGCTTAACTTAGGTGTGTGTGAGTCCCAACGTGCGTTTACCTTGTCGTGGTGGGCAGGCTCGTTGTGCCCGGCAATACAGCCAGGCGTGAAGCCAAGAAACGTACAGGGATGTGGCCCACTTCGTTGGGCGGTGTACCATGCGGGTTACTTCTGGTACTTCTCTGATAGCAGAGTGGACTATGGAGCAACCCCATAGTAGTTATGGTCTGTTTCGGCAGACCTGCCGTCGGGGCGTCGTAGTAAGGTGCGTAAGCGATCCTGCGACGCCCCATTAAGACGGGGGAGGTTTTGTTGGGTTTAGTGGGTATTACTGACTTTTCTAGCCGGTGAGTCCCACATAACCACCTCTAGAGGTGGTATGCGTAAATGCATTTCCCAACATAAAAAAGGTGTGTGTATAAATAAATAAATATTTTATTTGCATAAAAAGATAGTGTTGACAAAGTTTGTGGTTGAGGTCTCCTTTTAAGAAAGTATTTTTTGGCTGTATTAGGAGATCCCTCCCTTTGATGACAAAACTTATATAATTTTCTTTAATCTATTATACGAGGTAATACTTCAAACTTAAATAGGTAAGTTATTATAGATGAAGTAACAAACATACACACAAGTAGACACTTTCGCATATATAATAGTCATTCTAAATATATATTTGTAACATACAGAGTCCGTACTATTGGCCATGGCAAGCGCCACGCGTGGCCGGAGCGGGTTCGAGCGCGCCCACGCTCGGGCCCGACAACGTAGAGTATGCGATATACCTAGTGAAGCGCACTCTGCGCAACAAACAACGCCACGGCCTCGAAGAGTACGAACAAGAAGCTCTTGCTAACTTGAAAAAGAACCTAGCTGCTAAATGGGACTTCATTACTATGCAGGCTGAAGAACAGGTCAGTTTAAACTCAAACCATTAGGCTCTATGTATATCACGTTTATTTAACAAGCCGACTAAGATGCCTAAGCGTATTTAGCGTTGATAAACTTAAAAAGGTCTGTGCACACCACGTTTCATAAATGCGTGGACCCTATGCGTATTGTGAACGCATATTCCTCTGCGCTAATAAACTTAAATAATATTGTAAGCAACAGAACTACTTTCCGAACCGGTGGTAATTTCCTCACGGACAGACTACACTGACGCTCTTTAAAGTAAGTTATTGATTCAAAAATGCTTGTATACTTAAATAAAATTTAATTTCATCTCATTTTATTGAATATATAAAAATTAAAATTCTAGGTGCGATTAGCAAAAGAGCGTAAAAAAGGCGATAAAATTGTGAGCGACAGCCAGGAGCGCGCGTACTGGCGGGTCGCACGGCCGCCGCCTGGTGGTGCGAGCGCGCTCGAGCCGTGTCCCGTGCCCGTGCGCGCGCGCCATCCGCGACCTAAGAAACGATCTATACAACAAATTACTCGAGAGGTATGTATATAATAAATATAATACATACTTATAAAATCTATATATATAAAAATCAATTGCTGTTCGTTAGTCTCGCTTAAACTCAAAAACGGCTGGACCTATTTGAATATTTCTTTTTTTGTTTAGTTGGGGGTGTGTCAGGGGTGGTATAAATATAAAAAAAAAATAGCGAAAACAAAAAAAAACAGCTGGAAAATGAAAAAGTTCTGAACTGTTTATTTTGTATGGAAATTACTAACCTTTAAAACGTACCTAGGGATGAACCCGAGCGAAGCGAGGGTGAGTCGCTAGTATACATTATATATCCAAACAAAATGAAATATTAGTTACTTGCCTGTGAATTTGCCGTTTAATATAGAAATTTAACATATATAAGTGAGTACTAAAATTAGCCATTATGGTCGATACGCTACGTCGATTGAAATGGCATATCCATTTCAATGAGTGTTTATTGATGCAAAATAGATTCTAAGCACTGCTAGATCTGAGTGTAAATTGTAAAAAACCAATGTATGCGCAGACACAAGTACACTGAACACACTATTCCTTTCTGCCTCAATATCTGGCGGGACAGTAATAATTCGTCACAGCCGGTGAGCGGTAAGGTGCAGGACAGCTCTCTGAGCCGCGAGTAACAACGCCAACTTCCCAACCCCGAGCTATTACTGAAAATTTCTTGATAGAGAAACACAATGTACACTTGGCTTGTAACTGACCTTGGACTCCAACCCAGGATTTCTGTATTTGCAGCCCTACATACAGCTAGAGTTGACTAATGAAGTAGTCATGAGTCAATATATGTAAATATTTGTAGAGTTCGTTTTTCTGTTTATTTAATATTTATAATGTTATGCTTGTATACAAAGTTCTAATTTTATATACGAGTATTATACTAATATTAAAAAACAAGCAATGAAAACTTAGTATTATTATTAAGCGTATAACTACTAAAAACAAATATTCTATCTGCAAAACTACATTCTATACAACTCCAATTAAGAGAGTGTCATTTAAGCGCCTGCTTACGAGAGTTGCCGTCGGGCATACGAGTACGCTTGAGACGCGCTCTACGCTGAATGAAATATTTGCACGAAATATTAAAAAACAAAAAGAAGACATTTGTAAATATAAATATCATTTTCATCAGAATGTGCCATTTCTATAATACAGATACATAGGTTTAATTCTAAAGTAATAAAGATATACTCATAAAGTTAGTAAGTTTGGATGTAGAGCATAATCTGATCCGATTCTGAAAATGATTTCACTATAAGGAGATATATTATCGTCAAGTGCCAAAGACGGAAAGGTGCCATGAATGGGACATTTTTTTTTTGTAAGATTTGGAGCAATAAATGAGGTATAATAAAAAACCTTTTGTATATAACGTAACTTTATCCAAAACCAATATCTTTTCGAAACATTGTAGCATGAAAGTCAAATTTAAAAATCTTAAGATATGTCCCATTCATGACGTGGACATTGATGGTCATGAAAGGAACATAGTATACACATGTTCTTAGCAATTATACCTATAATATACCATACTTAATGCCATACCATAGGTATATTACCATACATAATATACCTATAATATACCATACTTAATCATAATCTGGCCGATGTCTTTAAATGTTGGGAAATGCGTTTACGCATACCACCTGTATACATACAGGTGGTTATGTGGGAATCACCAGCTAGAGAAGCCAGTACTAAAACCCAACAGAACCTCCCCCGTCTTAATGGGACATTTAAGTCCTGTCTCAACTACTACTTCTAGGTCCCTTTCAAGGCCTATTTAATTGTCCCAAACAAGATTTTCATACTATTTTAAAAATATCAAATGTGAGGTTCCCGTGGGATATATAAATAGTGAACTAGCTGTATAAAGATAAATAGTGAATAGTTGAAACAAGTTAATTATTATAATAAATGTTCCTCAAGAATGGGTTAGAAAACCAAAATAACTATTGTAAAAATATTCCGACACTTTTGATCGCGACATGCATAAAAATATTTTTCTGTAGTGTACATGAGAACAAGAAGTACAATATTAAAAAATTAAGCTGATTTAAAATGGCAGATGATATTTATGGTTGATATGAATTATCTAGTAATGAAAGGCTGTGAGCTACATTATTTTCTAAAATAATCTTTACTTGCAGATCGAGCACTTGAGAAATAGTCTGGATCGTACGAGAGTGAAGACTTCAATTGCCCTCGAGGCCCTCATGGTCTATTCGGAAACCTTCACACCGTATGATCCCTGGCTCACTCCACCGCAGCCCTCCAACCCTTGGATCAGCGACGACACATTCTTCTGGCAGATTAACAGTCCAATGTAAATTTCTTATAATTTGTTTCTTCTATTCCTTCTGTATAAAGATATCAATATCATTTATGTGATAGAGATGGACTAAATGTGTTATTTTTTTACAGTTCAGTATATCAAATAAAAAGAAAAAAGTGTAATTTGGTACATACTTAATAGGAGTATATGCTCCTATTAAGTACTAGCGACTCACCCTCGCTTCGCTCGGGTTTGTCCTTAGGTTGCTTCCCAAAACAAACTTTTTTATTATTTTTTCGTGGGACCCTATTTTTTTTTTCTAAAATAAAAGTAGCCTAAGCTACTCCTTATTACATCAGCTATCTGCCAGTGAAAGTCCCGTCAAAATCAGTCCAGCCGTTTTCATTGATTAACCGGAACAATCAGACAGACAGACAGACAAAAATTGTAAAAAATATTGTTTTGGTATATGTACCGTGTATTCATACATCAAGGGAGTTAAAAAGTTGCTAAAAAAACATCACATAATTAATGGACGACCCCTAACAGAATTGTTGTAGAATACATATATTGGTGAAATGTAATAAGTAATTTTTTGTATGTTTCAGTGTTGAGGTGCCAAGCGATAAGCGCGTCCAACGGTGGGCTTTATCTATAGAAGAATTACTATCAGATCCAACTGGTCTTCATGAATTCACTAGTTTTTTACGAAAAGAATATTCTCACGAGAATATTCGCTTTTGGCTTGCGGTTATGGATTTACGGCGGAGTAGTATTAAACAAATACCTAAGAAACTTGAGGCAATTTATGAGTAAGTGATAATAAAATAATTATTTTTAAATTTCGTTTCGGTTAAATGAAAATAAGATGAATAAACTTTTTAAAAAGATTATTATCCATTACTGGAGCAGAAGGAAAAGATGAGAACTAGTAATAACTAGAGAACTTATCCTTGCTTCTCTTGGGTTCATTTAGGACGATTCATACATAATATGTATATTTACTAATTCACCCAAATCCGTCTAGGTATTTCAGCGTGATATCAAATATGTATGGGAAAGGTGCCAATTTTTTTTAGTGTATGATTTTGAGCAATAAATGAGGTATAATAAAACATCTTTTGTATATAACGTAACTTTATTTTCGAGACATTGTAGCATTAAAGTCAAATTTAAAAATTCTTAAGATACGAGTATGTCCAATTCACGATGGCATGGCCTTCAATGAAACATTGATGGTCATGAAAGGCACCTATTATTATAAAGAAATTCTTAGCAATTATTATTGAAGGTCTTACGTTTTATAATGGTTTACTAATACACCTCCAATAAATAATATACGTATAATATACCATACTTAATAATAAATCTGGTCGATGCGTTTAAATTCTGGGATATGCATATACTCATACCACCTGTATACATACAGGTGGTATGAGTATATGCATATCCCAGAACGGTAACGTGGGACTCACCGGTTAGAGAAGCTATTACTTAAACCCAATAGAACCTCCCATACGCTTGCGCACTTAACCCCGACGTGCCGACGGCAGGTTTGCCGAAACAGATCACACAACCAAGGGGTTACTCCCATGGTCCACTCTGCTGTCAGAGAAGTACTAGGAGCAAGCAGGATACACCGCCGGCCACAGGGACGGTCACGAAAGGAACGTCCTTTGCAAGGCCTATTTAATTGTCCCAAACAAGACTTTCATACTATTTTAAAAATAACCTCACAGCAAAAAGATTTTCGAATAACTGTGTATTAATGTGCACTCAAGTAATTAATCCATTGGTCAGTTGGTGGTATAATAACTGTCAAATATTATTTAAATAATCTTATAAACAAACTTCACAAACAACGAATATAAAATACTTAATATAATAAATATATATTAAGTATAATAAATAAATAAAATCAAATGATATTTATGTCAATATTGTTACTGAGTAAATGTTGTAAGAATGTAGAAAACAAAAAACTCCTACTTGGTTCCTAGTGCGGTAAATTTAATTAGACCCATTCTAAACTTGTCCCTTTCATAGGTACAACAAGTTTAGATCATCATCATTTTCCCCTATCCTCATTTACCATTTTCTCCTACATCCATGTATGTATTCCTCTTAGGTAAGAGTTGACTTATAGAACATATTAATTTTTACTAGGGAGTTCCTAAAGCCCGGTGCGCCCTGTGAGATCAACATCGACGGAGCCACTGCGGAGCGCGCCGTCGAAGGCATCCGCAGCGGCTCTCGGTTCGCTCTCGACCATGCCGCTGACCACGTCTATGGGTTGCTCCTCAAGAAAGATTGCTACCCTCGCTTTATACGCTCCGACCACTTCCAACGGCTGCTGGCTGAAGGACGGAACGTTTACCAGAAAAAAGCAAAGTATGTTTTGCTAGCTTTCATTTAATAAGTGTGCTTATTAATCGATAAATTAATGAAAACAAAATGTTTCCTAAGATAGTATAAAATAATTCTTTAGAATCTTCTGTTCACAAAGAATTGTAGTATGTTGTGTGAAATTAATATTATTAGTGATTTCTTATTACCGGTATAATTTAAATATTAACATCAAATTAATGTACGAGACAATTCATCTAATAGTTAACTTTATACTTACAGATTTTTCAACTTCGGCGGTCAAGTAAAAAAGAAGCCAGGTTCAACGTCCGGCGGCGGCGCGCTGACTCGGCGCCGCGGCTCCGACCGCTCGCTATCCGGCTCCGCGCACGAGCTGGCAGTGTGCGCCGCCCAACCACGCGCGACCGAGCCACCGCCACATAGCCACAGCCAGTCCAACTTGTGTGATATTCCGTTTAGGTGAATTTACTTACTAACATTCAAATTAGTTAAAGTTTATCTGAATTATAAATGGAAAAGTCACTTTAATATTCAATAATATATGTTTAGAGATCCTCTCGATGATGATACGGCGGATGTGCTGCCGTGGGAGAGCTCATCCCGAGAAAGCTCGCAGGTGTCGAGACGGCGGCAGGACTCGACCGCTGACTCCGGCAGCTCTTCCTCTGACGTCAGCGCCGCTGTGGCTACGGCTGAGAGGACGCGCCGCCTCCCACAGCAGAGCACGCTAGACGGCGGACTGCGAGGCGCGCCGCCGCCTCTGCGCCGCCTCTCCGCTGTGGAGCCGCGCCACCTTACGCCGCTGGCCTCGCCCCCGCACTCGCCGCGACAGCCTCGCATCGCACCCACCCCTACACCGACGCCCGCCCCACCTGTGCACACAGCACCACCACCCCACCACCCCACGCCTACTATAAGTGTCAGTTCAGCCCCGGACGATGAATCGGCTGACTCGCCCTCACGTACCGCCTCCCCAGAAGATCGCCGATCCATCGCTCACTCCGAGGAACCCTCATCAGTATTTGCGTCAGCGGACGCTACGCCGACCGAACCGACGATGGCCTTCGGCGAGCGATGTGCGATGATCGTCGACTCTACTGACGCGAGGACTGCAGTTACAAATATTGAAAAGCAAAGTTCAATCGAAACGCCCATTATGTCTATGGATGACGTGTCACATACGGAATCGAAGGAGTCGCATAGGGATTCAAAGGACGAATCGCGCGAAGACTCGAAAGAGGAGCGAACGAGATCTTCCGAGGATGAGGTCGCATCTGTGCGTCTCTCGTCCCGGGAGTCCTCGATCACGAGAGACGTCACCGTCACTCCTAGCAGGAATAGCGAGGAAAAGAAAAAGGAAGAGACGAGTCGGGCAGAAAGCGAGGGCGCTGTGGCGCCACTGGCGGTGTGCGAGGACATCGTCGACGACGAAATAGACAAAGTGCCTTCGGTCCCGGCGCAAGTCTCCGGAGATTCTAGGGCGTCTGAGTCAGACGTGATCAAAAAAGTTGCTCATAGAGACGAACTATCGTCGGTTTCTAAATCCGATATTGTTAGGCGTGATAATAAAAGCGAAGTCAGTGAGCGAAAGCAGCGAAACGACATTTGTCCTTGGGAGGACGAGTAAGTACTCACTTTACGCTGGCCAATGTTCGTAGAAGTATAGGGTAGGTAGTAGTGCCTAGTTTTAGTAGTTAGTTCTCATTTAAGTACATCTTATAATATTTTAAGTCCTATTTTGAAATCAATAATGATATGATGTTGAATAACATGCAAATTGTCATACATATCTTAAATAATCAATTCGTTTTTTTTTTTATTTATTAAACTGTAGAGGATTAGACAGACTGGCTGGTAGAGGTCTATTATTTCTCTATGTATGTAACAATATCAAATCACTATTGAAATAAAAATTTGACTGAGGGTGGTATGCCATGGTTAAATGTGTTTAATTAAGATCGAATCAAATGTTTTTGTTTATAGCCCCCATGCCTTTTGTCCCCATCATTGACCAAGACTTAATTAAATTAAATTTTTTTAGTGCCAACGGCATAGCAAGACGATTTTTTTTAGTTGATTGAATGAAACTCAAAAATCTTTGAATCAAAAATATTGCTTGCTAACGTTTGATGAATCCATCCAATATCACAGGCTACTATCACAATCACATTAAACGAAGTGGCATAGCACTCTAATATAGAAGATAATGTACATAGCCCATGAAGTAGTGTTCATGACAGTAGATTAATCATCTTGACTATTAAAATTATCAAATTTTATCATTTTATCATTGGCATTTTTTATGATTTATTTAATATCATTGTATGTAGTAGCAAGAGTTTCAAAAATATTAAGTATACATTGTTCATAGATTGAAAGTATGACGTATTCTAAGATTTTTTAAACTCAAATAATTGTAATGTAAAATAAATATATATATTTTTTATTGATATTTTCGATCTAAGAACAAGAAAAATATTTTTTTTATTTTTTATATGTATGCTTTTAATTATTTCGTTTATATTTCGGTTTTGTATATACATATATAGTTCGACCTCCTCTGCGATTCATTAGTAATATATGTTTATAGTATCAATAGGTGTAAAGAACAAAATTATACAAATTTTAGTAAAACTAAATAGTATAAAGCGTTTTGTTTATTAATGTTGTTTTGTTTTTATCCTTATTAGTATAAACATTTTTTCTTTACATTTTTCATGCAATTATAAACTGCAATAAGTAAATTAATATTTATTATTAGTTTCTTTTAGAAAACTTGACGTAAAGTTTTTTCATTTCTGCTTTGTATTTTTTTCCAATTTTACACGGTTCCTTTACAAATTTAATTTAAAGTTATAAAAAGTATAATTTGCTTCAACTAGAATTTCAATAATACTCCACGTATTAGAAAGATATCAAAATATCAATCGTAATCACTTCAATGCATAGTCATACGCACTGAAGTGATTACGATTAGAAAGAGATCAAAAAATATCAGTCACTCCTTGATTCAGTCAACAATTTTCATTTTTTAATTATAGTACCATTTTTAAAATTCTAAATTCTTTAAATCATTAACAAGTTCCATATAATACTTTCAATTATTAAGAAAACAAAAAAGTCGAGAGGTGTCGCAGGACACTTGGTAAGAACGAAGTTCCTCTGGCTGTCTGCCCTTGGCTCATAGATTAGTTCATAAAAATTGTCACAGGTATCATAACATCAAGCAACGTACATTATAAATGTTGAAACTCATCGAATAAAGGCCTGCATAGAGTGCACTCGAATTTCTTACAATATAGATTGCTTAACACTTATGATCATTGATCGCCTAGTAAACAATTAAAAGTGTCGTGACGAAAATATTACACTTTTTTCCGTCTAGTTCTCATTCACCAAGTGCAGTGTAACTTCACTTAACTTCGTTGCAATAAAATTAAGATTAAAAGAAAATGATAATAAAGAAAACTTAGTAAAAATTCACGATTGTCGTTTATTTAAATGAAATGTTTTAAACTAGAACTAACCTTAAAAATACAGATGTGTGAATAATAAAGATTTTTATTTCTTTTCAGGAACTCCTGCGAGAGTGATGCTCCATTTGTTAAAACTTACGCAACACTCGGTTACTTATAATTTACGTAGGCGAATGTCAAGGATATTTTATGATGTCAGGGTTATAGACGAAAAATATTTAATTTTTTATCTTAGACCCTATGTTTCGATTATCACAGAGTTAGATCATTATTGTGTAATTATATGAATATTTTGAAGTAAATGATCGTTAATTATTAGAAATAACAGCTTTTTATTTAGTTTAACCAAAAAAGCCTTTACCAATTGCTATATATTTACTGTCAGAAAAATTTTGTCTACTCAAATTGGCTACTGGTTACAATTTGGAACTCAAAATACTGTCATTTTAAGGGTTATATTCTTCCCTTACATACACCTTAGGTAGACCCTATAAATTATTGCTTAATAAGTTATGACTATTAGGTTACACATCAAGACATTCATTAAAACCAAATTACAAGAATAAGATATTTCTTTCAATAAATTGTGTAAAGATACCTTATCAGTGCACTGTATCTACGACAATAATTACAGTGTCATACAATAAAAATATCAACTACGTATTGGTGTAGTCGTGGTGATAAACTATGGGAAAAACATAATTTAGATTAAAGAAAAACAAAACAAGATAATATTAAAATAATTGAAACGAATAATACTAAACTTATCGATATGCATAATTTTAAGTACACCATCCATGACACGTTTTGGTGTTTTTTCTGTGAGGTCTCATGAGAAAGAAAGATAAAGATCAGACACTGAAATTTCAGGATTGTATAAGTAGATTTGCTATTGATATTCATATAAAATTTATTAAGGTAAAAAGGACCCTGAAAAGGCGTTGCGTTTGCGTTATTAAAACAACTTTCCTTAATTTTAGTCTTGTAACATTGTTACAAACGATGAGTTTCAGAAATTTGATTTGTTGCATTTTTCCAAATTTATTCATTATAGTGCATGTATTTTAATAAAATAATTTAGCAGGTTTTGTATCATCATCTATTTTGGCAAACAAAACCAGGCCAAAAAAAATGCCAGAATTGAATTCATTAAATTTCTATATATATATATATTCTATATATAATCTACACAGTAACTATTTTATAATATTAAATGACGAATTCTTATATGAAATTTTTCGTGTGTCTCGGAAGCGAAACTAACGTTTTTAATCAAATTTTGTATTTAGATAAGGTTTTGCTTTTTAACCTTATCTATACTGTCGTCTTGCCTGAAAAAAATACAATTTTTGCAGACAAGACACCAATGTACCAGCCATCAGCACTGATACCATGGTTGTAACATCGGTACTGGTGTATAATCATATATCAACTTCAGAAAGAATGAAGTTGTAATAAAATTGAGTGATTACATGTGAGTCACAACTTAATTTTTTCTGTTTATTTTGCCTCGCCTTAGGAATATAGTTAGGTAATACTGTGCACATACTCGTAAGTGCGAAGGTCACAAGTTATTTGCTTTGATTTAACAATAATTATGCAACCAATCTACATCTACAACCATTTTTGCAAAATGTCAGGACAGGCTAAACACGACAATAATGAAAGTCATAGGAAAACATCATTATTTATTAAAAAAAATATATGTCTTAGATAAAAAACAATAAGAAACAAAATAGGACTTGGAATAATCCAGACAAATAATACTGCTAATACTTATGATATTCATAATTTTTGTGTCGATGGGACAATGATTCATATTTTTGAAACCTTATACTAATTATTTTACAGTATAAAATATGATACTGTCTAGAACACGTCGCGGCAAACGCCGTCAGCATCCCTCTGTTGCCCCGGTGGACAGTTTGAAGGAGCAACGATCATATTTCTCATACTTATCGAATCCTTTACCTCTGGAGGTTGTTCTATTGTGTTAGTATTAGTAGCTTCAGTTTCTTCGGATACTTTACTCTTTGTCTCTTCTACCTCATCAGGGAATACTACACGATTGTTGTCAGCCATTTTTCTAGAAGGAAACAAGATATGTTTTAAGTATCATTTTTTGCGAGTCATATCGTAAATAATGTTATTTTGCTTTAATTAGAAGACAGTTTTTATCCTATGCTTTATTAACACCTAAGCTAGTGTTTCTTGATGACCGATGTACCTACCATACGAGCAGATCGCTCCATGAAACATTCTGACGTATGTATAAATTATAAAACTGAAATTTTACTAATAAACACTTAATAGAAATCGCTATATTTTCTATAGACTATAGTCTAGTTCATTGTAAAAAAAAAACACTTAAAGGTCAACTCCTCTCATTTTTAATGGTCATAAAAAGTTTACCAGAGTCACGTTGTGTAATGGATGGCCGAATAGTATCCGGGTTAATACTCTAAGTAGTTCATTTTTTACGACTGCCGAGGCGCAGGCGCAGGCGCAGGCTGGTCACGCTGAATTGTTGAATTGTAGTTATAAATTCATCATAGAATGCTATGCAATATTAAACTGCGATTGAGCTACACGTATTATCAAATATTTGCCCCTAGTTGGATCAAATCGGATCGCCGACAGAAAATGTTTTTAATTTTTCCGTAGATATATTGAAATAGAGCAACCGGCAAAAATGCTCAGGTAAAAATATCCGACTTTCATCACGCATATTAATAACTTAATAATAAAACAAACCCACATGTGTTTTTTTGCGTAAACACGGTTTGTGGGCCGGATACTACGTCAAGGCATACCAGTAGAAAGAGGAATTTGTATACATACAATATGTTGTATACCTATTTAAATCTATTGTTACGTATGCACATAAATCTATTGTAATCAGGAAAAAGAACACAAATATTGTAACTAACGAAGGGATAATGATAGATCACTAACAAATAAAAGGTAACTAAATTAAAGATAACAGAATAAATAAGCCTTAAAACTTCATTATCTCAAATACAAAGAAATATATTACATAATTCTCTCACCTTTTGTAATTTTATGTAAAAGAATAAATAAAAAGCACAATCTCAACGTGGTGAAAACATTGCACGTATTACAAAAGACGTTCACAAAATGAAGAATGTTTTTGACGACGAGCAATAAGAAAGTCAAAATATATATGGTGGTAATAAAATTGCTAGGAACATTAAGCCAATTTTATGGACACTTATTATGGTATAATATTAATTATTAGCACAGAACGTAAAGAAAGAAAAGAAGCACTCACTGATTAAACTCGTATATAGGAAGTCAGTACTGTAAGCAACTTCGCACCAAGCCCGCTAATCTACTTGTGAATATTTCCTGTAGTACCTCTGCTTATATCTAATGGACAGACGATTGTTTATCTAAAAAAAAACGCTAAGCCTACGTCAGTAGATACATATTAGTCATCGAACACTCCCCTCGTAAATTTGTATTCCTTGGAAATTTACTCACAATTTAACATTTTTTGTTAATATTACGACACCTTAATACTTTCTTAGATTTACGCGAATATTTGACATCTATACATAATATAATAAAATAAAATTATTGTAACTAAGCCGAATCGGTACATTAAATATTTTTTGGAAATTTTTATTGAAATAGACTTTATTATCGATACAGAGGTCGAATCTATAGTTTTTAGAATTTTTGTCTGTCTGTCTGTTACCGCATCACGGGAAAACCACTTGATAGATTTTGATGAAATTTGATATGATGATAGCTGGTTATCCGGGTCAACATATAGGATACTTTTTACTGCGGGAAAATATCTCATCTCTGAGAAATCTATGGTAAACGTTAAAACGATAAAACGTTATACCTGTTTCCGATAGTGTATTGTCTGTAACAAGTAAGTATATAACACCTTTGAGATGTCTAAAACCTTAGTCTCTTCCATGACCATGATTGCTGTAAAGTAAGCCATTTGAAACGTCGGAAACCAAAAATCAAAATAAATCCGCGAAATAATCCGAAAAGATAGTTTTATTTAAAATGACCTTATCTGCATCGTACTTAAGATAGTCCTGTATCTTTCATAAAATATTATTATTATTTAACATTTAAGTATGTAACACGGATACATAAATCGATATCGATCATAATATTACGCATACCTAAATTATATTAAAACTCGAGTTACGTTTTAAGGTTTGGTATAGATTTCTCAGAGGTGAGATATTTTCCTGCGGTAAAAAGTATCCTATATGTTGATCTGGATAACCAGCTTTCATCATACCAAATTTCATCAAAATTTGTCCAGTGATTTTCTTGTGACCACAGACAGACGGACAGACAAAAATTCTAAAAACTATAGATTCGGCCTCTGTATCGATAATAATGACTGTTTCAATAAGATTTTGAAAAAAATTGTAATGTGTAGGTATAGTAATTGTATTGAACTGTGATGATCTTAAAAACATAAATCACTAGGAAATAATCACAAATACGTCAAGCGGAAGAGATTGTTTTTTTTTGTTAGGACGAACTAATCTCTGGAACCATCGAATATATAAATTAATAAAATCGAAAATTTCTTTTTGCATTTTTTATTTTTACAAATTATACAAGTATATTACGGTTTAAAAATATTCTAAGTCAAGCAAAAAAAATAATACGCCCGTAGATCAAACTTCATCAATCAATCATCATTCATGATGTTATACAGGACTAGATAAGCATTGTACGGCGTCGATGCGCGACTAGGTTGAATATGTCCACAGGCATATTCAGTGGCGTAGCGTGCACTTATGCCGCCGGGGGCCGAAGTCAAATTCGCCGCCATCTTCTTCGGGCAATTAATTTAAGGCCAATAAATCGGGACCATTTCCGATTAATAACTTGGCAAGCGATTCGACCACATCAAGTGAGAATTCAGTTTATTATGGATTAATTATTTAACAATAAGGCCCAATGCTTTTGCTATTCCAAATCAAGAAGCATTTAATTGCGCAAAATAGGTTAAAATCTATAATGCTACAGGTCCGGGATCACAAATTGTTTCGTAATTAAATGACGGCGATCAAAGAAGAAACTGTAAATCACATGTGCTTCAAGAAGTTTGTAAGATTATAATATGAGAGTACAATATGCTTGAATTATGCCATGTTATCTGCTGTCTGATGGAATGGTGAAAAGGTTAAACTAGAACTTGGAACGGCATCTAGCAAAGGTTGTGACTTGTGTATAGAAATTAAAGAATTAGGTTGAACATTTATCATTAATATATAATTCGTTCATCGTAACGAACTGCCGTACACGAAAGTAATTTACATCAGCTTATACTATCGGCAGTCTGCTACGCATATGATCGGGGGAGATCCCCAGAAACATTATACCACATATCCTAGTGACGCGAGAAAAGTAGCGCAAAACGCCTGCAACAGAAGATGCCTGCCATGGCGATCACAGTAGGCTTACGAAGCGGGACGTGAACAAAGCCACAAACAGCCCCAAACACCGATAAGCCTGGTGAAGCTAAAAGTGAAAACTACAAGGAAGACAAATAGGACAGGAGCCGACACGGGACAGGTTATTACACCAAACCTCTCACCAACCAAAGAAACCAGACACCACATGCAAAACGCCTATATATAGCGGTTGTGAGAGAAACTGGGAAAACGCACCTTACAACATGTGAAATATCAGACAAGCCTTTCGAACTTGGAAACGAGAGTTTGCTGAAAGCATTACAACATCAGAATACATTAGGGGCAACAAACCATGGAGCAACGCCGCCAATCACATGGCGCTCTATAATGTGAAGCACGGTCTCGTGCAACTAGAAAAGTTGGAAGAAGGAAGAACGAACCCCTTAAATAGGGCTATAATATACTACAATGACTAAAGATGGTAAGACGAAGAGTTAATCAGAACGCTAGCATCCTAAGCCAAATGTGCCAGCATAGGAAGCCAAAGAAACCAATCGGGAAGCTGGCAACCTACACCAATTATGTCAGGATCTCACACCAACATCACCTGAGTGCACCGTGAGAAAAAGAGGAAATCTCCCTCTGGCATACTACACCAAAAATGCCAGCATTCTACACAAAGAGGACATGAGAGCGCAGTACTAACTTATAGCACAACTGCTCTCAAAGCTCTTAAAAGTTGCAACGATGGGCTCATTTAGCCTGAATTAAAATAAAAAATCTCAAATAATGGCAAGGAAAAAGAGTATGTGGTGTTCGCATATTCCATAAAAAACGTTCTCTCTGAGGCGTTCTTTGAGGTAAGGTGAAGCATTGTCAACTTCCCAACTTCGGGATGTTACTGACAATTTCTTCACAGAAAAAAGAATTATTATCTCTGGTCTAAACTGGGACTCGAACACAGAATATTCTCAAAAATATGTATTTTCAATTTTATACTAACCAAAGTTAATCGTGGAAAAATAACCGATCAGTAATTGTAAAAATGATGCAAAACATTTGCTTTTTGTTTAATAATAACTATAACTACCTACTTCTTATCACACTAAAATAACTAAATAAATATAACTGTGTGTTATAATTTTACATGTTTTCCACTTTTCACGCCTTTTGCATATGAAGATTCACCCAGGGCGGAAAGGTTTTTTTTTAATTATTTATTATTAGTCTTCGAATAAAATGACTGAACTTCCGAGTAAAATTAAATAGACGAAAGATGATGATGATGACAAAATTTTAAAGATTTTGTTTGAGCCATTTATTTATGAGATCTTATAATTTGGTAAATAATAACAATGACGTTATAACCTCATTGAATAATAAAAATAAGTAGTTCTTCTTTGTCAAGTTTTTTTTAATTTTTTCGCACCGTTATATTTCAAAAGTAAAAAGCCTTTCGTAATCTTAGTCTAGTAGCTTATATAGGGGGCGGCATGATCAGAATTCCTATTCAGCAATGAAAATTACTTACCAATAACCCGATAGAATGTGTTGGTAGTGATTTTTGTGACAAATAATTAATTTTCTCTATTTAATGTTGGTACACAATATTTATTGTGAAATTTTGCCGCCACTTTAAAAATGCCGCCTGGGGCCGCGGCCCCTACCGCCCCCCGTACGCTACGCCACTGGGCATATTAGATCTCAGTTGTCAGTCTGGTGTCAAAAGAGCGATTGCTTGGCGATAAAAAAAAATCAAAATAGTGAAATGTGTGGTTAAAGTGAGCCAATCACGGTCTGAAAAGATTGATAAAGCTAGTGGTGTTACTTTTCACAAGTAAGTTTGTTCAATTTTCTTCAGATTATCCATAAAAACATTATAAAACGATATAAATTTATCAAACATTGTTTGTGCCATCAATGTTACCAGTAAATACGATTTTGAATTTCCCATATTGTTGGGAGCTTAGTGAATGACGTATGTAACATACATACAGTGTAAGTTTAAATTTATTATTAAAGTCTGTTTTGTTAAACACACTGTAGTATAATACTCACTCACTGAACGAAAAAATAAAACATTCACATTTACTTTACCTTAATATAACATATTTTCTTTTTAAACACCTAAACCACCTAACGAGTAAATTATATTTTATTTATATTTAAATGTAAAATGATTGCTATCGCTTATGATATGTGTGCAATAGTGTTATGCTGTACGAAGAAAAAATCTGTTAATTTTAATTGAAGAACATAAATTACTATGCGATCATTTAATAAAATTGTTAAATTAGGTACAATCAAATAAACTTGTATTTGATTGTAATTTTACAGTTTAAAGTTTTAAATGAATTATTAAAGTACATTTACGAGGATTAGACGGAACGGCGCAGTTTTAAACAGAGTTAGGTATGTATCTCTTAATTTGTTTTCCAGGATACCTAAAGATCGTAAGCGTATGGAAGAGTGGACAAAAATTATAAGACTTTTGCGCAAAGAAACTGACTGGTTACCATCTTCAGCAACTGTCATATGCTCGAAGCATGTTTACTTTAATGAAAAAACAAGAGAGTAAAAGGCAACTTTACAACAAACTCATGTTACACAGTGGTGTTTAATTTTTTTTTAATTATATTTGTATAAATGATTGTCATTAAACACCCATAGTTATTACTTATTTCACCTTGATTTTACAGTTTTGAAATACATATAATAAACATTTACGCTTTTTTTTCATCCTAATCTTCCTAGTCCTTACCAATTTCTCTAATTCTTTAATCTTTAGAAAGATTCATCGAACAATATTTCATAGTAATTAATACAAACATGGGCAATAAGAAAAAAAAAATCAAACCTTCACTCATTCTGGGGAAATTATGTTGATCAATGTTAACACCTGACCATTTTGTCGATGACAATGTCTTTTCTCTTTCCAACGTAATTAGTTTGACGGTAGTAAAAATGAGATAAACATAAATTATTTGGACGTATTGACATATTTATGTATCACTTTCAAAGCTACGTCCTTAAACTTGTAAGTGGTTACGTTTTTTTGCAATTTTTTTGTTGGACGATGCTCCTCTAGTCTTTTATACCTCATTGCATCAGGTAATCGGTTCGTAGTGCATATTCACAGATGGCTCTGTTAACTTTTTATGAGTTCTTTTCATTGATTAAAAACTTTAAAGGAATGTTACTATATTCAACATACAATTTTAGAACATACACATATACATATAGGTACATATAAAATCAAATAAATCGAAATTTTACGGATCATCGCCATTTAACGTGTATTCAAGAATGTGAGGCACTGTCTAATTTCTTTGTACGGGATGGGGCAACTGTTTCATTCATGGTATTAATATTAAACAGCAATTTAATTACAGTAGGTTTCAGTTATTTTATATTAGTACTAGGTATAGCTAGTAATACAATTTCTACAAATATAATTACAGCAAGGTATGTTTTATTTTTGCATATGTAACGCCCTCTTAGTTCTATGGCTGCATATATAGCATATCCTTTATCGAACAGATAATAAAAATATAACTAAGATCATTATTTTTCGGTCAAATAAATCTATAGATATTCTGGCCTGAATGCAAGGCGTAGAGCGTAAACACATACACACAATATAACATACCAACTTAACATGTAATGACATACGTATAACATAAAAATAAAATAATATGTGAGTGACATAGGTACAAAGATAAATTGCAAAGTGGAAGCTATTTTCCTTATAGCAAGCTTAGTTTATTGTCGTAATAAATAATTATCTCAAAACTTCAGTGTGTTATGTATTGGAATAATACATATTTTAACTCAGTACTTCATGCACTATCAGTATGAAACGATTTATTTAAATGTTGTTTTATATATGTGATCATTTACAGAAATGTATTAAGTTTTTTGAAGTCAAATGTCAGTATGTTTCCTGGCAAAAAACTACTATTTCCAGTCTATTTTTATTTAATTTTAAAGTAAAATTTGGCCAAAATCATATTATTTTTCATAAAAAATTGCCTTCTTTTGAACTTCTTATTATCCAGGTGTTGTTAGATTTCAGAAGCTTAGCAGTTAGCCTTTAATTTAATATATTCATGAGATAATTCAATAACCAAATTTTTCCCGTTTTTTCGCTCTTAAATCTGAAAATATCGATAGCACGAAAAAATGAGCAGCAAATAAAATGTAGAGAATTGAATAATGAACAACTTTAGCCCTCATGATTTTCGAAAAGTTGAAAATGGCCGAGATATTGCGGAAAAACGATTCCATCTTAAAATGAAGATGGCGGCTAACGCACCGTTCTAATGTCGTGATTTTAAATTTACACTCCCAATAAACTCTCCCCCCCCCATCCCCCCTAAAGACTGATGAAGTAAAATTTTGGCCTAGAATTTTTTCGGGGTTAGGGTTCTTGTTTTCGACAACCCGACTGGGCTAGAATCAGTTAAGTAAAACAACTCTTTAAATGGGTGCAATTTTTATTGAATTAGTGCTTTAGTTTAGGTAACATAGAAATATTTATCGTGTGACGATTATATCAGTAGTCATCACAGGTAGTCAATAAATACCAACTTCCTTTTGAAACCATGCATTAAGATAATGATTATATGTATGAGCAAACAGATATTTATCTCGAAAAATATGTACGTACGTATGTACATCAAATTAACATCAAATTAAGAGCCAAAGCGACTCCTGAACCGGGATCGAGGCACTATCTAGGCATTCGTTGATGATATGTCGCTTGATAACTTGGTTGATCGCGGCGAATCACTGAAGTATTGTGTATCGATATTGTAGTTAAAGTCAGATCAGTGTCGAGAACCCGCTGCTCAATAAAACTATTAGGATCATCGTTTCAAGCTTATAACATTGTGATTTCCCTCATTAAATTCTATTGAGCATTGAATACTTTATTTTGTGTCCGCATTAAGCCCCACGAGATTTGTAACGAGCATGATGACGAGCAGAATGTTGATTCTCCATCTTACTATGATCTTCTTGGTCACAAATTAAATCTGATTAGTGGACGCTTATATTATGAGTGTTTTATTTCTATTACGTGACAAGATACACTTAGAACAGTTCACATATACGAGTACTTGTATTTCTTAAGGTTTCCGCATACACAGTAACGGTTTTCCTTCACTATTATCTACCACGAATTAACTTCCCATTACTGGGCACGGGCCACCCTTGAATACGAAGGGGATTAGGCTATAATCTACCTCGCTGGCCAAGTGCGGGCTGGCGGACTAGTTCGTTTTACAAGTTACAATATTCGTTTTCGTTGTTCTAATCCCAATATTACTATGATTTTCTTAATTACACTTTTCACATTTTCACATTAGTGCTTTGTTCTTTCCTACTTATGGACTAGTTTTCTATTATGGCGACCTTCCACTGACTTGCTAATTAGTATGTCGATGGTTAATTATAGCCGGAGAGCCGGATACACCAGGACCTTTACCGATCTGTTAACCAGATGAAACAATTTTTTTATAAAGTTTCAATAATAGATAAATACGCTTAAAATAGCTTGCCTATCGAAATCCTGACCAGGCTATTTTTAAATTAATTAATGTTTTTTTTTAATTTTCACCGTTCTGTTAACCAGCCAAATTTTGTTCTAGTCGATAGTAAATAATACAAAGAATACGCCTAGGTAGCATTATAGTATCCGTGAAGTTACCTATAGTAACTTACCTGTTTATATCCTCTTGCCAGAAAGTGTGGTCAAAAAATGAGTAGGCAAGGTTACCAAGGAGCAAGGAATATTCTTTATATTATTTACTATCGATTAGAATAAAATTCGGCTGGTTAATAAAAATATGTTTCATCTGGTTAACAGATAGGTGAAGGTTGTGGTGTACCCGCTCTTATACCATTAATGACGATTTTTCATACGTGCTATTTTGCCGAAGAAATGTTCTATACTTAAACCACATAATTAAAATAGAAAAAAAAAATATTATAACCTATATAATATATATATATATATATATATATATATATATATATATATATATATATATATATATATATATATTACATGAGTTAATAAAAAAAATAAGTAACTAAACTATAATATTCTAAAATGATATCTTAGTCTTATATTACTTAGAAGAGATTTAAAATTCATTTCATGATGGCAAAGAATCTAAATTATATAGTACCTAATAATAATACCTAATAATAATAATCTAATAGAGTTCAAATTTATGACTTTCGGTATCTGACTGCTAAAGTATTGATTTTGAAGGAATCTTATTAAAAAGGTACACCACCCTAAGTTACACTAACTACTATAATGCCACTGCGTCAAATAATTTCTATAAGCATGTAAAGCGAGGGTGGGTCGCAACTGATTATATAGAATCAAAAAATATCACGACAAACGCAGACGGAACTCTGTCTCCATTTGTTGTCCTTTAGGGCAATTAGGGGGCGCAACTATCGTATTCGTAACTTCTACATCAAAATTTTCCTCCGGAGGATCTTCCTGGAGTTTTCTCTCAATGTCTTTAATCTTTGTTGCTCTATCCTTTATATGTTTTAACTCGTCTGGGAAGATAATGCGTTGGCCCTTCAAATTTTCTGATACTATAGTGTCTGAAAAACAAAATGTTATAATAATATTGACTATTAACAAATACAGTTAGCATCGAAAAAGTAAATATTCTACCAATATTTTCAAATTCACTGAAATATAAAATCTATTTAATAAAAAAAGTATGGTGTAATAAACACAAAAAAAAGTCGTAGGTACATCCGGATTAGGAACCTTTTTTAAGTTAAAATCGGTTAAAAGAATATTTGCCAACCGTAATTATATTTGTAATTATAAAACATAAGTTAAACCAAATAGCATTTACGATAGTTTTTGAGTAGTAACTCAAAATGTAAAATTTAAGTAATACGCACTCCTCGTTTACGAGAAGAATTTGTTACGATACTAACTACTAACGATTTCGCTGAGGTATGTGGGGATTTTCTGGGGCGAAAAATCGATCTAGATTAGTCTCATTTCTTGGAAAACGCGTGTTTTCGAGTTTTCATGCGTTTTCTTTTGCATTATTTTACGCTGACTATGTTCGATAATTTCTTATAAATAAGCATCGTGGTCAAGCGACCAAGGTGCAAGATTAACAATCATAGGTGTATCCGAGATCGGATACAAAGTTTTACTTCATTTTTGTATTTATTCCAGTTTTTAGTTTTATTTATCTAAAAAATACGATATAACAAAAAATAACTCCGAGCGAAGCTCGGTCCCCAGGTACTGAATGTATAACAACCATAATACTTTCTTAAATTTACGCGAATATTTGACATTTTAAATAAAACAATGTTTTCGGATTTTTTCGCGGATTTATTTTTATTTTTGGTTCTCGATATTTCGAATGCTTTACAGCAATCATGGTCACGGGAGAGACTAAGATTTAAGATGTCCCAAAAGCATTATATAGTTGTTACAGACAGCATGTTATCCACAAATTAACAAAATGAATTCAAAAAATTCATAAATGACATCATGTCTGTAACAACTATATACCCGTAATGCTTTTGAGATATTTCAACTTTACAGCAATTTCATATTGCTGTAAAGAATTCGAAACGTCGAGAACCAAAAATCAAAATAAATCCGGGAAAAAATCCGAAAACTGTTTTATTTCAAGTATAACAACCAGTTAGTAGATGTATGTAGTTATGTACACAGTACATACATATCTATAGGTACATAAGTACATACGAGTGTCTACCTTCATTTCACTATTAAATATTTATGGCATTGTTTTCACATCATACCTTATAGTGCTTTTAAAATTTGTAATGAATGGATTGAAATTTTTTCTAATCTAAATAATTTTTAGACTATTAGGTATGGTACCAAGTAACTTATATCGCGTCACGTTAGTGTGTGTGTATGGCAATTATTTAAGGACTTTCTTGTCGATTATTTCAAAGCCTTTTTCTTTTCTCTTCTACTGTGTGACTTATTGTTCTATTTTTGATATCTCTTTCTATTATTTTTTCTTTTATTATTATTTTTTTTTCACGCTCGAGGGTTTCTGGTCGAGGTCTCTTAAGAGATAACTCATCCTTTGTACACATGGTTACTGTTTATATGTATTTTTTGGTACATAAATAAATAAATAAATAAATAAATAAATATGTTCCTAGATACCATGGAGTAGTCTATGTGTTACTCCAGGCCTCTCTATGCACTAAATTAACAATAATATTTGTGAACTATATATTTTATATGAATCAACTTAACTCTACATAGATGAATAATTGAAATCCTATTTCGTCTCTTGAAAACCTATTCCTGTTAAATGTTTCGAACGCAGTAAATAAAATATCATCAGAAAAGCTACACACCTTATGAATAGCTCCTTAGGAATATACTTATACATACATATATCACTGTAAGATTTCGATATAGTTTTAAATACCTGATTTCGAAACAAGAGTGTTTTCTTTGGTAGAATCGACTTGCTTGGGAGGATCTTCCAAGGAGTTATTATCAGTGGCTTGGGAGTCTGCCAATTTTTTCTTTGCACTATCTACCTCATCGGGAAAATACATATTGTCAGACATAGTATCTGAAAAAAAAAATATCAATAAAATCGTATAACTATTCTTCACTTAATTCTTAATTAAGAAATATAATGAGAAATCAATAGTTAAAATGTATATGACAAATAAATACATTGTTTATTTAACAATTTCGTAATGTCACAAAGTTACTATAATAACACACAGTAAACAAAAAGTAATACACATTAAAATCAATAAATTAAACTAAAGAACCTTTATACTCGTAGTACGGAACAAGGAACGGGAAATATGCACTCACTGACTCTGTCACTGACAAATATATCTGACCGCCACAAAACACAATGTGCCTTGGAGCTGGTTAGTCTACTTATGAACGTTTCTCAGTTTAAATTCTATTTATAAGGAAACTGGAGGATTGTCATTAAATTTAAATATTTTAAACGTAGGTATGAGAGCCAGATAGTACTCATAATTCATAGCATACGGCACTAAATTTAAATACACATTTAGAGTGCACTACATATATACAATGTACATAATATGTATGTACTTTACAATTAGTAGGCACCTGGGCGAACGAGCTTCGCTAGGCGATTTTTCGAAACATACACCTATGTATATAGATAAACTTAAAAAACAAAACCTTATCTAAATACAAAATTTGTTCCAATCATTTCTCAGTACACGTTATATGTAGTTTTATACATAAACAAAAATTGCTCGTTTAATATAATAAGATACGATACGCACGAGAAGAATTCATCAAGAATTTACATTCATTTATAAACCACATATTGATTATTTAATTAAAATTTGGGGCTTAGCGTCAAAAACAAATTTAGAACCATTACAAATAGCACAAAATAAATTAATAGAAATCCTATTTAAATGCGATTTTCTTACCTCTATTCAAAAATCTACAAAGAAACGGGTCTTATGAACGTTAATCAGACCTATATATATATATATATATATATATATATATATATATATATATATATATATAAATTAATATCTTTATTTAATATTTTACATACTAATAGACAATTATAATAAATATATATATATATATATATATATTGTTTAATTAAACAATCTACTATATAATTATTATGAAAATTTAAAAGTTAGGTACATTCAAATAACTAAATTGTATAAAATAAATTGTACTACAATAGAATATATAGTTATATAAAATATATACATGTGTATACATACATATTAATAATAGTATTTCACATGTTATCATTACGTAAAATCGAACATAAAGAAAAATTAATAGGAATTAAAGTATGAATATGCCGTTTTATTGTAATAGGTACTTCGAACTGACACAGAACCTTCATGGTTTGAGATTTTTGAGTGATACTTTTTTCACATGGTACCTATGTAGTTCTTCTTTTAAAAAATGTGCAACATTCGATTATCGATTTTTTTTTGAAACAGCCCCGACTCATGAATCGATCTTCACCATTATTGCTCCATGATAACGCGAGAACTCATACAGCACGAGAAACCGTTTTAACTCTACAGGAACTGCAGTTAGCAACCATTCGTCACCCTCCGTATTCGCCAGATCTTGCTCCAACGGACTACCATTTTTTTCGTGATTTGGACAATTTTCTACGTGATAAAAAGTTTTCTTCTCAGAAGGCAGTACAAAATACTTTCACACAGTTTGTCGAATCTAGATCACCAGAGTTCTATCGCAAAGGCATAAATGACCTTCCTTTTAGATGGCAGCAATGTATAGATAATAATTGTAATTATTTTGATTAAATAAATATGTTAAATTAAAAAAAAAAACAATTTCAATTTTTCAGTACAAATCGCAATTTCATACTTTAACCCCTATTATTAAAATATAATAAATCTTAAAATTTAGTATATATTAAAAGCAATTAAAAGCAATAGCTCTTCCAGTTGCGTTTATTCTGTTAACCTGTGTATACATTTTTTAATCTTACCCTCTACTTGTTACTTGTCTTGCCTGTGAATTTTCGATGTACCCAATAAAGTGGTAAGTTAAGCTGTTTAGCTAATGTGATTTCCTATATAAGTGAATTGTAATATTCTTTTGAGAAGTAAATGATCTTAAATTTGAAGAATTTGCGATCAAAACAAAACAATATTTATCTTAGTCAGTCAATATTTACTTATTAAAGTGTCTTATTTAATCAATTCATATCGAAATATCAACCAGAATCCTGTTCTTGTTTATCTCAAAAAGTTTGAAATTAGAGTAAATATAATAACCAATTAGTAGATACATATGAATTCTGTATATGTAGATACATACATATAAGTAGGTACATAGCATACGAGTGTCTAACTTTATTTCACTTTTAAATATTTATAGCATCGTTATCACATCATACCATAGTATTTTTAAAATAATTTAAAAACTTCTTAATCGTCATATGTATGTATGTAATCGTATGTGAATGGATTGAGATTATTACTATGAAATTTATTCACTACTAGCGGCTCACCCTCGCTTCGCTCGGGTTCGCCTCTAGGAAAACAAAAACAAATCTATCCCACGGGAACCGCACATTTTTTCGCATTTTTTCGGTATAAGGTGTAAGCATGTCAAATTTTACAATTAGGTGCATAAGTTTTTGTATACTAAGCTGTATAAGTTACTATAGTTTTTTAACTATCTCACGGGAACACTTTAATTTTTTCCCCAATGCAAAATTTCATTTAAATCGGTGCAACAGTTGCGGAGATTAGCCCGTACAAACAAACAAATAGACAGAGAAACAAAAAAATTGAAAAAATCCGGATTTGTTCTATTTTTCTTCTTACACCCTGACTCGGTTTTTAGAATTTTTTTATGTACAGACATTTGACCTCTACAGTTTCATTATATGTAAGTATGTATAGATTAAAGTACCAACGAACTTATATCGCTTTGCGTAACACTGTTCAATTCAAAGTTCAATCATTTCAAAGCCTCTTTCTATTCCACTGTTTGGGCTACTGTCTTATTTTTGATGTCCATGTTCTTTACATAGAAAGTAAATATTGTTATTTTTTTATCACAAAGTTACGAAAACAAGCATTTGGTATGCCTGATGCCTGGCTGCGAACAAAAATGGGGGAAGGAATGGGAAGTGTATATTTGAGCCTCTGGCTACATACGTTCCGTGGTGACAAGGAGTAGCCTATGTGTTACTCCAGGCCTATCTGTACAGTAAATTAACTATATCTTTTATCTTTTTTAACTTACCTCCACACAGATGAACTGTGAATAATGGAAATGGTATTTTGCCTCTTGAAAACCATCTCCTCTCAAATTTTTCGAACGCAGTAAATAAAATATTAGCAGAAAAGCTAGACACCTTATAAATAGCTCCTTAGGTATATACTTATACTTACGTACATATATTACTGTAAGATTTTGATATATTTTAAAATACCCGATTTCCAGAGAGTGCTTCCTGCAGTAGAAACATCTTGCTCGAGAGGATTTTTCAAGGAGTTATTATCAGTGGCTTGGGAGTCTGCCAATTTTTTCTTTACGCTATCTATCACATCGGGAAAGTACATTTTGTCAGACATAGTACCTGAAAATCGTAAAACTATTTATCACTTAATTTTTAATTAATAAATATAATGAGAAATCAATAGTTAAAATGTGTATATATATATATATATATAAAATGCTTTGTCCTGACTGACTGATCGATCAACGCACAGCCTAAACCGCTAATCGTAGAAACGTGAAATTTAGAGGACATATTCCTTATACAATGTAGGCATCCGCTAAGAAAGGATTTTTCGAAATTCATCCGCTAAAAATGGGGATAAAAGATTGTATGAAACTCTGTCATTCTTAACGCGAAATGCACGAAAAGTGGTATTTAGCTTTATGATGAAAAATAAGAAATATTTGTATATGATTTTTTTCGAAATTCATCCCTTAAAAGGGTAAAAGGGGTGATAAAGTTTATATGGGCAAACAAATATTTATGATCAGAATTACTTAAAACTTGGTATTAATGCTCTTCAATACAATTATATAAATACATATTTTAGTATTTTTTGAAATTCGTCCCATAAGGCTGTCAAATAGGGGATGAAAGTTTGTATGAAACTCTGTAATTGATGCACGGAAAATAGTATTTACCTATAAAATGAAAAATAAAACCAAAACCAAATAGTTAAAAAACGTACATTAGCCGAGTTACAAGATTCTTAAGTCGTAAATATTGTATGCGATTGTATCATTGTACTCTCTTCCTTTGGAACTTTAACTTTGGAAAGATGGAGTAGAAAAATGTGCAAAAAACACAGGTAGTGGAGCTTGCTAAATACCTAAAGAGTAAATTTATTTACAGAATATACGCTTAACATCTTTTAAGATACCTACTGGATATTTTGAGTTACGATCGCTAAAATTTCATTTATTTCCCATATATATTTAAGAAATAATAAAACTTATACGAACTTAGTTTTGCAAATAATAAAGTATGTTCTATTGCGAAAAAGTTTATTTTTTTCATGGTTTGATCGCGGGCGAAGCCGCGGGATCTGCTAGTGACAAATAAATACATTGTTTATTTAACAATTTCGTAATGTCACAAAGTTACTACGAGTATAATAACACACAGTAAACAAAAAGTAATACACATTAAAATCAATAAATTATACAATACGGGGCAACTAAAGGGAAAGATGCACTCACAGATTCTGTCACTGACAAATATATTTGACCGCCACAAAACACAATCTATCTCAGAGCCGGTTAAACTACTTATGAACGTTTCACAGTTTAAATTCGAAACAGGAGGATTATCATTCAATTTTAAATATTTTAAGCGTAGGTATGAGAGCCAGATAGTACTCATCATACGGCGCTAAATTTAAATACACATTGTACACTACATATGTACAATATACATATGTATGTACTTTATAATTAGGCACTTGGGCGACCGAGCTTCGATCGGCGTTTTCTCGAAACATACACCTATGAGTATGTACTATGTATCTATAAACTTAAAAAACAAAATCTTATCTTAATACAAAATTTGTTCCAAATCGTTAGATCCAATTGTTTATGAGTTACACGAAATACGTAAATTTATACATATACAAAAATTGCTCGTTTAATATAATATGATACGCACGAGAAAAATTTGTCATCACAAAACAATATTTATCTAAGCCGATCAATATTTACTTATTAAAGTTTCTTATATATTCATCGTGTCACGTGTGACGATTATATCAGTAGTCATTGCAGGTAGTCAATATTATACCAACTTTCTTTTGGATCCATGCATTTAGATAATGATTATATTAGCAAACATATATTTATTTCGTTAAATAATAATAAAATATACGTAACCATTATCTTTATTAAAACTGCTAGTGAATCGTCCTTGACTTTCACTCAAGACCTAGAGGTCATATTTTGCACAAGACTGCACAAAACTAAGACAAACCAATAAGCAGACTTTCGAATTTAGAGTACGAGTATTGGGTACATATTTAAATACATTTTAAGCCCGTGGGGAGACGGGTTTAGAATACATTCCTCTCCCGCCGCTGGGAAAGCGTCTCGTAAAACACGAGTAACCCATGCCAGTATGGTGGTAGAGGACACTGCTCTCGACTGGCTCGCGACCACTATCATGTCGTATTCGATTGCAAAATGTCTTCGGACGTGTTCCAGTTGTAGACATGTAAGCCAGCCCCCGTTTTCCCCAATTCTGTTGAACTCGCCGACCTCAGGGCCGGTACTTTGGTGAAGTTTGTTCCGTCTATTTAGGCGTGTTGTGTTGGCATGGGGTCGCAAGTAAGACTCGATGAAACGATGAACCGCTGGCCGCCCGTTGATTCATAAGGGACCCAAACCCAAACTTATCCCGGTTTGGGAGGCTGTCCCACCGCCAATGTTAAAAGCCCATATGTTGGCCCCAGTGCCAGAGTGGGAGACCGGTGTGGGACACGGCAATCAGTGTCCGGTTGGATCAGGGGCCTTTCCGTCCCCCATGCCAGCGAAACGAAAAGCCTGAACGGTCAGGATAGACACAAACCTGAATACTACATTTGTCCTGAGAGCGCCGAAATCTCAGAATTCCTCTTTCTTCCCCTTTTAGACATTCTCATGGCAGTAAAAGTAAAATACGTTTGCACAGCGGCCACCCTTCAACGTTTAATGTGGACTTCTGCAATATAAGGGGACTACATTCTAACCTCATTGCTGTCCATTAACATCTTGAGACAAGCTAAGCCGATCCTGTCGATACATCTTATTTGAAATATCCCAGTTACAGTTCGGAGCATGTTTTTCTGCCCAAAGCTGGGGTTTGTATGTTCGCCAGGAAAGATATATTTAAATATATTTACTTATTAAATAAAATATTATATTAATAATATAAACAAGTTTGATCGGTTTTACTAAATTTTGCAGCTGACTCAGTAAGACATATGAAAATAACACAAAATTTTATTGTTTTATATTTTATTACTAATAAAGTAAAACTTACAATATATTTATCTAAAATATTAGAATCAATATTCAAAATCATAACAAAAACGAATGCATAACTCAAGTATTATTTACATTACATTTAAATTCGCAGGTAATTAACTTAACTAAAAGCTAGTAACAATGTTAACATAAAATAATCTTCATGTACTAAAATGAAATACTTAGTCTTATCGATATTACATAGAGGTGATTTAAAACTTTATTTCGTGATGGCAAAAAATCTAAATTTTATGAGTAAGTAAAATTATTGATCTAGTATAAATAATAATCTAACAGAGTTCAAATTTGTGACTTTCGGTATCTGACTGCTAAAGTACAGATTCTGAAGGAATTTTTTAAAAAAGGTATATTACCCTGAGTTATGTTGACTACTTTTAATGCCGCTGTGTCAAATAAACATGTCAAGCTAGGGTAGACCGCAACTGATCACCTGCATATATAGAATCAAAAAAATATCACGGTAAACTCCATCTACCCCCATTTGTTGTATTTTATAGCAATTAGGGGTCGCAACTATCACATTCTTCTACTTCAAGATTTTCCTCCGGAGGATCTTCCTGGAGTCTTGGCTCAATGTCTTCGATCTCAGTTGCTCTATTCTTTATATGCTCTAGTTCGTCTGGGAAGATAATGCGTTGGCCGTCCAAATTTTCTGATATTACAGTTTCTGAAAAACAAAATGCTATAATAATATTGACTATTAACAAATACATTTTGCATCGAAAAAATAAATATTCCACTAATATTTTCAAATTCACTAAAATATAAAACCTATTCAATAAAAGGAGTGGCCTATGTGTTACTCCAGGCCTATCTGTCCACTAAATTAACAATCATATTTGTTTACTATATCTTTTATATGAACCAACATAGCTCCACACAAATGAATAATGGAAATCCTATTTCGTCTCCTGAAAACCTACTCTTCTCAAATGTTTCGAACGCAGAAAATATAATATTATCACAAAAGCTTATGCATAGCTCTTTAGGCATATACATACATATTATATCACAACAAGTTTTCGATATATTTCAAAATACCTGATTTCCAAACAAGAATGTTGTCTTCGGTAGAATCAACTTGTTCGGGTGGATCTTCCAAGGAGTTATTATCTGTGGCTTGGGAGTCTGCCAATTTTTTCTTTACACTATCTACCTCATCGGGAAAGTACATTTTGTCAGACATAGTACCTAAAAATCGTAAAACTATTCATAACTTAATTCTTAATTAAGAAATATAATGAGAAATCAATAGTTAAAAAGTATATGACAAATAAATACATTGTTTATTTAACAATTTCATAATGTCACAAAGTTACTACGAGTATAATAACACACAGTAAACAAAAAGTAATACACATTAATAGTTCGGTCAAAATAGACATTCACCCTTGCATAAATTCCCAAGAAACTGAAAATTCCTGTGAATGTTAGGGATATCATTATAATTTATAATGAAATTGTGAAAAGTCCCTATCGATCTTATGTGTGCAAAAAATTTTATACAAGCTTAAAGTTCGCGAAAATTGTTTTTTTTTTTTATTTTTTAGCGAAACAGTTTTATGTTAAAAATAGCTCAGATAAAAATTGCAGATCATGCAATTGTCTACAAAAATTATCCTTAAACTTTTTCCCCTTATATTCACTATTTCTGAGAAAAAACGATTCTAAAATGTACACTAAAGTTGTATTCATCATAATATGCACATGTTTCCACGCCACCTATGAGGTAGTGTCCTTAGCGCGTTTTTTTTATACTATAACTAGCGACTCACCCTCGCTTCGCTCGGACGAACGTCCCTAAGTACGTTTTAATTTTTTAAGCGAAACCCTAATTCTTTTTCTAAAATAAAAGTAGCCTAAGTTACTCTTTATAATATCAGCTATCTGCCAGTGACAGTCCCGTTAAAATTGGTCCCGCCGTTTCGGAAATTAGCCGGAACAAACAGACAGACAGACAAAATTTTTAAAAATTGTGTTTTTCTTCTAAGTACCGTATATAATTCCATATGCATATAGTATAAAACTGTTATTTTGACATTACAAACAGACACTTCAATTTTATTTATCTGTATAGATTAAAGGCAATGTCGAGACTCACTGACTAACTTATCACCGTTTAGCCCTAGTCGATGATAATAGACCAGCACTACAAAAAAAAACAGCTTCATATATCCATACTAATATTAAATGCGAAAGTAACTCGGTCTGTCGATCTGTCTGTCCGTCATCTCGTCACGCTTAATCCGCTGAACCGATTTAGATGAAATTTATGGAAGTATGGAAATAGTTTGAGGCCCTGGGAATAACATAGGGTAGTTTTTATCCCGGAAAACTTATCATATATAAGGGAGTGTGAAGGAGGGTGGAAGATTGAATGGGGAATCAATCATTTCTCAAGTAATTGATATATGTATATATATATTTTATTTTTTATAATACTTACCTATACCTCTTCCCTTTTCTATACTTCTGTATGTATGCACATTGTAGGTACATATATATATATTATTAATTGTATTAGTCACGCAACTTATAGTTTTACTTATATTATGAGCCTAATGATGTACTTAGGCAACGTACTCATGCATATTACGGAGAATACAAGTTTAGTACATTTTAGAATCGTTTTTTCTCAGAAATGGTGATTCTTAGGAAAAAAGTGTAAGAAGAATTTTTGTACATAATTGCATGATCTAAAATTTTTGCTTAAACTATTTTTATCATAAAACTAACCGTTTCGCAGAAAAATAAAAAAAAAAAAAACATTTTTGGGAACTTTAATCTTATATAAAATTTTTTGCACACATGGGACCGATGGGGACTTTTCACAATTTCATTATAATAGTATCGCTAACGTTGATGTAAATTTTCAGCTTCTTGGGAATTTATGCAAGGGTACCCCTATTTTTTAGACTAATTTTACCGGACTATAAAATCAATAAATTAAATTAAAGAACTTTTATTATTTATACTACGGGGCAACGAACGCGAAAGATGCACTCACTGATTCTGTCACTGACAAATATATTTGACCGCCACAAAACACAATCTATCTCAGAGCCGGTTAATCGACTTATGAACGTTTCTCAGATTAATTTTGTTTATAAGAAAACAACATAATCTTTCAATTTTAAAATGTTTTGAGAGTAGGTATGAGAGCCAGAAAGACCAGATATGTCATGAGTCATAAACACACGGCAATAAATTTAATTACATTTTTCACTACATGTGTAAATACTTTCTAATTATTGTTATTCTCTGTAATGCGAGATACGAAATGATAATCTATAAAGATATATGCAATTAAATGTAATCGCTATCAAAAGCAAAAATGCTGTCAATGACCGGTGCCTCAGCTCTATGAGGACAAGTCGTCCTTGCTAATTATAATTTCATATGTTGAAGTCTATAGTTAAATTCGTCAGATCGCTATCTGCCTAGGCTTTTCGTAACACCTACACATCTTGCAAGTTATAATACGTTATTGCTCGTGTACGAGAATTTAGATGCCAAGGCGCTCTACATTATGCAAGAACATAATGGCTGTAGAGCGTTAGCCAAAAGTACGAGTATTTTATGATTAAAAATAATCACAAATCTCTATTCTATTTGAAATTAAAATGTAAATCAAAATTTATTATCTATTTATTTGCACCAAAATAAAAAAAAATTAAAAAAAATTGAATGTATCATGTTACAGAACCCTCAGTATGCAAGCCAGACTCGGACTTGACCGATTTTAAATCTTGTGTTGTATTTGAGATTTTCCTGGAATGTCTTGGTAACATCCGTGAATAAATTAATTGATAAATCATGGAAGTCCCATCATCTAATTTATTGCTAAAGGCATGCACATTTACGGTAAAGACTAGAGAATCTTGAAAGTGACGTCAAATATGACTTCAAGCTTTGAAATGACGGTATTATAATGGTACTTAAAAATAGCATTAATTATTGTTAACATTATTTTTTCGATTTAACACATTCATCCATGTACATACACCTATGTAAATTAATAAAGGTGTATATACATAATTAATAAAGGCGCAGTCTTACAGTTTGTTCGTAGTAAAATATACCTACTAAAAAAAATTTGGTAAACTGCATAGAAATGATTTATTAGTAATAATCATAGAGCAGACCATAGAGTCTTCGACAGTGGCATAGACTTTTCAAGTCACTAAGCAACTGTTAGCAAATTGTGACAGTTTTTGGAATATTTTTAAGCTTAAAACAATAAAACCTGAAGAAGTCAATAGAAATTCTCAAAAATACTTACAGAATTTTTGTGGTGTTTGAATATCGTGAAGAAAATATTTATTGCAATATGTTCCTTGTTCTTGTACTACTCGTTCGATGAATTTGAAATGTTAAAAAGTACTAGTTCTGAACAAGTAAGTATATGTATATTGTATATTATTTTAACCTTTGATAGAAACGTCTAGGTACATATATATGTTTTTACCTAAATTCGATTATATTATTTCTTACATATCTGAATCGGTAACTATATAGTTATCGCTAACTATATAATATATTCAAATTTAGCCGCGGCTAGCACTAAGTAGTGCTAGCAGTTATAAAAACGTAAGCTACAGCTTGCAGTGAAATAAAATTAATGCATGCACAAGAATAAATTTCATATTCCTGAGTAACATTTTTTTAATATAATTATTTAAACTAATTAAAAATATATGCATGAATAAAAGATAACGTCTAAATAGCTTGGATATTTATTACTAATACGATAATGAGATATTGAAAACCCATAATATTTACAACTTTAGAAGCATATTAGTCTTACTATAGAGTTTATCACGTATGTGTTTAAATTTTAAACACATGTTTATGTGGACTTAAAAAAATTTTTCAATCTTCAGTTACATGTACATATTTAGTGCCACACTTTTTTTAGTTTTGGTATTAAAAACATGGAATTTGACAACAGATTTGTCTAACGGTTTACATGAGACACCTATGTGCTAATATTCAGCGATGTAACGACAAAAGTGGTAGTGCCATACTAAAAGTGGTAGTGCCATGCTTGTTACCTTCAGGTAGCAGCCGAATGGACCGGCACGCCCCGTATAGTACCACTCTCTCACAGGAGACCGGCGTGAAATGGCAGCTATGCTGTCGCGTTTCGTCCAGTAAGTGAGAGTCCGGGAGACCCACTCCCCATACCTCTCCCCCGACCCCCCTCCCTCCCCCCTTCCTCTCCCTCCCTCCCTTTCTGAAAGGCCGGCAACGCATCTGCAAGCCCTGCAGTGTTGCAGATGTCCATGGGCGGAGGTGATCACTCCACCAGGTGAGCCTCTTGCCCCTTCTGCCCCCTTTGTTCCATATAAAAAAAATGTAACTCCAATAGTCCGAGAAAAAGGCTGTGACACACGGACAGACGGATCCGTTTTAACCTTTTAGAAACGGAACCCAAACAGAATGCTTTCAAAAAGAACGTAAAAGTTTAAAAATATATTTATTTAAATTCTGCGCTAATGTGTGTGAACACAACACACGTACATCAAATTAAATACCACATGGCGCCAATAACTACAAAAAATATATTTACACATTTGTAAACAAGTTGAGGATAGTCGCCCTTTTTTATATAAAAAGGTAGGCATTCTATTTTTGTATCGACCAAAGGTTAGAACTTAGGAACTGGTTTAGAAGGTCATATAAATTTTAAAGTAAATTAAGTCTGCTATTGCTAGCAAGTATGCCTAGAAATGATGTCTGTTAAAGCAAAATTGGGAAAAAAAACACAACATTCACTACTTCCCAATAATTTATAAATATTCATATGTTTCACTTCATTAATCCCTGATTTTACTTTTTAAAGATTAATATATCTATGTCGAATCAAAAAGTAAATCGTGATCTTAAGGCACATATATTTTTAAAACGCTTTTATTTTAATATTGCATTTGTTTGGCTCAAATCCTCAAAGTGGGTTCAAATCCCGGGTCTCGCACCTCTGATATTTTCATGTGCGAATAATTTCCAACAAGATTACCACTTGCCTTACAATGAAGTAAAGCATCGTGAGGAAACCTGCATGTCTGAGAGAACCTAGCAAGTATTCGAAAGACATGTGAAGTCCGCCAACCTACACGTCTTGGCTAACGTGGTGGACTATGGCCTAATCCGCTCTCGTATTGAAGGGACACCCGTGCCCAGCAGTGGGACGTTAAAAAGCGCTGAATACAATACAATTTGTTTGGGGTCTAATACAAGCTGACTCAACAACTTTTACTGGCATTCACTATCCTACTAATAATTGTGTGTCATTCTACACTGGTCGAGATATAAGAATACTTCTCTTTAGATTCTTAATTTAAGTTACTAGATTTAGTTTAAACGTTTTAAAATGTTTAATTTTTTTTTAAATTTCTTGAAGTAAAATCAGCTGGCGAAAAGAGTTTCAAATGAGATGTAACTTGAAAATAATTTTCTTATGCAGGTAAATGGCTGTTCAAATAAAAGAAACACATCTGTAATATTTCATAACAGGTAACTTCATTAATTTTCAATTATTGGCATACAATAGGAGCGGAATCTCAATACAATATTCTTCAATTATATAAATTCTACAGCTTTATAAAAATAATAATAAAATATTTTAAACTATCTGAAAATGAAGAGAACTTTATATTAAAGAATTATGTATAAGACTTATTCGTGTATTCTAGTTAACGGTTTGGTAATTTAAAATGTATTTTTTTAAATAAAATATGCTAATTTTTGCTTAATTGAAATCAATCAATTTACTTTACGTTAGTATTTAACATTAATGGTTAAGCTATAATTGTAATTATCACATAAAATGTAATTGACACTATGACGTTAAGTTATAAGGAAATTGCAATTAAATGCGCAGCATAATAATTACTATCTACGGAATACATTTTTCAAATATTGAATTAAAATTAAATGGCTCTTTTAAAATACTGCGCAATTACTACGCTTTTTACCGGTTGGTAACAATCATCCTTACTTATATATAAAGGGTAAAACCCGGATAGTTGCCTTAGCGGGATAATTGCTCGGTTTACAATACACTATGTTAGAGATAGTATGTCCCTGCCGTTAGCGCTCTTCTATAATTTGAAGCGACTTTCCCATAAGATAGGATGCACGAGTTTTGTTCGTGTGAGCGAATGACATTGAAGAGCGTCGAAATTATATTTGTGAGTAATTTCTATTGAATATTTTCTTTGATAGTCGTGGATTCAGTCAACTTTTTGTTTCTACGCATGCAATGAAGTTTAAATTACACCACCTATTAGCTTATATTGTTAAAAAGCTTTTAATTATTTTTTGAAAATATAAGGGCTGTTAAGGATTATGGGGATAATAAAAGATACAAGATTATAAACATAAAGCGTGCCTTTAATACGTTTCTCTCAAAGCCTCAAAAAAGCACAGAGTCTATATCAGTGTTCACAACCAACACAGTGTTGCCATTACAATCCTTTAATATATTCTATAAATCATTGATAATTACCACCTCCCCCCAATGATTTATATTAACAGAACTACCATTACAATAACTTCTAATATTACAATGAATAAGTAATAACTAACATTACAATTTGTATTAACATAACAAACTAAAAAATACACAATGCAAACTAAACTATTCCAATCCTAATTTATGTACAAAATAATTATGAGAAGTTTTGTTTAATGGTTTCGTAAAAATATCGGCTATTTGTTGCTTTGTAGGTATATACTTAACACAAATTTCCTTACATTCTATTTTATATTTAATAAAGTTGTATTTTACGCCCACATGCTTCATTCTTTTCTGATCAGGATTACATACAAAAAATATTGTACTTTTATTGTCTTCATATATGGTAGTAGTATTACAACTAACGTCTAACTCATTTAATATTTTCCTAATCCAACAAGCCTCCAGAGCGGCTTCATTAAGGGAATATAACTCTGCCTCAGTAGTGCTTAAAGCTACAGTGCTCTGTTTTTTGCAACGCCAAATAACACTGTTGTCAAATACTTTAAATACATAACCAGTTGTAGATTTCCTATCTTTACCTACAGCAAAACTAGCATCAGCATATCCAACTATTGGTTCGGAATTACAATTCATATTATACCTTAAATTATAATCAATGGTACCCTTAACATATCTTAAAATCCTTTTCAAGCATTGCCATAACCTTTCTGATGGTCTAGATTGATATCTTGCTAAATATGAAACAGCAGCACACAAATCAGGTCTTGAACCTACAACAGCATACATTAAAGAACCTATACAAGCTCTGCATTTATGCTCTAAAGAGTAATCAACCGTACAATCATCAAGATTAACATTAACTTCCATGGGTGATTCACTAGCATTTGCTTCAGACATACCAAAATTTGACAATATAGATTCTAAATACTCTTTCTGGTTAATATACAAACAGTCATTATCTTGAATAATATTAATACCCAGATATTTTAAATTTTTGGATCCTAGATCTTTCATTTTAAATTCTGTATTTAAAATATCTTTAAAATTATTTATCCTTGAATTGTCTTCACCTAAAATTAATAAATCATCTACATATAACAAAATATAAATACCATCTTTAAAATATAAACAATAATCACTTTCTGCTCTTTGAAACCCTTTACTTTTCATAAAATCATAAAATTTATTGTACCAATTTTTTGAAGATTTTTTAAGACCATAAAGTGATTTTTTTAATTTCAAGACATGATTTTTATTTATATTTACACCAGGTGGGGGCTTTAAATATACAATATCATCAATTTCACCATGAAGGAAAGCACCTTTAACATCCATTTGATGAATTAAATAGTTCCTTTGAACAGCGACTGATAAAAGAACTCGGAGAGTTTGTAATTTCAAAACAGGAGAATAAATTTCGGTAAAACTACCTTCCTGTTGAAACCCCCTTGCAACTAATCTAGCTTTATATATATCACCCGGCTTTTTTGTAAAAATCCATCTACAATCAATTAACTTATCATCTTTTGATTTTTCTACAACTTCCCAAGTATTGTTATCCTCTAAAGATTTAATTTCTTCATTTACCGCTTCATACCACCTATCTTTATCATCATAAGAATCTATATCATTATACTTTTCTGGGACATTACTATTAGAATAAGATAAAAATGATGCCATTAATATATCATCTAAATCTGAATCATCAGTGACAAAATCTTGTAAATATTTTGGTTTAATTTTCTTTCTTTTCTCCCTACAATTAACATCATCTGTATCCCTACCCTCAGGTTTTAATGACTCTAAATTATTATCAGAAATTAAAGGAGTTTTGGTTTTCTCAGGACTACTACTACTACTATCCTTTTCTTTCCTATCCGAGACAGACTCTACATCAATACTAATAGTTTCAGGGGACTCTGAACATGTTTCTTCCCTAAACAATACATTTCGTTCTATGTGTATTCTCTTTTCATTAGCATCCCATAATCTGTATCCCCCCGGAGCATACCCAACCATTTTCAATTTCACACCACGAGGGTCTAACTTCATTCTGAGTTTTTGAGGAATGTGGGCATACGCAGATGACCCAAATATTCTAAAATTAGACACATTAGGACGTCTTCCCTCCCACAGTTCAAATGGTGTAACATTAAGAGAAGCAGTGGGACTACGATTAGTGACATATACCGCATATCGCAGGGCCTCGCCCCAAAGCTCTTTAGGAAGCTGTGAATCTAACAATAATGCACGGGCCTTTTCAGTCAGAGTACGATTCATTCTTTCAGCTACTCCGTTCATTTCGGGATTATATGCAGCAGTATACTGCAATACTATGCCCTTATCATCACAAAAGGATTTAAAATTTTTAGAAATATACTCACCACCATTATCTGACTTTAACTTCAATATACCATGACCAAAATGATTACAAGCATAATTATAATAAGTCTTAAAATATTCAAAAACCTCAGACTTGTCTCTTAATAAGTAAACTGCAGTGAAGTGGGTAAAATCATCTATGAAAGTAACAAAATGTTTATACCCGTTCCATGTAGAAGGGCTAACAGAACAAACATCAGTATGTACAAGTTCTAAGGGTTTCCTAGCCTTATACATTTTCCCATTAAAAGGAAGACGTGTAATCTTAGCAAGAATGCATGGTTCACAATGTCTATTTTCCAAATTTTTTTCTTTCAAATCAGTTAAACCATCAACCATATTTTTATTTACTAAAGTTTTCAAACTAGTATAGCTTAAGTGAGAAAATCGTTTATGCCAAATTTCTACTGAATTATCATTGGTGTCTGACTTTGTACCGTAACAACAATCATTAAATATTACTTTAAATTCTATAAAATAAAGTGACCCTAGTCTATGCCCAACCATAAGCAATTCATTTGTTTGTGAGAAAACTTTAACTTCCCCTTTATTAAAAATGATCTTTAAACCATGCTTTTCATTTTGGAAACAGATAATAAATTTTTTCTTAACTGTGGTACATAATACACATCATTTAATATAATATCAACTTTAAAATAACTGAAATAACCTTTTATTGTCCCTACACCAATAGCCTCTAAATCAACTCCATTTTTAGCAGCTGAAATTTTAATTGGCTTATCCAGTTTACAATAATTAAAAAATAAACTAATGTCATTTACAAGATGAAATGAACTACCTGAGTCAACAACCCATTTAAAACTGTTCTTATTCTGCTGTTCGGTGTCAGGGCTAAAAGACACAAAACTTACAAATTTGTTACCTTTAGTATTTTCAGTGCCTGTAAGAAATGACTTTCCTCTACCTCTCCCCTGGGTCTGATGATGAGTTACCTTACTGTCGTCTCGGCCTCCGTTGTACTTCCAGTCGCTACGTCCACGGCCGTGAAGTCTCCAGTCACCAGTCCTATGTCGTGCCTGCTGAGTGCTCCTACACTGGGATTTTTTGTGTCCAGGGCGTCCACATCCATAACACAAGAAGATTGAAGAGTCAAGGGATTTGGTCGCTCCTCTGTTCCGTTTTTCCTCTTCCCCAAGCAGTCTGTTTTTCACGAACTCCATTTTCAATTCCTCCACAGTTTCCAAAGCTGTGATAATGCCTTCATAAGATTTCGGCATGGATAAGAGTAAATAGTTTACCTTTTCTTCCTCCGAGAGCTCACTGCCAGCATCACCGAGTTGTGCAAATAGCTTTTCCATGTCAGTAAAATGTTCCATTAAAGGTTTCCGTTCGTCGAATTTCATATCAGACAGCTCTCTTCTTATAAATAATTTAGATCTTGTACCTTTCTTCTTAAAGCTGTCTTCCATGCTTTTAATCATTTGATAAGCAGATCTGTCCTTTAAGTATTCAAGGTGACTGTCGGCGGTTGCCGCTATTATGATAGCCTGGGCCTTAACTTCCAATTGCTTTTTATCTGCAGATTTACTAAAGTCCTCCATTTCGATCGCTTCTATTACTCCATTATCCCGCAGGATACTTTTCAATCGGAACTCCCACGCGTTGTAATTGTCCCCCGCGAAAGGAACAATTTGGTATTTTTCTTTTGACATTTTCTATCATTTAAGATTTAATCCACTATAAAACGCGATGGCCGTACTGGGCCCATAACCCTGTTAAGGATTATGGGGATAATAAAAGATACAAGATTATAAACATAAAGCGTGCCTTTAATACGTTTCTCTCAAAGCCTCAAAAAAGCACAGAGTCTATATCAGTGTTCACAACCAACACAGTGTTGCCATTACAATCCTTTAATATATTCAATAAATCATTGATAATTAACAAGGGCAAGTATCCGTATCGAAAAGGATAGTCGCTCCATGTATACATATGTACTTTTGTGGCTATCTGCCTTAAGGGCATTTTTTTTGCGATTTCATGTTGCAGGTAGGCGAAATGCCTCGCAAATATGAGCGAGAGTTTAACATATCTTAAGGGGCTAAACAATCTGCAGAAGTTTTAAATTCCAACAAAAAAATATCTACAAAAAAACTGTAAAAAGTAAAAAAAAATATCTCTTTTGGCCTTTTAACTTATGATGATCTTTAAACTTTTCTTGATAATATCACCTACTCACTAATTTTAATATTTGTGCCAAAGTTGATTACCATATTATTTTTATCTTTAAAGTTAATTATTATTTATTCTATTCTATCTATCTATTATATCTTTAATAAATATTCGTTCCAGAGGACCTATTGGAATAAAAAGAAGATATAACAGAAGCGCTAAGAATATATATCAACACTATCATATTACTATTAAGCCTAAATTTCATAAGAGCAGTTCATTATCAGATTTGTCGCCAAATTCTAGTGTTTTTTGTGAGTGCCAATTGTTAGTATTTCCTTAAATCTTTGAAATTATATTAATAGAATCAAGTCTTAATGTTTCTTAATATCCTAAAATGAAAAATAATCACGTGTACCAAATTATAATACCTCTATAATTATTACAGCTTTCGATTTTCTACAAAGAAACAGAAAATATTGTTTACGAAACATACATTTAAGTGACATTTATGATTCATCAGGTGATTCCGTAGACAGATATTGGGCTAACTATTCAAATAAAACACCATATATGTCGTGGAGCTTTAAAGGAAAGTGAGTTTATAGTTTGTATTATGATGTAGAGACATTTGTAGTAAAATTTTTAAAAATGGTTTATGTTTCAGTAAGAAGTCAAAAAAGAAAATTCAAATGTCGCCCGATTCTTATGCTTCAAAATTTGCAACTGAATACGTTCGAAAATTTCAAAAGGATCCCAATTTATCATCTAACGCCGAAGACTCGAGGTTAATAATAAGTAACGATATTAGATATGTACAAGCAAAATTGCTAATCAACTTAAAAATACTAACAAGTTTTTCAGTATGTGCAGTTTGGAAGAGTTGAATGCCCAGAAATTAGCCACATTTCCATTTAAGCCCACTCCAAGTGGAAATTTAAAAGTGCAGTCAAATCAGGTAACAAAATATTAAGGTATAGAAAAAGATTTTTTAATAAAACTAATATTATTTAGATCAAGAAACATAACTCTTTGTTAGGTAGTATTCCAGTCGTCCACCGTCGGCGTGCTTTTAGCTGACCCAACTCAAGCAAAGGTAAAAGTTAAATTTGAAGGAAAAGCAGCTGGCGAACCAGATGATGATCAAAGTTTTGATCATAAAGTTAGTAAATTTATAATATAATATCTGTATAATCGTTTAATAATTAAGTCGGCCATAAAATAGTTCTGACGTTAATTTTGTGTAGGAAAACAGTAATGACTCTGAGCCACAATTTCAATATGGTACACAAGGTGCTACAATAAATATGCAAGTTAAAAGTACATTTACAAATGATAAAAATACAAAAACATCCTGCACGAAAGAAGATAAAGGGAAAGATTTGAGTAGTCTTGGGTATACTCTTGCGGAACCGGTTGACTGGATTCGGCTGCAGTTGCCCAAAAAACAAGATTTATTTCAAGAGATTTATCGACGAATACACAATTATATGTAAGTTGATGTTTCGATGCTGGTTTTACTATCATATAATATAATATACACAAATGAACAGATCTATATTTAGATCGCATTTTTCATTCCAAAGAAAAGTTTATACTCATAAATCCCTTGTAACAAAATATTTTTCTACATGACAGTTGGCAAAGCCAATGCATTTTAAATATTTGAAAAAAAAATATATAAACAATATTAATCGATCAAAAGCCTACAGTAAACCACTGTACTTCATTTTTTCTTTAGAAATACAGATACTATAGTACATATTGGCCGTGAAGAATTTTATTGTCACCGCCTAATATTACAAATTTACTCATCGTTTTTTGATAATAATCAACAGCTGGAAGTTGAATTGTCATCGGTAAGTAGTATTTATCGAGAAATTTACATTTTAAATATGACTCTTAAGTTTTTTTTTTTATATTTGTTTAAATAACCTTTACACAGACAAACGTAACACCAGAAGCATTTCATGCAATATATGAATGGATGATTTTTAGCGGATCTGATAGTAATAAAATTATCAGGAGAGATAATGCACTGGATTTGTTTTGCGCTTCACAGTATCTTGGTATTAAAGGTAACGACACGCTTTAATTTTTAGTCTCAAGTTTATATTTAGCCCCGACTTTGCCTGCGTTAAAATAAAAAAAAGAAAAATGTATTAATGTTTATTGTCTGACATCAAATTTATAAAACCTTTTATAAAATACCATAATGCAGAATTATTTTATTTTAGGTTTTTTAAAGATAATATGTTGATACATTATAGAGAGTATTTAAAATGTATCAAATATTTTTTGTAAAATGGAATTTCTTAATAATTTTGTCCTTTATACAGTGAAAATTGGTATTTTTTGTTTTATAACAAATTAGGTAAACTTTAGTTTTGTAATTTTGCCAGGAAAAATTAACAATCAGGCAACCATTTTCATATGTATAATTTGTAATGTGAGGATATATATTTCATGTTAAACTTTTCCTTGTTACTATGACAGATTTAGAAGATCAATGTTGGACATTTATCGTAAATGAAAATATCTTTAATGAAGATACCGCTTTTGTTTTATATAGGGAAGCGAGAGCTAAACGTATTACACCAGTAATGGATTTAATGGTATAATTATTTGATAAGCTCTTAACATGAAAATTAATATTAGTAGATATAGGATTAAGATTTTCGTTGATATTTCAGGTTCCCAGAATAATGAGGTTTTTTTTACCGCTAGTTGCTTCGAATGATTTTCTCCAACTAGAGCCTGAAGAAGTTATGACCATTCTAAAATCCAATTATATCTGCGTGACGAGGTATTTCCTAATCATTACGTACTTAAAAGTAAATATCAAACACTAAGGCCCGTGGCTTACACATGTTTTCAACAACTACTAATAAATATGACTAGATCGATGGACGAAATTGTTAGATTAAGTCATATTTTTCTAAGTTTAGGCTCGTAAAGTTTTATGATTTCGCACGTAGTAAATGTTGATTAATTTTATAATTCTTTTTACTGTTATCTTATCATCCGCAATATCTCTTACCATTGTTTATTGGTATTGTTACACTTTTCATGAAAATATTGATCATTGAACATATAGATAACTATGTATGTATTCAAGTATCTATAATACTTAAAAGTCTAGGAAAGTTAGGTGATCCCTTCGTTTTGTCAGCCAATAGTAATTAGTAGAATAAAAAATTCTTAATACATTAAATTTTAATTTTAAATGCGTTACAAATTCAGTGAGATAGAAGTTTTGATGGCTGGCGTGAGATGGTTGTACGGCGATTGGGAAAATCGAAGCCATCTGGCCGTAGACGTGATGCAATGTGTTCGCTTCGGCCTCATATCTCCATGGCAGCTTGTCGACATTAAAAGAAACCCTGAAAACACAGAAATACTTGAAATTGTCAACGAAACTGAAGTACAACAAATGGTTGACGATGGACTTGCGTAAGTTACTTCATCCACCTGTTTCTGTGTTGAGTTGAGCTAATTCGACAAAATTATCTCACCTTCGACTATGGCCTTTTTTTACCATAATCTTTGTAAATTGTGAAAGCATTTTATTGGGCTGGTTAGTTTAGTAAGTTTTCCTTAATAAGCTATCGGGAGGTTACATCGGTTATTGCCTTGCTGATGCCCATAAGGAATATTATTCTATTAATCAAGTAATACATTATATTACTATACCTAATATATAATTGTAATCTATATGTAAATTGTACAACAAATAAAGCTATGCTCCCGTTCGGATAGTATTCACTTCAAAAGGATTTCTCCTTTTTTGGGTGAATATTCTAAAGTCTGTTTAAGTATTAGAATATTTAACCGTCAGTCGTTTTATGTTGGATTTGTCGATATCTGACATATATATTATTATCCGAATCGTTAATTGAAAACATTATCCCATCAAAAACATAAATGTGAAAATGGGAGCCAAGTTCAATATTAAGAATATGCGTGGTTGTCAACTTCACCGACAAAAGAATTGAGATGAGTTTTTACCAGTAAAGCAAGTTTTTAGAAGAGTGAGACATGTTGACCTTACTATATAAATAAATAGATAAATAAATATATAAAAACATAACTTGCTTATAGCATAAAGAAGATATAGGTAAGCGATTAGCCGAATATAAGGTAACATGTATGTAAAAACTAGTCAAGTCAGATCTTGAACTCAAATATGTTCTTATTAATAAATTTCAGGATTATCTACAGAACTTGGCACCCATTTAGATTTCGTATGTATAATTGTATACACACATACGTTTTTCCCAAGTAAAGCTTACTAAACATTACTTATTTTATAATAAAAAATTCACATTGACAATCAAAACAAATTTGTGTAAGTATAATTCTTACAGTTATCTACTCATTGCATTGTAATATATTTTATTTTTAAGTAAATACAATACAATAATTTATATCTATTAATTGTTTAATGATAAGCTCACTTGAGTATGTATGTATATTTGAAGAATCACCAGTAGGTGTGTAGTAACAGTACATAATTGTAGCATTCCTAGTAATCTACCTATATAAATATAACCGTTGTTTATGTATATTTCTTTTACTTTTTGCGACTTATCGTCGAATCAGTGCTTATTTGTCGACTAATTTACCGGAAGATTTTTTAGTACAGAATTATTGACTTTTAAATGTCAATTCTATTGGTAATTGGTATAAAATAAATATTTTAGTTTAAAAAAAGGCCGAGAAAATCTATTTTTAAATCTATACATAATCTATACTAATATTATAAAGAGGAAATATTTGTATTTTTGTATTTGTGTGTGTGTGTGTGTGTGTGTGTGTGTCTGCAATGAATAAACTCAAAAACTACTGTGCCGATTTCAAAAATTCTTTCACCATTGGAAAGCTACATTCACCCTGAGTGACATAGGCTATATTTATTGCTAGAAAAAATTAGGGATCCTTACTAAATCTTAAGTAAGGTAACCCAAGGCGTAAAAAAAGTGCCCTAAAAAGTCTTTCGTCGCATGCGCTGTGGAAACTATTGATGATAGAACAAAAGTATGCTCTACAATATTAAAGAACATAGTTTCTCTGTCTGTATATCTGTTTGTCGGTTGGTCTGTTTGTACGGGCTAATCTCCAAAACTGTTGGACCGATTTAAATGAAATATTGGATGGTGGTACCTTATATGGCCCGGTTAACATCTTAGATACTTTTCATTCCGGAAAATTAAAGAGTTCCCGTGGGATAGTTAAAAAACTATAGTATCTTATATAGCTTAGTACACAAAAACTACTGATTGGATTTTAATGAAACTTTACAATAATATAGTTCATACATCAAAAAAACAAATAGGCTACTTTTTGTCCCGTAAAAATGTACGGTTCCCGTAGGATAGATTTGTTTTTGTTTGTCTGGAGGCGAACCCGAGCGAAACGAGGGTGAGCAGCTAGTAAAAAATAAATATAAATGTTATTGAGATAAGACAGAAAAATTAATTAAGCAACCCAAAGTAGTTTAAATAAAACTACAGATGACTTACGAGGTTGTTGTATCTAAATTGAAATAATAACATACTATTTACTATTACACACAGTCACAGACAGACATAAATTAAGAGATTTCGAATTTTTGTGGTTCTATCTAATTTATTGCATACACATACTTGTATAGAAAGATTTAGTAATATAGGTTACGAGTAGAATAAGAAAGAGAAAGTATATATACATATAATAAAATTGTAAAATTTAAATTAAATAAAATTTTGAAAAATCATATTATTTAAATAAAATTTTTGAAAAATCTTATTGAAATAGATATTTTTATCGATACAGAGGCCGAATTTGTAGTTTTTAGAATTTTTGTCTGTCTATCTATCTGTCTGTGACCGCACACGCAAAAACCACTAAAGAGATTTTGATGAAATTTGGTATGATGATAACTGGTTATCCGGGTCAACATATAGTATACTTATTACTGCGGGAACGTATCTCATTTCTGAGAAATGTATACTAAATCTTAAAGTAAGTAGGGATGAACCCGAGCAGAGCGAGGGAGAGTCTCTAGTATATATATAAATCTAAGAAATAAGCTTTGTTTTTAAAATACAGTAATAAAATTCTTCTGTAAAGCAAAACAAGTATTGGTAGTTTAAATAAATATGTAAGCATTGAGGCGACGACATTAGTTAAAATTCAGGTGGCCTATGATTACCTTCAGGAACTTTTGGAAATATCTTACAAGTTTATAATGCATTTTATTTCCTAGCGTATACCACTATAATTACTTCACGATAAGGAATTTGTAATTGGTAAGATATCAAATTTAAAAATACAAAAAAAACTAACAGGAAAAGGATGGACTGGTTTTAGATTTGCCCATTTTTAAATTATAGTGAGGCTATTCAACTCTTTACAAAAATACATAATATGTATACTAAAACAGATTTAACTTTAAATATAAACAGCTACACTATGTAAACTAATGACTAACATCATCTTCCATTTATCTGTTATAATGTAAATATTTCCTTAAAGTGTTTAGTGAAGGCCAAATAGTAACACTTATCTGCCATTCATACACAATACGAGAAATAGACATTTATAAAATATATACCTTTACTTATTATATACAATTTTATGATAAGTATAGCATAAGTTAACATCCAAAAAACCTTAGAAGTTTTCATTAAGGTCACCTAATGATTAATGATCCAGTGGTTATTAAAATAAAAACAAATTTTCTTTTTATAAAATCTCAGACTAAAGAATTATATAAACGGATCGTGTTTTGCCGTTTATGCTACTATTCCCGATATTAATGGCAAAAAAGTAGAACATTCCCTTATTCTTTGAAGAAAACATACGATATGCCCATAAATAATAGAAAATTATTAGTCAGTAGTTTACAATTTTCGAGAAGAATATGTTAATGATAAAAACAAAATTGTATTATTTTGTATTTTTAAGCATTATTCCCCTTCCTCTTGAAAGAGAGATAGGATAATATTTGCTTATTTATTTATTTTTTCTTCATTATAATAAAATGTGGTAGTTATTTTTATTACTTACTATTTATTTACTTGTCACAGCAATGAATATTCTATAAATATTTGTATTCCATTTTAAAACAGTATACTTATATTATTTTAAATGATTAATGTTTGGCTTCATACTCAGTTCTATGAGACTCTGTCTACATTATTCCTCAGTCTGAATATAAAATAAAATACATGTCTTTTCCATTCTATGGGACATTGGCGAAGTAAATGGTGCCCAAACGGCACTCCTAGAAGCCTTTGAATATAAAATAAAATACCTTTCTGAGATATAAAATTTGTTCTGTCATTATTTTTATTATTATTCTTACCTGTTCACCATTTACATATGTAGATAATTTCAATAACAAGCTTTACTTGCAACTAACGCATTACGAATAATTAATCAACAGTTACGTTATAATCAAGTACTGGTATGGCAACAATTCGAAAAATTATTACCACTGGATTGATGTACTGGGGCTCACTGAACCTGCTGAGAGGAACTGGATGGGTGAAGAAAAGGTTATTTTAAAACAAATTTTATCTATACATATAGATAATAAAATTCTGAGTCAAATTTGTACATGAAATATTTTTTTGGAAAATGTTATTGAAATAGTCATTATTATCGATACAGAGGCGGAATCTATAGTTTTTAGAATGTTTACATGTCTGTCTATCTGTGACCGCATCACGAGAAAGCTACTGAACAGGTTGTGATGTGGTATGATGATAGCTGGTTATCCGGGTCAACATATAGGATACTTTTACTGCGGGAAAATATTCCTGAAAAATCTATACTTAACGTTAAAACGTAAATAAATAAATATGTGATCAATTTTGGATTCTTTGCATGACGCACAATTAGCATTTAATTTTTTTTTAATTAATATTTGTAAACATATTATCATCATTAATTTAAATCATGCCAATTAGTCCAAATACATTTAAAATTTTATAAAACGGTTAAACGTTTATTGATTTTAGTGGGCTAGTAGGCACGTTATTATTGCAACAGGCTATTTATTATACCTATATAAAGCAGGAAAATATCAACAAATACTAGTTCTCAACCTTTCCTGGAAATATCAGTCACACATTATAATTATAACACTAGATCGGATGGGATAGGTTTAGCTGTAACTGTAAAGTAACAGGCAATAAAGTTTAGAGTTCCAACAGTCAATATTAAATTAATAATAATTACACACAGAACCATGTCACGTACAAAGACTTCCTCAAGTACCTAGAAGAATTTTTAGTACCTAAGGAGCAGATGTACCAACAGATGGCAATGATGCAGCCGCTGAGACGAAGTGACGATATTCCTGGTAAATATTGTTGATCTAATTTATAATGAAATTAAGTTACTTTTCAACTAGCGAGTACACCGACTTCAAAATTATTGAAGTAAAACTTCTTTACACACGCTTGACTGCGTTACTTGAGTGCGTTACGAAAAGTGTGATCATACATAACCATTGTTATTGTCTGACAAATGATATATAATATTATATTCTTTCCTTAAATGATATTCTATAAATATATGATTTTAATATGCCTAGTATGCGTTATTTAATTATTTTTATTAAAATTTATCATTCCTTTTACAAACAGAGAGTTGTGACATACAGGATGAAATATTTTTGTTCTGTTACGCCAAAGAAGTATAACTTCTTAGGTGCGTACATAAGTACACACACACGTTTTTTTATTTAACAATAAAAATTATATGATTTTTTTCATAAATTTTACCTAGGCCCTAGTAATACTAGTATAGTATTATATGATCTGTGGTAATCGATAATTGTAATACGCGTGCGAAGCCACGGAAAAACGCTAGTGAGTTAATAAATCGATCGAAATTATTATAAATTTAGTATCTATATTTTTATATGAAACTTGGTTAAACTAAGTAACAATGTATCAACTATCAACTATGATGCATCATAACATGGTATTTATATTCGCAACATGGTGTACCGGATAAAAGCATGTGCATAAAATAACTTGTTTGTTTATGTTTAACTTTCAACATCTGCTTTGTTATTTTCAGGACATTTATAAACAAAATAGTAGCCAAGTGTTAATCAAATGTGAAGGAACTAACTACATAATATAAATAATTGTAGATACTCAATATTGCAGAACTTTTTTCACTGACGTTCTTAGTGTGCGCATTTTAATCTTCGTTTTAATCGGTTTGGTCAACAACACTTATATTGATAAACGCACATGCATATGTATGTACATATGTATGTATGTCTGACATTTAATATAACTAATAATATGCAATTTTTAAGTCATTTGTGTTCATGAATACATATAATAAAATTGTAACTAAGCCGAATCTGTACATCAAATAGGTATTTTTTTGGAAAATCTTTTTGAAATTGACATTATTATCGATACAAAGGCCGAACCTATAGTTTTTAGAATTTTTGTTTGTCTCTCTCTCTCTGTCTGTCTGTCCGTTACCGCATCACGAGAAAACCACTGGACAGATTTTGATGATTTTTTTATGACGATAGCTGGTTATCCGGGTCAACATATAGGATACTTTTTACTGCGGGAAAATATCTCATCTCTGAAATTTATACTAAACGTTAAAACGTAAGTAGGGACGAACCCGAGCGAAGCGAGTGTTCTAGTTTATAATAAAGAAGACATGATTGAAGAAATTATTGTTCAGTCGGTTTTTTTTTAAATAATGCCTAATGTATGTATGTATAAATAATTAATTTAATTTTAAAGTAATATGCTTTAACGTCTTTAATGAGCGCCAGGATGTGCAATAATTCTGCCGCTGCCCATGAATCGTCTTATACAATTTTCCAGATATATTTCGTTAAATGGTAAATAAATAACCAAAGATATGATTGAATAAACAATAGCAATTTTTCATATTTGCACATAATATTTTTAAGAGTTGCAAATTTTTAAGTTGCCAATTGTAAAGTAAGATGAATCCTTAATGATTTGCATATTATATTAATTCTATCCCTTTTCGTCCCACTGCAAGGCACAGGCTTCCCTTCATTGCCAGATCTTTTAGAGAGATTTCCCAGATGTGCAGGTTTATTCGTGTAACGTAATTAATAATGTTAAAAATTAATAACGATATATAACATACATTTTCAGAATTAATTACAATTATATTTAATAAATATGTTGATTCATCATTACCTAATAGGCCCATCGACAAAAATAACCTATGTACCTATATAAAAACGTAACAAACACAAAGTAACTAACAAAGTTTCGCTTTTTTTTGTTGGTACATTAACACACAGCACCATCTTGTTCTATGGTAAGCTACGAGGCCTGTGTTATGGATACCAGATAGTTGATACACACATATATTACTTTAAATGAACACCCATGACTAGAGTACAAACATTCGTGCTCATCACACACACGAATGCCCCCAACGGGACTCGAACCCGCGACCGCTGGTGCCTGGTACAGCAAGCATGGTCACTACAAACTGAGCCAAAAGTGCCGTCGAATTTTTGTAATGTTTTGTTTAATTTCATTAAATAAAATAAGAGCAACGTATATCTTGATCACTTCAAACACTATTTCGTCATCAGGCAGTTTACGTGGTATGGATAAGGATAAAATGGATATGCGACGCGCCAAAATAGAATTTCCTCTACCTGCTGCATTAAAGGAACTATCGTCCGATAAGGAAAATTTTCCAGCAATGAGTGATTTTTTTGAAAACAGAAAACAGGTAGATCTACATTTCTTTTTATTTCATCATATATGTATATCATTCATAAATAACACTCGGATAAAAAAACAAAAGCTTTTATCATAAAATGGTTTCGCTCTAAACATAAAAACTGTAAGTTCAGTTTTGTTAATTTATACTCCTGACCGATCGGCCACGGTGACCAATCTCATTGAGACTAGCAATCTGCGCACAAGATATTGTAGTTCACAAGTATTCGCGCAGACACAAGTGAACTCTATTACTCACAAGTCACTCTCATACTCCGGTGGGGCGACTACTCGACACGACCAGTGAGAGTTAAGGCACGGGGGTAATACACCGCCAACATCCCAACTCCGGCCAACCAGATCTGCGGCCGGATACACTAGCCACAGACCACCGAAGCAGTTGAAATAAAAGTATAACATCGGTCTGTTGGTTTTCATTTACGGCAAATGACTACGATTTGTTATAAAATGTATATCATTTATAATTCAACGATTTTTTAAAGGTAAAACAAGATCAAAATCACTCGCCCAATCAATCGCCATCACCAACAACTGCCGGAATTAACTCTGTTTTACGCGAGCCAAAGAACCTTGCGGCTGAACAGAGCCAAAAGCATGAGGTATTGAAATTTGAAACTATATTATTATTAAGTATATTGTTTAACCGTTCCGCTACATTTTTTACATATACATATATGTATAAAATTGCAACATGCAAATATTGGTAACATAAACATTGCTATATCAATTGCAGGAACAAAAGTACTTTCAGCAGCCACAAAAACAAAGCAGCAAGCCGATACATCAGATACATATGTGTAAATTACAGGCAGATCGAGTAATTTTTATTTTTTTATTTTTTACTGTGCATTTTATATTTCTAAGCGACTTTTTTTATTATTTTAAAATTCAAACTTTTTAAAATATAAGATACCTATAGAATAATGAGCTTAAATTAGCCTTTCTTCAGCTCAAATTCTATATTATATACTATGTAAAAAACAATGCCTATTTTCTATAAGGAGTTCAGAAGTGAAAGGCCATTATCTCCTTAAGTGATTATTATTATATTTAAATCGAACACTCATTCCTTCAAAATAATTATTAGTATTTAGTGTATTCACAAACATCCTATCCCAATATTGTCCATACGTTACTGTTCCTTTTTCAACGCCATTTCTTATTTCCACCATGAACCATAATTGTCGTGAATGCGCAAGTCGAAGCAGAGCGCGTACGCGTCAAGTCAATACACTTACTTTAAAAACCTTTATAATTATAAATTATTATTATATGTAAATTGTTATGGATATTGCCTTGCCTTCTAACTCTAACTCTTTTTCTGACTAGTTATGAATCTATAACAAAAATATGTAATTATAGATGCCCCACACTTCACTACACGACCCTCCTGAAAAAGACTCCGCGGAAGATCTTAACACCACCAGCGACACGAGCAGTGATGTTGTCGGAACCAGTACTACTGATAACGTGAGCTTTTGTTGGAATATGTGATATATATAATGTGTTTTGACTATCCCCCTTTCGGAATTAAAGAGTGAAATTTGTTTTTTGTGGAAATTATCCAGCTGATCATCAAACAAATTTATTGGACATTATTCACACACTAAATACTAAAGCATGCAAGCTCTGTAGATTACCATAAATATACCAAACCCTTTAGTTTAGACATCTCTACCTTCTTTATTATTAAAAATTAAAAAGCTTAGTGTGTATAACGAATAAGATTTCCTACTTGCACTCCATGCAACCAATATTTGTATTAAATAACACTAGCAAAGCAAGAGAAAGTTAGTTAAGTTTGCGAGCAATTACCGCGAGGAGAATCTAAGACCGAACCACTACTTACAGAGTGGTCTAAACAATAGTAGATATTTACGACAATAATAGGAAAAGATTTATGTATGTGAATGAATGATAATGATAGATAATTTTTAATCTTTAACTTTAAAGAACATGTACGATGAGCAAAAAATATATTTACGCTTTAAAAGTTTCAAAACTACATGATATTTCAGTATATTGCCGTGTTACTGAAGGAATACTAAGGCACAATACTAGTATTTTAAATTGTTACAGCTTGTAAATCTGTTCTTTTAATGTAGTACCAGGGTACTAGTAAGCAAAGTGAGAGGAGGCATAGCGAGGCAGCTTCCTATCTAGCCGCGGCAACAGCGGCACTAGCCAGTTCGAGAAGGTTAATATTTTTATCTCATCCTATATAGTCAAAGAAAAGTACGTTTTCCAATGTAAAATTTAAATTTAATAAATTATCTCAGATACTTATGAGAAAGTGATTATTTTTTATTAAATTCGATTCCATGAAATTTAGGCTGGAAGAAGATACAAAAACTGATTTTAAAAGAAGTATATGTATATTATTACTCTTTATATAGAGCAATTAAGAGTTATGTATTACATACATACATTCACATTTTAATAAAATTATATATTTCATTCACCCTTTTAGGAGATCATAGAAACTCCTTTCTCCTATTCCTCCTAATTAGTCCAAGCGAAATGCAGTTATTTTTAAGAAAAAATAAAATATTGAAAACCTGAAGTTTTATGATTTTAAAATGTTGGCAGGTATATAAGGAATAGAAATTCATAAAATGCCCCCGATGCCCAGCCACCCCCGAGAAATGGGGGGACGCAAAGCGTTGAAAAATAGTTTTTTTCAATTTCCGGCTTACTGTGACGTTCTATCGAAAAATGTTTTCTACAAAAGTTGTAGGTCTAGTAAAAATCTACAACTTTTATTTATAACACTTTTTATAACAACCTCAAAGTTTTCGAGATATTTGCAAAAAACTCAGTTTTTAATTTTTTCTTGGTTTTTTATTTTTAATTTCTAGAATAATCTTTTAATTCTCATGAAACTAAGGTGATGTAATCTACAATATATATAGAATAAATGAAAAAAAATTGAAATTGAAATGTTCAGCCATTTCCGAGAAAAGTATGTTTTATGGCATCGAGAGGCCGAAAATCACCCCCAACTTCAAGTGGACGTTTACATTTAAAATTTTTTTTGTACAATTTTCAGATAAGGCTCATTCTTTTCGTCTTGAACTCTACTTTTTGAAGAAATAAAAATATTGTATGATTGCCCTGTAAGAACACTCTTAAAAATTGAAAACATTGAAGAAATCGATAATTTTGACTTTGTAAACTACATTTTTTTTAATTATCATTGGAAAAGTGTACTTTATTGACCAAATTTTTATAAACTGATTATACCAGTGTATTTTTTGGGAAAAACAGAAAGAAATGGTATTCTTAAGTTTTTAATTTGACGCTTATTATTTATACAATATCGTCGTAAACATTCCAACTTTGCAATTTGACGAGTCGTGAAGAAATAATAAAAATTGGAATTCACGTAAAGTGCACTTGTCTCTTTTGTATTTTTTCCAGTAGAATCTATTTATGTTATTATTTTTTTGAATTTATCGATGTTTTATTAATTTTTGATCGATTTTGGAGTCAAATTTATTGATTTTTTCTAAAAAAAATAGATTTTAAGGTAATTACAGAAAGAAATGAAATTCATTCGTAGTCTAATCTTGTTTATTCATTAGTTTAATGTGTAATTTAAAAAAAATAAGTTTATATTTACAAAATTTTGTCATCGTTATGTTAAAAAAAATCATAAAAAAATTAAAAAGAAAAGTATATTAAAGGGTAATTTAAAAAAGATTTAAAGTTTTAAAATTACTCTTTAATGTACTGTGCATCCATCAAATGCTTAGATATTGATGATAAAAAAGAAAAGGATGCCTTTTTATTGAAAGTCGAATATTTCAGGAAAAAATCGACGTAAAAAGTGTAGTAAAAACTTTTTTTTTCATTTTATACGTTTTTTTTATGATTTTTTAACAAAACTATGACAAAATTTTGTAAACATCAACTTAATTTTTTTAAATTACACATTTAACTAATGCATAAACAAGATTAGACTACGAATGAATTTCATTTCTTTGTGTAATTACCTTAAAATCTAATTTTTTAGAAAAAATCAATAAATTTGACTCCAAAATCGATCAAAAACTAATAAAACATCGATAAATTCAAAAAAATAATAACATAAATAGATTCTACTGGAAAAAATACAAAAGAGACAAGTGCACTTTACGTGAATTCCAATTTTTATTATTTCTTCACGACTCGTCAAATTGCAAAGTTGGAATGTTTACGACGATATTGTATAAATAATAAGCGTCAAATTAAAAACTTAAGAATACCATTTCTTTCTGTTTTTCCCGAAAAATACACTGGTATAATCAGTTTATAAAAATTTGGTCAATAAAGTACACTTTTCCAATGATAATTAAAAAAAATGTAGTTTACAAAGTCAAAATTATCGATTTCTTCAATGTTTTCAATTTTTAAGAGTGTTCTTACAGGGCAATCATACAATATTTTTATTTCTTCAAAAAGTAGAGTTCAAGACGAAAAGAATGAGCCTTATCTGAAAATTGTACAAAAAAAATTTTAAATGTAAACGTCCACTTGAAGTTGGGGGTGATTTTCGGCCTCTCGATGCCATAAAACATACTTTTCTCGGAAATGGCTGAACATTTCAATTTCAATTTTTTTTCATTTATTCTATATATATTGTAGATTACATCACCTTAGTTTCATGAGAATTAAAAGATTATTCTAGAAATTAAAAATAAAAAACCAAGAAAAAATTAAAAACTGAGTTTTTTGCAAATATCTCGAAAACTTTGAGGTTGTTATAAAAAGTGTTATAAATAAAAGTTGTAGATTTTTACTAGACCTACAACTTTTGTAGAAAACATTTTTCGATAGAACGTCACAGTAAGCCGGAAATTGAAAAAAACTATTTTTCAACGCTTTGCGTCCCCCCATTTCTCGGGGGTGGCTGGGCATCGGGGGCATTTTATGAATTTCTATTCCTTATATACCTGCCAACATTTTAAAATCATAAAACTTCAGGTTTTCAATATTTTGTTCCCAAACTGCATTTCGCTTGGACTAAATGTTATTCCTAATAATACACATTATAACAAACTAATACATTTGACCAATAAAAAATACTTAAAATAAGGCATCGTCAATTTTATTTATATATTATGATTTAAATATAATTGTTGCTAATTTGTCTAGTATTAATACGTTCTGTGTGTTTTAGAAACTCACAAAGTCCAGGAGCACGACCTCAAACAGCAAATACGTCGCGTCAAGACGCCCAAGCAATATCACCGTCTAGATTCTTAAGCCCGCAGACATCAATGTTCAACCATTCAAAGGAATCTCTTGCTAGAATCAATATGTGAATATCAAATAAATATAGCGTTTCCTTAACGAGTTCAAAAAAATATTTACTCTAAATAGCATTATCTAATCTATAATTTATGTACTTTAGAGGGATTGGTATATTTTTTGTACAATAAATATACAGTTTAATACGTCAAAGGCATAGTGTATTATGATTTTTTTTTTTATTTAGTTTGTAGTATACATTTGCTACAATAACAATGAATTCTTTCATATTTTTATATCTAATTGTAGCGATGCAGATTAACTGTACCCATTTTGGTTATAACGTTCCCAGAGTAACATAAATGGTGATGGCTCGAATGGAAACTGAAAATTCTTTTTATTTTGTTGAATATCGACATAAAAGTAGCAGTACTCTTCATATTGCATTTCATTCGGTGTAATTTATCTTACCGTGTAAATGAGAACCAAAAGCTTAACAATTGCCTATTTATCACTATTCCCCCTCCTTTTCTCGCCTTACTATTAATATGGGACAGCTTCTACTGATAATGCGCGAATAGTAGCTCTTAGTATTTCACACTCCTATTACCTATTGCCAGATCTTCCACATAAAAAGAAAATGGAGTCAACGTTGGTCGAGCTGTAATATAAGTATTCAGAGTAGTAAATATACTTACACAGCGCCAAACAGTCGTCAAAAACATATATATATATATATATATATATTACATTGATGAGCTAAATTTAAATAAACACACAAACTTAACCTCTGTAACCTTACTTAAAGCCTGTATACAATGTAAAGTATACCAAGCTATCTATAAATGTGAATATACCTTAATTCTAATGTTTAACAAAAATAAGATTTAATATAAAAAATACGAGTATATATTGACTTTCTGCCCCAGGTTTCTAGTTTTTCTATATGTTTATAAATAAATTATAGGAATAAACTGTCAACGTCAATTCTCGGACCATCCAATAAGAATTACATCGCTGAAGGATCGCTCTTCAACTGGGACAGAGAAACGGTCTTGGTGTTTGGCGGCACCGACCCACACACTACGTATGGAACAGCTGGAAACAATGGAAAAGACATTTTTAGGTTTGATTTAATTTAATTAACAACTACGTAACATTTTTGTAATACTTGTTATGTAATAATACTTTACGCTCATATTTTTTGTTTTTTATATTTTAGACTAGCGACTTACCCTCGCTTCGCTCGGTTTTATCCCTAGGTTGCTTCCCAAAACAAAATTAATTAATTAATTTGGTTTTAATTTTTTTTTCGTGGAACCCTATATTTTTTCTAAAATAAAAGTAGCCTAAGTTACTCCTTATAACATTAGCGATTTGCCAGTAAAAGTCCCGTCAAAATCGGTCCAGCCATTTCGGAGATTACCCGAAACAAACAGCCAGACAGACAGACAAAAATTGTAAAAAATGTTATTTTGGTATATGTACCGTGTATACATCCATAATCATTTAATAAAAAGCTGTTATTTTAATATTACAAACAGACACTCCAATTTTATTTATCTGTATAGATTTGATCCTGTGGCAAATTCTTGGGATTTAGTGGGTGAGCTCCCTGAACCGCGACATCATCACTCGGTGGCTTTCTTACGTGGGAGAGTATTTCTTGTTGGTAAATATCAATATACATATGTTGGTAATTATAATATTAAATCCTTATTAATTGATAATCTACTGTAATCAAATATTTAATTATACCGACTAAAACGGTCAATTAGGGAAAAGTTATGAAATTAAAAACCAAAAATCCCGAATGCCTGTTCAAAGTCTAACATAAAGGTCTATTATATGTTTGTACTCGTGTATATTTCCATTATAAATAACTAGAAAAATGAAACACTACATTTATAATAGGATTGCTCCTAAAATTGTGAAAATTACATAGATCTGTATTCTGTACACCCGTTTATACAAGTCTCTCTCCTAGTTGCAAAAGATCTTTTGAACTATGTAAACGTCTAACTCACGATAAAGATTTTTATTCTTATTTCCTATTTACATTAAAGGAGGTGCAGACCCTCGTGAAGATGACTTACGCGGCAAATCTGTGGTGGTATCAACGGTGTGGAGCTATGAACCCGTGACGAGGTCATGGTATAGCGAATCAGGACTTGCAATACCGAGGAAGAACTTTGGTCTAGTCGTGCATCGCATGGCGTTGTATGCGATTGGAGGTCAGGATAAGAAGGGCCGGTAAGGATAAACAGACAAACAGACAAAAAATTCTGTTTTTATATCTATATTCTGCATACAATGCTTTACAGTGTTACTATTTTATTATATGTATACTATTTTATTATATACATCTTTCCTGAAAACTATAATGTTTAATACACCAATCAGGGTACTTCGGTCTATCGAACGCTTCGATCCTAAGACGGGTTCGTGGAGCGAAGTGCGCGCGATGTTCACGGCGCGCATGGCGGCCGCCACCGCCAAGTACCGCGATTACATCTGGGTAGCGGGCGGCATGACCGGCGAGCGGCGGCGGCCGGTGTGCTCCAGTGTGGAGTGTTACAATTCTAAGACCAATCAGTTAGTTCAGTTTTTGATGTATAGATTTTTAATAAGTTTGTTTTTTATTATTAAGTACGAATAGTTATATGGAGTGCAGTATTAGTTAATACTTCCTAGATATACGCAATTATTTGACATTTTAAATAAAACTATCTGTTCTGTTTTTTTCGCGGATTTCTTTGGACTGAAACTGAGACTGAGTGTCTTCCGTGACCATGATTGCTGTAAAACATTCGAAACCAAACCAAAAATCAAAATGAATCCGCGAAAAAATTCTAAAAGATAGATTTTTTTAAATTACCTTATTAGTTTTTATTTCTGGTGCATTATTTTTTTCTGGCAAGACTTATTTCTCAAATATGCGTTAAAAGTTTGCTAGGAAGTAGGAACTTTATATAATTATCCTTGCGATGATAAATATAAATATTTATAATCAAAACAAAGGCATTAAATGCAATGATGATTTATTGCTCATATAATTATGAGCTAATATCGCAATATTAGCTTTACATAACTAAGTATTAGTAAAATTTAAGATTTAAACGTTTACTAGTAATGTAAGATTAAAGAAAGTACATGATAAGCGCAACAACAGACAAACATTTTAAACAGTTAAAATATACATAGAGATGGTCAATCTACAGTGATGAATATTTAGATTTTGCATATATTTCTAGATGGACAGAGATTCATAGTTTAAGATTTCCAAGATGCTTCGCTACGTTATTTTCGATGAACGATAAATTATACATCATTGGCGGCGCAGGCAAGATATCTGATAAGGTAGGTACTGACTTAAAAAAAAAAATTATTTAGTAATTTAATTATCTCATTGAAAACCATACATTAGTATGCATTATTACTCTCACATGTTGACGATATAATTAAACCAATAAATTAGTGAAAATCCATTGAAATTAATACAATTTAGTTTCCACGACTTGTGCGAACCTTAAATAGGTAAATATTTAAAACTCTATCTTGGGTATTTTACTTCATCACGGTATTTTACTTAACGCAAACTTAAATAAATATTGAACTTCAAATAAGGCCGCTGTTTGCATTATTATTCGCAGCTATGTCAAAAGATAATAATAATTATTTCATATTATTTCATACAATTATTGGAATTAATTTGTTATTCTGTTCATGATAACTAAATAACACATTAACATTACATATGTAGTAAACAATTTATGATAGGTACCTACTCCGCAATATTCCTACTCTCTGCAAACGGAAAATGAAATCGTCGAAAGTTTCAATTTACGGTCAAGTATAGAACTATAATAACATCATAAAAACAAAATATCTTTGTAATAAACTCTAATTATATTACATAATAACCGATTTTAATAATTCTTGCTGCATAAGAAAGCAACATTATCTAAAGCTTGTAGTAGCATAGGCTATTTTTTTTAAGTAACAATAAGTTTTTCATGTTTATTAGTACATTAATTTGTACAATAATTAATATGCGAGTATATTGGTACTATTTATTACAAATCGTCAGGACAAAACGCCGAGTAGTGTGGGCGCGATAGATGTATGGGACTGGAAGGAGCGGCAGTGGAAGTTGGAGACTGAGATGTCGATACCTCGCCACGGACACGCCCTTGCCTATCTCGGTACACAGCTCATAATAATAGGTAAGAAATATTATTTGTTTATCGACTCCAGGATGATTTCTAAGAAATTAATTGTTAACTGAACACGTAACTAACTAACTAAACACGTTATTTAACAGTTTTGGCGTCGGCTTCGACCGCGTAGACATAGTTTTCTATCTTTGGGTTTAACAATCTTGGCCAGCGCATCTATCAAAAGTTCATTAGTAATGTATTATTGTCAGAAAATTATTAAAAAAGGGATGAAAAAAAGGTGTTCTTTACAATGTATACGATATACGTATCTACCTGCCAATTTCTATCCAAATCGTTAACATTCAACTCTAAAATTCATTTGTCATATTATTAATATTACAAGGCATATTATTTATTTACCTGCCTATATATAAACTGGACAATAAACAAATTACTTTGTATGCTGACCTTTTGTTTTCACGTGCAGAAAACACGTTCATGCATGCGGAAAACAGATAAAAAATTTGAGTAGAAACAAACAAAAACACCTTTTTATTACTTCTGGGTGTTTATCTTTAAATCTATAATATCTTAATCCTACTTATCTATTATAAAAGTGTAAAAGTGGCCAATAACTTACAACACGTGAAAGTAAATCAATCAAAACAGCTGATCATAATATATGTGCCCATCACTAGTTCTGTGAATCCCTACGCATTTTTTTGATGGTATTTAATAAATTAAATGCGTAATATTTATAAATACATGGCACGACTAGCAACTTACACTCACTACGCTTAGTAATGTCCCTTGATGTTCAACAGTAGCTTATATTATGATCCGCCAGATCATAGACTATCTGTGTTCTTTACATCCGAATCCGTTTCAGCATAAAACACAAAAACATACACACACACAAACTTTTACATTAACTATACTAATACTAGCGACTCACCCTCGCTTCGCTCGGTTTCGTCCCTAGCTTGATTCCTCATATAAACTTTCATCCCTATTTTCACCCTCTTAAGAGATGATTTCCGGGAAAAAAACTGTTTCACTCACTCACTTTACATATCATGAGATTTATAAAAAATCTTATTTTAGTAAAAAAAAAATTCTTTTAATTTTCTTCTATACAAAGCTTATCCTCACAATAACAAATACAAAAAAAGAGAATTATCCTATTTAGTGCAATCGATCGGAAGTTATGCGCGTGATTCATTTTGATTTATATAGACTATAACGAGGCAGAGTTTATTTATTTGATTGAACGCGCTAATCTTTGAATTTTTTGCATTAGGTAGCCCGTTTATTGAGGAAGGGTATAAGGTATATATCATTCTGAAAAAAATGTACGGCTCCCGTGGGATAGATTTGTTTTTGTCTAGGGACGAACCCGAAGCGAAGCGAAGGTAAGTCGCTAGTTTATAATAATAGCAGTCAGATTTACTTCTTTGTGATTTCTTTAATTACAATTACTAGCAGATTTTAATGTAACTTTAAATAAGAACATCATTTTGAACCATTTGCATTATAACATCTAAATGATTAGGTACCTACTCACAATACTTTCTTAGATTTACGTGAATATTTGACATTTTAATTAAAACTATCTTTTCGAATGTTTTTCGCGGATTTATTTCGATTTTTGGTTCTCGACTTTTACATAATCCAAAATCTAAAAATCAAAATAAAACCTCGAAAAAATTCGAAAATATAGTTTTATTTAAAATGATTAGGCACTGTAACAAGCATAGGTAATGTTATTCCAACAATATATGCAAACAAATAATTTTAGCAACAGCGAGGTTTATAAAAAACTATGTTGGTTCATGCATTAGTTTATTGTTTGAAAAAAATATACCTTATTTTCATCGTATCATCCACATTCACGACTAGCAACTTACCCTCGCTTCGCTCGGGTGCGTCTCTATGTACGTTTTAATTTTTTTGAGTGAAACCTTAATTCTTTTTCTAAAATAAAAGTAGCTTAAGTTACTCCTTATAATATCAGCTATCTGCCAGTGAAAATCACGTTAAAATTGGTCCAGCCGTTTTGGAGATTAGCAGGAACAAACAGACAGACAAACAATTTTAAGAATTGTGTTTTTCTTATAAGTATCGTATATAATTCCATATCCATTTAGTATAAAGCTGTTATTGGACATTACAAACGGACACTACAGTTTTATTTATCTGTATAGATATTTAAAATCTGTAATCCATGTTATTTTTGCACTTACGAGAAATACTTTCAAAAATATGATAATATCAATCAACTATGTACCTACGTAATATAGAATTTGTTTGTAATGGAATGAGTACTCGAAGTTAGGATTTAATAAGATTGAGGGCTTTACCAATCATGTGTCGAAATAGTAGCTCATGTGAGATATTTATAGCAATATTTATCGGTCATTATATAATACTATTAGATTACTGTAATGATAAGTAATAGCCAATTTATTAAAAATCTTTTAATACATACATTATTATGGGGGAAATAGTGTGATGTAACTTAGTTCTATCTATCCATATAATATTATAATAATACATAGGTAGGTCAATACCTACCATAATAATTATTACAATAGTTAAACTACGACACATTTTTAAATTTTATAGTAAAACTACTCGTAGCAACTCACCCTCGTTCCGCTCGGGTTCGTCCCTAGATACGTTTCAACGTTTAGTATAGATTCTCAGAGATGACATGTTTTCCAGAAGTAAAAAGTATCCTATATGTTGACTCGGATAGCCAGCTATCATCATACCAAATTTCATCAAAAACTGTCCAGTGGTTTTCTCGTGATGCGTTCCCAGTCAGACAGACAGACAGACAAAAGTTCTATAAACTAAAAATTCGGTATTCTCTGTATCGATAATAATGACTATTTCAATAAGATTTTCCAAAAAATATCTAATGTACAGATTGGACTCAGTTAGAATTTTATTATATGTATAGACTTAAGATTTGTATAGTTGACAAATAACAATCCATGACTTTTAAAAACAATTAGGTAATGTAACAAACTAAATAGAATAATAAGACCATCACTTAGAATACTGCTTTTCGAGAACCAAGTAACGTAGTGGTTGGATAATTTGCCACTACTCCAGAAGTCTACGGATTCAAGTGTCGCTCTAGAATCTACTTTGGATGAATATGACATATGTATTTTTATATTTAATATATAAATTATGTCACAGTCTGGGTAAAGTAAAAGTCTGTTTCATTTCCAGGCCTATGACGACCTAACGTGGCCATAGAATGTGTAGGAACTCCCAACACACAAAAATTAAAAACTTGAATAATCTGAGATAATGTATAACTTCATAGGTGGAGTGACAACAATCTATATGCGGGCTTTAAGCAATGTAGAGTCGTTTTGTTGCGAGCGTGGGGCTTGGATCCGGGGTGTTGCAACGCTGCCGTCCCCGCTCTCTGGTCATGGCGCTGTCACCTTACCACCTGCGTCCCTTATGTAATTAACACACTAATTTATTATTAGTTTACGTACTTACATGATATTAAGTACATAAGTACATAACAGTCCGTATGTGATAATCTTATCACTAATAATTATGTACTTCAAGTATTGTTCTATCTGCTATTTTATAGATCTATATTCCATTAAATTTCTTACTTCATATTGTATTTACTTTTGTATGCTTTATTATGTTAAAATGGATAAAAAAATCTAGTGTTTTTTTTGGAAAATGTTACTTTTAGAAAATTTTATGTCAATAATTTATTATTTTAACGTTTTTATTGTTATTGTATAAATTTAAAGTACATTTTGTCAGAACTTATATGAGTTGTTTTATTTATGGACATTATTATCTTGAGATGAATGTTAACAGCTGGGAAGATAAAATATCAGATTTTCATAAATGTCAGTATCCAATTCGACATTATTAAGGAGATTTTGCGTATTGGAAAATTACTACATTTTTAGGGTTGTAGTAGCCAACTGGCTAAAATGGAACCCTTATAGTTTCGCTATGTTGTCTGTACATCGCAGTCATTTTACTCAAAAACTATTCAAGCTAGATGTTGCAATTTCGGAAGTAGTGTCTCGTGTAAAACGCAAGATAATTACAAAAAAATAGAGAGGAATGACACTCAATGTATGTCTAAAAATTCAGATAGATGCTTTTAATAAATTTAAATCTAAAAGTGTTTTTTTGTTCAAGCTAATAATTGCAAAGTCATATACTTCCAAAGTCATAAACATTGTGTCAAAGCTAACAAAATCGTGTTGAAAATATTATAAACCACCATCCTAAAAGCAGAACTATGTACGAGTATATAACAATATGTTCGTAGGATAGGTACTATAAATAATAAAAATATTAATTATACATCTTATGTTTTATTAAAAATAAGTTATCCATACTTTATTTTATAGAGTCGCATCATATCAAAATACCACATATAAATGCTTAAGACTCTTATTAAATGTATAATAATTTTTATATCTACTTAAAGTTAATAACCCTAATAACTAATATCACATTTCATTTATCCATTATTGTATATATAAGACTGTTACTATGATAGAGGTCTAATCGCGAGATAATTATCAAGACAAAACCTATTTTTATCTAGTATTATGATAACAGTTTAAAAAAATCTAATTCAAATTTTCTAAGAGTATCTGTTTATCGAATATATAAAAGTTTTATTTATAACATACTGAAATTTATTTAGTGATTTTTGAAATAATTTTAAAACATTTGTTCAGGCCGTTCTTGCGCTGTTGATTGATTTTTGATCCATATTTAGTCCCAAACTTCTCTGCAGATTCCGAGCGCATCTCTTTTAAACCCATCTTCGCAAGGCTCGTACGTTTTGAAAAATGACTCTCTGTTTATAGGCACGAATCTAGTAGGCTTCAAGTATAAAATGTCCTAAAAATATAAATATTATTTATTATTATTTAAAAAAAATAGAAAAGATAAATAATGTAACTAATAAAATGGTAAATATTAATATTATAAATTACTGTAGCTTTTAAAATTACATTTAATGCTAAAAATATTTAGGGCTTACACCATTTCAAACATTCTTTCAACTCATTATTTATAAATAGCTTGTATAATTGTACAACAATGCCTATAAATATAGTTAATCAATCAAACTGAACTATGAAATGATAACATATCCTTTTAATCGCTCACTATATCTATTTACTTGTACTTTATCTTAGAAGTATCTTAACAAAGATTGAATGGAAAACAAAACAATGAAGCAAAACAAAATGTTTTCTTCACAGCCACATAAAGAAATCAAATATTAGAGTAAACTAGAATGCACAAACATCTACAATTCAAATCTATACTAATATTATAAAGCTGAAGAGTTTGTATGTTTGTATGTTTGTTTGGTTGAACGCGTTAATCTCAGGAACTGCTAATCCAATTTGAAAAATTATTTTTGCATTAGATAGCCCAGTAATTGAGGAAGGCTATAGGTTATATATCATCCCGGAAAAATGTACGGCTCCCGTGGGATAGATGTTTTTGTCTAGAGACGAACCCGAAGCGAAGCAAGGGTGAGTCGCTAGTAAACGTATATAACGGCCCCCCTAGAGTTGATAAGTATCACTGGTTGTTTATTACATCACACATCACTCGTCACAATCATAGGTTTCGTAACCACAACTGCCGAAGGATGTTACTAACATACCAGCTCAATTAAGGGCTTCATTATGTAATAAAATCTAGTAACCCTCAAGTCAAGCAGTAAGTTTCTTGTTAAAGACATTTTACTGAAACCTTTTGATGTACCGAGATAAAAAACACCACCCTATGATTGAATATTAGAGATAGAAGTCTAGGAATAGAGGAGAATATTGAACTAGGAAATATATTTTCGCATTTTTAATATTAGTACAAATAGACAAAGGTAAACAATTTAACTTACAACTGGCGTATCTTCCGTATTTAGATCTTCGAATATAATTTCATTCTCCAATTTGTGACCAGGATGAATGTGCCTCGCTTGGCACATCACTCCAAGAAGTACTAAAAACGCTAGTAATTTCATATTTGCCTTGTAATTTTATATAATCACTCCTGCTTTCGATGCAACAATTTGATAACTGATATGGACGTCGTGGCGTCGTTTTTAATATATCAAAATGTTATCGACAACTGTATCGTCACAACGTATGATTACGAGTTGACGCCAAACAGACTCTTTATACAAATCTGGAAGTCTTCATCAAGAGACGTGTGACGCACGTACAAAAGAACAAACAGTGGTTCACAAGGCACGCCACTAACTGACTCATAAATTTGAAATAACGCCTAAACGTAAACTACATAGTAATACGTATTTTAAAACCAATTTATTTAGGTTAAGGTTAAACTTAAAGATATTTTAGTTTTGAGAATTTAGATTGTGATTTTTTTTTCCTTATTGTACAGGCCTAATATACATGAGTATTTTCATATTTTTATTTACTTTAGCCTAAATAGGTAACTTTTTATTAGTATTTTAGTTAGGTGTACATAAAAAGCATTTAGTATATTTTTGCTTTTTACTAATCTAAACAGATTAGATATTTATTTTGTTATAATTATTATGAAATACAATGTTTAAGTTTTAGTAATTTATTTAATAGATAGTTTACTGAGTATACCCAAAATACCCTCTTGTGTTAAAAGACAGGCCGTGCCCAGCAGGGAACGTTAAAGAACGGCTGAATACATACCTATAATAAAATATTATACATTTTTTTATAACTTTGGAGGATTTTTAAAAAACGTATTTAGATTGTTATTTTCTTGTTTTATTTATATATATATATATATATCAATTTTAAATCATACTTTTTTAAAGTTCATTATTCTTAAAACAAACAATACTTGTAGGTATCTACCTATAACCGTCAAGTTTTCTATCTTTTCTAGAATACTGCAATAGTCATCTAAAAAATTTGGTTATTTCAATATGTCATGACAAAGAATATAGCTTTATTGGCAGAAAATCGCCATGTACAATTTTAAAAACATTTAATACAAAGTAAACACTAAACACGTGTTCAGCTATCAATTCTCAATAGCCTCTCATCTATAGGTACATATTACATATAATAAAATTGTAACTAAGCCGAATCTGCACATTAAATATTTTTTTGAAAATCTTATTGAAATAGACATTATTATCGATACAGTGGCCGAATCTATAGTTTTTAGAATTTTTGTCTGTGTGTTACCGCATCACGAGAAAACCACTGGACAGATTTTAATGAAATTTGGTATGATGATAGCTGGTTATCCGGGCCAACATATAGGATACTTTTTACTGCAGGAAAATATCTCATCTCTGAGAAATTTATACTAAACGTTAAAACGTAATTAGGGAAAAACCCGAGCGGAGCGAGAGTGAGTCGCTAGTTTATAAATAAGCAATAGTTTTAATAGTTGTTCTTTGTTATCTTGATGTTAAAGAATAGCATTACTATACAGTTTAATAAAATATTGTTATTTACAGCAATATTACGCCACTCATGTATATTTGTTATATCACGTATATTGTGATGAATAATGTTGGCATGATGACGCCAAGCACAGTGGCGTAGCTATACCAATGCAACCAATGCGGTCGCATGGGGCCCCTGATTCAAGGGGGGCCTAGCGGGCCCCACAACTGATCCTTTTATTTCAAAACATTTTTTCGAGAACGATCCTCATAGAAGTTTAAAAAAAACCGCAACAAAAATATGTAAGTATTTTTTACGAGGACCACGAGGAATACAATCGTACGTATGTATGTTCTTCCATGAGAGCGGTTTGAAAAAAATGAAAAGTTCCTAAAATGATGTCGTCATATTTAATTATACATATAAGAGGCAACTTTAAATAAAAAATTAAGTTTTTATTCATTAATAATAAAACCCAGCTTTCAGGTGTCTACTGTCGACTAGCTCAACTCGACTTGTCGTTCAACGATCGACAGTCCACATTCGTTTTCATAATGGGCAAAAGGGGACTTCCATTCTTTTTTACATTGGGGCCTAAAAAGGCAAGTTATGCTAATGACCAAACAACACCTAAAGGTAATCAAGTACTGGGCTTAAAGAAGAAATCAATAATCTGTCATGTAATGACATATGTATGTAGATAATGATGATGATAATAAAAATCGTGCTATGGCGAATTATGTGTAATGGGTAGCACATCTATACTTAATATTATAAAGCTGCAGAGTTTGTTTGTTTATTTGGTTGAACGCGCTAATCTCAGGAACTACTAATCCGATTTGAAAAATTCTTTTTGCATTACATAGCCCGTTAACTAAGGAAGGCTATAGGCTAAATATCATCATGGAAAAATGTACGATTTCCGTGGGATAGATTTGTTTTTGTATAGAGACGAACCCGAAGCGAAGCGAGGGTGAGTCGCTAGTTTTAAATAAAAGTTAACATTTTCAACTCGCTTGAAGTGAATTTGTATAGACTTCCAGATGCTTATTGCGTTCTAGTCAATAAAAACAACGTAGAGTAAAAGCACCTAATAAGGAGTGTTCCAGCATGGGCGAGAAGTTAAAAACGTTTAACGGAGCAGAATAACGAAACTAAAAAGCCTAAACTGGAAGGTTTTACACTAATAATAATTAGTTCAGTTAAACGGTGTCAAATTATTATATTGTCTATATACATACGTTTATTAGAAATAGGTCAAACTCGACTGCTACTTTGTATGTAACAGTTGATTACATAATTACAAAGGTAATTAGCATGGTTTAATAAAGTTATTTGGAAACTATAAGAACTCGTAAACAAACTTTAAACTATATTATATTATAAGAATTTAGAATTCCCCAAATCAGTGCTAGTGACGTCTTAAAAAGTCGTAGTACTCTGATGTACGCAACGCTCTACATCCTTCAAGTTCGACTGTGTCAACAAAATAGTTCAAACGGTCTCAAATACTAGCTAGTATTTGAGACAACATCAATATAAAAACATATGAAGTCCAATGCACAGTTATCATCAAACAAATATTCTTTATATCTACATCCAGAAAAAGACATATTTTTACATTATTAAACTTTTGTAATACAAACCTAACTACACATAATAGTCATAACAGCCATATAGTCTACATAAACAATTTTCGGTAGGTTTCAAAAAAGGAAATACTCTAACGTATGTTTTATTGGGTGTCTGTGTTTTGCGATATAATTCACTGTTTAATGAATTGCGTATGCGATTTTTAGTTAAAAAGTAAATTCATCTTGTTTATTTTTATTCTTTCCGTGAGCATCTCTGACGCAAACGAATATGTAACAACTTTTTCTACAAGCTGAATATATCTAACTAGCAGAACCTGCGGCTTCGCTCGCGATCAAACTACGAAAAATACGAAATTTCATGCAAATATGTCCAAGGAATAAAAAGTTTCATATAAACTTTTATCCCCTATTTCACCACCTTGTGGGTTGAATTTTGAAAAATCCTTCCTTAGTGGATACCTACGTCATAAGAGAAATACGTGTGCGAAATTTTAAGTTTCTAGCCCTAAGGGTTTGGCTTGTGTGTTTATTTAAAATTTTCATCCCCTATTTTCATCCCCTTTTAGGGGTTGAATATTGGAAAACGCTGAAATACGTAACTTATTATTTTTACCGTACTCATTTCATACGAAATTTCAAGCAAATATGTACTACAGAAAACCTCTTTGGCTTTTTGCTATTAGTAATAATTTGATGACTGTAATGATTTGCACATGTATGATTGTGACTCGCGTATCGAGGGCTCCGAACCTCCGAATATTGTGTTGTTGTTACTTACACATTTACACACACACACACACACATACACATATATATATACATATATACATATATACATATATATATATATATTTGTTTTCGCCATACATACTTTATTAATTGCAAATATAAGTTCGCATTTCATACTATTTTTTGAAGACATTATAGAAAACAAAACTTAAGTGATCGTAACTCAAAATATCCAGTATCTGAAAAGATATTTTACGTATATTCTGTAAATTCATTTTTATTTAAAGTATTTAGCACGCTCCACTACTTCTATTTTTTGCACATTTCCTACTTCATCTTTTCAAAGTTGGAGCAAGAGACTACAATGATATATAACTCGCATATGTTTACGACTTAAAAATCAAGTAACTCGGCTAACATATTATAAACAGGCTAAAATCTACGCTATTTTTAAAGATCCTTTGTTAACTTGTTCTCACCTTTTAGTTTGCTTTTTACGCAGTCGTGTTTTTAAATTAAATTTATTACATTTATTAGTGTTTTAAAGTCAGTTTTTATTATTTTTTTAAGTTTTTTGTATTTAGAAGTATGTACATCAAGTTTTTTTGGGAATATGTCCATACAAACATGCTAACCCTTCGAAACAACCATAAATTAATTCTCACCTCTTCTCTCGTCTAAGAGATGGAATTTTGAAAAACTTTGAAATACATGTTTATAGTTTGCTTATCAGTTCAATCAAGAAAGACAAATAGTAAATTTCAAGCAAATCAGGCCATTTTTTTTAATTTTATACTAATGTTTTCACCCTATTTCTCACGTTTGGGGTTGAATTTCCAAAAACGATGAAATAAGTATGTATTTATTTTTGTTGAGAAGCTTTAATATTAAATTTCATTCTTCTTACTTCAAAAATGACGGATTCCTTATATAAAATTTCATCATCCCCTATTCACCCTCTTAGGGGATAGATTTTCAACAGCTTTGAAATACGTACTTATTTATTTCTAACCAGAAGCTTGTATAAGAAATTTCATGCTTCTTACTTCAAAAATGACGAACCTCCCATATAAACTTTCAACCCCTATTTCACCCTCTTCAGGGGTAGATTTTCAAAAACTCTGAAATATTTATTTATTTCTAATCCGAAGCTTGTATATGAAATTTCACGTTTCTAACTTCGAAAATGATGGATTTTCATACAACCGTTCATCCCTTATTTTATCCGTTTAGGGATGGAATTTCTAAAAATCCTTTCTTAGTGGATGCCTACGTCATAAAAGAAATACTGTGCGAAATTTTAAGTTTCTAGCCCTAAGGGTTTAGCCTGTGCGTATATTTAAAACTTTCATCCCCTATTTTACCCTCTTTGGGGTTGAATTTTGGAAAATGCTAAAATATATTACTCCTTATTTTTACCGTACTCAATTCATACGAAATTTCAAGCAAATATGTCCAAGAAATAAAAAGTTTCAAACAAACTTTTATTCCCCATTTCACCCTCTTAGGGGTTGAATTTTAGAAAACGCTGAAACACGTAACTCATTATTTTTGTCGTACTCAATTCATACGAAATTTCATGCAAATATGTCCAAGGAATAAGAAGTTTCATACAAACTTTTATCCCTTATTTCACCCCCTTGGGGGTTGAATTTTGAAAAATCCTTCCTTAGTGGATGCCTCCGTCATATGAGAAATACGTGTGCGAAATTTCAATTTGCTAGCCCTAATGGTTTGGCCTGTGCGTTGATACATCAGTCAATCACCTTTGCCTTTTATATAATAAGATATATAAAATTCTCGTGTCACAGTTTTCTTTGCCATACTCCTCCGAAACGGCTTGACCGATTTTGATGAAATTTTTTGTGCTTATCCGGTATCTATGAGAATCGGCCAACATCTATTTTTCATCCCCCTAAATGTTAGGGGTAGTCCACCCCTAAATTTTTATTTTTATTTTTTAGACAAAATTTTTAATTTCTATTTTTTATGATACAACATACAAAAATACACACAATCCTCAATTTTCACCCTTCTACGATCAACCCTTATTTTTTAATAGCCATTTTAATTTTAATTTAATCATTTTTCCTCTCCGGTCGAAAACTGATCAATCGTGATTTAATGCAAGCTAGGGACGAACCCGAGCGAAGCGAGGGTGAGTCGCTAGTATTATATATTATTAAGGTTGTTCTAAAATTCAAGTGAGGAGTCAAATACATATCTATATTAAAAGAAAAACACTTTTGTCATTATGTATTTGAAATAGATGAATTTACTCATAGTTGAATCTTTTAATATTCTCCGTAATATTTCCATTGGTCGAGGTTTGCCAGTGTAGTTCTGTGACGCGTGATCCGAGTGCACTGCAAATTTGTTCCCATTACCTCACCTGGAGGACAGTTTTCTTTATCTATAAAAAAATTAAACGTTATTTTATTTTTTATCTTATATTTGTATAACTAGCGACTCACCCTCGCTTCGCTCGGGTTCGTCCCTAGTTACGTTTCACTGCTGAACTGAGCTAAACGTTGATAAGTCAGCCTGTGAGTCGCGAGTAGTGAATAAAAATAGTAATTGCGAGTGTACCTTAGGTGATAGACATATAATATTGCGAACTTCCCTGTATAACTTTTTAAGACCTACAATTTTCTAGTACATTGTTTTGATTTATCTCTTAAGGTTCAGCCAGCGTTAGCCATACAAACTTCTAAGGACGACCCGATAGAACCAGTCATTGCGTTTTCCCGCGGGAACGAAAAATGTGCCTGTAGTAAAAGGTATCCTAAATGTTGACTCGAGTGATAAGCTATCACTATACAAAATTTAATTGAAATCGGTTCAGTACTTTTTGCGTGAAACGCGCACATCGATTTAACTAAGTTAGTTTTGCTATAGGTATAGATAAGAATAGGTATTGCGAGTGTACCTTGAGAGATAGACATATACTGTTGTAGATATTTCTGTTGGCCTTTTCAAGATCTACAATTTTTTAGTACATTGTTTTGATGTATGTCTTTAGGTTTAGCCAGCGGAGGGTTCCTAAGGAGGACTCGATAAAACCAGTTATTGCGATTTCCCGCGGGAAACAAAGATTTTCCAAAAGTAAAAGTTATCCTAAATGTTGACCCGAGTAATAAGTTATCAGTTCACAAAATTTCGTTGAAATCGGTTCATTACTTTTTGCGTGAAACGCGTACAGACAAACAGACAAACAGACAAACAGACAAAAAGACAAACAGACAAACAAACAAAAAAATTAATAACTATTGTTTTGGGGTCTATATCGTATACATAATACGTTACAGTCATTGTTTTTAAAAAATATTTCATGTACAGATTTCGCTAAGTTACTGCTTTATTATAGTATAGATTCTAATATAAACCTTAATTTATTTGTAATAAATGGTGTGACTTCTAATTTTCCTTGTAAAAATCATACTTTGCTAGAAAAACCGTAAAGGTTTGATTAGAATTTGAATCGTATTTCAAGAATTTATAGACACGGGAAATGATGCAATAATAACAAGTTTATATCGACTTATTAAGTACATAACTGTGTAACTTTACACCTGAATTGTGACACGTACATGTTTTATAATAGTTTGCGATAATATCGTATAATTTTTATGAAATAATTTACAATAAATGATGTCAAGCAAAAAAATCTCAAAACTGTCGCATATTAGGTTTTACATGAATTTAAAAAAAAAAGAAATCATTTTATTAGCTTTCTATATTTTACCCTCGCTTGTGTATATATATAATTTATGTATTTTTTTAAGTTTAACTTTATTTGTTTATTAAACTTTACTCTTAAGGGAAGTTAAATGAAATGTTACTCGTAGATCTTTAAATTAAGTGTAATTTCTGTCTTTAAGTTTATATATATAATATCATCATCATATATAGTATAATATAGATTAAACATTTTTATTTAATTACTTTTTTATTAGCCATAAATGTTAATTATAAAAATTAATAATGAAATAACTTTTCAAAACTTTCTAAATAAAAAACCAAACCAATGTTATAATTTTACTAAAAAAAAAACAGGCTTTTAAAAGCTAAAAATTAAAACGTATGGTTATAAAAAAAATATTACAATTTTGTTAAGTGTTTTTCGACACTTGGTTCACTATTTTTATTATGACTATATTCATCGATTTGCCTATTTAAATAAGCATACGGCACTTCATCTATTTGTTTATTATTATAGTTTAAGAGGTTTTCACTCAAAAAGATTTTTGGGGTGCATCCAAGCATAATTGGCAAGGCACAATCTTGAGAACCGTATGGAAGAGAAGAATACTGATACGATGTATCTGCGGGTGGACTGGCACTACGAAAAAATGGTATGGGCATGGTCGGCAAAATGTTTTTCATAATCGAATCATTTTGAAGCTGTTCCCAGAAATCATCATCATCATCAGATCGAAGCATTCTTGGAGTTCGTACATATAAGTCGCGTTCCGATGCCATATTTCGAGGCAACGTTTCGTAGTTCTCTAAATATACTGGTGGTAGATATCTTACAGGGTAGGGCTTAAAGGAAGCGACTACTCCAGGATAACTATACGGATATAACAGTCCATTGTAGCTTCTTATTAAGCCAGCATCCGATGTTTTAATATTCGATGGACCCACTGGATCAGTATTAATATCATAATAATTATATCCGGGATTATAAATCAATTGATGGTATAAATCCTTGTTAAGAAAATTTGTAGTTGGTGCCAGTAGTTCAGGAGATACCGCCTCTACATCATTTCTAGTTTTTAGTTTACTCCAGCTTTCACTTTCCGCTACTGGGCATATTTCAGACGTAGCCGTCTTCAGATTTAAATGTTCGTTATGATTTTTACTATTATCATTTTTGACGGTAATAGATTCTATTATCGTAGTTTTAGGATTTTCGAGTAGCTGATTGGCTAACGTGAACCGAACCAAGCAAACAGTCACACAAAATATTAAAAAACATTGTGCCATGGTGCACAACTTAATAATAACTGCTACTCCTGGATTAAGAAATAATTTATTTAGTACTTCTAGTCATTCATTCATTAATGACTATCAAATTTCGCATTGAACGCATATTACGAGTTTGTATTTATAAATATTTCAATATTATACATTGCCCGTCGGTTTTCTGTATGTATTAAATATTTTACCGTAAACATGTTTAAATCTTAATATTTTCCATTTCATTAACATTATTTCTTAAACAATAACAAACAAATTGTTTCGGCCAAAGAAATATTACTAATATGTTACTGATTATAAAAGCAAAACGTTTTTTTTATTGGTAATTTCACATTCAATCTTTTGGAATTAAAACTACGTATTTTAAAAACACATGGCGACATCTATTTACGAAAATGTAAATAACATATAAATAAATATTTTTGGATTTATTTTAATGAATCAAATAGCTCTGCCCTATATAATTTTTTTTCAGGATAAGCTATTTTTAATCGTGTTTTCCATATCGATACCTCGGGGCTCAAAGGGCGTAAGCACCAAAACTCGATTTTACAGGAGAGCAAAAAAACAAAAAAAAATAATATTATTTTCCACATATCTTTTTTGATTTTTGGCCTAAACAAACCATTCTAAGACCAAAAGTTTAATTTTTTTTGGGTGCAGAACACTATAAAATTATATTTCGAATAGATTTAAAAGTAACAAAAATAGCAAAAGCTAAAAATATCTGTTTTATTTTCTACAAAAAATAGGGTCGTATAAACAATTTTTTGGCGAATTGGAAGACTTTAAATACACAGATCGATAGAGGAGAAAAAACTTAGTAGGACTGCATTAAAAAGTCAATTTCGCCAAAATGGCGGTTACGCCCTTTGAGCCCCGAGGTATCGATATTTAGTAAGTTACCTTGCTAAAATGTTTAAAGTATCATCGTGGTTTTATTCTAACCTGTTTTTGTATTTTTTCTCAGGTATAAGATATTTTCCCACGGTAAAAAGTATCCTATATGTTGACCCGGATGACCAGCTTTCATCATACCAAATTTCATCAAAATCTGTACAATGTTTTTCTCGTGATGCTGCCACAGACAGACAGACAGACAGACAGACAAAAATTCTATAATCTATAGATTCGGCCTCTGTATCTTTAAGAATGACTATTTCAATAAGATTTTCCAAAAAATATTTAATGTACAGATTCGACTCAGAATTTTATTATATGTATAGATTTAAATGTCAATGTTTAGTTGATCAACACAACTAAATTGCAAATATGTAATACAGCGAGATTTATTTTATTGTTAGTAAAATATTATTATATATATTAAATATTATGTAATGCTAATATATCTACATGCATGTTTATTCATTTTGTGTTTTGTTACCATTAATATTTCTATTACTTTAATGAACCTTCGTACATTCATAATGACTATAGGAATAATAAAAATACAAATAAAAGTTCACAACTTCACTTTATTTAAGATTTTGTGATGCATTTAGTACTAAGTCTTAAATGATAATTACAAAGTCCGTTATCTATGATCAAACATCGCTATTTATATCTTAATGAAAATGAATCTATTGCTTATTTAACGTTAATTCAGTTTTATGATTTAATTGTGTTTTTTGTATCTTTAAAGGTGTTTCATCTGTGTTTTTAGTGTCCCGTTTCATATAGAACATCATGTCGTCGCCAGATCTATACGCTGGGGCAGTAATGCCTGTGGGGTGAGGTTTCGCTAAGCTTCCAGAAACAACCGATGGAGAACAACTTAACAGCAAAGGTATGCCGCAAGCAGTGTTAGCATTGGGGAAAACACCAACAGCACCCTGGCTTACACCACCTATAGGTAAGCTAGAGCCATAACTGGATCTAGACATACCATGATGATGGTGACTCCACTGTACGCCATTGTCCCTCATATTTAAGTGGGAACTCGGCTGCATCGCGCTATCTAACTCCGATACCTTACCATGGTCATGTGCTCTAGATGAAAGTGGGGATAAATCATTATTGCTATCCAAATCAAATTGATTACCAAATCTGTTGTTATGTAAGCTGTGTTGGTGGTGCATATGTGGCCTAAAGCGATGGTTGTGAAATTCAGGCACATCATTGAAATGTTGGGACATTTGATGGTTATGTTGTTTGTCTTGTGTCCATGTCATTGAATGAGTGTCATGCATACCTTGAGAGTCATGCATACCTTGGTTATCATGGAACTGTTGCTCTAAGTTCCTTCCTTCGTTCATTCGCATGTTTGTTTCTCCTTTGTGCATATGTTGGCCACTATGTTGTCCAGTTGGCATATGAGAATGTCCTTTGTGGAAATCTGTAGCAGTTTTAAAACCAGATGATAAATGATCCATCCGTTGTCTATCTTCTGACCATCCATCTACGAGAGAGGCATGTGAATTGAGATTTTGATTAAATTTATGCTCTATATTTTTGTCTTCACTCATCCTTTCTTCCATTTTCTGTCTGTTTTCCATTAAATTAGTTCTAGATGTAAGCATAGATTGTCCATTTTGAAATTCTGAACTAGCTTTAAATGCAGGCAACAAATGATCATTATGTTCTTTGACTTGAAAATCGTTATGTAAATCTGAAGGAGATTTAAGTTGATGGTTGATACCGTGTAGTTGATGGTTTTCTGCTAAGGTTTGCGCTGTATTTTGATCTTGGATCATTCTCATGCTCATTTGATCATTGACCATACTCTGTCTTTCAAGTTCTGATACCGTTTTAAATTGTGGTGCTAAATCATCATTATTTTCATTTGTAACAGTTTTAGCCAGACGCATTACATTATCATCTTGAGATTTTGTATGGAACTCATTATTATGATGTTTGTTTTCCTTAAACAGGGCTGCAGTGTCATGACTGGCACGCATGCTTAAAATATCTTGATTTTCCTTATCATCTAGTAAAACTTCCTTCTTATGTTCTTCGGTATTTTTTTCTTGTACATCATGAATATGTGTATGTGAAGGCTCCTTTATTTTATTTTCAAAGGGTAATGTTTCTTTTGGCATAAAAACTTCGTCGTTTTCAAACCTGACGAAATCACTATCAGATAAAGTTTTTGTCTCTGCGTGTGCTTGATCTAACATTGTATCACTAGATTTTAATGAGTTTTCATGTTCTTTTTTCATATCTTTTTTATTTAAATTAATATTTTCCATCTCAACTTCTCTTGCTAGTTTAAAAGTTTCCTTATGTTCAACATCTACATTAGAATTTTTTTCCATGTTTTCATGGTTAACTTCAGGTAAGGCATTTTTGCTCATTTGTAATTCATTGTTTAACGTTTTTGATTCACCCGATTGATCAGTTACTGACTCTACATTTTTCATTTCTGATAAATGTCCATCTAAATTAGATTTGTCCATTCGTGTTTCATGCCCAGTTAAAGCTTCTTTTTCTGTATTATTATTTGTAGAATCTGTTGCAGTCTTTTCCTTTTTTAGACTATCGCTGTGAAGTTCTATTTTAAATTCTTTATTGTTGGTCGTAGAAGTAAACATATCATTATCTTCAACTTGTTGTTCTTCGGCAGTACTTGATTTTCCTTTTTCTAAATTAGATATAAAATCAACATTTCCATCTTCACGAAGAGTTTTCACATCTTTCGTTAAAGCACGTTTACTATCCAGTAATTCATCATTAGATTTTTCTTGAATTTTATGATCAATTACGTTCAAAGGATTTCCAGTTAATTTGGTTGCATCGCTATTATCTGAAGGGAACGTGTCAAGAGATTCAGATCTGAAAGCATCTTCAATGTTTCGAGCAATTTCAAAATTTCTGTGAATATTTTCAATTGCATCTTTCCATTGAGCTAATCTTTCTTCATCGCTGGGGTTTGTTATTAACATATCGCCTGTTCTTGGAGCATGAATTTCCATTGATTCCAAGTTTTCAAAATTTTGTGTAATGTGCTCTAAAGCTTTTCTAGCAACTTCAATATCTTCCTGTACTTCAGCATCAGCAGCTAAGTTAGCATTCCTGGGGTTTTCTCTCAATTTAACTGAATTTTGTTCTATTTTTTGGATATCTCTTTGTAAGTTTTCAACAGCTTTCTTTGCCATTTTTATACTATGTTCTACCTCTTTTTCTGAAATATGTCCATCCAATCTTGCCGATGTCAAGCTTTTTGCTAAATTATTGGAGCTTACACTAGGTTCTTCATCGCATAGTTTAACTTTGACTTGCTTTCTACATTTTTCATGTGGATCCGCATATGTCATTTCTTCGTCCGAATCTCGATACAGGTGATATCCAAATTTTTTCTTAATAATTAATGGCTTTTTAAAACCGAGACTTCTTCCTTCGAACGCGGGTGCTTCAATGTGAGACTTGATGCTGGTGTCAATATGTGAATTTGCTTTCTCATTATTGACAATTTCTTCATGTAGAGGATCGTGAAGGGGTGACTTCTTTTCACGTTTTATAGTCACTGAAGGCTCATTGTATGCAGATTCGAGCTCGTCGAAAGTTCCTTTTATAAGTGTAGGAATTGCTGTAGCAAAAGTTGCTAAAGAACATAGTACAATGATTGTCTTCATTGTAATGCTATGTCGTATCTGATATGAAGATCAATCTGCTAGCAGCATTTATACAAAAATCAATTAATACTTTCGCGAACCAAAGAAAAACAAACGTGCCTATTATTACTTATAACAAATGCTTAGGCAGCGTCTTCCGCGTGACGGAAATACTTTATTGAATTATGTACAAAGTAATTTCATTAATTTCTTATGTTCAAATTTTATAATATAACTTTTTAAAATTCAAAATAAAATTAATGTATCTTAATGTATTTATTAATGAATTTGATTTATTCAATAAGTTGTAGGCGAAAAGAAAACACAATCTCTACAAAATATAATTTTTCTACTTATTTTTAAATCTGCCATAAATCGTCTTTGGTTATTTGTTATAAGTAATATTTTTAGATTTTTAGATTTAGACTATTCTCATAACAAACACATACATAAATAAAACTGATGAGATTTTTTGTTTATAACTCCTTTTTCATTTAAAATAGGACTTTATCATGAATATGAATGAAGCTCCATAATACTAATAGCTCTTTTTGTACTAATTACCCTTAATTAAATTTGAAACTCAAAACAAAAGATAAATATTTTAAACTTTATATTAGCTATAAAAACTAAAAATAAAATAAAACTTAATAAAATGTATGTGTATGTACTACGACATAATAAAAAAAACTTCAGAAATTCGCTAAGCTTCCGAGTTCCATACTCACTAACAAACTGGTGGAAATTATAAAAAACTATTGCTCACATCTCATCCATTCGAATTATCCCTCCCACCCTCATACAGTTATAAAATATTTAAATTATAATTAAATAAATTAATTTATAACGATGCTACTTTTATAGATAGACATTGATAGATTATTGATGGTTATTTATTATCAATATTCTATATAACATAATAAAAATAAAACATTATTATTTTTCCTAGTTATTACAGCAAGTTAAATTTGCAAACGGTTTGTTTTTTTGAATTAAAGATAGTCCTGGGTATAACGTTAAATGAATTTTAATCTCTTACGGGGCCTCTATGTACGCAAGAATTTTAAAAAACACATTAATTTTACCCGTGAACTTTAAAAAGGTATGAAACAATTATAGTAACTTCTTATCGTACACCCAAAATAGAATAAAACTTTAATTTGTTATTTAAAAATGTGGCAGATGACGTCTTATCGATAAAACAGCAATTTCTTCCAGGCAATCTTGAAGTGTAGTAAATACCAAAATAAAAGGGCCAGAGAAACTCAAAAAGCAAAAAATTTCCAAGTTGCTTATAATGAAAGATGAAAATATAGTAGAGTAGAAGTAGAGTCTAATATAAGGTATTGTTTCTACAGTATCTATTTTAAAGTAATTTAATATTAATTTTTTTCACTTGTCAACTTTTTAAGCAAAAAACGAATACGTCAATCACGTCATATTATACTTATACAATAGTATTTATTAAACAATTTATAGAAACTTAAAATAAAAGCCATCTTTGCGGCCCTCAAAATAAATTCAGCAACTAAGGTTAAATAATTATGTATAACTTAGATTATAAGTTTTGGTATAATATGGTATATAGTTTATAACTAATAATAATCAAAATCCAAAGAATTCTAACAACATAGAGATGTGTTCTTGTCAATATTATCTTACTGGGTACATAGTCTCCTGAATTTCTGCATGAAAACAAGATATCAATGTGTACGTCCATGTATAAATCCAAAGACAGCTGTACCTTCATTAGCGTAGAAAACGACCGCGTACAAACATTTTCAAAATCCGACTGCCCCTCTTAGAAAACCTATACCTTTCATAGTTCGTTTAACTTACTTTAATATTATTTTTACGCAGATGATATCACTAATCTATATCTATACATATAATTAAATTGTAACTAAGCCGAATCTGTACATTAAATATTTTTTGGAAAATCTTATTGAAGTAAACATTATTATCGATACAGAGGCCGAATCTATAGTTTTTAGAGTTTATGTCTGTCTGTCTATCTGTGACCGCATCACGGAAAAACTATTGGAGGGATTTTGGGGAAAGTTGATATGATGAGAGCTGGTTATCCGGGCCAAAGAACACTTTTTATTGCGGGAAAATATCTTATCTCCGGGAAATCTATACTAAATGTTAAAACGTAAATTCCCTACTTACGAACCCGAGCGGAGCGAGGGTGAGTCGCTAGTATGTAAATAAAAATGAACATTATTCATGTTTGTTCTCTATGCGTTCCTTAACTATTGATTCGATTGTGTTGAATCTCTGGTAGATTATTCTGGTTGTGAAGGTTCCTGGCACAAAAAAAAAGATTTTTTCGAACGTTTGTCTTTTATGCGTTCCTAAACCATTCAAGCTTGGGGAAGTCTAGTTCTTTATGAATTTTTTTTTTTCAGTATATAAAACATATTTAATATGTTAATATGTTCGACATATTTATTATTTTCATACGTGTTTTTATTGTGTTTGTGTAAGTATTCGAAGGTTTCATAAAGAGGACACACGTAATTTCGACGAAGCGGAATATCTTTGTTGATATTGAAACAAATAGCTAACAAATGCATTTTCCTCATACACATACGTTAGGTCACGGAATCATTTCATATTTTTGTTAGAGATTTAACTTTTAAAAAAGCGTCCGACCGAAAAATCGAATCAATTTTCACTACACTTGATACGGGAATACCTTGAAGCCTGATAAGCATAGGCTTCTTTATAAAAAATACAACCAAAGTATGTAAAGTCAGGTGAAATAATTAGGTAAAGAAAATACTTAGGTTTTATGAAAATATTTTAGAGTTGGCATTTTTATGTAAAATTATGTTTAAAATTCTGAATAAGTTTATTATTATTTTTTTTATAAATGAATTAGAACGATCACACAAAATGAGTTCATGCGAGAACAGAGTGATAAAGTTGTATCACAGACTCTATAATTGGGTTTGTCTAAGGCGCTAAAGGTGGTTTCATCCATGAATAAAGATAATTTCCTCAAAAAATTTACAAGCGAAAAGTGAAATAATGTATGTTCCAGAGATTTCTCGGAAACGACGAAATTATCTATTAAGAAGTCTTCTTCTAATAGAATATACGGTATATTCGGTATACGGTATTTTGAGAAAATTAGAAAAACGGAAGTTATAAATGTATGACACAAACATAAAATATCAATTTTTACCTATTTCTAATTGTCGTATTAGCTTAAAACTTTACGAGTTTATATAGTTCCAGTGAAGTTATGATACACGAATTTGGTACGACTGAGCTTATCTGACTTTGTGGATAGGTAGTGGATATTGAAACTTCTATATAGCTACTAGTACACCTTTTGAATAATAATAATTATAATTTATTGAACAATAAAACACATAAAACAGTAAACAATATTACATACAAAAACAAATATACATATATTACTAGCTGACCCGGCAAACGTTGTTTTGCCATATAAATAATTTCCTATTACTAAAATGGCTATTAAAAAATAAGGGTTGATCGTAGAAGGGTGAAAATTGACGATTGTATGTATTTTTGTATGTTGTATCATAAAAAAATAGAAATTAAAAATTTTGTCTAAAAAATAAAAAAAAAATTTAGGGGTGGACTACCCCTAACATTTAGGGGGATGAAAAATAGATGTTGGCCGATTCTCATAGATACCGGATAAGCACAAAAAATTTCATCAAAATCGGTCAAGCCGTTTCGGAGGAGTATGGCAAAGAAAACTGTGACACGAGAATTTTATATATTAGATTATACAGAATAATCTTAGTTTTTAAGCTCAGTTTAAATTAGGCTGTATCGACTCAAAAGAGACCTGTATTACGGTATACAGCGCGTATACCCCAAATATCTGTTTTTACCAATTATTATAAGCCATCTGATACAAAGGGAGATTTTTTTTACATTTCAAAGGGTATTATTATAAGTAATAAAAAGCTAGTATTTATAAATTAAAAACAAAATATAAAATGATATATTATGTATGTATTTACAATATTTAAGCTTAGTTTGTTCAGACAAATATAACGTATTGACTTAAGTTTGGGTCTAACTTTTAGTGCGATACGATCGATACAATAATAGTATTTTGCTGAATTTTGACCTGAATTATTTTAATAAATATATTAAAATAGCTTCCTTATTCAACTTTAGCTACTATTATAATGATACTTTTATAAAAATATTTTTTACTCATTCACAGTGAAACGACTGGACAAATTTGATAAAACGTACTGTAGTACTGTGTACTAGTATATATATGTGTACTAGTATACTAATATATTACAAATACGAAATCTTGAGTTAGTTTCTAAATATATTCTAAATGTGGAAAAAATACACTTAAAATTGTGATACACGGAAGAAATTTTTCGAAGCGTTTACAATTACCTATCTCCTGTAATCTGATATTTTTGAAGTCGATGCTAGTGAAGGCAAACAATTATAAGCTTAATTATTTATTTATAGACTATTAGCGACTCTACAACAGAAAGAATATTATGTGATAGTCAATAATTTTGAAAAATTTCCATTCAAAATCTTTTTAAATGTAACATGGATGTAAATTAGTTTATATCTTACTAGCAGCTCACTCTCGTTTCGCTCGCGAACTCTAGAAAAACAAAAACAAACCCACCCCACGGGAACCGTACTTTTTTCCAGGATAAAAAGTTGACTATGTATTATTTCAAACTATGATCTATCTCTGTGCATTCATCCAGATCCGTTTAGCCGTTCTGATGTGAAAGATTAACAAACATCCATACATCCATACTCACAAACTTTCACATTTATAATATTAATACGGATTAGTATAGATAAAGTATGACTATAAGGCAAGTTACATATTATGTGTGAAATTTTATCAATATCAGTTTAGTGATTTCTACTCTTTTTTGATATACTTCTGTATTTCTTCAAACTCTATGAGACAGGTACAATTTATAATAATATAATTTTGAATTTTATGATCACTTTTAACTAAAAAAAATACACTAAAAAGGTGCGTGTAACTAAAAATATTTAATATCTTAAAAACATCTCAAATTAACGTCTCTTCTGCAAAATAATAAACCCTAAAACTTAAAAGTATTTTGAAATCTCCTTATCTCAATTTTTTTTAACTTTTCATCCCATACTTCAAAAGTTAGAGGGAGGGAGACACAATGGTTACTACCTTTAGATGCATATAACTCTGCAACTATTGCCTTAAACAAAAAAGTCACAAACATAAAATACAAATGTATTGTTTTAAAAGACCTATTTTGATATACCCCACAATCCACATACTCATGTAAACTTATAAAAATTTTTTTATCACCTATTCGATTTTCACATCTACAAAATCTCTTTTTTTATATTTTTTGAATTAATAAATAAATTTATAAGATATAAATAAATGTAAATAAATATTTACATAAAGCGGAATAAGCAATTTTTGTCTGTTTAATCGCGCGTCATCGAAAACTGGTGGACGGAGTTCAATTACACTTTTATATAATAGCATCAATAATATAAATGGAAATTGGAATGTATAACCCTCGTACAAAATAATTTTTAACTATATTTTATAAACAATGATTATATTATATTATTAATTATGTACTATTGTTAGAATGTATGCTGTTAGCCTGTGTAATAAAAAAAAATACCGAAGAATATAAGAGTAGGTATATATGCATGTGGATAGTTTAAGAAGTTATTGCGTGTTTAATATGATATTTCCTTCACAGAGCTATCTATATCTTTTATTCGGTGAATAAATTAATCAATAACTACTTCAAACTTAGTACCAACCTACGTACTGAAATATATCTAAAAACCTCTTATTAGTATGGCAAAATAAAAAATTTTATCGTATATTTATAGTTTAATTTAGGAAAATTAAAGATTTTTATTAAAACTATATTTCACTCTGCACATTTTTACATAATACACTTTTTTCGCTCGTTCAGTAACACCTACTATTACATAAAGTTATTACAATTATACTTAAATGAATATGCTATCAAGTAAAAAATTATGTGTGTTTGTCATTTAGATGTACGGCATCACTCTTTACTGGGCTTGTATGGTCAACCATTTGTTCTGCGTGGTTTGCTTGAAGTGCGTGGAGGTAATGATCTGATACATCACGGTAAGCATCTGGTTGCGAATTCACTGGAGAATTATAAGGAACATGAGGTTCCGCCTTGACTATCCGGCCGGGAACAATTGACGGCGAGCAACTGAAGAGCAAGGGAACGTTACATCCTCCTACATTTCCATTAGGGAACATCCCATACACAGGTGCCACTGGATGTACCAATTGACCACTTAAACTGGCTAGATTCGCTGCATTCAGGGGTAGGGAAGATGAAGCAATTCCATAATTTGATCTAGCCATAGGTGCTTGTTCCAGAAAATTCATGTCCGAATAGCTCATCACTTCACGATTATCGTTGTATTGATCTTCAGTGCGATACATATTTCCTGTATAGCCTTGACTTCCATAATCATAAGTGCTGGGAATAAATCTGTGTCCAACATTACTTGGGTACATCATATCTGGAGTATATGATCTCGCTGGTCCGTTCGACCCTGCTGCAGCGGCGGCGGCGGCGGCGCACGGCGATACAGCATAATAATTTTCACTTAATCTTTGCCCCCGTTGATAATTTAATTTACTGGTATCATATTCCAAGTATTCAGGTCGTTGTTCATTTTCGGCAATGGGTGCCGAAAACGTGACCGTTGAGACACTTAATATGCCAAATAAATAAACCGCAGCAACCTTCATTATCTTAAGTTTTCACAAATAAATGCCATGATCGCAATTGAAGTTATATTTATACATGTTTATGCAACATTTTTTCGGTCAAACACATATTCCGCCTGCATTAGGAAGTTGCAACTCCAATGTATTTAAAAACGTCACTCACTATTTTTGCTGATTTAGTGTTTGATGCAATGTTCAAGTTGACAAGGTAACAAATACGTTGAACAAATTTTATTGACATACATATTTTTGATCTACATACTTTGCTAGTAAAACTCCTATTCTTAGTCAGCGATGAATGTCTACTTTTTTGCTTAGATATAAAAAATACATACTCATGTTCGTGACATATATTTTAAATGTTTTAAAAGAAAAAGAATATCCAAAACAATATATACTTACGTGTTATATAATTTAAAAGCATTATTTTGCTTTTAAATTATCTAATAATTTATTAACTAAGTAGGTAAATGAAAAATAATAGTGTAAAATGTTACCTACATTACATAAATATAACTAAGGAATATATACCTAATAAATAAAAATAAAATAAAATATATATACCTAAGGAAGGTTCATAAACATAGTTTATTTATTAAGATTTACATTAAATCATATTTCAGCACCTCCTGGATAATTTCTAAGAAATTAATTGTTAACGCGCCGGCGTGCCCGTGATTATCAACGGATTAGTGGCTCAAGCATATAGAGAGCGCGTTTGACATTTATTAATCTACACAGTGGTAGCCCAGTGGTAACGGGCTCGCTTGGGAAACCGAGTGAAGCGGGTTCAAATCCCAGGTCTTGCACCTCTGATATTTTCATGTGCGAATCATTTCTAACATGATTACCACTTGCGTTACGGTGAAGGAAAACATCGTGAGGAAACCTGCATGTCTGAGAGAACCTAACAAGTTTTCGATAGACGTGTAAAGTCCGCCAACCCGCACTTGGCCAGCGTGGTGGACTAGACCTGATCCCCCTCGTATTGAAGGGAGGCCCGTGCCCAGCAGTGGGGCGTTAAAAAGGGCTGAATACAATTAATCTACATATACACTAATATTATAAAGAAGTTTGTAAGTTTACAATATGTATGTTAAATCTATGAAGCTACTGATCCGATTCTCAAAATTCTTTCACTATATTACCGCCAACTGCTATAGGCTATTTTTGTTCGATAAAATTGTGTTTACTGTCAGAAATTTTAATAACTATAATTGGATTCGTTAAAAAAATAACCATTAAGTAACTTTATCAGCTATTGTTAGGCACATAAGGACGCACTCGAGCGAGGCGAGGATAAGTCGCTAGTGTAGTGTACTAAAAATTTAAGTTTTATTTTATGGCAACTTTGAAATAAAAAATATTATCAGATATATTTATAATTCTTAAAATAAATAAATACATATGTACTATAATATATCGGAATATCAACCGCAAATATTATAATGATATTAAAAGGAAGCATAAGTATATCAATTTCGCAATTGTTTTCATAAGTCATGACTTATACTTACTTCTTTGTAACTGAGACGTGCAATTGTGAAATTTAAAAATTATAATATAAAACATGACTTTGCATTTTACTCACGTACCGTCACACATGGAATTCATAGCAGTTCAAAATAGGCCTAATACTTACTAGTACATTTGTGAACCAGCACGCAATCTTTGGTATATTCATCTCTAATATACCCAGCAGAGCATCGACATCCCACTCTGCACTCCCATTTTCCCTGACAGACGTCTCCCGACAAGCTCTTACCCAAAAGCTGTAAATTCACACATGTTGGAGGACATTTCCATCCGCATAACGAAAATTCTTCATTATTCCGCAAACACGCGGAAGTTTTAAACGTTAAAACATTTCTTATCAACATTTTTGTACATAAAATACACGTTAACGTTTTTATAACCATTTCTAACCTTAGTACGTATGAATATAGTTCTTATTTATAACTCTTTCTTTAACCTTAGATCCTTATTAGTTATTACTATATATAATAATATTATAATGAGGAAAGATTTGTTTGTTTGTTTACTTGTAGTCGATAAAGTCTAAAATTTCTAACTGCTAAACCGATTTCAATAATTCTTTCACGAAAACATCTCAAAGTGCTATTATATTTTTGTGCTACGTGTTTTAACCGACTTGTCACGTTATTTATCTAAAAATACAGCGTTCTTTGAGTACACCGCCTAAACGGTTGTTAAGAAATGAAAATAATGTATATAAAATATTATATAAACCTTTAAATACCTATTCTTCTATAAAAACTTCCCGCTATATGGGTATATATGATGTATATTTTATAACTATATTTTATACATTTTCGCAGATACACTTCCTTTTATGGTTGAAACATATGATATTTTTTGACTGAGTAATGTTTAACTTATTATTTGAAATAAGTACATAGGTAATACTAATCCTTACAAAAATAAATCATTTCATCATAACAAGTAGGTACACTTAATAGAGCCTTTTACAGTATGCAATTTGGTGATAGATATATTTTAGTAGATAGGTAATGTAGATAAAATTAAAATAAATCAAAATCTGTCCAGTGGTTTTCTTGTGATGCGGTCACAGACAGTCAGACAAAAATTCTAAAAACTATAGATTCGGCCTCTGTATCGATAATCTTTACATATAATAAAATTCTTACTATAATAAAATTCGGCTCAGAATTTAAATAAATATTTTAATTTCTTTTGTTTTAACAACTTTGTACCTATACATAAACTCAAACAAAAAATATCATTTATTTAAAGTAATAGCGATTAATTGGTCATACATACGTAATGTTACATATAAAATTATCTATGCTTGGAACCGAGATGCTCCTTTTTACTCGTAAGTCCCTACTAAAGGTAATTTTAATTACATCTTCATATATACTTATATATACTTAATATTTCGAGTTGATTAAACGTTTTGCCATACAAAATGTATGGGAAAAGATTTTGGCGATTTCTGTCATTTCTAGTACTCAAACCTTAAATGGTCCCATAGAGTTTTTTGATCCCGACATGAAATAGGATCGATTGACATGAAAAAATTTTTTTTCGTATTTTAGCATTTTTCTCGCTGACTGTACATTTTTCTAAAATCTGTGAATGCAGTTCAGAGTATCTTAAAAAGTTATGGATAGTCTCCTAAGATCGTTTTCCTGTAACTATAATATTTAAGGTACCTGCCCTTACTGTCCCGTCTCAAAAATCCACCCTGTATAATAAAGTTGTAACTGATTACTATGTGTACATGGAAGATATTTGAGAAAAACTATTATTGGGGATCTTTATTAACGCAATAGAACCAATTAAAAACAATGATTTTTAGTTTTTTTTGTCTGTTTGTCTGTGCGTTTGTGCGCGCTAATCTTGGAAACGGCTTATTCGATTTGGGTGCGGTTTTCACTAATGTATTGTGGTAGCTTCACTTAACATTTGTTATTTGTTTTATTTGAATCGGTTCCTAAATAAAAAAGTTATGTCAAAGTTATGTTATGTTTAAAGAATCATCTAGAGGCGAACCCAAGCGAAGCGAGGATAAGCCGCTAGTTGAGAATAAAATAGTACGTAACTTATCTATTCATATAAACGCTATCCAGCTTATCTCTAACATGTCGCTTGGTATTACTTAGGAAAACGTGTCTTAACTTAGTTTTAGATTAAAATTGATCATGATAATATCTTAAAAACGTTATCTCAATCTGTTGTACTTAATTATATAAAAGAATAACTCGATGTGAATTTAACATAATTAATAGTCTTGTAACAATGTTTAGACTAAGGTACTTAACGCTAATATCTTCAATTTTTTACTGTGTACAATGTCACTTTTTATTAGAAACCTCAAAACATTTACAACCTGTTCACGGGCTATACGTTAAGCCATCATCCGACGGTACAACTGGAGATCTTTACGTAGCAGCATCAGAAGATGATGGAGTAAAATCTCAATGGCTTACAGATCAACCAATAAGCTTTCTGCCTTCAACCTCAGAACACCAGCCATCGAAGGCTCTCCCTATTACTTTGACAACAACTCTAACGAAAAACAGTTCACCAAATGAAGAAACAATTACTTCTCAAAAACGAGCTGTAATTACTAGTCCAATGGTTAAATATGCGTATGCTTTACCAGTTCCAGGAGCGGATGGTAACCTGTTAGCTCCTTACCCATACGTCATGCCAACAGTTACAGCATCTTCTGAAGGATCAAATATTCCACCATGTCCAACAGAAATACCAACTCAAGCCTACTCTCCATACTTTTACCCGTATATGTTATCTGCACTTGCTAATGCAATTAATGCTGTAAAAGATGTAGACAATAGTGATGAAAATTCTCCAATAATTACATCTCAAGGTTCTCCCTATTGGCCTCATACCTATACATACCCGTATCAATATGTTGTGGTAGATCCTAAGGCTTGGTTAAAAAATCAAAATGCTGCACCATCGTCAACGATAAGCACAACCAGCAGTGAGAGTACTTAATTGTTATATTGTATAATAAAAAATAAATTTAAGAATTTAATATTATAATTATTTATAAAGTTTTAATCAATTTTAATAATAAATAAAATGTAATATCTAATATGTTTTTTTTATTTAGCTGTGATGCTATAATATTATGTTTTAATAATTAAATATTATTGTCTATAGTCATTTTATTTTCATCTATAATTATCAGTTGTCAATGCCAGCATTGAACTGTCAAGTGTCAAACTGCACTTGCTGCGCAGTACCTAACAATAGTTTTAATTGTGTTACTTATTTGCATTAATATAACAGTTATTAATATTTTAATTCACATTCTGTAGCTTAATTAACTGAACAGTATGGTTGCCAAGAAAAAGAAGAAGGTATGTTTCTAATAACCAAAAATATTAACACGTGTTTATCAACACCGAACTAACCAAAAAAACTACTCTTACAGTATTCCTCGGGTGAAGGAGCGCAGTTTATGACCAGAAAAGCTGCATTAAAAAAGCTACAGCTTTCATTAAGAGATTTCCGACGTATTTGCATTTTAAAAGGAATATATCCTCGGGAACCAAGAAACCGCAAAAGAGCTCAAAAAGGAGCTGGTGGTATCAAAACCCTATATCATACAAAGGATATAAAATTCTTATTACACGAACCTATAATATGGAAACTTCGAGATTTAAAGGTAAATACAAAAATATATTATAATATTATGTTTTAAGGTTAATGTTTGAAGTGATAATAGTAACAATTTAATCATAATTTCAGGTTTATCAACAAAAAATCCGCAAGGCTCGTGCTATGCGAGAATATGGAAAGATGAGAAAATATTTCAGAGATTATCCTGAAGTAAATATTGACCATATAGTTAAAGAAAGATATCCAACATTTGTAGATGCGTTGAGAGACTTAGACGACTGTTTGACACTGTGCTTTTTGTTCAGTACATTTCCTTCTCTCAAGAAAGTGCCTCGTGATCAATCTCTTCTCTGTAGAAGACTAACAGTTGAATTTATGCATGCAGTGATTGCTGCTAAAGCTCTACGTAAAGTATTTGTTTCAGTTAAAGGTTATTATTATCAGGCAGAATTTGAAGGACAAACAATTACATGGATTGTGCCACATCATTTCTCATTCCAGGTATTCTTGATTTAAATGTTTTTTTAATATACTTTTTCAATTAGAATAAATTTTATGTACATAATATTGAATATTTACAACATATTGTAAAACAAACATTATCAATATATAATTTCTTAAAATTAATTTATTTTAGCCTCAAAATAAAGATGAAGTGGATTTCAAAATTATGTCAACATTTGTTGAGTTCTATATTATGATGTTGGGATTTGTTAATTTCAAATTATACCACTCTCTGAATCTGGTATATCCTCCTAAATTAACAAGTGCTTTTAATTCTGAAACTGAGAAAGATCTTGTTGATGAAAATTCTTATGTCGCTGAGAGAATAGCTGCCATGAACCTTTCAGTTGCTAAAATTGCAGGAGCAAATGAAGTAGAGGAACTGCCAGAAATTGATATATTTAACACAGAAGATACTGATCCACAGAAATTAGAAGAAGCTAAACTTGAAGCTGAAAAAGTGAAAACATTGAAAACAATGTTTAAAGGCCTCAAATTTTTCATTAATAGAGAAGTACCTAGAGAGCCTCTAGTGTTTATAATTCGTTGTTTTGGAGGTGAAGTATCTTGGGATAAAGACCACTTTGTTGGAGCCACCTTTGATGAGTCTGATGAATCTATTGCTTATCAAATAGTTGATAGGCCAAGTATGGACAAACAATATCTTTCTAGGTATTATATTCAACCACAGTGGGTATTTGATAGTGTTAATGCTAGAACACTATTACCAATCAATAAGTATTTGATGGGAGCAGTTTTGCCACCGCATTTGTCACCATTTGTTGATAAAATTAAGGATCAAGTTTACATTCCACCGGAAGAAAGAGCACTTAAAGATCCTAACTTTAAACCTTTAGGTAAGTAAACAAAGGCTTTTAAGAGAATTATATACTTTATAAATCAAATAATTTATGTATGAAATAGCTTTCATTTTAAATATATTTCATAAAATTTCTGTATATTTTTAGATGATGATGATCCTTCAGATGAAGAGATTGAAGAAGCTAGTGATGAAGACAAAGATGAAGAAGAAGAGGAAGATAGTGAAGAAGGTGCACTTACAAAACAATACCAACAAGAGGTAGAACAAGATTCCACATCAGGAAGTGAAGATGATGAAGATGGCATAGATCCAGAGAAAAAGAAACTAGCTAAAGAAAAGGTAAGATCAAAATAAATTAATTTGAATTTTTATAAACATAATGAAATAGAAGAAATAATACCTTTTTTTATGGGTTGGTAGCTACATTTTTCTTGCCTTCACCAGCAATGATCATAATTAAAAGACTGTATAAGAAACCAACTTGTAAAACTGTAACAAACCTGAGATGTAGCAGTTGCTATTTAGTTTTAAATGCTACTACTATTAACTACTCTACCAGCTTATGCAGAGCAATTCGCTGCCCTTCTAGATCATATACAAGTGTCGCTTATATAGTCGGCTGGGATCATGATTAAATAATCTTATAAAGATAATTTATAAGATTATTTTGTACATGGATTAATTAAAACAAAATTCCCCTTACCTGTATCATTAACATATAGTTTAGAAAAAAAAAATCATATTAACAATGTCCAGTACACTTAAGTAATCTAGGGATGCTATTAATAAATGTTATAATATTATTATTAAGCTTATCTGACAAGTTTTTTATATATCTATTATGATTTTTATAGAAAAAGGCCATGGCAGTTACAACAGGTGTACCACATAAAGAGCATCCATATCAAAAACAGATAGAAGATAAACAGGCATTCAGGCTGAGAGAAAAGCTTGTACGTAAGAAACACAGGAATCTTTACAAGAGTATGAAAGCTGGCCAAGAACAAAGGAAGAAGGATATATGGCTTCTAAGGAAAAAGAGGCGTCTTCACGACGAAAAAGTAAAAGAGGATAAAAAGGCAGAAAAACGCAAACAAAGAATAAAAGCTATAGAAGCTGCATCTGCTTAAAATTTAAATAAATCAACAACATTGCTGTAAATGTTCTTTTATTTCTCACTATTTTTTGGAATTGTTCTCAGGCGTTCTCATTTTATGCTATACTAGCAGAGCCCGCGGCTTCGCCCGCGATCAAACTTTTTATATAAATGACCTTTTTATATAAAAGGTCATTGCAAAGCAAACTTTAAGAAGAAATTACAATAGATTAAATTCAAAGACGTAGTCAGAAGTTATCAGTGGTATTCGAGGTATGTTCCCCCACATCCAGCAAACACAGTGGCCACTATAATGTTTAATGTATAATTAATCACAGTCTAATCCCGTTACATAGCTTAGGCGACTTTTTTACTGCAGATGTGTCAACCTTCAGAAGGAGGATATAGATAGCAGTGTATAGAGGATATAAATACTCTCTAGCTAGGTTCTCACTCTCGCGCTCTAGGTCTGTTATAAATGTCGCTGCTGTGGCTAGCCAAAAAGTTATACATAATGTTCCTTTGGATTTGTAATAATTTCCGTTCTCTTCTTTATACCCTACACAGTAAGTGTGCACTTACAGACAACTTGAGCAATGTTACTCCATTTAAATATATTCAAAAACTCAAACTTCATAGCCCACTTTTACCCACTTAGGAGCTGAATTAAAAAAATCTACAATTTTAAGGGATGAACTTCGAAAAAAAATGATATTTGTGTTGTTTTAGTTTTCATTTTAAAAGTAAATACCATTTTCCGTGCATCAATTACAGAGTTTCATACAAACTTTCATCTCCTATTTGACAGCCTTATGGGATGAATTTCAAAAAATGCTAAAATAAGTATTTATTTAATTGTATTGGAGAGCATTAATACGAAGTTTCAAGTAATTCGGATCATAAATAATTGTTTGCCCATATAAAGTTAATCACCCCCGTTTACCCTTTTAATGGATGAATTTCGAAAAATATGTAATAAATATATTTCTTATTTTTTATCTTAAAGCTAAATACTAATTTCCGTGCATTTCGCATTAAGAATGACAGAGTTTCATACAATCTTTTATCCCCTATTTTACCCCCTTAGGGGATGAATTTTGAAAAATCCTTTCTTAGCGGATGCCTACATTGTATAAGGAATATGTCTTCTAAATTTCACGTTCCTACGACCAGCGGTTTAGGCTGTGCGTTGATCGATCAGTCAGTCAGTCAGGACAAAGCATTTTATGTATATATAGATTAATAAATATATTACAAACTAATTGCGTGAAAATAATATTTATACCTTACATTAAGTAGCATGTCATGTAGTAGCTAGTCAACATAGAGTTGAGAAACACCATTTTTTAAAGTTGGTTAAAAATAACAATGATAAATATTTAATTTATCAAATAGATTACAAGAATCAACATTTAAAAGTAACAGCTCAATTTACAGTAACAAACAAAGCAAATGTATTTTCATATCCTAATCAGAATCAGAGTCACTTCCTTCTCCATCATCACTGTCCTCAAGCTCTGGCATTGGAAAACGTAAAATGGCTGCTATACCAGTTAGCTGGTCCAACTCTGAAATAATATATAAATTAGTGAAGCTTAAGTATATTTCATTATCAGTAGTCTACAACAACCAAACGCGGGACACTTTATATACAAGTAATTGCAAATAAGGTTAATATGTGTTAAAGTCTACTGGAAGGAAATAAAATAGTTTTTTTTTTTTTGTAATTTAGGAAAAATGTAGAGTAATAACAATATAAAATTGAATTCTTCTGATGTAACAGTTTAATCTATATAATTAAAACAAAATACTGCTCATTGGTAAGAGCGTCACTAGAGAATAATCATTAGGTTTTTTGAAATGTTTGTAGTCTTAATAAGATTTTTAAAGAAATACACATAAAAACCTAGATTTTGATAAAATATATTAAAATATGACCACTAGTAAAATGGATAAAAAGTTTTTTTTAATTTTACTCACGTTCTCCAGACACGTGCATGCTTGAAAATATCCTTACATCCCCACCATTATCTCTTGTGGAGTCAACCAGAGACACATATTCTTTTCTCTTCTGAATATCTTGACACCTTTAAATTGTTATAGTTTCAAACTCATTTAAGCATACTTGTAAAAATATATAAGAACTAGTGTATAGGACTTTGTGGAAATGTAGTCTCCTATTAGCGAAAGAATTTTCAGTATTGAATCAGTAGTTTCAGAGATTAACCTCTACAATCTACATACAAACTAACAAATTGTATCTCTTTGTAATGTTAGTTATAGATGTTGTTAATCCAAGAATTGTTGGAACTGTTTTATTTTATCAATATGTGTAGAGTAAAATATGATACAAATTACAAAAACATTCTCAGTACTAGTAAGTAATAAATAACTAGATTGCTATACTTTTAAAGATAAAGCATATTTAAACTATACATTCCTTAAATGTGTAATTTAAATTTGACAAAGTATAACTCAAAAAACTTTAACATTTTGCAAATTTTTACCATTTTAAATAAAATATGGTATTTTTTAAATACATAGCGTGCTCTAAGAGTGCTTGAAAGTCATTCAAACACAATACAAAATAATCTAATAATCATAAAAAAAGACTTGTTAAAAGTATATAAATAAAATATAAATTAGTTTTACCTGAATAATTTATCAGATATCATAAGAGTTTCAATAGCCATAGCTTCATTGGCTCTCTCAACATGCTTTTTTCCATAAAATGCCTTGGCTGGTTCCAATTGTAGCATAGTGTAAAAACTTTCCAACAACTTTACCTCACTTGCAGCTTTCGTATCTGATATTTTGGCCATAACTGCTTGTTCTTGAAGTACTTCTGTAAAGCAATCATCATGTATTGCAAATGCTCATCTATACAGATAAATAAAATTGGAGTGTCTGTTTGTAATATTAAAATAACCACTTTTTACAAAATGCATATGGATGTATACACGGTACATATACCAAAACAACATTTTTTACAATTTTTGTCTGTCTGTCTGTCTGTTTGTTCTGGCTAATCTCCGAAACGGCTGGACCGATTTTAACGGGACATTCACTGGTAGATAACTCATGTTACGAGGAGTAACTTAGGCTACTTTTATTTTAGAAGGAGAATTAGGGTTTCGCGAAAAAAAAATTAGAACCCATGAAATTGTGAACAAAATCCGCGTACGGCGTACGCACCCGAGCAAAGCGAGGGTAAATCGCTATATAATTTAAATATCTTAGGAGTAGCAAGCTACTATTTATATATAAACATAGCTAACCGTGAAAACTTACCTAGGGATGAACGCGAGCGAAGCAAGCGTGAGTCGATAGTATAAAATACTTTTGTAATGAATGATTTGTATTAACAATTTATGTTTCAAATATTATGCACAGTCTAATTTACATTTATTTCTTTTTTATATCCAGCATATTTATCAGTACAGATTTAAACCCTCAAAAAATTGAATTAAACTCACTGAACCTACCTTTTAAAGAATGCTTAAAGCCAGATGAGGCTTTGACGAGCAAAAATTTAGACTTGTTATCAATAAGTAACTTATTGTCTGTTTTGATAGCTTGCTGCATCATATAATCAAAGAATTGATCTTTAACAAAACCTGGGGACGCTATGATAACACACTTGACTACATTAAAATCTATATGCCTGAGAATACCTTGCATTACAGCCTCATAAAACTTATTCAAACCCTGTAATAAAAAAAAAACTTTTGTTGAATTGGTTTTAAATAAAAGTGTTTCAGTTTTCATTGAAAATAAATAATATACAAATAAGATACAATAATAATGAAAAAAGTATATCTATAATTGGCAATATACCTTTTCATGTTGCTGCACAAATCCTTTGCGCTTCCTTGGTATAGTAACATCTATTTTTGATCTCACTAGTGTCATTGAAGGTGTGATAAGACAGACATGAGCCAAGCCTTCTTGCATGACTACAGCTGCGACGTCAGCTGATGCTGCAGGATCGCATGCCATATCCACCCTTTCTAATGCAACGGAATCCCATAATGCTTTTTGTACAGTAAATTTTCTATTTAATTCTAAATCTAATGTGTGATATGCTCCCATCTGAAAAATTCATCACTCTTTACTTACAAAAAGTGGTTAATTTAATTTGGGATATTATATATAGAGAAGCAAAACTAAAACTCCTCGGATGTCTTCTACATCATAACACAGTACCTTATAAGTTGAATTAATTATACACACTATTGCTAAATTTAATCATTCATTTTATTATATTTTTAATCTAGTCAGAAATAAAAAAAACATAGCATAAGATAATACCTTAACATATTGGTTTTCTACAATGTTACGGCCTTTAAGTCGCAGCACACATGCTTGTGTGTCAAAATCGATGGTTTCTACCCTTATTGTTAATGTGGTCCTAACTCTGTTACTTGTTGAAGATCCAGTAGAAGATTCTATTTGAACTTTCCTCACAGTAGAGGCAGTAACCGAGTCCCCCTCAGCAATCAGATTATATGCATGCCACATATCCTCCGGCTCTTCCGGGATGACGGCAATGCATCTATTAAGAAATAATTTCATAATAATACATTATTCTTATTTGAAATATAATTTTTCTATTATATTTCAAATAAATATTATAATACACTACGCACCCGCTGCCATCTTTATCAATATTTTTGAAGACGAGTTTCATTTTGTCCTGGTCTGACTACACAAGTTTATAAGACATATTTACTAAATGAAATTGTAATAATATACAATCCTATTCGATTTATTCATCTCACATTTTTTATTTTACTGACATATTGTACATATTCTCATAACTCATTTGGCATTCGTGATTAAAGCTATCAAATTATGCAGATTATATAATAAAGCAAACATTATAGGTATATATTGTCACAGGTTGCTTATCTGTGCCCTGTGGTGTTATCTTAGCCTTTTAAAAAATGTATGTGTAATTATTGGCTACTTATTATATATATATAGTGTAATAATTTATAATTTTTTCTCAATATTACATTTACATCACATACTTTTACTTAAGAAAAACAAAATCTTAGAATGATTTTTTTTTAATGACTACAAGATTTTTGAACTGAATTGTGATATCAATCTTATCTCACATTAACGAGCAATGTAACGTAAAATGTGTAATTTCAAGCGCCCTTTAAGTGCTTAGTGCAGTATGCTGCAATGTATATAAAAACAGTGTCTTGACTTCTTGAGTGTTGTAATTTTTTATTGTGTGAGCATGTTCCTAGTTTTCTAGTTTCATAGTGCAATAATTTGTATTTCTTCTTTCATCTAAAAATATTTTAAGTGCTGAAATGATTATTATAAAAGTAATAAAGTAACTGTTTAAATTAAATTTTTGTGTCGATATACGTGTAGTGATAACGTTGTCAAGCTCAGCTGGAGCGATGAGCGGTAAAAATTTCGCGAGTTTTTCTTAAAGTCACGGAAAGCATTTTTTGTGCTCTATTTCCTCAGTCAAGGTATGCAGTTATATTTTCTTTATAGTGCTTAAAGAGAACAAAGCAATGTATTTGTTGATTGAAAATAAGTTGGAATAAAAAACACGTGAATACTGCAAGCTAAAAAACAACATTTGTACGTAAAAATTGTAAATAAAATTTATTTACATTTATGCTTGCGTTATGGCCGTGATCCAGATTGCGTGTCCTCTTATTGCGCGGGAACTTGAGGTATTTTTAGTTTATTAGTCGTTACATCGCGAGATTATTTCTGACGCGTCGTATGTTTTCAATGCTACTTCTCACTAAGAAAATTAAAAGGGTAATTCTCGGTTTTGGTAACTATGTGCTCGAGAAAATAAACAAATTAAATTAACAATAAAAGTGTAGAAAGTGCATCAAGATGGATGACAAGATTGAAACAAACAACGCACGAGAAGAAATACATCCTCCCGCACCATCCTCGACGTCATCTGAAGCAGCATCTGTAATCAGTATTACTCCTTCAACTATATCAAAATCTGAAACATCAAGACCTTCAACTTTTGCTAAGCCATCAGGTCTCAAGCCTCCAACAAAAATTGGAAGATTATGCTCCAACAGCGCACCTAAACCGGCAGTGCCAATTTCTCCAAGAAGTGGTGAGTGCTTAATAATTTATTTTGTACTACGTATTTCATTCACTTTTGTCATCTTTAAATACTTAATACAAACTGCAATTGACAAGATCATTAAGTCTTTACTGTTGTCTGTTTTTTGTCTTAGTAAATTTGTGTTCTTTGTGCCCCTTAATTAATTAGCTTCCAATCAATTGCAGAACTCCAATTGGCTCTTAAATTAATATCAATTCATTATTACAGGTAATGGATTTGACTTTATCCATTGCAACTGTCAATCTCATTACATATTATCAAACTTTGTCGGCATCATTAGTAAATGGTAATATTTAATTTACTATGAATTTCTTATGCATTTACATGTTGTTACATATACATTATTTTTATTTAATTAATGAAGGCATAGATCAAGATTAAATTGTTGCTTATAGTAAATATTACTGGTAATGTCAATACATAGAAGCTGGAAATTACTTCAAATTACACAAAATTGGAAACTAAATATAATATTTTTATCTAGACTGTTTAATAATAAAAGTTATTAGACACTCAAATCATCATAAAAATATTTTTATTTTGAATTATTTTACTGAACTTCAGTATATTGTTTTTTTTTTTTTTTTGGTAGAAAGTAGTAACTTAATTTTTGGCATATAAACATTTCGCATATATTTCTATTTTTATTCCTTATTTATATAGTAGAATCAAAAAGTTGAATCATTATTATTTAAGTGTTTACTTATCAGTAAAAGAAGTAAAATTAGATTCATTTTATTATATTTACACTTAGATGACATTTACATTAAGTCATTTTCTTTTTAAATGAGGACATAGCAAGCAAGAAACACAATTGATGTGAATATTATACTTTCAAGTGAAACTCAAATATCTACAATACATATACAAGGCCTAAACTTGGCACTTGAAATATTAAAAAGTTGTTGAAGTAATAAAATATCTTGAGAAGAATATGAAAAAATTAAATATCATATACATAGTAAATGATTACTATTTCATATTTATAATGCATTTGTTTATTTCTCAAGTCCCACATTACATCATCACAATTTATATATAAAGGTGAGTTACATAGTGACCTCAGATCTTAGATTTGTCATAAGACTTTAATGTTTAATCTCGAAATGTTAGTGGCGCCCCTTGACCATCGACCATGAGCGAAAAAAAACTGGTTCCTTAATAGCTAATTCATTATATCAATAAATTAGCAAAAATTAACTAATATTCTTTAAATATTTAATTTTACTATTAAGATGTGTGCACACTTTTTAAAAAAACGGATGATCGATGGGATCGATTTATTCTGGTTGCGTTAAGTATAAAAAATATAATTTCTTACATCTATACATATAATAAAACTGTAGAGGACGAATGCCTGTACATAAAAAAAAAATGCTAAAAACCGAGTCAGAGGGATGTATGAAGAGAAATAGAACAAATCCAGGTTTTTATCAATTTTCTTGTTTCTCTGTCTGTTTGTCTCTTTTTACGGGCTAATCTCCGAAACTGTTGGACCGATTTAAATGAAATTTTCATAGTGGTACCTTATATCCCCAATCAACATCTTAGATACTTTTTATCCCGGAAAATTAAAGAGTTCCCGTGAGATAGTTAAAAAAACTATACTAACTTAAACAGCTTAGTACACAAAAACTACTGATCGGATTTTAATGAAATTTTACAATTATATAGTTCATACATCAGAATAACAAATAGGCTATTTTTATCCTGGAAAAATGTACGGGTCCTGTGGGATAGATTTGTTTTTGTTTGTCTAGAGGCGAACCCGAGCGAAACGAGGATGAGCCGCTAGTAAAAAATTAATATAAATGTTATTGAGATAAGACAGAAAAATTAATTAAGCAACCCAAAGTAGTTAAAATAAAACTACAGATGACTTACGAGGTTGTTGTATCTAAATTGAAATAATAACATACTATTTACTGTGTACACACAGCCACAGACAGACATAAATTTAGAATTTTTGTGGTTCTATCTAATTTATTGCATACACATACTTTTATAGGAAGATTTAGTAATATAGGTTATGAGTGGAATAAGAAAGAGAAAGTAATGTAAGTACTATAGGTATGTCAAAATATTTTGCCATTACAAGTCATGGTTACCGTTGAGTTTCACCTTGAAATTGTGCTCGATTTGCTTCAACTAGTAAGTGTAAGCATTGATCGTCAGCCAATTCGTAGCTAATCGCCGATTTCTCTTCGACATGCGTGATAATGACAATAAAAAATGTTTCGTGCCGTTGATGCGAGCGTTAGCCAATTTTGTCTAAGTCAAGGGTTTATGAGTTTGTTCACCTTTCCGATGTATTTTTTTAAATACGCAACTCCATAGTAAAGCTAATGTTCGAACACCAGAATAAGTTAAAGATATTTTTAGAAGACATTCACGTTGTGGATCTAAGAATAAATTATAAGAGTCATGACAAGGACACGAGCAGAAGGACAACTATTAAAGCGCATTCATTAAGAAAATATTTTACAGTTACTCTACTATCGTAAGACCTTCAACTAGTAGTAGTTACTGACAACATTTACTGCTCCGGGTTAATATAACTAAAGCCAAACTTAACGTATATTTTCACTAAGTTCTGTTGACTTTCTTTGCGTTGTTCGTTCATTTTATATCACTTTTATTTTTTTATAGCAAGATAGCGATCCAGTTTGAAATGAAAGTAAACACTCGCTGTTTATTGTTTTTTGTAACCCAGATGTACGTCACCAGTACTGGTAAAAAATGATATCCTGTTATACCTAGTTATATACGTACATACATACTGGTTCGAAGTTGACCTTCGCTCGATTATTTACATAATAATACCGTTGCTCTACCTCTATCTAGATTATCAGCTAATAGGAAGCATGGCTTTATAATACCTGCCTAATTAATTGCATAGCAATTATTTATACGGTATAATAGTTATTATTATTTGACACAGTATTATTATTTTCATTACAAAAACGATTAGACTTTAAATATTTAATTATGTTACGGTAAACTGTATTGATACATTTTTTATTATAACCAACTTTAATAGTATTTTTAAAGACAAATATATTTTGTCTGTTTGTAAATATTTTATGATTTAGTTAATGTCATAATATATCATTGATTCACCATACAAACTTTCATCTACATTTTGACCCCCTTAAGGGATGATTTCCAGGATAAAAAGTATCCTATATCCTTCCTGAAAAGGATATAGGATACTTTTTAGACCCTGAGGTCTCAAACTATTTTCTTACCAAATTTCGTCTTAATCGGTTCAGTAGTTTCGGAGCCTATTCGGTGCAAACAAACAAACAAACAAACCATCAAATCTTTTTCTTTACAATATTAGTATAGTTTACTGTGCTCTAATATATTTAATTCTGTACGACTAACTATTCAGTGTATTAAATATCAATTAGGTAGAAAACATAAACGATGCCACGAGCAAAACCTATACAACGTGTATGGCGCTAAGATGCAGTATTTCTGTCATTATACCTGAAAACATTAATCACTTTCTCCGCCAGCGAACACTGCTCGTATTTTCCAGTGACCACTGGCATGTAAAAGCGTGAAAATGATTTTACGATAACAAAAAGCTGACATGAAGATTGATAATACATATTGCTATATTTTTATTCTGTTTATCTAAACAGTTTTCATATAACTTGGATCCTAGTATTCAGATTTCTAGCAAAAGTGCAAATTAATTTATTTTAAAAGGAGGCTGAGATTATTTTAACATAGTTCATATATAATCATTTTGTTTTTGATTTACCTATAACATGTTTTTACAAATAATATGACCGAGCTTTGCCTTTAGGTACTTTATTGCACGTCGCGCACTCTTCAGGTGTTTGTTTGCCATATTCCACTGGAAACAAGCGAGGTACTGCAATAGAGCATATTATGTATAATGATTATAACATACCATATGAATTATCTTTGTACAAAAAAGTGACGTCAATCTTTACTACTCTTGCTGCGTGATAGAAGAGCAGTCCAAGAGACATCCGTATTTATAATACTGCTATGAATTATGTTATCTTACTTGAGTTCAAGTCTTCTGTTATGTAGTTCCAAGGTCTCCGTGGTTAGGGTACCTTAAACACAAAAGAAACCTTACATTCCGAAATAGATAAGGCCAATTTTATCAAAGGCAACAAATTTTATTACTTTTTGTCACGGAAATATCTAAGGTTTTGCTACAATTCTTCTACAGTTAATAAAAACTTTGTATACCTACTAGCGACTCACCCTCGCTTCGTTCGGGTTCGTTTTCGTTCGCTTTCATCCCCATTTTCACCCCCTTAAGGAATGATTTCCGGAATAAAAAATATCCTATATCCTTCTTAGGGTCTCAAACTATCTTCTTACCAAATTTCATTTAAATCGGTCTAGTAGTTTTTGAGTTTATTCGTTACAAACGTACAAAAATACAAATCTTTCTTCTTTATAAAATTAGTGAAAATTTGAACTACTCAATAAAAGTAGTATTTAAATGCCGTAAGGCAGAAAAGTTGAGCTTAATAAAGTGAATATTTTTCTCTAAATTTTATTTTTGCTGTTGTTCCTTAAATGTTAGTGTATCTACAATTGAAAGTGGAATGCTGGCCTAGATATAAACTAGCTGTTGCCACTCGTGTCCATATGTTCACTTTCAATTAGAACACTTCAACATAAAAACTATAATACACTACTGCTAATTGCTAAAACAGGTAATAGTTATTCAGGAAGAACTTAAAAGAGACCAGTTAGCTTTAGTAATTACGTAACTTTTAAGTAAACTTATAAAACTTTAAAAGAGCAGTTTTACGAAGTAATGTAACCAAGCATAGACCCATGTATAAATTAGCTTCAACTTTTATTCTGATACTTTCTAAACTTGCTCTATTGTTAAAAAGCCTATTTATTCGCATTCCAATATATTACACTGTCATCGCGTCGAAGCACTTACCTTAGTGAAAAAATTCTAATACTGTAGGTGTATAATGTATATCAATTGAAGTTATTTAAAAAAAGAGTCAATGTACAGCAATATTTACTCAGCTTTATTTGTTTCCATTCGATGTAAAATAAGAAAATGATATTTAATCGCGTTTAAAAATAAAACATCAGGTTTCAGAATAAGAATTGTTTTTTTATACTTGTCCGACGTAAATAATATATAATTACTTTGAGAATCACTTCAATGTATGTCAGCAAGTCATACATTTTTTCTATCCAAATCTATACCTACATATAATAAAATTCTAACCGAGTCGAATCTGTACATTCAATATTTTTTTAGAAAATCTTATTGAAATAGTCATTACTATTTATTATCAATACAGAGGCCGATTCTATGGTTTATTATAATTTTTATCTGTGTGTCTGGGAACCCATCACAAGAAAACTACTGGACCGATTTTGATAAAATTTGGTATGATGATAGCTGGTTATTCTGGTCAACATATAGGATACTTTTTATTGCGGGAAAATATCTCATCTTTGAGAAATCTATACTAATCTTTAAACCGTATTTAGGGACGAACTCGAGCGGAGCGAGGGTGAGTCGCTAATGAAGAATAAAATCAAATTTTCGACTAGTTGCTAGTTTAAGAGATTAAGTATTATTTATGTATAAAAGACTATTTTTCAACATAATATAATTGTGTATCAACTCACTTGTAAATTCTTAAAAGTGAAATTACCCTCAAAAATGTATATTTTAAACATTGAGTAATATGAAGATCATGCTACGTTAAGATCGCAGAGACTGGGAGTATTTTTAGATTAGAATCTTTATATCATATTAATTTACACAAAAAATATTCCTTTTTTTTTAACTTTCTTTTTTGCCTTGATTAAGCTTTCTTTATTTTCTTTATGTGACAGCTAATATTACAAAATATAGTTTAGCGGACTGATTTGAATTTTGCAACAATGCTATACTTTCACACTTCAAAATTTAGCGCCAAACAGTTTAGACAAAGTCGTAAGCAATCGTATGGATAGATATGCAGATTTACCTGCGAATACTATACACGTACGATAATGTACCTAATTACGAGGTCAGCAAAATATTTTTACCTAGTCTTAATTGTATTGTAATTATATATACTTAGGTAGTTATATTATTTAAACAATCGTAATTTCAAATTAAGAAAAATGTATATTTGGGGAACTATTATAAACATAAGCTAAAATAAATAAATACAACAAACGATATAATTTAGTCAAATATTTGAACGTAATTAAGATTTTGATAAATAGTTACGTTAAAATCGAATGCATTTGATTTTACATTGCAAGATAACCTTGGCTGAACATTCGTATTTGTGTTTATATTTCACCTTTACCTGCACTTAATTAGTATGCAGTTCGCTCACATGAATTATACTGTTTATTATCGATAATGAATATTAAAACTACTTATATTTGGTTGTAATGATCGATAAAACGATGAAAAAACGTTAACACTCAGGTAAATTTGTGTAATAGCGCCTACATTTAATTTAAAAAAAAAAAATTTTTACCGATTATAGAGTTGTGAATCAGCTCTTATGCAACTTAATCTATTTCGTAAATCGTTGTGTATCATAAAAAAAACTTAATTTTAATATTTTAAACTTTAAATAAACTTGATAGAATGTTTTTTTTTTGTTTTATGTTTATATTTTCTCATCTTACATTAGTCAGTGATCTAAAGCAGTTGTGTACGTATAGAATACTAGCGACTCACCCTCGCTCCGCTCGGTTTCGTCCCTAGGTTGATACCCCATACAAACTTTCATCCCCATTTTCACCCCCTTAAGGGATGATTTCCAAAATGACAACTATCCTATATCCTTCCCAGGGTCTCAACCTATCTTCTTACCAAATTTCATCTTAATCGGTTCAGTATTTTCGGAGTCTATTCGGTGCAAACAAACAAACAATCAAACCATTCCTCTTTATAATATTAGTATAGAATAGAATATTGCTTAATAAATGCTTCAAAGCGGATGGTTAGCGAATTTCTTAAGGTCATTAGAACGACAAATAAATTGGCATGATTCTATAGTTCTACGTCGTGACTGGATAGCATTGCCGTTTCACTTGTAATGGAATGTCTGTTCTGTACGGTTCCCGATATATTTTCAATGAAATCGTGATATTCACTTCTCCAACTTAGCTTAGAGAGCTTATATGTAAATAACTTAATAGTGACGTCAATATAAGCGCTTATAGATATCGATTGAATAGAAATCTAAATATAAAAAAGCCTTGATATTCAATAACTCATTGCTATGGGTTTTATAAGTTAGTCATAAAATATCGCATTATAATTAATGTGTGTTATTGTTGTAACTTAATTGCATTATAACCTACATATTATATACATATAATAAAAATGCAACCAATCCGAATCTGTAAATTAATCGATACAGAGGCCGAATCTATAGTTTTTAGAATTTCTGTCTATCTGTGTGTATGTCTGTCTGTGACCGCATCACGGAAAAACCACTGGAGGGATTTTGAAGAAATTTGGTATGATGATAGCTGTTTATTCCGGGTCAACATATAAGATACTTATACTACTACTGCGGGAAATATCTCTAAGAAATCTATACTAAACGTTAAAACGTAAGTAGGGACTAACCAGAGCGGAGCGAGAGTGAGTCGCTAGTTTATTCATAAATGAATCATTAGGTTTTTACGATTAAAAAAACTTTTAAGGTTTTTTAATGTAAATCATATTATAATAAATTGTTTAACTATACGACTTGGACCTGGTGAACCGTAATGTTGAACACAAAAGTTACTTAAACATGATAATTATTCTAATTTCTAGTTATCACCTGAAAAAATGGCTACGTTTTATAACAAAACTTTTATCTAGTAAAATATTGTCTTACTCGTACTTAAAAACTTTCTAATTAATTAAAACTTCTTAAAAAATCATTGGGAAAAACGTCTGATGTAATCGCGTTTACATTCGTAGTTAGAGCACATAGTCTTTTTTTTACCATCATAAGGTATCTAGTTTTTCCAAGAAGAATAAACCACAAAGGCAAAATTTGACGCAGTAAATAAAGCCAAGGTTATTGGAGAATTAATGATGTCACGTCAGTAATAATAATTATGTAATAAAAAATTATAGCTGATATATTAAAAAATGATTTATAAATCCGTATTTTTACTTTTATTAGATTTCGCGCTTATTAAAACTTTTAAGTACCTACCATTATAACATATGTACGTCGAATGTAGTGACTCTACACTCCGTTTTTTGCTTTTCACCAGTATCGAATGGTGGCATCGTCTTACTTAAACACAACCGGTATGATGACCAAGAATATCCTAAAATAAAACTAGAATTACATAATCAAATACCACAATTTATATCAGCATAAAGATAACTCCAATAACCTGTTCTTTCACCGGATACCGGATTTAGTGCAGCGATACGATATTCCTGTAATACGAGTAGGTACTTCATGTTGAAATCGTTACGGAAAGTGTTCCGGCCTGATAGACGCAGGCGTGGAGACCCGCACCCTTACACTTACAGTGAAGTGAAGCCTTTCCGGTATCACTCATTATTGATTCTGAAATTTAAGCCGACGATTCCCAATTTTGTTTGTTTTATATAACGTTATTGCACAAATGTAAATACGATGGTGAGTAGGTATTAAGCTGAGGCAGTACGTATATTCCGAAAACACGAATTTCGTACGTGACTCCAGGTTAAGCGGTATCGCTAACAGTCATACATCAGTGCACTGCAGTCAAAACAAATGCTAACTTTAATCACACGGTCACATGATACCTTAATTTTTGTGCTGCGCTCGTCAAACTACCAAATGACGCGATTGTTTTTGAACAATTGTGCTATGTCGTAATATACGATGAGACAATAAAATGGTCATAATTTTCACATTCAAGTAGACCTACTTACATTCATTATAAAGGAAAACAAGTTCGAATGCTGCTGCTCAAGTCATATACATGAGCGAAAAGAAACCAATTGATGAATAAGGAAGAAAAACCTCAAAACGATAAAAATAGAAGTTATAAGCTTAAGTTTTTGCGAATTTAGTAAAATAAAGTAAAAGTTGAATTTCTTATAATTAAAATTATAGTAAAAAGATCTAAGACTACATATGTTGTGATTTAATAAACCAAAGATTAGACATTACCTATTATAGAACATCGAAATTTCATAGTTTTGGGGTACAAATATATTTTTTTATATAAAATTTTAATTAATATACTGTTTTAATACTCAAGAAAAAGAACATGTTTTTAACCATACTGGATGTCGTAAGAAATATTATTACTTAAAATAAAATTATTATTAATGAATTATAAATTACAAAAGATATAATGTCAACCACGACACTGAATGTTCTAGTAGCGCTAAATATGCTTTAAATGTGGATTGCGATATTTTATTGCAATAACTTTTATGAAATCAGCGTTTCCTCTGAGACAGTAATTCTCGGTTAAAGAAAAATAAACTAGCCCACGTACGTGCCTTCCGTTGCGAACCGCCTGAGTCAAGGATTGTTTGAATTCCGATCTACCGGTCACTGCACCGGGTTATGTCAATATTGATGATGAGATAATCTAATGTTAGCTCTCTAAATAACTATGTTTATTTACTAAATAACTATGTTTATTTCAATATCTTTTTATGGTCATTTGTTTTTATGGAACTTTTATGCTTCTAAATTTAAATTTGTGGTTAGTTGTTATTAATTGTTTTTATATAGCAAAAAACAAGTTTTCATAAGAATGTATTATAAAATTTCTGTTATTAAATTAAGAAAAATGTTTTTAATTGTTTTAAGTTTCTTGAGATTTAGGCAATACGTATTTACCCCGGACATCAATTCTTAGTTCTTACATAAGATGAACGTTTTTTATTTGTCATACAAATATTTCTTTTGGTCTGGTTAACCCAGTGTCCTGATTCGGCGAAATGCTAAGAACAGTGCCTACTGCAGTGGCGAAGGGTGAAATTTTAGCAGAGGTAAGCCGTTCCAAAAAAAAAAGACAAAAAACATTGATACAAAATTTTTATATATCAATCAATGCAAAAAAAAAAGAAATGTAATTGTGAAGATATTTTTTTATAAGGCTATTGTGTTTTTTATTGTTGTTACATGTAAAATATTCTAGCAAAATATATTTAACATTTAATATAATAATAAAACCTCACAAAATATTAATAACGCCATCTATGAAAAATCTTTACACATGACTTAGTACGAGTACTCGTAAGTGAAAGTACGGAAATTTGATTTTATTTTATTTTTCTTTATTAAAAATACATTTATTACAACCTATATTTTTTGGGATTTAAATATTATTTTATCTTTTTTTTGTTAATTTTACATATATTTAATCAAGATATTTAATATAAATACCGCCATCTACTTAAATCTCATTGAACTACTTCGTCGTGCTTAGTAATGAAATTGATTTATTATTTTATTGTATTTTATTTATCAAGCCAAATTGGACGAAAATTATGAAATAATTCACAAAAAAGTAACGATATTCGATAAGAAGCACAGGCTTTAATTATAATATCATATAGCAATACATCCGTTTTTAAAATGTCTGACTATCCTATTTAGTATTTAGCTTAACTAGTCAAATTATATTGTTAAATAATGTAACATTTTTAAAATAACTTTTTAACATATTAAAATTCACTCTAAACTTAAATAGAATTAGAATATAATAAACATGGAAAACTAAATACTTTCTAATTTAGCACATTCACACATAATTTAATTAAAACGTTTTATGAAAATATTTAGGTAACTCATTTCATGTAATAATTAAATCATATTTCAAACAAATGAGTATCTTGATGACATGCTTTTTAATTATTAAACAACTAAATTTAGAAAATTAAAGTCAATAGTATGCAAATTAATGCCATAATGGCTAATAGAACTCACCGAAATTAACAAATATGTGAGACACTCACAGTCCACAAAAAAACACAGCACAAAATGTCTATATTACACTAAAACCAAATTAAAACTCTATAAAACAAAAAATCTCTTAAGCAATGCACTCGTAAACAATAACAATCCGCCATATTAATTTACATTAAATAATAAATCATTCAAATAATAACATTGCTCGTCTGATGCTTCGCTTGTCAAATTAGGGACGTTTTGTAATTTTTGACCAATCACAGGCAGGATAAGACGTAAAGAAGCAGCTTTTCGAGCAACAAAAATTTGATAAGTGCGCATGCGTAAAATACTAAAAATGAATGAAGTCACGTGATAATGTTCAATCCAAAACATAGAATGAAATACAATTTTGTATGAACGCGGTAAGCTAAAATACAACGTCTTATCGTCGCATTTCTTTGAAGAAACGCGTAAGCAGTTTGGAGCGCAAAAATGTATTTTGCGTTGCTTATGTGTTGCTTGTGATTTTTTGCGTTATATTATTTTCAGAAATTGACTTTGTAATAATAAATAGATTTTTTATTTACTAATTATGTTAATTCAAAAAATAAATATTTATAATGAACGACGGATTATTGGATTTTTAAAAGGTAAGACGGTGGGAATCGTCTTGTATGGACCCTTCGCCACTGGCCTACTGTTTTGTAATTCACTGGTTTTTTCCCCTGTAGATAAGTAACATCGACCAGGGGAAAGTATTTGAAGATATTAATAAATACTACATTGATAGGCCTTAATGTGAGCAAAACAATATTATTTTTTTATAATATTTATTAAAACGGGCATCGCATTATAATAGGTATTATGTAATAGTTAAGCAGCAATTTAGTCTAGTCAATAAGTGCCTGGTCAATTTTTTACAGCTGTCTTGGAAAAATATAAACGAGGTGTCATTCGATTCGGAATGGTATGTAAGTTTCGCTTGCAAAAATTGCAAAAGTTATAAACAATTAACTAAAAATAAAAATGGGGGTTTAGTTTTTTGCAAATATCTCAAAAACGAATTAAGATTTATCAAATCTAAAAAAAGATTCAAAAAAGCAGGAAATTTCTTAAAAAAGAGTCTCAACTCCCGGAACTGTAGGACCAATATTTATGTTTTCTCAAAGGGATGAAAATACGGCATAAACGGTTGCTCTGGCTTGCGCAAGCCACGCCTAGTTCGGACGCTTTATCAATAAAATATATTTTAACATATCTATACTAATATTATAAAGAGGAAAGATTTGTATTTTTGTGTGTGTGTATGTTTGTAATGAATAAACTCAAAAACTACTTTGCCGATTTTAAAAATTCTTTCACCATTGGAAAGCTATATTTACCCTGGGTGACATAGGCTATATTTATTGCTAGAAAAGATTAGGGATCCTTACTAAAACTTAGTAACGTAACCCAAGGTGTAAAAAAAGTGCCCTAAAACGTCTTTCGTCGCATACGCTGCGGAAACTATTGATGATAGAACAAAAGTATGTTCTACAATATTAAAGAACATAGTTTCTCTGTCGGTTTGTCTGTTTATCTGTTTGTCTGTTTGTACGGGCTAATCTCCGAAACTGTTGAACCGATTTAAATGAAATTTTGCATGGTGGTACCTTATATTCCCGGTCAACATCTTAGACAGGTACTTTTCATCCCGGAAAATTAGAGTTACCGTGGGTTAGTTTAAAAACTATAGTAACTTATATAGCTTAGTACACAAAAACTACTGATTGGATTTTAATGAAACTTTACAATAGTATAGTTCATACATCTGAATAACAAATAGGCTACTTTTATCCCGGAAAAATGTACGGTTCCCGTAGGATAGATTTGTTTTTGTTAAATACAAAATTAAAGAAATGAAAAATTCTTATAAGTAACTTTTTCAATTTTTGCAAGCGGAACTTGGTTTTTTTTTAAATCTTCTACATACCATTCCTTTGCCGATTGGCAAACAGATCTACAGAAAATAAGCAAAATTCAAATAAAAGACTAGATTAAGATTTTAATGTAAGTTTCTCATGTTTTGTTCTTTTTCATATAGTTATTGTAACATTGATCTGAATTAAAGGCTATATTATTATTACATACCATTCCGATTCGAATGACACCTCGATCATATTTTTCCGAGAATGCTGAAAAAAATTGGCCTAAAAGGCACTTGTTGACTAGACCAATTGACATAACCGATTAAATGATTACCTATATATTTCATCTACACTAATATTATAGAGGTAATTGTAAGTTTCTAAGTTTATATGTAAGGGGTAATCTCTGAAACTACTGATTTGATCCTAAAATTCTTTTACTTAGGGAGCTACATTCCTGTAGAATGCTTGCTATAAGCAATTTTTTTTATAAAAATGAATATTTAAAAAAAAAATGGCCATTAAGTGAGGTATTTTATCGGCTATTGTTAGGCACCTAGGGACACACCCTATCGAAGCGAGGGTAAGTAGTTATAAGTAAATACGTAATGTAAATATTGTGTAAATCATACCTTTCATACTTACAAGGTTATGCCATGCGATGGATAGAGCGTGTTAAGCTTTTAATGTTAAAAGCGTAACCTATAAAATTTAAGTGACTGTTGCAAGAGAATATAACAAAACATCGCAATTCCTAACATATACGAGTACCTATAGGTATGTACATATGTTGAAACTGTCAATGTATTTGCAAGCAAAGTGCTACAAGCGAAAGTTTTTAAGCTGGTTTCAAGACTTTACATAAAATACTTACTTTTGACTACTTCATTTTCTTAACCGTGAGAAACTTTTTGAATGAAAAACATTTTTATTTTTTAACTATGTAGGACGTAGGTGGGTAGTTTATATATTCAAACAGCTGTTGTGATATAATTTACAATAAAACGTTACGCAACCTACCTACTATTAAATATCCAATAAAAACAATCATATTTTTTTACTTTAATTAAGTATCGTAAGCGGGCGAATGTAAATCCCAATAAGATCAGATTATTTAAAGTATACTTGCTTATCTTTCTTTTTGATTTATGAACTTTATTAACATTGTTTAATCTATAATTGTTATCAAAAGTGAAAGTATAAAAAATTGCATAAAATAGATATGTAATGATGTCTTACATATTGATATTTGCAATAAAAGTTTTTAGTTGTAATTGAAAAGTACCTAAAACTAAGTAAGTAATAAGTATGTACCTCGGATGACCTAATAAAAACATGTCCAGTATACTAGATTAAGGTCACGTGAAAAAAATGGGGGATCCCCCAGAGGGCATGACGATGTTAGTTTGTAAAGCAAAATAGGTATGCCGTAACCGTAACATTTGGCTCACTAACTAGACCTATAATGGAAACGTGTAAAGACAAAAATTTTATGCAACAAAATTAAACCAACATCTTAGTGAGCCTACGAATATTATCACAAATTGATATTGATTAATTACCGTAGAGGTTGAAAATTACAGTGTTTGTATTTTATATAACATTAGCTGCCGCCTCTTTCTATTCACAGAGAGCGACTTAAATGTCTCGATAAAATCGCTTATACCTCTTTGTGTTTTTTTACCGTTTGCGAAATGCATTTACGCATGCCATCTGCATACAGTGGTTATGTGGAGACTCACCGACTAGAAAAGCAATACCCAACGGAACCTTCTCCTGCTTAAATTAAAATCGATTACGCCTTGCTCTATCCCGCGAGAACCCCATTTCTCTCCTAAGATAAAAAGAAGGTCATTTCGCTTTAGCATGAATTCTCTATACATATATCAATGAGGCTCTATCTATAATATCTGTTTAACCGTTTCAGAGATTAGCAGGCACAAAAAGATGACCAAAAATTTTACAATTTGTAAAATAATCAAATATAGGTACGCAATAGTGCCTTATGTTTTCTTCATTGTTACAAAATTTTCGACCAAAAAATTACGTTCTTTTTATTATTAATCTGTAATATTAATATTAATATTATAAATGTGAAAGTTTGTGAGTATAGATGTTTGTTACTCTTTCACGCCAGAACGACTGAATGGATCTGGATGAAATTTGGCACAGAGGTAGATTATAGTCTGGAATAACACATAGGCTACTTTTTATCCCGGAAAAATATACGGTTCCCGAGGGATACATTTGTTTTTGTTTTTCTAGAGGCGAACCCGAGCAAAGCGATGGTGAGCCGCGAGTAATAAATTTATTAACACATAAAAATTACTACAAACATATTTAGAGCAGTATGTAGACAATAAACCTTTCCCATTTATTTGATGCATGTCCAAATTCTCGAATGTGCACATTATTAAATTTAAGTGGTCCTTCTCACGAAAAATACTATAAGAAACACATTAGTTGTTGCAATATTATTGCTTTTGTGGCAATAGATTGAGAATAGTAATTACTAAACTTTCCCTTTGACGTCGTTATTTTAAAAATTGTGACTACTGATAGTTGTTTCCAAGTTAAATCTTCGGTTACGGTTAATTTTCATTTTAGTGACAATACTTATGTCAGTATATTGATTTTGTTTAGGTTTATTTTTAATTGAGTTGTTAAGGTTATTACATCACCGATCAATCTCCTACGTGTCTTCTTCATTCGACGTGACATTGGCGAAGTAATCTGTGCTTAATTGACACGTTTTAAAGTCATTAACCAGATAATTAAATTGAAATTTATTAAAGTGAAAGAAGCATTGTGCCCTATTTGAATTTATGGCTCAATAGAATGTTATCTATGACGTAAAATAATATAATTCCTTATCGTTGATATATTCGATCGTAATACATTTTGGATTAGTAAGCACGAATTACTCTCTTAGACATAATTATTGTTTCGAAAGTGAAAACTTTTTTTTTCATGGTTATTCAATGTCATGGAATTTTGCTACACCTATCGTTTTACATAAAACTTTCTAAGACAAATATTTTATTTGAAGCCAAGGAAATTATTATGTATAATATGTAAATGAATTTAAAAATAAAATGTGTAAAAGCATGTAGAATATGTACAAGTATACTCTATATATAGAGTTAGAGTAAGTGTACTCTACATGCTCTAGAATACCCTAAATATCTACATTTCTATTTAAATTTAAACAAAGGAGAAAAATTAAATTGAAATTCTAATACATATGTATTATGAAAATAAGGACTAGAGGCAAAATGTATCCCAATGACGATGGGGGACAACTGCGGCTGAAATAATATAGAAGGCTCGTATCAGAAACGTGAGACGGACGCGCGCACGTAGGACGCTTTAGCCACCGCCAGTGCACACTCGGCTAGCGAGCGAATCACGCGTACTGGCACATTCGCGGAACAGAGGACCCTGAAAAAATATCATATACAAACAAAACAAATCATTTAAATAAACATCAAATTAGGAATATTTGTAAGGAAATATTTTAAGCTATCTACAATAATCCGTGAGGGATTCAATTAAATAAAGATGCCGGTTGAAACAAAAATTAGCTTTTCTGGTGAGTTTTCATGATCCTTTATGTTTAAACATTCAATATGTCTTATACAAATATGTTGCATACACTTTTATTGACATTCATTTTTATTTTTCGTTTGATTATATTTTAAATTTCAATTAAAATTTGAATGAGTAGGTCATATGAATTGGTTGATTTTTTTTAATCGATACCTCTGTTTTTACAATACATCTTTAATTCGTTATCGCTTATTTCGGCTAATAATATCTTTAAATAAATATTTATTGCTTGCTCTTTGCACTTGCAAATTTACTGATAAACACTTCGTTTGTCTCCTACAGACTTGAAGGAGTCAATTCTTTACTTCGTAACTCGTTAGTAATGCTTAGCATTTATGGTGTTAATTATTGTGAAATAGCAAGGGAGCCGATAATAACTTATTGTTACACAATGGTAGTAAAACTCTAATAGCAAAATTAATAATTGATTGTTTAAAATGTCCTATAAATTTATGTATATCGCATACTTTAATGTTGTACCTTCTAGAAGTAATTTATCACAAGTTAAGTAATTTATTATAGTAATAGTAATAACATAAGCATTAAAATTAAGTAATTTATTATAGTAATAATAATAACTTACATTAATTCACATTAAAACACTCGACAATAAACATTCGTATATATTTTCTTGCACCGCGATCGAAACAGGTCTTAAACGCTTATACCTAATTTTGAATCGTGTTCATTCTTATATAATGACGCAAAACCACAACTTAAATTAAAATATATATGGGTGCTTAAACTTTATCAAAAAACCAGCCACGTTAAACGAATGAATTTTACTCGGAATCAATAAAACATCTTACTGTTTTGGCGCCGTAACTCTTCGTTTTTTTTTTTAATATAGCAATACTTTTGTTCTTTATGTTATATTTTCTTTTAAGACGTTAACTTTAAAAGTGATATTTATTTGTCAATAAAAAATAAATAATGCTAACTAGACTTAATTGTTATACTTCTTATAAATTAGCAGTCGCTTTTTGCGTTTTAAATATACAATCATAGACTTTTTCTTTCATACAATTAAAATAAATATATAAAAAAATTCTTATGAAAACATAAATTTATCATTTCAAATAACCTACGTTGTAACATTTTACCTATTTATAATATCAACTTATACATGTTTATTTATTTGAGCGTGCCGGCAAACCTCCCTTGCGATTCTCCTCTTTTGAACTTCACCGTTCACCCCGTTTTATTACCTCTAAACGCCCTCTCGCCTCGACAAAGTAAAAGTGGAGCTAACATAGGCTTTATCTCAGATTTAATATAATTTTTTTCAACTTTTAGGGAGCTAATTATAAAATATCCATTTTTATGTGTTCTCCTTGTTATTTTATTATTAAAATTTCAACTCTTTATAATTTATATACAGTCGGTACATGCACAGAAACAAAATAATACGCTCTAACTCCTACTCCTGCACTTCTTCTTATTTAGTATTAATTGCTGTAGGTTGTTCATGTTATCGGTCAACCATTATTGTAAGATGCTTACCCTGACCCCTGTACCTGTACTATTCCTAACATTAGTGCTATTCATGTTGCTTAACCTCGTTTGGTTTTTTATCACTAGTTGACTATGACGTGTCCCATAACCGTAACTGCATTTAAACCTACCTACCTACCCGGCGTGAACACTGGATGGACAGTAATGAATATAAAAAGTATTGTAGCCATTGTTATACGTTTAAATTAATTGAAGAAGACATTTGAAAATTTCTAAGTTGATTTTTTTACACGTACTTATGTATCTCTCTTTACTCGTTTTATATTTCATAATTTCAAATTATGTTAGTTTAAAAAAACAAATATTTCGTTAGACAATAGAAAATTCGTAGAACTCTACCCTACTGCTGTATCGCTTACACGATATCCATTATAACATTCATTTTTCAGTAATCCGTGATAGGCAACTTTTAAATCATTGGCGACACGCTATGAGAACGCAGTAGTTTTTCCAATTATCAATAAATATATTCTATCTGTTGATTTTTATTTACATTTTGTATTGTTGTGATTTATGTTTTTTTTATTAGCTAACGATAAAAATCAAACGACCAATTTCAAGGATTTATTTAGAGGTTTAAGAAGGTTAAACAGTCTTCAAGACCCCCACTGTTCGTGTTCTTTATTAATTTTTCCTTATAATTTAATAAGAATAACGACAAAAAAAAAATTGTTTGCGCTATGTGTAAGCATTTATTTCCTAACATACATATGCCATGTGCGTTCCGCTCTTAACCTAGGATAAACATTTACATCCGACTGCTTTATTTCCCGCGTCTTATCCTTATCGGAGATGCGCTGTTTGCGTCGAAATTACACGATTACCTGACTTGGCATTGTTGTCGTTCAGCCGTGGTAAAACTGCAGAGCAGATGTAACCTGCACAGGCTTTACGTGACTTACGTGTATGATGTAGTATTTATGGGCGGTGCATCAATAGCGCCTAATTATGTATGTAACGAGGTGTAATCTTAAGGCTATACCAACTGTGTTCTAAAACACCCATTAGCTACCTCTATAACCATTTGCCTAAATGTGTTTGCAACTTTTTGTCACTGTAATAATTATATGTACTAATCCAAGTAACCTTGGATGATAGTTTTGAATTTCACACGACTACAATGTAGCGACATCGATTCTCCCGAAGCGTATCGGCCTAAACCAAATGTCTCGGTGATCAATCTCCAAATAATAGATTATTTTACATTGGTATTTTAGAACACGAGAAAAAAATGTCTGCGTAGTAACATTCAGATATTGTTATTAATACATTATGTTAATATTATTAACTGGTTAACGTGTTATCTATTTATGTTACAATATAATAACAGCAAGCTGTCATATTATTGCGTATCGACTATCGTATTTTTTAATCGATATCTACTGCGTGAAATCGCTTTCATATTAGATAAAATTTATATAGAACAATCAAAAATGATTATTTTATTAGTCATGACTGTCTCATTACTCATAGCAGCTATTAATTACATGCACATATGTTGCATGTGCATAATTTTATTCTTTTTACGCTCGGCGCCATGTGAAGTCAAATCGACAAGAAAACCTGTTTCTCTTGATTGGAGCTTGATGTCATAAATGGCAAAACATCAACTTGAAAATCTTTGTAAACCGTTCTCGTAATACGTGTTCTATAGATTTTTTTTTTATAAAAGTAACATAAGTAACTTAGGTTTTAAAATATTGGTATTCACAGATTTTAAATTTGTAAAGAATTAGATGATTTTCAATCTTTAGATGAACTCATACTATAGTAAGCTATACAGTGTACATAAACTATTAATACATTTAAAAAAACTCATATTTTCAGCCATTGAAAATATCATAACTCCTAATAATTTTCGTGAATAATGTAGTTTTCGACATGATAAATGAAACCCAGCTGACTGTATCACAAAATCCTTTTATGGGAAAGTTTGTGGTACTAAAATTCTGTTATATAATAATAAATTTTATAACAATATTAAACATTTCTTGATATTTATGATTAGGTCTCAGTTTCTCCACACAGATTCATACTCTATTCCTATTTATGTTGAATTATATATTTCGTAAACACTTTTGTGTTACCATTGCTCTTATATATATATATATATATATATATATATTTGTGTTTAATTAATGCGTTAATGCTTTTAAAAAACTTGAAGAATAATGCCGATAAAAATACACTTCGCACATTAAAACTAATAATATCACACGGTACAATGTATGCCTTTTATGGATTTCTTCCCTTGGGATACTATTGTTATATAAACAGTTTAATTCTAAAGAAATATATGTACGACTGTTTGATCTTAATTAATAATTATTTTCAAGTGTACATATATAAAGTTGACCAGAGTGAGTGGCGCTTAACTTCAGGCACAGTTGAAGTAGTGTTTTATTGTTCGTTATCTGGAAAATATCCAAGTATAACGTTTTCCTATATATGAAAGTCTATCCAACACTTTGTACAGTTTTATGTTATTTATAATAGCCAGTAGCGACGCCACAGCGTCTAGACTCTAGACTTTATTGAATATTCCCTGTGACCCGCCCATCCACTGCATTCTATTTCCGCATGTATTATCAGTTGCACGTACTATACTTATGTAATTAGCTAACAACCGGTCTGTGCCTGCTGCCCTATATTTAACAAATAGATTTCTCATTTATACCGTTTGATATTGTTAATATAATATATGGCCGTTTGTTTTTTTTTTTCTGTTATTCATATTTAAATTAAAAGAAAAACTATCAATTATTATTAATTGCTCAAAGTTCATCTATTTTGAAAAAAATCTGTATAGTTTAATTAGTGTTTTTATTAATAATATAAATTACTCGACTCAAACTTGGGTTGATGGTTTAGGTCTGAAGGTAATGCAGGAAATTACAAGGTACTTCTATACGTTCTCATAATAGATGTGAGTGTGGCTCTGTTTAAACTCAGGAACAGGTGCGAGTGATATAAGAGTTAATTGCTATAATAAAGATATGGAGCAAACAAGTAATAGTATTTTATTTTTAAAAACCATTAGGTAAGATATTAATGTGAGTTGTTGGTTGCATTAATTTTGAGAACAACAATCATTAATAAAGTTTTTTTTTAAAACGTCAGCAATGTGTAGTAAAGATATATTAGTAAATAGTGTTTCGCACGAGAATTTATTTTCATCTCACAACAAAAAAATTTACGGAAGCAAGAACATAAATTATACACCTTTAAGGAAATATTACTAACTGTTTATATTGAAGACATTTTGCCTACGCATAGTAATTTCCTACTACTAGGTAATGATATATGATTCACTATTTAGGATTAACCTTTATTTGGAATATAAATGGGTTTAAACCTTAATTTTCTCGAGTTTATTAACCTCTCAAGTTTTATTTAATTATTTTTGTTTCAAAAATAATGTTTTTTATGAACGCCCGAAACAAAATGATATTTATTGAATTTAAAATCATTTGTTATATACATATATATGTACCTATCTGGCGCTAAAGTTTATCTTATTAAGTTATCATATTTATTTATCAGAAGATATGTTTCAATGAGAGTAATGATAGTATTCTAGTAACACGTTAGTTAAGTGTTACAGAAAAAAGAAATAGGCAAAAGTCATCGCTACTCGTGAAATATATTCTTTTTTACTTATTTTTACAATAACTAACAGTCAGCAACAAAACGTTATTTAAAAAATTCTAGTCGAAAAATAGACTTAGGTATTACAAATACGAGCTTAATGAAGCCAGCAAACAATACTAATCCGAATTTTATGTAAGGCTTGCTGTGTTTGCCACGGAGGCGGTAAATTCAGGTGCCATAGTGTAAATTACTTTATTGACTAAACACTTACGTCAGTGTCTCTTGAAGACGCATTTGCAAGTTCAAGGTGAACTGTTGAGGATCTTCGGTTTCTTATTTCATAATAATCTCTATTTAAATATAATATTTACAATCGTTTTTAAAGATTTAATGTAACTTATGCTTGTCATTTCTTTTCACTGTCGTATTAATTATCAAATACTCACATGTCCTTCAGCCGTGCAGTAAATATCTTTGTAAAAAGTTAGTGCCCTAAACATTCGTAGGCACTAATAGCCAAATACCTGACGTAAATTCTATATATTTGAAGAAAATATATTAATTTAAATATTATTATTTTTTTAATCCCTAGTCCCTACAATGTTGTAGTCCTGATCTACTAATTATAATTACTCAACATAAAAGTTACTTTTCTGCCTTATCTGGAATAAATACCGGGCTCTGCAAGTTATGTTGAAACACCAAGAACAATGTCGTCATGCTTTTATATACCCTGTTGTGTATACTGTATATACAGATGACTTATGAAGGCCCGCATCTTTCCTATTTAGAACATATCCCGCCCGAGTATGAAGCAAGTATTGAGTCACCTTATTTACTTGCACAAGTAAACAACACAGTAATCTAGCACGCGACATTTTCTGAAAACCTGATAAAAACTGTCAGCAATGTTGTACCCCGAGGATTTACAATTTTAAAACTGTGTCATAAAAGTTTATTGACGATACGTGCAAACAAATATTGATCATATCTACTGTTTTTTGAAGTTATACCTATACGTATTTAAAATAATGAGAGTAAAATTTTTACGATTCGCGCGCACACCGACAGCCAAAAAGCGACATGATGAAGTTAGCTGCATTCCTTTTACAAACAGAGAGTTGTAAACATACGGGATGAAATCTTTAGCTATTTTGTGTTCTGTTATGCCAAAGAAGTATAACTTCTTACATGCTTACATAAGTACACACACACACTTTTTTTCTTGATTAGATACACTAGAAGTTGAATTTATAAGAGTTATCTTAACCCCTATCCAAACGTGTTTTAGCTTTAATCGTATGCTCTTTATGCAGAAAGTCAAGGCTTCATTCCCGTCTAACTTGGAGCTGCATTTATCATTGCTTTAGATAATAATCTAGGCGGTAACTCGCAGGCGTGAGACTGAAACAAAGACGACTTAACGCTTATCTGTAACTTCGTGACTGTTATATTTCTCAGATGCCATATTCCATATAAAGCACCTATTCGTAGAATGTGCTAGACTAATCAAAACATAGTTGCTCTAAAAATATAAGTGAACTAATATTTAAAAATATGAATTTAAAATTTATATTGTCACATAACTTTTCGTCCTAACTTAAACTAATTTCAAGTTAGTCGCTACTTACTAGTTGTAAAGCTCGTTATTGACGCTAGCAATTTCTATTCGCTATTCGATCCCTTGAACCATTCATGCAAAGAATTTCATTACGAGTGTCGATTCCTCTCGGCTCCCATTTCCCTTTTTCTTTTTTCTCTACATTCGATTGCTATGTATGTAGGTACATATCTATCAATACATATAATAAAATTCCAACTAAGCCAAATCTGTGCATTAAATTTTTTTTGGAACAGAGGCCGAATTTGCAGTTTTTTGAATTTTCGTCTGTCTGCATGACGAGACGCATCGCATCACGAGAAAAGCACTGGACAGATAATGATGAAATTTTGTGTGATGGTAGCGGTTATCCAGGTCAACGTATAGGATACTTTTTACTGCGAAAAACTATCTTATCGCCGAGAATTCTATACTATATCTATAAATATGTAAGGAATTTCTAATCTCTCTACATTCCTTTTTATTCAGATTAATTAGTTACATTAAATGTCAGTGTAATTTTCGCACTTAGCATGCCAGCCGCGGTGTTAGTACGGCTCATTAGGACCCATTATCGTAGCGGGGGCGAGTCGTGTTTAGATTGTCAATCACTATTCATTCCATACTTGATCCTTAAGGGCGTAGTAAATCATCATTGAATTATTCAAATGCCCCGATTATACTCGTATACTGTTAACCGCAAACATTAAATGCAACGATATAGTGGCCTTAATCTGTGATGCAGCTCATAATAATTATATCAATTAAAAATGTAGCTTGTGACATCATTAAAATAGTTGTATTTATGAATTGATTCTTTGTAATGAGTGTATGACGTTATTTGTATTACTTATATAAGGTATATGATGACAAAATGTTATATGAATTTGTTAAAAATGTACCTCCTATTTATTATTTTACTTATTTCATTTCGTATATATTCTAATGTAGGTACTAGACTAGACAATAATAAATTGACAATTTAAGTTTACACAAAATGCCGGTCGCAATACAATGTGTCCATACATATAATTCATTTTAAATTCAAGGGCATATTTTAGGCGTTGTTGGTTACCGAGAGTGATACAGATAGTTTCATAAATGCTTTACCGAATATGTATAGACATAGATTAAATTTGTAACTAAGCCGAATCTGTACATTAAATATTTTTTGGAAAATCTTATTGAAATAGAATTTATTATCGATACAGAAGCCAAATCTATAGTTTTTAAAATTTTTGTCTGTCTGTCTGTCTGTCTGTTACCGCAACACGGGAAAACCACTAGACAGATCTTGATGAAATTTGGTATGATGATAGCTGGTTATCCGAGTCAATATATAATATAGGATACTTTTTACTGCTGGAAAATATCTCATCTCTGAGATAACCATTAAAACGTAACTATGTATGATGAGTTGCTAGTTTAGTAATAAAACAATATATAAAGTAACTAACATATATCTGATATAAATAATTTTCGATGTAATTTCTCATAACTATCGCTTATTGCAGAATCTAGGCAACGATTCCGATGGGATCGCGGTAGTATTACACCAGCCAACTCGGTCGGACAATGTATTTTGGGTTCGCAGTTCCTAGGACTAGAACTAAATTAATTAACCCGTAACACTTCCCTGAGAAAAAATACCGCGCATTACAAGCAAATTGATTAAAAATAGTGATCTGTTGTCTTAAAGAATTCTTGTACGTTCTTCTTAGTTTTAATCATCTAAGTATTATAATTGATGGGAAACCTATTAGGTTTTATTCACTAAAGTGTAATTGCCATTGAAAATTGCATTTGCCTTGCATCTTCTACACTGCATCAATTGTCGTCAATCCCACATGCAGATGTATGATCACGAGAACGAACCGCGTAATTGTCCTTAATTGACAAATTAATGTCTATTCAACGAGAAAGTAAAATATGCCATCAGTTGAAAGCGATAGTGTACTTCGACCTCATAAATAATTTATATAATTACTCATAAGAATATTCTAGAAAAATTAACATAAAATGTTATGAACTTTCAATCTAGAAAGAATCTACTACGAAGTTTCTATCGATTTCTGTCGTTCAAATTAACAGGCATATATGAATTACGACGCACGGCCTTAGACCAATTACTGTACTACAATTACTATTTGTGTTAGGGAGACTAAAATATTCGAAATAGAGCAGGCTCACGACTCTATCATATCACGTTTTTGTGATTATGTCATTCAAATTTTTATTTGCCTTTGCTTGCTTAAAATACCTGACTGAATCAACATATCAAATATCTGTTAGTTCTTTTTATGCATAACTATGTATATTAGTATAAAAACCATGAAGTTATTTGATATTTTGTTCAGATCTGTTACAATTTTTTACCTACATACGTGTTATTTATTTCCATAACAATGGGTTTGTTTAAACTTAATAGGTAGAGGTACTGTTGAGTTTTAATAAAGTTATATAACTATAACTTAACCACTATACTTGGTACGAAATTGAAGTTGTAGAGCAATGTACCTACGTAAGTATGGTACGTACGTGTTCCTAAGTAATTTGTCGTTTTAAATTTTAGTTCTTTACCGGTATTTCGTCAATTCAAATTTTAAATGTTGTTTCCTCCTTTCCTTTTCTTTTAAGTCCTTTTGATCGAGTGACCTTTCAAGTAATATTATTGATCTACCTTTATACCAATGCAAAAAAAATGTAGGTATGTAAATATTTTTTTATTAAATATTGATCTCTCGATCTGTCTGTTCTTTAAACTCTTTCAACGAATTATGTCTTCTTTGTGGAAATTAATTAATATTAAAAATTACCATCATTATAAATATAAAAGTTTGCAATATCAAGTGGCAGTTTATTATGATTGATATCTTGATGATTTATGTTTCATAATATTGATAGAAAAATATCTTATTCAACCTTGAACTTGGAGGAAAATGATGGTTTTATTCATGTAGTTTTACGTTGTTATCTCTATTAACTTTATATTGTTGTTTATTTATATACTTGATGTAAGCACAAAAGAATCGTCTAGAATAAAATACTGTAAGTGACAATCATTATGTAATAAATACCTAACAGTAGTAAAATGGCTACTTTAAAAGACAATGAATCTTACAACCGCGTCATAGTTGTGTAGAAAATGTATTAATGAAAATTGTTTTCATCTGTGTTGTTGTTTCGCTTTTCTTCCACATAACTTAAGTTGTGTAGGCGCTTAGGGAATACGATGAGCCTCGCTGGCTTTACATCAGAGTTATGATTATCGAGCCCACGCGCTATGACAAGGCCGGCACGTTGCGCAGTTGTCGCAGATGATTAATCAGACTTCGGGCGATCAGTGCCGGACATACACACGCCAATACACGACGACCCAACTCGCGACTCCTCGATACAAGTAAACGGGTATTACCTATCAACAACTTAAGCAAGTACTCATCTAGTTTTAAAAGATAACGATAGCATATTCTAATAAATATTACGTCAACAGTCTTATCATTTTAATATACCTTTTGTTAAAAAGGTTTTTACTCTATATTTTCTAAATAGCGCTATACATTGTTATTAATTTCATTTTTTCCACCTGCTCGTTTAATTACGTAATAATTTATCTTGACTTATGCCACATTGCCACAAATGTTTTCTAGAAAAGGGCTGCAATAAATTATATTGAACTTTACTCTATTTCTATTGCCTACATTCAAGGTTCAACTTTTCATAAATATTAAAGCAATCTTGCTTAGAATCCATTCGTTTTGTTATTCTATTCGCAATGTATTTTAGTTGTTTATGATCTTATGTAACGTTTTGCATGATATTTTTTTTTTTGTTTGCTTTATGTGTCTTTGTTTTGTTGTCATAGACGGCAGCTCTACAGACACGTTGAGAAAGCTGAGCGACGATTTGTCAAGAAAACATTTATCAGGTGAGTCTCTGTTTTTGAAATTGTAATAGTTATAAAGCAAATTTATAAATAGGTGAATGTTGTCATTGCATGGAAATATACCGAGCATGAACATGCTTTGTTTTTCGTATGTTTGATCGCAAAATTATTACATCACGCCATATGTACCTATGTACTGTACATAGTATTTACAAATTACATTTTCATAATATCACGCTTCTGCACGTCGTTTGTGAATCAGATTTAATCGAAGCCGACGAAGACGAAGTGAGCAGCAGTTTGCCGGACAGACCACGTTCACGTCGCAAAGCATCTAGTAAGTACTTTCATTAATAAATTTAAGGATGCAAGGTATCAAGAAGATATTTGGCTAGATAAAATCATGCATTGTAGATAACAAAACGCCGTTTCCATAGTAAATAAGGTGGCGGTTCGAGTTTAGAATTTGTAATATAATAACAATGGTGAAGGAAAGCGCTTTAGATTATAATGCGTCACTACTATTAGCAGCACAGAATGATTAGAATATTTGACTTTAACGTAGATTCTTATACGAAATTAAAAATTTTGCATGTTCAAACAATTCTAATAAACTACCTTTTAATTATTGAATGCGGCGATGGATTTAAAATTACTCTTATTACCGATTAAGCATTAATCAAGTAAAATGAATATAAACTTTAGCTATTTAATCTTTGTAAAGTAGCTTTAGACATTAAACAACAATAGGAACCGCCAACGTAGAGCTTCCATTAGTTCTAACTTAAAAAGAACAACAACTTGAGCTTACAATTAACTCGTTTGTTCTAAGACTGACTATAAATCAATTTTTGTTACTATTGTCCGACTCCGTGCAAAAAATCAATACGACACATTAAAATCCTACGTTTGTTTTTCATCAACAATACCATAATTTGTATGTTATTGTTATTGATCTGGCTATTTAAATGTGTGTAGTGTGAAGGTATGCGAGTGTGCTGGTAGTAGTGGCTAATGCACGTTTGTATCACTTGTGTGCGTCGCAGCTAGCAGCAGATCCAGCATAACTTCGATGGACGCCTTATGGGAGAAGCATCCGAGACGCCTCAGCGAGGCCGGTTTGAGACGCTCCTCAGGTAGGTATACCTGCACTATAATTGTTCCATAACTAATAATATTATGAATTGGTAGTTATTTTATAATATAATGATTGTGACACGACGATTGGAAAAGATCTTTTATTGTTTTTATTTGATGGAGGAAATAAAAATAATATTAATTACGTAAAAATTTTCATGCATCTGTTTTAATTTGAAGTTTGAAAAAATATATTAACTGTAAGCATGTTGCATTACTCTTTTATTATTGTTATGGAACAATTTAAATATAAAGAATGTTCATTATCATATCAGTTTGCAAAACATACACTGTTATAGTGCCGTATCTCTATGGGCTTTAAATGTACAGCTTTTTCAAAGGGTTATATCATGTACTTGGTGATTGTACAGCACTTCAATGTAGATTGTTCTCACATCTTCAAATGTCAAATGCAGTTTGTTTCTTTTAAGTATCGCGACAAGCGAAAGTTCACAAATGCACCTCTCAAGTAACGCTAAAACTTAGCTATATATGCAAACAGGAATGCAAATAGTTCCGTAATGGCCGTTGCACTTACATCAGCCGTATTCAAGTCATGAGTGCATCGTAAATATGTGTAGAGAATAGAGAATGCGGGGGGATATCCATATTCAAGCGACTATAAAATACAATCCTTATACGGAAAGTTACTTTCTTTGAGTATTTTCTCTCGGATGCTCATTTCGTAAGATCTCCGAGGTTCTACATAATTATATAAAAGTTACGTGTAACCTTTTGCAATAATGGTATTTCAGATCACAGTGTCGTTCTAACTGAGGATACAGACAGTTTTATAATCGGCGAACGAGTATGGGTGGGTGGCACTAAACCCGGCCAGATAGCATACATTGGTGAAACACAGTTCGCCCCAGGCGATTGGGCCGGCATTGTACTCGACGACCCTATAGGTATGATTAGAACAAAGGAATATTGTAACAGATATATTTTTGACATAAATGAAAATTGTAAAACAATGATGCCTCTTACTAATACTACTTAATAATCTTTATCGAGATAAATCGGATGTCAAATAGTTATCGACTTTTACCGATCAATTGAATTTATATTTTATTTTAATAATAAACCTGAAGCTAAACTAAACTTATATCAAAACTAGTTAATTTTTTTTTTTATATTTGATAAAACAAAAATCATTGTATATTAGCCACTTTAAGTTTCATTTTTATTTTAGGCAAAAATGATGGGTCAGTGGCTGGAGTTCGTTACTTCCAGTGTCCGGAAAAGCGTGGAGTATTTTCTCGCCTTACTAGACTGACTCGAGAGGCCCTCATATCTCATGCACCGCATGATGCTTCACCTATTTCCGACGCCGGAAGTGTGTTCGAACGACCGCCTTCTGGCTCCGCAAGGCCCAGGCGTACACTCTCTCCAAATGGTAGCGTACGAAGCGTCGTCAGCAGTAAGATGAGTATGTTAACAAAGACATTTGAAATGTTATAATATTTTTTTAGGTTACGACTCAGAAAATCTTAGAAAAATGTAGAGTAAAATTTTCTAATTTCTAGTATACTTTTAAGTACTAATGTTTTAGTTTCGCCGTAATTTTACTTTTTTTTTTCAGATGCTTCCATTTCTACCACAACAAACGGAGATTTACGCTTAGGCGACCGAGTAATCGTATCTAGTAGTCGCGGCAGTAAAGCTGGTACTTTGCGTTATGTGGGAGTAACTGAATTTGCCCCTGGGGTTTGGGCGGGCGTAGAACTCGACGATCCTCTTGGGAAAAATGATGGTTCAGTTGATGGGAAAAGGTAAAATGTCTCAGGAAGACACACAAATCACGATCGGATTAATTAATTGCCAAAGAGAATTGTAAATGAAACTGCCTTAACAAATTTGCATTACTAGACTACAAATGTTTTGAGCGTGCAATTTTATTCTTCCCAATAAAACATGTTTTCATCACATATTGATCTTTCAGATATTTCGAATGTGCCCCGCGCTTTGGACTGTTTGCACCGATTTCGAAAGTGTCTCGATCGCCATCGAATCGCAAGCCCGGCGCTTGCGCAATCCACAGCAACGGACGCGCCACGCCGCTGAGACGCTCGAACTCGCGTGAATCGCTCACGTCGCTGGGCACTTCGATCGCGTCCTCCCGCGTCGGGGTGAGGATGTCGGCTCAGGTAGGCTAGCCCCGCGCGCGCTCCGAGCCGCCCTCCCGGACCTCCCCGCGCCCTCTCGTGCCCCACCGAAGCGCGAGCCTCATCGACAAAACCCTCCTCGTTAAGAATATAGAATTAAATCGTTGCGCTCTTATCGCGTTGCCACAACCTCGAGTTTATTACGATATAATATTCAGTAATAAAACGCCGGAATTAAGTGTTGCTTTGCCGAAATCTTGGCGGTGCTCGGAAAGTGAGATGACTTTTGAGTCAAGTCGCGGTCGACGTAGCAGTGGGGGTTTGTCAAGTACGAGCGGGGGGTTGTCGAATACTAGCGGGGCGTTATCGAAGGTTAGCGGGGGTTTGTCGAGGGGTAGCGGGGGGACGTCGCGAGGGAGCGAGGTGGTCCGGTGGGGGGGCCGGCCGGGCGCCGTGACGAGGGCCAGCCGGGGCCCGGCTACGGACCTGTACGTGGAGTTGCCGCCGTCGCGTAATCACTTCTCGGGCTTCGGAAAGAGCTACCACTTCTCTTGCGTGTCCCCATTCCAGTTTACGTACCCATACGTCGTGTACATATGAATTATGCGATGTTCCTATTTGTATTGGCTACGTATTTAAAGTTAAAGTACAAATGTTTAATCGGACTCATATACTCCCTCCATTTTATCCTTGCACTCAATAGACCAGTATCCGTCCTTTATAATCACTATCACTACTATGTATGTTTTCTTCAGTGTCCTTAAGATTTAAATTAACAGCGGGCACATGCAAGAGTATTGGTACTAGTAGAAGTTGCTTTTGTTTGCATGTTTCAATTCAATTTTGTTTGGTCTGTAGCTGGCACTCCCTTGGTTTGGCCCTTGTGTTAATTTCTTTTGCAATACTCATTTTGTATCATTTGCGTCTTATTTATTATTTATTTAAATCTTAAATGATTTATCGTAGTACATTCATTACAGTTATAAATATTTATTTCATCAATTATTTTGAGATTTGCTTCTAAGGTGCTTTTGGCGCATTTAATTAGACAACAGTTAAAAAGACTGCAATAGTATTTTTATTATAATTTTAACTGTGATATTACTTTTAAGAGAGCCCTTGCAAAGGGATGTAACATAAAGTAGATTTGTGTGAATAACATCTGGCGTTTCGCTTTCGACGTAGCATGGTGTTGCAGATTGACAATAACCATCTTGCAGTTTTCAAAATGACTATTACAAGTTACTGAACTGATTTTGGTACATTTTCATTTTTGAGTTATTAGTGTGTTATTAGTGTTTTTTACATTTTTTTTTTGTTTTTGTTTGCATTTTAGTTTATACCGCACTGTATACTAATATCAAGTGTCTAACCTATGTTGAATGTAACTTAGTTTTCATTAGGCCGTCATTCAGCATAGCTATAAATACACTATGCATTTATGAACGTCCTTTAATGAATATCCAATATATAACGGAATAAAAAATTAAAGGGTGTTTACAAATGCATCATTAGCAAGCGGTAGAACTGAGTGCGCTAACATGTGTTGTTTGTTCGCCGCATGCGCACTAACGCCACGTCACGTCACGTCATGCACGTCACGTCACGTCACACGTCACGTCACGTCACGCGACAGCGGGCCGGTCCACGCGCGTCCTCCACCCCGGTGTCGGCTAAGAACGCGCTGCAGGTACGGTACCCCACTATCGCGGCGCGGTAGGCGGCCTGTCGTGTGTCATACGTCAAAACACTATGGTGTTGCTACACTTGAAATTACAGCCAATTACTAAGTACCTCTGCACTTTCAATGTGTATTATTTGAATAATACTTTCTTATAATTAGATTTACGCGTATAATTGACATTTTAAATTAAACTGTCTTTTTGGATTTTCTCGCAGTTTTATTTTGTACTTTTTTCGAGTCGTTTCGAATGATTTACAAGATACAGGAGAGGGGCCCCCGTGCAAATTGTCCGAATAAAAATAAAACCGCGACAAAATCCGAAAAAATATTTTCGTTTAAAGCGTTTATGTATTTAGGCATATTTAAAAAAAATGAACAATTTTCTTTTGAATATGATATTGACTTTTTTTATATTTTTGTATATCCTTTAGGACCTTCTTGTTTGAAAGAAGAACACAAAAAGGATATATCTATATTTATTTGATAGATTAAATTAGCTATGATTGGCTGATGTATCAAGGATAGTTTCGCCATAAAATTTTAGTTTTTGAGGTTTAGCACATGCCTATGCATAAGATTCCTACCGCTCCCCAATAGAGGACTTCAATATTTTGACAACTTGTACTGCATCTGCGGCACTTTAGAACAAAAAACGAAGTGTAAAGGTATATTTTTTTAGCATGTAAAGCATTTATTTACTATTGTACAGATTTTCTATGAAAGAATAAAAAATGATAATTATTCTTTTGATGAACACTAAATGTATCTACGTATCACAGAAAGTCTGTACATAGTTTGTAATACAGATTTAATAAATGAGCAGGATCGTACAATGATTGATTTTATACCCTATAATTGTTTTAATCAAAGTGTTATACTTACATACTAAAAAATAACATTATTATGAATATTTTTTTACAGATGACTTATTTATTATATTGTGAAATATCGCACACTAAAGTACAAAACTCTGCTTATTAATCATGTTCCAATAGCCGTTTTTAGATATAACTAAATGTGATGAATGATAGGCAAAAGCTTAGCTTTGCTATGGCAATACTGTGATATTGTTTGATTTCTCATTTCGTATTTATTTGCCATATTTAAAGGGAATTAAAAGTTTAAACTTGTTTAATTTCAGTTTAAAATTATATTCTAGTTATTTATTATTTATATTATTAAAAAAACCTTACCAGTGCCTGTAAGTTCTGATAATATTCATATACGTAAGGTCTCACCGTCATGTGCATACCTTTGTGTTTAGGCTAGTTTTTTTTTCTAATATTATCTAAATGGATCAATCTAAATGGATTACTTAATAATAATGTCTAATGTACTACTTAGCGTAACATTATTATAGTATAGTATGTAGTTAACTTGGGAATGATGTTTAACTGATACTGAGTGAACACGTTTTAATAAAGTATATTGGACGTGCAGTTATTTTCTTCCTTCTTTTCACCCTTTACTATAAAATTGTAAATAAATACTGTCTAAACCTAATGTGTTGTTTTATTACACTAATCGCTGTATAGTGGCTTGACGCATGGCTATGAGGCGGACTTCAACAAAGCTATGTACTTCTGACTGGCTTATTCCTATTGTAAAAATATCAATGGTAATGGATTTTATACCTTATGTCCATGGTCTAAGGGCTATAATTAAGTAAATTATATATTTATTATTGTGATGTCTAATAAAATGTAGATAATGTATGAATAAAATATATAGAGCACATCTTTATTCAATTACTTATTGAGCTTTCAATTATTAATTTAACTCACAGAAGATACATAGAGGTATACTTACGTACATCTGATGCAGACATGGGAAGAAAAGGGGGTGGCCTATTGGCAGCCTTCCAAATGCACCCAAACTCAGTTTCAAACCAGGTTCATTCTAATGGAAATGTCTGCACTGAAAATTTTGCTGCAAATACCTACTGCTCAAACTTTATTACGGGAATTTAAAATTAGTTAGATATTCCTTGTATGAATTGTACATATATATATATATATAGAGGTAGAAATTGTAGAGATGCTTGCATATCTAACATAATATTGGAACTTAAATGGATTTTACTAGTTTAGATCAAAAATTAAATATTACCTGCTTACTCTAATTCATTTTTTTTTAATAATATACAGACATTTGCAAAGAACCTACTAATTGTATTGATTGCTGGGTAACCTTAGGCCATTTTTAAACTTTTCGTCCGAACTAATTTCCAAGAAAATTTCGCACTATGTTTTATGAGAATTCAGATCGTTCTCGAGAGAGCAAAGCCTTTTTCATTTCGTAAAGATTTCCTTTTGCCTTTGACTTTTTCCCGTTCTTATTCTACGGCGATTTCGAATATGAATACATTTTTCTTGCGGCATTTTTATTTTCGTGGCACAGTTTTAAGCCTTCTAAAAAGGCTTTTAAGTGTTTCACTTTTAACTTCTTAAATTGTGTAATTAAAATGATTGAAATCAGTATTATTTCACTTTTAAGTATTTTTACTACGTTTTGAATTGCAGAAATAAACGTAAATATTAAAAAATATTTACGCATTTGTCCTATATGTTTTATGGAAGAAGTAATTGCAAAAAATTAAGATATAATTATAAATATGTGAAATTACGCGTATTAAAAACATTTTCATTACAATGGTATAATTACCTCATCTCAAAAAATGTATGAGCTTTAAATGTTATAGGTACTTTAGTATAAAATGATAAGCAAATTCAAAACCCATAATAATAGTACGGTAAAACCTATAACTTTTTAAAGAATAGCATGCCATATACTTATATTTTTAAACCGAGTTCGAATGTCGTATATTTAAGCTTAGGAAGAAGACAATTACTTCATAGACTATAATTTAATAGATAGATAGATACATACTCGTGAATGTACAGAGTAACTTCTGCAAGCATTTTCTATTTAGGTACATCAAAAACAATAATAATTCTTGTATGATATCATAAAGATATCGCATTTAGCAAAGAGATTAGGCAGTTATGTAGTTTTAGATTAATTAAATATTTGTGCCAGGCTTAAAATATTTAACGCTTACGTACAATGATGTAATAATATAAATTAGAAAAATCTGTTCATTTGTTCGTAGGTTTTTAAAGAAAATAATTAGTGGATTTCTATCAACAAACAGACATGCGATTCTAGTAGGCGGGTGTTAATGTGTTACCATAACGTCTATAATAAGACCTTTTGTGCGGTCCAAAACGTCTCAATTCTAAATAAGTAACCATTTGAATATACCTACGCGATAATATTCACCTACCTAATAGCTTATTACCATATTTATGAGTATGTGCTCATTTGTTTACAACACCAAAACAAACTAAAAATAATTTTGTCTATTATTTATCTATTTACTGTTATAGCCAGCCATTCGTTTTTTTTTTTTAATATTATTTTAGACTTCTATGTAGGTATAGCTGATATTTGGTTTTTGTACGTACATTAAAGGTCAAATGAAAAGTACCAATATTTTTTGTAAACTAAGCTGTTAAAATAAGAACGAAAACATAAAATTAAAAAAAAAGTAAAAGTAGGTAAGTTTTCAGGAAATTACAAATGTGTACTCAAATGAGTACACTGACCTTATATATGAAAATTTTTGCTATACACTTTTTCGAGACAAAGTATTTCTAGGCACTTTTTACTTTTGTAAAGCACCCTTGGATGATACAGATGAGAGGATAGGAGGATAGTATCTATAAATAGTTTTGTAGGAAAATGTCCAATTCTAACTTGAATAAAAATAAAAAAATAAAATTAGCGTAGGTAACATCGTACTATAAAACGGTGGAACATGAGTTCATCAATGGGAGTTCCACGACACCATCGCTTGACAGTCATTAGTTGTCCAATAGCATCCTAGTTTGTTGCCATCATTGGAAAGGCTATTATCAAACCAACCATTTAATCCTGCAGAGTTATAAAAGGGACAGTCTTTCTTTTTCATGGTAGTTAGTGGATATTTTTATTCCTATTTTTTTGTACATTTTCATACAGTTCATTTAGGTTTTTAAAGTCAGATAATATTGAGACTTCGACTTTTGACTTAGTGTTTCATATGAGAGAAATGATCGGATCTGGCGAATTAGATATAAACAATATCAACAATATCTATAAAAAAATCAGATGATTATACAAGCTTTAAGGTCCCTAAGTTTTACGGGAATAGCATTTAGACTCCTCCCTATCGTAGACTTTGGAAGTACGCTGAAAAATTTAGGTGTATTAGTAGAAGATTTTCGCAAAGTTGTAATTAGCCAACGGGTGCTCTCCTAATTAGTAGGTAATTGTCTCAATAGTACCAGGTAGGTACGTCATGTTGTATCCCTATTTAAAAAGTCCAATAGAATCTGATTAAGAGCGACAATAGCCGCAATAGCAATAAATATTTATTGGTTTCTATGTGGTTTTTGTCGCTTTTGATGAAATCCTATTAGAGTTTTTCATTAGGGATCGCCTTCATGCGCTATATCCTCCTTGGCCCCTTCCTCTTCATCAGTAAATGAAACTGAATAAAGTGATATGATACACATTAATCACTATCTCGATCACATAAAATTACATGATTAATATCAGAGTTGCATTTTCGAATATTTAAGACGCAGACACTTTGACGGATCTAAAGCGTTTGAATAATTTTAAACACAGTTAAGTATATAGCTAGAAATTTTAAAAGTTGAGACTAATAAAAAAACAAGCCTACCTTATAAATTATTTAGGTAGTTTAATGAACTACATTTTATCAATTCCAGTTCCACAAAAGAAGTTTAATTGTTGATAATAAAAATAGATTTTGGTGTTTAGAGAACTTTATAAGTAGATAACTTTATCAAACAGCATTGCAATAATATAATCAATAATAAGTAATAACCGATAACCTAAAAAGAATAAGGTTTTACTCTGTGGACGATAAACAATTACAGACAATTTGCGACGACGCTCGACTTGTTATGTACTAAAATCATTATATATATATAAACGTAGATAACGTAACGTATACCAAATATTTCTCAAACATACGCTATCAATGGTTATTTATACACAAGGTCGCGTGACTAATTTACTATAGGTATATTACCTTTCTAAATATTGAAACATGTACATTGTATGTACATGTATGACAATTAATTATCTTAGGAATCAACAAAACTGCTTTTATTAACGTATAATTTATTTCAAACAGATATGCCATATGCATTAAAGTTCTAAATTGAGGGACTGATTCATTTATTTACGTATGTTGGAACATGATTAATAATAATAGTGCAGGGAGTACTTATAAATATTTTTTATATAAGATGTTAATAAAAAAATATATAATACAGGAAATGTTAAGAGAAAAACAGCAGCATGTCGAACGTCTTCTTCGGGAACGAGAGCTCGAAAGGGCAGAGGTTATCAAAGTTACTATGCAAATTGATCGCGCCGAGACAACTCTGGCACAGGTCAAGAAGGAAGCGACCCAGGTATTAGAATTGTTGTCCAAAATGTACACTTTTCAACAATCTTTGTATTGATCATACAAATGTTTCTCATGATCTGCCTAACGTTAATTATAACAAATCGGTTGACTTCTAATCCAAAGTCCTTCAAAGACTTCAATTCCAAAAATAAAAAGTACCTTTAACAAATATAATGCTTTTAATTATTGTAATTTTTTAATCAGCATAATTAATAAAATGAAAATGTACTCGTAACTAATAAGTCTTCAAAATCTATAATGAGCTTACTTGTTTTAATTTTCAGGCGAACAATGAAAACGCGAAATTGAAAGCCGAACTTGATAAACTCAACAAGATGCTGGAAGATGAGAGGCAAAAGGTCGAAGATCTTATGTTCAGAAATGAAGAAGAAAATATTAATAAAGAAGATTACAATGTATGTAACATTCTCATATTTACACAATTAATTCTTTTATTATAAAATACTGATTTGATATTTTTTTATTTCAGAAATATAAAGAAGCAATGGAGGTACGTAAATAGATATCCAAATAACTAACACATTAAGAATTATCGTATATTATTTAAAAAAAAAAAATGTTTTTTATGATTAATTTGGTTAGGAGAATGCTCAGCCAAAAACAAAAGTTGATTATAAGACCAAAATTAACATAATATATCTCAAGGAGGAATCGAATCTGTTGTCTCGAACATAAATACTATGTGTTCGATACTATAATTACACAAACTTATTATACGTAATAAGGTATGTATTATATTCAGCCCTTTTTAACGTCCCACTGCTGGGCATGGGCCTCCCTTCATAGGCCATAGTCCACCACGCTGACCAAGTGTGGATTGACAGACTTCACGTGTCTTTCGAAAACTTGCTAGGTTTTCTCAGACGTGCAGGTTTCCTCACGATGTTTTCCTTCACCGTAAGGCAAGTGGTAATTATGTTAGTAATGATTCGCACATGAAAATTTCAAAGGTGCGAGACCCGGAATTTGAACTCGCTTCACTCGGTTTCACAAGCGAGCGCGTTACCACTGGGCTACCACTGCCAGTTAATAAGGTAATTTTATAAAAATGGTCTCAAAAAAAAAAGATAATAAAGAAGAACACCAGAACATCATAATTTCAAACGAATTGTTTATGGAGAACTTTCACATATTAATAAACATTTAAAATGAGCTAACACTAACAATTTATAAGGTATCACACAAAGGCCAAATATAAAATAATTATAAAAATAGTACTAATATAATATGGCCTGTCAAAACATTCTAGAAAGAAAAAGAAGCCCGCGAGAAGCAGATACGTGAGCTTGAAGCGGAGGTAGCGCTGCAAGCGGCGCGCGCGGAGACGACGTCCGCAGCGCTGCGAGCGCTTGAGGATCAGCGCTCGAGCGAGATGAGCGCTTTAGCCGACCAGCATAAGGAGGAGTTGGCGGCTGCTCATAGTATGTTATTTACAATTATTTAAAGGCTTTTTTAAATCATTTTTTTTTTAAATTGGTATAGGAACACCACAGACAAGTCTGTGCCTTTTTTGAGCTTTGCTTTGAATTTGCCGAGTTTTTTATTATATATGTAAAAATATAGAAATTACGTTCATAAAATTTGAATATAAAACTAATATGTTTACTTTACTGCTGTGTAATTCATACATACTATACTATATACGGTCATTTTTAATTTAAAATAACTTTTACTATATCTGATGACATAAAGTCTAGTCTAGAACCATATAGAAATTTCAAATTATTAATTTAAAAAAAATGTGTTAATGATAATTATTTATATCGATTACTAATTATAAAATTTTTAATGTAAACATTAACTCATCTGTTTTCAGCTTTATCTTCTGAACTACAGAAGTTACTGGATGAAGCGTATGATCTCCTCAAAGAGAAAGAGAGTGAAAAAGACTCACTCGGTAAGAGCATGTCCGAAGAACTCACTAAAGTTAAAATGGAGTCAGAAAAAGCATTAAATGAAGCCAGAAGTAAAATAGCCATTGCTCAAACAGAATTTGAAACTCAACTGTCGGTACTGACAGCTAAGTTACAGTTAGCCGAGTCGAAACTAGAGACTGAGAAACAAAATGTAGAAAGATTAAATAAAGATAGTAGCCAAATAGTAATAGATCTTAATAGTAAGTTAACAGCGCTTCAAGCGGCCGTCGATGATAAAACACTAGAGTTAAATAAAGGTAAGCTAATGTTTTTCTTAGTTACTCTCAATATGTTTAAAAAAATAATATTTATTTAGAAAAAAACTTTGTCTTATTAAAAAGATGATGAATGTTGTTTGTTATCTTTTAAAAAATATATCTATAATACAAGCGACTCACCCTCGCTTCGCTTTGGGTTTGTCCCTAGACAAAAACAAACAATCCCACAAGAACCTTACATTTTTCCAGACTATAATCTATCTCTGTGCAAAATTTCATCCCAATCCATTCAGCCGTTCCGGCGTGAAAGTGTAACAAACATCCATCCATCCTCACTAACTTTCACATTTATAATATTAGTATGGATTACATGCATAATAATATATCATCTATAATGAAAAATTCAATAATTCTAGTTACGGGTGCAAGTAAAGAACATGAAGTACTTCTAAATAAGGAAATAACGAAGCTTAAAATGGAACTGAGTGCCAAAGTCCTGGATATCGAGCAGCTAGAAGATTGGAAGAAGAAGCAAGAGACATCATGTAAGTTATTACAAGAAGAAGTTAACCGAGTCAAAGAAGAATTGACTAACAAAGTCAATGAATATGAAAGCTTTTTGAATGAAGCATCTCAACAAGAAGAGAAAAATAAATCGGAAATATTAAAATTACAACAAGAACTTACAGCAAAAACTAAGGATTATGAGAAATTACTCAATGAATCAAATATATCTACTAGTAGTAATGATAAAATTATAAATGAATATAAGCAAACCATTCACGAGCGTGATAAGGAAATAATCAAATTAAAAGATGAATTCGAACAGACAACGGCCAATTTCAATATTAAACACAGTAAAATTGCCGAAGAACACAAAAAAGAAATCGAAGATCGTAACTCTAAGATTGAGCAACTAATAAAAGAAATTGAAAATCATAAACAAGTGCTAGATAAAAACAAAATAGAATTGGATGCCTTGAATACACAATTTACTATAAATGTGGATGAGTTAAACGCACTTAAGGAAGAAAATAGTAAATTAAAACAGTCCCTCAATGAAGTCACTGAAATGAACACTCAACTTAAAGCTAAAGTAGCGGAAATGGAACTGGAAATTGGTGAATACAAACGACAACTTAGCAGCGCTTTAGATAAATGTGAAGAAATACAAAATTCCAAAGAAAAAGTTGAAGCGGAATATATGAATCTTACGGGACAAGCGACCGATTCTAATGAACAATTTAATAAGTTATCGCAACATTTGAAAGAAACGGAAAAAGAGTTGCACGAATTAAAAGATAAATATAGAGAAGCTACTAACACATGCGGTAGGATTGAACAAGAATTTAAACAGAAGATATTCAAAATTCAGGAAGACTTTTCTCTAGAGAGGGGACAGTTGGTTAGGTCAGTTGATGAACACATTGATAAACTCAAAATGGCAGAGAACAGAATTAAGGAATTTGAGGCACTTATTAATGATACAAACAATCGCTTAAGAGATGCAGAAGTTCAAAACGATAAATTGCTCGATGAAAACTCAATATTGAAAAATGAGATTGAAAGCTTGAAAGTGAAGGAACAAGATATAAGTAATGAACAGGACGCTATTCGTAAAAAACTTGAAGTAGACATCGATAGATATAAAGAAGAGATATCATTGTTGAGAGCAGAAGGAGCTACTTCAGAAGTCAAATTAATGGAAAAGGTGGACCAATTGACTGAGGCGCAGAATGACTTAAATAATAAACTCGAAGAAGCACGTAAACATGAGGACTCCTTACAAAAGATATTAGATGACATGACCACACAATTGAATGGCCAAAAAGCTCAATATGAAAAAGAAATAAATCAATTACAAGCTCAGTTAACTTCTGTTAATGATGAAGCAAAAGCACAGAAATTAGAAGAATCACGATTAAAGGAACTAGTTGAAGAAAAACAAAATCATATAAAGAATTTAACATTGAAACTAGAAATGCTAGAAGTTGATATAAAATCTAATGGAGAGATGATCACCGAGAAGGATCGCCAACTTACTCAAGTAACTGATGAGTTAAATAAAACAACTGATATAAAAAATAAATTAGAAGAGCAGCTAAATAAAAGTATTCTTGAAACGTCTACTATCAAGCAACAATATGAATCACTTTTAAATAATTCTTCGGCAGAAGAATCATTATTAAAGGAGCAACTAAAACAATTGGAAACATTAAAGACTGACATGACAACTATTAGTAACGAAAAGAAAATATTAGAAGATAAATGTACTGAGTCATCCACTCAAATATCTAGTCTTAAGAATGAATTAGAAGAATCAAACAAAAAATTAAAAGAAAGTGTTTCGAATTTGGAAGAACTAAAGAAAACTATGGATGAAAAAGAAAAAATAATCAAATCTCAAAATGACCAAAATGATAATGACTCGAATAAAACTAAGCAACAAGAGGAAACTATAAATAAGCTCGAACAAGAGATTCGTGACAAAAACACTATATTAGAAGAGAAACAAGAAGAGTTAAGTAAATTAAATGAAGCACTCACACTACAAACTGCGAAGACACAGGAAACTATAAAACTCTTAGAAACTGAGAATGCCGATTTGAAGGCGAAATACGTGAGCGAAGTTGAATCTCTCAATGCAACAGTTAAAGCGTTAAAAAATAATTTAGAGGAACAAAACAAACATCTAGAAGAACTACAAAATACTAAAGAAAAAGTAAGCGAACTGCAGGAATTATTAACAAAATCAGACAACGACATAAAGAAATTGACAGATATAAATAACGCACAGAAATTAAATTATGACGATCTCAACAAACAATTGCAACTACAATTCAATGAATATAAAAAAGAAAGTAAAAATGTTAGACACGAACTCAAAAATAAAATTCATGATTATGAGAAACAATTACAAGAGTCGAAGGAGAGGATTTCTTTAGAACTAGAAAATCAGAATAAATTACAAACGAAAGTTAGTGAAGCTGAGAAGAATGTTCTAGAATTGTCGCAGAAATTGGAATTGTTGTCCGTCCAGCAAAATAATGAGGAAAGTAAAGATGAAAGATTAGAAAAGCTTACTTTAGAGTTACAAGCGACAAGACAGTCGGGCGCGGCCGCGTTGGCTAATAGTGAAAAAGTAATAGCTAAATTAAGAAACGACGTGGATAGTAATATCAAAGATATTAAAACTAAAAATGAATTAATATCAAAATTACAGGAGGATCTAAAGGTACCATTTTTTATGTTTTATATATTACATTTTTTTTCTCCTAAATGTCTTTAACGTAGTATTTTAATAAAATACATTGTTTTCATTTTTAGAGTCAAAAATCCAAAGTTGAAGTAGCGGAAAGAGAAAAAGTTTTACTACAGAAAGAATTGGCGATGAAAGGACAGGAAATTAGGGACAAAAATGACAATAATAATGCTACAGGCCTGCTGGGACAAGGAGATAACGCCTCACAAAAGTAAGTTGGGAACAGTATATTCTGACTAAAGAAGTAAAGACTATACTAAAAACCAACATGAAAATGTGACTTCTTGTCATATACTAATTTAGACTAAAAAATAAGGTAAACAGATCACGGAGAGAACCGAATGCTTTACAGCAATCATGATCATGCCATGAACCGAAAACCAAAATAATGCCGCGAAAAAATCCTAAGAGATCGTTTCAGTCATTGATGACGCGTTTGGCTCAATTTGTAGGGATCCTACTTGCTGTGCCGCCGGTCGCGGGTTCGAGTCCCGCTCGGGGCATTCATTTGTGAGATAAACGCAAATGTTTGTACTCCAGTCACGAGTGTTTATATTTATAACATGTATGTATTTAAAGTTATACATGTGTAGTGTATCAACTATCCGGTATCCATAACACAAGCCTCGTAGCTTACCATGGAACTAGATGGTGCTGTGTGTTAATACATATTTATTGATTTATTTAAAATATCATACATTAGCGTAAGTTTAAGAAAGTATTAGGTATAGTTCTTATTTATTCTTGATCTCCATTATTATTATTTTTAATTTTTAATTGAATTGATACAATTTAGCGTATACAATTAAAGTCTGTTACTACAGAGGTGGGCAATAATAACTGCGGCTCAGATGTGATGCATTCGTTAAATGCATTTATTAACATTGAAACTGTTTGTTATTATATGCCTAAATAATGTTCTTAGTAAATAAAATAAATAAATTAAAAAACAGATCAGAAGACAAAGAGATGTTGGACGGTCAAGTGAGCTTCCTGAACTCGGTGATAGTGGACATGCAGCGCAAGAACGAGCAGCTGCTGGCGCGCGTGCACGCGCTCGAGGCGGCCGGCTCGCCCGAGCCGCCCTTGTCGTGAGTCGATTTATATGGTTTTAATGTTTTTTGTTTTTTTTTTCCTTTATTTATAAGTTCACAAAACTAACATACAAATGAAATAAATTATTTATTTTCTGAGGAAATTTACCATGGTAATGTATATTTATTTTTACACCATCAGAAAGTAGAGATTTCAACTAACAAATAGCCCACCGACTTTTTTAAAAAAGCAGATATTTTGACGTGAGAATTTTCGATTTTAAGTCAAAATAAGGTGAAAAAATAAATATTTTAAATCAAAAAAAATACTGTGTGTTTGTGACATAAAAAGGTAAGTTCGCACCGAATTTCGTGAAAAAAATTTTGTTTTTGTAAAAGATAAAAAACCAAAAACTTGGTTATTTGAATTTTTCACATAAATTTTGAGATTATGTGAAAAAAGTGTAAATACAAAAGTTGTAGATCTTTTTATTACATACAACTTTGCCGTTTAACTTTTTTCCATAGGACTTGAAGTTTTGCCGGAAATCGAGATAAACCGTTTCTTACCTTTAAACCACCACCCTCCACCCTCCCCCCCTCCCCCCCCTCCCCCTCCCCCGTCCTCAGATCGCCTGTAAATTATTTTTCCTTTAATTTTTGTTATATTCTTTATCTTATCCAATGGGTTTCATCCTACTATTATTATTTTTTGGTTTCAAAAATTATCGACACTGGTCTATAATAATTATACAATATTTTTGAATTCCAGCAACGGTCGCAAAGTCCGAGCCGTAGCGCCCCGCCTGTTCTGCGACATCTGCGACGTGTTCGACGCGCACGAGACGGACGAGTGCCCGCGCCAGGCGCTGGACGCGCCGCCCGCGCCCGCGCCGCGCCGCGGCCCGCCGCCGCCGCGCGCCTACTGCGACATATGTGAAGGTCCGTTTTACAATTACTGTTCTTTATTACCCGACTGCAACGAAGGGGTTATGTTTTTCGCGCCTATCTTTGTATGTTTGTTTGTTGGTAATATTATGGATGGATTTATTTAATTAAGGAATCGTTAGATTCGTCTCATTAGTCCAAGTGTTCTTGAATAGGTGACATAAAAATAGTATATGTCAGTCATTTTTTATTTTAAATAACAGCTTAGGACATATAATGATTTAAAGTTGATTAACAACCATTCTCGCTAATTTACTTTAAAATACTTAAAAAGCTGTAAATAAATAAATATATTATAAAATAAAAAACCCGTCTGCATAAAAGCTAACTAAAATATGAAAACAAGTTCACGAAAGAATATAGTATTATGCAGTCGGAGACATACATACGAATGTGTACATCTCGCGGCAAGGATGAAACGTGTATTGGACTATAATACTTATTAAATTAAAAAAAAAAAATGTTTAGAATTAAAATCAACAAATATTGTAAGCTACTCTGGTGCCATTTTTGTATTTTTAAAATCTTTTTTGTAAAATTATGGGTAGGCACTGTAATAAGTCTAACGCCTTTGAGATGTCTAAAACCTTAAGTCTCTCCCGTGACCATGATTGCTGTAAAGCATTCGAAACGTCGGGAACTAACAATCAAAATAAATCCGCGAAATAATCCGAAAAGATAGTTTTATTTATAATGGACAATTCTTTCAATGTTTTATGATGTTATTTTTATTTCAGTGTTTGGGCACTCTACGGAGAACTGTGATGAAGAAGAAACATTTTAATACCTATTTATTAATTTTAGTTGTTACCATTGTTACTGTTACTTGTTTCACTTAGGTATTTATTATTTACCAGCAAATGGTACTCCTTGTTTTATTAGGTAATAAAAAGTAGCAAAATATTTGTACATAAGGAAAACACTTTTTAGTTGTTATTTTAGCATGTTTTGTTTTTTTTTAATTTAATGGGCAATGGTTTCTATTCTCTTATACATTATCTGGATATAATGCATATTGAGAAAATAACTCAATTTGGCACAAATCAATTTATTTCCATCACAATCATGGTTTTAACATTATATATTCTACCACAATTTTAAAATACCCGAATGGTCACTTAATTGTAACAATTTTATAAAATCAATAAATTGATTCAAAAACTGTCGTAGTTTTATTACATAACCTTAATTGTTATAATAAAGCCCTCGAAATGCCTTTAAAAAATGTAATTTCGAAAATATTGATCTTCTTTCAGTTAGTTAACCGCTTAGTTTTTGTTTGTTGCGATACTAATGACAGATTATATAATATCACAAGCCCCATGGTACAAGTAGTACCATGGGGCTTCATCAGGAACAAAGAAAAAATAGTTCAAATAAATGACAATAGATGGCATTATACGTATCGCATTATTTGTTATTGAAATTTGTGTACAGTTATCAAAAGATAGAAAAAAATCTTTTAATGATATATTGTAGTAAAAAATCCAAATAAAGGAAAACAAAATAATACGCTCGTAAATCAAATTTTATAAAAGGTTGCTTGGCCAAAAGTAATAAGTTTGCAGTGCATATTCACAGATGACGCTTTTACTTTTTATAAAGTGTTTATCATGGTTAAAAATTAAAATTTCTTTAATCTACAAACTATCGAAAAATGTGATAAACATTACAATATTCATTTTGAATTTATTAAGAAAAAAACATTGAATTTAAGATTTATAAGCAACACCTGATTTAATTTAAATTTCTGTAAATAAATAAAATTTCTTAATTTAATCACCTGAGCTAATTTTTCAATAAATGGTAAAATTATGAAAATTTGAACGCATTATTTCGTTTTCATTTACTCAGAGTATTCTTCTAAATTCAAATTGCGAAACATTGCAAAATCTGGCGTCAAGTAAGATTTGCAGTATATACAAATAGATGGCGCTGTTTATTTTTACCACATTTCACTCGTTGGATTTTGTTTAATTAAATAGAGGGTTAATTTTGTTATTGTGAAACAATAAAATACTTTCTTGTGTTTCTGACTATATTCAAGTAATTCAACTTAATATGTAATTCACATTCGAGAAAATCATAAGACGTTAATGTTAAAAAAAAAGAAAAAGAACAAACAACGTTTTTATAAAAAGAAATATTCCTCTTCATGTTTTCTAGCCTGCATTGTGTCTGCGTAGATAAGCACCAAGGAGTTTACGCAGGCACTCGTTCTCCTCAGCTAAACACTATATTTTATTACATGACCTTTTAATTTTTATTGTTTACTTCTATCCACTTAAAGAACAGAGTACCTATATAAAAATATTAACAACAAAACACTACAATATGAGCAGCTTCATTGGAAACTCGGTGATCTCTTCCAGGCAATTTTAGGGTTGAAGAAATACTAAAAAGAAAAAAGTAAAAGATAATAATAATTTGGCTACTAATATAGTGATATAGCTGCAAGAGATATCTTTTTTATCATTAGATGGTATGGTTTCAATTGCATAAAAAACCACGTTAACAATAAATCGTATACGCGTAGTAACTAGTTATAATAAAATATTTATATATATTTTAAAAGGACATTACAAATCGCACGCATAATAAAAAACTGACCAATTACAACTTAGGTCAGAATTGAGTTATTCGGTCAAAATAATTACACAAAACGAATCAAATGTCTAAAGACTATCTGGAATAATTAAAATATATTAATTTACTTTGTAAACTTTTATTCTATTTAAAATTAAGCAAACAAGGTGGTTATTGCAAAAACATTTTTCTTGATTTATCAAGTATCTAGTTTTTTGAGTTGTCAGTTTTTTATTAAGCATGCGAAATATGCTTAGGGTTGCGACGTGATGTGTGCATAGTTATTAATATTGTGAATGAATAAGAATCAACAACTCGATAGCAAACTGAGCAATACTTATTAACTTTAACGGCCTGAAATTGACCTTTACTCGAAAAAAATACGTGATAACTCCCATTCAGCAGTTGGAATTTTGGCAAAATATTGGCAAAATTTTAAAAACATTTTTTTGTACAGATAATAAAAAGCTAACAAATTTAGTTTATTTAATACGTCCAGCAGATCAAAGGATAACAATAAAGAAAATAAAGCTCTGTGTTTATGCACTCTATATAAAGTTAGCCATGCTTAGCACTTTTATACACTAAAATGCAAATACAGAAAAAAATCGAAAATCCGCCTACACGCATTATTTACGCTCAATGCAGTATCTCTAGATATTGCAGATTTTTTTATGTTATTTTAATTAAAAAATATAATAAAACACGTTTCATTTAAAAAAAGATTATTTATTATCACTTTTCATCCAAGGTTGGCCATATTCCATAATATTGACAAATGTTAAATATAAAGTAAGAAAAATCATTGTAGCTTTCTCTTAACATTTATTTTCAAAAAAATCTTATCAAATAATGTTAAGTCTTAATGCAGTCCAGCCTCGATAGATGAGTTTACTATGAGTACAAATATAATCCTAAAATTGCCAAAAAGTTAGATGCAATGTTTTTCCTTGCAGGTAATGTTATGTTGATATTATGAAAAGTACCAGTTTCAATGCTGTATTATTAAATCCTTCACATCATGAAAAGATGAGTGACTACATATATTTTTAATCCAACCCATCCTTTTTTTCTTTGATGGCTTCCTAAAACAAATAATAATACAAAAAAATAGGATGTCTTTTGAGAACATTGATATGATTTGGTTATTGAGTCATATATCTAATACTTTTAAGTGGCTACAATTTAATTCATTAATAATATAAAAAGTGATTAAGTGCGAGTCAGACTCGAACACAAAGGGTTCCATACCATCATACAAGATGCACACTATGTACTTCTTAAGCACTTTTTTATTATTTGTCAGTATAGTGGCATTAGAAATACACACTGAAAATTACAACTATCTACCTATTACAATTCATGAGATATAGCACACCGACTGACAGACAGAGAGAAGGCTTGGTAATAGGTTCCCATTGGCACACTTCAAGTTCGGAACCCTAAAAATGTATTTGACTACTTATAGCAATTACAGTTGTTTTTGATGTGTTTTTTTAGATGGATGTTGTTATCATTCTAATTATTAAGTAGTCCACATTTAAAAGATCATTTTTTTTACAAAATGCATATTACAGGTATACATCATATATAAAAATTGTAATAGTTAATTACAGTAAAAACTTTTATAGGATGCTTCCTATGGTTAACATTTAAAAAATAAATGATTCTAATTTATATAGACAATTCATGTTTTTTTTATTATACTGTTATACTTACTTTAAACCGTTCTTCAAAGAGTGATAACTCTGAAGTAAGATCGGTTATAGCATTCATAAAAGCTTCCTGTGGAGTGTAATCTGATGTAGTTTGAATCCGTAGTACAAATTTGTGTTCTAAAGGATGAGGCACTTTATATCCTGCAAAAAGTACCTTAGGATCTTTTAGAAGTTGGCTGAAATTAAAATAATATATATATCTTTTCTTTTATAATTTTGTATAGGTTACATTTAAGTACTTTTACTTACTGGCGAATCATATTTCCTAATGTGTGATCTTCTTTGTTTACAGTAAATATGGCTGCATTTGTAACTTTAGTATCTTCTTCCTTTTGAACCCTTAAAAAATAATTGTTTTATTTATAAATTATAGCTATTATTGGCGGCAATATTGTTTGTAATAAACAAATACTTACTTCTTTTCTCCGTCGTATAACAGAAATGATTCGAAGGTAGGAGGTGCGTTCATTTTGATGAGTTATATATTATTATTAACGATCTTTATTCAATTAGAAATAAAATTTAATTAACCAAGAATAATCAAAATAGTAAATACTAAATTGACAGTTCATCAAATACACAAATGACAACTGACAAATCGCAACATGAAAATTGACATGAGACTACAGATTAAGGAGACTACACATGATACCAAGTAACAACACAGATTACGTAACGATACCCTACTACAGATTCAATATTTTATTCTACTCTTGAATCATACTATATGTCAGCTTCATACCTTTTAACGTCAAAAATTTAATTACATTATAAATCGAATTACAGAGAATTTACATTAATTTACTTGAATTTATTTTACATAACACAGAGAAGACAACAGAGAGTTAATTTCTATACAAGCATTTTGTGAAGTTATTTTTGGTCACTTCTTACCTTTTCGTGGGGCTGTGTCATCACACGTTTTCTGCTCAATTTTTTCCCCAATTTTAGTTTTATGTAGTCACTTTTTAAGCAAAAATGACTGCACGGATTTTGATTAAATTTTGTACGATAAGCAAGTAAATACAGTTATATTAACATAGGGGGTACTTTTTATTTCAGAAACTAAAGTAAGTATTCAATTCAATCCTTTTGTTTAGTGGCTTCCAGAAAAAGTAAGTATTTCCCGGAAAAATGCAAAATGAAAACTATTACATTTATTTTGACATAAATTAGTATGATTATTGAGTAGTACTCAGTGGTTAAGTCATCATTTAGTGTATTTTCTATTCTGGAAATTAAAATGGTAAACTCTAGTCTGACCTGAAGAAAAGAGACTCACGGGGAGATGGCTCATCTCGGTGGGCGGTGTACCACGCGGGTTGCTCCTGGTACTTCTCTGATAACAAAGTGAATCGTGGGAGTAACTACTTGGTTGTTGTTGATATGGTGGTCTATTCGACAATTCAGCCGTCGGGGAGTCATGGTTAAGTGTGTAAGCGATCTTGCGACGTCCCATTAAGACTGGGAAGTTTCGTTGGGTTTTAGTGGAATACTGCCATTTCCCAATAAGTCCCACGTAACTACGTGTATGTATGTATACCACCAGGTATGCGTAAATGCGTTTCTTAACGTTAAGAAACGTGGAAATTTGAACAGAATAATATGGGTAACTAAAATAAATATCAAAAAATAGATCGTTTTGGTGGAACTATAGATTTTTTATAAGATTAAGAAGTTTTTGAGATATGGGATTTTTACCGTTTTTTTTTTCTTCTACTTTGATCAATAATTTTTTTTGAGTAAGTAGCCGGTAGTTGAATGCGGTATTCAACTAATACAGAATTGACGTATAAAATTTGGGAATAGTAATTAAGCAAATAACAAACACAGTCACAGCAGAAAACACCGTTTATTTTATAATTATGAGAAAATTTCAGATTGATAACCTACATACAGAATGACTATAAAACCAATCTAACTTGAATTTTACAATGCGTGTCCAGAACCTCACTGTTAATTCGTTAATATATTTTTAACCATAATTAATATTCCTTTACAAGATTACAAGAAAATTTCATAATGAGGGAATATTTAAATATTTTTTTTATACAATATAAATATATAAACAAAAAACTAAGAACAATTCTAAACTATTTTAACAATTTTGTCTAAACTAAACATGTATAAAACAACACGATTTAAGTTATAAAATTTTTGTTTTCACTTTAGATGTTTGATTTCGTTCAACGCCAAGCAACATCAATAGATTAAAAGAACAAAGCGCGAATTCGAGAATTGTGAAGAGATTAAACTACGTATTGATGTCTAGCGACTCTACTCTCAGACGTCGAGGTTTATGACCAAGAGTCTTCATCTTATTTATTTAATCGAAAATTTAACATCGCTCATTGGACAATTCCTCGATAGAAACTTGCCATTATATAACTTTAGGGTACGAATTAAAATTTCGATATACTTCAACGTCGCACCATCGCAATGATCGCGTACCATACATTGATATTTCCGAGTGGAGTTATAGTAAGTATGCTTATAAATAGTTGCTGTGTTCGTTGTCCCATAAACTTACAAAGCAAGAACAATATTTAAGAAGAGTTAGGTACGATTTCAAGTCTTTCGATAGGGCTACCGATTCGAATAAGACAAATACAATGACTTATAATTATCATTTGATACACAATAGGTACAGAGACAGCTTAAATTTGAACAATCAATTGAAGCATATTTTATTCAAAAGAATCGATTTTAACAAATTAAAACGAAAACTGATCATAAAACAGCTCGATAAACACTGATATTCAGATTACTTTAACACTTACTATCTATTTTCTGTTAAGGTAATAAAACGCTATAAGAATTGACACATAAGTATATAAACTATACTAATTGTGTACTTAGGAATACAAAATTAGCAATCCAATAACAATATGCATACTATTGATTATGAAAATATCTATGCATTACGATATTATCAATTTTTATTAAAACACCATGAAAGAGCGCGCGAGTCGCCTAATGGCTCGATGGCGCCATCTTTTGTGGTAGATCTACCCAGACTATCAAAGTTCACGTCCTTCACAGTTTTAGATTTTACCTTAAGTATAAGTTAATCTAGTGCAATGCAAAACGATAATATCTATCTATATATGGCATTAGCAACCGAGAAAATGGTCATCTCAGGCTAGCAATAAACAGGCCATCGAGCTCATCAAGTACCTCCCGTCGCCATATTTGAACACGAGAACCTCACTTACAGTATATACTAGTAACAGAAGAATATAACTGCGATTACGATTAAGATTATCGGAATAAGAGATCAATGAAAGCTGACTAGAATTTGTGTCATGACTACTTCTAAAGTATTTTACAAATGATAACGGGCCCAGCCATGCTGAGACCCTCGATCGAGACTCTGAGTATATTGTGCGAAAGTACGCGTCTACACACCTACATAAGTCGACGGACGCATCGCGAATCACTAATTATCGTTATTTGGTGTCATGTACACAGCCTCGCTCCGAGGCCATTACAATTCTTACACTAGAACGATGGGTGAATGCACCTAGCAGTAACAATGCAATGTGAGATACACGTACACGAGACACGAGAGAGGAAACAACGGTGAGAAGCGGCGTACGATCCAAGCGAGACAATTGACTGGCGAATAGAGACATGCGACTGACCTCTTTATTATTAAGCTAACGAGAAAAAGGTATCACCTAATTTCTCTACTATTACGAAGGCAACTAGATGAAATCCTACTCTTAAGGATAAAAATCTAATTATGCTATTAATGTTAAAATTAACATTGCTTCATTTCCTTATATATGCGACTGCACACTAGCTGCCAGTCGACACGAGGCTGGAACTGGTCACAATTTGGTTACTTAGTGCCGTTGTATTCTCGAGCCCTCTTAAACTTTAAATTTAACAATATGTCCGGGTAATCTCACTATATATTTAGAACTCACGCGAATGTATCATTATAATATTAGGAAAAGCTAATAACTTTAATATTTTAGTGCTTAAATTTTCGAGCGAACCTTTTCTACGTCGTGTTCTGTTTTATAAAGGAATCTGCTCGATATCTATTCTTATATAGGTAGCTGAAGACTCTGTAAGTAATTTTAATTATTAAAAAATTTACCCTAGCTAAAACTGCTACATTATGTATTACTGTACAACGAAGAGCATCTTAAATGTTATGAAAATCAAACTCCTCCATCCAAACGTCTATAATTTGATTGGTAAGCGTCGATACTGACTGTAGTCACTATATTGAAATCTTACCGGTAATAAATGTTACACTCACAATAACAATTAATTTATAATTATTATTATATGTTAAAATTAACTAAACAACAACTGCATCTACTATCACACATTCGAAAGTTTAAAACAATTTTACAAATTGTAGTCGAACATCATTATTGCTACGGCGACGGCACGCGGCGAGATATGCTTTGACGGCGGGGATTGACGACACATGCCTCAACAATCGTAATATTTCACACATTAAGGTATACCATAAGCACATATACTCGTATTGGATATATAGCTACGATGACCAATAGTTTGAAGAGTTCGAGAAACAGGAATCGAGTCATCAACTAAAGTCCAAGTGACTATACTATATTGATGTAGATTTAACAGAATTTTGAAATCGCCGAGTCATTCAATAAAGCAAACTATTCGGCGATTGTATGTAGGTCATCTCCCGCCTCCACATCATCGCGTGCTCCGAGCCACCCAAGTACATAATAAATCCAATATCCAAAACACTCCGCACAAACTCGCGACACTCACAGTGGCGGACATACATCGTCATCACCAGAACACTCTAGTCTTGGGCATCATTAAAAATTCTTACGAAACGAATATTGTACATTTTCTAAAAGATGAAACTTGCGTAATTTGAAAAGGTCTACATTAAAAACTTCCATACACTTAGTGTCTATATACTCGTAGGCTATTAGTAGATCCACCACTGCTTGCAATCAACTGAAGGCGTCGGGTGACACCTATCCGCGTCACCATATTATAAGATCAAAATACTGATTGTAATTACTTTAATGACATACATATGTATTAGATTTATTGTGTAATAATTGTATCACAGGTATGGGCCGACATACCATGGCTGAACTCGCTGTAAAACGAAGCTTCCGATCAGCTTAGCCAACTTTACTTATTATATAAAAATATGACTAATTCCACAGGCAATATGTATGGGGTAAATTGGAGTGAACTAGGAGCCTGCAGCGTATGATCTCAGAAGAATGTTTAAATATCAATATGCAAGACTACGTAAATATATTCTGCTCGTACTACATATAATATTGATGGATAACTGTTTTATAAACGTTTAAATAAATATTAAAAGGTTTACAACCTTTTTGACGGCTCAATTGAATACAATCCGATTAGAAAATGGTTTGAACAATTTTTAATACTTTTTATGAGTAATAGATTTAAGGATTATATATCCACAAATTAATTACGAATAATTTGAACAGGTCTCATACTTTCAAAGTCAAAAAGGTTGCAAACGCCGTTCGGATGCCTTAAAAAGTAACGTATAAATATGGTAAACTACATTTCGGTATTAGAATCAACATTTAAGGAATAATAAACGGTCAGTGAATACTTGATAGTGACCAAATTCAACAAGACAGTTAACAGCTAAACACTGTCCCGGCGGGACGATATACTTCAGGTGATAGAATATAATTTGAACCTTAGTGATAAGATTTCTAACGATAAATAATAATATGTATAGTATGCTAATGATGAATTCGGCAGACAGATGTTGGTTGCCACACGGGATGCAGGCACGATATATTTGCAAATCTTGTTTCTTTGCTTTCTGTCCTGTGAAAATTTGAGCTTAGTTTTAGCGCATTCTTTGTTAAAGTACCAACGAGGATAAGTGTTGATATGTAAAATGTTGAATATGTTAATAATTTTGAAATTTTAAGTATTTTATCATTTTTGAGAAGTTTTGAATATTTTAAATAATTTGGTGCAGATAGATATTATATTTAGATAAGAATTACAAGTTTAAATTACCAATAATAAAATGATATGTTGGATTGACGAATAGTAATGAATAAAATAAATACCAATTAGAATTTGGCTACTTTTAAATATTGAAAGTAGTAAGATTGCGTACTTAGAGCTACTTAGAGGGTCATCAGGAGAATGGGTGGGATTCTCTAGTTATATCAAATTTTTAATTCGTCTATCCATTCTATATCTTGCCCGTCTACATATACCATACTCTCGATATTTATTGCCTATTTCGTTAAAATACGTCTTTCACTAATATTCTAAGATAGAATCTACTCCTTTCTTTTACAACTTTGACCGAATAAAAATTTTGCAATTACGCGACATTTTTATTTTTATGAAAAATGATTTATTCTAAAAAATACTAATTTAACTATACAAAATATATCAATCATCGAATCATTGTATTGAAGCGTCAGTAAAGTCATGCAGCATTGCAATGCTTATGTATATAATAAATTTGGGTGCGGTGTAGAGTAAAAATATTTAGCGTGGAATAAGTGGGTTTATAGAAATGGTTTGTAATATAAATACATAATTATATAAATATATTATAGCTAAACGGTGCTAAAGAGAAGGTGGAAAGTGCTGGAAGAATATGTGGTAGATAGGTACATATTTAATTTAACAGGGTTCTTTTGGAAATTGTATTGGGATATACAGGTGTCCTGTTTTCAATGGATAACCTTGAAGTGGCTTATAGCAGAACTTTTAGCCATTCAAAAAAAAAATACAAAACCAAATATATTGTTAGTAGAACCTAAGATGTAATTATTTAAAAAAAAAGACTACAAATTTTTATCTTATTTTAAATTATATTGAACACTACAACCACAAAATGAATGAATTCCATCGATTTTTTGTTGTTATTTCAATGTACACTAACCATGCCAATAGATAGGTAGTAAATAGTAAGATTAGCTGTTGCACTTTTCTTTTAAAAACGACTTGTAAAAATTTGTAAAAATATCTTTTTTGACAAAATTTAGGCACCTTGGGTGTAAAAAAATGTATGAAAACGTGAGTGACCAATAATTTAAAAAAGCGTATTTTAAGTAGATTTCAAAATGGTATAATTTAATTCTGATGTAAATCAAGAATTATTGCTATTAATAATATTTACATTATTTATTACTATTAGTAATAATAATATTTCTTTTTTTTCTTTGGTTTTGTATTTTTTTCTGAACGGCTAAAAGTTCTGCTATAAGCCACTTCAAGGTTATCCATTGAAAACAGGACACCTGTATACATAAGTAGTGGAATTAAAAAATTAATTCTGTATTTTGAAATTTTGTTGTGCTTGAATAATGCATGTTTCGCGCGTCGTAGATATGGAAAGAACATTGTTTGTTTCAATTATAAATAGTATCCAATAAATAAAGATTTACTTCAGCATAACGAAAGACTAGAGAGAATAATATACCAATGTAAAGTATCAAGATTCATAGCTTTAATATTATCACGAACAATGTATTAATGTACACTTCCCACACCGATATTGAAAATGAGATGTTATAATAGCGATGATAAATATTGTTATAGAAAAAAAATCCAACCTACGTATGCGTATATTATCATTACTTAAAATAGATATTATTCGGCGGCAGTTTAGTTTATGGGACGCGGCCCCTGGAGGAGTGGGTGGTATTTTCGGATAGGGGAGGTGACAGGGAGCCCAAATATGTAAAAATTCTTTTAAGGAAATGTAGGAGTAAAAAGTTATTGAGACTTAAAGTTGTAACATTTTCATACATTATTATGACATTACTGTCATTTTGACACTTTGAAATGTCAAAACATTACTTTCAATTGTCAAAATAATCTTCAGATCTATAAGTCAGATCTATCACCGAATTTTAAATTAACATAAAGCACTTATAATAGCAGGGGTTCTGGGTTTGAAATAAAAAAAAAGACCTAACGAGAAGGAGAAGGAGCTGCGCTCCCGCCTTAGCCTTCTCCAACCTAAATTATCCAAGTCGGACTGTCACCTAATCGAAAATTAAAAACCAAAAATAAATAATACACTTAGATTTAAAAAATAATCTACTCACGTTTATAAATTGCATTCTTGTAATGGTCTTTTAAATGCGTAGTTGCAAGCTTGAAGATATTCATATTTACAAAAAAGTCACAAAGAAAACTAAAACTAACACACTATCTAAGTACACTTAAAACACTATGAACACTTAAAACTATAGAAATTATATTAAAACAAAAACTAGAAAAAGTATATGAAAATTAACAAAAACTAATAACTAATGGAAAATAATAAGAGAAAAATAACTTGAAAAAAGCAAAAAATATGAAAACTGAAAACTTAAACACGCGTTGAGTACAGATTCACGGTATTTTATAACTACCCACCAAAAATGCTGAAAAGTATTCACAGATAAAAAAATCTAATAATAGTTTAATTTTTTTGCCAAATATAAAATTATATAACTCAATATATTTTACATAAATCATATAAAAGGTCATAAATGTATGTATGAAGTGAAAATAACATATTTCTATTTTAAAATCTTAATAATTTGACGATAATATTTATTTTTAATAAGCATAACTCATAATTAATTATTAAACGATAATCTGTTGTCATAAAAGCGGTAATGTAAAACAAAAATTGACAGTTTGTCAAAATATAAGGTCATTTTGTTTAGAATATTGTTATATGTGAAATTATTAAAATATTAATACAATAAAGCCTTAATTGTTGTGAAAATATGGATTGTACATAAAAAAAGGATGTTTACTATTCGTTAAAGGTATGTTTATCTTTTGTAATGATTTATTTAAGTATAAAAATGAATGGAATTGTTGCAATTTTAAGTCTCAATAACTTTTTACTCCTACATTTCCTTAAAAGAATTTTTACATATTTGGGCTCCCTGTCACCTCCCCTATCCGAAAATACCACCCACTCCTCCAGGGGCCGCGTCCCATATACTAAACATGTGCCTATTATTCTAAAGTACAATAGTCGCACATGTCTCCGGGACGCTCATCCCGGATCGCTGCATGCAAATTTCGTATCCGAATCATGAGTCTACGTTTCGTTTCCAATGTAATTGCGAATGCGTTACGATTCTCAAGCTTTGTCTGTATGAAATTACCGAAACCATACATCTACTCGATGACGCAAAAATCTAACTATCGTCACTACGTAAGCCTATATGTTATCCGTCGCACCTGCCCCGAATAGTTTAGGCGAAAAATTTACTATACACGTAGCCGGTCGCAATGAGCCCGAGGACGAGGAGGCACAGCATAATCATTATCTTCTTCTGCACAAGGGATAAATATTTGGTATTAGTGTTTTGTCTATGTCGGCGAGCGCGTCCCCTGCGGGTGTACAGCGGTGTGCGTACAGCGGGTGCAGCGGGCCGCGCTCGCCGGTCGCAGAGTTACCTTGAGCTAGCGGCTTGCGGGCGCTCACACGAAGTAGCTGGACACGTAGCTGACGACGACGATGCCGAGTATGAGCAGACACACTAGGATCATGATCTTCTTCTGTCGTTCCGAATTGCGAACATGCAACAGTACGCTTTATACGTGCCCGCGGGAGTACCGCTTGCATCGCTTCTTATTAATATTAACAACGATGGCAACGGTTTTGTATGTGTGTGCGTCATTTGCCTCGTATTGGGGTAGGGGGTGAAATAAAAAAAAAAATATTAAATTAATCGAAATAAAATAAATAAATGTAATTCCAAAGTTTCTAACGTAATCATATTTACATCTTATTATGTGAACGAATATAAACAACTCGGCGATTGACCCTCGCTACGGGACGTAGAATAAAAATAGTACGGGTGTATTTTGTAGAGCAATTAAGTAAAAGTGACGATGGTATTATTTAACATTAACAGTCTTCGTATGAACCAGGAAAATGTGGAAGCTACAATTACAACTAGAGCCGATCTAGAGTACACTCGCGTAAATAAATTCATTAATTAATCACAGTTAATCAAATGTACCACATAACATTTAACATGTAATAATTTATACTAAGCATTTTCAAGAATGTGCGCTTAATTATTGTATTAGGTAAATTATTTATCAGATGGTATGCATGAAATGCTACCATTAAATGCAACAATCGTAATATAAAGCAAGTATTTTCAAAATACTGCGGTGAAATAATGAATTTTCTATTATAGTGACTATAATAAATAATTTAAAAACAATAATAGGTATTAACGTAAGTACATACTTGAACAGATCCGTGGTCATATTTATTGAAAAAAACTCCCAGGAAAATATTATCAAATTAATAATATGATTAAAAATGCATAATTATGAAGTTATGTACTTGATTATACTCCTTGTATATAATCGAGTAAATAACTTCACAAATCAATAACAACTCAAAAATGGCTCAAAATGAAAACCCAAAAAAGAATATATATCTTTTTTTCAAATATTATTATTTTTATTTATTTTTAATAGGATCTGGAATTTTTTTCAAGCAGATTTTATACGAATTACAACAAAATATATATTCATAGCTAGCTCGTTAATAAAACTAATTATAGCTATTGTAATATTAATACAATCTAGTCAACAGAGCCAATAATAATTTACTTAACTATGTGAATACTGGTTTCGCAAAAAACTAAATTAAAAAAAAAAAACAATGGCATATAATATTGTGCTTTGAACATAGATAATAAACAATCAACATATAACAAAATCGATTTGAATCTGAAACATTCCAAAACCCATTCAACTTTAATGCATTGGTAAAAATTTTATAGTTTTTTAAGTCAACAACGATTAATTATAAAAAAATACATTAGAAAAAGCTTCTGAATGATTAATAAATTATATACATTCATTCCCAATATAATTATTTAAGTAATGTGTTCTTTATCATATTAATAGTATTTTAAAATATGAAACAAGATTATTGGAGTTATTGTTCGAATTTATACTTTTGTGCTTTTTTTTATATTTTTATAATCAAATATATATTCAACACACAAGTTAAATAAATTATAATGATATTATTTTTAATATAATATTTACATAAAAAATGCGAAATAGTACTAATCCTAAAGCACAATCATCTTATTGCACTTTGCACATATTGTCTTGCAACTACCACTCGGGTAGATATATTTATTATATAAAGGTACACAATTCAAAGCAACACTGTCACATAATATATTTAAATGGCAATGACGATATGAGGTATCAAATTTTTGACATTAAAATTCTCAATACCCTTAAATCCATCATTAATTTATGGTGGGATCAAAGTTGCGTGTTCATCGAAAGCAACTTCTTTGTATAATAAATAATAATCTTTTATAGATACCGTGCTCTTTGTTATTTTAGAGTTCAAATTGTTCTTTAAACTTAGGAACTATTTGTCTTTTTTTTTTAATACAATATTCTGTATCTATACTGCATGAACATCGATTGTACGGTATTTGTGACAGTGTTTACATGACGGCATGCTTCGCGAGTGAAGCTGGCACTAACTAACACAAAACAGTGTGGTACATGATTATAGGTGAATAAATATTATTTCGCATAGACTTTATTGTGATATATCTCGACATAACCATTAACATTTGCATAATAATTTAATAATTTTTCATTTAAGTTTATATGAGAAATAATATATATCATGTACCTCCAAACTCGAAAAAACACCACGTATACTCGAATACACTTACATCTAGTGATAAGTATATCAGCTTTTGTTATGAATATATCAGTATTTGCACCAATAGTCCTATCGCATTCGCGGCCGATGACGTCACTAGCCCTCCTCGCAGTCTATCACAGTACAATCGCGAGCACTATTATTAATATAATAATAATCAGCGTAATAAACAGGCATATTATGAGGAAGACTTTTTTCTGGAATGACAAAAAGAAAAGAAAAATAAAATAAAATATCTGCTCTAAAGGAATGCCTAACTACGGATGGTGGGGAGAATATTATAATGCTTCATAAATGTATGTCGTTTAAAATAGCATAAAATTATGACTCAGACTAAGGAATAATATAGATAGAGTGTCATAGAATTAAACGTGAAGCGGAACAATATGTTTTAAAATAGTATACAATTGACAATTTGTATATTGAGTGATAAATAAATAAATGTTAATAAATAAAAAGAAAAAGATAACGGATTTTATTATAATAAAGAAAAAAATAAGCTAATACTTTATACTATGCTATATAATAGAACTAATATTTAAAATATACCAAAGAATATAATATTATTTTTATTATTCCCATTTTATTCTCAAAAATTGTATATTAATTTAAGGAATACATATATAAAATTTCGCTTATTCATCAAAGAAAGAAAACGATGTATATGACAAAATCGAGAATAGTAGCGTAAACAGCAAATCATGCTACTATTTTTAACTCTGACATTACTTTGGCGAATTCTGTATATATAATTCTTTAGTCTGAGTATTATATATGATATATTTTACTGCAAATTACTTTAAAACCATGAGATAATACTTTTAACTAACCATAAATATCAGTAATAAAATTAGAGTATTTTAATTATTATTATTTCAGTTATATTAATTATAAATTAACTGTATGTAACTGTTACATTAAATACAATATCAGATATTCTCATGCGATAATATGATAAGAAAGAATGTTAATTTTGTCACGACGATTATCACATAGTTGCTTTCATAGAAGCACGTAATACCTTAGCATGGATGCATACATGCGTACATACAATATTTTATAAAGAATGAGATTGAATATATGAATAAATTATTAAGTAACAAGACACATAAATAGATAATATAGTTTTTCATGAAGAGTGTTTTTTCACTACTTATACCACAATCAATTTCATCAATATAAAGGAAAAAAATATATCTCAAAGATATTATCTAATCGTTAACATACTTGATCAAAATCTGAGGGAAAGTGGACATCATTGACAATTCTAAAAGAATAATTTGCTATTATATTCAATCCCAATCTCTAAATGATCAGGCCATACAATACCTATATATGTACATACATATATAAATAATAAATGCATTCGAATAAAGCGCATGCCATTAGGCTAAATCAAAACCGAAGCAAAATTTTCTACATTAAAAAAATAATAATATTATACGTTACATTTAAAAAATATGAGCGAGACAACAAATGTCTTACGTCAAAAAAACTGGCTTAACTAATATTTGAAGTGAACGGTAACGAGTGCAATCACTAGATGGAACCATTTGGCCCAATTAATCGAACCTGACGTCTATTGTCTATGGAACTGTACTTTTAGCCAAGGCTCTTTCAATATAAATCGACAAACGAGATTGAAGCGTATCGGAATTTTGATATCATTTCTCTGCAACAGTTTTGACGTAAGATATTTACGAGAGACGGTATTCATGCAAACTAAAAGAAAGGCGATATAATAATAGAGTAGAGTAAGAAAATCATATAGTTAATATCCCCATTGCCTATTCGGTATCCCGTTACGAATGTCGCTTTACCTTCCTGGCTTTGGTAAAGTAGTCGAATGCTTGAATTAACTCTGTCCTGCCGGTTTCCACGTAGTCGGTGGTGGCGGTCACGTGGTGCTCGATGCGGTCGACCAGCTCGCCCTGCTCGCGCTAAGGTACGGCGCGGGGGCGCGGGGCGCGGGGGGAGGGAACGCGCGGGACGAACTGTTTGCGGCCGATTGGTTCATACGATTGTTTAGTCCCGGTTATTCGTGTTGTTAGTTATGGAAGCTAAGACCACAGTTATTCAATAGTTCACAGTTAGTTCACAGTCTGAGTAGACGCGTTTATAAGATACGAAGTATGATACATAGTAAATAAGTAGTACAAGACAGTATATAAATATAACACCCATACACCATATACAGAAGGCAAATTACGCACACACCAAACGAAAGTCAAATTAGTGATACACAGTCAAATAATGAGATTAAGTTAAGAAGCCCATCACCATCGATTGTTAGTCCGATTTACATGAACAGTTAGAAAGACAACAGTGAAAGCCAATTTGTGGATGCATATGTAGAGGTAAAATAAAAACATGGTGTGAACCAATCACCGAATCGACGCAAAACAAATGCGGGGTTTGGATTTCCAACGTTCACGATGAAACAATAGGTCGGGGATAAAACGTGGGAGGGAAATGAGGACGAGGAGAAACAAAACAAAAACGCATTAGCAACCAATGAACCGGCACTTGTAGTATGAACTTACCCGTCGAGCTTTGCTCTGATATTTAAGGGCCTTCTTTGTGTCTTGTGTGGCAGTTTGGACATAGTCCACAGCGTGCTCTACATGATACTCAATGCGGTCGATCATCTCACCCTGTATCCATAGGGAGCTCGTTTAGACAATCAATCTAATTTAATAGTGACTAGGTACATTAAAATATATGCTCCCAAAGGTTATATTCGTTATTCATGTTAACCAATTTTGACAATTAGCTTGATTGTCACGATTGCAGTATTGGAGGTCATAGGTTCGATGCCTGTTAAGGAATAACATTTTATCCCTATTTTGACAAAGCGCGACATGTAAAACCACATATCATTGTACAATCAGTTCAGATCAAATCCCCCATTTTCTGTAGTTTCATACCCAATATGTTAGGCCATATTATAATAAATTCATATATTGTTTATTTTAACTTACTCAAATTATACCTACAAATTTAGTAAAATTTTAAATAAAAAATCTAAGAAATTATTAAGTAAAATTGCTCATACGAATATTAATAATGGTAACAGGTCACAATTTTCATTTCGTACCTCATGAATTCTTAATCAACTTGTAACACCAAAGTTGCTTCTTCGATCTCTAATGTCTATTACGTTATTCAAATTTGAATCTAATAACCATTATATCATATACATAAGTGATTTGTGATATGTAATTATAAAATATATAATATGTTTGACCTGACTCTCGACAAGCATGGCCATGTCCATGAACATGTCGTGCAATTCGCGGATGGAGGTCTCTAGTTTGATGATGTCGGCGTGCCGCGCCTCGATGTCGGCGAGCGTCTGCTTCGCTTGTTGCGTTTCCATTATGATCTGCAAAGTATGAAGTGAACCCATGTATCATTTAATTTTTTATGACTGTCTAAAATTTCACCTCATTACTTTTACATTAATATTTCCCTTTTTTATTTTTCCATTGAAAAATTTTCAAAAGTTTGACAATTAAAAAATAATAGGCTGCTTATCGTTATAAAACTAATGAACATGCACAAAATATTAATATAATTATAATAGTACAGTCATATAAGATAATCATATAAGGAGGAAATATTTTTTTGTTTGTTTGTACCGAGTAAGCTCCGAAACTATCGTACAGATTTTGATGGGTAGTGTGAGACCCTAAGGACATAAGATAGTTTTTATCCCGGAAATCATCCCTTAGGGGATAAAAATGGGGATGAAAGTTTGTATGGGGAATCAACAGAGGGACGAACCCGAACGAAACGAGGGTGAGTCGTTAGTATAAGCACAGTGTACTAAAAAATAACAGTGGGCTATCGCCTTTGATGTTTGAAGAAAAGCCGACACCGCGTAGCGTACTTCGCATTACGCAGGGTTGTTACAGTTTTTTTTTGTAATTTAATTAAAATATAATATTATTATTTAGTTATTTATCGAAGTTCTTCATAGCAAAGAATACAAAAAGGCATTTCGCGGAGGCAAATTCAAATAGAGTTTTACAAAATCTCATATAATAATAATAATAAGCCTTTTATTTCTTTAATAAAAAATAAAATATACAATTGGCTTAACAATTATTTGATTTAATTGAATGAATATTTTTATGTGACATTATAATTAATTTAATGAATAACTAGATAATTAAATAAAATAAATTAAGTTATAATAAAAATAAATTAAATCTAGCAAATTATATTACATAAGTCAAATTGAATTTAGTTATATATAAATTTATATTATATTTTCAATTTTTTAGCAAAGTTAGTTTTATATGATATAATGTAATTAATAGATTTCCAAATCACCTATCATAAATGGGCAACGGACAAATATTTTCGGTTTCTAGATTTACTGGATTTGAAATTTCTGTTATTAAACTTAATTATGTAAAAAATCCTCATCCTAATAAATAATTTTAGCAAAAAATATATAATATAGCACAGGTAGTATGAACCATTTTAATTGCTTACAAATTAAAATAAACGCGCGACAGCCCTTAAAGTCGTGTCCCGAGCTGCTAACTAATTCGGGCGGCAGAAATGTATGCAGCTCGGGCTCGCCTACCCGCGTCTCACCTCTCACACCCCGCACGATTGCCCTGTCTAGACGGCTTCGTTGAATGACTGTATAGACTGTGGTATAAGTCTGATAAAAAATGGCAAATCTCGGTATGAATTTTATATAATATCGTGCCCGCGTCCCAAGTTATCAAAGGCCCTATATATTACTTATTACCTTCCATTTGGAAGCTAAGCCCTTATTTGACTAGACGAGCAAAATAGTACGTAACGGTACATACATATATTATTAATTCACGCATACACGCAAAAAAATATTTAAGTATTAAATATAATCTATTTTTTTTTAAATAGGCTTTTTCAAATATCGGCTACCAATCAATACTATTATTATGTATAGAGTTTTTTTTTTTTAATATTCAAATCGTTAGATGACTTTAAAGTTGTATAAAATATATCCGTTTTTATATGTAGCAAGTTTAAATCAAACTTTCTACGCTGTTAAAATCCGGAACAATGGACAATTTGTCTTTTGTTAGTGTTGAACAAGTCAGCATTTGTACAAAAATATTCTCAAAATATTTGAACTAAACCATTTGAAATAAAAATGAAAAATCACAAATTATATTTTATTCTCAGTAGCAGCCTTGAAATATGAAATATGTCGATAAGCAATGTCAAGAACCCTCGCTGTGCGATTATCTGGCGAGTATCTAAGTAATCTTTCAATATTTAGTCTGGAATTTTTTTCTTGCTACTCCTCCTTATGAGGCCCTTGCTCTGAATTTCGTAGCATCAACTGAAGCATCGTTCAGTAATATAAAGTTTCATTTTTAATATTTAAATTGTTTTTCATTATGAACTTTTTAGCATTCAAAATAAGATGGCATTTACATATTATTAAATTGTACAATAATTTTGACAATCTTTATACTAATTGTAACTCTCTTTTGTTTGTGAAAGATATTTTTGTAATTTAGATTAAGATAAATAGAAATTTAATTTAGATAAATGAAAAAATGGAGCATGGCCTCAATATACAGGTCTTATTGTCAAGAATCTCAGGTATTCAATAGAAGTTTTAATTGAAAATTCGAATTTCCGTCTTTGAAATATTGAAATGGGAACTATTGTAAAAGCAACGTTATCGTTTTTTATCCGTATAAAATGTAGCAAAAAGATATTTAAGAATGTTTAATAAAAACTTTTTAAAAAAAAATAAAAACCGACTTCCAGGCACAGAAAAGTAAAAAATAACCTAACGGGGGTTTTCATTTAGAATAGATACCTAATCAGATATTTTCGAAGTCGGTGTGCTTTGATTTGTATTGGCTGGCACCGACTTCGAAAATATCTGATTAGGTATCTATTCTAAATGAAAACCCCCGTTAGGTTATTTTTTACTTTTCTGTGCCTGGAAGTCGGTTTTTATTTTTTTTTAAAAAGTTTTTATTTTTCCATTTTTAGTGTAGACGTAATAAGCAGGTAAATTGTAAGAAGAAAGATTTTTAAAAACATATTCGATTAAGCCACTTATTCAGACCCCTAATGACAGTCACAACCCATCTAGGTGTAAAGTTCTCATCAATACAAATTAATCAAGCCCAAACACCAGGTAATTGCTGTAAATCGTTGAGGAGTTTCCTCGACTATCTGTCGGCTCCATTATCAGATCGACTCCAGACCTTCATTAAATAGTAGTGCTTTAAAATACTTAATGAAAAAAATTAACAAGCGCACTAGTCGCCACTACGATTTTTGAAGGTTCCCCTCGATTTCTCTGGGATGCCATCATCAGATCCTGGTCTCCTTATTATAGTACCACCCTTGAAATATCTCCTTTCAAACAAAAAAAGAATCATTAAAATCGGTTCATGAATGACGAAGCAATCCGCGAACACACATAAAATTACGTCCACGTAAACAAAAAAAATCATAATTTTTTTTCCATAAAATGAAAACTACTCGGCCAAACTATGTTAAATTTTTATGGGACCACATGGCAACTAAACCGCATCAAACAAAAAAAGAATCACGCAAATCGGATCATAAATCTCAGAGTAATCGATGTACATACATAAAAAAAAAATACCAATCGAATTGATAACCTCCTCCTTTTGGAAGTCGGTTAAAAATACATAGCGGATTAATAAATACCATACTAACAAAACCATTATCTTCATAGTTCATAGTTGGGCTACTTGTTAAACCTACTGAATCTGCTTGTTAAAATTACTTAAACACTATATGTGGTAACATTCGTTACAAAAACATAGCAAACTTACCCCTTGAGTGAAGACAGCAGGGTTGTCTTGCTCCAGCATGGTTTCCAATTCCTCATCGGTAGTGGCGCGACCCGTGATCTCGAGCTGTCGGAGTATCCTGTTTTTGCACCGATCTCGGTAATCCGTCTGGGTCCGGTTGTATTCGGTCATCACCTCGACAAACTTGCGGGATAGGGTCGAGTGCTGGGTCCTTCTTATCCTGAGATCAGCCGATGATTTGTTCGAATGCTCCTCCTGTTCGATGTTCTGCTCTATGTCTGTGGGATTGTGTTTAACCGTGCAATGCGTATACATTTTCCTTAATAGTATGCCATTTATTATGTTACATTATTTACTAGGTTTAGGTTAAGAAACTTAATTATTTTAAACGCTTAGTCAGAGTTAAATGACTATTCACATAATTTTCCGCTGACTCACTATCCCTGCACATTATTACGAAGATAACATCGCAAGGAGGCCGTTCATAACTAAATAAATCTAATAAAAGTGTACGAATGTGACTTATTGCATAACAAATGAAGTATATACATAAATATGATGGTGTTTGAGAAGCATATATACTCACGTTTTAATTTTCCTCTGACTTTGTTGGCAGTTTTCTTAATATCGGCCATGAGATCTTCTAATTCGTGCTTTGTTTCTGAAATGAAACACATGAAATTGAAAATGATTTTTTTTCAATCTAACCTTTAAATAAGATTTGCCTTTACATCATTAAAATTAAAGTATTCGTTACCAAGAATATTTACATCTCTAATTCCTTTCCTTTCTTTATTGACCTATTTTGATGTAATAGAAGATTTATCGTTTGAAAATGTTCATTAAAAAGAGGACGAGCGTAATCAGCGCAAAACCAATGATGAATACAATCGTTAACGATTTGAAAAAGCTCGCCGAAATTCAAATAAGCGATTTCTTCAGGTCTTTTAATTTTTAAATATAATAAATGAGATCAAATTATGTAACTAATGAGATCAAATTCAGTTGGGAAAGTAGAGAGTACCTTAAGATTTTAGCCAATTCGCATCAACATGTACTTGTAAATTGTTGTAATAAAATATAAATGCAACTTTTTAAATTCCTAGCGTGTGAACGCGGCTTCGTTCCGAGTAATTTATTTATGTACATTTCTCTGACCCTTTCATAGTGTGATATTTGCCTATAACATATAATAGCAATAATAGCCTATAACCTCTATTAATGGGCTATAAATCATTTTTTTTATTTCGGACTGATAGCTTCAGAGCAACATCCAAACGAAAAAAAATAAAAACTTCAGCTTTATACATTTATTCACATAGACTATTTTTGTTTTTTTTTTTTCAAAAGTATCTTATCTATATCTTTTTCACTACAATTGTTCTATATTTTATGCTAGTAACACTCAGCCATGCCTGTTAGAAGCGAAAGTGCCCTAAACCAAATATTAAATCCATTCGATGAATTACTCCGTTCAGTACGTGCCTAACATCGCAACGAGCGTGGGGATCATCCGTTCAATATTTCATCACAGCACGGCTAAGTTATGAATATATTTCTGCATAATAAAACACCCACACAATGGCTACGCTATCAGACGGGACTCCTAATTGCCTGTCTGATGCAGTGTTCTGGCTTCGATCGATAGGTTGAATCTCCTGATTTGTGACGTTTTACACACAACTGTTTGATAATATCTTTGATCATGTTCAGCAGTTATGGGAAAATTTAATACTAATAATTAATGCTTACGTATAATATTTTTCACATCTAATTGCAGTAACTGCAATAAACGAGTTGTAGCTTTTATACTATTGAATTTGTTTCTGGTACTAATGTTATGGTGTTACACTTCTTGGGATATTTTTAGAAACATATTTACATATTACCTATATAATATTTTCGTTCACGTATCGTAATACGCGTAGACCAAAATCAATACTTGATTCTCCTTTAATTTATCTTTTAAAAATGCTATTGATCCTTGATTATAAATTGTACGAATAACTCTTTTCTATTCTAACAATAATGATAATATAATTCATCCATTTTAACGACACATGCTGGGTTTATATGCTGCAAGGGGATGTCGGCCATAGTCCATCACACTGTATTAAGATATTTGGCGAACTTCACATGTCTTCCAAAATACACGACATAGGAAATATTCACAGATCTCACGCATTTGTGTCGTATTAGCAAGTGATAATCATGTTGTAAAGTCGTTCGTGGAAATCTCTGAAAGTCTCGCAATCCACACCCTGGGTTTGAACCTCACTCACTTTTCCAAGCATGTTAAAGCATGTTACCAATGGGCCCATCGTATTGTGCCATTATTATTATCTATTTTATGATTTATAACAAACAAATAGTGCATCTATATAGGGCATCCAAAGCTCTAGGCTCATTAAGTATTCTTTTATTCATATATTATTCATCGAGGTCATTAGTAGGCAAGTTAGACTGTACACATTCAGACAGATGCAACGTTGCGCCAACCAGCATTGATTAATTAATGTTTCCACTAAATTCTGAACTCACAGCCGGTAATGTATTGAGGTTTGTTCGGTGTCAAGCGGGGCTTATCACACCGATATGAACATAGTAATAAATGAAATTTAAGTATAGCTTGAATTTGATTTTTAATAAATCCATTTACGTATTTAATAACATTTTATATATAAAGTAATGTTTAGTTTAAACTAAAAAATGAGACATTAAAAATTCATGTAGGTATTTTATGTGGATAAACTTGTGAGTATACAATAAATAATAATCAATGCGCAAAATAAATAATAATAAGCAATGGCCATTTCTCCGTAGCACGGTACTCAACATAGTGATACAATTAGCAGTAAAGTATACTTTGCAAGCCTTAGTTAGACTGCGAACAACTGCGTAGCACCACTGTACTAGTTGTAGGTACTAGTTATATAAGTTTTACTTGGAAACTGAGTCGTTTTCTAACATTTCATAAATTAATTCTTGTATATTTCCATGAATAAGTTTTAAAATAGCATAAGTTGTGATCGAGTTTTTTTCAAGTTACGTTTAATACTGTAAGGTAAAATATTATTTTCTGCATTCATATCTTTCAAATATGATTAGAAAGTGTATAGATGAAAAATTACGAGTAAAACCAAAACACAACCGTATTTTCCACTTGATGTATTAAATTAAAAATATTATAATTAATTGAACAAGTAAAATATTAGGTACCTACTGGATATTATAATATTTTACAATATTTCTTAATACTATCAATAGTTTTGTCAAATTACCCACATTGTTTATTCTTACCAAACTTTGGTTTTGTCATGAGGGAAAGATGTGTGTAGTATCCGTGCGTTTCTAATATTTTAGTTAAAGAATGCATATAAGCTGGTAACAACAATGTTACGATATCACTTGCGCAATTAATACACTAATCGAATAGTTTTCTCTTCGTTTAAATAAACACACAATTATTTAGTACTAGCGGCTCACGCTCGCTTCGCTCGGGTTCGTCCTAGGTGATTCTTTAAATTGACATAACTTTTTTATTTATGAACCGATTGAAATAAAACAAATAATAAATGTTAAGGGAAGCTTACCAGTTACCACAATATATTAGTGAAAACCGCAAAGGTTAAACCGTTTCTGAGATTAGTGCGTTTGTGCGCACAAACGCACAGAGAAACAGACAAAAAATCTAAAAATCATTGTTTTGAGTTCAGTTTGCGTTAATAAAGACCCCTAATAATAGTTTTTACAAACAGCGATCAGTTACAATTTTTTTATACATGTGTAATGATTTACAGCAGATATTATCAATCCCTAAATGTCGAAACTCTTTTTTAAATAACTAATGTATTATATAATTCTAAATATAAATTAAAAGCTTATAATATAATAGAATAAACTTGTTAAGTTAAGAGGGTTAGAAACGCGAAGACTTAACATCGTATAAAACTTGCGCAATTAGGTCACCTATTAAAAACTGTTACTGACACATTTGTGTAGAAACTAAAAAATTGTCTCAATTTATTTTAATGATGATACGTTTTAAATGTATGAATAATGGACATAATAATGTTTTACCAGGAACATATATCATTAGGCACTAAGGATCGCAAGTGTATTAAATATCCTATATTTATTTGGTCCGTGACAGTCCAGACATTCTGGTTCGGCATTTCCAGTTAAGAAAATGTAATATTAAAAATTGTCTCAATTAGAATTTGATCAAATTTATCATAACAGCGTTTGTACGTCCTTTAATCGACTTTAAAATTGAAAACTCTATAATCAGACACTGTTCAATCAGTCTCGATTGTTTTGGTATTCCGTATAGGTAGATCCCATGCATTTCTATGATGTAGGACATGTTGTTTTCGAGAAAATGAAAAAAAGATCAATGTTAACCAATCTTTAAAAATTCACTTCAAAATTGACTTACTCAATCTTAACCTGTTTCTGTAATTCTGTATCGTATTAGGTAGTAACTTCGCAAATGTACTTAAAAAGGTTAGGACTCTTAGCTACAAGTCAGTCCTTTGAATTCGAATTCAGGCTTATTAGGTTTCTTTTAATCAATCAATATTTTTCTTGTGTAAACAAAAAGGTGTTTTTAGATTCATAGGAAAAAAAACTAACTTAAATTGCTTTAGTATAAATATAAAAAGTAAAATAGCGTTTTTAATTCCTTTTTTACCTTGGCTAGTTACGCTCACAATGAAAACGAAATGCCAAATCATTTAAAAAATGTTTTCTTACTTAAGAAAAAAAGTTTAATTATAGTCAAAATATATTATCAATTAGTAATGGATGTATTCATCTAAGCAGATTTGCATTGCACTGCATTGGCTAAAGGTGTAAGTAAGTAAAGCGAAAGCGCTGTGTGGACCGTGGTGGTTGTATGATTGTGATTACCTCTTATATCGTTAGTATTATAGAGAAAGTTTGTTTATAAGCAAGAAATAATAATTTAAACACGCTGTTATTAAGAAAACCCTTGATAGAATTTTACGTTAGTTAAATAGCATGCTCCTAAATCTTCAATGCTTGGTTTAATATTTAAAATATCCTGGGAAGAACAAGGTCCCGCGTAATGGAATCTTTATGAAAACCTTCTAGTTTAGAAATATAATAAGTAATTGATAAGATACATACATTAGGAAATGTCAACGTGTTTGTTATGACATTATTAACAAGGAACAATAAAGGAAATAAATCATTCATTTTTTCCTTACTTCAATGTTGATAGATTTCCAATTTTACTAATAATGTACAGATAAAATTTCATAATAATGATGAAATAGTAATGTTTTAAAAATGTTTCGCTAAGCCCTAGGGCAAATGCCCTCGACTTTGTTCGTGAATGTCACAAAAAAAATCGAGGTTGCTGCAGGTTAGCAGTTCTCTTCAGTCTTCACCTCTAAAATCGATATCGCAACCTTGTATATGTATTAGCTATATATTTTTACGATCGTTCAATTTTATAAATGTGAATAGGGAAATAAACTCGTGCCTACTATTAATAGGCTTAGGTAATCCTGTTAGTGCGTATCTAATATAGCTTTCAGTATGAAGATATATCAAATGAACCTTCGTAAGGGATCAGTATTCAGTTTAATTTATTTCTAGACATGAGCGTGTTTTGTATTTATAATATAAATGAAACCTTCGTCGGATTTAGACCATTTTTTAAGATTGCCTATCAACTTGCGTGAAATTTGATAAAAGAATTATTTTTTAATAAATGAAAAACCATAAAGAAAGTAGTTTACGGACAAAGTACAAATAAGCCTGAAAAATCTATAATTTTCAACTTCTATAAATTCCAAACGACTGTGAGCTTGAAAAAGGGACTTACATCATATGTACGTACTTGTAAAATAATCTCGATAGTAAAAAGATACAAAGATTAATAAACTGAATATACTGTACTTTTTATTTGAAATTTAGGTCACACACATCATGCGAGTGAGCCCTCTCCGCGTAATTATGCCACGCGAGTAAGCTACGGAATGAGATTTTAACATAATGTAAAATTTATGAACAGAATTCAACAAAAAGATTTTAATGTTGAAACTCGCCATCAGAAACCTATTACCAAAGTACTTACCAAAAATATTATTTGAATGTCTCCTGCAATTACCATATACCTATTTATCATCTCAGCCGAAAGATGCCCAGCTGGACAAAGGCCTCTCTCAAAGATTTTTATAACTGCTGTTCTTGTGCCATCTGCATCCAGTGGGTTCTAGTGATTTTGACCAAGCCATCGGTCTACCTTGTGGGAAGTCTGCCCTCGCTTCGCCTTCCGGTACGTGATAGCCTACTCGAGAACTCTTCGCCCCCAATGACCATCTGATCTGCGAGCGATGTGTCCTGTATATTGCCATTGAAGATTCGGCGGGTGATATCGGTGACCTTGTTCCTTCGGCGTATCTCCTAATTTCCGATTCGGTCTCGCAGAGAAATTCCGAGCATAGCCCTCTCCATCACTTCGGGCGACCTTGAGCGTTTTTATGAGAGCGATCGTGAGCGACTACGTCTCTGTACCATGTGTCATCGCAAAACACGCTTGTCGAAGAATATTGTCTTGAGACACCGCTGACTACACTATTTAAAACGAAAGGATGCGTAGCGTCTCAAACGCTGACCAACCGAGTTTGATTCGGCCTTTCACCTTCCTTTCGAACTTGGACCTACCTAGTTAGGCAGTTTGTCCCAGGTATATATACTCGTCCACAACTTCAAGCACAGAATCACCGATAAACACTGAAGCGGTTGCAACATGGACATTTGACATAATTTTCGTCTTGCCCATGTTTATGTTTATTTTTAGACCAACTTTCTACTGAGATCCTCCATGATCCTAGCTATGACCACTAAATCGTCGGCAAATCGAAGGTGAGTGATGTAGTTGATGTTGACGCGCAGTCATTTCAGTTCGAGACCTTAAAGACGTCTTCCAATGCAACGCTAAACAGTTTCGCGAAAATGACATCATCCTATAGTTCTCCTTATACTTAATAATACATTTACTAACATGATATTCAGAGCAACCAAAGCCACATTTTCAATATCTTTATTAATATTATAAATTCGAAAATATATTTTGTCAATCTTTTACTAAACAATGACTTGAAGTAATATTTGTATAGAGATATTTTAATAACAGGTCGAGGGCCATAGAGTACTTAGTACGTATGTGAGGTTTTTGCCAACATAAGACCAATACAAATATTATTGAAACCAAAAAATGTGGAAACGTACATGTTTTATCCTTGCTGCAAGTTTGCTACGTGTATGTATGTCTCCGACTGCATAAATACTATTTGGCGTCGTTAACTTGTTCCCTTCTATTTAGTTCGCTAACTGTTAAAAACGCAGTCGTTTTTTTTATTATGTTATTTTATTTAGGTACAGTATTTAGTTTTGGCCCGTTAAACCAGTTACATTTTACCTTTGGTTACATTTTATAATTTGCTATCTTAACTCCTCGCGGACCGCGAGCACACCGGTGTGCTAGATAACAATTGAATTCTCGGAAATTCGCACGGATTTCTTAGAATTTGTCCGGGAGGGATTAAATTATTATTTGAACATATAAATTGTATAATATTTATGTGATCGCATTTTAAAAACCTTCATTTCGATACCATACTCGATGGGTTTAAAAATATAAGACATTTTTAATAATCTTTATATAGCCTATAACACTCGCGACGAATCTAGACGAATGACGCATCTAACGACGTATGAATCATTAAAATCGGTTAAGCCACTTAGTAATTACGAAGGAACATAGAATCGGACATACATATACAAACAGGTCAAACCATAACCCTCCTTTGGGCTTTTTTTACTTATTTATTTAATTAACTCTAATAATTTAAACCCCGATGACCTTTGCGAATGCGAAGTAATGATATTGAGTTGAGCGCCTTTATTGACCCGAATGTCAAGAGTACTGCCATGAACATTGAAATAATGAACGAATGTGACATAATTAAAGCCGGGTCAATTTGTTTTTAGCACACAGTATCATCGTAACCTGTGGTAATATTATTATACTGAAATACATACATATATTTGGATTAAATGATTAATTGTGCGATGGTATAATAATAATTAATTAGCGTAAACCTAAACAACAACCATAAACAAATACTAATCAGCGCTGATTGCAAGCGCTTGTGCATACTACACACTATTAGATGTCAAACGACAGTCAAACTTTGCCTGAATTACACTCGGCCAGGCCTATTGTTTGGATTTTGGAAGAGAAAGATCAATTTGTAACTTATAGATAGAAAGAACAAAGCTAACTACAAAGCCAATTCCGAAAATCCGAATTCAGAACGTAAAACGAGCGATAAAGTATTTATTGGCAGCGAAACCTACGGATGATAGCAACGGATGTTTTTGTTGTTATGTTGGGAATAACTTGATATCCTCCAAGGCTCTGCATCTACTTTCCAACGTCTAATCAATTTAACTACGACCATGTGTGATATGATCTATTCATACATTGAATCACTTGACTTCTTCATTAATTTAGATATGTCACTCGAGTTGTGAATATCTACAGTTATATAGGTACACGTACTTGATTATAATGGTCACATATTAAATAAGAATTTTATGAAAGAAACACTACGTTGTTTATTTAAATTTATAATAGTTATAAATATTTATAGTTTTGACTATACTCTAGTTTTAAATTTCGCCGTTTCTAATGCCCATTTGAAAAACTCAGCCTATAAAATAAATAGCGTAGATTAATATTTGTATTAATGAAATCGAAGGAATAACACCCACAATCACATCTTTGTAATCGTTTGACGATCCCTCTATCGTTGAAGGATACGACCCTCTCATCCCACGCCACGTGCAACGTAATCCAATGACGCCCGTAGACAAGCCGTACATTATTTTTAGAAGCAATTTACTGCCCTAGGCTATGTGCTCCCACACCATAAAGTTCTGATCTATGTTTCACTGATCTTTAAAGGGCGTACTATTGAATTTGTATTACAGTTTAATATAAGTTATTTATAAACGGATGAAACAATTTTATATTCTTAAGCAACTTTTATGTTTATTTTTAACGATTATGATAAGACGATAAATCTACTGGTTATTTTACTTACTTTCATCTGATTGCGGTGCTGATAAGATGGCACTGTGCTTCTTCTTCACTTCTTCAACGTTCGCTTGTATCTTATCTATCATTTCCCGTATCTCTTCCACCTAAAACAAAGTTTGTATTATTTTTAATACTAAACAGTTTTATATCAATAGACTTTCTACATTATTTAAGTAATGTGTATGTTTATGACTTGATTAATATAATGTAAAGGGCTACTCCGCATTAAACGATGAAAAAACTAGTTATCCAAAAATAATGTATCTGTGAGAGTTTTATTAAATCGTTTTCCTGATATGATATGTAGATAAAAATTATTCTGCTACTGTACAAATAGTCACGCCCTCGTCTGCATAACAAAGGGAATATTTTTAGAATTTAATTATATTTGAACGTTATTTATATTTTGACAAATATTAAATTATCCTTGTAAGAAATAATTTATCATACATTTTATTAATATTGCACCCACACAAATTCATATGAAACGGTAAAGTTATATTAATAGAATTGCCTTGTGGATATTCTATTTTTATGATGACTAGCGACTCACTCTCGCTACGCTTGGGTTCGTCCCTTTACGTTACGTTTTAACGTTTAATATAGATATAGTATGTTATCCTTAAGAGATAGACATATGCCATCGCGGACTTTTCTGTAGACCTATATAAGATACATAATTCCACCATACATTATTTTGTTATATCTCAACGGGTTTAAAGCAGCGTTTTTGTTGAAATCTCCCAGAAGGCTTATTTTTTCCGCCATCTCCAACATATATCATTATATTTTAGCCAATGTAAACAAAAACTTAACAAAACATATATTAAAACCTTCTTCAAGAACCACTCTATCTATTGCTGAAAACAGTATGAAAATCGGTGCAATAATTTTTGAGTTTATCGCGAACAGACAGACAGACAGACGCGGCAAAGGGCTTTGTTTTATATTTATAATATGCAATGATAATGCCACGCTAATTCCAGAGCAAGTGTATGTGTGTGTAAGTGTACTACACATATTGTATAGAGTTCTGGCGTCAATGTACTTGTCTGCTGCTACTTAGACGTGCAAACTCTAAAATTGCGGAAAACTGGCATGTAGCCAGTTAACCTCTTCAACAATCTAAGTTATCCTACACCGTAAATACAACTAAATAATATTATTATAATCTCTTATTTATCTAAGGTAATCATTTTTTCCACACAAAAAATATATGAACTTAGCTAAATAGCAGTTTCAATATTCAAAATATATTTTGTTCTAATAAAACAATATGTTAATAAATAAAAATTGATCGAGTTTATTAAATTTAACAATTTAGATGTTTACAACGTAGATCAAATTGGTAAATTACAAAATCCGTTTACCAATTGTGCAGACTCTCGCAAGGCACTCGTGACTTGAATTATTCGTTTCCAAACAGGAAGGAAATTAGTTGAATTGTGGTCGAAAGCAACAACCGATAGGAGAGCTGCTTGGATTATCTAGACATTAATTCGGGTAAAGGAACCGTTGGCAACTTTCCAACCACAAAACAAACGGGAACGACCATAACTTGCGAAGGTATTATGCATCCCGCCCAACTTTAAATTCCAATAATTTAGAATCATCTTATTTTTGTAATTTAAAAGGCATGCGATTGTTAGAAAATATACTTTTCTGAACATTTCGGTCGGTCAGCTTATCAAAAACAAATAATTTTACATTAAATGTTAATCAATTTTAGCAATAAAGATAGTATGTAGTACCTACTGTAAGTACGGACGTCTATAATTTATATTAGGATCAACTATTGTGGAACATGACGTAAATACTTTAGTATTTAAGCAAGGTCCAAGTATGTTAAAGTTATATAATATTACCTAATGCTTTTGTTAATTTAACAAAAATCTAGATTGATTTAATTACATGTATTAAGTATAGGTAGGTAGGTATATTTTTATATAGTGTACCGACAGTTCTGGCTACTATTCATAATTTTCGGCAATTATTAATACACACTATATATTTCATTGCTTTATCGATAACACGTTTTTTGTACACTTGATAATTGATATACATTTTATTGTTTTATTATAAACTATTTAGGCAGCGCACGCCGATGAAGCCAGAACAACCCGTTTAAAGTTTAATTTCTGACAGTGAACATAGTGATGAAATATAAATACTCCGTAGCACTCGGCGGTAATGTAGCTTTCTATTAGTAAAAGAAATTTCTGAATCGGATAAGTAATTTCCGAGATCCTTCGTCATACATCCAAACTTACAAAGTTATAATTTTTACCTTATTATAATAGTGTAGAAGCGTAAATTATGACAGTTAAAATATAAAAACTTTAATGGTAAAATGAAACAATATTTTTAGACTAGCTTCCGCTTGCGGTTTACGGATGTATTTCTATTTCCGTTACTTCCGCTGAACGTCAGACCATAGACTCGAACTATGGAAAGCTCAAGCTAGCTAGCTTTTGATCTACTAACTTAATTAAAATGAAACTTGTTCTTTTGCTTAACCAAGCTGTTCAAATGTACAATATACAAAAATAGTACAGTAATTTATCTATTTTAAATTGATTTTTATAAAAACATTCAATTTACAATAACAGCTTTCTGGAACTCATGTAAATAAAATAAGCTATACTTCTTTGTGGATAGATAAAATCATAACATTATTCAAGGTGTAACAGACGATGTAACTCCATGTACTTATGTATATTCAGTGATTTTTAGCGGTTCGAAACTAATGAGAATTTCAAAAAACCAGCCAAGTGTGAGTCGGACTCGCGCACAAAGGGTTCCGTACCATTACCGTATAAAAACGGCAAACAAAATCATGTTTGTTGTATAGGAGCCCCAATTAAATGTTAATTTTAATTTAATTATTTATTTTTAAAGTGAACACTATAACTCAATATTCTGTGAATATTTGAAGCGTCTACCTGTTGCCGTTATCAATATCGAGTAAAAAAGATATAATATATATCACAAAAAATATCACGTTTGTTGTATGGAGCCCCTCTTATTTTTTTTTATTTTAATTCAATTATTTATATTTAAAGTGAATATATAACTAAATATTCTGCGAATATTTATTTTAAGCGTCTACCCGTTGCCGTTATCAATATCAAGCAAAAACGAGCAAAAAAAAATCACGTTTGCTTATGGGAGCCCCCTTAAATATTTATGTTATTCTGTTTTTTTAGTATTTCTTGTTATAACGGCAACAGAAATACATCATCTGTAAAAATTTCACCTGTCTATCACGGTACATGAGAGACAGACAGACAGACGGACGAACAGCGGAGTCTTAGTAATAGGGTCCCGCTTTACCCTTTGGGTACGGAACCCTAAAAAGAAATATTGAAAACCATATTTTCGACTAAACTTCAAGATTATAACATAAATATTAAGTATATAAAATAGTTAATTAGTGGAACTTTCTTACTCATTACTGTTGCTCTTAGTTGTGCTAAATTTATTTTTATTTTCACTTTTATGGGGAATAATTACTGATGCTACTATTAGTACTAGCTAGTTCGTTGTGCACATTTCTAGCACAGTACCTTTATTAGTATATGCATTTTTATCATCTCCTTTTAAAATAAATACCAAAGAAGTAAAGATCTAAATGTCACGGTTCAAAGTTCGCGTATGTCGAAGAGATTACATAGAACGTTAAAAGTTAGACGGCTGATCCCAAATAAAAAATGCCTGTAAAACTTTTAAGATTCGTTCTTTCATACGTGTGGGTCATAATTCGTGTTCACATAAGAGTGAGTGTGCAACTGAAGCTGATATAGCATGAAGTTCAGAGGGATAGGATCCAAGATCGATATGAGGAGTCAGGCTGATGGGCCGCTGATAACTTATGAGTCACAAATTAATCTGATTATAGAGATAGCTTATCTTCCGCCTGCGCCACTTGATAACACGTCGAACGTTTATAATGATAACATTTTGCAGTTTTACTCATGGTAAATTCTTGTAGGGTTATATTTGAGTAATATTAATTTACTTAAAGATCTCTACTATAATAAATTTCAACTATTTTATAAAAACGTATATCTGTTATAGAATTGGACATAGAATATTTTTAATTTTAGAAGAAAAGCAGTGCTGAAGAAATCGGTAAGAAGTTACAGTAATATTTTCTAATACAGCATAACTACGTATTGATGTAAAGTAGTATGATAATTCTTTTCTTGTAGGACAAGATTAAAGATACCTCGGTTATATAAAAGTGTAAAACCCAACAATATGTAAAAATTGAAAATGAATAAGATGATTATGAATTAAACATACGTACTTTATATGTAACATAAAATATCCCATAACCGAGTGCTATATAAAGCGGTTCATGTGAGATATTTTTAGCGAAAGTAAAAAAAATCTTCATAAAATACCAGTGACCAAAGTAAAATTTTATTAAGGTTCCTCAAACGTTTTATTAAACGCAATTAAAAACGAGACATTTTACGTTAGCTTTGCTTTCTCCGTACTCTCGTACTGCCCTAGAAAGGCTTATAAGGCTCTCACTAATAATAGTCTAGAGGCATAGTAAATATTTTTAACGTCCAATAATGTCTACACGTCATAGCAAGGTTACGTAGCCAAGGCGTCTGGACGGCGTCGTTCTACATTTATCGGCGTCCCATTGTCGTGTCGTTGGTCGTCGTCGTTTCGAGTCGTTTTAAAAGTTAATATGGCCTTAGTGTGTTATGGTTGCAATGAATATTACATACACATAGTATGCAAATGAGTGTACCTACTTAGAGATTTTTTCCTTACAATGAAGGAGCCAGACATACCTACAATTTATTATAATATTATATATTTTGATTTTTGCTAGATGCGTCTAGTTAAAAGTTATTAAAATTTTAGAGTAGTAGTTGGCAATCGAAGCCAGTTAACAAAAATGTGTGTTACATTATACAGTACCTAGGTACATATATAGATTTTTTTCTCCGACCAGATGCGTCAACAGTTTTTACCCATATTCAATTATGGCCCACCCTGAACCACTGTGATTTATTAAAATAAACTTACAGAGCGTGTCGTAGGAAAATATGTACCAAATATGTATACATGTTAGGTTTTTTAATTAAAAATATTCAACAAAAAGAAAAAAAAAAGTACAAATATGTATGTATAATTAATTACTATGCAAAGAACATAAATAAAATGCATATTAAAAATCAAATATCAAATATCTATCGTACCAATAAAAATGTTTTCATCCAAAATCACGTAAAAACCTCGATAAAATAAATTTCGTCGAGCGTTATTATTAAAGTTACTAATTATAGCAGTAATCATCCTCGTATATGGGACCGGGGCGTTTGCAGACAATTATATTATAAAAATGAGTCACTCACAATCATGAAATGACAATTCAGAGTGGGAAAGGACAGGCGCAACAAGCTGAAAAATTTTATTTACGGATAGTTAAGCAAATTATCACTAAATTAGTCATTTTATGTGTTAAGAAATAACATTATAAAGCAGTATCGCATATAATTTAACCTAACTTAACACACTGAGTGCTTTGAATTTCCTATTTGTATCCATTACGTTGCCTAATAGAATTAATACAAGCTAAAAGCTTCATTATGACTTGTTACCTTTAGAATTAAATACAAACATTTATGAAAACAATGGAATTCATCAAGCTACGAGAAAAAAAAATGAATTTTAACAAGCCTACTCATTATAAGCAACTCTATACATTAGTAAATATTTTGTTTCTTGTTTAATAAATACGTACCAAGATATTTGTAACGACTATTCTATCGCGGTGGCTGACATGTAAATTATATTTGTGTGTTAATGATTTCTAGATTAGTGATCAAATGAGTGCTGTTTAAACGCTTTCACCAAATATTACTATCCTTATCTATTAAAATTCACATTTTGAAATAAAAAACACATTGCAGACAAAAAATGCAGATATTATAAGAACCTACAATAAAAAATCTAATAGGAACAAGTCTGACGTGTGAAATTGCAATAAGTAGAGAACAACCAATTGAACACCACAATACAGGCGTTGCAACGATTAAATTGTCTTTGCAATATGAAAAAGCGTAAAACAAATTGCGAAACAAACGTAAACCGTACAGAAGGTTTGAACAATAGTTTGCATAGTTATTGTTCTGATAACGTACGGAATGGCGAAAACCCGACTGGTGTTCCAGTTGATCTACTTTGCACGTCGCGAATATGAATAAGCTTTAGGTTTTTTACATAAATACCATAAAACCTTTTAAAACAGTATATGACTATATTAAACTATAAGCACAATATATTATATACAATTATATTAACCTACATTAACAAAGTATTTGTTTGATCCCTTAAACTGCTAGTCAGATGTTACTAGCAGTAACTTACCCTCGTTTAGCTCGGGTGCGTCCCCAGGTGCCTAATAGTAGCGTACGTGTTACTCTAGGTAATATAATATAAATAAATACGTTGGGACGTTAACACACAGCACCATCTAGTTCTATGGTAGTTCAAGCCTCGTAGGGCTTGAGTTATGGATACCAGATAGTTGATACACTACACATATACAACTTTAAATACATACATATTATAAATATATAATCCTTGACTGGAATACGAACATTTGTGCTCATCACACAAATGAATGCCCCCAGCGGGACTCGAACCTGCGACCGCTGGCACAGCAAGCAGGGTCACTACAAACGGAGCCAAACGTGTCGTCAAATACGACTATCTATATTCTATGTGTAATGTAGAACTAAATTTCATCTAAATTCACCAGTCGTTTCAGCATGAAGGAATAAGAAATATACACACACATACAAACATCGCATTTATAATAGTAGTTCGATGTACTAAGGGCAAATATATAAGCTGCTATCTAAGATTACGCTATGATCCCTAGAGGAGCCATTATACATGAATAAACTACGCGAGCGGAGAATTGGATAAAATGTTCCTAAAAAAAAAAACCCTAATGAAATCCTCTCACTAAGTCTCATTTTATTTGTCTTTTTTATTAAGTCTTTAATTTAATAAAATAGAATCGAAGCGAAATCTGTACATAAAACACTTAAAAAAAACAAGTGTACGGATAATAGACCCAAAACAATAGTTGTTGAATTTTTTGTCTGTTTGTCTGTATATCTGATTGCTTTTCACGTAAAAGATACTGAACGAATTTTAAATAAACTTATTAATCAAGTGAACATTTAGGATATCACAGGAAAACCTCATTCCCTCGGGAAAACTCAATAACTGGTTTGGGCAAGTTGGCCTACATACAAAAATTTCAATGATTTATTTCACAAAACTAACAGTTTATTTTATTAAATTAACATAACAATTCAGAGCGGTAAAATCTCTTATTTTCGAGCGCTCATTTATACAGTAGGTATACATACGGGTATACAAATTCGCTGTCTGCCTCTGTTTGTACATCCGTTTTCTTCCAAAACAAGCGACGGATTTTGATACAGTTTTCACCAATAGAAAGAGGGATAAACGAGGAAGCTTTGTGTATAGATAAATATTTTGCACAAAATAGCTGAAGTATGACGCTGTTTTGCCAAAAAAAAAACTATCTCGTACGCTCATCTCCATGGTTAACGTTGGCTAAACCTAAAAGTTTATGACGTATAGACACACAATGTGCTAGAAAATTATAGATCTTAAAAAGGCCCACAGAAAAATCCGCAATAGTATATTTCTATCTCCAATCCGTCTATGTGTAGGTAGCACTCAAGCGGAGCGAGGGTAGCTAGTAGCTAGGTAGGTAGCTAGTTTTGGTATAAATATATAATAACACATACATATTAATATATAGACCTATTTAGGCTATCATGAAGTTCAGTAAAGATACATAATTTTACTTTTACTTTACGATATGGTTGATGTAACGTACAATGTCATCGTAGTGATTTACACAATCCATGCTTTACTCGTCAGTACCTGCGTGACCGAGCTTTGCTCGGAGTTCTTTTTTGTTATATCGTATTTTTTTGAATAAAAAAAAAACTAAAAACTTGAATAAATACAAAAAAAAACAAAAGTAAAAACTTTATATCTGATCGAGACTCGAACTCGGATACCTATGATTGTTAATCTTGCACCTTATCGATTATATTCTGCGTGGAATAATGCGAAAGAAAACCGCATGAAAACTCGAAAACACGTGTTTTTCCAGACATATGACTAACCTAGATCGATTTTTCACCCCCAAAAACCCCCACATACCAAATTTCAGAGAAATCGTTAGAGCCGTTTCCGAGATCGTCGGTATAAATAAATAAATATATAAATAAAATACAAGAATTGCTCGTTTAAATATATTACATAATATAGTAAAAAATACCAGATATGTACTTATTATATTTACTACAATTTATAATATACTTTCTAGTCATCTCCATCCACAATCAAGGTCAAATACCCAGCCGGTATCTAGGCTAGCCGTATAATTTACTAAATCTTTTATACGACCCGGGCGCAGCTTTAGCGATTATATTAGTCTTTAGAGACACTCGACACTCGCCGTCAACTTTAAAAGCGTCTAGAAGGGGGACAAGTCTATTCAAAAAAATAATAAAAAGAACATGACTTAATAATAATATAGAAAAAAGTCGAGCTTTTAAAGCTCGTATGCACATTATCTATACAGATAAATAAAATTTAAATGTCTGTATGTAGTGTCAAAATAACAGCTTTATACTAAATGCATACGGAATTATATACGGTACTTATAAGAAAATCTCAATTTTTAAAATTTTTGTCTGTCTGTTTGTTCCGGCAAATCTCCGAAACGGCTGGACCAATTTTAACGGGATTTTCTTTGGCAGATAGTTGATATTATAAAGAGTAACTTAGGCTACTTTTGTTCTAGAAAAAGAATTAGGATTTCGCTCAAAAAAATTAAAACCTACCTAGGGACACACTCGAGCGAAGCGAGGGTAAGTCGCTAGTAAAATCATAATTATGTAAGCACAATTTTCAAGAAACAGGCATTAACTGTTATATATATGTCGATACACACATACCGAGTAATACTGCAGCGTTGTTAATACTTATATAGAATAATTATGAACAACACTGCAGTATTACTCGCATAGCAATAAATAATGCAACTTCGTAATTAACTTCATCAATACAGGATGATCCAATGTGTTCATAAAACGTTCATAAAATGTTTACGTGCTTTAATTAATAAAAATTTGAACCAAACCATTTTATAGATCTAATTAAAAAAAAACTTAAACCAAGATTGAAATTGGAACAATAAAATGTTCATATGGACCCGCCGTAAACCTCTAGGGAATAGAGAACAATAATTAGTCTACGCAATCAGCAACATCCACATAAAAACTGGGTTAATCAGCAAGGAGAGCATAACATGAGACGAACAAGACAAGAGATGAATATTTTTTAATCATTATATCAAACGATTAAAAGAAAAAATCATGGAATTCTGTACATAAAATTATTATTAGGTAATTTATTACTGCATAATAATTTAGGTAATTTATGTTAAATGTAAAACATACATTATTATTACTTCAATTGAAGTTTAGATACATATATATAATATTTTAATCGTAATAACAACTAACCCCCGTGTAGTGTATTATTGTGTAATCCAATATTATGTGCGACATAGCGTGCACTTAATGGTAGATGTCATATTTAAATGACTCTATCGACCTATGCAAATGTTCCCATGATTCTAAGGGTGCGTTTACATCAAACGAGCGAATGCTCATTCTATCCCCACCCTATCAAATTCTTTTAATGTAAACAGAGACAGAGCATACTTTCGTTGTTCTCTCTATGTTCGCAAAGATTCTATAGAACGTTCTAAGAATGCTCACTCGCTTGATGTAAACGGCACTAGAACGTGCGAACAATTGCTTAGAGCGTTCTTAGATGTTCGAACGCGCTCGCTCCCCGTAGCGGTCTCTTCAAAGCGTTCTTGTGTTCTAGCAATTTGAATATTTACGAGTACATACCTACTTATCGAATCATGGATTGGTCTCAACATAAATGTCTATTAATGTCTATTTATAAAATTTGTCACCTACCAACGTCTCTTTCTTCTTTTCTTTTTGACTGTTTGAGACAAAATAATAAATGCAGCACTTGCAATTATAATATCGCTGTCAGAGTCGGACATAACCAAAGAGTATATAACTACTCCGTGAAAATTGAAATAATGAAACACTACCAACCACAGAATTGACATGAATGGGCAATGAGCATTCGTTCGGCTATCTAAACGTCATTGCAAGAATTCTAGTTCTATGTTCTCATTTTGCTCGTTGATCTTTTGGTGTAAACGCTGAAATCGAGATTTCGTTTACACTAAAAGAACAAGAAAGAATGCTCTTGCTCTAGCTTTAGTTCTTTGTTCGTTTGATGTAAACGCACCCTAAAAGGAAAATGATTTAATAAACAGATGGGTTTAAATCCAATATCCCAGTTCATGCCGAGCTAGTAATATCCCGTAAAGGAAAGTTATCGAGTGCTCTAAAAATAGACACTTTCAGTGTGCGCTAATTTTAGTTTGGGAATTTAATTATGATTCGATCAAGTTAATTCAGTTATATTTGGTTTGTGCCTATTGGTGTATAAAGTCGGATAAATGCATCTACGTTTAATGCACATACATACATACCTATATCCAACATATTAGTATAATAGTATCTATTTTAGTGTATTATTTATTTGAAATCAATGGATAACCAGAATCATTTAACAATATCTTACCTCACTGAAGAATTCGTCCATGAAGCCACCCTCGACGGGGACATTGACATCGTCGGGCCCGACATCGTCATCGTCGCTTTGCGCCTAGAAAAAAAATAGTATTAGTAAATATAAAAAAATCAATTGCACATACATATTCGTACATATATTCGCAGAAGGCTAAAGAAAAGATGTTTATATATAAACATACACTAAAATAGTGTATAGATACCCAAATAAATGGAGAGTGGGAATTTGCAGCTCATAATATGTAAGAATGAGCTAACATCGAGTCTAGCGCACGTAAAGCAAAATTGGATCCACTTAGTTTAGGCGAGCTACCCATTATTCAATTTATACGGGTTGCCCGCGACCCCACAAAGGCCCTACTAATCTTTATACCGGATATACTGGGAAAACATGACAGGGAAAATCAAACTTTACTACTTATAAATAAACTAGCGACTCACCCTCGCTTCGCTCGGGTTCGTCCCTAGTTTGCTTCCCAATACAAACTTTCATTCCCATTCTCACCCCCTTAAGGGATGATTTCCGGGATAAAAAGTTCTATGAACTTCCCAGGGTCTCAAACTATCTTCTTACTAAATTTCATCTAAATCGGTTCAGTAGATCCAGAGATTACCCCCTACAATCTCACAAAATCACAAACTTTACCTCTTTATAGTATTAGTATAGATTAACATGATCATTTATCATTTGGCAAAAAGTGCAAAAGGAATGACGCTGCAACTGACATTCAAGGGAATGTAAGGCTCTGTCCTAACGACAAAAACAAAATATTATTATTTGTTTAATTTGAAACCAGTAACAATAATATGCCCAGTAAAACATTCAAATTTTAGCATGTACTGTAAACATTTTGCATATCTGTACGAAACAGGCATTCTTTGTTTAGCCTTATAATCAAATTCAGGTCAAGGGCTCGTCTCGTACCCTACTGCGATAATATATAGAATCATTACTTAAACACCAGGAGACTGTTTCGACACCGACTTAATTTGGTTTAGTTATTATTTATATTTTAGAGAAACTGTGAGGAAATTTCTCAATACAAGCTTATACATAAGTAGTATTGATTTTATATTAATGTTACAAAGAATTTATACTTGTCATCATCTGTCTGGTTAAAAATATAATTTAGTTCTGCGTTTTATTTATGAAAGCATATGTTACTGTAGTACAAAAATATCTATATATGTACAAAAATATGCTTATTTCATAATACAAAAAAGGTATGAATATTTTATCAAAGCCGTATTTAAAAATTAGCAATGAAACGTTGCCTATTCCTGTCTTAGAATATATTAAAAGTTTTAAAAGCACTTTGAACTTTAAAAAGTTAACATATAAAACACCTACACAGATTTATTTTTATGTCAAATGAATACAAAACGACATTATAATATGACCTTATGAAAGGATAGGCGTCAATATTCCGCTGTCGACAACACGTGTTGCACAGTAACACGGAGACATGTGTTATATTGCGTACGATCTAGAAAATCTTTTAGCAATAAAATAAATTGTGTATACAAAATATGTACATGCACATACGTGTGAACGTTTTTTTCCAGATATGTATATTGTTTTTCCCAACTGCGCGACGCAAAGGAGGGTAATGTGTTTATCAGTCTATGTATGTTTGTTCTTATGTGCCGTTCTAGAAACCAAACGCGTAGGCCGATTTTGATGATTCAAACGTCGGTAGATTCGTCTTAAAAACACGAGTGTCATAGGCTATATAATAATAATTAAAAATTAAAGCGGCGGATTTCAGGCGCCTTTGTGTCTTTAAAAAAAAATCTTCCAAACCAATCAAGTGGGGTATCAAAATAAGGTTTTTGAAATGCGACCACAAAAATATATACAACTTAGATGTAGTAATTTAGGATAAAAAATTGCTAAATATTACAAGTTGTAAATAATAAAATATATTATAAGAATAAAAAACGAGACTGCATAAAAGTTAACTAAAAAGATCAAAACAAGTTGAAGAAGGAATATAGTATCATGCAGTCGGAGACATGCATATGTGCATACATCTCGCGGCAAGGATAAAACGTGTATATCTCCGACCGCATAATACTTTATCCTTCGTCAACTTGTTTTCACCTTTTTAGTTAGCTTTTATGCAGTCGGGTTTTTTATTTTTATAATATATTTTATTAAATTGTGTATTTGATACGGAAGATTATATTTTTATTGAGACAACTATGCCAATAAATCCATTTTTGTATAGACGAAATGAAATTAATATTGGGTTAAATAGAGTCTAAATTTTTATACATAATTCTAACATGGATAACATAAATTACCTATATACTCTGTATTTTAGAATACTTATTTAAAAAAAAGGACTAAGATATTTCATTTATCCAAACAAAAACTCAAACGAGTTTAATGTTATACTGCAATCTTAAAACGAACACAATTTATGTAATACAATTTAAGAAAATTTTCATTTCTAGTTAGAAGGTACGTATAATTAATTCAACTCGAGGATTCAAGTAGGTACTTTACTTTGAGCCTTCCATTCCGATGAATAGATTTTCATAAAACGCGACCACAACGGAATATGGAAATAAATAAAACAGCTACCAGAACATATTCGATGTACAAATATTTAATTAAGGTCCTTATAAAAATGTATGCAAAAACAATGGTATAGCAAAAAAAGAACAATGAAAATTGTAAATATTTTTTTATCTATTACAAAATGAGCTACTAACATAATATAATGTTCGTTACATGTATGTATAAAGAAAGAAGAAAAAAAAAATTAGTTCATATTTTAGGTTAATTATCAAATTAAAATATCTATATTATATCTTCTTTTCGGAAAAACAATTTGCTAACAACCTCAAACATGAAGCACGCTATAAAATAACGAAGGGATCGAGTAATAGTTAATTAAGCTTACTTATTTCCCCAGCAATTTTCGTGCCTGGGGCGTGGTAGCAACGCAATCGGTATTCTTGACACGTATTTCAATCGAAGACCGGGGCGCTCAGGGTGTTAGCCCGAAAGCTTAAGCTGTCCATACTTAAATATTATTCTTTAAAATACTAAACTTTTAACCGAATGACACATTTATATTTAGAAAAAAAAATAAGGTATTTTATTTCCTTTATTTAAATTTGATAACTTCATATTAAATACTAATGTATTAGATACTAGTGGCTCACCCTCGCTTCGCTGGGGTTTGCCTCTAGGAAAACAAAAACAGACCTATCCCACGGAAACCGTACATTTTTCTGGGATTAAAAGTAAGTTATTCCAGACTATAATCTATCTCTGTGCCAAATTTCAACCACATCCGTTCAGCCGTTCTGGCGTGAAAGAGTAACACATCCATACTCACAAACTTTCACATTTATTATATGAGTACGGATATAGGTATAATGTGCTCAATTTAAATTAAGTAAATATGTATTTATAACAAAAACCGTTTTTTCAAAATTAAGTAGGCTATCTGTATAACGCAATCACCTATAAGTACAGTTATAAAAAACTACTTACTTAAAAATTTCAACGAAATATTTTAGAAGCTTCAAGAAAACTCATAACTAACGTCTCTTTGCGTCTAGTTTGTAGCACTCTACCCATCCAATCTTGATACAATGTTCGCATAGCTTAACGATACCTACTCAAAGTCGATAACCCAATAAGTATATTTTTATACAATCACCTTAAATGTATTTTTGCTATTGGCCTTTAATTACAGAGTCCCATAACAAACAAATCTGAGATTTGTTTCAAAGGTACCTCTGTCTCGTTACTCTTTTAACTCAATCGATTAAGCATAATCTTATAACTCAGCAGCAAATATCTAGCTTGCAATTTAAAGACACTAAACTAAGGTTTTTAATTTTAATATTAGGTATATCACGTAGCATAAGCGGGAAAAGTATCTACTTCCATAGATAGCAATGCCTAACCCGTCCGGTCGATGAGTGGGACATGTAACGTGGGTGTCAGTTAATAAGTATAATTAATATTATCGCTTCAATAGAGCTAGATTAATAAGACTTAAAAAAAATTACGTTTTTACTTTCTTATGTTTTGAGGATATTTAGAATGAATTATATATACATTAGTTAAACCAAAATCTTTTTAAATATTTGTCAACGAACAAATGATACTTTCTTAGATTCACGCGAATATTAGACATTTGAAATAAAACTATCTTCTCGGATTATTTCGCGGATTTATTTTGATTTAAAAAAAATATTTATAATAATAACAGCTAAAATTAAATAAATAATATTGCCATATTCAATTACTTATAATATGTACTTATTAAAAAAATTAAAATGTTTAAATTAAAATCAACAAATATTTTAAGGTACTTAGATGTCATTTTTGAATTTTTGAAATTATTTTGTAAAATTGTGGGTTTGCAATGTCTGTAACAAGTATATAATGCCTCTGAGACGTCTAAAACCTTAGTCTCTACCGTGACCATGATTGCTGTAAAGATTCGAAACGTTGGGAACCAAAAATCTAAATAAATCCACGAAATAATCCGAAAAGATAGTTTTATTTAAAACGAACAGATGATTCAATTGTACAGTAAAATATAGCTAAGTTTATTTCGATTTATTGATCAATTCAATTAGTAAAGAAAATCCATAATACAGTTTGAGTTTTTCAGTACATATGCAATATGCACATTCCTATAGGTATACAAGGCGAGACGATGTTAATTGGTTGTAGAGCGAGCTACGTGGTGTTAGGAGTTATTATACATTAATTATTATTTCATAAAAAAACCTTGAATTGAAAATAATTATCTTCTTATTAATTTGTCATGTAAACTATAATTAAAAATATAAACCCTGCATGTAAAATTGGCTAATTAAAAACTTGTTTTTTTAAACAAAATTTTATACCTCAATTGGCCAGATTTATGTGAGCTATAACTAAATTTGCTTACAAATTAAACGAGCGATGATTCGCGACCGTCATGTATTTTGAAAGCCGGGTTCAGTTAAAAAAACAAACATTTACGCCAATTAAGAGTGATTGTACAACAGCGCGACGAATTACCACAATCCGTGCATACGCTGGATTAAGCGTTCTAATTTATGATAAATCTAACAAGATTTAATTATTCAGATTTAGAGTCTATACTAATATTGTAAACATGAAAATGTTTGTTGGTTGTCCGTCTAATGCACTCTAAATAACCAACTGAACAGTGCGTAACAATTTAACACAATCCGTATTACGTTTGTAGGCACACACATCCTTTTTTTATACTTGTCCATTTTAGATTAAGACCTTTTTTATTAACCTTTTTTTTTATAAATAATATTTGTGACTATTGCTAATTAAATAGATTAAAATAATCGAATATTGTCTCAACGGCCATACGTTGAGTGCACACTATGGTATGGTATGGTATAATCGGGCTTGTTTCCGCAACTCAACGTCTTTACGCCTATTTTGCGTGTCACTAATAAATAAAGTGCACACTAATTTATGATTAACAAGATTTCATTATTCAGTATTTAAATGATGTAAAATGGGATATTTACAAAATTTTTAATTTCTTTCATGACTTCGCGATATTTCAGTATTCAGATTTATAATCTACATAAATATTATAAATATGAAAGTATGTTTGTTGGTGATCCGTCTAACGCACTGTGACGAGCCAATTGATCGGCGTAATTTTTTTACAAGCTTTTATTAAGTTCACTAATGACCAACTTACTATGTAATAAAGTTTTCTAGTAAAACCTTCGAATTAAGGCTCGATGGCTTTACTAGAAAGGCACTTTGGTTTTAGATTCAAAGAATGTTTTTGATTTTTAACTTTGAAAATTGTGTGAAGTTCGATCGAGATCGGAAAGCGAGCTACTATTATATTCCGGTATATTACCAGACCACTGGTCACCTTGGGATCAATTAGAAAATATTATATAGTTATATAGCATATTTATTTATTATAATTAATAATTATCGTTAAAGCAAAATCATATTATTTTTACCTTTACGCATTTCTATTATTCTGTTTACACTAATACATGTTATAAAGACAGAAAAGTTTGTAAGTTTTTATGTAAGTGATAATCTCTGAAACTACTAATGCGATTTTTAAAATTCTTTCACCCATTACTTAATTGTACCGTTGTCATTCCAATAAGAAGCTACATTGAGATCGAGTGCTAAGGACTTATTTTTATTCCGATTAAAAGGTGTATACCTACAGTCAGAAATCATAATAACATTAACTGAAGTTTGAAAAAAAAACGCTGTCGAACGGTTTGAAATAAAGCAATAAAATGTATGTCAAAAAGACACAGGCTAGAGATGCACCCAAGCGAAGTGAACCGAGGGCAAGTGGCTAGTTGTTAATAAGTTTCTACTGTTTTTTCGTAGATAAGGATGCTAGCATTTTTTTTAATTGCTTATGCCCTCAAAAACATAACTTGTAAAAAAATGCAACTCTCGCAATGTAGTTCTTCTACCGCAAAAAGTTGTGAGGTCGATTAGTTTATTCAGTACCTATATATGGAAGCATCTATCAAACAATGTTGTCATATTGTTACCTAATTACTTAAAACCAGTTGTTAACATTTTATACAGACTGTATCAATATAAGATCTTTACATATTTATTAAATAGAATGATTTGGCCATCGCACACGGCAATAGAATCTACAAAGAATAAAATTCACTTAATATTAGCGTTGTGAGCGCATTATTTATGTTTGTGTATGCATAAATTTGAGCCGCTAGCGCTATGTTCAATTAGGATTATTTAAAATAGTAGATTACCATTATGAGATTATGTTTCCGTCCCATGATCAAGTCATTCTATTTATTAAAGAAATAAAGATATCTAATATTGATGGTTAATGAATGAGTGAGTGACGAAATTAAAGAACTTTGACCTGGAATAGTTGTTAAGCTGCAGGTTCAATTTGAATGTAATATGTATACCTAATTGTATTATGTCTACTAAATCGCTGAAAATTCAGGCTTCTAGCTTTATCCACAACGAAGTTACAGGGGGGACGAAAATGTCCTGAATGGCTTCGAGAAAAAGATGGTACAGTTGTGCCTTTCTCTGCCCGACTTAGCGGGGGCACTACCGTGCCCCTTAGATCCCGGTTCCAACTGGATATACGCATTGAAATTTACCAAATTTATAATGAGAAGTGCATATCCGATATAAGTGGGTATAGCTTACCCGACATGTACTTAAGTGAAACAAAGTAGCCCAAAGAAAAGCCCTAGGGTATGCATAGGATAGTCAAGAAAATCATGCATGCGGAATGAGATACCATTAGGTTATTCTGTGGATGTATTCAACGTTCTTTCATCTTTCTTTATTCTAATATTTCTTTATCTTAAGTATTTTACTGGTTTCATAAAAGTATTATGTTAAGTACTTTGCCGAACAGTAGTTAAAAAATCTTAACAAAATATTTAAAGCCATTGAAATACTGTCCGTTAATATTAATCATGCACATATATATGTGTAAATTGATAGTTAAAGCGCAAAAGCGCAACACAAATGCAACGAAAACGCATAATTTGGGGCTATTACTCGTACATGGGAAGAAGAGTAAAATGCGAACTGTAGATTTTTATTAGCTTATAAAGACAAATATTCATTTAGACAAAGGGCGAATGTAGCGTTACGAAAGAAAAAGATAGCGCTATTTTGAAATGCCGTAACACCCAGACCATTACACAACGAATAAAACGACCTTCACCTTCGCAACAACCCTTCTCTTTGACTAGGACTCAAGGGAATCAGTGCGTACGTAACTTATCAAATCTTAAAACAATCGTCTAATAATAAATTATTATATATAAGCTTTAATACAAAAGCATTTCGAAGAGAAATAATTTATGAATGGAATATGTAGCGAAAAACACTTGCCATATTCTGTTATGCGTATAGCAATTCAGTAAAAATGTAGAAATGTAGAAAAAATACATTATAATTAATTATAAAGCTTCTACACTACATATATTATTTACATTGCTGATTAATATAATTATTTCACCAACGTTGTATTGGGAGCATGTTATAAGAATTTTAAAATTCACCTAACTCTACGCAAAAATTACTGAAAAACATTATAAAGCGTGCTTTTGATAAAATTAAAGTTCTTTTGAGTTGGTTTGCTGAATAAAGGAAACAAATGAAATAGAAAATAAAAATAGTTCCGGATAGAATAAACTATAGATGTTAATGGGATTACGAGTATCTGGGTCAGTCAGAGGCTGGTCTTTATATCCAGCATATAATTACATAGCAACGACGCCAATAGAGGATCCGATGTTGACAGCAATGATTTAAACAGTTTTTTAAGGATTATTAAATTTTTAACTAAGTCGATACCAGTTCATCAGTATCGGTTATTTTGAAATCTATACTAATATTATAAAGAAAAAAAATGTTTTTTTTTGTATGTGTATTTTATAATGGATAAACTAAAAAAATAATTTGGTGTACACTACCAAAACTAGGGACGAACCCAAGCGAAGCGAGGCTGAGTTGCTAGTAAAATATAATTTAAAAAATAAAACTGAAAAACGAAATAATAAATCATACGATATGCACAAAATCCATCTAAGATTAAAATCAACAACAGTAGATACATAACAACTCGTAGATAAAATATAAAAGTTATCTTTAGTTTATATCAACAGAAAGTATTTTTTAAAACGACGTTTTTACTCAATACACTTATGCTCTTTGCGTAGGCCAAGCAAGTTAATAGGATAGTGAGTTTTTCAATTAAGTTATCATCCTTTTCATTACGGCCATCGAGGAATCTTTAAAGAATATAAATAACTTGACCTGTTTTCTATGATACTTTACATTATTCAAAGATTAAATTCAACGATACCCTATCTTATCTAGACTATTTATTTGTTTGCATTCTTCTCAACCTTTTGACAACATTTGATAACACTTTCTCTACGTGCCCCAACAAGAACAAATATTTTTATTTTAACCATCAAGAATAATAATGGTCTCAGAGCCAGACAGACCACGACCTTCACCGATCTATTAACCAGATGAAACATACCTATTATTTATAAAATTTCAATAGTAGATGAATAAGCCTAAAATAGCTTGCCTATCGAAATCCTGACGAGGCTATTTTTAAATATATTTTTTTTCCAGCCTTCTGTTAACGAGCCGAATTTTGTTCTAACCGATAGTAAATAATATAAAGAATATGCCTAGGTAGCCTCGCCTACTCATTACTTGACCACACTACCTGGCAAACGGGTATAAACAGGTAGTTACTACAGGTAACTTCACAGATACTATAATGCTACCTAGGCATATTCTTTGTATTATTTACTATCAGTTAGAACAAAATTCGGTAAGTTTTAATTTAAAAATAGCCTGGTCGGGATTTCGATAGGCAAGCTATTTTAGGCGTATTTATCTATTATTGAAACTTTATAAAAAAAATGTTTCATCTGGTTAACAGATAGGTGAAGGTCGTGGTATATCCAGCTCTCCAGGCAGGTGTCTTATAGTTTTATTATGTTTAACTGCAGTTGGTTAAGGCATGTAGGAGTCTGCGGTCGCGTCGGGGCGTCGTGGTTGAGTGTGTAAGGGATCCTGCGATGCTCCATTAAGACGGGGGAGGTTCTGTTGGATTTTAGTGGGTAGTACTACATACCTTTAGTTCTGATGTCAATACAATTGAATATATTCAGTATCAATATAATTCCAAGATTGCCGACGCCACAAAATGGCGAATTACATATTTTTCACAACCCCCACATTATGGGTATCAAAGATAGGGCTTGACTTGTAGAGCACAGTGAATGGCGGATCCAAGAGTTTAGATAGTGTAAAATTAAAAAAAAACTAAAAACTTGAAAGTAAAATAATAAAAAAAAAATTAGTTAAACTATTTAATGAAAAGAAAGATACGAGTACTAACGATGTAGATAATGTAGACAAAAGCTAAAAAATAATTAGGTAGGTTCTAGGTACCAGTCATCACACCACTCTCCTCATCAATATAGGGCATTGATCAGACTCAAAAATAAAATCGTAGTGCGCGTAAAATTTCTATCAATGGAAAACTGCTCATCTATCGCTGCATATACTAAAATTCTAGCAGAGTCGAATCTGTACATTAAATATATTTTGGAAAATCTTATTGAAATTAACATTATTATCGATACAGAGGCCGAATCTATAGTTTTTAGAATTTTTGTCTGTCTGTCTGTGACCGCATCACGGAAAAACCACTGGAAGGATTTTAATGAAATATGGTATGATGATAGGTGGTTATCAAAAAATATATGTAAAAAAAATCTGGAGAATTTCTTTGTATTCTAGATTCAAAAATCATTACAAATCAAAAAAGTTGGTTTCTTGTTTCCTATTTAGGTATTTCTTCTTCTTTCTTTCGGTTTGGCTTGTTTAAGTACTGTCTTATAATTTTCATGGAAAACAGCATTAAGAAGCACAGCCTTTAAAATATGTTGGTCCGTCAAAAGATTTACAACCGCTACAGTAGCATTCTTTAAAGGAAAACTTTAACAGATACTTTTTTGTCGAGGTGCTAAGCATGGTAATTTTTATAACAATTTTCTCTCTAGGAGAGAAATCTCAATTATGCCGCCCTTCATTTTTGCCGCCCTGGGCATTTGCCCGGTTTGCTACGCCAAAGAAGTATAACTTCTTACGTGCGTACATAAGTACACACAAACGTTTTTTTTTTTATTATGAATGTCACGATGGATGATCAAATTAACTCCACATGTACGTCTTCAATGCCGGACATCGGCGGCGATGGATTCATTCCCCAACAAGAGGTTGTTTGTCTGATAGTACATTTAAAAATGTAGTGTTCATGAAAGGAAATTCTTCTTTTACTGGTTAATAGTCTGGACAGTGTAGCCAACTTAAGGGCTTTCCCCCCAAATTCAGGGGTAAAAAATTGCACCGAGGATTTATAGGGGGGAAAAGTGTTTAGTTTTTATAGGGGTTTATAAAGTTTCGTTTTAAGAATTGGAAAAATCATGTCTTTAAATATCATTTGCATCATTTATTTTTTTCCTTTTTTTTATTTTTCAAGTTTTTTGTCTATGAAATTTATTATTATTATTAAATGGTTTAAATATGTAATTACTGAAATAATAATTATAAATAAGTTTTTACGCTACTCGTAATCATTTAAAATAAAATTAAAAATAACTAAAAATTAAAAAGAATAGATAAAATCTACATTTTTTAAATTGTCAGTTGGGGTTTTCAGGGGGTTTTGAAATAACTCTTAGGGGGATAAAGTTCAAGTGTTGGACACATTGAGGCTGGGCTGGATTAGTTCTATTCTACTTACATAACCTAACACCTGACTGTATTTTGTAATTTGTATTTTAATTAAAGCAAATTTTGTATTTTGCCCAGCTCTGGGTAAGGTACCACGATGCAAAATTTCATTTAAATCAGTCCAACGGTTTCGGAGATTAGCCCGTACAAACAAATAGAGAAACAAAAAAAAATGGATTTGTTCTATTTTTCTTCTTACATCCCCCTGACTCGGTTTCAAGCTTTTTTTTTATGTACAGACTTTCGACCTCTACAGTTTTATTATATGTATAGGTGATGCCTGATCATCTTACTACTATATAAATTTAAAAGTTTGGATGGATATTTGTTACACAATTTTGCCAGAACGGCTAAACGGATTTAGATGAAATTTGGAACAGAAATAATGTCTGGAATAGTACCTACCTAAGCTACTTTTTATCCTGGAAAAATGTACAGTTCCCGTGTGATAGATTCGTTTTTATTTTTCACTAGCGACAAACCTGAGCGAAGCGAGGATGAGCTTAGAGCTAGAGCATAAATATATCTATTGTAATCTATACATATTATAAAATTCTAACTAAGCCGAATCTGTACATTAAATATTTTTTAGAAAATCTCTTTGAAATAGACATTATTATCGATACAGAGGCCGAATCTATAGTTTTTAGAATTTTTGTCTGTCTGTCTGTCTGTCTGTTACCGCATCACAGAAAAACCACTGGAGGGATTTTGATAAAACTTGGTATGATGATAGCTGGTAAGAATAATAAAATTACTTACTTAAGACATTTTATTTCATGAGAATGAGAATATTTGTTGTAAATCTTTGGCTCATATTTGAATATCTTATTTGAATTGGTAAGAAATTATCGAAGATATTGGAAATCAACCACGCTAGGCGGTAAATCTTACGTAATTTTGCTCAACGCTCCAGCCTACCTTGATATCCCCGAGCGCGTTTAACGAGACTATATTATATTGCATTATTTGCACATCTCTATAAATGTCGGGGATTTGAGTTTGCTCACCACTTTACGATTGTAGATAATGAGGGTGCAAGATAAATCGAGTTGTTACAGAATAATATATTATTTTTTAGTACTTTCAGTATATACCTACTAAGAATACTTATTATACACATTGTGAATTAGTACACTATACACAATATGTATTGTTAATTGCTAAAGGTAAGCCAACTTGTTCTCGTAAATGTCCTCGCATTCACTACAAATTTTGTCACGTTTACTTTATGTATATTTTCTGCTGTCATCTAGGGTGCGCCTACTGCAACTGAGGCTGAATAAAACGTGTTCATTTTAGAAATGGATTTCAAAGATGTTTCCGAGCCTTGCTTGAAACATGCAGAAGAAAAGTAGAACTATAAAATAAAGTAGCAAGCAACACATATTACGTAGGAAGTAAACATTTAAAAATTACTTATGCACAATATTCGCTCAACTGGAAAAAAATAATAATAATTAAAAAGCGTTTCCTTAAAAAAATATCTCTTCTCAAAAATGATAATATGACGATTAGCGACAAATATTTTACTAATCAATTCTCGTGAAAAGTACTTCTTAATTTCCAATTATGTACTTATTTTAACAAAATTTTCTTCAGCTATTTAAAAAGAATGTCATAAATCACGACGATTCAGTACTCGTTCGCCGGTCGAGTGACAAAAAATTGCCTTATAAGGATACTCTATCAACTACATACAAACAAATAAATACATAGACCGTACAACAGCTGCTTCGCCGTCAACTGTTTCGTTGTTAATACGATGATTCGAGTTGGCAACCTAATATTTTTTACGACAAAAAGTTGCAATGTAATGAAGAGGCTAACAATCTTATTTTAACAAGTACAGGTCATACATGAACAATAAAAGAAGACGTTTTTGAATGATATGAATATTAAGAATAAGTAGCTTATATGTATGCTCTATTCTGATAACATACTACGATAGTCGCAGATATTGACTTATTATATACTAGCGACTCACCCTTGCTCCACTCGGGTTCGTCCCTAGTTACGTTTTTACGTTTAGCATAGATTTCTCAGAGATGAGATATATGTATTTTCCCCCAGTAAAAGTATCATGTATGTTGACCCGGATAACCAGCTATCAGCATATCAAATTTCATCAAAATCTGTCCAGTGGTTTTCTCGTGATGCGCTCCCAGACAGACAGACAAAAAATCTAAAACTAGATTCGGCCTTCTTTATTGATAATAATGACTATTTCAATAAGATTTTCCAACAAATATTTAATTTACAGATCCCATTTAGTTAGAATTTTATTATATGTATAGATAATTGTAAATATTCATTTAAATAATAATATTAGGCGCTTATTACATTAATTAAATTAAACTTTTTCATATTAATAAAACTTTACGTCTAAAGAAACTTTAAATGAAAGGAAAATTAATTGCCAACATGTTTCAGGATAACAAAGTATCACATGAAATTGATTAAGTTGGGGCGATTTTACATAGGCTCTCCGCCTCTTTATCACGTGCGACAAATGACACGGGTCGCGTATCGTCTCAATCCGTTTCACATTTTACAATCCGTAAACCAATAACCGTAAACAACGATTGGTTGGTCTTACTAAAATATTAAACTACGAGTATATGTTTGTCTAACTTGTCAGTTTTAAAGTGGGAAGAATTGTTACTGCTTTTTAAAAATCCATACTTGTTATATCTATTATATTAATTACTAATTAATATTATAAATGTGAAAGTGTGTTTGTTTGTTTGTCTTTCTTTAATGTCGAAACGGAGTGGCGCATTGGCGTGATTTTTTGTTTAGAGATAGTTGGACTGGAGTGACAGGTTACTTTTGATAGCGGGAGATTCCCACAAGAAAACACGTTATAATACAACCCACAACAACTAATCATGCCTATGTAGATCTATATATAATATAATAGTCTATCTATTCCATACTAACCGTTAAAACGTACCTAGGGACGAACCCAAGCGAAGCGAGGGTGAGTCGTTATTCTAGCTAGATAAAGTAGCGAAGTGGCAAAGTGTCATTGCACGCTACAGTATATCTATCTAATCTAATCTAATATATTTAAACGAGCAATTCTTGTATATTTATTTATTTTTTTATTTACACCGGCGATCTCGGAAACGCCTCTAACATTTTGCTGAAATTTGGTATGTGGGGGCTTTCGGGGGCGAAAAATCGATCTAGATTAGTCTTATGTCTGGGAAAACGCATGTTTTCGAGTAACCATGCGGTTTTCTTTCGCATTATTTCACAAAATACGGTCGGTAATTTCTTACGCACGGGCATAAGCATTGTGGTCAAGCGGCCAAGGTGTAAGATTGACAATCACAGGTGTCCGGGTTCGAATCCCGGTCGGATACAATGTTTTTATTTTAGTTTTTTTATTTATTCAAGTTTTTAGTTTTTTTTTTATCTAAAAAATAGGACATAACAAAAAAGAATTCTGAGCGAAGCTCGGTCGCCCAGGTACTTTCAATTTAGTTAAGAAACTTAAGAGGGTCTCTGCTTTATATAATAAGACCGCATGGCACGAAGAGTTATGCTGGATCGATTGAAATAAAACGTAGCTATATTTTAGGTATAATAATTATATAACTTAAACGTATAAAAAGATAATACTAAAATGTAAATAAGGTAATTTATGAAGATAACTATATTTTATTTAATTAACGTACATACTTCATATCAATTGCATGAATGTATTATTACTGTTGCTCGTTGCACAATGTAATAGATAAGTGTATAAAATTGTAGGATAGAACATTTAATTCCCACGTCCTTCTATAACATTATACGATGGCTAGATTAGATACTTTTAAAGATAAGTAAATCTAACACGTCTAAATTACGTTTTACATAAAATAAAGAAGTTTTAACTCTGTTTCATTTGAATAAATCTGTTATGAAAATAATAAAACTAGTAACAATTGTTACTTTTGATAAAAATAATCGCAATCAGTCAAAACTTGATTCATTATTCTAAATATAAATCTTCATTAGCGTTTAATTCAAGTCTTTGTTATTTAAAAATGAACCCCATTTAGTAATTTACTTTGCTAATGTCACGGAAAATGGAAAAGAAAAAAAACATGAAACTGCGTAGCTTGCAGGACTAGAATGACAGTCGTTCTTACTTTGACTCAGGTACACAAAAAAAACACATTTTTGTAAGTATTTCAGGACTATTTCAGAACACATTTTTGTAAGTATTTCAGGACTATCCGCAGCTACAGGTATATTTTGAAAGGTATTATACAAGTTATTTTTATTCTTCTCACACTTGTCTTCCGGAGGTATTATTTTCTAACTGGCATAAGCGAGAGAGCGCAATTACATTCTTCATTCAGTCCTATTTTGTTAGTTTCAACATCGTGCCTTTTAACACATATGTATATCGCTTCAAGACAGTCAACATTTTTTTCAATAATAAAGTAAAATTATTTAGATTCTTAATTAAGACTAATTAATTAAAAAACAATAATATTGTTTACATGAGAATCATCTATTTCTTTTAAAGACACTTTTTAGTCTCGTTACATGCATAAATATTATACTGGTACTGAGGTTTTATTTGTAACAAAACAGCAATCCCGAAATGGAGTCTTGCGAAAATAAAAACTTATACTGCCAAGTCCAAGACATTAAAAGATGTTTTCTAGATATGCAATTTACTTTAGACGAAAGCTTAAGAGAAAATGGCCTACAATATACAGGTAGCGTCAGTAAGTTTGGTTACATAATCTTAACATGAGTATTTACCAGCATTCTACCACAGTAAGTAATGGCTGCTCTGAACTCAGACAGGAAGATACGACAAAAAGTGAATGGTAGTCGTCTAGCACTTTGGGTATAGTATAATATCTTCCTTTATTATCGTATACCTTTTGCATGAAAGTTAAAATAGTTCTCTGCTCTGATTATTATCAGTACCTGGGCGGACGAACTTCGCTCGGAATTTTTGGCTAACAATACAATTTTCTTTTTAATTTGGCTTGAAAACAAAAAAAAACTAAAAACTTGAATAAATACGAAAAAAAAAACAAAAATAAAATCTTTGTATCCGACCGGGATTTGTACCCGGACACCGGTGATTGTCAATTTTGCGCCTTGGCCGCTTGACCACAATGCTTATGCCTGAACGTGCCAAATTAGCGACCATATTTTGCGTGGAATTATTCGAATGAAAACCGCAAGAAAACTCGAAAATACGTATTTTCTCAGACATAAGACTAATCTAGATCGATTTTTCGCCCCCGTAAACCCCCACGTCCCAAATTTCAGCGAAATTGTTAGAGCCGTTTCTAAGATCGCCGGTATAAATAAATAAATAAATATACAAAAATTACTCGTTTAAATATATTAGATAGATAGATATATTTCTTAATCATGTCCTAAAAGCTTTAAATTCAACGTTCATTGAAGTACGCATTTAAAATTTACGTGATGAGACTTCATCCGTACCAATAAATTTATAAATCAATTTGGCGTATAGCAACAAAACAGACGACCTCGGGGAAACCCGTCGAGGCTTGATTTGGATAACTGCCAGGAGTATTAACACAAATATTGTGCTAACTTGGACAATGCACATGGGGTAATGCTACCGTAGGGTATATATGAAGTATGAACCAAGTAACCTACATAGGCCTTATTTATTCGCTTTAAAAAAGGTTATTGCCCCTAAAACTTGGCTAGATTAATAATATTTGGCTCATATAAAATACAATGGTCTTAAATTATGTAATGCATTTTGGGTCACACTATTTTATGATTTCAACTCCCAAGTGTTTAAAGTCCAACTGAAAGTGTTTATACCTATTATATAAGTATGTATTTACATATATCAGAATTGTAAGGATTTTAATGTAGTTTGTAAATATTTTCATAATAAGTCAAACTAGTAGAAAATGAATGCAATAAAAACTTTTAAGCCGTTATGGCGCATGGGAAATGTTGTCAAATTAATGAAGAAAACCATTTTATTTTGTAGGAAGTAGTTCCAATTTCATCAATTTTAATACCCTAGCGGGTTTCAGGAACTCTTATCGCCAGTTACCAATATCGTCGGCGCTTGTTGTTTTTAAAATAGCTTTCCAAGGGCAACCTCGTAAATCGGTTATATTTTGCTGATTACATTTATATACATTAGTAGGCAACAACAATACTTATGCATTTTATGATAATACTAAAAACTATATGCGTTTTATAAATTCAATTATATTAGTATGATATCTTCATGTTTTTTGTGGATACAATATAAATACTTATCAAAAGTAAATTAGTCATTATTTACCCAGATAAAGCCAACCCTGAAAAACCCAAATACCTTGCACGCTAGCTCGAGTAGTAGAGTTAGATAAAATCTTAAGAATAAATCATTTTTTAATAGAGAAAATGCCACAGTAATATTACTATATATACACACAGAATAATAGTTAGACGCTCAGACGAAGTACGAGACAACTAAAAATAGATGCAACGCAAGACGTGAATCAGCTGATGCAAAGTGCATGACGTTGAGGCTGTGGCGACAATGGGGCTATTCAGTCTTCGCTAAATATCTATCCATCTAGTATTTTAAAAAATACTATTTTACACTGTAGACCAGATATTTTTTTTGCCATTTTTCATAATTTAATGCTTAAAAATATATAGTTGTGTACCCACGACAAATAAAATGGTCGGAACTCTGTTCCTCCAACCGTGTGTCTATTCTACCACTAGTACTTTACATATTGAACCATACTAAATAACCCTTTTTTATTTTCCAGAATGTGTTGGCTAAGGTGGATTTCCATGGGCATTAAGAGTCCAATAATGTTATTTAAACGAAATTCTCGAAAATGTCATTAAAAAATATAAAATTAATTTAATTAACACTTTTCCTTATCATCGAGTTATGCATTTAATTATAAATACTAATCTATACATATAATAAAATTCTGAGTTGAATTTGTACATTAAATATTTTATGAAAAATCTTATTGGAATAGTCATTATTATCAATACAGAGGCCAAAAATCTAGTTTTTAGAATTTTTGTGTCTGTCTGTCTGTTACCGCATCACGAAAAAACCACTGGACAGATTTTGATGAAATTTGGTACGATGATTGATGATTGATGATCATCATCATCAGCCTCTGATGATTGATGATTGATGATACGAATTGGTTATCCGGATATATAGGATTGTTTTTACTGCGGGAAAATACCTCACCTCTGACCTAGACGTTAAAACGTAAGTGACGTAGGGACGAACCCGAGCGGAGCGAGGGTGACTCGCTAGTATATAATAAAATCAATATACGTATACTTTGTAATTATTAATAAACATACAGTTGTTTAATTAAATTGCAATAACACAACAGAGGATTCTTTTTCGAAAACAACTGCCATCTAAATTTCGGGCAAGCGAGAATTTAAATAAGTTAAGGTTAAAGCGTTTACATTTTCGGATTTCATATGAAATGTTTATAACGTAATGAGGTTCTGAAACTTTGTTATCTCCGTGCTCTGATTTTAATAAAGACGGTTTTAATTCAATATACATACATTTGTAGTGACCACATCGCATACAGAATACCGGGCCTATTCTCTTATAATTGATAGCCCAAAGTAAAATTGCAATTATTTTTTGGTCTACTAATATATTAATAATGTGAAATTTTGTACGTTTGTTACTTCTTCATTTTGATATGGCTGAAAGGTTTGGATGAAATTTTGTGTACGGATAGGATTGTGACCAGTAATACCACATAGGCTACTATTAGGCACCTACGGACGCCTATGTGAACACTAGTGACTAAATAGTAATCGTTACTTTAGAATTAAAGTTAAGATTCAACTAAATATCCATAAAAAACTAATTATTTGAGATCGATGATGCAAGTATGACGGATGTTTGTGAGTCAACTCACAACGAAGGCCACGCACCGGATACCGACATCGTCAGCTGATAAACGTATGAACCAGCGTACGGGGACTATACGCGATGAAAACCCCTCTTTAAAGATGGTAATTAAAATCATCTTAACAATATTTGACTTTAGATGGTTTATCTTCTCTTGAAACACAGAGCCTTGTTTCCGAATAGATATGATAACATATTATCTAACAAGATATTGTAAAACTTTCTTAGATTTATGCGAATCTTTAACATTTTAAATAAAAGCTATCTTTTACGGATTTTTTCGCAGATTTATTTTGGTTTTTGGTTCCAGACGTTTTGAATGCTTTACAGCAATCATGATCACGGGAGAGACTCCCCAAACCGAAACCAAGATTCTCTCCCGTGACCATGATTGCTGTAAACCATTCGAAACGTTGGGAACCAAAAATCAAAATAAATCCGCGAAAAATCGAAAAGATAGTTTTATTTAAGATATTGTAAGATTCTCATTAATGTATTAAAAAAATTAAGCAGTAGTAAAAATACTAGCTATATAGTTATGATCACATCACCATGATTATCAAAATTGAGTAATGCTGCATGCATTACTCAATTTCTCATTTGTTCATGCACAACATAAATCTTGACTAAACATTTTTGTGATATAATACACATACTGCTATGAGTATGCATATGCTTATCAGTAATGACTAATGAGAATAATAAATTGTTTAATATCAAATAAATATAACATTTTTCAGAAAACATTTTTATATATAAAAAAGCTACAATAAATATATATAAAAGATATAATTGAAATAAAACTTTCTGATAACAATGTTTGTAAAACAAGAAAATTTCACCTTTTGGTTGTAAAGACCATAAGTTCTCTATTGAAATTGTGAATGTTGAATAAATAGTTATTTAAAATTTTCAAAAATATTTTTTATCATTTAAAAAATATACCTAATGGTTGTATTATTACGGAAACAACAGTATAAATCTTTTTATATTCAGTTTTAACATGCAAATACATTTAGAAATACATGGGTTTTCTACAGAATACACCTTCATTCATTCATTATGAAATAAACTAAGCTATGGCCTATGAATTATGATTGTATGTGAGTATATTTGATCATATTTGATATACATAGTATGTATTTAGACTTTAACTATGAACTTATAAAATTTCTAGTGGAACAAATAAAATTATGTTTTTATATTTTTGATTTAATTTATTTTCAAGCAGTTAGCAAATCAGCAACTCCTCAACTCTATTTTGAAATTGATTTTATGATGAAATAAGCGTTTCAAACATGTAATTATGGAAAATGAATAAATGCTATTTCTTTTAGATAAAGATATAATACTAATGAAATTAAATTTTTTGTCCAAACATTATTTTTACAAAGAAGCGAAGTCAATATTTAATATAATTATAACTTAGCTACCAAAATTAGAGAAAAAATATTGTGTTTTATATAAAATAATAAATTACAAATACTATCTGCTTCCAAAGATATCGATAGTTAGTGTGTATAGTTTAAGATCCATGTCCATATTGGATGTAGTCATCCACCTACATGCCGATGACTAGGTAATTATAAAAATCTGTCTAATTATTACCTAGTTGTATAGTAAGACCTACGATAGTGCAAATGAGTACGTCGTTATTTTCAACACTAGATGATCCATCATTGAGTATACAGAAGTATGCCAACTTGACCGACATACAATGTTAATTGCTATAATTATTCGCGAACTCATGAGGTATAAAGTATTTTACCTTGTTCATTAACAATAGATATGTATCAGACAAATTTCTGTATACAGCAGGGCTGCAGAACGCAACAAATTGCCTCATTCTAATGACAGACCGACCACTATCATTCAACTTAGAAGTCACGGGTGGGGCGAACAGAAAATGAAATCTTATACAGCATCTTACATAAACTATTGTGGGAAAACAGGGGTTTCAATGCTATTCCTTATGCCTTGAAAAATGCTTAACTAGTGTTATATCTTTCTGAATTCGAGGTCACCAAATAACCATTGGTTATAATTGGGAAATGAAGAGTAAAGGGGAGGCTTACCGCTTGAAGCGCCGCAAACCTGTCCTTCGTCATCCTTTATAGAAAATCACACACCAAATAAACGTTTTATCTCGTTACACAATCCCATTCACAGATATTTTCCTATCAAACGTCACTATACTAAAGGACACGAACACTAGTTCACTTCACTCAAAAAATCGATACAACGAACGAACGAAACTTCCATCCATCAGTCTACTAAGACAAATATTGCAAAGTTGTAGATGGCGTAACTGACTCTGAAGTATATGACGTCATTACTGCGGAAGTCGGTAAAGCAGTTATTCCAAATATCGTTATGGAGCTTATTTAATTTTTTAATTGAAAATAATACTTTTTGTAATTCATTTGTTATTGTAAAATTTATTTAAAATAATTTTAGAATTATTTTATATAAGTATTTGAAAAATAAGTTTATTTTAAAATTATTTGTAGGTTAAAAAGAGGCTAGCTTGACCACTGCAGTCTCTGCGCCTGTCGATGTCAGACAAACCTTCCGTTTAGTTAAGTGACGCCATTGTGAGCCGTAACGACTTTTTAGAGCACAGAGTTAAATCTCTAATTTCTTGAATAATCTTGGTAAATTGTGTTTATATATATAGTGATTATATTCTAGGCGTATTACACTTCCCAATTTATATTATATTTTGAGTGTAACGTGTGTAGTTCTTGTGTATTTTTCGTTCATCTTCGGTACCATGGAGCTAAATTCCTATGATGAGAGTTAAGCGCCATTCGGCTAAAACTTAAAACAAATTTAACTTGTCAACGAAGGGCTTTTACAAAATACATTTTAATTCTATGTAAATAATAAATAAAACATTGCAAAATAGTATTAAACTAGCTTACTAATAAACAAAGAGTTGTGTACATATATGGTGCGTCATGACATAAGAAAAAAAAACGTATTTTTCATTAACAACCATTGTTTTCAGGTAAAGATTTTAAAATAACAATTAAAAATGGCAGATGATATGCCCACATTTAAATGTGTGTTGGTTGGAGACGGTGGTACTGGCAAAACCACATTCGTGAAGCGGCACTTGACTGGAGAGTTCGAGAAAAGATACGTTGCTACTCTCGGTGTTGAAGTACATCCATTAGTTTTCCACACAAATAGAGGCCCTATCAGGTTCAATGTTTGGGATACGGCAGGTCAGGAAAAATTCGGAGGCCTTCGAGATGGTTACTATATTCAAGGTCAATGTGCGATCATCATGTTTGATGTAACCTCTCGCGTAACCTACAAAAATGTTCCCAACTGGCACAGAGATTTAGTTCGGGTTTGCGAAGGAATCCCAATCGTACTTTGTGGTAACAAAGTAGATATTAAGGATAGGAAAGTTAAGGCGAAAACTATTGTGTTCCACAGGAAAAAGAACCTTCAGGTAAATATATAACTTCATAAATATATATAGAAAAAGATTATTTAATTCTCAATTTACAAATATGAATATATCACAAATTAATTTAATTTTTCTATTATTTCAGTACTATGACATCTCAGCTAAATCAAATTACAACTTTGAAAAACCATTCCTTTGGCTCGCAAGAAAATTGATTGGAGATGGCAACTTAGAATTTGTTGCTATGCCTGCTCTTGTACCTCCAGAAGTTAACATGGACCCAAGATGGCAAAACCAGATCGAAAAGGAACTCAAAGAAGCCCAGGATACTGCTCTACCAGAAGAAGATGAAGACTTGTAAATATAGGAAAATACACATAAATTCCCAGTGCCCACTATTAAATGTGATCAAAAAGCTCATTCAGCTGATATTGAAATGTGTTTTCAATATTTCATTCCATTAGGTTTTGCAATTGGGTCATATATGCTCTAATACTGAGTACTTTAATAAATCTATGCTTTAAACAGTGCATGTAAAGTTTATTTTTAGCATCAATAATCTTCTGTAACATTTATGTCCTTAGATCAATATTGTATAAGTCATAGTGTAATTCATCATAACATGATAAAATTCTTACATCATCAATATAATAAAACATCATTATTTGTGATACAAGGCTAATTGGACTGTTAATACATGTTAATGTTTCCTGTATTTTGATTTATTGTATAGTATTATTTTTATAAAGAAAACTGTTAGTCAAAAAGCTAATATGAGCTAAAACTGTTACTGAAATCTTTATGTAAGAAAATGGTTATCTTTACACATAATATGCTTTATATTTTAAAATGTTCCAACAGTTTTGTTTATAACACGTTCTAAGTGACATTATTGTCTATTATGTGTGATTTATTTATCAAAAATCTGTGTTTGATACATGTAAGGGCTGACAATATTTCACTCTAAATTTGTGGTGATACTTTTTCAATAAAGATAAAATATTATTTTGCTTTTTAATTCTATTTCATAACAGTTTTAAGTTTTATTTTATAGAGAACTAGTGACTTACCCTCGCTCTGCTCGGGTTTGTCCCTGCTTACGTTTTTACGTTTAGTATGATTTCTCAGAGATAAGATATTTTTCTGCAGTAAAAAGTATCCTATATGTTGACCCGGATAACCAGTTATAATCATACTAAATTTCATCAAAATCCCTCCAGTGGTTTTTCCGTGATGCAGTAAAAGACACAGGCAAAAATTCTAAAAACTAGATTTGGCCTCTGTATCGATAATTATATCTATTTCAATAAGATTTTCCAAAAAATATTTAATGTACAGATTCGGCTTAGTTACAATTTTATTATATGTATAGATCTAAATATCTGAGAATCAATATGATGAATGAATAGTATAATTATTTTAAATTCTACAAAAGTTAGTTCAAAAATTGTGTACATTTAACGAAAATAAAATATTCAAAATTTGTTGCTTGTAATTGAATATTAAGGCTTATTGAAATTGTTCTAAAGTTCAGTATCATTCTCCTTCCATGAACTATGAGAGCAACAATGTTTGATTTTGCTACTAAGGGAGACTCATTTTTAATAACCAAAGATTCTAATTTACATATATACGTATATTTTTTTATTTTATTAATGTATTTTAACAATTTTTTCGTATTTCGTGTCATGCTTTAGAATTAGAACTTAGCTTGGTGGTGCAAGCCTCCTCCTAATTTCTCCTTCTCTGTTTTCATAGCATAAATTTAGATTTTTGTGTATAAATAAAAAGTTCTTTTTTTCTAAATTTTTATTTTCATATTATTTAAATGCGTAAATATAACTACAATGCTAACACTTAAATTACATAATAACACTTCACTTCTTGGCAATAGCCTTTTCCCTTGCTTTCTTTCCTTCAAGAAGCTTCAACCTATCATCTTCAGAGAGGTTTTTATTGATCTTAGTTATCACACCAGTTCCCAAGGTCATATCCCCAAGTCGAAGGGTGAACCTTTGACCAGGTTCACATACCATAGGTTTCAAAAGCCTTAATTGTAAACTGCAATAAAAATAGTAAATACATTATTACTACTAGTTTTTTATTTTGCTGTAAATTCTATTTCTCTAAAACAAGACTAATCTATATTAATATATGTTGTTGTGAAAAAAGTATTTATTTACGTAACAGCTTTGATGTTACATAATATGTTGAGCACACATCAAAAAGTATATTTTGATCTTGGCTAAACATATGTATAGTATAGAATTAACTTTGAAAAAAATTAAAATCTCTCTGATATGATTTTCATAAATTGACTATGACAGTTTACTGCCATAAATATGGAAAATGGAATAAACAATAGAATAATTATATACTAACGTTGCATCTTCACCGGGCATCACCATTTCCTTATCTGGAATGGTAACTTGAGTTGCACAATCCCAAGTCATAGAGAACATTTGCAATTGAATGAAGGATGTGAAAGGTTTTGAACGACCTCCCTCCTCTTTGCTCAAGATATAAACTGCAGCTTCCAAACTATCATGAGCCTTGACAGTACCAGGCTTGGCCATTACCATACCACGCTTAATCTGTTCTCTTTTAATGGCTCTGACCAAAGCTCCAAGTTGATCACCAGCTTGAGCCTCTTCTAAAGTCTTATGAAACATCTCAACTCCAGTAACTGTAGTTTTCATGATCTTACCATGACCAACAATTTCACATTCAGTGCCCTTTTTCAAAGTACCTATAAAAGGAAAATTTTTAATTTTCTTTATTTGTATTTACTTACAATTTATAAAAGGTATTGGTTTATTTGAATAACATAATTAAGAAATATCTGACATAATAAACAATGCTTGGTTTTTTTACCTCTGTACAACCTTCCAGTTACAACTGTTCCACGTCCAGGAATAGAGTGGACTGATTCCACTGGCAAGAGGAATGGCTTGTCTAACTCACGAATTGGTGTAGGGATGAATGCATCAACTTCCTCGAGTAGTTTTGTAATTGCATCAGCACCAATTTCAGGGTTCTTTCCCTCCAATGCACTTAAAGCTGAGCCTGTAATTTAAATTAATATTTATTAATTATTCATAGTATAAAAACACTTGTTTTTATCACCTGGCAACTGAAACACCTTTATGTAATAATATAAAAGTTTACCTTTAATAACAGGTATTTTGTCTCCATCATAGCCCATTTCAGTCATGAGCTCCCGGATTTCCATCTCTACAAGCTCTACCATTTCTTCATCAGCAGCATCAACTTTATTAATGAACACTACAACATGCTGTATGCCAATTTGCTTAGCAAGAATTAAATGCTCCCTAGTTTGAGGCATAACTCCATCTGTTGCTGCAACTACTAAGATTGCACCATCCATTTGAGCAGTTCCAGTAATCATATTCTAAAAATTAAAAACACTCATAGATTTTTTTTTTCATAATATAAGCAGTTTACAGCAAATACTTATCTGTATATCTGTAAAAACTTGGTTGGTTTTAGAATTATTTTGTTTTACAATGTAATTATTTATTGTACTGTTTGTTTGAAAAGCTAATAAATAAATAATACTTATATACTACCTTAATATAATCTGCATGTCCAGGGCAGTCCGTGTGACCATAATGTCTCTTCTCAGTTTGATATTCAACATGAGCCACATTAATTGTAATACCTCTTGCTTTCTCTTCAGGTGCATTATCAATATCAGAGTAACCTTTCTTTTGTGCCAAATTAAGATCAGCCAATACTGAAAAATTTATCAATTTTAACTATAATTAGATGACATTGTGTATTTGCTAAATAGTTATAATTGAACTTGTTCTTACCTTTTGTAATTGCAGCAGTCAAAGTAGTTTTTCCATGATCAACATGACCAATAGTTCCAACATTACAATGTGGCTTAGTTCTTTCAAATACCTGCTTCTCAGCATAATGTCTTCTAAGTATAATACTTAGTGGACTTAAAGAGGGCAAACTTCTTATATGTGCATTTTGACTTTGTTTGAGGACCAATTTCAAGGCTGATAAATAAAAAGTACATATTTTAAATACAATTATAAAATAATATATTTTAGGACACCTTTTAATTAGAATATTATTAAAAATAAAAATCTTTTACATAATATTATGAGGTTATAATAAAATTCACTCTTGTATAAATGACAACTAATTAAATTAGTTATGATACAATAACATTTCTACATTATTATATTAATAAATATATTACATGTGTATTAAAATGTGTAATTAATGTATAAGAAAATTATATGAGCAAGTTGTGTACTTACCTGGATTAACCAAATTTTTTGCAAATGATATAGTCGCCATTGCAACAGGCAAACCACACCAACTGCTTTAGGTATACTTTGGAACCGACGCTGTCTTTAGTCTCTACTGCGTTTTAGTGCAGTTTATAATATTATTAATTTTTATAAAAAAAAACCACACCGAAAATTTTTAATAGATTCGATCATTTATCTTTTGTCATAGACAACTTTTTACTTCTGATTTCTGACTTCTGAAAAAGATAAAGATTGTTATTTGCTATCCATACTACTACTATTATAAAATTATGTGCCTCAATCTTTTTTTTATATTTACATAAAAAGTATAAAATAATAAAGTAAGTACATAAATAAATATAAGGTAAAGTAAAAAATATATTTTCTTCAAATTTATATTTTTTTTGTTTATGACTCACAAGCATAGAATTATAAGAATAGAGTGCGCAACTGCTATGCTTACAAGTGGCAGCAGAGACAAGGAACAACAAGAAGTGGCAGCGTAAGCGGATTAGTAAGAAAACGCATCTTAACTCTTAAGCCATCGTTCTATTTCACTCTAACCGAACTGTCATTAGTTATTCCCCTGTGTTGTCTACACAACAAAAAAATATACATTGTTCTTTCCTAACTAGAGTATTCATATAAATCGTACGATTTATTTTATTATTTGTGGTTGAATATCGTACCTTACCACTAACTGACGCAATCTAAGCCACTAGAAAATCCACTAGCCACTAAAACCAATATTTAGCCGCTAAAGGGGAAGTCTAAACCACCAGTGGTACCATCTAGTGGAAAATCCACTGAGTTGGCAATACTAGTTGTGCGGGTTAGACGGAGGTATAACCAATCGCGACTCGACTAGAGAGAGAAAGAAAGGTGGTTTGGAATTTTATTTGTCATCCATGGTTTGGAATGCGTTATCTCTCTAATGCGTTAACGCTATTTTAGCTACGTCGCGCACTCTATTCTTATAACTCTATGCTCACAAGGGAGAACACGGTTCAGAGAAAAAAATATTTTATCTTCCGTGGGGGAGAAGGCAAAAGTTCTAAACTATGCAGCCGGAATATAAGAACCACCAATTGCCATTCATACACGGATTAATACAGACAAACGATCCAGCTATTAAATAAAAATTATAATTTATATGAGTTTGGTATAAGATAAGTTATTGCATCCAATAAAGGTGGAAAGCTATTATTTGAGTTTGGCTATCTATCGAATTCCATTATTTTTTACTATTTATTTGCAAGTATTTCGCAAAAGTTCACGATAATATGATATCTTCGTGTCATCGATATCCTTGAAAAATCTGATGCGACTTTTCTAGAGTGCATAAACTTTGATATTGTATACACATGAGAACATTTCACCGCTTGCTGACCAAGTTCGATGGATGGACGAATTTGTTTTGGTCGGCCTATAGACATATGTGTCTCCTATGTTTCCTTTTCGTTTCTTATGTGTTTCCTATGGGAAAGGAATTAATATTTGCCAAATCCAAAACAAGGCACGAAAAATTATGTACATATACACTGATAAATATTAAATATTATAATACTACAAAAATACTGATAACTACTTTTGAGGACCCGACAACTCGATAACCGTCTTACGTATTGCTTAAGATTAAGAATACGGTGAAATGGTACGTATCGCGCCATGTCTGGCTTCGCTCATTGAATTTCGCACTTATTTTTTGATTACTGGGCACAATCAAGAAAAAAAATACGTATTTGCATGGTACCTACTAGCCATGATCAGATTTCCATGATTTAAATAGCTGTTTTCTGAATATTGATAGTAATAACTAGCTCCAATACCCAAATCGTCTATGGACACTTTATTTTGTACTTTTATAAACATTACACAATATAGGTACAATAGTGAACAGGCAGTGATAGGCTATTAGTAACGCACTCGCTTTCGAAATCGAATGAAGTGGGTTCAAATCCCGGGTCTTGCTCCTCTGATATTTTCATGTACGAATCAATTCAATCTGATTACCGCATGCCTTACGGTAAAGTAAAACATCGTAAGTCTGCATGTCTGATAGAACCAAACAAGTTTTCGAAAGACACGTAAAGTCTGCCAACCCACACTTGGCCAGTGTGGTGAACTGTGCTCTGATCCCCCCCGTATTGGAAGGCCCGTGGGCCGTGCCAAGCAGTAGGACGCTAAAAAAGGCTGATTGATACACATTAAAAAATATAAAACTAATTAGTGAATTCATTGCTTGAAGTAAGTTTTGTGAGACCGCAATTTGCTATTAGGGTATCTGCTAGCTGCTAAAATAAATAAAACTTATAGTATTTCCTTTAATCTTCATCTTTCATTAAAATAAAATCGGTAGTACTAAAAAAACAAATTTGTACTTATGCCCATCCCATAAAGTTATTTTTTAAACAAATAATGTGAGTTATGACGTTTGTCTCTTGAAAAGCAATGGCCGCAAAGTCAGGCAGAATAAAAGCTACATGGCTTAGAATCATTGAATTCGATTATTATATATTTATTTTATTTCCTAAGATTTTAAAATTGCCATTTGATTATATTGCTTTAAAATTCTTATGATTATAGGAAAAGTGTATCTATTGGCATAGTTTTTTATGTATTGTATAAGCTATATGATCTGTGATATAAGGTTCTATAGGCATTATTATTTATTACCTACTAGCGACTCACCCTCGCTTCGCTTCGGGTTCGTCTCTAGACAAAAACAACTCTATCCCACGGGAACCGTACATTTTTCCGGGATGATATATAGCCTAAAGCCTTCCTCGATAAATGAACTATCCAACACAGAAAGAATTTTTCAATTCCATCCAGTAGTTCCTGAGATTAGCGCATTCAACCAAACAAACAAACAAACAAACAAACAAACACAATCAATCAATCAAACAAACTCTTCAGCTTTATAATATTAGTATAGATTCACCTCTTGGCTCTTGGTAAATTTCTAAGAAATTGGCATACAGGAGTGCCTGCGCCTCTCAACAGGTTAAAATTGTTTTACAGAAAAATTTAAACGCAAAAGTTAATTTATTCGTTCCAAATAAAACATTAATTAAAGTAATGGTATTTTATTGAATGCGATGAAAGTGTCAATATTACCTAAATATTTTTAAATAATTTTATTGTATAATTTGTATAATGTATAAGTTACACAAACCAGTTTCTTTTTTACTTATATTAAACGTTCGATAATGTACAGACGGCATAAGCGGGCTTATTTTTTCGATGTTTCAAACATAAAAAAATGTATAGGAACAAATTTTGTAGATAACTGCATATTGATAAACTGACAGATAACTCCATGATGTACAATTTTGTCTATTTATATGATAACACTTACCGTTTACCAGAAAAATGCAAAAGGCCGTTATTTTTAGCCTTTGCCTTGAATAATTTCTTTAATAGCATTGGTGGGGATATTTAATATTTTATTAGTTTACCTTTTAGGTACCTGTACCAATTTTCAACTGAATTTTGACCGGGCCATTTATTGTTTTCCGTAGTTTATATTATACGAAACTATTATAAATACTAGCGGCTCACCCTCGCTTCGCTCGGGCTCGCCTCTAGGAATACAAAAACAAACCTATCCCACGGGGACCGTACATTTTTCCGGGATAAAAAGTAGCCTATGTGCTATTCCAGATTATACTCTATCTCTGTGCCAAATTTCATCCAGATCGGTTCAGCCTTTCTGGCGTGAAAGAGTAACAAACATCCATACATATTCACAAACTTTCACATTTATAATATTAATACGGATTATACGAAATTAATTCTATTCATATTCAATTCGATTTCGTTGAATTTTGGAAAAATATTTATTAGTAAAATAAATCCAAAATGTAATTGAGTAATTGAACACAGTATTTATATTTTAAAATTTTATTATAATATTGAATAACGAAAACAAGCAACAAACTATAAGATAAAATTTATTTTATGCAAATAAAGAAAATATTTATTTAGAAAATATCTACTATAAGGTGTAGAAAATTGCATGACAAAGTTTCTTAGAATCTGGCCGATCTTATCACTGTGTGCTAACAGAAATACCTGCAAAATAATTTGAATCAATTTTAATTATTAAAAATATATAATCTACTAGCGGCATAAAAACAAAAACAAATTATCCCACGGGAACCGTACATTTTTCTGGAAAGAAAGTAGCCTATGTGCTGTTCCAGACTAATCTATCTGTGTGCCAAATTTCATTAGATCCGTTCAGCCGTTCTGGCGTGATTGTGTAACAAACATCCATCCAAATATTTAAACTTTCACATTAATTATAATATAGATCCAGAAGCCGAATCTATAGTTTTTAGAATTTTTGTCTATCTGTCTGTCTGGGAATGCATCACGAGAAAACCATGGACAGGTTTTGATGAAATTTGGTATGATGATAGGTTATCCAGGTCAACATTTAGGATACTTTTTGCTGCGGGAAAATATCTCATCTCTAAGTATAGGTATACGTACCCAGGGTCGGACTGGCCATATAGTCGATTTGGCGTTTGCCAGCCGGGCCCCAGCCTGCGCGGGCCCCCCACGGGCCCGCGCAATCTATGGTCCCCGCAAGCCAGGTGGTAGGTAAGATAGGGGGGCCAGCATGTAAATTAGATCAGATAGTTCGTTCATACAATTAGAGAGAAATGAAATAGAAAAATTCGAAAATGGTTGAACCTAAGCAGGCCATTCCTATTCTCTGAAACTGGTTTTGAAAATTTCTGAACGGCGATAACTTTGATCGAATTAACTTATTTAGACGTGTATCATTATAGTCCGATCGTAATCCGATTTCGGAACAAAAAATAAAAATCTGAAGTTTTATGTTTTTAAAGCGTTCGCAGGTATAAAAGGTACAAAAATCCGTAAAATGCCCCCTATGTCCAGCTACCTCCAAGAAATGGCGTGATGAAAAGCGTTGCAAAATAGTTTTTTTTTTCAATTTCCGGCTTACTGTGACGTCCTATCAAAAAATATTCTCTACAAAAGTTGTAAGTCTAGTAAAAATCTACATCTTTTGTAATTGACGCTTTTTATAATAACCTCAAAGTTTTCGAAATATTTTCAAAAAACCCGGTTTTAAATTTTTTTTTTTGGTGTTTTATTTTAAATTTCTGCAATTGAATTATATTTGAAATTGAAAATTATCTTTTAGAGAAATTTAGAGAAATTTATCTTTTATGGTCTCGGGAGGCTGAAAATCACCCCCAAGTTCAAGAAGATGTTTACATTTAAAAAAAAATCATTAAATTTTCAGATAGGGTTATTTTTTTTTTGTTTTGAATACTACTTTTTGAAGAAACAAAAACATTGTAAGGATGTTCTGTAAAAACACCCTTAAAAATTGAAAAAATTAGCGAAATCGATAATTTTTACTTTGTAAACTGATTTCTTTTATTATCACTGAAAAAGTGTACTTCATTGACCAAATTTTTATAAGCTGATTGGATGTATGTACTTTGCGGAAAAACCGAAAAAATGGTGTACTTAAGTTTTTAATTTGACGCTTATTATTTATATAGTGTCGCCGTACACACTCCAACTTTGCAATTTGACGAGTCGTGAAAAAATTAAAAAATTGGAAAGCGTAAAGTACACCGGGTCTTTTGTATACTTTTCCATTAAAATCTATTTATGTTATTATTTTTTCGAGTTAATCGATATTTAATTAAATTTTGATTGATTTTGAATATAAATTTAAATTTTAAATCAATCAAAAAGTATGGCATAATTGTCAATGTATACTGATAAATATGCTAAATAATTGATTATAGCTGAAGCTTTAGCTTTATCCTTTAGTTTTCATATTTTTCCAGTTTTTCCGCTTAAATCTGCAATTGGTTGATAAACTACTTTCTTTACTCTCCAAAAATCAAAAGATCGAAAAAAGTTCCAAAATTTTTCAATGATTTTTGAAAGGCTGTATCACTGTATCTCGGCGAAAAATAACCGTATCGAGATGAAAAAAAAAGTATTTTATAGCTTCAAGTTTCTAGTTTTAAGATATTCAGATATATTTTTTTTTCAATGTACGATTATTGCGTAATCATAAAAAACGACATAAAAATGTTTGTAAATTTTTGGTTTTGTTTTTTGATTACCCGGACTTTAATTTATTTTAAGTTAAACCAATATATGAATTGGATAGCATGATTATTCAGCTTTAATTTGATCTATTCTTTACCTCTTTACGTTGATTTTTCCTGAGATATTCGACTTTCAATGAAAAAGGATCCTTTTCTCTTTAATCATCAATATCTTAGCATTTAATGGATGCACAGTAGATTATAGGGTAGTTTTAAAATTGTGAATAAATTTCCTACAAAGATCTATCACAGTTTTTTGATTTTTTTTTTCATTTTTGACATTTTTTCATGATTTTTAAACAAAACTGTGAGTACATTGTGCAAATATCAACTTGTGTTTTTAAATAAAACTACCTTTTTCTATTATTTCGCGGATTTATTTTGATTTTTGATTCCCGACGTTTCGATTGCTTTCTAGTTTTTATTTCTTCGAAAAGTAGTGTTCAAGACAAAAAAAATAAACCTATCTGAAAATTGAACGATTTTTTTTAAATGTAAACATCTTCTTGAAGTTGGGGGTGATTTTCAGCCTCCGGAGACCATAAAAGATAAATTTCTCGGAAACGGCTAAATGTTTCAATTTCAAATATATATATTTTTTTGTTTTTATATGAATTTCGAAGATTACATTCCCCTAGTTTCATGAAAATCAATTGCAGAAATTAAAAGTGAAACACCAAGAAAAAATTAAAAACCGGGTTTTTAGCATATATTTCGCATACTTTGAGGTTATTTTAAAAAGCGCATTTATAAAAGGTGTAGATTTTTACTAGACTTACAATTTTATAGAGAATATTTTTTGATAGGACGTCACAGTAAGCCGGAAATTGAAAAAAAATTTTTTCAACGCTTTTCATCCCTCCATTTCTTGGTCGTAGCTGGACATAGGGGCATTTTACGAATTTTTGTACCATATATACCTGCTAACGCTTTAAAAACATAAAATTTCAGATTTTATTTTTTATTCTTTTGAAAATAAACGGATTTCGATCGGTCTATTATAGCATAATACATATGACATTGTTTCAGAGATATTAAAAAAATGAAATTTAATTTTTAGATGTTCTTGAAAATTCGATCGATTCGGTACATATTTTCAAATAATACGAAAGAGGTGCATTATAACAATTTGCGACGGAGGTAAAGATAAAACAACTCGAACACACAATGCCAACTGAATTTTTTAATTTTCAAAGCGGGAAGTTAAAAATTAATTATGATTAAATACATTATCTAGTATCGGGCCCCGGACTTGTGGGGAGCCACCCGGGCCCTTCCGGTCCAGTCCGACCCTGTACGTACCTAGGAACGAACTCGAGCAGAGTGAGGGTGAGTTGCTAGTGTAGTCATAAGAACAAATCAAAGAGTTATTAGATATCCTGGACTTTTTTGTAAGACTATTATACATAGATCTACATAAGTACTTACCATATTATTTTTATTTATTTACAACGTTATGCAGTACAACGTTGCGCATTACACAAATGAATGCCTCTAGCAGGACTCGAACCCACGACCTCTGGCACCGCAAGTAGGGTCACTACTAACTAACGATGAGCGAAACGGGTCGTCAAAGTAATACAATATTAAGGATTAGGAAATTATCAGAAAGTGAATAGTTATCATATTTTTTAAAACAAAAGTTTTTCTTTGAAACATACCTATTAACTATCTTAATGAGTTTTAGAATCATTTTTCTCATTTTTCTTCTTCTTATTTCCTAATACAATCATATTTTTATGATTCTGTGTTTGACTCATTTCACTGTCGGAATCTGAAAATTCTTCAGGCAGGTCAATATTGAACTTTCTTTTGAATTGGTTTTGGAACTTTTTTAAAAGCTTTTTGTTCATTTTCTTCGGACTGGCAATAATTCCTTTGTATCTTGTAATGAAGCTATATTTTTTTAAACGTGCTTCTAAAGAAAGATTTTCAGCGTCGTTTGCCTGTGATATGGCAACTTCTAGACGCTTCCTATAGCTTTTTGTTTTTAATGCAGATTTTATTAGCGCCTTATTTTGAGAATACGGTTTGAGTTGAGAAGGAGGCAACCATGCTCTTGTAACTTCAAATGCGTCGAAAAAAACTACGTTGTAATGAGTCTGCAATAATTAAATACTTTACTTTTTAGTATAAATAACAAAAAATATATATTGAGAAATCATTTATGTACTTATAAATCTTTTATTATAATAATACTTCATCTTATATAGATTTTGAATAGGAAATAAAAAATACTAGGGTTTGACGAGATGCTCAACTTTTTTCTCCACGAATATCATAGACCCTCGCTTCGCTTCGAGTTCGTCCCTAGACAAAAACAAATCTATCCCACGAGCACCGTACATTTTTCCGGGATGATATATAGCCTATAGCTTTCCTTAATAAACGGGCTATCTGATGCAAAAAGAATTTTTCAAATCGGATTAGTAGTTCCTGAGATTAGCACGTTCAAACAAACATACAAAAAAACTCTGCCTCTTTATAATATCACAGTCTATAAAACAATACAGTCATCCAACGAAGCCGTCTAGACAGGGCAATCGTGCGGGGTGTGAGGGGTGAGACGCGGGTAGGCGAGCCCGAGCTGCATACATTTCTGCCGCCCGAATTAGTAAGCAGCTCGGGACACGACTTTAAGGGTTATCGCGCGTTTATTTTAATTTGTAAGCAATTAAAATGGTTCATACTACCTGTGCTATATTATATATTTTTTGCTAAAATTATTTATTAGGATGAGGATTTTTTACATAATTAAGTTTAATAACAGAAATTTCAAATCCAGTTAATCTAGTAACCGAAAATATTTGTCCGTTGCCCATTTATGATAGGTGATTTATGGTAGGTGATTATATCATATAAAACTAACTTTGCTAAAAAATTGAAAATAATGATAAATTTATATATAACTAAATTCAATTTGACTTAGGTATGTAATATAATTTGCTAGATTTAATTTATTTTTATTATAAATTAATTTATTTAATTCTAATTATCTAGTTATTCATTAAATTAATTATAATGTCACATAGAAATATCCATTTAATCAAATCAAATAATTGTTAAACCAATTGTATATTATATTTTTTATTAAAGAAATAAAAGGCTTATTATTATTGTTATTATTATATGAAATTGTATTGTTTGTAAAACTCTATTTGAATTTGCCTCCGCGAAATGCCTTTTTGTATTCTTTGCTATGAATAAATTTAAATTTCAATAAAAATATATTAAATTACAAAAAAAAAAACGGTAACAACCCTGCGTAATGCGAAGTACGCTACGCGGTGTCCGCTTTTCTTCAAACATCAAAGGCGATAGCCCACTGTTATTTTTTAGTACACTGTGATAATATTAAGTATAGATAGTAGTAGCTAATAGAGGGTACAGGTGTATCTTGTCAAATGAGTTGGACTGGGAAAACGAACAATTCAAATTGTAGGAGAATGTGGCGCTTGCAATAGTCTAAGAAAGTATCATCTAATTGAATAAAGTTAATTATCATTTTCATATAATGTCTGTTTGTAATATTAAAATAACCGCTTTTTAGTAAATGCATATGGATGTTTACACGGTACATATACCAAAACAACATTTTTTACAATTTTTGTCTATCTGTCTGTCTGTCTGTTTGTACCGGCTAATCTCTGAAACGACTGGACCGATTTTGACGGGACTTTCACTGGCAGATAACTGACGTAATAAGGAGTAACTTACACAACTTTTATTTTAGAACAAAAATAGGGTCCCACGAAAAAAATGAAAACCAAATTAATTAATTATTTTTTTAAATTCAACCTAGGGACAAACCCGAGTGAAGCGAGGATCAGTCGCTAGTAAATAATATAACACACAGGTATATCAGAGAAGCCGTCTAGCCAGTAGTACTGTTCGGTGTCGGGGCAGTCGTCCACCATGGCGGGCCACCACGGCCAGCCGCCTGTCCGCGCCGCCACCAGCGAGCCCGCGGCGTACTCGCTGTAGATGAGGTCCTCCACGTCGCGCAGCTGTATGGGGCTTTCCGGCGCTGAGCACTGGTTTATGGTTGGGTCTGTTGGTATTATTTTTGGTTGTCGCAAATGTCATCACTACATATAATTATATATGTTTTTTTTTTTTATTTAGAGTATAAAAATTCGTACGCTAAAATGTTACCTATCGAAGAATCGTAACATTAAACAAAAGCATAATATTATTAAAACAATAGATAAACAAAAAAATAGACGAGTTTTGCTATTGTGCATTTTATAAATTAAAGTTGATTTGTTCTCAAAATTGATGTTTGTTGGTAAGCACATTCATTAAGAACGGCTGGATTGAACGAACTTATACATTGTATTTGTATTGGAAGTTAAATAATCGAAAAGTAATTATAAGTTAAGCTATACATACTATTATATGATCTGTGGCTGTATTTTTTTTTTTCAGGATTTATTTAAATAGTTTTGTCTGAAGTAGTAGCCCAAATTACAACCTAGGGTGTATAACTACTTTACTAATTATTGTTAGTACAATTTAATTTTACTTACCAGGATTCATGCTACAGTACCACTTTTTAGGCAGTTCATGGTTATCCAGCACGTCAGGCAGATATCGCCAGCGATCACAATCATCACACTGGACCCATAGCCCTTTAGTACGCTTCTTTTGAAGCCATTGAAGCTTTTCACGTTGAGATAAGCCTGGTGGAATCTGACTTAGAATACCATTAATACTGTAAAAAGTATATAGCAAAAATAATGTTTATTTGTTTTTATAAAATTCAAAATAAATTATCATCATCATATTAAACTGCCTTATTATAGGTTATACGAGTATATTACCTGCTGCTTCGAGTGTCGGATTTTTCATTATCACCAAATGTTATGTTTCGTTCTTCATTTATTTTTACAGGAGGCATTTTTTTTGACTAAAATAATGTTATGGAATTCATGATAACATTCTTATTATGTCATGTATATGCATGTTATTTTGTTTTTGTATTACCCACAATTTATAATTATAACATAATCAGTGTTGCTGTTCCTTAAGAAGGCTTAAAGGCATTAAAATCGAACTACTCCTAGGCAAGCAGGGACGCACCCTTGCAAAGCGATGGTAAATGCTAGTATGAATATAAAATTATAGTGAATAGTAAAAATCCACTCAGAGTTTTTTAGATAAGGAAGTTATATTTTAGTACGTATACGTTTAATTTATGTTCCAATAGATCTTATTCAGACTAAACGTTTAAGAGCCAATTTTTCACTTTAACAGTAAAAATATATACATACTACAAAATTTGAAAATTCTTATAATTTTTAAAAGCGAATTGATAATAACCAAAGATTAACGCGTTCAAACAAACTCCTCAGACCTCAACTTTACATATTGGCACAAAGAGTATTATTATCTAGTATACCTATACATAAATAATAACCCTTTATTATTTGTACATTTTGTTTAAATTTTGTAATTAATAAAGTAACGAAAAATTAAAAAAAAAAAAGAAAAAATCACCGATGGTTGATGTGCTTCTTCTTCAGGTTCATGAGCCGTTTCAGTGGGTAACTTAGCCTTCATCATTTTTTAGTATCTAAAGTAAAAACTAATAAAAAATCTAATTAATACGAAATTAATTTGCTAAACAGTATGCTATTTATAAAAATTCAATTATACATGGGAAATGAAATTTTCTTCTAAGTGGCCAAACTGCTCATGAAAAGCGCGAAAATTAAATATTCCCGCGAAAATAGTAAAAAGACATAGATTAAAAATTATACTACAATGTTAAAAAAATAATCTTATGTTTATAAATAAACTATATTGTACATTTAAATATATTATTTAATGTAATATTAGGTGATATTAAAGTTAAAATAACAATTTGATTTAATATAAATATTGATTTTTCAATAACACCAAATGTTTTAAATAAAACTATCTTTTCGAATTATTTCGCGGATTTATTTTGATGTTTGGTTTCCGATGTTTCGAATGTTTTACAGCAATCATGTTCACGGGATAGACTAAGGTTTTAGACATCTCAAACGCTTTTCAGACAGTGCCCACCCACAATTTTAGAAAAATGATTTCAAAATTGGCACCAGAGTACCTTACAGTATTTGTTGACTTTAATCATGGACTTTAATCCTAAACATTTAAAAAAATTAATAAGTATTATAATTAATGAGTAGAAAGTATTATGAATTATTATTAAGTAAAAAGTATTATTACTAAATATATTATTGTTTTAATTAATTTATTTTATTTATTAAAGTTAATGTAAGCTTGCATAAAAATCATGGAAAAATAAAACATTTATGAATAATATATAAACTACATGAAAATTGTCGAAGTCATGATTATTACTTAAATTAAGTAAAGCAAAATATTATCACTAATTTTATCAAATTAATTAGTAACATAATATAAAATGCCTATATTATTATCTTTTGAATATTTTTAAATTGTTTGAAAATTAAGAAAGGAAGTACGTATCTTATTTGCCAAGCTGACTACCGGCTAGGGGGCTGGTCGCCATATTAGTGGCGGATTGGTACAATAAGTTTTCTATTGTAATTTTCGTCGTTATCGGCGAAAGGGAGTATATTATACTCCCTTATTGTGTTTAAAGTTATATTCAGTGATTAACATATTACCTAACTATAATATATCAGAGGAATATATTTTTTTCTTTATTTTGTATTATAAACATGGCTTTTTAAAATGTCGGCCCTGAACGTAGAATATTCGTCTCCTTGCGGAGTATCCCGCTCGATTGTTTTTGTGGATGTTGGAAGAATCCAGAATGGACAAAAAGTCTATAAATCGTTCTACTATACAACAGTCGAGGGCTGTAGCCATCGACTGTAAGAAAAGTACGGGTGAGTCTGCACCTCAAAGGTCATTAATCACTTCTACGTAATTAAAAAAGCAGCTTATTTTTATTATTTAATTGTACTTGTTGTAAACATCACAGTAAGGCTGTTTTATTATAATATTATATATTTATCTTATTGTGCTGATTTATGTTTTATATTAATTTAACGATTGTAAATATTTACCAATCTACTCGTATGATGAAACGCGTGGCCCGTGAATTAAAATGAAAATATTTATGTTTATTGTTTTTCTTAGAATTGACTCATAAACCTTGGCCGCGAAATAACAAGAAACGTGAAGGATCTGGCAGTGTACCCAAAAACGAACCTTATCGCAAAAATGTACCATCACAAAGGGGTAGAGGTCAAATGGATAAGCGCCCGCGCGCCCGTGGTACCACCAATTTCGCTCTGGGTGGAACGCAGAACACCGGGTAAACCATCTAAAAATGCATATTTTAAGTTTATAATAATAAATTATTGTTTGCCTATTTGTGTCTTTATGTAATTCAAGCAGTGACACAGATTTTAAGTGATCGGATGGAATTAATTTAAGAATTCCCACATAATTAATCCAATAGAGAGTATAGACGACTGCAAGATGTCTATCAAATTTATTAAAATATAACCTACTTTTGTACTTTTTTTGACAATATCATAATACATAAGTTTATTTAAAATCTATTATATATATTTAAAGGCTAGATGAAGAAGAAGAGCCTGAAATAGGCTCAGTGTTTACTCCTGGAAGCAAGAAGCAAAACTTGAATCACTTGCTGAATTTTATGTACCCCTCCCGAAGTAATCCAGAGCGGAGAGGACAAGCTCCAAGGCGTCAAGTCCAACAATGGGTCTCCTATAAAAATGAACATGATCTCTACCTTCGAGCCTAGTAAGTTAATTATATGAATAATCTTGTTTTTATAGACCTCTTCAAGGATTAATAAATGTGTTGTGACATTAACACACAGCATCATCTAGTTCCATGGTAAGCCACGAGGCCTGTGTAATGGATACCAGATAGTTGATACACTACACATATATTACTTTAAATACATACATATTATAAATATAAACACACAAATGAATGCCCCCAGTGCGACTAGAACCCGCAACCGCTGGCACAGCAAGTAGGATCACTACAAACTGAGCCAAACCTGTTGTCAAATCTATTTATTTATTGCATTAATGCATGTAATATATTTTATAAGTGCAGTGGTATTAATGTAAATTGTTAATTTTATCATTTTTTTATCACAATCAAATTGCATAATTTTACACAATATATTTCCTTTTTTCTTAGCTGCCAGTTCATAGTCAAAGAAGATGGAGATTATAAAGTGAATTTATTAGATCCTGACTTGCCACTTAAGTGGGAGCAGATTGAAGAAATCGTAAGTATAGATAAACTATCATTGTGCTTCTCTTATGATTAGGTAATATCTATTATCATTCATAATGACTTATTGAAGATTTTTTATATTTTTTATAAAATTAAAAGGTTAGTTGTATTGTATAATATGGTTATGAAATGTACAAAATATATTTTTTGAAATACTAGTTATAAAGTATGTTGATATAATATTAGAAATCCTTAAATTTAATAGTAGCGAAAATTAAACACCACATTATAAACTAGATACATATATGTATTGTAATCTTATCTAATATATATATTTTTTATTAATAATACTCCAGGTGGTGAGAAGCACCGGCAGATCAGAATGCCCCATATGCCTTGGGGCTCCTGTTGCAGGGCGAGTTGGTCACTGTGGTCATGTCTATTGTTGGGCATGCATTCTGCATTACTCTGCAACACATGAAAAGCAACCTCCACCATGTCCTGTTTGTTCTATGTCATTGCAAGTTGCCGATATGAAGCCAACTCGCATGGTGCAGTGGGAGTCCCCTGCAGATGAGGTAATATTGGATTGAGTGCTTAAATATTACAAAGAAAAATATATTTATAAATGTTATTATTTATACTACATATTTTAAATAAAATTCGGGTGGAAATTTGTATATCTAGTTTTATATATTTACATGTTTTTTCAGAAAAGACACCTATGTGTTAGTTTATCTAAAACTTTAAAAGCAAAACCTTATCTAAATACAAAATTTCATCCAAATCAATAGAGCCATTTCTCAGATACACAAAATAAACTTATATGTATACATATACACAAGAATTGATCATTTAATATTATAAGTTTATCTATACTAATATTATAAAGAGGTAAAGTTTGTGAGGTTGTAGGAGGTATTCTCTGGATTTACTGTACCGATTTAGATGAAATTTGGTAAGAAGATAGTTTGAGATCCTGGGAAAGATATAGGATACTTTATATCCTGCAAATCATCCCTTAATGGGGTGAAAATGGGGATGAAAGTTTGTATGGGGAATCAACCTAGGGACGAACCCAAACGAAGTAAGGGTGAGTCGTTAGTGATAATAATAAATTACATACTTATTACTGTGTCTACATCAAAGTTTTTTTTTAACTTAAAGGTATCTATGCGCCTTGTTCGACGTCTCCGTGGCTCTACTGTTGTAGAAGTGGCGCCACCCCGCGGTCAGTTGAAGGATGTCGAGACATCTATTTTGCCGTTAGAAGCCGTCAATGTGTCTCCATATGCTAAATTGTTCTCAGCAACAAAACAACAGGTACATTTCTTGCTATAATTCTAAAAATTAATAACAATTCAGCTTGTTCTCTTGAACCAAATTTGTGTTTATGTTTAGCTTACTGTATTTATTTAATCAAAACAACTGTCAGTTATATCTGCACTAAGACAAGTTTAGTTAAGCAAATGTTTTATAATTATGTTTATTTAATAAAATAAAAATATATTAATTTCTTTCATTTGCGTGCCTGACTTCTAGGTGATGGACATTTTGGACAGAGATAGAAAGCAAATTGAAACACAAATTTTGGCTGAATTTGACACTTCTGAAATCGTTTATTTAGAACAGGCATTAGAACTGCTTAAATTGAAGGAGGATAAAATAAAAATACAATATGAAAAACCTAAAGTTGCTTGTGAAAGTACAGAGCAGATTGTGCCTACTGTCTTTGAAAAAAAGGAAATAAATGAGGTCAAACTTGATTGGTTTGATGTAACTGATGAAGGAGCTGCATGTTTGGAGTCAATTGACAATAAAATGGAATCTTTAAATGTAAATGTGCAATCTAATTTAAATCCAGAAGCTAAACCTTTTGAATGTGAACTTGATGATAACACAGTAGAAGAATTTCCACTTATTGAAATTCCCACGAATGAGAATATTCCATCTGACGAGTCTATTTTTGCAGATATTGACAAACAAAATCAAACTAAATATTTTTATTTCTATCAAGGTTAGTAATTAATTTATTTTTCTAAACAATATCTTTGTAAGAAATTAATAGGCTTTTCTTCATTTGAAATATTAATCTATTTTTAATAAATTTTAGCTGAAGATGGTCAGCAAGTGTTTTTAAGTAGCTTAAATGTGCGTATATTGAATGCGTCGTGGGGAGCTCTCGCCGCCGCGCCGAGTGTCATTCGTGGTCGAGTGTTACATCGCGACACCTATTCCCTTAACGAACAAGTAAATAAACTCTTTCATTATATATAAAAATTACATTAATATTATGACAAGAGGTCAAATTAAATATGTAAAATAATGATATTATTTTTAATGTGAATGTACATTTACAATGTCTAAATAATTATTTATTTAATATTAAGTAGCAAGGTATTCAAAAAATTCAGAATGTTACAAATTTTTATAACTACTTAACTAACTTTTAAGTTATGTTATTGAATGTAATATTTAATTGTTTTAGACTAGAAAGCATACACCATACACTGCTCATTTGCCATTGCATTGCTCATTTGATATAGTGGAGCTTGATCTAAAACCACCTTATGTTACCAATGAAGCCCTTGGAAATTTCGCAGGTATGTCACCTACTAATTAAAATATACTGTACTGTGTATCCTAATAATACTATAAATGCGAAAGTTTTGCCAGGATGTATGGATGTCTGGAGATATAGATGTATGGATGTTAATCTTTTATGCAAAAACTACTGGATTGATTTTAATGAAATATGTTGTACATCAGAATAACAGAAAGAGTAGCCATGTTACTCTTTATCCTGGAAAAATTTGTGGTCCCCGTGGAATAGGTTTGTTTTTGTTTTTCCAGACGCGAACCCGGGCGAAGCGGGGGCGAGCCGCTAGTAATACTTTTGTTAATACTCATTTTTACCTTTCAAAAGTTTATTTTCTTTATGTAATTTTATTTTCTATTCACAGCCGAACTGGACCGTCGAGCTCGAATACGAGCAAAACATGAACGCGAAGAGCGTCGCCGTGAACGCGCCTATCGTAGGCAAATCGAAGGTCCACCAAAACCAGATTTTTCATCTGAACTATTATTCCCTCCGGCGCCACCAATTTATGGTAGTCCACCGCTCATGGAAGTTTCTATGCCAAGCTTGGAAACTCTATCTTCAATTGCGACATCACCAAGTGTATTGGAACCAGAAAGCCCATCTACGAGTACTGCTTCGCCTTCAGGATTATCCTTTGCTAAAGTAAGTATGTCAGTGTAATGTACCATTACTCATAATGTTGTGATTTGATCAGTATGTATGAATGTACCAGGGGCACAGTAATCAATAGATTCCTTTTCCTTCTCTCACTTAGTGACTTACTCCTTTATCTTAGGTGGTGTTTCAAATTTATATACGGGAACCATTTCCTACTTACCTTGGAATGTGGTCTGCACATGCTTGTTTAGCACAAGTACTGTGCTATGGTATAAAATATTGATTATATAAGTATATTTAAATTTTTGCATGTTGACAACTGTTACAAAGTTAATGAAAAGTTGTTGTTTAACTTCTACATATTTTTGTATATCAAATGTGCTTGAGTTTGAGTATGAATATATTATATTACTCAGATTTAAATTTAGAGAAGTAATATTATTATTTTTTATAGAAATTAACAATTCATTGTCATAATTCCAGATGGCTAGTGCTAGCGGAACATGGCGTGTACGTAAAACCGTAGCTCCACCACCGCCGCCCCCGTCCAACGAAGACGAAATGTCTGGTCCTCGCGCACTAGTACTAAGCGACGCAATAGAGGCCGCTCTATTGGCTACAAGCCCTACCGCTCAGCCATCAGGCAAAAAGAACAAAAAGACTAAACAAAAAGTACTCTTTGCCACTGGAATGCATCGAGCTGCGTAAATAATTCAGTATATTATGTCTAGAGGAGTTATCGATACAGCAAAGGAAAAATTGTTCTGTGCTTTGAAATTAAATAATATAAAATGTTTTGTTTTAAATATTGTCAAGCTTTTTATTGTCACATTTTAATTTTACAAGAAATAGCTATATTTAACATTATATTGTATTTTGCTTGTTAATATTTACAGATGGGATGTATTAGTGAATAATCTACTAAGTAGTTGTTTGCTCTCAATTGTCGTTAACTGGGGTTAAACAATAAAGTTATAATTATGATCGGTATTCGTATTTCATTTGCACTTCCTTCATAATTATTTGAAATATTTTTATGATAAAACTAGTGACTCACTCTCGCTCCGCTCAGGTTCGCCCTTAGTTGCTTAAAAAAGGGGAGGGGGGGGGAGGGGGAGGGGGAGAAACCCCTTATAGCGCTCTACGTTATCCGAACGAAATATGTATTAAAAGAAATCCAATTTTTTGAAGTAAAACTACGCACTGAATGCGTTACGAAAAGTGTAATCGGGCAAGGCGAACGTTTGTTGCCATTGTAACCGTTGTTATTGTTTGACAAATGATATAATATAATATTCTTTCCTTAAATGATATTCTATAAATATATGATTGTAATATGCCTAATATGCGTTATCTAATTATTTTTTTGTATCTCACTTATCCTGATTATTTAAAACATAAATTGAATTTCATAAAGAGTACCGATAACCTACAAAAGTTTTACTTCTTGCGCGTGTACACATTCATGCACGCACTTTTTATTTTTTTTGATATACCATTAAAATCTTAGCCTGAATGGCAATGGTCAAGGGAAGAATAATTAGATTTTGCAATATTTTATATTGCATAAGGGCTTGCTTCAAAGCATGCCAGTTGAGAACAGACAGATTACTTCGCCAATGTCACAATGGAGAAGTCAAAAGACAGCTAAGTTTTATTAGCTTGAGGTTATCATTTGTCATTTCTGACAGTTGCGCAGACTGACATATTGTCAAAACTCAAAATAGACTACTTTCGGTAGTTTTCTTCTAGATTAATATTAAATTTCCAATTTTATGTGTAAATTTGAATACAATATATTTTATAGAAATATAAAATTTATCGATTGAGATGATTTCTTCTAAAAAAGAATATGTCTTTGAGCCGTTTAAAGTAACAGAGGTTAAATATCGTGGATCTACGAGTCCACGGCCTAGAAGTGGACATAGAATAGCTTGTGATGATGTTAATATATACTGTTTTGGCGGCTATAATCCATATTTACCATTCAACACAATACAGAGGACCAATCCGACGTGGACGCCAGCAATGCCATTGTTTAAAGAGCTTTGGAGTTTCTCTATAGCAACAAGAAAATGGAAACAGCACATAGTAATAGAGAATATGCCTGAAGAATTAGCTTCAAATGCAATGTGCATGAATGGAAATTATTTAATGGTGTGTATTTGTTATGCAAAGTAGTTATGATATATGTAGTTTTAATGCATTTAAGGCTAATCAAGTGTAATACAATTTCAGATATTTGGAGGTACTGGTGCTCCTTTTGGTACTAAATGTAGTAATGATGTTATAACTTGGCGCACTTGCAGTGGTGATGCAAAGCTACAAATACTAGATGCAACAGGACCTAGGCCTCCTGGACAGTATGGACAATCAATATTGTGTTATGATGGACACTTTTATACAATTGGTGGAACAAATGGATTTGCATATAACTGTGATATTTATAGGTTGGTATTATCATACATAGATAATAAATAATGTAACATAAAGGAAAAAATAATAATATTTCTATTAGCACTCAACTAACAATTAGCATTTATATTATGTGAGAATTTGAATATGAAAATTTGTGCTAAAATATTTTTTTTTATAGATTAGATTTGCGGACAATGGTTTGGGAACCAGTTTATATAGGAACTGGACAAGAAGGGGAGCCTTTGGGCAGATACCGGCATGAGGTAGTTAGAGTTGGTAGTAAACTCTACATTATAGGAGGTGGCACGGGTGATTGGGCTTTTGAGCTCATGGAGATACCTATGTATGATCTTGAAACTAATACATGGACTAAATTAATACCAAAGGCAGATGATACTACAAAAGATACTGTAGCCCCATTGGCTAGGAAATGTCATAGTGCAGTGCAAATAAAGACTCCCAATGGTGCTCAAGTGTTTGTTGCTGGTGGTACTGATGGACAAGGAGTTTTCGAAGATATTTGGAGGCTAAACATATCTGATATGCAATGGCATTTAATGCAAAAAAGTGTGCTTCCTCATCCATTATACTTTCATTCATCAACAGTGACTTCCTATGGATGTATGTATGTGTTTGGTGGGATAGAACCGAAAGACAATGAAACTAGGAGAAATAATAACCTATACAAAGTTTGGCTGTGTATACCTCAGTTAAGTGAAATATGTTGGGATGCTTTGCTCAGTTTTCATCCTAATTTAGACCAAGTTAATAGATCTTCTCTTCTTGACATGGGTATACCGAGACATTTTATAGACAGGTTGCATCCATAAAAATTATATATTATAATCTGCTAATCCCCGCTTTATAAATTGCATAATAATTTATTTTAGAGATGTCAAATTTACAGATGATCATTATTAATATCAAGTTGCATTCTTATGTTTCATTGTTATTCAGCAATTCTCTTATGAAAATTTATGTATAATATGAAATGATTATATATTGTATTCAGATTGTTTGTGTTGTATTTAATTTTTTTTTTAATAAATAAACAGATTTTTTTACTATTTAATATGCGTAATATGACAATAGAATGCAATTTTTAATAAATGTGTGATGTTATATAGTATTCTAATATCTTTTCTTTTATTACATTATCTTTTATATTACAAGATTATTCAGGTATTGGAAAAGAATTTTTAGAAAAAAAGGCTTTTACATATTTTGCAAAACACATAATTCCAGGGCTGCACATTATAATAAGAATATATACAAAATAAAATTATGCATATGGTTCAAATACATAATAACAAATATTAAGCATGTGGCTTTTTCAATCAATACGAAATTACAACGTAACTTGTTTTAGAGTGCTTTGTGTTTTATATTTTAAAATAATGTAATATGTGTTTTATCTCACCGAAGCATGTGAATGTATGCATTAGGCTGGTCTAACCAAAATTATCAGAGTATTTTTCATTTTATTAATTTTACGATCTAAAGAAGAAAAAGATACGATCTAAAGAAAAGAAGATTTAAATATCTTTTTTACCTATTTTTGCAAACTAAGTCCGAGGTCCGTTAAATTCATTAGGGGCCCTCAAACCTCCAGTGTCGAGTTACGGCCTGTTCACACGACGACTTTAACACGTGAACGTGCACGTAAAAGTGAACGTGCTATCAATAGTCGATACGGATTCAAGTAATCTGTATACTTTAAGATTATTAGAGCCTTCATGATACGCGTGCCGTCGCCGCGTATATAAAACTACCCTAATTCTTTTTTTAAAATAAAAGTAGCCTAAGTTACTCCTTATAACGATAGCTAGCTGCCAGTGGAAGTCCCGTTAAAATCAGTCCTGCCGTTTCGGAGATTAGCCGGAAGAAACAGACAGACAGACAAAAATTTTATAAATTGTGTTTTAACTGCGGATTTCTAAGATTAGTCTGGCTTTAAAATAGTTATTAACCTCCCCCTTATATACCCTTATACACTCTTATATACCCTTGAGGGTACTATAGAGTTAATTAAAAAATCATAAAAGCCAGTTATAGTTGGCGAGTACATCATGTAATATACACAATCATTCTCTTTTTTTCATATAATAAGGTCGTCACTTTGACAGTAATTTGAACTTTGATACAAACAATATATTAAGCTCAATATGTTTTTCAAGTGCCTATCAATTGTAGAAGCGTTCGTTATAAGCGTTATATAAAAATGAAATAATAAGACATCTAGAGTTGTTTTATATGATGTTATGGATCAAGATCCGGCTGCAAGATTGCTACGTTCATAGCGTATTTAATCAAAATTATTTTTTTATATACAATAATAAAAGGGACAATATGTTTTGACCGGGGTGCCTAATAAACGTGCCCGCTAGTATTTTTAATTAAATAAATAATAATCGACTTTTTGGAACAAAATCGATGCACTTGTTATTTAAATGAATTATACTCCACTTCACAGAAATATACGTAGAGAACTTGAAAAGTGATAGCTGTCGTTGCGCACTTGGCCGCAACCTCTTCGCAGCCAGGTTTAAGCAGGTCATATTTTGTTACATTTATACGTTCATGGCGTATATTCATCATTTATATATCAAATTAAAGCTATTTTTTTTCTGTACCTGATAAACTACGTCTGTCTATGTAAAAGTGGCCGCAAAAGGGGCTGCCAGTCATTAAAGATTTTTTTGTTACATTTGTACGTTCATGACATATATTCATCATTTATATATCAAATTAAAGCTATTTTTTTTCTGTACATGTTAAAATACTTCTACCCATATAAAAGTGGCCGCAAAGGAAAGAATATAATATTATATGTCAATTGTCAGACAATAACAACTGTTAACAACGATTACCATGGCAATAACAGAAAAAAATTAGCTAGTGAAACGGGTTCAAATCCATGGTCTCGCACCTCTGATATTTTCACGTGCGAATCATTTTTAACATGATTACCACTTGCCTTACGGTGAAGGAAAACATCGTAAGGAAACGTGCATGTCTGAGAGTACCTAGCAAGTTTTCAAAAGACATGTGAAGTCCGCCAACCCGCACTTGGCCAGTGTGGTGGACTATGACCTAATCCCCCCTCGTATTGAAAGGAGGCCCGTGCCCAGCAGTGGGACGTTAAAAAAAAGGGCTGAATACAATAAATACATACATACATACATATTTTCATCTTGCAATGACTTTATGATTTACGGACATACAGGTACATCATCTGCACCCCCCTATGTGTGTTGTACGGAGAACCGACAGGAGAGGTTCCGTTGGGTTTTAGTGGGTATTGGTTTTTCTAGTCAGTGCGTAAATGCATTTTCCAACATAAAAAAAAGGTACCTCATCTCTACAAATTTAAATGGAACTTTCAATTTTTTACCAACTTTATTAAATACTAGCGGCTCACCCTCGCTTCGGGTTCGTCCTTGGTACATAGGTATGTTTAAATGGTTAGTACCTACCCATGGAATAGATGTACATATATTATTGCTCCGCTGCCTTGGATAGTAGCATGATGATATATAGCCTATAGCCTTTCTCAATAAACGGGCTGTCTAATGCAAAAACAATTTTTCAAATCGGATTAGTAGTAGAAATAGATTAGCGCGTTCAAACAAACAAACTAACGAACGAACGAACAAACAAACTAACAAACTCTGCCTCTTTATAATATTAGTATAGACTTGGAATCTGCTCCGGCTTACCCCTTGTCATTTGTGTAGGGGTTGAATTTCAAAAACTATTTTGTAACCTATAACCCACTATGTCATTATAGGAAGATAACTAAATTATAGGAAACAGTACGACTCAATTTTAACTCATTTAGGTCCATTAGTTACCTAAGTCTGATCGATGTTGATCCGTAAGGACATGCAACTTTGTATAGGTACCTATATACGTATACGTGTATAGATGATTGATTACATGGATTTACTATCTCCTATCTAAAAGCTTAAAATAAAATAGTTTGTTCCGAATAAGATAACTTATATTACATGGAATTAAGGTACATAAGATTCTTTTTTTCTAAAAGGTAGAAATCATCTGGATTCATTGTCAAGGGTAATCGTGGTAATCGCAACAAGTGTGCGTCGGCGTAGGGCGTGCTTCCCAATCGGTGTGGTTTCGCGCCAATTCGCGCCCGCAGTGAAGGAATACTCGCCGCTCGGGCGGGACATTCGCGGTCTCGCGATCCCACATACGATAACCGATTAGTTAAAATACTACGTCAGATGTGATAACATATTATCTCGTATATGAACTATATTAATCATCTTCAAATAAAGACATTTACATTAAAAAATGTCACAAAGCAAACTAAATCCAAATGACGGCTGTATCCGTTTTGATAATGCGCTATTTCGAAATATGTAATAGAAAGTGTAAAAAGTGATTCGTTCGTCATGACCGAGGAAGCGGTGACGGTGAGCGCGACGGCAGCGGTCGGCCCGGTGTCTCACCGGTCCCCTACACCCGAATTGCATGCTACGTATACTTCCTTAGAAATTTTAGTGGCTCTAGTGGCTGTTGTGGGAAATTCTATGGTTATACACGTATTCCGCCGAGATAGAAGATTACGGCGAAGAACAAATTATTACATAGTGTCATTAGCAATAGCGGATTTATTGGTCGGCTTGCTTGGGATCCCATTTGCGATATTAGCTTCAGTGGGCCTGCCGAGGAACCTCTACGCGTGTCTGTTTACGACGTCGTTACTTGTGATGCTGTGCACTATAAGCATTTTCTGCCTCGTAGCAGTGTCCGTAGACCGCTACTGGGCCATTCTTCATCCTATGTGCTACTCCCGCAACGTGCGAACTAAAACAGCTATACGTAAGTACATTAATAAACTTAAAATGTTTAGTCTGTAGTAATATATAAAGCTAGAGAGTTTGTTTATATTAATGCATTAATCGCTGGAGCTACCAGTCGAATTTAAAGTATTCTCTTTACATATATTACCGATATTGCAATCCGTATTAATATTATAAATGTGAAAGTTTGTAAGTATGTATGGATGTTTGTTACTCTTTCACGCCAGAACGGCTGAACGGATCTAGATGAAATTTGGCACAGAGATAGATACTTTGTATCCCGGAGAAATTTGCGGTTCCCGTGGGATAGGTTTGTTTTGGTTTAACAAGAGGTGAACCCGAGCGAAGCCAGGATGAGTCGCTATCTAACATCCCGCTACGACCTTTAGGAGTAATTAGATAAATACATAGATAATAATTAATAAGTCAGGCGGGGCCTCGGGCGAAGCTAGTATAGTAAGACAGTGAGTGATTGATCACTGTACCTAAAAATATAATATATACAATCACGAACTGCCTAATTTAATAAGATGACAAAAGAGAACTTTCTGTCTGGTTTTAGTTTATTTTTATTTTTCATGTTATAAGCAACACCGTAGGCAGAAAGTGAATGATAAAATGTAACATTTATAATACTCTAACCTTATTAGGCTACTGATAGTGACCATAATATACGAGGTGTCAATAGTTACCGTTTATTACCGTCGTTACTCGAGCACAATACACACCAATTCCTTACCGGTTCTATAATTGTTTTTATAATGGTTCTAGAATGATATGTTGTACGCCGTCAACGCATTATTTAATTTGTCTATTCGGCTGACAGCATGTTTATTTAAAATTCCATTAAATATCTATTAAAAGCGCGAGTTTTCGTAAATCTCATTGATAGAATAATAATTTACGTATGTATTCACTATTCAGCCCTTTTTAACCATATCATCATCGGATCAGGCCATAGTCCACCACCCTCGCCAAGTGCGGGTTGGCGGACTGCACATGTCTTTCGAAAACTTGCTAGGTTCTTTCAGATATGCAGGTAGGAAACCTGTTTTCCTTCACCGATTCCTTCCACGATGTTTTTCTTCACCGTCAGACTGTGGTTATCATGTTGGAAATGATTCGCACATGAAAATATCAGAGGTGCGAGACCCGGTAATTTACGTGCTACGAATTAATAGAAGTTTGTATATCGGGTAAAGGTTATCTATTACTATTAGACCTGAATGGTAACAATAGTTATGAAATTTCGGCACTTGTACCATACCACCATACGAGTCGTAATATGTAGGTGTATGGAGTTACGAGGTTAAATACGTATTTAGATGATAAGAATAATATTAACGTTATCGTTTGCGCTTATGCGCAAAATGAATCATATTTTTTATTCCTTTTCGAAGATAGAAACATCACTTTTATTTATTGCTAACTACTGGCTATGGTTTTATCCGTTTTTATTTTTAGTCCACACTTATCCTATCCTAAATCCTGGCTTATAAAAGAACGGATAGTAAAATTTTAAATAAATTGATACGAATCTTATTATTTTGCCCATAATTGCGAATGCTAGTATCGGTCATCAATGCAAGTAGCAAAGCACCCTTGAAAAGTTTGTAAATAAAGGAGCAACTGACAAATTCCAGATAAGTCGTTCTATCAAATATCAATCGAAAATATTTATTAACATACAGGAGCACTAGGTAAAAATAACTGTGTAGCTTCTTTTTCAAATACATACATTTAACACAACCATTCTATCTTCAGAAGTAGCTATTTTTTCTTGTTGCCTGTTACTATGTTCTTATTTCGATTTCTATACTCTAGAAATTACTTATGAGTCTTGTAAAAACCTTGTTGTAATTGAAATAAACAAGTTAATTTACTTTTATTTAATGTTGGGAAATGAATTAACGCATACCACCTGTATGGTTATGTACAGTTGGTTATGTGGGACTCAATGGCTTAAGAGAAGCCAGAACTACCCACTAAAACCTAACAGAACCTCCCCCGTTTTAATGAGGCGTCGCAGGATCGCGTACGCACCCAACCATGGTACTCTAACGGCAGGTCTATCGAAGCAGACCACACAACTGTCCACTCTGCTGTCAGAGAGGTACCAGGAGCAACTCGCATGGTACACCGCCCACCGAATGGGCCACCCCCCAGTTTGTCTCTTGGCTTCACGCTCGGCTGGACTGTCGGATGCTAATGAGCCCTCCTCACCACGACAAGCTGAACACTGAACACATCTCGGAGAGAAAATAATTTCCTAAGGTAACATCAACGTAAGCAAAATAAATCAGTATTTTAAGGGTAAGGTACATGTACTAGACGACTGTGAACGAAGCAATTGTCGTAGTGTATGTATTTAGTTGTGTCAATCGCTGTTGACCATGGTTGATTGGTTGTGGTTGTGGTGTTGAAAGTATCTCTATAAGATGAGGTAGCCCGCGTGGTTTGTAGTGTGTACGTAAGCGATCCTGCATGCCCCATTGCACTGCGGTGAAGGATTCCACTGTGGGTTTTAGAGGAGTCTTACAGTACCTGCCCACTGACGGCCGGTAAGCCCTATGATGTTTTTTTTTTTTTCGGTTTTCCCAGGGTCAACATAACAAAAAATGTTAAAGTTGTCGTAGTTCCAGTCCGCAGACGGACAAGGGACAAGTTTAATAATACTACATTCACAATTTTATGCAAAGTTACGCTTTGAAACTATATTTATATTTAGAAAATATATTTTCTGTCATTTATATGTAGATATAATAATAATGTTCTCCTAAACGACTTTAGCCACACGCGGCTCATCTCACCGAGATTAGCTATTTGCGCGGGAGATATAAATGCGGAAACACGTCATGTTAATGCTCTATTCATTAACTCTCAAAATTCAATGGACTGCCAAACTGACACCATCACTGAAATCTGGACGCAGGACCGCCCGGCCGACAATATTATAAATTTTATCATTTAGGGCTACTACAGAACATTTTTAATAGAAAAACCTAATAGGTTAAGTTTTTTGTTCGAGTCCCGACTCAAATCCATAACATTTAGATCTACAGCTGTAGGTACAAGCTAGTCACAGAACCAACAAGTTGTTATACGTGTAACTGATATGTTTTTCGTGTCATTTTGAGCTTTCATAAAATTTATACATACCACCTAAATCTGTAATAATAAATAATAATTATATCTACTTAGTTGTAAAAGAGCTGAGTAAATCCGTCACATATTTAGGTACCTATTATGGAACCCATTTAAAAATTACATACATTCAAGAAACAAAAGGTAATAGAAATACTAAACTATCGTTTTACCAAAAAAAAAGATGAATCGCCTCGTTAGTGTTTTTTCACGTACCGTGTATCTAAATGGTGATTTTATGGTAATTCCTATACTGTCTTAGAAGTTTCTTCGTATTATTCTCCTACAAGGTGCCAAGTTCAATCTTCCATCCAAGTTCAAGTATTTGTATTTTCTTCGTTTTTATTAGGGTTCCGTACCCAAAGGGTAAAACGGGATCCTATTACTAAGACTTCGCTGTCCGTCTGTCTGTCTGTACGTCTGTCATCTGGCTGTAGCTCATGAACCGTGATAGTTAGATAGTTGAAGTTTTCACAGATGATGTATTTCTGTTGCCGCTATAACAACAAATACTAAATAACAGAATAGAATAAATATTTAAGGGGCTCTCATACAACAGACGTGATTTTTTTGCTCGTTTGTGCTCGATATTGATAACGGCAACAGATAGATGCTTGAAATATTTACAGAATATTTAGTTATATATTCAGTTTAAAAATAAATATGTAATTAAATTAAAATAAAACAAATATTTAAGGGGGGCTCTCATACAACAGACATGATTTTTTTGCCGTTGTTATACATAATGGTACGGAACCCTTCGTGTGCGAGTCCGGCTCGCACTTGGCCGGTTTTTTATTATTTTTCGTTAGATGGGTTATAGGTACATGTGACTACAGTTGTTTTAAAGCAGCCAGCTAGTGCTAATATTTTTGAACGATGTCATGATATTCACTTTTAGTGCACGACGTGCCCTGCTAAAGTACTTATAATAGTTATATGTATGTATGTTATATACAATGGCTACTTAGTGTAATTCCTTACTAATATTATGAATTCTAATGTTATTTTTATTGGTTTTATGGCTTGTTGTTATTCCTTCTCTTATACAGTGGAAATGGCATGTCTTTAAGAGTTTTGCTTAGTTATATCTGTAAAAATTTGCATAGAAATCTACTATTTGCGATTTGAATTTTTTAAAAGAAAATGTTTTAACAATAAAAACTCAGATTATAGATTGTACTTAGGTACAACTTATATTTCTTGTTATAGATTATGTAGTTTAGGTATATATATTAATAATCTTAGGATCGTAATTTTTTAAAGATACCTACACAAAAGCACACTTAACAAAAGTTCAAAGTTTTTGTAACTTTTTATAAAAAAAAAAAAAAAACTCTTGTACTTATGAATTACCGTAACATATTTTCAGAGAGATATGTGTACAATGTTATGCACTTTTAGATATTTATTTTTTAGATTCCTGTATATCTATACATATACATACAGATAAATAAAATTGGAGTGTCTGTATGTAATATTAAAATAATCGCTTTTTACTAAATGCATATGGATGTATACACGGTACAATATACCAAAACAACATTTTTTTCTGTCGGTCTGTTTGTTCCGGCTAAACTCTGAAATGGCTGGACCGATTTTGACGGGACTTTCACTGGCAGATAACTGATGTAATAAGGAGTAACTTAGGCTACTTTTATTTTAGAAAAAAATAGGATCCCACGAAAAAAATTAAAACCAAATTAATTAATTAATTTTGTTTTGGGAAGCAACCTACGGACGAACCTGAGCGAAGCGAGGGTGAGTCGCTAGTCTCTATATAAATATAAACTCTTTTTATACATCAAATATAAACTCTTTTTTCCTTTTTTAAAATCTTCTATACTTTAAGGAATTTGATCATCATGGCTTTAAGTTTACTGCATGTAACACCGTACTTACTATAAATTATTTAATCATACGATATGTTGACTAATGTTCAGTTTATCTAGTATCTATTTTTATAAAATGGAGTGTAATTTACGACATTGACTTTATAGACTAGGAGAAAAGAGGTATTTCTTTTTTATACCATTTGTTTATACAATTGCGACTATAAATTACTCAATTCGACAATAAACATTAAAAGTGCTCTGTCTATCTGTCAGTACAGATAGTAATAGAAGACAAATTATTTAGAGATATAAATTATATGAGACGTACAGTTTAAATAGATATTTATCTTTAATTGAAATAAGTGCCTCGATGTTCATTTCAGAAGTTAATTGTGTCAAGGAAACAACAAAATACTCTCTTTTACCTATTTATTTTCTTATACATAATGTTATATACCTACTTATTTATGTACTTTAATTGGATGTATTCAGCTCTTATTAACGTGTCACTGCTGGGCACGGGCCTTCCGACAAGATGACGGGCACCTGGCCATAGTCAAATGTGGGTTGACGGTTTTCACATGTCTTTTGCAAACTTGCTAGGTTCTCTCAGACGTACAGGTTTCCTCACGATGTTTTTGACTCGGGATTTGAACTCGCTTCACTCAGTTTTCCAAGAGACTGCGTCACCATTGGGCTAACACTGCCTTAATAGTATAAGTGAATGTAATGTTTATGTTTCTTAGAAAAAGGTTAAAAACAATAATAATTCTTAGATATTGCATCATAAGATTAAATTGTGTTGTTAGGCGAACAAACTAATTCTACCACACCTATCTTTTGACGGACGTTATTAAGAGTATTACATGTGTTTTGACGTTAACGCCCTTTGTTAATTGCTACAATGTGATCACTTGATTAAGTGGTAATAACTTACATTATAGGTTGTACTTTTTCTACGTAGGTATATGTACATACATTCAATATGTAATTTCAAAATGTAAAAAAAAACTATTTGAATTAGGTATAATATTTAAACCTTATAATATGGACCAGATTAAAATCCAAAAAAAAGTATCAACCTACCTATCACAAGGTGCCTACCTTGTGCATGACTTACCTACTCTCTGGTAATGAATTAATTAGCTTATTAATCGCTGTTTTTTATTCCTTATATATTATTAGATGCTGGTGTCTGTTCCAGTGTTAGTTCCGTTTCCGGTATATAGAAAAAATATAACGAAACCCTTCCATTTTTATATAGGTATATAATACTTAATGTTTATTATGTAGCCAATCCGACTAGTACAATGTTAGACGTTATACATACTATGTACATAAAAATGTGAGTAATTCGAAACTAAATTATCGAAAAGTGTCGCTACCTAAATATCAGCAAGGTTCGTTAAAATGTAGTGATTTATTCATCACATGAAGCCCACATGGAAAATTGGTATAGAGTTGCAATAAGTGATCAAGTTGTCTTCAGCAGAAATTGTATTTTTTTAGCCTGTCAATATTTTGTAGTAAGCGCGTAAGTCATCTTGAATTATTTGTCACTCTTTTTCTATAGTGGCTATAGCCACCCCCGCCGCCTAAGTAAAAGTGCACAATAGAATGGTTTGCATGGAGAGTTCGTAAAGCCGTCGGCCGTTTAAGTTCCCATCTCATTTCATTTAACATTCAATGTACAATACTTTTTCTAATTGTTGTTTAAAACTTGTTAATAAGAAAACAAGGTAAAGTCCAGGTAGGTACCTACCATAATTTCGAGTTTATTAATTCATTTCATAAAAAGTTTATAATGAATACTTTTAGTGTAACGAAAATTTAAAAGAGCGTTGAAACCTATAGAATCACTAATTTTCAAACCTCCCGGAAAGCTTTCTAGGGTTTTTTTGAGCACCACGCATAATTTTTTTAAGCATCAACCCCTTTTTTAAGCCCCAAGTGACTGCACTATATATGTATGTACATATGTTCTAAATGAAATTAAACTTTATTCAAATAGACTTATTATAAGTACTTTTATTCAAAAGTCAATTTATTTGTACATATGTATGTATACCAGTTCAAATGCGACTACTGATTTCCTTTTTGCTTTAATGTAACAATAGTCTTCAAGTATACAGACTGACGGATATACTTTTTCTTTTGATTACTACGTCTACGAAGTATTTACTGTTACGTCACAAGAACTAAATGTTGAATTAAAAGAATTAATACAGCATTTAATCCAGATATTAGAACAGAACTTATCGACATCTATACTATATAATAAAATAGTAACTTAGCGAAATCTGTACATGTAATATTTGTTAACGTCTTGTGTACAGAATATTATGGACCCCAAAATAATAGTTATTAATTTTTTTGTCTGTTTGTTTCTTTTTGCCTTGGGCCGCATTTTCAAAATTTGCACCATACTGAGAAAATCTACCGCACAGTCCTGGGTTTTATCGAGTCGTCCTTAGAAATTTATATGGCTAACGCTGGTTAAACCTTAAGGAATACGTTACAACAATGTACCTACTAGAAAATTGTAGGGCTTGAAAAGGCCTACAGAAAGGTTTGCAATAGTAAATGTCTATCTCTTAAGTATACTTACAATAACTATTTATATTTAAAACGTACCTTATAGGGACGCACCCGAGTGAAGTGAGGGTAAGTCGCTAGTAATATAATTAATCAAATGAATTAATTCAGTCTAACAAGTGTCTTATTGTGATATCATACCAATTATTAGAAACGTGACGGGAAGAGACGCCGTCAGATTTAGCCAACCAGCACATGCCACATAGTCTAACATGAAAATATATCATAAAATGTATTTTGTATTGGTATGCTTTCTCGTATACACAAAATGTTGTTTAAAATTACTTTACTTTTTTCCTATCCATTAATTTTTACTTTATTTGTATTGTAGTGTGGATGAGAGAGAATATTCTTAGAATTGTATCATGCAATGAGATAAGGATAAACGTTAACCTAACTTCCTATAACTAGGGTCGGTAGTGCAAAGCACTGATCGTGTATATAAACATATTGACTTAGTCTTATAAAATAAATATTTAAGAAGGCTAGATCAATGGTCAAAAATATTATATGTTATAAATATTTTTTAAAAGTTAGTCTTATTTGTAGAAATGAGGCCGTTTGCGAAATGGAAGGTATCTGTTAAACATCTGTAATCTTTTTTATTTTTTATTTATTTAAATCCGGAAACTATTTTCGAGTTTTATAAATTTTTGGAAAAATATTATGGGTTACTTTATTTTTAATGGTTTAAAGTAAGTATTTGAAGATTTTAACTTTCAATTTAAATGGTAGAATATTCATAGCTTTTTTGAAAAAAAAAAAAAAACTGGTTTTGGCAACAACGCTATCCTAACCTCTCATACCTAACCATTTTTACAAAAAATATAATTTTAATAATAACATAGCATATTGATAATTATTTTGAAATAAATCAAAATGAAACGTGACAAGTTTTCGCTAGAAATGTAATATAAGTTTCTTGCAATGTGAACAGAATTTTCCGCTAGTAACATGAAATTCAACGATGTACAAGACCTGAGTGAATAATGTAGTGTTCCATTATCGTTTAATATTTCTATACGTTCTTACACAACATCGTGTAGTGATTCAACACAGCTCAAGGACCGCGGTCTCGTCTGGCCACAAGGCACAATACTCAGGAAATAGTTCATCTGATAGCTCGCAGGAAGTTTGCGCGTTGCGGAGGCGTGCATTGTCACGACTTGATACTATGAAATTGGACTCGACAGATTTGCTCTTCTTCTTTATCAACAATGCCTCACTTGAGCCCCACAATCAAATAGAATCGATTTCAATGGGAAAAATCAGTCTTAGTTTTCAGTCACTAAAGGTTTTTGTAGTTGGTTTATTATTGTCATTATGAAACTAAAAATATTTTTTGTAATTTTTATTCGTGAAGTATTGGCAGTGTAATAATGTTCCAAGGCTTTAATAAAATTAATATTTTTGCAGTGATTGATTAAATAAATAAAATGTAACTTAAACCGAAATAATGTTATATTAAAGCGGGTTACCGCACTCGGCCTAGGAGATAATTATATAAACATCTATTGAAAGATTCCTGCGTTTAAATCTGGTATGCGGGGACTGATCCCCTTTTTAATAGTAACGGAATTAAACATTTACGAATGTAATCTAGATTCTAGAGTAAGAGACATTCGTTACAATCTTGATAGGAGGATCTTTTCCTTAAAATGCTTTAGAATTATGCTACATACAGTAGGTATATAACTATACAGCTACATATAGTTTATAATTATATGTATGTATAGCGAATTTATTTGGTAGCAAATAAATGTCGCTTTAAATAAAAATAAAAATTGATATTAGTTAAAACAAATAAGCAATGTTGACACTTAAAATTTAATCAAGTATCTATACATATTATAAAACAAAGTCCCCCACCGCGTCTGTCTGTCTGTTTGAACGCGATAAACTCAAAAAATACAGAAAAGATTTTCGTACGGTTTTTACCAATGGACGCAGTGATTCATGAGGAAGGTTTAAGTGTATAATTCATTAAGGTTTTGTGTAAATTGACTGAAATATGACGACGATTTGTTGAAGATTTCCGAAAAAATTATGCCGACTAGGAGCTTCACTCGCGTGCGCCGTGTAAACTATTGCAGACAGCACCACGAAATCTAATAAATTGAAAAACATAAAAATAACTGCAAAAAGTTCGGGATAGCAGATGTTTATCTTTTAAGGTGGACTGACAATAACATTTTTATGGTTCTCAAATTGGGCCTAAAATACCTAATGCTTTATTTGCGAAGACGTTTTTACCGGCATGGTGTTAATCCTTATCTAAATAAATTTATTACACAACTTAAGCACTTAATTTAGATCAAAACTGGCCTTTATACCATCTAAATTACATGAATAACTTAGAAGATATCACAGAATGAAAATTACTCGCTAAACGTAATAATATCTTGACGACGACGACGACGACAGCGGGGAAAGTGGCAGACTGGGGCGAGGAGAGTCCTAACTCCTAGCACGTTGTTGGTTCAACAATAGGTAGATTCCGTACTTATTTTAAAATTGAATTCAATTTGTTGTAAATAGGTTTTTTTGTAATTACATAACATTCTTTTGTTTGAGTGAATTTTATAGGAGTTAATTATTATTATTAGTTATTTATTTTGTTTTGTATTACGGAATTATTCTTACTTAGGGACGCACCCGAGCAAAGCGAGGGTACGCCGCTAGTAGGTATAATATAATATCTTAAAATAAAAAATTGAGGCTATAAGAAAATGCAAGTACCTGAATGGAAAATGTACGTAGAAGAATAATATTGTACTTTAAAGTTTTTAAAGTTATACTTGTTTTGGCGCGTTATGAATGAAACATGAAAAATTAATGATGAATGATTTTTTTACGATGCGACAGATTTAGACTTCAGTATGAAGTTAATCGTTATTCGCTACAGTGAGAAGTTAGTGGTTAAATCTCTCTTTTAGTATAGTGTGATGTCTATATTCAGGATATTTATTTCAGTATTTGTCATGAGCACCATTACTACTATTTTTTTTATGAACCCCCATGATATGGATATCAAATGATAGGGTTTGCTGAGAAGAATACGGAAAAAAAACATAAAAAAGTTTAAACATTTAAAAAAACAACAAGCTTTTATTGAAATGCTCAAAAAAAACAAGTATAACTTCTTACTTACGTACATAAGTACATACACACACACGCGCATACACACATACACACACACACACACTCACACACTTTTGTTATATAAGCATGTTTTTACAAATATTGAAAATTAACTTTTACTATATATGCAAACATAATGGGATCAGATATAGATTATTTAAAAAAAACATCAAGCGCTTCTGCGGTGTGACCAATGGCCATGCTTTATGTGTCATAGCCGTTACTACGAACAATAAATCATGAAGTTAAGTTCTTTTTTCGTAGGTCGAGATTTTGATATGTCTATGGAAAAATATAATTGTTCCGAATTTTTTTTATTTAAAAAAAAATACTAATCTTATATTATATTATTATTAATAAAAAGAATACTTTTTTTACTATAGTTCTATAAATTTTTCAAACAAATGGCCAGTGTAGGTATAAGCCGACTATTTTAGGTGAAAATATTTTTTTATAATATATTATTTAACCCTTTTTGTATTAAAACAGGTTTACTTAAAAACAAGTCTTTATAAAACGGCTTAATCGTTCACAAATTGATTTTTTAAATTATAATACAAAATGGCAAAATATAATCTTTTTAAACATACTAAAAACTAATGTGATAATACTACAATTATCTTCATATAATTATTCATGTGACAATGACATATTATGTTTATTTAATTTTTTCGTCTAGTTACTGTCTGTTTCGTACATTCATGGTTTCCTTCATTCATTTATCGAGGGCGCCGCCCTGGCGCCAGCACCCCGGCGCCAAGCCGCCTTGTCCTGAACGACCGCAGTATCGTGCCGGGACCCGCCCTTGCTGCACAATGAATATACTCCATGTTGTATTCGTCATTGCATTATTTAAAACAGTGAGTGCGAAAATCAGTGGAGGTCCGAGAGGTCGTTTTGATAATATCCACAGAAAACCTAATCATCATGTTAGTGCTCACCACGCACATTATTCCTACCATCCACCCACGGCGATACATTTCATGTGTCGCCACTGTGCGAACTTCGTCACGTACCCCGTGTATCACGGGCTACCACCCACATATGTGTATAAGTTCCGCGAACATGGTGGCAGATTTGCTGATTTGTTGACTGGACTAGCGTTGTACAATTTGGGAAGGGCTTCGATCGAACACTGGCAGTACACACATTTCTACCCATTGCGTTCAGACGAGAAATGTTCTATGCAAGTTATCGACAGAAAACATTTTGAAGAGGTTGCTTTCCCTTGTTTCTTAATGTCTTCATTTATGGAACGATCACCTGAGAGTTTCTTACCGGATCCTAAAGCTTTAGACATAACTTCGCCACAGATAGATATAAAACCGTATCTACATCACAACGGTTCCTTTCTGAAGGTGACCAGCGAGCAGGAGTGTATTTTGTGGCATAATATGACATTAAATAAGGAGCGAAACATAATACCCTGTGCTTTGTTAAAAGAATATTCGGAGACCATGAAGCCTTCTGGCATACCTGTTTATGTCTGGCTGCCGTCTACTATTGCTTTGGTTATTACTATATATACGTGTGGCTATTGCTGCTGCAAGAGAAGGATGAGGAAGGAAGAGATGCCTTATAACGATACCACTGTAATCGGATATTGTACCAGACATTATTAAATATTACCTATTTGCCTTTTATAATTAAGAAATTCAATTGGGTATTTGTGATTGTATGTGACGTAAAGTGGTGTATGTTGTTTAGAGTGGCATTTATTTGGTAATTGAGTGTGTTGCAGTTAGTGGATGTCTGTATAAAAAGAAACATAAAGTAAAAGTCAGTTTTAAATTTTTACTCATTACTACTAAATTTCGAGTATCTACATATATCTAAGTAATAGTATTTTTCTGCACTATTGTTTTTCTCTTATTCTACGCTTTTTTGGTGTTTGAGTTTTTTAAGGAGTAGTCTATCTCTAAAGTACCTTAGTACTTAAGTAAAAGAAATTCTATAGATATCAAAATTAGTTCAGCCATAGGATAAATATATAATTATTGTAATGCAATATAGTAAACTAATATTATTTTTATAAAAGAGCAATTCTTGAGTTTCTCGTCGGCTCTTTTTAGCAGAGTTGTCTTCCGAACAGGATGCTTCCTCACAGAATACTCGTACTGACATTTAATTTAAATTTTAAAAATTTAAACTTGATGTTTTAAAAGTACTTGTAAAAGTCAATTTAAATAAAGTACCTATATTTTCATTTGAATAGAAATTAGAATCAAGCCATTGACAAATGTATAAAGTTATTTTCACACTAACAATATTAGATTAAATGTATGCGATTACGACTGACAACTATCATGAGTTGTTATCGTGATTTTTCGCTTAGCTTCCATATATCCTATCTATTATATGTGAAACATTTTTAACCGACAAAAAATATTATAGAATGTGTGTATGTATAATATTGAAATGCAATAAGAAGGTTCTCGTGTATTAGCTTGGATTGTATGTACGTTACATCTGCATTGATATTTAAGTTGCTTCAAAATATATAATAATATGTAGTTTTAGATAATTATATAAGCCAAAAGATGAAGACTGTTCTCAAATATACTCAAAATAATCATTGATGAATTTTTCATGATTTATTAAATTAGAGGACTGACCTATACTTCTATTATAAATCTACAAAAGCTTGTGTTCATTCGGTAATAGTATTTAAGAATACATACTACCTGCATTTTTGTATTAGATTAACATCTTATTTATTTATTTATTTATTTATCTTGTTAGTTATAGTACTTAATCCTAAACTTAGTTAAGTTTTAAAATATAAAAATTAACATAAAGGTGCCGAAAATAACATGACGAAAATAATGTATGTGTAGTAAATGCTTTTAAGACTTTTAATAAATAAAAAAATACTTCTTTAAAAATAATATCTTTATTATTTTTTAATTCAGTTTTTTATTTACAAATTTTATAATATGTAAATACAATTTGAAAAACTTGATTAGATTTCTAATTGAATACCTTAGACTAGAGAAATTTACTTAGAAGAAATTTAATTAGGCAAAAAAGTCTTAGTCAAAATAGTAGGTAAGTTCTTAGCGTAATATTGGTTTTTAATGTTTATGCTGTTTTTATGATTTTTGATTTCCTGATATTGACGAACAGTTCGTAATTAGTAAAATATTGATAGAGTTATTGATTTAATTATTACTCAATAGTAGTTATATATTATAGTTATTGAGAGAGGATGTTAAAAACATTAACTGGTCAGCAATATTATCAGCGAACAACATCGATATCATGGTAAACTCTAACTGCTTTTTAAGTTGCTACAACTTGCGTTTCAAAGAGCAGAGCTCAAGTAATTTTAAGACAGATTAATGGCTTCCGTCCCTTCCATCTTCAGCTTGTTCAAAGTCTCAAGCCTCGAGATTATCGAGCTAGAGTCATTTTTTGCAGAAGAATGCTACGAAAAATTAGAGAAGACGAGAGTGGGCTTAATAATATTTTATGGAGCGATGAACCTTCTTGTCATGTAGACAGATATTTCAACCTGCACAATTTACACAGCTGGCAGTTAGAAAATCTACATTTAAAAAGGGAGGTCACAAATTCAATTCAAAATAAATTTTGTGGTCATAATTGACGGACAAATAATCGGCCCATTTTAGTTGCCTGAAACTCTTAATGCAGAAAGTTATTTAAATTTTCTGGAAAGTAAACTCCCTCTTCTCTTGGAGAATGTTTCACTAGAAACACGCAGAAGAATGCGGCTGCAAAATGATGGCTGTCCAGTGCATTACGTCATACGAGTGAGAAACTTTTTAAACGAAAATTACCCACGAAGGTGGATTGGACGCCTAGGACCTATTTTATGGCCTCTACGGTTTCCCGACCTAAACCCTTTGGACTTTTTTTACTGGGGATGCCTGAAGGAGATTGTGTACAAAAAGCGGATTGTTAATATTGAAGAGCTGCCTGCGCGTATCCAAATCGCTGCTCATGAAATTAATAATGCTGGATACGCACAACGAATCAAACGTTTTTTCATTAGAAGATGTCGGGCATGTATCAGGTCAAGGGGTGGACATTTTGAATATCTTTTATTAAAAATAAATAAATAATAATAATATTTTTTGATTTATTTTTTTCATACTATTCGTCATATCATTAGTGTTTTTATAAATTGATTGATTGATTTTAAAACTTGAAAACTTGTTTTGTAGTTAACACGTTCACAGTCCCCATACAAAATGGTGTCATCCACCCGCAAGTCCAAAAAAGTTAATAGGTGATTATATTATATTTATATGAACCTTATCAGGAAAACAACTTTTCATTAAACAATTTTCCATTTTCCATCGAATTTCCCATGTGAACCCACGGTGGAGTCACGGACTTATGAAAAAGAATTCACGTGAGTCCATTCATGGGGGCACGGACTTGTGAATATGAAATTGATAAAAAATTGAGGGTAGTTCAGCTATATTACATTGTAATTATTGATGTCTGGTTTATTACTATTTGGAAGTGTTTGTAGTGTAGTGTAATATATCTCGCGGCCTCTTTGATGCCGATATACAAAAAATATCAAAAATCGTGATGCAGATAGTTCTTATTCTACTTAGAAAATAATAGTTTTGGAAGTGATGTAGAATATAATGATGACACAATCGAGGATTGTGCAGTTCATTAGAGGGACTGCAGTATTTATAAAAAAAGAAAAGTGCAACATACTAACAGCATACGAAATTATTATCAGAAACTTCTTGGTATTCATACAGAAATACCATTGTCACGTCTCATTCCCTGGCTCTTTCCACCAGCTCTCCTCCATCCACCAGTTCAAAACACTTTCTTATTGATCCATATCAAAATCTCAATATTCAGGGAAAAGATGTAAACGAAAAAGACGTATTGGTTGATTACCGAAGAAAAATCTTCGAAGACCGCTAAAAAAGTGGTCACCAAAGTTCATTAGCAATGCAGTCGATGTAAAATAGGTTATTTTTTTTTGTGTTTCGAAAATGAACATAAATAAACAATTTTTTTAATATATTTTTTAATTAAATTACAAGTATATGCATGGACATTGTTTTTTTTTGTTGCCTTGTGATCCCACGCAAGTTGTAGACCTCATTTTTAGGTATTCCGTATTGTTTTTAAGGTTTTTGTACCACCTATCCCTCCTTCACAAGTCCACAAAATCACAATAACTCCACTCATAAGTCCAGTGCAAAAATGAAGAAGAAACTACCTAAGTGCTATGAACCCACATAAGACTCATGGACTTGGGAGGATAAACTGCTGTGAGCCCACATTGGGGTCACTGGACTGTGAACGTGTTAATTTTGCTTCCATTTCGCTACAATCTCTAAGTTTTACAATATTTTGAGATTTATTGCAAAAATCAGACCAAAAAATTTTATCGAAAAATTATGATCTTCGGCAATGAAATTGCCATAACTTTTTTGTTTTATTGAATTTTGTTCTTTGTTTACTTTTTTTGAATCTTTATTCATTGCACTATTTTTCAAGTCAATGGACATCAAGGATGTAGTACTTCTTTTAACACCACAGTACTTTCAACTTAGATGAAAAATGTTGTCTCATTGAAATTCGCAAATTTAATATTTTTTTTTAAAGAAACTGTTCATGTTGTTGGGAAACTGCAATAGACATCCAGTTACACATCTAGTCAGACATATTATTCAATAAAAAAAAAATACGTTTTAAATTATAAAATTATACGTCGTATTAAAGTAATAAATTTTCAAAAAAATCATGAACATCAAAAAATCTTGAAAACTGCAAAAGTTTTACTAAAAATTTTTTGCTTTTCTCATAGGGCACGATCTCATCTCTCACCATTTTTGTTTGGACTACTATTAACGGGATACCTGTATATTAGTATGAATTATTAATATTATGAATTTTGCATATTATTCTTGATAGTTAATTATTGTTAATTTAATCATAAGAGTGTCTGGTATACGGTGAGTTCATAAAGATTATTTACGTATTTATTGTATGTAGTTTGAATAAAATCGGATTGAGTTTTGAAACATGTGTCAAAATAAAATGTAATTTAAATCAAAAGCACTAAGGAGTATTGATATCAACTTCGAAGCAAATCTCCCCCAAAGTAACTTTCTACCCATTTTTAACTCCGTTAGGGGATGAATTTCAATAAAATACGAAGCAATTTTCAATTAATTCTGTTAAAGAATGTTTATGCAAAATTTGAAGTAAATTGGACCAAGAAATCACGTTGTCCCATACAAACTTCGCCCCCCTTTTTCACCCTCTAAGGGGTAGAATTTCGGAACATCTTTTCTTATCGGATGCCTACGTCTTACAAAGAATACACCCTCCAAGTTTCAGCTCTGCAGTCATTCAGGACAAAGCATTTTATATGTATAGATTAACTATTTTTAACCGACTTCCAAAAAGGAGGAGGTTCTCAATTCGTCGAAATCTTTTTTCTTCCTTTTTTTTTTTACTCGAAGACGGCTTAACCGATTTGGAAAATTCTTTTTTTGTTTCAAAGGGTATTCTTCCCCGGTGGTCCCATATAAATTTTATCGAAATCGGTCAAGCGGTTTTTAAATAAATGGCTAAATCAAATATTTATTAATAAAAATCTTTCTTCTTATAAATTACAAATTACCTGCTTATTACGTCTACACTAAAAATGGAAAAATAAAAACTTTTAAAAAAAAAATAAAAACCGACTTCCAGGCACTGAAAAGTAAAAAATAACTAAACAGGGGTTTTCATTTAGAATAGTCAATAGATACTTAATCAGATATTTTCGAAGTCGGTGCCAGCCAATACAAATCAAAGCACACCGACTTCGAAAATATCTGATTAAGTATCCATTCTAAATGAAAACCCCTGTTTAGTTATTTTTTACTTTTCAGTGCCTGGAAGTCGGTTTTTATTTTTTTTTTAAAAAGTTTTTATTATGTATTACACAAGTATACAATTATATATATTTATATTTTAACATGTATGTATATAATATGTATAATATGTGAGTTATTGTATATTTATCATTATATGTATCTTTTATTATTATTTTTTTATTTTATTCAAGTGTATAATTATTTATAATTGTATCTTAAATCAATTGCACTCTTTTAGGCCGGTCATATAACACTATATCTCACTTCCATAGGTTGGCTGGAAGAGATCTCTTCTAGAGATAAGTCCACCTTTGCCCACATTGGTCTCTGTATTATCTATATCACATTGTTAATATGCAATAAAGAATATAATCAAATACAGAGATTTGCTTCAGTAGGTGATAAAAGTTTTATAAAACTGTTTGACGTCACTTAGATGTATTTCGTTATAACAGAACAAAACTACTTTCTCCTTTTATAATTTGCCATTGACGCAATTTGTGATTACGCGCGAATGAACTTAAAGTACGTAGAGCTAACAAGTAATAAAAATAGTAGGTAATAAACCTAGAGTCCGGATAATTCTCAATATCAATTGCATTTGCATGGCTTTTGGCTAGACTTATGACTTGAATGATAAAAAGTAATCATGTCATGAAACAAAGATCATTGTGACTTCAAAGAGTATTTCGTTTTACTGCAAAATTATATATGCACATAGCATATATTAATTTATTTTATAATTATAAAATAAAATACTCTACTCAAAAGGTACCTAATTGAAAAATAATAATGTATAATATCAGAACAAAATATAAAGAACGAAATACATATTTACTTGCACTTACATGTTATATCGTTACATGTACATATGTACTTGCGAGATAGCCACCGAAAAGAGTGCTATGCGCTTTAATTTTAATCTGGACGTTTTTTCATTTTGTTGTTGAAAGTTTGATTATGGGGTACAAGTGCAAAAAAACGAAGTTGGCTCCATAAAAGTGACGAAAACCTTAGCAAATATGATTAAATGATGTAAATTACTCGCAATGTCCTACATATATTTTAATTAGCTTCTGCTAATTATCATAACTCTACGAGAAAACGAGGTGTCGCTGTTACAAGGTAACACTGGGTCTAGTGATGTAGTAAATTTTAATTAAGCAAAGTTTATAGCTGAAGCATAATAATACAACGAATAGACTACTTTAATCCAAATTAAGGGAATAGAATTGATTTTATATAAATTTAAAGTAGGATTTTCACTTTATTTTGTAAATTACAAGCAATTTGCCATTTGTCTTTTTAATTCAACAGCGGTATACGCGAAATAATGGTCTCTTCCGCCAAGAATCTTGTAAACACCGTACCGTAAATCCTAATGACTGGCGTTCTGGTAATTTTTTTTAATACGTAAGGCATTGTAATTTTCTATTAATATTTTTTATATTAATATTTATTATGTACTTTTTATAAATACTTTATTTTATACGATACTAGCGACAAAATTATATCTATCCCATGGGAACCGTACATTTTTCCGGGATGATATATAGCCTAGTCTTCCTCAGTTAACGAGGTATCTAACGCAAAAAGATTTTTTCAAATCGGAATTAGCGCGTTCAACCAAACAAACAAACAAACTCTTCAGCTTTATTATATTAAAATTCCTCTAGATTCATTTAGTTTTTTTGAGTTTCCACATGCATTACCGATACACTTCATATTAACTAATAAAATATGAACATTGTGCCTTCGTTCAGGTAACGGGCGCCATAGTGAAATACTGAAAAGATTTTTTTCTAACACAAAGAATTTACTTTTTGTATATTAATATAAAAACCTTGACCGTCGAAATAAAATAAATTAAAGGGATATGTTAAACTTTACGATTGTAATTTCAGCTCTGGCAATATTCCAAAGCAACATAAAATATAGGTTTTATTTAACCGAGTGGACAGAAGCAAAAATGTTAATTGGCTGAAAGGAATATTTTTTTGGGCCTTAGTTATTTCTTCAATTTTGACGTGAATTGAATATTTAGAAAAAAAATCAAAAATATTAATCTTGTAAATAACTACGGCAAAAATATACATATAAAATTAGGAGGGAGAGTGTCGATGTAAATACGCAGATACTTATTGGTTTCTATGGTTGTGTGAAATTATTTCTTTTTTAAAATGTTCCTAGAGTTTAGTAACATCTCAATATTAGATTTCTGTTATATTTCTAAAAAGGTTCTTAAAAAAATAATGTCACATTTACATAAGTGGATGTTTATTATCAATTTACAGAATTATTAATGTTGTTTGTTCATTAAAAATAATATATATTTGTTTATACCACAGATATAGATGTATATAGATAACGCAAATGCATGTACTTCGCGTGTCCGAACCCCGACCAAGCGTCCAGGTTGGTCGCCGCCAACTTCAGTCCGTGCGCGTCCATTGTTACAGCCAGACGGCCGCAAAAACTAAAAAAATGCCTCGTTGCGTGATAATTAACTGCAATAGCCCAAAAATTTCGAGCACCCAAAGGCAGGAACATATTTCCTATCACAGGTAAGTTATTTTAAAATTATATTATGCGTAAATTCATATTAAAACTGTTTTTTAAGTATTCCAAGCTGTGTGCGAGTCCCAGAATATATATAACTATAAATTAACGTTAAGTAAACGGTATTCACATTACATTGCCGCGTTTGCTTTGGACGTTTGATCTGACGTTGTGTGTTAGGAGACGATGAATATCGGAACAAGCGATACTGTCGCGCATCGCTTCGACTTCGTGATACAGGCAATTTGTCATTCTTCTGTCAAATCTAGCGACTAGTGTTGTTCGTTCTACAATATATGTATATCAATAATCGATATCGGACGGACATATTAAAAAAAAACAATTTAGTAGATAAAACAAGCTCATGCATCACCTAATTTTAAACGACAGCTTTAAAAAAAGGAGGGTAATATTTTTAGGGTTCATGTATTCAATGTGTTTTTGTTTATCCTTTCAACATATACGAGTATGTTTATATATTTAATGTGTTTATAAATTTCTATTGTGTTTAAAAATTGTTTTTTTAGTTTCCCACATGATCCAATCATAAAAGAAAAATGGATTGCGGCCACGGGACGGAAAGACTGGTTCCCGACTAAACACAGTACTATTTGTTCTATACATTTTGAAAATATTAGTTTCATTGAAGGAAAAAAGTTAAATATATTATGTGTATGAGCGAAACGATCACGGCGGCGGCTCCAGCTGAATCGTAGCGGGGCGGAGGGGAATCGGCGGCACCGATGTCTTTGAATCAGTTTGGATTTTCCGTCACTAAATTTCGGCTGTGACGTCACAGTAGGTGTTAAAAAGTCGGCACGCTTGGTTTCAATACAAATCGTGATACTTGCGTTATCTATTACATCTATATCTGTGGTTTATACCCTGCGATGTGATCTATAATAGTGATACTAATAAATTTCAACATAAATTATATATTACTACATCGTTAGTACAATAAAATACTTTCACTATTATCTTTATTGCTTACATACATAGATTCCTTAATTATTAAATACATGTATTTCCGCGTTAATAATTATTATAACTTCATATTAGTTTATGATATTGACAGGATATGAAACACTTGGCGCCTCTTAGAGCTGTAAACTTTATAGTCTATTCAAAATTATTGCTTACGACTCTCAATGTCTCTCACGATTCAAAGTTATAAGTTAGTGTACTGTAAATAATGTCTATGGTCTATACAGTGGCGGATTTAGGCTTGATGCCGCCCTAGGCCCCGATTGCTAGGCCGCCTTTATTGCTTTGTGAGAGAGTAATTATTATAACAATATAAATTAAAAATTTAAAAAACCCCTACGCATGTGAAGCACTTAATCAAGTAATCATAAGCCAAAATGCCTTACCTCATTTTGGAAAAGACCTGATACTCTTACACTGCTGGACCGATATTAACCAAACATAGGTAAGAACCATCGCAAGGAAACTGGCTTTCAAATGAAAAAAAAAACGCATCGAAATCGGTCCATCCGTTTGAGAGCTACGATGCCACAGACAGACACACACACACACACACACGGACAGACACACTGACAGACGACGTCAAACTTATAACACCCCTCTTTTTGCGTCGGGGGTTAAAAATTAAAGATTTAATTTTCAAATGTTAAAATTTTGATCGATAAAATTTTATTAAATTAAATACAATACAACTTCTTATTAATTAATCTATATTAATTTATTAAATAGAATTCCGAATATAAATTATAAATATGGAAATAACTTTTTAAAGATGAATATTAACATCAAGACACGCGGTAGCGTGTCCAGCCAAGTTCAAGCCAAAAGAAACTGGCAACGCAGCACCGTGTGTATATTTTACACGAACCATTTGAAGCCCTTTTTCACCTCGTAATAACTCAAAATCTATTTAACATATGATACATGAACATGAAATTTGGTTCATTATTTAATCCACTTAGATTAACAATCCCCAATTTCATAAATACAGCACAAACGGTAATTGAGATATTAACGTCTAAAAATCGGCATTTTTATCACTGACTGACTGACATATAGTAGTAAAACCTAACTCACTTCCAGATGACCTAGAAAGCTGAGACTTGGTGTCCAGATGGGTAACTGTATGCATATAAGGGGAAAAATCTGAAAACAGTGAATTCTTAATTTTTTTTTTATTTATTTTTTTTACTGAAAATACAAAAAATATGGAAGAACATTTCTCAAAATTTTTCAACTTATTATTCCTCTTTTGTAAATAAATCAACAGCATTTTACCGATAAAGACTCATGTTAATAAAAATCTATTGATCTATTATAAAAATAATCTTGCGATTAATTAAAAAGTAAATTCAATCGTTATAATATTATTCAATATATTTTACTGGATTTTTTAAATTTTTCATATTTCAAAGAGAATCTAATATAATCGATTTTTAATTCGGATTGCTTTTGACTTTTTTCGCCTTTTAGTCCGGTCAATTTAGACATTCGAAGCTACATAAATTTACAACAAGCTGAAAATTGCTGAAATCGTTCAAAATATAATTATAAATAAAATTTGAAAGTTCCCCATCTTTCCCCTGTATGGAATAAATTTTATTCAAAGTCAAAGGTCAAAAAAATGAGTTTTTCGCGATTTTCAAAAAAACGGTAAGTTTTATCATAAAAATAATTCAAACAAAAATTGTAGATCATAAAATTATCTATAAAAAATGTATGAATACTTTTTTTCTTACGAGCCACCGTTTCCGAGATATAACGATTCAAATATTTGTAACATATATTACAACTCTAGAGATGTATGTACGAGGCCTACTTATGCATATTATGCCGACTAGCAGAACCCGCGGCTTTGCTCGCGATCAAATTACGAAAAATACGAAATTTCACGCAAATATGTCCTAGGAATAAAAAATTTCATGCAAACTTTCATCCCCCATTTCGCCCTCTTAGGGGTTGAATTTTAGAAAACGCTGAATTGCATAACTCATTATTTTTGCTTTACTCAATTCATATGAAATTTCATGCAAATATGTCCAAGAAATAAAAAGTTTGAAACAAACTTTCATCCCCTATTTTACCCTCTTAGGTGTTGAATTTTAGAAATCGCTGAAATACATAACTCATTATTTTTACCATACTCAATTCATACGAAATTTCATGCAAATATGTCCAAAAAATAAAAAGTTTCATACAAACTTTTACCCCCTATTTCAACCCCTTGGGGGTTGAATTTTGAAAAATCCTCCCTTAGTAGATGCCTTCGTCATATGAGGTGTGCGAAATTTCAACTTGCTAGCCTTAAGGGTTTGGCCTGTGCGTTGATACATCAGTCAATAACGTTTGCCTTTTATATAATAAGATTACAACTTTTACTTGAATCGTTATATCTCAGAAGACTTTAACTGCCTCGGTGGTGTAGTGGCTAGCATGTACGGCTGCACATCCTGAGGTCCTGGGTTCGAGTCCCGGGTCGGGCCAAGGTTAGTTATTGAGTCTTTCTGTATAGTAAGCCTCAGTAACAGCCCGGAGTTGGGAAGTTGGCGGTGTTTCACCCCCGTGCCTCGGAGAGCACGTAAAGCCGTCGGTCCTGCGCCTTAACTCTCACCGGTCGTGTCGAGTAGTCGTCCCACCGGAGAATGAGAGTGACGGGAATAGGGAGTGCACTTGTGTCTGCGCGTACACTTGTGCACTATAATATCTCCTGCGCAGTTGGCTAGTCTCAATGAGATTGACCGCCGTGGCCGGAAACGGTCAGGAGGACATTATTATTATATTTCAGAAACGGTGGCTCGCGTCGTAGGAAAAAAAGTATTTATACATTTTTTATAGATAATTTTATTTTATAATCTACAATTTTTGTCTGAAGTATTTTTATGATAAAAGTTACCGTTTTGTTGAAAATTGCGAAAAACTCATTTTTTTGACCTTTGACCTTGAATAAATTTTTTTCCATACAGGGGAAAGATGGGGAACTTTCAAATTTTATTTATAATTATATTTTGAACGATTTCACCAATTTTCAGTTTGTTGTAAATTTATGTAGCTTCACACTTATTTTTTGGTTTAATTTTACCGGAATATTTAGGATTTTGACGTCCCAAAAATTTTGCCGCCCTAGGCCCGGGCCTCACGGGCCTATGGGTAAATCCATCACTGGGTCTATACACACTATTAAATCGGATATATATTTATTATTATAAGTGTGAAATTGTTGAATGTGTGTATATAATATGTGTTTGTTAATTTTTCACGCTGAAACGATTTGACGAATTTTAATGAAATTAAGTACACGGATAGACCTGGAGTAACGGCTACTTAGTCTGGCACCTAGGTTAGACCCTAGCGAAGCGAGGGTAAGGTCTAAGGGTAAGCTTATAATAATTAGAATTTTCATTTCCATTTGAATTACCAGAGTTGTCAGTTTTTTGTTCTATCTCTATAATCCATATAGGTTAAAATATTCGATAAATTAACCGAATATTCGGCACGACATAAAAAAGTACGCCGAACATGCCGAATACGAATATTCGGCGCATCCCCTAATCTCTAATTTTATTAATTCACTAGCGACTCACGCTCGCTTCGCTCGCGTTCGTCCCTCAAATCATAAATTAAAATAAATCCGCGAAATAATCCAAAAAGATAGTTTTATTTAAAATGTAATGAAAAAGCAGAAAATACTCACATACAAACAAAATTTCACGTTAATAAATTAGTGTGACACAAATTAAAAGACCATATGCAATTTGTTTTAAAAGTATTGTAAAAAGATAACATGATCAAACTAATATGTACGTATACGAGCAAAGAAAAGTTAGATAGCGTGAAATGAAGAACAGTGTCCTGGTTATGCAACATCTGCAGAAACGCACTCGATATTAGAAGTGTGAAACAGCTGTCAGTACTTGTTCCTTACTAGAACAAATCCAAAAATATTATTGTTTATCAGAAATTGATCAGTGCTAGAAGAATAAATAAATAAATAAATAATGTCAAAAATAATCACTGTACTTATTAATAATTTACAAGTTACTTTTACTTATGAAAAAACAGAAAAAGCTCTGAATTAATCTTTCTTTTTATCAGGATATTTTGTTTTCAAATTCGCATGTCACTATTCATATTTCTCGCTGGGGGCATTCATTTGTGTGATGAGCACGAATGTTTGTACTAAAGTCATGGGTGTTTATATTTATAATATGTATATGTTATGTAAAATTATATATGTTTGTATGTGTAGTGTATCAACTATCTGGTATCTATGACACAAGCCTCGTAGCTTACCATGGAACTAGATGGTGCTGTGACAATGTCCCAACATCTTTATTTATATTTTCTTTTAATCTATATATACATAAAATGCTTTGTCCTGACTGACTGATCGATCAACGCACAGCCTAAACCGCTGGTCGTAGAAACGTGAAATTTAGAGGACATATTCCTTATACAATGTAGGCATCCGCTAAGAAAGGATTTTTCTAAATTCATCCCCTAAGGGGGTAAAATAAGGGATAAAACATAGTATGAAACTCTGTTATTCTTAACGCGAAATACACGGTAAGCGGTATTTAGCTTTAAGATGAAAAATAGGAAATATATGTATTAGATTTTTTTCGAAATTCATCCCTTAAAAGGGTAAAAGGGGATGATAAAGTTTATATGGGCAAACAATTATTTATGATCAGAATTACTTGAAACTTGGTATTAATGCTCTTCAATACAATTAAATAAATATGTATCTTAGCATTTTTTGAAATTCATCCCATAAGGCTGTCAAATAGAGGATGAAAGTTTGTATGAAACTCTGTAATTGATGCACGGAAAATAGTATTTACCTTTAAAATAAAGACTAAATCAATACAGATATCATTTTTTTTTTCGAAAATTATCCCTTAAAAGGGTAAAACGGGGTTGTTCTGTTTATATGAGGAAAAATTTGTTTATGATCAGAATTACTTGAAACTTGGTATTAATGCTCTTCAATACACTTAAATAAACATGTATTATAGATTTTTTTTTATTCAGCCCCTAAGTGGGTAAAACTGAGCGGTGAAGTTTGAATTGTTGAATATATTTAAATAGAGTAACATGGCTCAAGTTCTGTGTAAGTGCACACTAACCGTGTGAGATATAAAGCAGAGAACGGAAATTATTCCAAATCCAAAAGAAAATGATGTATAACTTTTCGGCTGGCCACAGCAGCGACAGCTATAACAGACCTACAGCGCGAGAGAGAGAACCTAACCTATATTTGTGTTTAGTTTTTTTAGTGTAGACTAACTTAAGTGAATCTAGACATAATATTAAAAATTCGAAATAACAACATATAAATTTAATGGAAATTAAAACTGAGCAAATTTTTCAGTCCACGCGAGCGTAGCCGCGGGAAAAAAGCTACAGCAAAATAAGAATGGCAATTTATATGTGTAACTTAAAAAAGAAGGAGAAGGAGGGAGATTGTAAGATTCAGGTGTACATAGCATTGGGTCTTTAAAATTAACGTAGATGTTAGCCTGTTAGTATGTTAGGTAAAAAAACCCATATTAGCCATGTTACATGATTCTAAAGTCGTAAACATTGTATGCGATTGTATCATTGTACTCTCTTCCTCTAACTTTGGCAAGATGGAGTAGAAAAATGTACAAAAAATACAGATAGTGCAGCTTGCTAAATACTTAAAGTGTATAATTACAGAATATATGCTTAATATCTTTTAAGATACTGGATATTTTGAGTTACGATCGCTAAAATTAAATTTGTATCCATATATACTTTAAAAAATAATAAAACTTACACAAACTTATTTTTGCAAGTAATAAAGTATATGTATATTGCAAAAAAGTCCATTTTTTTCGTAGTTTGACCGCGGGCGAAGCCGCGGGTTCTGCTAGTTTTAAATAAATCTAATCATATTTGCCAGTTCCATCGTATTATTTTTATTGTACAAGCGTAATAAAGTAATACATAAAAAACTTAAAAAAAAAAATAAAAACCGACTTCCAGGCACTGAAAAGTAAAAAATAACTAAACAGGGGTTTTCATTTAGAATAGATACTTAATCAGATATTTTCGAAGTCGGTGTGCTTTGATTTGTATTGGCTGGCTGGAAGTCGGTTTTTATTTTTTTTTTTAAAGTTTTTATTTTTTCATTTTTAGTGTAGACGTAATAAGCAGGTAATTTGTAATTTATAAGAAGAAAGATTTTTATTAATAAAAAATATATTTGATTTAGCCATTTATTTAAAAACCGCTTGACCGATTTCGATAAAATTTATATGGGACCACCGGGGAAGAATACCCTTTGAAACAAATAAAGAATTTTCCAAATCGGTTCAGCCGTCTTCGAGTAATCCGTGAACATACATAAAAAAAAAAGGAAGAAAAAAGATTCCGACGAATTGAGAACCTCCTCCTTTTTGGAAGTCGGTTAATAATATTGTAGAAAAAAAAACTGTAGGTATTTGTGTAACGTAATCCGTAAACACGTTTGTGTTTCGGAAACTTTGTTTCTTATTGTATAAAAGTCAATCATTGGTTTTGTTACAATTTTGGCTTTTATCCTGTGCCCCGATATAGTTGCCGCGTTATTAATATGCTGTACGTGACATTTTGCTTTAATAAGATACTATTTGTGTATTGTTGCCAAAATTATGATCTTAACTCAAAAAAAAATCGTGTAACATCTATTGGAAAATTAGTTTTCTATATTTAATCTTATTTTTGGAAATTAAACGTGAAAGCTAAAAAAGCTCACTTAAAGGCTTTTAAGGAAGAATTAGAAGTAGATTGCGCATTTATTTTATCCTTATATATACCTATCTTATTATATACCTATAAAATTAAAATATTGTATGATTATGTGGAAATTACATAATTTATGAAATATTAGCGACTCACCCTCGTTTCGCTCGGGTTTGTCCTTAGTTGATTCTTTAAATTGACATAGTTTTTTTTTTATAAACGGATTTAAATAAAACAAGTACCTACACAATTTTAAGCGAAGCTTACCATAATACATTCGTGAAAACCGTACTCAAATAGGTTAAAATGTTTCTAAGATTAGCGCGCACAATCGTAGAGACAAACAGACAAAAATCCTAAAAATCATTGTTTTGGTTTCTATAGTGTTAATAAAGACCCCCAATAATAGTTTTTCTCAAATATCTTCCATGTACAGACAGCTATCAGTTACACATTTATTATATGTAGGTATATATATTAAAATTTAACGTGTGGTTTAGGATATTTTTACAGTGGCGACTGTTTAAATAGTTTAAAGATAACTTTTTACATACTCGTAATATAAGATTATTTTCGTAAGCCACAAATCAAACTAGTTTATTATAATTATTTCATTTCATCACTATGTTAGTCTATAGAGCGAGTTTCGTGTAAACAAAGCACAAAAATTCCTTGTGTTATGTTCATCACGTAAAAAATGTTTTGAACTCATGAAAAAAGCTATTGGGCTTTATTCATAACAATACGGACACGTGACGAGTAGGTCCTTTTATAATAATTGGGCCGGAAACCTTTAAAGGTTACAGTCGGAACAGCAATTTCGTTTCTTTTCTTGAATAAAGTTAGATTTATGGATGAAATTAATTATTTAAATACCATACTTCAGTACCTACTAGGTATGTAACATTTAAATAACGCATACATATTCCTCTATTTTCTATTGAGAAATACTAGCGCACTGTGCAAATGTTATTACCACTTTAGTTTTTGGGCTAAGTGTAGTGGTTTTTGCTATTAGGAAATTGTCATTAGCAGGAATTTAACTTCTCGGAGTTAGCGGTGTTACACCCCCGTTACGTTCCCCGACCTCTGATATCGATCAGGAGGGTTATATCGTTTTAAGGCCACTTGCACCAAATTATTTATATATACTACCATATACTGTTTTAGGTTCTCAAAATATTTTTAATTTATCGTTTAGTATAGATTTCTTAGAGATGAGATATTTTCCCGCAGTAAAAAGTATCCTATATGTTGACCCGGATAACCAGCTATCATCTATACCAAAATTCATCCTAATCTGTCCAGTGGAAAACCACTGTACGAGAAAACTCTACTAGTACGAGAAAACTTTTGATGCGTTTCCAGACAGACAGACAGACAAAAATTCTAAAAACTATAGATTCGGCGTCTGTATCGATAATGACTATTTCAATAAGATTTTCCAAAAAATGTTTAATGTACAGATTTGACTCAGAATTTCATTATACATATGTAGGTATAGACATATAAATCCACTAAGGAATTTTGATACAAATAACTCTGAGTTTTACTTTTTGAAAGAAACTTAACGTTGCTTCAATAATTTTATTATATGTATTTATTTCGAACTTAAAAACTTATACTTGTTAAACTTAAACTTGTGTTTTATATCAAGTCATAAAGTTTGACGTTCAGACGAAAATCAATTATCTAAAATAGCTAGCACCTAACTGAGAAACATGAAATTGCTTTTAGTTTTATTTTGGTTTTGATATAGCTATTATTGGCGATTGAAAATCTACATGCGTCTGATATTATGTACGTACGTAGCTTAGTAGTAACAGCTTTTTTAAACCTTAACGTTAGATACTTAATAAACATTGTAGGAACAGACCAAATTCTGGTATAAAAATAAGTCCGTTTAAAATAAAAACCTCCGTCTCGAAGTGACTTATTGACAAACTCCTTATACTTCCAATAGATAATCATTTAATCTATTGACATAAAATGATAGTGTTAAGCTAAAGCCTACTGACGATACGTTTGGCTCAGTTTGTAGTGACCATACTTGCTGTGCCAGCGGTCGCGGGTTCGAGTCCCGCTGGGGGCTTTCATTTGTGTGATGAGCACGAATGTTTGCACCCCAGTCATGGGTGTTTATATTTATAATATGTATGTATTTAAAGTTATTTATGTGTACACAGGCTTTGCTTAACATGGAACTAGATGGTGCTGTGTTTAATGTCCCAACTGCTTTAGCCTATATCACCCTCTGGTCTATAAACTATCTCTATATAAAAATTATACTCATTCATTGCGTGAAGTAAAGACAAACTAATAAATATTATACTTTTCTATTTATAACATTAAGAAAGAGTAGAGAATGGATATACTTTATATTATTCTTAGATTAAATGTAAAAAGTAGCTCAATTGTAGCTACAATTTCAGTAAGCTTCCTGTCTCAAAGTAGTACGCAAATGACTTGCAACATTTATACATACAAGCGGTCATGTGTGCGAAATATTTAGCAAATTTTGGGCTTGCCACTTGAACAATTTAATTCAAAAATTAAAAATATATTATTGAGCAAAGCCTATTATTCCGTCGCGGAATATTTTGCAGATGCAATGTGTGTGGGATTACTATTAGTTGCTACTCACGCATAATAAGAACATAATTATTGTATTGATATACTAGCGGCTTACCCTCGCTTCGCTCGGGTTCGTCTCTAGGTTTATAGTTTAAATAGAAAAAATACAGAAAAAATAGAATGTATGTCTACAACTTTCCTATTTGAATCGTATATTATTCAATTTTTCATTGGTTTTAATTTTTTTTCGTAGGACCCTATTTTTTTTCTAAAATAAAAGTAGCCTAAGTTACTCCTTATTACATCAGCTATCTGCCAGTGAAATTCCGGTCAAAATCGGTTCAGCCATTTCAGAGATTAACAACAAACAGACAGACAGACAGACAGACAAAAATTGTAAAAAATGTTGTTTTGGTATATGTACCGTGTATACATAAATTGTGTGTGCATTTAGTAAAAAGCGGTTATTTTAATATTACAAACAGACACTCCAATTATATTTATCTGTATAGATGTATAGATTATTATATTTAAAAAGAGCACCTGTTGAGTTTCCCGCTCTTCTCAGCAGAACTGCCATCCGAGCCGATGGTAGATTCCTCATGGACTTACATACTGACATTTAATTTAATTTAAATTTCAAATATAAATTTGAAGATTCAAAAGGGCTTGTAAAAGTCTATTTGAATAAGGTATATTTTAATTTGTATTGATTTGAATGGACTGCTTTGTTTTTGCATGAGGTACCTAATGAGTCGTATTTAAATAAAAGTGTGTGATATGCACTAGTGATTACGCTTTTTGCTCAGGCGCCTCTTTAGTGAGTTTTTAATATGTTTTTATTATATAAAGATTCCAAGGTCACTAACCGAAAAATATCTCTGCAAAAAAACGACATTAATCTATTTTTGTTGATCGACCAATAAAAAAAAGACATTTTCGCATTTATACACACACTAGCGATTTACCCTCGCTTCTTTCGGGTGCGTCCCTAAGTACGTTTTAATTAGATAAAAATAATTATTGTGAGTATACCTACTTTTGGAGATACACTCATGTTGCTGTTGACTTTTCTGTAGGCCTTTTAAAACCTACAATTTTACTTCCAGAGCCAGAAGCTTCTCATTCCTCTAATCATAAAAGTTGCTCAGACCAATAAAATACTTTTCTATTGGTCTGAGAAAAGTTTTATCTAAAAATATATAAATCACCCTAACATTAAATATGAAAGTTTGTGAATGTGACATGATTGCAGCTTAACTGATTTAATTGAAACTCAGGATGATGATAGATAGATATCCCGCATTAATTATATATGTTATATGTACATATATTGCCTGTTCATGCTGACTTATCTACCACAGGAGTGGAGAGGCAGGCAAAAGTAATAATTTATATTACATACCAGTTATCGTCATACCAAATTTCATCAAAATCCCTCCAGCAGTTTTTCTGTGATGCGGTAACAGACAGACAGACAGACAGACAGACAAAAATTCTAAAAACTATAGATTCGGCCTCTGCATCGATAATAATGTCTATTTCAATAAGATTTTCCAAAAAATATTCAATGTACAGATTCGGCTTAGTTAGAATTTTATAATATGTATAGATTACATAAGCAGATATGATAAAGCAGGTATCATTAAAAGGACACAATTTCTTTAAAGCGAATGAATTAACGATTATAGAAGTGGAGTACAAAATAAAAATATCGTTCTTTGGAATATAAAGCAAAGCTGTAACTTCGTATAATATCCGTGTTTATATTTATATTTATAATATCTATGTATTTAAAGTCATATATGTAATATGTGTAGTGTATTGACTATCTAGTATCCATAACACAAGCCTCGTAGCTTATCATGGAACTAGATGGTGCTGTGTGTTAATGTCCCAACATATTTATTTATTTATAATACAACGTATACTTTGAAACTAATGTGAAACATCTATTGGCGCGCCACGGCAGTAAACTGTAAAACTGACTCGTAGTGCGACGGCAAACGGCGGCGTGACTCTATCATATCCCTTCTACGCCATTGCTTTCGAATTCCTTGTGTGTGTGTGGTGTGCGCGCTTATACTATACATGCTCCACTGTAAAACAGTCTCTATTAAAAATATTTATATATTTTCTATTCTATTTATGAATATATATATTATTCTATAATTGATTTTATTAATAATTTTTTTCTTTATTTTACTCATTTCGTTATAGGTTTTTATTAATTATGAATTTTAATATTAATGGCTATTGCTATTTAAAATAAGGGCGAATAAAATTTATTATTTGTAGTTTAATAAGACGAATAATAAATAAAGGAGGCTGTTGCTTCGTTCGATAATCGGATGAATAAAAAATATATTATTCGTCCGACAATTGTCGGTTTGTACAAATATTTACCACTTTTTTTGTTTTTTAATGTAAAATAAGTGATTTTCAGGTGCAGGAGTGCCTGTATGTAAAAAAAAAAACCTTAACCTACCGAGCTGAGCTAAGCTACATATTCTACTTATTTATTAGTCTATTCGTCTTTCCTTATAATTTATATATTTTATAAAGGGCGAATAATTATTTTTTTATTCGTCCTATTAAAGGACAAATAGACACTCCACCATATAGTTATTTATATAGAATATAATATTAATAGATGTTTTACATTTGCCAGGTGTCCCGTGGCGGTCAATCTTTTACTTTTTTATAAACCTTAGAATACGTCCATAATGTTTTTATGTTATTTTTTGAGAAAATTTAATTCCCATCGTTTATATCATAACTGATAACTACTAGGTAAGAAATATGCCCTTGTTATCGAACAGATTAGACAGCAACAAGACATATTACAAAAAAAACTTATTATCGCTTTTTTTCGGTGCAAGAGATATTTTTATTGCATCGTAAAAGCCTTGAAACTTGTGTCCGAGCGCCGTATGCTCTTTTATTAGATTCCCAAAGGACTTTAGGTTGTTATGAAAGTCGTATGAAAAAGTGTTCGTTACTTTAGTGATGTCCACGAATTTTATTTATTAATAGTGAACCGCAAAGAAATGGGGTGTATTAAATACTTTTTGAAGTAAAACTTCTTTTTGCACGCTTGATTTGGGGGGTAAGCTCGTGAGTGTGTTACGAAAAAATGTACGTACGTTTGTTGCCATGGTAACCATTGTTATTGTCTGGCAAATGATATATAATATTATATTCTTTCCTTAAATTATATTCTATAAATATATGATTGTAATATGCCTAATATGCGTTATTTTTAGTATCTCACCTATCCTAATTATTTAAAACATAAATTGAATTTCATAAAGAGTACCTACCGATGACCTACAGAAGTTTTACTTCTTGCGTGTGTACACGTTCATACACGCACTCTTTAATTATTATTTTTTTAACTTTCACTCTCATAAAGCCGTCAGTTTAAGTTTTTTTTAAATAAACTTATTTATTTTAAATTTTTAACATAATATAAACATTAAGGTTGTCAAACTGACAATAGTAGACAAATAATTATTTGTAGAAACATGAAATGATGCCAAAATATACGTAAAATGTCGTCAAAGATCAAAGATCGTTAATATGTTTATAACTTTTAATAATAAAAATGTCATCGAGCAAGACACGTCGAGTTGTAAGTAATATTATATCTGTGCCATTTTTTACTCTGTCGGTTTTTGCGAATGTTCTTTATTATCTTTTACTACACAACTATGGCGATGTAGTTATTATTGTAGTCCATAAAGACTACAGAGGATTTCCGCTCAACGTCAAGAAAACTGCTAAACTTTGATTGATCTGGTTGAAAAATAATAATGCAGGAAAATTTATGTTCTGTAATTAACCCATTTAAGCCCGCTGGCCCTGATTGGGGCCATGTCTTTAGATACCCTCATCTTTTCACTTTTTTTATTAACTCTTGGTTTTGATGAAGATATGTCGTGTCATTGAGTGTATCCTCGTGATAAATAACATAATATTGAAAAATATTTCTTAAAGTAGCTGTAATTGATGGTTTTATGTACTACATTGTGTAAAAAGGTAATTGACGAAAGGTAAGTGATAAATATTTGTGTTTACAATAAAAAATCTCGTACATCTTGATATTATTCACTTGATTATAGTTTTAACTAATAATTGATAAGATTACATTAGGTATTTATCGAAAATTGAGCATAATAGCTTTATTTTAGCGTGGTGTCCCCAAACAGGGCCAATGGGCTGATGTGATATTATTTATCGTTTATTTTTCACAGGTTTAGTTTTGGAGTAAATAATGACAAAACGATTGTTTGACGTCTCAATTGACTATCGAGAGCACGAAGAAGCCATCGAGTACATATTGAACGAGGAAGGGGATCCCGGCGTCAGTTATGACCTAGTGGCTATTCCTCTGGACCCCAGTATTCTCACTGATAAAAGAGAAGGTGATAAAGATGATGTCCTGAAAAATGTTATTCCGTGCGATATACCAGGGAGAGTTGAGGTATTTGAAAATAGAAATGTCGATGAATGGGACATGACGATGACAAACCTTTAGAAAGACGTAGAAGAGTAGACAAGAATCCAACTTGGCGTGAATATGACAATTCGTACGTTGACAAGCCCTCAGCAATGAGTAGTGTGCAAAACCAAAAGGAATCCATTATAAACGAACTAATAGACCAAAGTCCAGTCAACATTTTTGAAAAAAAAAAAATTGATGCCGAGGTCATACACGATAGTTTTGAACACGCAGTTGTATGCCACACAAAATAACAGTCACGTCATTCAAATATCTTCTATCGTTATTGACCTCAGAATACTGACCGACAGGAGAAAGATAGTTACAGACGTTTCTTTTGAATTTCAAAATTATAACAAAGGAATGGTAGGAATGGATCAGGTAGGTTGCTGTGTACAGAATTGCCATACGAGGCAAGAAAAGGTGGTGGATTTTGTTTACGTATATATTGGATTTGGCTGTAGCGAACGCTTGGCGTCTTCACGTTCTGACTGTAGAAGATAAAATGGACCAACTCTAGTTTCGTCAATCCATAGCTCGATATTATTTGAGGACTGAAGACACTGAAAGACCTGATGGACGACGTCGTACACCGTCTTCATCAGTGCCAAATATTAGTAAAGATGGTGTTGGCCACTTTCCTGGGAGCTTGCCAAGCCAGCTACGATGCGTGATATGCCATAAAAAAGCACATTGGCAGTGTAAAAAATGTGTTAAAACATTGTCCATTGAAAAGGGATGTTTTGTGAATTACCACACATGAGCCCATTGGCCCCAGTTAAGGACGGTGATTTTTTTCATAGAAGGAAGATTTTTTTTCAGTTTTTTTTTTTCGTAAAATTTATCTTTAGCATCTAATTGATAAATAAATAAAAGTGTTTTCAATTTTTTTTCTGCTAGTTTGTATTTGGGTCCAAATGGGTTAAGAAATTAATATTTTCTATAAAAACTGCTGTAGAGCAAGGTTTTCGTCTCCATTTTCTTTGATATGGCGACGCGAACAGCGCTCGCTCAAGGTCGCATTCTCGCAATATTTATTAAAATACCAAAATATACAAATCCACAAAATGAGTACTCTCTTTGACCTTTTGTTTTTAAGGAGCTACCCTTTGACTGGATTTTATCACATTCCAAAAACTTATATTACAATTCTATTTGAAATACATATATGTATGTAATATGTATACTAATAAAGTGAGTGAGTGAGAGTATGTGTAGTTCGAAGTGATTTACACAGCGACAAGGGCAATGCCAAATTGAAATCTCATTTGATTTGAAGATCAAATAATTTATTCGACATTTCTTCACATGTGGAACGTAATTTTTGGAGTATTCTTGGATCAGGCCAATAATAGTTGATTGGGATTTCCTGTCAAGGAATTCTTAGTAACCCGATAGTTGGGTATTCACGTCTGTACCTTGGAAAACGCAAAATGTCCACGGTCCTGCATGTTATAGATCAGGCATTTATAAAAGCATAAGAATAAGAGAGAAGAGAATAAACCGATTATAAATAAATAGTTTGACCGACTGCTCAATGTGCATAAATTATACTTGTGCACTTTAATTTTTCTATACAGGTGCCTCGTCTCTGTAAGGTTGCTATGACCGAAATTCGACAAAGATTTTTTTTTCTTTTAAGAGCATTAAAGTTTTATATAAAAAAAACTTAAGATAGTTGTCTAATAGAATATTTAATACTAGCGGCTCACCCTTGCTTCGCTCGCGTTCGCCTCTAGACAAACAAAAACAAATTTATCCCACGGGAACCGTATATTTTTTCAGGATAAAAAGTAGCCTATTTGTTATTCTAATGTATGAACTATATTATTGTAAGGTTTCATTAAAATCCAATCAGTAGTTTTTGTGTAATAAGCTGTATAAGTTACTATAATTTTTTGACTAGCCCACGGGAACTCTTTAATTTTCTGGGATGAAAAGTATCTAAAATGTTGACCGGGGATATATAGTATCACCAAAATTTCAGTTAAATCGGTCCAACAGTTTCGGAGATTAGCCCGTACAAACAGATAAACAGACAGAGAAACAAAAAAATTGAAAAAAATCTGGATTTGTTATGTTTCTCTTCTTACATCCCCCTGACTCATATAGATTTCAATATTGTAAGTATCAAAAGTTTTCATTTATATTCACTTATAGAATTCATTTTATTCGTGAGAGAATATGTGATTGAACATTTTATATTTGATTTCTTTTATTCCGGTGCTTGCACAAAAATAATTTGATTTTTGGCCCTTGTTACTAAAATAGCTTACTGGCTAGTTATCGCTTTGTAAATTGTTTTAAAACCAAACATATTTCCTTTCAAAGTATCTTAAAGAAAAACATAGCAGTATTGTAATTTTAGAATCCCTAAAAATTTTTTTATGAATAACTAGCGATTCACCCTCGCTTCGCTTGGGTTCGTCCCTAGCTTGATTCCCCATATAAACTTTCATCCCCATTTTCACCCCCTTAAAGGATGATTTCCAAGAAAAAAAGTGTCCTATGTCCTTCCCAGTGTCTCAAACTATCTTCTTACCACATCTAAATCGGTTCAGAAGATCCAGAGACCCCTACAACGTCACAAACTCACAAACTTTACCTCTTTATAATATTAGTATAGATTGATAACATTAATAATAATTAAGTATTATATAATCATATGTTCAACTTTCAAACTTTCGTGCGAGATTTACATTTTCATTTTCGGTAAAATTTCTAACAATCAGCCCTCGCTCAGGCCCTGACAACTAAAATTGCAGATATTATTAGTTTTATTACTGTGGGTAAATATTTGTACGGGATTATCTATTATCTATTGGGTGTGATTAGATTTCCATATTTGCTATTTTCGGTATGAGCGACAGCAAACAGTATCATGCACATTACACTAAGTTCTAATTACTTTATCGTCTGTGAAAGAATATCGTGTACTATAATGTATATACTATAATGTATATCTAATATATAAAATTCTCGTGTCACAGTTTTCGTTGCCATACTCCTCCGAAACGGCTTGACCGATTTTGATGAAATTTTTTGTGCTTATCCGGTATCTATGAGAATCGGCCAACATCTATTTTTCATCCCCCTAAATGTTAGGGGTAGTCCACCCCTAAATTTTTTTTTTTAATTTTTTAGACAAAATTTTTAATTTCTATTTTTTTATGATACAACATACAAAAATACATACAATCCTCAATTTTCACCCTTCTACGATCAACCCTTATTTTTTAATAGCCATTTTAGTAATTTAATCATTTTTCCTCTCCGGTCGAAAACTGATCAATCGTGATTTAATGCAAGCTAGGGACGAACCCGAGCGAAGCGAGGGTGAGTCGCTAGTTATCCATAAATACTAAGCTTCTAACTTCTTACTAGTAAACTAGCGACTCACCGTCGCTTCGCTCGGCTTCATTCCTGGGTAAATTTTAACGGTTAGTATGGAATAGATAGACTATAGATTATAAGATATAGCCTTCGTCATTAAACGGGTTATTCAATGCAAAAAGTTTTTTTTTTATCGGATTAGTATTTCTTGAGATTAACGCGTTCAAACAAACAAACAAACAAACAAACAAACAAACAAAAAACAAACGAACGAACGAACTCTGCTTCTTTATAATATTAGTATAAATAACTCTTAGAGCCTAATATAATAATAATTTCGATTTACATCTAAACTAACAAATTTTACATCTTTAAATACGAGTAATCTGTATATTTAAATAGATTAATGTCCGTCGTGACGTAGACAGCACACATGTTATGTCAAACTGGTATTTCCTACAGAAAGTTGGAAAATCCATTTTGTATTTGTTTATATTTTATACAGATGTACAAAAATCTACGTGTACCTGTCTATAATTTCGATAAAAAAAATCGTTAGTTATCGTATCGTTAGTTAGTTATAGAAATAAGGCCCCAAAGACCATTTTTTTTTATTTATTTATATCTCAGACCAATAAAATACTTCTTTATTGGTGTGAGGTTCATATATAGAGAATGAACTGTTTGGAAGGTTAATATGTACCTACATATAAGAACATATTATGTATGTAAGAGCTTGGTCGAATTTAGATGCGGGATTCGGAACAACTAAGGCATCTTATAATATTGCAAAGAAATTAGATTTAATAAAATGAAAGGATAGTTAAAAAGCCTTTTAGCTTATAAAAGGAAATATTTTTATATTTTGTCACATTAAAACTGATTAAGATCATCTAAAAATCTGTTATGGGGGCACTCAGCACTGCTACAGCCCCGGTTGCTCTCCCCTAAACCCGTCTCTGTGTAAGAGTGATTAACGTTCCTTCCTCTGTACTTCGTAATAAAAATAAATCAGAATGTTAAAAAACTAACATTATTCATGCATTGTATGTATAATAAACGTATACAAGATACGTTATCTACACAGTGTAACACTTTTGGAATTTAAATATTGTCCGTTAATTAAAACTTTCTCCGTGAAATCAAATTCCTAAACACAAACTTAGAAGTTATGGTTTAGAGTAATTTATAGGCGAAATTCCGCAGTTCACTTTCATCCATCGCAGTTCCATTAACAGAATTGAGATAAGTACCTACTGTAAAATAAAAGAACATAAAAATCGGTTCAACTGTAGGCTTATTTTTTTCAAATGTTGGGAAAGGGAATTTCATTTACGTGTACTACCTGCATACATACAGATGATTATGTGGGACCCATCGGTGTGCTTTGATTTGTATTGGCTGGCACCGACTTCGAAAATATCTGATTAGGTATATTCTAAATGAAAACCCCCGTTTGGTTATTTTTTACTTTTCTGTGCCTGGAAGTCGGTTTTTATTTTTTTTTTTAAGTTTTTATTTTTCCATATTTGGTGTAGAAGTAATAAGCAGGTAATTTGTAAGAAGAAAGATTTTTAAAAACATATTCGATTAAGCCATTTATTTAGACCCCTAATGACACTCACAACCCATCTAGGAGTAAAGTTCTCATCAATACAAATTAATCAAGGCCAAACACCAGGTAATTGCTGTAAATCGTTGAGGAGTTTTCTCGACTGTCTTTCGGTTCCATCATCAGATCGACTCCAGACCTTCATTAAATAGTAGTGCTTTAAAATACTTAATGAAAAAAAAATTAACAAGCGCACTAGTCGCCACTACGATTTCCGAAGGTTCCCCTCGATTTCTCTAAGATGCCATCATCAGATCCTGGTTTCCTTATTATGGTACCACCCTTGAGATATCTCCTTTCAAACAAAAAAAGAATCATTAAAATCGGTTCATGAACGACGCAGCAATCCGCGAACATACATAAAATTGCATCCACGTATACAAAAATTTTCATATTTTTTTTTTCATAAAATGAAAACTACTGGGCCAAACTATGTTAAATTTTTATGGGACCAAATGGCAACTATTCCGCATCAAACAAAAGAAGAATCACGTAAATCGGATCATAAATCTCAGAGTAATCGATGTACATACATAAAAAAAAAATACCAATCGAATTGATAACCTCCTCCTTTTGGAAGTCGGTTAAAAACGAGCTTACTTCTCTTTTACATGTTTCCTTCCTTTGTCTTACTTAAGTAGTAACTTTATGTTTGTAATTCTCTACCTTCAGGTCGTAATCAGAGCGTTATCTTTTTACCACGTGACCTTGCGTCACGATCCTGTTACGTCATTACCCCTTAAGGGTTTATTCCTATAGGGTAAAAGCCGGATAGTTGCCCTACTTTTTGAAAATCTCCAATTACATAAAAATTAAGTATCTTCTTACAACATGCTCCGTGTATAATAAAACATTGGTCTTTAATCTTGCATTGTGACCTATTTTTTTTAACACAATCAATACTGTTTTTCAGTAAATCCTGTTTTATTTGACCTCTACAAAAACGGATAGTTGCCCTCTGTGGCGGATAGTTGTCACATGTTAAAAATGCTTTCGGGGATACTTGCCTCATGCGGGGATAGAAGACTCATTATGAAATTACTTCGATTTATTTTTGGATTAAAACAAATTTATGTAATCAACCATTATTAATTATTAACATCAATTTATTAAGAGGGTAATAATCGAAATTTAAGTTATAAATAATAATTAATTTTAAAGATAAAAGTAATATGGCAATCAATTTTCTATTTTTGTATAAATGTTTATAACTCTCTTATTGTCTTTTCAGTGTCTCTTATCGTCTTTAATTTCTTACTCCTTTTCTTGTACTCCTTTAGTAGCTTTTTCTTTGGCTATTTTTGTATTTACAATGCTTTTTTACTTTTACTCTCGGAACTATAGATTGTTATTTATCATGCTTTAGCTCTTTCTTCATTCGGTCTAATTAAATATATGTTTTCACATTCTGTTACACTGCCAGAGAAATCGATATATTTTTTGATCTTTTACTTTCGTTTCGACCTCTTTTCTTCATAATTTTCATCTCGTTATCAGCTGATTTATTTTCTATCGTCTGATATAATCTTTTTATTTCTTTGTCTCCATTCTAGTTCTTTAGTAATGTTTGTTTCTTCTTATTTATTCTTTTTTGGACAATTTTTTCGTTGGAATTTAAAACTTCTGCAGATTGTTTAGCCCTTTTAGACATGCTAAACTCTTGCTTATATTTGCAAGGCATTTCGCCTACTTGCAACTCTAATTAACCTTAGGGCGACTATCCGCAAAATTATATGGGGCGACTATCCTTTTCGGTACGGATACTTGCCCTTATATTTTGAAAAAAATAATAAAAGCTATTTAACAGTATAAGGTAATAGGTAGTACAATTTAAACTTCACTGCATCCATAGAAGTAAAAAGTTGACTGAACCGACAACCGTAACAAAAAATATTCAACAGTAAATACTCACGAATATTATTTCAACGCTCGTCAACGTCCTGCCGCGGAAGATTTTCGCTCACACATACAAAACACGTGTACCTAGTTCTACTACTGGCATCCAGCTAAGGTCTGTGGATGATGCGCTTCAAATTACAGAAGAGCGCTAACGTCAGGGACATCTCTAATATAGCGTATTGAAAATCGGGGCAAGTATCCCACTGAGGCGAGTATCCGGGTTTTACCCTATAAGTAACTGTTCTACGCAGGCTTGTTTTTCTTTATCTATACAGATAAATAAAATTGGAGTGTCTGTTTGTAATATTAAAACAACCGCTTTTTACTAAATGCATATGGATGTATACACGGTAAATATATCAAAACAACATTTTTTACAATTTTTGTCTGTCTGTCTGTCTGTTTGTTCCGGCTAATCTCTGAAATGGCTGGACCGATTTTGACGGGACTTTCACTGGCAGGTAGCTGATGTAATAAGGAGTAACTTAGGCTACTTTTATTTTAGGAAAATAAATAGGGTCCCACGAAAAAAAATTTAAAACCAATGAAAAATTGAATAATATCCGATTCAAATAGGGAAGTTGTAGATATATATTATATTTTTTCTATATGTCTTCTATTTAAACTATAAACTATATATAGGTAATATACCTAGAGGCGAACCTGAGCGCAGCGAGGGTGAGTCGCTAGTAGTTACTAAATTTAAATGTGTATTAATTTAAGTAACTTATACATAAAAGGCTTCGAATGTGTTGGGCTGGGATAGCTTATATTTTGCATTTAACTAATCAATGCCATGGGTCCATAAATAACAAAGAACACTGTACAGTGTACACATATCATGCCCTGTACTGATGCAGTTTTTTTAATTACTTGTTGACGTTGATCATGTAAATGCAATTACGGCCTGGTTACGATAATGTCGTGGGAAGCGTCACTCACCACTATTGTTCATTTTATATCTCTACAATTATTTAATATCTTTAAAGTATCAAATCAGCTAACTCTACCTATAAATAGTATGAACAATATATATTCATTTGCCTTGTTCTTCTTTAATGGTTTTATTATATATGTAAGTATGTAAGTATTACATATCACATTCTTTAATAATAAGGTTCACCGTTCACTTCTATCATTAATAGCGTAACGTTGTATGAGTTCGGGGATCGGTAATTAAAAGAACGTCTTTTGCACTATAGATGTTTTATAGCTTTTGGTTCACGAGAGTCATTTATGGCGGTTCGCGAACACTCGCAGTACACGCACAATTTTGGCTTAGCCCAGTCTTTGAGCATTTTCCTATTTTCGATCAATATTTGCACTTCACTTACGCTTTTCACTTTCTCGTATTTTTTCTTAGCCTTCTCTTAGCTACGAAGTTCAACTGATTTCTCGACACACTGCCACCCTTCTTTAATATGAATAAATAAAGAACATAGTAGTATTCGAAAGTTCGAATATTTTCAAGTACCTAATTTAAATTTCTTTCTCGAATTTTTTTTGTTTCTTTCTTACTCACGGCAATTTACAATTAACTGTTCTTGTCCTTAATTGTCATAATATGTTGACAACTGTCTTAGGATGTGTTAAGCATGCTTCAAAAATGCCATTTTTAATTATATTATTTTTGATGTAAGGACGTTATACATTCTCTACTAAGCGACAACAGTATGATAACTATACTACATAATAATAATATGTAGTTCCATATTGTAATTTCGAATAAATTGTCATTTTAAATAATGTTAGAATTTCCATGTTACTTCTATTTTTGTTTTATTATTCTATGTGATTCTAATCAATCTTTAAATCTTTCGAAAAGTTTTCCGTTCCCCTGAACTATTAAGTTACGCCATATACAGACAGACAAACAGAATAAAATAAAAACCTATTATCATTTTCGTAGCATACAAATGAATGAATGGATTTGATAAAATGAGTTTTATTTTATTATATAAAAGTAAGGATAAAATAAAAAAAAAATAAAGAAAATATTTTGTAACATAAATAAAAAAGAAAAATTAACACTATTTTTTTAAGTTAGAAACGTAGTTAATTCATAAAAAGCTTTGAGATTATTATCAATGATTGATTAATTATTTACAACAATAAATTACATCTGTAGCTACGATTTATATTTAGGTAATAAAAGAAGACCGTGGGTTCAATCTCTATGAGGAATAAAAGTTAGATGGTTACATAGCTTGTTTAAGCCTACATGAGGTAGATTCGGTGCAAGTACCTATGTGTAGTAGCTATAGCGACTATAGTAGGTTTAGCTCCGTAATAAAAGCGGATCGAGGTCAAAGTTTCGCTTTTAGAAAAATTCGCTTTTCAAATTTCCCTCATATTTGGGAAATAATTTGTCTATTTGAAAACATGGCTTATCTGAAATACGAAGTTATGACTACCGTTGTAAATAAGATCTCCAGGCTCGGGCTTTCATGGCATATATGCATAGGCATATATGCTTTTGACCAACTGTTCTACATAGAACTTGTCAAAACGAATTAAATAAGCCCAAACTTAAAGATTAGGAGTAGCCACTAGCCACAAAAGGGTTCTAGTATCCAATCATCAATAATATGGTATCAATTTATTGTATAGTCAACCGGCATTCATATATATAACATAGAGACCTTTTGAATCAATTTGACGAATTACAAGTATGTAGGTCGAAATGGGCTTCATAGATTTGATTACAAATTATATCTTACAATAAAAGCGTATAAATTTTTTTTGGTTAAATTTCCATAATATGTAGATAGATATTCATATGTACATATATCTTCAATATACGTCATATGTACGAGTATATTTATACTTTATCTCAGATTTTTTGAGATTATGAAAAAAAATGGAAACATTTGGTAACTTTATACTGTAGGTACATTTTATTTCCTCATAACCATATGCCATTTGGCTTTGCAGCGAATAGTATTTTTTATATTATTTGCTTAGTATATTCCAAGTTTAGTAGTGTAGGTATTTTTTTGTGAATAAAATAAAATGTAACTACGGTTTAAACTGAATCTTCTCATCTTTACCATTTTTCGCTTCAACATAAACAGACTTTTTTTTAGTATGCACATATCTTCTTACTCCATTCTTCGACAGTATTTCGAGAACTCTTGCTGTGCAGGAGTTTCCTGAAGCAGTGTTGCACAAGCAAATCATTATAATTAGAAGTAAGTTCAATATTATAACATGATACCGTATAATAAACTTAAGTAAGATCGAATTTTGACATATCAAATATTGCCCGACGTTATTCAAATGCTTATTACCTATCTCATATCTTTAAACGTTATTTATTTATTCATACCGGCGATCTCGGAAATGGCTCTAACGATTTCGCTGAAATTTGGTATGTGGGGCTTTTCGAGGGCGAAAAATCGATCTAGATTAGTCTTATGTCTGGGAAAACGCGTGTTTTCGAGTTTTCATGCGATATTCTTTCGCATAATTCTACGCAAAATATGGTCGATACTTTAGCACGTTCTAGCATAAGCATCGTGGTCAAGCTGCCAAGGCACAAGATTGATAATCACAGTTGTCCGGTTTCGAATCCCGGTCGGATATAAAGTTTTAACTTTTGTTTTTTTTTCGTATTTATTAAATTTTTTAGTTTTTTTTTTAAAGAAAATTGTACTTTTAGCCAAAAACTCTGAGCGAAGCTCGGTTGCCCAGGTACTACTTTTAAACCGTAAAAGTGTCCTTTAAAACGCAATTTATTAGTGTTATGCCCTAAGGACTGGCTTGGAGTTCATTGGAAACGTTATAATTACTTACATTGACCATGAACGTTTAACGTCGTAAATTATATGTCATTCTATTAACTTTAAAAACTGCCTTACATCGATGGTGTAGACTTTATCAGTAGGGCAATTATGTAATGATCGTTATTAAAGTGATACAATGGAAACTAGACAATTTCCTAGTAAACTTGTTATATAATAATTGATTGCAACCAAAGCTTGGACGTGAAACATTTACTTAATTGAATTAACCAATGGTTCTTAATAAACCTTTTTCATATATTCAGCAATGTTTTTACCCGACTGCGGTATAGCCCAAAGGATCTTATGTATATGTACTTATGTCTGTATGTACGATTCCATGTTCCTTCGTAATTACTAAACCCTGCATAATACTATACTTCTTCGTTAACTTGTTTCCATCTTTTAAGTTCGCTTTTTACGCAGTCTGGTTTTTTACTTTATAGTTTAATTTTTATTGTACCTACCTTTTTCTGTAAATTTTCCAGTTTCTAAGCTTAAAGGAATTTTTCCTAAATATACGCTCCAATCCCAATAAATTGCTGCTTAAATATAAATTCACTGGGGAATGTAACTCCTGGAAAATAATTAAAAAAAATATTATATTTTGATTGACAGAATTTTGAATAAGCCAAAATGTTTAAAAGAAAAAAATACGAAATTTTATTTTCACAAACTGTATGTCCATCGCGGTGAATTATAGAGTCGGGAAATCATTTTCTGGACTACGTGACGAAAATATCGGTTTGTTATTAGTTCGACAAAAAGCAATATAAGTAGTAAGGCTATCGGGGAACATAAAAGGCTTATTGGTCGGTGTACAAATAAAAGATCGCGATGTTTGGGTTTCTCACACCAGTATACACGTGGATTTTCTAAATTCCAACCGACTATTTCTATGATTTTATCGCTAATGTTCATATTCACTACCAAGTTTTTGGATTATGAAGGCTTACACAAAATGTCTTTCTACAATCTATGAAATAAATGATATTTATCATCGCAATATAGTTTTAATTTTTTTTTCTTCAACTATTGTAGATTGGCATTTTGTATGAACCCTATTTATGTATCTATTATTGTGCCTATTACAAAGGATACAAAACAAATACAGTTTTAATTTTTTTTCTTCAACTATTGTAGGATGGCATCTTGTTTAAATCTTATTTATGTATCTATTACCTATTGTGTCTATTACAAAGGATACAATACAACTAGGCTTGGAATCCTCTAGCTCAGATGTAGACTTAGCTTCAATTGCTTCAAATTTATAATATGCGTACTTAGCGTGAGTTATTTTGAATACGGTAAGCGTACAGAAATAATATTTCAATAATATTTCTGAATTTCAATAAATAATGCATAAATCGATGTTCTTGCCAAAATCTATTACAACAGGTGACTTGGTATTTTGGTCAGAATCACAAGCTTTTATATTTATATTTTTATATACATATGTTGGGACATTAACACACAGCACCATCTAGTTCCATGGTAAGCTAGTAGGCTTGTGTTATGGATACCAGATAGTTGATACACTACACATAATATATAACTTTAAATACAAACATATTATAAATATACGAACAAAATAAATATTAAACTTTACTGCTTAAACATTTTTTGTTGATTGTTTCTAATGTCTTTTACAGCGATTATGATTTGTGGGTCATCAAGTATATTAGTAATTGAATTTTAATTACATATTTAATAAAGAACAACGATATTTCCATGTTTGTTAGACAAAAGAAACATTTATTGTGAAACTTCTTTAAAACATTGTATTGTATTCGTTGTTAGAATACCTGGTATAGTGAAAAATACATCTACAAGTTAAAAATAACAATAATATGTTTAGAAAATTATTCTTGTTTATTGTGCTTCTTTTCTTAATTGTAAATCATACTCAATGTAAAAAGCATCGAAGGCATGTGAGTACAAAGTATAATGGACGATGGGGATCAGTGAACAACCCACCATTATATTACAATGCTGGCCAAAGTTACCCTCCATCCATTTATCCATCCAGGAGTTCATATCCTTCTTCATCACGACTATCAGGAACGTCTACAGGAAGTTATTATCCTCCATCAAGTGGTTTGTCCGGTACATCAACCGGTTCTGGATATCCATCAAATAATGGACTCTACAAGACTGGGCTTCCTGTTGTGGGCAACCAAGTTTATCGACCATTTACAGGTATTACCAGTAACAGTAAACCCACATATCCTTCTTCATCAGGCTTATCGGGATCTAGAATTGAACCTGCAAGAAATTATCCTTCATCTTGGCCAAGTACCGTACAGAATTATGGGTAAAATAACGGCCTCAATGGTTATCCTTATCATACATAGCTTTTCTATTAGAGTCGTAACTAATTAACTGAGGCTGACCCTATTGATACAGTAACTATCTATTACTATTAACTGTATGGCTAATATTATTTTTATTACTCAGGCTATTGATTATTATTGAAGTAAAACTTCTTTACGCACGCTTGACTTGGGGGGTAAGCTGGTGAATGCATTATGAAAAAATGTACGTACGTTTGTTACCATGGTAACCGTTGTTATTGTCTGACAAATGATATATAATATTATATTCTTTCCTTAAATGATATTCTGCAAATATATTATTGTAATATGCCTAATATGCGTTATTTTTAGTACCTTACCTATCCTAATTATTTAAAACATAAATTGAATTTCATAAAGAGTACCGATAACCTATAGAAGTTTTAATTCTTGCGCGTGTACACATTTATTAGTAACTGGATTAATACTCACTTTCATGAATGAAAGTACATAACTATTTTTGATCTGCATAATATCTAAGTGTTATAATGTTAAATGTATAATGACAGGAGAACTGGCGCATTTTTCGCCCTAAGAATCGGCATTGCCATTCAGCGGGGGAATGCGGCTAGCATTCTTGCCACTATTCCACGCGGACATGACTTGTACAGTAATAACTAAGTGCACATTCGTTTTGTATATATAATTAAGTATATTTGTAATTTCCTTTATTGTAAAAAGCTAACGAGCATATACGTAAAAAAATGCATAATTAGGTAATTTTCTATATATAGGTAAATTTCTGAATACGTGTTTATATAATTATCATTTAAAAAATTGAGATATTTGCTCATGTTAATAATGACTGTTGTTTAAAAGAAATACTGGACCACTTTGAGGGAGATTTTAGGTTGATTTTTTTAAAAATTTAAATATTTATACCTATATTGAAACTACATACTATGTGAATTTGAAACTTATAATGAACAAAACTTGATCTTAAAATGTATACTCGTAGATAAAGTTGCTTATATACAAATATAATATTAAAGGTGTGTTATTTTTGTTTGAACAATTGTAAATTTTCATTTTATGACAAAAATAATTTTATTTTTTGCTAAAGTTAATTATTTAAATTCAAAATGGTTTACTTATCATACTATTATTGCGGCCTAATATATACAAGTATAAAAACTGGTGTTAAATTAAATATTATAAGAAAACTGTTTTTTTATAATATTTTTATATTATTCAGTTTTATATTAAGTTACTTCTCAAAAAAGGCAGTCAGTAACAGGTAGCCCAGTGGTAACGCGGTCGCTTGGGAAACCGAATAAGTGGGATCAAATTCCAGGTCTAGCACCTTTGATAATTTCATGTGTGAATCATTTCTAACATGATTACCATTTGCCTTACGGTGAAAGAAAACATTGTGGACTTGCATGTCTGAGGGAACCTAGCAAATTTTCGAAAAACATGTGAAGTCCGCCAACCCGCATTTGACTAGCGTGGTGGACTATGCCTGATCCCACTATATTGAGGGGAGGCCTGTACCCAGCAGTGGGACGTTAAAAAGGGCTGAATAGTACTTCTCACAACGTATATTTTTATTTTTAGAGCGGAGAAAGTGTACCAATTAGCTATTTAATATTATAATGAACTATCCACTTTGTTAATAAATTATACAATCTGTTTAATTATATAATTGTTACCTAAGTAAAATACAATGCAATAATATAACTACAATAATAACTCACATGCGGTATGACATCATACTCCCATTGTCTCCAATATTATATCTTTTAATGGTCTAATAAACACATAATAAATAAAAGTTATGTGCCCTATTGTGGTTTTAAGCAACAGAAATAATATTCTGTGTTTTAAACCACAGTTATCACGTTTCATCAAAACACGTTTTGATCCATTAATAACAGGTAAAGTCAGGTGAAGTCCATTAGTTAATAGTAAAATTTCTTCCTGCAATACCACAAATTAAGGTAATCAAAAATGTACATCCAGTTCTTTTTAATAGTTTAAATCAAAATGTAATTTGGCAATGAACAACTATTAACTTTTAAGCAAATTGCGAATAGATAAATTGGATGGAAACTTATTTTTTTGTTGTCACGGCCTTCATGTGCAAAATTCTATTCATTCTATCAATGTAATTGATATTGTCTAAAGTGGCTTCATTTAGGAATACACATTTATCTTATGGTAACAACTAACAAATAATATAACATGAAATCAAACGTCTAGAATCAGAGACATATATTTGTTGTTGAACATCAATTTGTACAAGGTATATGTAAAATAACACTAAATGATTTTCCTGAAATGATTAATAATAATGCAGAAGATACGTAAGGAAAATTTTGTATAATAGAGATATAAGAGGTAAATGATACGAGTAAATCAAAATGTTACTTATATGTTTTGGTGACTTAATAATTACATATACTTATACTTATAGTATATCTCAAATGTATAATTTAAAATTTTAACATATTATATATGCTTGACTATGCCTAGTATGTTGAAGGTCCCGGATTCGATGCCCGCACAAGAGGAAGTTTGTATTGTAGGTCAGGTGTTTTTCCGAACCAAGACAAAACAATACGAGGAATTTAATTACCGCTAAGCGAATTAATTAACTATTTAATACTAATTATAATTATTCAACTAAACGATCTCTAGCTATTTTGACTAACATAGGTTTTTGATCGAAGTGACACATATGTAGAGCTGGGCGAAAAAAAAATTACTTAAAAATAAATAATTCACAAATAGAAGAAAACTATGCACATTTAAACAAATTCTATATCATAAAATACAGTAACGGCACAATAAAAAATATTACTAGCACGTTAAAGTTATTAATACTAGAAGCACTGTTCATGTGGAAATTTATATAATATAGTATTTTTTCACATTGCACTTGATAGTTTGTCATTCCTTCCCGACTGTACATAATGAGCCTGCAGTCGGCGTTTTTCGTTACGTACAATCGTTGATTAGTCACGGGATCTTTAATTGTGGTCAGTTTCCAGTCAACAACACCTCCTTCATTCTTCCTGGGCATAGGAACTATTTCTTTTCCTGGATCTTCCCTCCAAAGACTGACATCAATCCCGTCCTCCATTATTTTTCGAGTATTATAATCATGAATGTAATTATGAAGAAATGCTTGAGCTATATGGCAATATATTGTAAGGGTTTCGCTTATATCAATATCTTCTATCCTGAGCCAGCATTGTTCTGAACGATCATTTCTATTGGGTAATTCCAAAGGAAAAGGCAGCACTAAATACGGTTTAGTTTTCTTTGGCAATTCCTGACATTTGATCGTAACGAAACACAAAATGTTTATGAATAACAGTGCAAGTAACATTTTAAATGTGCAACTGATACAACGTCATGATTTAAAATGATAGTCATGGTTTTAGTAGCGGCAAAAAGTGAAGCAAGAATTGCCTTCACAGACAGTGATTATGGGATGAGATTTGCAATTTACGACTCTTTGTCACACTGTTTGATTTTTGTAGTAGACAGTTACATTATTTTTATTTTACAGAGTTATGTGTAATATTTCACATCATTTTTTGTTTTTAAATTTATTTAACGATCGCATTAATAACTATTTTATAAAAAATATAAATAAACTAAAAAAAACACACAATACTCATACATACATATACAAAAATCCGGACAAGTGCGAATCGGACTCGCCCACCGAGGGTTCCGTACAAATTTCTAGGAAATCTGTTTAACTTAAATTTTCACCATTTATTTTTTGGAATTTTTCCTTTATTTGTGCTGTAAGACCTTGCTTTTTGCTAAATTTCGTTATTCTAGGTCAACGGTAACTACCATATAGGTTTTCGACCTAAAACCTACAGGGTATTTCCGGTTGACCTAGAATTGTTAATTTTGGTTAAAAGCAAGGTCTTACAGGACAAGTAAAGGGAAAATTCCGAAAAATAAAAAAGTTGAGAATTAAGGTAAATTTTGGTACTTACAAGTTTTCGCGAAAATTTAAATTTGCCCATATCTTTTTATCGTGTTGGCTCAGGACCTTGAGTTTTATACACCTAATAGGGACTATAGACCTCAGTATCTGGTATAAATTTCAACTTGTTTGCTTCACCCGTTCCTGAGAAAATCGGTGGTGACACACGAACAGACAGACGGACAGACGGACAATAGAGTGATCTTATAAGGGTTCCTTTTTTACCTTTTGAGGTACGGAACCTTAAAAACAAATATACCTACACTTATATAAGATGTAAATATGTATAAGAATATATTAAATTACTACTATTACTTTTATGGGTTTTTTTATTATAAAAGTACATTTAGTTACTTTATTTAAAATAGACTAAAATACGACAATATTGATAATAAATGTTCTATTTGTATTGGAGTATTATCACTATTACAGATAGGTCACGGTACAGACCTTTCATCAAGATACGATTTGATTCAGTGGCTCCTAATTTGTCTATTAAGACAAATTAAGCCTAAAAATTCAATAAATATACGAATTATTCGTTTCGGAATGAAACTTGTCATGGCAATAAAAAAATATGTTGCAATTATTCTGTAAAAGTAATAAAACAACAAAATATTGTTGATTTTAACGTAAGCATTCACTATCATTATTCCTATCTAAGTAGAAAAATATAAAAAGAAATATTAACCGCAGTAATATTTTATGTTGTTTTCATGATAACTAAACACCGTACCTATATTTAAAACTACGTAGAAAAATTCCAATATTTAATGCATACTAGTAATTCGCCACTAACTTTGTTTCGACCGTATCAAGACGGTGTTGTCCATACTACATGCGTTTTTCAGTAAGACTTGCCCTTTTCACTCGACTGCGAAGCCCAAAGGAGGGGTATATGTTTGACCTGTACATATTTATTTGTCTGTATGTCCGATCCTATTTCCCTCCATCAATTTATGTCTTTAAAAAAATCTTCCAAATCTATCGAGTGGGGTATTATAATAAAGTTTTTAAGAGGCGACCACAAAAATATACACGACTGTTATAAATGTTTAAAAGTGATTTGGGTGCGAATTGTGAAAAAAAAACCTCAAAATTTCTAAAATCTATCAAAGCTAAAAAAAAATAATTACAAACAAGTTGATATATTTTTGCATTTTATAAACAATCTTTACATCATTTAAGTACTGCAAAAGAAGCCAGTAAGATATTAAATAATAAAATATAAGCTTTATTGTGAACACTGTTTGTAGACCCAAATAAAAAGAAAAAAAAAAATCAATAAACACCCTTTTACATTACTGAAAAGCATTTCGTGTTTTAAGTCTAAATTAGACTCTCAAACAGCGTTGTAATTATTGGTCAAGATGACTAATTTTTTGCGGATAAATTGATTTGATGAAGGACACCGAGTATTGTTAATAAGACATGTTACGTTACACTGCGCTACGGTAGTCTATTTTATAATTTTAAAAATATAAATGAAAGTTCATATTTATAGTTTTTAGGAACCACGTGATGGTTTTTTGAAAAAATACTTACTAAGTACCTCTAAGTTACATAATAAGATCTAGAAATTGCTACAGAAAAAAATGTTTTATGACGCACTGATTGATGCCTTCTAATTTAATTTTAATACTTTTATTAATAAGCTATATTATTTGGTTTTGTAATGACTCTATATTTTATATGAAAATATCCTTATGAGGGTTCGTATTTGTGAGATACTAAAACATAAACATAAGTTTATATATGTATATTACTAATATAAAAGTATTACTAAATTTACAATAACATTCTCGATAAAAACCCTAATAATTAAGTTGCATAAAGTAAGCGAGATAAATATATATTTTTATCTTTTTGCTCACCTTTGTGTTTTGACCCACATCACTACATATTATAAAACAAAGTCCTCCGCCGCGTCTGTCCGTCTGTCTGTCTGTTCGCGATAAACTCAAAAACTACTGCACCGATTTTCATGCAGTTTTCACCAATGGATAGAATGGTTCTCGAGGAAGGTTTTAGTATATAATTTGTTAAGTTTTTGTATACAATGGCTAAAATATAACGATATTTGTTGGAGGTGTCGGAAAAAAATAAGCCGCCTGGGAGCTTTCAACGAAAACGCTGCCTAAACCCTTTGAGATATAACAAAATAATGTATGATGGAATTGTGTATCTTATATAGGTCTACAGAAAAGTCCGTGATGGCATATGTCTGTCTCTTAAGGATAACATACTATATCCAATTCAATACTTTAAAAAATTGTCAATTATAATCCGCTGAACCGATTTAGATGATATTTAGTATAGAGATAGTTTGAGACCCTAGGAAGGACATAGGATAGTTTTATTCTTGGAAATTATCCAAATGAAAGTTTGTATGGGGAATCATTTCTCAAGTAAGGGATATATATATATATATATATATATATATATATATATATATATATATATATATGTTTAATTTTAAAAGTAGGTACTTATTTTTCTATACTAACCGTGAAAACATACCTAAGGACGAACGCGAGCGAAGCGTGCGAGAGTCGCTAGTTTTTCAATAACTTAAGTCTTAACACATTAATAAGCAGGAAAATATGATGATCCCAGAACGCACGTACACGACGTCATATTGATTGAGTTTAAAAATACACATAACATTATAAGTAGTCTTTTATCGGGGAGCAGTCGTGTGTGTTATTTTGTTATAATGGCCAACAGGATATTGTTGTGCCTTCTGTTATTTTACCTAGTTTTAAATTATTCGGATTGCAGAAGATTCGGTTCCTCTGGACGTTCGGGTGGTTCTAGATCAAGCTCAAGTCATGGCCGAGGATCGGGTTCGAGCTCAGCTAGCAAACTATCAACGAGCTACAAACCTAGCCACTCCTCCTCCTCATCTTCTTCAGGCTCATTACATACGTATCCATCATCTTCGTCTGGCTTATCCGGTACAGGATCTAATACAAATTCATGGTCGTCTTGGAAGAGTCAAGGGTCGGGAAGTTCGAGTTCATATCCATCGTCAACGGGATTATCTGGATCAGGATCAGGTAGTAGTAAATATCCAGCATCAACTGGCTTATCCGGTATAGGAAGCGGTAGCTATCCGTGGTCAACAGGATTATCTGGATCAGGATCAGGCAGTAGTAAATATCCAGATTCAACTGGCTTATCCGGTTTAGGAAGCGGTAGCTATCCGTGGTCAACAGGATTATCTGGATTAGGATCAGGCAGTAGTAAATATCCAGATTCAACTGGCTTATCCGGTTTAGGAAGCGGTAGCTATCCATGGTCAACGGGATTATCTGGATCAGATTCAGGCATTAGTAAATATCCAATTGACTTATCCAGTTTAGGAAGCAGTAGCTATCCATGGTCCACGGGATTGTCTGGATCAGGATCAGGTAGTAGTAAATATCCAATTGACTTATCCAGTTTAGGAAGCAGTAGCTATCCATGGTCAACGGGATTATCTGGATCAGGATCAGACAGTAGTAAATATCTAGATTCTATTGACTTATCCAGTTTAGGAAGCAGTAGCTATCCATGGTCAACGGGATTATCTGGATCAGGATCAGACAGTAGTAAATATCTAGATTCTATTGACTTATCCAGTTTAGGAAGCAGTAGCTATCCATGGTCAACAGGATTATCTGGATCAGGATCAGGCAGTAGTAAATATCCAGATTCAACTGGCTTATCCGGTTTAGGAAGCGGTAGCTATCCGTGGTCAACAGGATTATCTGGATCAGGATCAGACAGTAGTAAATATCTAGATTCTATTGACTTATCCAGTTTAGCAAGCAGTAGCTATCCATGGTCAACGGGATTATCTGGCTCGGGATCGGGTAGTAGCAGCAAATATCCAGCATCAACTGGATTATCTGGCTCCGGGTCAGGCAGTAGCAACAAGTACCCAGCATCAAACTGGTTGTCTGGCTCAGGGTCGGGTAGTAGTAGCAAGTATCCAGAATCTACGGGATTATCTGGTTCTAGTAGTAAGCACAATTATCAGACGCCTTCTACAGGATTATCAGGAACGGGCATAAATAAACAAAATTATCAACCTACAAATAGTATGAACACAAATCCGTCCTATCCGTACTACCATAGCAATACTTATAATACCAATAGTTCGTTTGGATCTGGATATAGCCCGTATGGTTATGGCCACAGTACGTTTTATTCAGCTCCTCAACACGTCTATATAACTGAATATCGAAATTCTAATAGTCGATTTGAAGATTTGTTAACTGGTCTTACATTATATAACATGGGTCGTTCTCATAGTCATTATCATGATCACTACTATTATGATGATTACTATAGGCGTAGATATAATTCGGGAGAAAGTTATCAGACGCCATACGAAAAACCAAAAGACGAAGCATACTGTGCACTAAGAGTTAAAGAAAATAATGAAATTGAAGTACTTAAAATACCTTGCGAAATTGTTTCAACATTTACAGAAGGAAGCAAAAAATCTTCTCCTAATACAGAAACTCAGACAGTTTGTGTCTCAAATTATACGATTATAAATAACTCACAATCTGTACCAACAACCACCCCGCTAAGTACCACCACGGTATCTAATTATAATCGCTCTGCTATTCTGCCGAGCAATGAACGTGTAATAAATTCAACAGTGTTACCAATGAATGCTTCAATAACAACAGTGTCAGAAACTACTAATGTGTCTACTGTAGATAATTCTTCAAACTTATCCAACAATAATTTGTCAACATCAATTAGCCTTTCAGAAACAACTACACAAAACGTTACCACTTCCACCACGTTGAAACCTATATCTAGATCAAATGGTACGGCTACTTCAGGGAATAATCCATCAATTACGACATCAAACATTACCGTAATGAATTCAACTAAATGTACTACCATTACAGACCCATTAAGTGTCAAAGGGCCCCCGGTAAATACCTCGAATATGGAATGTGAAGTTGAAATAGTCACAAAACAATCTCGATTTAGCACAAAAGTTGATTGCCAAACGCTATTAAAATACTCAAAAATGCCAGAACCACCAAAAACGGAGAGCCCCATCCTTCCTTCAAGAACTAAATTAAAGTCATGGCTTTCTAACCCGCCATGGTGGATGTCAATGTTCATCGCCGTGTAAAGTTGAGTGTTCAGTGTTGATTGCATTTATACTAATATTAGTGCTATTGATCATTATAATTCTAAAATTTTATACTTTATGCTTTTTTTTTGTACATTTCATTAAAAAAAATTATAGAGTTTAAAAATTTACTTATAAACATTTGTTATAATTCTTAAATTTAATGTTATAGTTCAATGATAAAAAAATAAAATATGTTTATCCTCATCTTCGTATTCGTCACTAAAATTTAAATTCCGGCCATCACATTGCAAATGATAAGGTTATTGGCATATAAACATAGAATAATTATTATTACTACAAACATTATTTTTATTATGTGCTATCCTAAACATGTCTAACATTTTTTAAAACATTCAATGTCTAAGTTCAAGCCCTAAATTACCTACTACAATTTATTTCATGCAAATGTTTGATTTGATGTGTATAAAATTTACACCGTCGTAATTAATGGTTACAGATTATTTAATATTCATGATCATCATTCCGTCTAAAATTGTTTAACTATATACTTATGCTTACATCAACTCTAACAACTTAGAATTAAAGTGAATAGAAATGTTATTTATTTAAAGTTTTCGTAAGGAATAATATAACTTTTACACAATCTATAAAAAAATCTGTCCAAATATACAATATATGTACTTATATTAACGCTTAGATTGTCTATAACATGATTCATAATAAAAAAGAAAAATTATTGAATTTCACTGAATCAATCGTACAAGACTTTACTAAAAAAACATTTATTGATGATAATTCAAATGCAGCGTTAAAGAAAAAAGTACACACTTTTCAGAAGGGAGCAAAAAGGAAAAATTGTTCTCTTTGTTATAAACAATTGCGTAAAGAAACGAACAGTAGAGAGGGTGATAAAAAGTGAGGAAAGTGAAAACTTATTGTGTTAAATCATTGAATGTGAAATAAAATTATGTATAAATTGTTTCAATGACTCTCATTTGAACAGTGGTGAAAATCACAATAATTTGCAATAATGCTTGTAATACTTATTAGTTTTATCTTGTTAAAATTTTGTGATTTTTATTAATCAAAGATTTCCAAAGAATATAATTAGTATGATTGTGATATAAATAAAAAAATATATTTTTCTATCGATCTTTTGTTTTAATTATGTGTCCCATTAGTTGTTTGTGAATACTTCCTATGTTGCCAGTTTTGGTGGCGCTTTACCAGGAAAAATTGACTGGTAATTATTAACTCTAATTTTATTAATAGGTAATAAATGTCACATGCTGAAGCTATTCGACAGTATAATAATTTTATCCTTAAATAAACTTCTAAAAATATCGAAATGGTCCTATCTCAGTTTATTATGAAAATTTGGTCATTTTATTCAATGCATACGTTGTACTGGTACAGAACAGTCTTTTATGTCCAGCACTGCACTAAAATTAAGTCAAGAGCACCAGTCACATATTCCCAGTATAGCACTGGCTGTAAATCAGGATATATATATATATATATATATATATATATATATATATATATATATATATATATAAACCATACACAATATTCATTCATATAATACAAAACAAATATAACTACATTTAAGTATATGAGGTATATATGTATAAGAATATAAAAGTACATTTACTTTACTTAAAATAGACTAAATTATGCCGATATTAATAATAAATGTTCTATTTGCATTGGAGTATTATCATTACTACAGATAGGTCACGGTAGAGACCTTTCATTAAGATACGATTTGATTCAGTGGCTCCTAAAATTTACTTTTGCGTTGATTTATATTTATAATAAAACTAGCGACTCACCATCGCTTCGCTCGGGTTTGTCCCTACGTAACGTAGGTACGTTAAGGTAAGTTTTAACGGTTTGTATGGAATAGATAGACTATATACTATATAACGTGTTTTCCCGTGGGTATGAGAAACTCCCGCGGTAAAAAGTAGCCTAGGATGTCACTCTCCATCCCTCCAATTATCCAGAGACAAAAAAACACTACAATCCGCCAATCTGAAATTAAATAAAGTATGAATGTCATTTTACCTCTTTTAAGGATAATGACTCTGAGTTTTGGAAATGTATAGTAATAATATCTATAGTATAACTAATAGATAAAAAAAAAACTTCAAAAAAACAAATAAAAAACCGACTTCCAGGCATATTTTTTTGTTTTTAGTGCCTGGAAGTCGGTTTTTTTTAAAGTTTCTATTTTTCCATTTTTAATGTAGACGTAATAAGCAGGTAATTTGTAAGAAGAAAGTTTTTTAATAGGTAACATATTCTATTAAGCCATTTATTTAAAAATAATTTATTGTTAATTTTTTAAAAACCGCTCAACCGATTTCGATAAAATTTAAATCGGATTTCCTAGGAAGTATACCCTTTGAAACAAAAAAAGAATTTTCCAAATCGGTTCAGGCGTCTTCGATTAATCGGTGAACAAAAAAAAAGATTCCAACGAATTAAAACCTCCTCCTTTTTGAAGAAGTCGTTTGAAAGAAGGCTTAATTTGTCTGTTAAGATAATTATTCCATAAATATACGAATTATTCGTTTTGGAGTAAAACTTGTTATGGTAATAAAAAATATGTTATAGACATTATGTAAAAATAATAAAACAAAAAAATATTGTTGGTTTTAACGTAAGCATTCACTATTATTATTTATACATAGAAAAATATAAAAGGAAACATTAAGTACAGTAATATTTTATGTTGTTTTTGTTAATAATATTAAGTGAGAGCAATAAAAACTACATCTTTTCGTTGCCATACTTCTTTAATAACCGGAAGAGGAACTCCTAACTAGACATTATCTATAGACTACAGAGTACAAATAGATTATACTATATTAAATATAAATGTAGTACAGAATATAAATTTAACAGTTTTCATGATAAATAAACAGCGTAACTATTAAAAAAACTGCTGAAAAAATCCAATATTTAATGTACACTAGTAATTCGTCACTGAATAGTACCTAACTGTGCTTTGACTCAACACGGCGTTGTTTAAACTAGTCCTTTTTTCAGTAAAGGCCGTGCAGAAACCTGCCCTTTTCACCCGACTGCGATGCCCAAAGCAGGGTTATCTGTTTGACCTGTATGTATATGTATTTGTCTGTATATCCGATCCTATGTTCCCTTGTAATTACTAAATGGCTTAAACGATTTTTATGATTCATATGTTATTAGATTCGCCTTGATAACGCGAATGTCATAGTATATATACTTATTATTAAAAATCAAAATGGCGAATTTCTGGAGTCAATTTGTGTCTATTAAAAAAAATCTTCCACATCTATCGAGTGAGTATCAAAATAAAAATTTTTAACAGGCGATCACAAAAATATACACGACTCATATGTTTAAAAGTGAATTGGGGTATGGAATTATGAAAAAACAAAACTCCCAAATTTCTGAAAATTGGCCAAAACTAAAAAAAAAATCATAAAAAAAATTCGACTGCGTAAAAAACGAACTAAAAAGATGAAAACAAGTTGATTTATTTTTGCATTTTATAAACAATCTTTACATCATATACACACTGCAAAAGAAGCCAGTAAGATATTAAATCAATAAACACCCTTTTACATTACTGAAAAACATTTCGTGTTTTAAGTCTAAATTAGACTCTCAAACAGCGTTGTAATTAATGGTCAAGATGAGTAATTTTTTGCGGATAAATTGATTTGATGAAGGACACCGAGTATTGTTAATAAGACATGTTATGGTACACTGCGCTACGGTAGTCTATTTTATAATTTTAAAAATATCAATGAAAGTTAATGTTCATGGTTTTTAGGAACTACGTGATTATTTTTTTGTAAAAAAACTAAGTAGGTACCTCTAACAGCAGCATAATAAGATTTAGAAATTGCTGTTTGATGACGTACTGATTGATACCTTCTAATTTAATTTTAATACTTTTATTAATTATTATATTATTTGGTTTTGTAATGACTTTATATGAAAATATACTTATCAGTATGTATACTAGCAACTCACCTTCGCTCCGCTCGGTTTCGTCTCTTCTTACGTTTTAACGTTAAGTATAAATTTCTCAGAGATGAGATCTTTTCCTGCAGTAAAAAGTACTCTATATGTTGATCCGGATAGCCAGCTATCATCATACCAAAATTCATCAAAATCCCTCCAGTGGTTTTTCCATAAAGCGATCAAAGGCAAACAGACAGACAAACATTCTAAAAACTATAGATTCGACTTCTGTATCGATAATAATGTATATTTCAATGAGATTTTCCAAAAAATATTTAATGTACAGATTCGACTCAGAATTTTATTATATGTATAGATTTAACAATAACATTCTCGACAAAAAACTCTAATAATTAAGATGTACAAATAAACGAGATGAATGTACATTTTTATCTTTTCGCTCGCCTTTGCCCCACATTTATCAATAAATTATACTAGAGCCAAGCAGGAAAGTATGTTATGATATTCCCAGAAACATGACGTCATATTGATTGAATTTAATAATACGCATAACATTATAAGTAGTCTTGTATCGGAGAGCAGACGTGTGTGTTATTTTGTTATAATGGCCAACAGGATATTGTTGTGCCTTCTGTTATTTTACCTAGTTTTAAACTATTCGGATTGTAAAAGATTCGGTTCCTCGAGTGGTTCCAGATCAAGTTCAAGTCGTAGTCGAGGATGGGGTTCAAGCTCAGCTAGCAAACCATCAACGAGCTACAAACCTAGCCACTCCTACTCGTCTTCTTCCGGCTCATCACATACGTATCCATCATCTTCGTCTAGCTTCTCCGATTCAGGATCTAATACAAATTCATGGTCGCCTTGGAAGAGTCCAGGGTCGGGAAGTTTGAGTTCATATCCATCGTCAACGGGATTATCTGGATCAGGATCAGGTAGTAGTAAATATCCAGCTTCAACTGGCTTATCCGGTTTAGGAAGCGGTAGCTATCCGTGGTCAACAGGATTATCTGGATCAGGATCAGGCAGTAGCAAATATCCAGCTTCAACTGGCTTATCCGGTTCGGGAAGCGGTAGCTATCCATGGTCAACGGGATTATCTGGCTCAGGATCAGGCAGTATCAGCAAATATCCAGCATCAACGGGATTGTCTGGCTCGGGATCGGGCAGTAGCAGCAAATATCCAGCTTCAACGGGATTATCTGGCTCGGGATCGGGTAGTAGCAGCAACTACCCTGCATCAACGGGATTATCTGGCTCAGGATCAGGCAGTAGCAGCAAATATCCAGCATCAACGGGATTGTCTGGATCGGGATCGGGTAGTAGCAGCAAATATCCAGCTTCTACGGGATTATCTGGTTCTGGATCGGGTAGTAGCAGCAAATATCCAGCTTCAACAGGGTTATCGGGCTCCGGGTCAGGCAGTAGCAACAAGTACCCAGCATCAACTTGGTTGTCTGGCTCAGGGTCAGGTAGTAATAGCAAGTATCCAGGATCAACGGGATTATCTGGTTCTAGTGGTAAGCACAATTATCCGACGCCTTCTACAGGATTATCAGGATCGGGCATAAATAAACAAAATTATCACCCTTCAAATACTATGAATACAAATCCTTCTCATCCGCACTACCATAGCAATACTTATAATACGAATAGTGCGTTTGGATCTGGATATAGCCCGTATGGTTATGGCCACAGTACGTTTTATTCAGCTCCTCAACACGTCTATATAACTGAATATCGAAATTCTGATAGTCGATTTGGAGATTTGTTAACTGGTCTTACATTATATAATATGGGTCGTTCTCATAGTCATTATCATGATCACTACTATTACGATGATTACTATAGGCGTAGATATAATTCGGGAGAAAGTTATCAGACGCCATACGAAAAACCAAAAGACGAAGCATACTGTGCACTGAGAGTTAAAGAAAATAATAAAATTGAAGTACTTAAAATACCTTGCGAAATTGTTTCAACATTTACAGAAGGAAGCAAAAAATCTTCTCCTAATACAGAAACTCAGACAGTTTGTGTCTCAAATTATACGGTTATAAATAACACACAATCTGTACCAACAACCACCCCGCCAAGTACCACCACGGTATCTAATAATCGCTCTAATATTCTGTCGAGCAATCAGAGTGCAATAAATTCAACAGTGTTACCAATTAATGCTTCCATAACAACTACTAATGTGTCTACTGCAGATAATTCTTCAAACTTCTTCAATAATAATATGTCAACATCAACATTTAGTCCAAATACAACTGCACAAAACGTTACCACTTCCACCACGGTGAAACCTATATCTAAATCCAATACTACGACTACTCCAGTCAATAATCCATCAGCAACGACATCAAACATCACTGTAATGAATTCAACAAAATGTACCACCACTACAGATCCATTAAGTATTAAAGGGCCCCCGGTAAATACCTCAAATATGGAATGTGAAGTTGAAATAGTCACAAAACAATCTCGATTTAGCACAAAAGTCGATTGCCAGACGCTATTAAAATACTCAAAAATGCCAGAACCACCAAAAACGGAGAGCCCCATCCTTCCTTCAAGAACTAAATTAAAGTCATGGCTTTCTAACCCGCCATGGTGGATGTCAATGTTCATCGCCGTGTAAAGTTGAGTGTTCAGTGTTGATTGCATTTATACTAAATACTAATACTAGTAGGTACTATTAATTATTATTATATTAAAATTTTATACTAAAATCTTTCTTAATATTACATTTCATTTAAAAAAAAAATATAGAATTTAAAAATTTACTTATAAACATTTGTTATAATTCTTAAATTTAATGTAAAAGTGTAATGATAAAATAAATAAAACATTATGCTTGTCTTCATCTCCGTATTTGTCACTAAAATTTAAATTCCGCCCACCATATTACAAATTATAAGGTCATTGGCATATAGACATAGAATAATAATTATTACTACAAACATTGTTTTTGTTATGTGCTATCCTAAACATGTCTAACATTTTTTAAAACATTCAATATCTAAGTTCTAAATTACCTACTACAATTTATTTTAACATGTTATAGAAACGATGAGCTGTAAAAAATAATAAGGCTTAAAATGTTCTGAGATAATATGTAGTTAAATAAACATAGTTAATTACAATATAAACTTGTTTTAATTTCCTAATGATTTCATTGTGTTAAGTTTACTATTTTCAAAAATGTTAATATTTAGAAATTATATTGCATATTATGGAGGTAAGATATGACGCTCAATCTAAAAAAAGTATATTAGTTAAATATGCGACGAGGTAAAACCCATTAGCCACCCATTATGAGAATGGAAGTGACGCTTGTAGCTTTGGTCATTGGTGTTAGTTATGGCTAGAGTCAATACATGTGAAGTGTGTTAGTGATTGACTAAAACATGTGATGATATGTAAATGTTTGATTTGATATGGATAAAATTTACACTGTCATATTTAATGGTAGACAGATTAATTAATATTCATCTTTCTGTCTAAAATTGCTTTACTACACACATATGCTCACAGCAGCTCTAACAACTTAGAATTAAAATAAATATAAATGTTATTTATTTTTAGTGTTTGTGCCATGTTTGCTTGTGACATGAATGAGATTTGAAGTTTGAATTTGAACGAACTTCATTGTTATAGATATAAAATGGACAGAGCGTCTGGCTTATAGAGCAACAACATATTAGAAAGAGACAAAGCGACTGAGCAAAAAATGAAGGTTTCAATTTATTCTCACATAATATATAATATTGCTTTATCTTCAAGTTTACACTTAGCCAGTATACTAAGCATAACATATTTCAATATCTGTATTTACATAAAGTATAAAGTATAATATGATTATGAAAGTTTTCATTTTATTGAGATTTTCACATCTCAATCAAAATTATTATTAATTAAATTATATTTAACTATTTTTGTTTGATATTATCTCCTATCTTAAAGAAATATAAGCATCATATTTAAATATGAATACAGAATATAAAAAAAAAAATGAATCAAACAACATTTTTAATTTCTACAATAACTTTTCCTTTTATTTTGTTTCCTAAAAGATGGCAATGGCACTCGTGCACTTTTATATCTTCCGCTTTGTTGGTGAAATAGTAATATCTATACAAATAAATAAAATTAAAGTGTCTGTTTGTACTTTGTAATGACAAAATAACAGCTTTTTACTAAATACATATGAAATTTTAAACGGTACTTTTTAGAAAACTTGCATTCAACTATTAATACTTTTAAGAAAAACACAATTTTAATTAAAAAAAATTCTGTCTGTCTGTCTGTTTGTTCCGGCTAATCTCCGAAACGACTGGTCTGATTTTGACGGAACTTTCTCACTGACAGATAGCTAATGTTATGAGAAATAACTGAGGCTACTTTTATTTTGGAAAAAGAATTAGAGTTTCGCTCAAACAATTAAAATGCACGCACCTGAGCGAAGCGAGGGTAAGTCGCTAGCTATAAACGCGCAATCAGCTATTCTGACAAACTTTCGTTACTATTTACGTTTGTTACTATTTCACATACTAATGACCGGATTTTGATGAAACATTACAATAATAAAACTTATCCATCAGAAAGCACATTTTTTTTAAATATAGTAATGCCTTATTGAATAAGTACGCGCGTGGAACTACATAAAAACGCTAGTTATGTAATATAGAAGTATTAATTAGTCGAAGATAGTCCTCTTTATTCGTCGTGTGGGATCACGCGTAAACAGCTTGCTCGAAACACGTATTGTAATTTATAACACCTGTTGTTCATATATATTATAGATTAAGTAAGATATTTGTGTAGTATAGTGCGGTAAATGCGGTTAAAGTGTTTTATATTATAATCGTTCAAAGTACATGCGATAGAAAATATATTATTATTATTTACGATAAATTTTCTATTTTATAAAATGAATTTATTTTATGAAGAAACCTGAAACGCAAATCGGTAATATATGAAAAGACACATACGTAAATATGTATACGTGATAGAGCGCTTTAATGAGCCAGAGCGCTTGCATGCTTAAATTGTTTTAAGTAAATGTATACTAAAGTGTTAGGTCCGATCGTATGTTGTGACTTGTGAACAATGAATCATGAATGCGTTCTTTAAATTAGATCCGGTGCGTGGTTGTCCAAAGCTTGTAATCTATAGCGGCCTTTATAATACAAATAACTGTGCACCGTAGTGTACATGCTTTGTCTCTCTCTCACACTACGTACGTTCGATGCATAACGCTTGTCGCTTAGGCTTTAGTATATTTTTTGTCTATGTATTATTAGTCTATGCTTTGTCAATTGTCAGTAGTTTAGTGTGTTGAGTGTTCATCAGTTCCGTGCGCAGGAGTCATAGTGTAAACACAAACAAGAATAGTTTTCATATTGTGCAATTGTGAAATTGGAAATCGGCGATATGCTTCGCTACACTTATACTTTATTTTGTATACTTTGTGTACTTTTTAATAGTGATGTGATTTCCTCAAAACGAATTTCTGGTAGACATTCATATCCAAAGTCCGGTGGCCTTTCCGGTGCTGGCAGCCATTCTTATCCGTCATCTGGAGGTCTTTCGGGTGGTGGACATGGATATCCCTCTTCTGGAGGCAGCCATGGATATCCCTCTTCTGGAGGCAGCCATGGATATCCCTCTTCTGGAGGCTTGTCAGGCGGAGGCCGTGGGTATCCATCATCTGGGGGAAGTCATACTTACCCATCATCTGGAGGAACTCATACTTACCCATCATCTGGGGGAAGCCATGGATATCCAGCAGGGAAAGGATTATCGGGCAACTCACCAAGTCACGTAGGTACCTCTACGACAAATGTGCATTACCATTACAACTACAATCCACCTCAACAAATAAGATACACACCTGTACATGGTGGGCCTCCAGTAAGTTATCCAGTTTATCATGGAACACCTCCAACCTATGTTTATCAATATAAGGACTCTGGAAGCAAATATGGCACCTTACTTGCAGGGTTAGCCCTTCTTAACCTTGGAACACTTGGTGTGGCTGCTTATTCTCTGGGCAAAGGCCACAGTAACTCTGAATACAAACCACAGCCTGGTGAGGTGTGTAAATTTGGTATAAAGAAAGATAACGGAGATTATGAAGAGACTAGAATAGATTGTAACTTGATTTCAAGTTTTATTTACCAAGAAGAAGCTAGCCGCTCACAAAATTCAGGAACAAATGCCACTGTAGTAACAACAACAGTGACAAATGTTACCACCGTGAACACGAGTGGTGTAAATCATCCACCTTCCCCAGTAAATGCAAATCCTCTATATGAAATGCTACCCAATGGTACATTAGTGCCTGTTAATTCAACAGCTGTTAATACTACAGCCAACTCAAATAATATGACATCTAATGGCGGCGTGACTTCTTCAGTTGTTACAATTTCAACAACTAATACCACAACAGTGAATGCAATAGATGTGAAGGGTAAACCTATTGATGTGACTCCAGGAATGCAGTGCTACGTTATAAGACACAGTCCGTCCAGTAATATGAAAAAGGCAGTGCCCTGTGGCTTATTACAAAGTTATGCAACTCAGTCCCTAAAGAGGAATTCAGCTATGAGAAATGTACCCTATATTTCTGTTTTTGCTGTGGTTTTGGCAATGTGTGTTGCATATTAAAATATATCCGTCCATATTACAATTTTAGGTAGCTAGATACTTATGAATGTAAGCAAGCAAGCAAATGTTGATTATTTTAAGCTAAAAAATATAAGTGTTCAATCCTATATAATTTGCAAATGCAGAGTGCGAAATGATCCCTTTTAATAGGATTGCATTGAACAAAGAGCAAGCTAGATCTACTTGCAATAAAACATAACATGTTTTTTTTATAAACTTATATTAACAAAAGTCTCATTGAAATCTGTCTAACCTTTATTAAGTGCAAGAGGTGTGGTTAAACGGACGGACAGATAAAAAAAAATGAATTTGACTACAAATATCACAAATATTATTTAAATATATTAATTATGAATATAAACTACTGTAATGTTACTTTGACCAAATTATAAGTTCATCACAAGTTTTAAAACCTGTTATAATTTTTATCATATTATCAAGAGCAGCCAAACTGAGACTGATCTAAATTGTACTGTAGCAAGTGTTATAACTTATAATATACACAATAATAATATAAAAAGCTTTTGGAAAAATTGTATTATATTTATTATGTAAAGAAGTCTCTACTATTATAAATGTGATATTTTATTATATTATATATTTTAGTAATATTACATTTTGTTTGTTTAAATAAAATTGTTTCATTTATAGTGTGTTCTTTGTGTGAAAATTTTGATCTACTTTCACTTTTAATTTTTTTTCTGATGTGATTGAGCAACTAAGTTACTGTTTACTAAACATATTAATCCTGCTAATCTATACATACTTCTATACTATACTAATATTATAAATGTGAAAGTTTGTGAGTATGGATGTTTGTTATTCTTTCACACCTGAACGGCTGAACAGATCTGGATGAAATTTGCTACAAAGATAGATTATAGTCTGGAATAACACATAGGCTACTTTTTATCCCGGAAAAATGTACGGTTCCCGTGGGGTAGGTTTGCTTTTGTTTTCCTAGAGAGTTTGTGAGGATGGATGAATGTTTGTTTGTTACTGTTTAGATTATAGTCTGGAATAGTTATTACTTTTATCCCGGAAAATGTACGGTCCTGTGGGATTGATGTTTTTGACTAGGGACGAACCCGAAACGAAGCGAAACCAGGGTGAGTCGTTAGTGATCCATAATTCATATTAAAACTGTAAATACCAGAATTTATTTGTTTTAACTCAATGCTCGGCGCTCACTTTATGACGTAAAATTGCGTGATTACATCTTTCGCTTTACTGTATTAAAATACAGTCATGTAATTTAAAATGAAGGTTAATATTTTGTTTTATATCTTCTTTATATATATTGTATCCACTGAGAATATAAATTATTCTTTTATTCTGAGATAGAATCATTAAAATATTTACATTAATATATTAATTTTGAATTAGTTTATTTTTCTATTTTTAGGCAGATAATGCTTTTTATATAATCAAAATACTTGCTTAGTAAAAAATATTATGGTGTTTAAATGAAAATAAACATTTATGAAGTAAAATATGGGGCTATGAAAAAAGTTATATAAGTTGTTACATAACGCTTATAATACACAGAATACACTATATATTTGTATCTATACATAGATATATACAGTATTTTTTGTGAACAAACAAAAAATAAGAATGCCAGACAAGATCTGGTGATGTATGAATGTGTGTAAGAATGTAATTAAATATAACAATAAAACGAATTAATCTTATCGATCAATAATATATGTTTAGGTACGTATTTAAAAACATGTTGCGATGTTTGTATTTTCAGACTAAAAGAATATCTAGTATGAAGAATATTTAGTCATGGTTTCTGACTATTCGCTGACTCATCAGACAATTAAAAGCGGTTAGCGGAATTATAGGCGGTTTCAATTACGTAATTTTGGTAACTTTATATAGGTATTGGTTTGAAGAATATTTTTTTGTTTCTACGCGCTCGACCGTAAAACTAACATCGTTTCTCATATATCTATCACCTAGCTACTTTATTTAACTTTAAACATAACAAATTATATATAGGTAATAATACAAATTTAATATTTCATGCTACGTAACCCTCAGGTGTCAGACAGCGACTGGCTCGATTTTCTATAAGTCGTATACAAACCGTAAGCACATAAATATATTTAATTGGACTTAAAGGGAATAATCCCACACTACAAATAACAACAAGAAATTAAATTAAAATGTGAAACCCAATACAATAACATAGGTAGTCTTTGAAACCATTTCAATGAGCCTAACCACGACATCTCTTGAGTATTCTAGTAAAAAGTAGAATATCTTGCAGATTCCAGGTGGCGCTGCAGCATCAGACCAAGTTTACCATATTGCAATGTCATTGAATGGGATACCAAGTTTCGAATGGATTAGATCTGTGAAAGCTGCTCATATCTTTATAGTTTATACCGTCTAAAAATGCTGATAGCCTGAAAACGATTAAACGGATTTTCTTGATTTATAGCTGAGAAAACAGGATTAAGTCACCTTTCAAACGAAAGAAATAAAATTAAAATCGGTTCATCCGTTTGGGTGTTACGATGCCACAGATGGACTCACAGATACACGTTAAAAAAAATTAAAGTTATATACATTCTAGTTCAGGAGTTAGGGCTGTGTGCATTTGTTACCATTGTGTTATTTGATTAAAGTCTGTTTTCTTTTTTTTATTATATAATACACTATACATATAATAAAACTGTAGAGGTCAAATATGTACATAGAAAAAAAAATGCTAAAAACCGAGTTAGGGGGATGTAAGCAGAGAAATAGAACAAATCCAGATTTTTTTTCAATTTCATCCCGAAAAATTAAAGAGTTCCCGTGGGATAGTTAAAAAACTATAGTAACTTATACAGCTTAGTACATACAAATTATTGATTGGATTATAATGAAACTTTACAATAATATACACTCGTGAGCAAAAAAATCGACTCAGGACGCACGCTTGCGGTTAAAAAGCTCTAGCAAAAAATCGGAAGCTTTTATTATATTTCTGATTTTAACATCTGAAAGTTCTTTGTTTTAGCTTTAAAATGAGTGGTCTATGTTGTTATTAAAAAATGTTTTCTGGTAAAGAAAAAATATTGAATGAGATGGAGTCTTAAGCAATAAAAAAAGTGATGGTTGACGGTAAAGAAAATACCACGTAAAATTCGTCAAAACAATAATTTAATTAAAATTATTTTTTTAATATTTAGTGTTGCCCCCCCTGGCCCTAATAACAGCTTCCAATCGCTTTTTCATGGATCGAATAAGTTTCCTTACTCGATCTTGTTCGATGCTATTCCATTCGTCGATTAGCGCTGCTTTGAGGTCCGCCATCGTGTCTGGTGCAGGATTTCTAGCCCGAACTTTTCTTTTAAGATCATCCCACAAATGCTCGATAGGATTTAAGTCCGGGCTACGCGCTGGCCAGTCCATAGCGGCAATTGCGACCTCCTGTAAATACTGCCGGACGGAACTTGCAGTATGTGGACGGGCATTGTCGTGCATTAGGACGAAGTTTTCGCCAATGAAACCGGCGTAGGGAACGACGTGATCCTCTAAAATCTCTTCGATGTATCGGATCGCCGTCAATCCTCCCATTCGACCGCCAGTTTCAATAAAAACCAACTCGGTTTTTGCCTCGCTTGAAATGCCGGCCCACACCATCCAGGAACCTCCTCCAAAAGCAACATTTTCTTTGATACAGCACTGCGCGAATCTTTCCCCAGGTCTTCTGTAGACTCGTCCTCTTCTATCACTACCATGCAAGCACACTCTACTTTCGTCTGAGAAGAGAACGGTGCTCCATTGTTCGTCAGTCCAATCAACATGTTCTCTAGCAAAACGTAGGCGGGCTGCTCGGTGGTCTGGGGTTAATTTGGGGCCAGTAGCTGGCCTTTTTGGCTCAAGCCTAGCTGCCTTAAGTCGTCTTCTGACTGTCCAGCCACTCACAGCTACTCCTCGCGTTTCTCTGAGCTCTTGTTGGACTTGAACGCCAGTGAGGGCCCGATTTCTTAACGATGTGCTGACAATAAATCGGTCATCTCTCTCTGATGTGCACCTTTTTCTACCGGAACCGCGTCTTCGATTAAAGCCACCAGTCTCCTGGTAACGACGGTAAACTCTGGAAACAGCAGACTGGCTCATGTTCAGTGCACGTGCCACTTCACGCTGACTCTGGCCTTGTCGCAATAGGGTGATCGCTTGAGCTGCTAAATCGCTTGTTGTGTCCATTTTCAGGTAGAATTCTTGATAGTTGATAACGGAGATGTGTATCGGTTGACGTTTGACGGCTAACTGATAAGGGTGGGTCAGGTAGATAACCTTTTATATGGGTCAGTAACCCTTAATTAGCACTATTGTAAACAAGCGTAAAAAGGGTGGTTACTGATCACAACATATTCTTGGGTTGTGTGAGCAATAAACCTTACAATATTTTATATCATTTTGAAGCTAATACTAGCAGCTTTAAGATTTTACTATGAAAAAAATATATTTGCTTTCAGTTTTTTTCCAGTGACTTGCGACTACAGATGTGTCGTCTGAGTCGATTTTTTTGCTCACGAGAGTAGTTCATACATCAGAATAACAAATAGGCTACTTTTTATCTCGGAAAAATGTACGGTTCCCGTGGGATAGATTTGTTTTTGTTTGTCTAGAGGCGAACCCGAGCTAAGCGCGGGTGAGTCGCTAGTACAATACATAAATATTAAATTTTGCAGAATAAGCAAGAGATTGAATAGTCCTTATTACAATGAGAATGAATAGTGGTAGTGACGAGTGCTAGTGTGCTCAATTATCTATATGTGAGTAGGTATGGAGCTTCAATTTGATATGGCCTATTGTTCCTCAGCTACGTAAATACAAGTGCACATGAAATATACTGTGAAAAACATATTTTCAATTTAATTCTTTCGTTTTTGAAAAGATTATTTTGTATGTACTCGGTAATAGATGTACTAAATTGATAATTACAAAATTAAATTTCTATCTTTATGTAAATGTTTTTATGCTAATGACACAGCTCAGATAACGTTATAATAGACAAATTAGCTTTTATTAGTATAAAATTAATACGTAATAAACAGAATATGAAAACAAATTTAGGAATGCGATTTTAACTTTCTTTTTACTGTTGAATTCATTTGAAACTTAATTTAAAAACTGATATTTACTATTGAGCTTTTTGAAGAGATAGTAATGGAATTTTCAATAGTTACTAAGTGTTCTATGAAAACCCCTAGAGCTCATATGGTTTTTCTTACTATTAATAATATTAGCTCAACGTCAAATTTCCTCTTTTTACTCGACTGCCACGAAACCCAAAGAAGGGCTATTTGACTTGTATACTGTACTACATCGCCTCACCCTCGCTTCGCTCGGGTTCGTCCCTGGGTTGCTTCCCAAAACAAAATTAATTAATTAATTTGGTTTTAATTTTTTTTCGTGGGACCTTATCTTTTTTTTCTAAAAATAAAATTAGCCTAAGTTACTCCTTATTACATTAGCTATCTGCCAGTGAAAGTCCCGTCAAAATCGGTTCAGCCATTTCAGAGATTAACCGGAACAGACAGACAGACAAAAATTGTACAAAATGTTGTTTGGTATATGTACCGTGTATACATCCATATGCTTTTAGTAAAAAGCGGTTATTTTAATATTACAAACAGACACTCCAGTTTTATTTATCTGTATAGATGTAAATGTGTCGTCACAGGATCACTAAATGAAAAATTTCCAAAAGAAAAGCTCTGAACTTTCTCATGGGTTCAACATTCAAATGGGTTCACACATTCTGAGGGAAACATCATATTATATGTATTCGTAGGTACACTGCGACAAGACGAGTTCAAGGCATAGAGAAAATAATATTTAAATTCTTCCCAACTTGCACTCGCACAAGCCAAATTATGTTAGCCAGAATTAAATTCGAATAGGAAAAATTGTGACTCGTGCGTATCTAGATTTTTTCTATGTTCTCCATCTCAATCGTAATCTAGGCTAATGGCAATAGCCAATAGCAATTAGTTAATGATATTAAAAAAATATTTAAAGACATTTATTATAGAAGAAAAAACGGTATAAATTCTTATATAAAATCATGAATAAAACTGTCAATGACCTCTTATCGACAAACAGTCTGATGTCACTAATTTTTTATGTATTCATTTGTCCTGGTTATTCAAAAATCAAGTGGAAATACCACTCATATATACTGTAAAATACGTAATAATTTCAGAGAATCATTAGATTAATCATATTATTCATAGACTGCTGGTAGACCGTATGTATTTATTAGGTACATACTAATGACTCACCCTCGCTTTACGCAAGTGCGTCCCTAGGTATTTTTTAAATAGATAATAGTTATTGCGAGTGTACCTTAGGAGATAGACATAATATGTTAGTGCTATGTACTTTCTGTAGGCCTTTTTAAGACCTACAATTTTCTAGTTTGTTGTATCTCTTAAATATGTACAGATTTCGCTTTGTTATTATAGTATTATGTATAGATACGTTTGGATTACGTACTTATACGCACAGATAAAGTAAAATTCAAAAATTACTATAATTATAAAGAAACAATATTTTTTAGTTTCACCTTTTTTACTGATAGATGGAGTAATAGTGTGAGCTTTTGATCAAATACGCGACATTTTGTAAAACCGGTCAGTTAAAAAAATATTTCATACTTAAATAATGAATACTTAATTAGGAATGATCAATTACTACAAAGTAAATTAAATAAATTCTTAATTTTGAAATAGTTTGTTAAAAAAAATCTACAAATTAAACTTTTGTATAACTTTTTTCTTCAAGTAATTTCACACCGTTGTCAAACTTCTATTTGCTTACACATTGTTTTTACTGACAACTTTTAGTTTTGGTCAGCTGGTCTCGTAAAAACCTGTATTTTGATATTCCACTTGATTGATTTTGAGTTTGAGTCGAATCTGTCACAACTTACAAACTTGGATTTTATAAAAAAACTAGTGACTCACTCTCTCTTCGGGTTAATTTCTAGACAAAAACAAATATATCCCACGGGAACCGTACATTTTTCCAGGATAAAAAGTAACCTAGGTACCTATTTTATCCAGATTGGTTAAGCCGTTTTGGCGTGAAAGAGTAACAAACATGCATCCATCCATCCTCACAAACTTTCACGCTTTTTATAATATCAGTAGGATGTTAACAAAGGTCAACCAGGACCGGTTTGAGTCCTGCTGGGGCCCCATAAACTTCGATCGGTTATAATTTCGAGGCTCTCTCGCAAACTTTGCTTCTGCGATTGATTTTATAATGTTGACTTTCAAATTTTTTTTGTGAACTCTTTTCTTATCGCATTGTGTATTTTATCGTGTTCAAATAATATATGGTAGCTGTCATATTTTGTGCTTTTTAATGCGATGCGACTCAATCTTTTTTTGCGTTTTCGGGAATATATGATAATTTCTAAAGTTTTAGCTTTGGAGAGGTGCTTTCAGCAGTAGTGTTTGAAAAATAAAGATTTATAATTCTTTAATACTGTCATTACTTCTACGAAGGTTAATAAAATAAATATGTAACAAAATGGATACCTACCTACGTCTAATTTTACTGTGCTCCTTAGAATCTTGTCTTTGTATGATATTCACGGTTATGAGCAAGTTGCATTAATATAATTAATTAATATAATAACATTTATTACAACAAATATTCTTGTTTTGAAATGTCTGGGTGAATACCTATCGGATCATAAGAGTAAACGAAATAGACATGTTGCACACGCATTTGTACACTAAAGGTCCCTGTCTCCCGCTTAGTGGGCAAGTATCAGATAGATAGGTCATGACCATATTTGAAAATAAGTTAGAATAAAGAGGATATGAATTAATTGTATTTTAGACTTAGCTTATAATTAGCTTCACCTAACATAAGATCAACTTCTATTTATTCCAGTTATCATCTCTGCCTGTTGGGTAGCAGGCGCAGGGGTTGGATTCCTGCCGTTATTTGGATGGCACGCTGCAGTTGATTCTGCCCCAGGGTGCTATTTTGTAGAAGTAATGGACTACAACTATTTACTGTTCCTGTATTTTGCCACAATCGTCACGCCAAGTGTTTTACTAGCGGCTTTCTACGCTCATATCTACCGTGTAGTTGTTAAACAGGTAGGCGTTCCTTATAGTTAATACTGTTGAGATAACATATACAAATATTTATTGACAGAAGTTTCTTAATCATAGTATGCAGGATGGCGCAATACAACTAGTTTGAAGTACGTATTATTTTAACTGCCTCGATGGTGTAGTGGCTAGCATGTACCTACGATTAACATCCAGAGGTCCTGGGTTCTAGTCCCGGGTCGGGCCAAGCTTAGTTATTGAGTCTTTCTGTTTAGTAAGCCTCAGTAACAGCTCGGAGTTGGGAAGTTGACGGTGTTTCACCCCCGTGGCTCGGAGAGCATGTAAAGCCGTCGGTCCTGCGCCTTAACTCACCGGTCGTGTCTCGTGTCGTCCCACCGGAGTATGAGAGTGGCAGGAATAGAGAGTGTATTTGTGTTTGCGTGCACACTTGAGCATATATTATACATAAATACTATATTATCTCCTGCGCAGATGGCTAGTCTCAATGAGATTGGCTGTCGTGACCGAAATCGGTCGGGAGGCCATTATTATTATTACGTATTATTTTTCACTTAATGCATGTATGTATGTGGTATGATGCAATCAGTTACCAAAAACTGTGACCTACCTTTTATATAATTCAAAAAAGATAAACACTATTCCTTTTTTTAAAATTTCTTTGCTTTACTTAATTTCTGCCCTGCGAATGGACTAAACGTTACATCAGTAGGTAATAAAAAAAAAAAATTATACAAGAGCAAATTTGACGCCATTCAAACTTTTTTAAGTGGAACATTGTAAAAGGTATGCAAGAGACACCTGTCTTCTAAATTTCAACTAGGTATATACTCGTAGTTCCACAAATCTGCGAGTAAAGTAACAGACAATAGGACGATTAAATTATGAGGGAAGCTTTTTTGCCTTTCAGCTACAGACCTTTTAGCGAGGGATTCTGTATTTGCATTAAATTTAAGTTAAATATTTAATTGGAATCATTTTTGCAATAGAAATTATCCAGACTCTATCAGTTATTCTATCGCTATTTCTTGTCGGGGAGTCCCTACACAATCTGTATACAAAACACATATATCACAGGTACATCATACACATATATTACAGTGTAAATGCGTTTCACAACACTAAAAAAAAGCTTCATCAGTTAATAGGCAATTTAAAATTTAAATTTTTCAGGATTTCGGACATTTTTTAGTTTTTTAAATTCACTTTTTTTAATGTGCATTCTTATAAGTTATAAATATGATTATGCGAGCACATTTGTTTTTTTAATTCAGAGGTACCTACACATTAAAATTGAACTTGGACATACTTATATATTTTTTGTGTGTTTAAATGTAATTTCTTTATTACTATTTAATAAAGGAAAAAATATTGGAAATCACGTACGTATAATAATGAACGCTATGGGTTAGATTGCATGGATTCTTATAAAAGATTACTATTATGACGTGATCGTATAAGGAAAAGTTGTATATTAAAATAAAATATTATTTTACTCAATTAATCAAATTAAAAAATCAATATATGTAGGATCCGGGAATGCAAATATAAGCATTAACACTCCAACTTAAATAGACGGTTGCTAGTTACGCGTATCGTCGTACCGCCATTATGATAAATCTTCTTTTCTTTTCATTCCATTCTATTTTTAAAAATCATATCACGTCTCTTTTTATTCGTAAAATATCATTTCACGCATAACTTCTTATAATCTCGCAAATCCCACATGTATTTAATATGAAAAAAAATCATATTTTGTTTGAATGTACGCAAACAATATCGTATAATCTATAATGTAATTTTTTAGTCTGTTCCCATAAAGATTTTTATTTAAAAAAAAATATCGTTTAATGTTTAGGTAGGTAATAAGTCCCAATGGCACTAATTCTTGATTTCCTAAAAAAATAATAAATAGGTATATATTGTTACATAATGTCATTTTTTTATTTTATTTCTAATTTCAATTTTGCCGATTATACTATTTTATGTTGTTTACATGGAGGTTCTAATCTAGCGACTCACCCTCGCTCCGGTCGGGTTCGTCCCTAGTTACTTTTTCACGTTTAGCTTAGAGATGAGATATTTTCCCGTGGTAAAAAGTCTGTGTATGTTGACCCGGATAGCTAGCTATCACCATATCAAATTTCATCAAAATCCCTCTAGTGGTTTTTCTGTGATGCGGTAACAGACAGGCAGATAGACAGACAAAAATTCTAAAAACTATAGATTCCGCCTCTGTATCGATATTACTGTGTATTTCAATAAGATTTTTTTTTTAAATATTTAATGTATAAATTTGGCTTAGTTACAATTTTATTATACTATGTATAGATTTATTCTGACAATAATTTGAAGCTATTACTTTTATTTTATGTACTATAGTTCATTAGCTATTATTAAATTTCCCTTAAAAACACTTGTTAAATAATATTTGTACGTATATATAATAATAATAATAATAAAGGAGTTTTATTATAAAAAGTGTATAAGTAAAAAGTTTAGTGCCTAAGTCTTAAGCCATGTTGCCATGCTAAATTGACGCAGTTACACAAATTTTATTGTAATTGGTTGTGTCACGGTAAAAGCCCCTTTGTGACGTCATTGTTATGTAGTGAACTGAGCTTTCTGTAATTTTCTAATTTAATGTCTAAAATTTCGTATAACGTGTAGAAAATTCATTTACTATATTACTAGATGAAGCTTGTGGATCTAATCAACCTTTCATTTACACATACTGTTTTGATTTATACAATATACTAGCGACTCACCGTCGCTCTGCTTACGTTACGTCCCTACTTACGTTTTAACGTTTAGTATAGATTTTACAGAGATAAGATATTTTAACGCAATAAAAAGTATCCTATATTATGTTGACCCGGACACGGTAACATTACCGTGACCCGGATAACCAGCTATCATCATACCAAACATCAAAATCCCTTCAGTGGTTTTACCGTGATGCGGTAACAGACAGACAGACAGATAGTTAGACAAAAAATCCAAAAACTATAGATTCGGCCTTTTTATCGATATTAATGTCTATTTCAATAAGATTTTCTAAAAAAAATATTTAATGTACAGATTCGGCTTAGTTACAATTTTATTATATGTATAGACTATGGAAGCGAATAATGATAAAACTGTAATCTCATGGGGATTACAGTGGGTCTTCCTATATAGGTGAACTGCATTTCAAGGCTCCAGCTAATAGCATGTTCCGACGTAATGACGACATAAGTACTATGAGTTATCACTTTGTTAACGTTAATGTAGAGCACGTGAAAATTAAGCGAATTATTTATTTAGTCAGTCATACGCAAATATTTTATCATATGTCAAGCAGGTTGTTATACAAATAATACTTTAAAAAGTAATCTAGTTCTTAAATTATTAGTTTTCTTATCTTTAAGTGTAGTATTATTACACTTTCTTACAAGAAGACCCGAATTTAGAAATAAAACAATATCTTTATATATATATATATATATATATATATATATATATATACATATATATATGTATATATATATATATATATATATATATATATATATATATATATATATATTTATTGGGACATTTACACACAGCACCATCTAGATACAAACACCCATAACTGGAGTACAAACATTTGTGCTCATCACACAAATGAATGCCCCCAACGGGACTCGAACCCGCGACCGCTGGCACAGCACGTAGGGTCACTACAAACGAAGCCAAACGTGTAGCCAAAGAAAAGAAATTTTGTTATAAAATATTACAATATACCTTTAGTCTGTATACTTATGACCGATGGTATTTACCTCCAATAAACCCATATACTCGCGTTACACTATGATTGTATTAGAAAAACCTACATAATTATCTACATACGTATATTATTCGCAGCAGAACATTTTGTTAAATGAGTGAATAATTGATTACAACAATATAACTATAATTGACTAGCGAAACATCTATCCCACGGGAACCGTACATTTTTTCGGGATGATATATAGTCTATAACCTTCCTCAGTTAACGGGCTATCTAATGCAAAAAGAGTTTTTCAAATCGGATTAGTAGTTGCTGAGATTAGCGCGTTCAACCAAACAAACAAACTCATCAGCTTTATAATATTATATATGTATATATATAATATTATAACAATTTAAAATATATAACAATTTAAAACTAATGCAGGGCTTCTTAGTAGACTTGAGTCTATGTCTTAGAATAGTGAAGTTGTCGCCTGAGTTCCGACGTGTCACTTAGCTAAAGTGAAAATTATTTCGATTTCACTTCTGACCTCGCTTCTGCCCGCACAATTTTATTATAAAACAGAGTACCTACATAAATAGATATAAAAAATAAACCGTAAATAGTCAAAATTGAAGTCTTTGTTATTTTCAAAAATTATAATCTTTATTTACTTAGTAGAATATCAATACATATAATAAAATTCTAACTGAGTCGAATCTGTACATAAAATATTTTTTGAAAAGTCTTTAGAAATAATCATTATTATCGATACAGAGGCCGAATCTGTAGTTTTTAGAATTTTCGTTATTCTGTCTGTCTATCTGTCTGGGAGCCCATCACGAGAAAATCACTGGACAGATTTTGATGAAATTAGATATAATGATAGCTGGTTATCCGGGTCAACATATAGGATACTTTTTACTGCGGGAAAATATCTCATCTCTGAGAAATCTATACTAACCGTTAAAACGTACCTAGGGACGAACCCGAGCGGAGCGAGGGTGAGTCGCTAGTTATTTAATAAAACTGAATCATAATAGAACGTAGAGTATGCCTACCGGGAAACCACCTTATACAAATGTGCCAACATTATTACCCCACAGGTAGGAAAATGGAACTGATATGCACTGTGCATATTTCATCTAGAATACAACTTCTTCAATTTTTAGAATCACGATATCTCTGAAATCATGATCCTCAGGAAAAAAGTATGGAAACAATTTTTGTATATAATTGCATGATCTAAAATTTTCGTTCGATCAATTTTTTTTATAACCTTTAACCGTTTACCAGAGAATAGCATAAACCGATGTTTTTGACCTTTGATCTTCAATAAATTTTTAGCAAATGTTAGGATCGGTGGTGATTTTTGATATTTTATTTGTACATGGTATTATGAAGTGTGAAGTTTGGTCTATGTATTAAATCATTTTAAATAGAATTAGCAGTACTTTTTATGGATATTTATTTAAAATATCATAAATTTGACGTAACATAAATTATATTTTTGAAATTTGTTGGAAACAATGCAAAATATAAAAAGGCTTAATTGTAAACGCTTTGTAAACTTCGTGGGTTATTTTATGCAAATTTTTATTCATATCGACCTCTTTTAACACGCTTGTATTTAGCGTCACCGGTAAACTGTAACTGTAGCCATATACTTAAACCTTGAACAACTTATTGTCATATGGGTTCAAAGCTGTTGCATGTTAAATTCGGATGATAATAATATAATTTGATACAGTATTATTATTAATTATATAGTATTCAGCCCTTTTTTAACGTCCCACTGCTGGGCACGGGCCTCCCTTCAGTACAAGGGGAATCAGGCCATAGTCCACCACGCTGGCCAAGTGCGGATTGGCGGACTTCACATGTCTTTCGAAAACTTGCTAGGTTTTCTCAGACATGCAGGTTTCCTCACGATGTTTTCCTTCACCGTAAGGCAAGTGGTAATCATGGTAGAAATGATTCGCACATGAAAATATCAGAGGTGCGAGACCTGGGATTTGAACCCGCTTCACTCGGTTTCCCAAGCGAGCGCGTTACCACTGGGCTACCACTGCCTATATACCAAAACACCATTTTTTAAAATTTTTGTCTGTCTGTCTGTTTGTTCCGGCTAATCTCTGAAATGGCTGGACTGATTTTGATGGGACGTTCACTGGCAGATAGCTGGTGTAATAAGGAGTAACTTAGGCTACTTTTATTTTAGAAAAAAAATAGGGTCCCACGAAAAAAAATTAAAACCAAATTATTTAATTAATTTTGTTTTGGGAAGCCAAATTAGTGTTAATAAGTATGTTTTTATTTGACACTTGTTGCTTAGTAACTCTATTAAACCATCCAACTGATCGAATGATAGAACCAGAAGGGGATAGTAGAACTCTTCTATGGGTACTAGTTTCGAGTGAAACTTTCGAGTTTAACTCATTGTTTTGTTTTGAAGAGTTCCATACATAACATAGCAGCTCAATATAATTATTATCAACTAAACTAATTCTATGCAGTTTTTTAATGTTTTCAAATGTGACTCAGTGTTTTTTTTTTTAATCCTGAGACTATTATTACGTAAAATCAACTTTTTCACTCCTAAAGAGTATTCGAAAAAAGAAAGTAAATACACGAGCGAAGTTTGCCTTTCACACTGTCACATGTTTTAATATGGGTATTTTTCCAACAATGATCTAGCTTAAACTCCCCGAGTTCATTATAATTAGTTTAACTATTTGTCTGTAAAAGCCTTAAAAACAGATTAAAAATAATTTACTTATACTTACCTATATATAAAGCTATAGAGCATTTTTGTTTGAGCACGCAAATCTCTGGAAGTCCTAATTGATTAGAAAAATGCTTATACATTATATACATCTATTGATGCCTTAAGAGGATTGTGAAGACAGTGCCGGATTTACCTATGACGGGGCCCCAAGCAATTTCAGGTTTTTGGGGCCCTCATTCCGACATTAACCCCCCCCCCCCTCCCTCCCCCCGAATATTTCAAAATAATAAATAACGCCAACTATACGCGCGAATATAGTTTTGAACTAGTAATTTAAAATCATTTGGGGACAATGAAAAATCGATATTATTTACCATATCGATGGATTGGATTGTTTTTATTTGTTGTATTTTTTTTTCAAATTTGCGAATATGTTTTCAAAATTTTGCAAATTTTGGGGCCCCTGTCCAAGCGGGGCCCCAAGCAATTGCTTCCTTTGCTTCCCGGTAAATCCGCCACTGTGTGAAGAGTCAATACGCGGCGCGAGTAGGTTTTTAAAATATGCTATCTGTTTCATACCGCTCGCTTTGCCAACCCGTATGGTACGATAGAGAGAGTTGCATATCTCAGAGGCAATTACCTACATTTCCTGTTTGAAATATTGTTTCGGGTGATAACGTTTTCATCCCTCTAAAAATTTACGTAATGAGACAATTTTGGTCTCATTAGATTCAGTACACCTTAATCTAGGTCTGTACGTTTTTCTTTTTTAGTAATTCAGTTTAGTTTAATAAAAAAAAATTTAGTCAAAAGTACAGATATTTAGATGCTAATAACTTCTATCATACTCAATATTTCTTTAAAATAAAAACGTACGGACCTAGTTTTTCAGTACATCTACAACATTTCCAATTATGAAAATTAGACTATATCAATGGGGGAAAAACGTTAGCTTTTTGTATGAAAATTTATAGCTTCAATATCCTCTTAAGATGAGGAGTATTAAAACATAATTAAAATATTCAGGTAAAGCCTAGGACTAACGTCTATTAGGTTGTAAAAATAGAAAAGGCGATTAAATATAAAAATCATTATGCTTGAATTGTTACTACGTATTAAACACTTATATTCTCATGTAGTATGGTATCTTAAACGTTCCACTTTATACGGAATGAGGATAATCAAATGAAGGTTGTAGAGGACGTCACGTCAACTCTTTTCAAGCCAAATATTCTTGTGGCGTGCCTGTTTAAAACAGTTTGCGAATAAAAATGAAATTCTTAAAATAATATGTTTTACTTGTCATTAATATTAGTATATTATTGCAGATGAGCGCAGTGGTGACAGTCGAAGGTGGCCAAGGTCGGGGCGGAACAATGTTACGAGTATTAGGAGCAGCCCAAAAACGAGAAGTCAAAGCTACACAAAACCTCGCTATAATCGTCTTCTTCTTTATAGTCTGCTGGATACCTCTGTACACCATCAATGCAATCAAAGCCTTTATGCCTGAATTAGACATTCCAAATCCACTGACATATTTCTGTATAATATTCTCGCATCTTAATTCTGCAATCAATCCATTATTATACGCTTACCATTTAAAAGATTTTCGGGCAGCACTAAAAGGCTTGATCTGCACAGTATTTGGGAGGACAGTTCCTCTGCCTGCAGCTTACAGACCGCCAATACCAATGCGAAGGCCTGCTTTAGAAAGATGTAACGCGTTAAGAGAAAGGCCGAAAATTTATGTCAACTCTCCAGTATGGTTACGACAAAGAGAGGCTGAAATGGCTGCCAATGATGATAGAAGCAAGGTTGTGTCTTTAGCTAACCCAGAAAAAGAGCCGTTTTTGAATAAAGTTGTGAATGATCATTCAAGCGGCCGACATACTCCTGAAGGTCGTGAAGGAAACAATGGACCATATCTCATAGAGGCTAGTCAATGCCAAAGTCCTTATAAAAAAGTTGAAGAGTTCATACGAAGAGTGCGCAGCGTCAGTTCTGAGCGCAGCTGACATGAGCCTAGCCGAGTGCCCTCGGCTTTTAGTGTGGCATAACAAAGCTTTAATTTATTTTCTTAAACAAATATGACTGTATATAATTTATCTCTATCTAAGAATAAGGTAATATATGTCCTATATTTCTGATGCCCTTGGAAATATTTTTAGGTAAGATTTTATTAAATATTGAAACCAAATTGTTTGAGGTTAATGTCGACGTGCTTGTTGAAAGTGAAGAAATGCTTTCGAATGGAATAAAATATGTCAATCTTTTATTTGTTATTTTTTTTATATCGTCTAGGTATTATTTGTCCCTTTTCAAACGTGGCTGATAAAAAATATTAAAGCGTGTCACACGAACACTGTAGCTTAAAAATGATTAATGGTCATTTGATATCTTTTCGCGCACGATGCTCATATTTTTCTAATATTTTATGTCCAACCCATTATTAAAAATAGTAGGGAGATACGTTATCTGTACCTATTATTATTTTGCTATTGGGTTAATCAAGGTCTTATGTGTGTAAAAGATATGAAGTAGAAATGTTACAGTTTCAATAGAAAAAAATTTAGCTGCGAGAAAATAGAAGAGCTACATGAGTTGTTTTTTTCCCTCCTTATCTCCGTACCTACTCTTTAGAATAAGATAAATATATGTAAACGAATCGCAATCAATATTTTTTGCGACTGCTAAAAATAGAGGCGCCATCGAGCTAGTTGTAGGTATTTTAGATTACATGTATTTGTGTGTGTTAGACCAATTGATATATTTAAGATATTTTCATTTACTTCAACGGTACGGCCCGCATAAAAGGATGAAAAAACAATGTTGACCTTTTAAATTTAAAAGTAGATAAGACCTCTACAATTTTTCTTTATTGCATACACTACTTTTAACGAAAACTACAAAGTAGCTCCGAGGGACATTTAATTTGTAGCAGAATTTTATATCTTCATTATTATTATAAGTCCTATCTATACATATAATAAAATTGTAACTAAGCCGAATCTGTACATTAAATGTTTTTTGGAAAATCTTATTGAAATAGACTTTATTATCGATACAGAAGTCAAATCTATAGTTTTTAGAATTTTTATCTGTCTGTCTGTTACCGCGTCACGGGAAAACCACAGGACAGATTTTGATGAAATTTGGTATGATGATAGTTGGTTATCCGGGTCAACATATAGGATACTTTTTATTGTGGGAGTATATCTCATCTCTGATTTAAACGTTAAAACCTAACTAGGGACGAACCCGAGCGAAGCGAGGATGAGTTGCTAGTATTATATAATATGTACAGTATACATTAAATGCTTAAGTAACAAATTAGTACAATTTTAAAGGGTTCAAACTGAAATTCGAGTTTTTTATCATATCGTACAAACAATTTTAAATTATACCAGTTTCTTATGCAAATAATCTAATGATAGCCATTATTGTATATAACTAATTAATGATTATATTTTTAGTGTAGTTTTCGTTGTTAAAGTAGAACCAAGGTCATAAGCAAAAAAAACCTAGTTATTTTTAAAGCGAATTTTAAAATTGAAGCAGATAGGTATTAAAAAGAACATGAAAGAGCACTTCTTAAAGCAATAATATTTGCAGAAGAAGCTTGTGCTAATGAATGTGCTTGAATGCTAACAACTATCGTACACAATAATAAAATATTATTGTTTTCTATTAAATTATACAGACTGTAAACATTCGTTAAGAATGGTGAGTGTGACCTCGAGTGATCAAGTTGACTTCTTACTTCTAGCTTCATATTAACAAGTTAAGAATTGTGCATTGATAACGATATAAGGAAAAATGCAAAGTGAAATAAGTTATCATTTGGCTATGAATCATTTATTGTAATATAGTAGTGAGTAAAAATAAAAACAGAATCTAGAACTTTTCTAGAATCAGTTTTAATAATATAAGTAAGGTCCTTAACGCCATCTATCATTAAATATGTTTACTAGAAACGACATCTAGTGGCAACATTAAAACTAAATTAGTAGTAGCAGTAATAAGTAAGATGTAGTATTATGTTATGTAGTATGTTGATGATAGATGGAGCTGTAAAATATTACGTCGTAAAGATAGTTTTAGAGACACTTCAGTCACAAAAATATACTACTATATAGCTATACTATACTTATAGCAGAACCAGCGTCTTCGCTCGCGCTAAAACTATAAAAAAAAAACTAAAAAGGTTGGTTTCAAACAAACTTTCATGTCTTATTTTAACCCCTTATGGGTAATGGGATGAATTTCGAAAAATCCTAAAACACGTATTTATTTAATTGTATTGAAGAGCATTAATATGTACCAATTTTCAAGTAATTTTGATTATAATTTTCTTTTGGGTTGTATTATAACATGTTTTTCCGTATACCTAACTGAGATAAATCTTCGGTAAAAAGTAGCCTATGTGACACTCCAGCTTTCCAACTATCCCCACACAAAAAATCACGCAAATACGTAATTCCGAAATAAAAAAAGGACAAACAAACAAACAAGTGTTTGTTCAACTTTCACATTTATAATATTAGTATGGATGTACATTTGGAGGATGTTCCTTACAAAATTGGCTAGTACGCATGACGGGAAAATATGTTCATTATGTTATGTTCCATATGTTATGGCGTTTTAAATTTTAAAATCATAGTTTTTATTAGTTTTCCTGTAAATTAGAGTGGAATTCTATGTTTTGTATTATTTCGGATTACCAGGTTCAGTAGTTTCAGAGAAGGGGTATTATCATTTTGCGAAAAACGACTTTTATATCTTTTTCACTATTTTCAAAATTATCAATTAAAATATAAGAATTTCTCAAAACGAGCCCTTTCATTAAACACATAACACATCAGGCACTATAGCAAACTACACATTTTTCATTATAATAATGTAAAAAAAAATACATTCAGCTTCTACACTATGCTATTCAAGATGTCTAACCAAGGTATACAAATAATTATTTTATAGACACAGCTATCCCTTGTCTACATCATACATACGCAGCGTAAGATCGATCCACCTGATGGATGCAACAAAACTTGTACAGTTAGGTAAAAAAACAAAGAAAATGTACGGTTTCCTAGTCCACGATAAATACGCGATATTTTTGTTTTGTAAGTAGGCAGTAGAGTGGTAAGTTTTTAAAAACTTTTTTCAATAAGGTCTATACTGAAAAATATACTAGTAACGTAGCTGCTACAGTTGGTATATTATGTACTAGTGACTCACCCTAGCTTCGGTCGGGTTCGTCCCTAGGTTGCTTCCCAAGACCAACTTTTTTTTATAATTTTTTGGTTTTCATTTTTTTTCGTGGGATCCTATTTTTTTTTAAATAAAAGTAGCCTAAGTTACTCCTTATTACATCAGCCATCTGCTAGTGAAAGTCCCGTCAAAATCGGTCCAGCCATTTCAGAGATTAGCCGGAACAAACAGACAGACAGAAAAAATTCTAAAAATTTTTGTTTTGGCATATGTACCGTGTATACATTCATATGCATTTAGTAAAAAGCGGTTATTTTAATATTACAAACAGACACTCCAATTTTATTTATTTGTATAGAAGTAGCTGCTTTAGTTTTGCGGCGGAGTGTATCTTATACGGATATCGTTGTTTTTTTTTTTGGGAATGGTCAAAGTGCAATTCTGTTAGTATTAAGTATAGCTTTATTTACTAAAAGTTATATTATTGACTTCAAAATCATATATGTATATAAATATCTCATAAATATAATCGAAAACAGCTAAAATCTAATTTAATTAGTATGGACACTCGGAATAAGGAATAATATACACAGTGTCATAGAACTAAACATGAAACCAAACAATAATGTTTTAAAATGTTATACAAATGATATTTGTATACTGAGTGATAAGTAAATAAGGATTAATAAATATAAATAAAAATACTCTTTCGTGACCATGATTGCTGTCAAGCAATCGAAACGTCGAGAACCAAAAGTGAAAATAAATCCGTGGAAAAAATCCGAAACGATTTATGGTAAATATAAAAAAATAGCTAACAATAATAAAGAAAAAAAATTAAATAAGATAATTAAAGAGACGTAACACTTAAAAAATACGAACATTGTTATAATAAAATTATTTTTATTATTCATCTTTTATTCTCAAAAATTCTATATTATTTTAACTAATCTATGCATATAATAAAATTGTAACTAAGCCGAATCTGTACATTAAATATTCCTTAGAAAATCTTATTGAAATAGACGTTATTATCGATACAGAGGCCGAATCTATAGTTTTTAGAGTTTTTGTCTGTCTCTCTGTCATCATCTCTGAGAATTCAATACCTACTAAACGTTAGAACGTAACTAGGGACGAACCCAAGGTGAGCGAGGATGAGTCGCTAGTACATACATAAAAAGAAAGTAAGCGATCTCTACAGGAAAATTGAAAATAGTACCATAAATAGAAAATCATGCTACTATTTTAAGCTTTGATATTTATTTTGACGGACTCCGTCTTTAGTCTGAGATATATTCTCCATTATTTATGTATACAAAATATACGTGTGGAACATATTTAATTTTCTTTTTTCAAGTCGGGTAAATAATTAACAGTCATTATAGGTAAGTATAGTGAATCACAAAGGCTAGATAATAGTGAGTGATGAAAAATTATTCTATATAATTAAAGAATACAGTATGTATTTTCAGCTATTATTTTTTAATACACATGTCGCGGGTGATAATTTCATGTATTGCGGATTTCTATATATAAAAATATATTGTAATGTATGTTCTTAGATTTACGCGAATATTTGACATTTTAAATAAAACTATTTTTTCGGATTATTTCGCGGATTTATTTAGATTTTTGGTTCTCGACGTTTTGAATGCTTTACAGCAATCATGGTCACGGGAGAGACTAAGGTGTTAGTTGTCTCAAAGGCATAATATAATTGTTACAGACACCCTACCCACAGAATAAAAAAAATGAATTCCCAAAGGTTAAAAATGGCACGAAAGTAGCTTACAATATCTGTTAATTTTAATTTTAAACATTTTTATATATTTTTTTAATCTTTTAATTTTACAATTTTAATTAGTTTTAATAAATCTTTATCTAAGCCAGCGAATTTAGAGTTGATCATTGGTAATAAATAACTACTTTTATTAATTAATTATTAGCAAATAACTAACGCAAGTAACACAGGAAAGACGGGTTTTAAATAAAAAAATATGTTGTAAGAGAAATAAGAAGGCAACCGGCGTCGATTTAATAATTATAAGGTATGCTTAAATTAAACACACTATTTCATTTTTTTAACATAATTATTCCTTTCGATAAAGTAAAGATACATTTTTCATTTTATTACTTACAATTGCACAAACTTGCTGAATTGTATAGATAAAAGTACATCTAAAAGTTTTATAACGCCATTAAATAACAAAACAAAAATGAAATTTATAGATAATATCAAGCTCTCTTTGGAGCAAACTCGTTTTCAACTCAGAGATAATAGCCTAGAAAATATAATATGGCTTGTCAATTTGGTCCCTTCCAAAGCTGGGTTCTCTATTTTAAAAGACAAAATTGCAGGTAAATTTATTTAAGAGGGTAATTTTTAAGATCTTCGGCTAGATTCACCGCTGTGTGTCGACATAGATAGGTGGAAAAGCGATGGACTCTTATCAATCCCACTCTTTTGAGCAAGGAGTTTAAAGCTCGGCAGAATCGTGATTCTCTAAGGAACATAATGTTTTAGAGAATCATGATTCTGCCGAAAGGGCTCGTCAAGTTACATTCCTGTTTTTAAGCCGAGATGAAAGCTGATGATTTGGCGCTGGTTTTTTAAAACGCATCAAGCCAATCATGGTAGTTAAGGTACTTTGGAAGCCGCTGCAAAGAAAGCTTAAATCATGTACGCCTCGCAGTAGAAATCCTTGAACCATGGAGATAATAGTGTTAGAAATTTCTTAAAAGATGTAAGATAGAAATAAGTCGCCACTACTGGTGATAAGAGGCCTGGCTCTTTAGCCCAAAGAATCGGCATTTTCATTCAACGGGGGAATGCTTCTAGCATAGCAAATTCAGCAATTACTAAATGACATTTTGTTTTGTAGACATATATGTAATTATTAAGAACATTTTTAATACCCCTTTCCTTGAGTTAGTGTCTTAAGTTATCAACTTCAAAAAAACGAAAAGGAAAAATTGCGTCTTTTTTTTAAATATCGCTATCCAGAGAAACATAAAATATAAGTATGCTTTACCTAAATTTTATTTAAAGACGAAAAGTCTATTCACGGCCTTAGATTCATATCTAAAAACTAGAAAGGCAAGTAAGTATTCGCTTAGAAAGGATCTTGCGAAAATCAAGTCTTTAAGGTTTAGGACGCAGATGTTTATACTTACTTCGAGACCAATTGAGACATTTTAGACGGTATTTAAGTTAACAGTTTTAATATTACTTTTAAGCATGAAATTTTTCTAAAAAAACCTGTAAAAGATGTATTATTTTCAAAACATATGCTCATCATAGATATAAATAAAGATTTTACGTGTTCTGAGATAAAAAATAAATCTTGTATGATATCATTTCTTGGTTCGATTTTTTCAGCACCATTTTGGATTATGCATTTAGCTCTTCTATTTTATGTATATGGCGTAGGCAATATTGTGTACCAGATACAGTTTGCGCAGGGTGCCAGTGACTTTATTAAAAGTTACGTCAACATTTCCATACTCATCCTAACTGCTAACAACAGCTATTGGTTTTTGATGAAACGGTAAGAACGATTTTTAATATGTATCTATCTGACTATATTTTTCATTATTTCTGTTGTGTTATTGTCGATACATCACAATACATATTGCTTCTTAGTGGTTATCATTTACGGCTGCAGACAGTGAGGTCTTGAGTTCGAATTTCGGGTCCGACCAAAACAGTTACTAGGTTTTCTGTGTTGAAATAGTCGGAAGCAGCCCGGAGTTGGGAAGTTGGCGATGTGTACACCCCCGTGTCTTTAGAGAGTAGGTACGTTAAGCTGTTGGTCCTTTGTCTTATCTCTCATTAAACGTCTCAAGATGTTATCGCATCAAAACTTGAAGCTTGTAGGAATAGAATGTGCACTTGGGTACTGTAATAGGTCCATATTGGGGTAGGGCGATATTATTATTACATGGCTTTAAAAAAAATGATTTTTTTTTCAGACCATTATTGAAAGTAGTGATCGAACAAGTTACTAGAAACGACAATTTCTCCAAAGAGTCAGTTCCTTTAAGAGATAAACATGAAAAGCTGCTATCTGTCATAAAGAAGATTTTGTTTATATTTTACGGATTCAATTTGATAGATGCATTGTTCATATATATACCACACCGAATTGATGTTTCTAATGATTACTATTCAATGACACCTTGTTTTGGTAAGATTATTTTATTACTCGTACATTGCGTTATGAAGAAATTTAGACAGTGTAGATCATCAATGTTATTACTATCCTTAGTATCAATATTATTTATAATATCTAGCTTAGCTTATGAAGTTGTACCTACTTCACAACCTTATTAATTTTTATATATTATATGAATACAGGCTTATTATTTAATCTTATTAGTTAACCTAGTTGGCGATTATAAAAAATATTTAATTAGATTCTTAAATTCTTTTAGGTTTGGAGCCATTAACAGTATCACCGAATAAAGAAATCTGTCACGTAATACTATTTGTACAGGAAATATCTATAATGACAGTAGTTCTCAACTACCAAGCTCTCCTTCTATTCTTCATAGCGCATACAGCAGCTATGTACCAAATGCTTTCCGCTGAAATGCTGGCTTTCGGCGAAATTGAATATATGGAGGAAGTTAATGTTCTAGTTCAAAACCAACTGCCTATTCTAATCGAACGTCATGCCTTGACTTTGGAAATTATAGAAAATTTAAAAGCGTTATACAGTATGCCGATTGGAGTCAACTTTGGTTCAAATGCTGTCTGCATGTGTCTCTTCTTTTATCTTTCTTTACGTGAATGGGTGACATTCTCACCAGTCCTTATATATTGTTTTCTCGTTTTCTTCCTGTATTGTTTTCTTTGTCAACGTCTCATTAATGCAGCGGAGGCGTTTGAAAATGCAATTTATAGCTGTGGTTGGGAAAAATTTGCTATAAAAGAGAAGAAAACGATATACGTCATGTTGTTACAGGCACAAAAGCCGATATCGCTATTAGCAGCCGATATAATACCTGTCAACATTTATACTTTCGCCAGTACTATACGCGCTATGTATCAGTTTATAACTGTAGTCAAATTTTAATTATGTACTTATTTATGTACTTTACTAATTTACATGTTTAGCACTTAATTTTACCTTAGTGCACATAATTGTTCTAAAGTTATTAAAATTGACGTATATTTAATGGAAGAATGTCAAAGACAACTCGTTTACAGTTTACTCGTTTACTGAATTTGTAAATATTTTTAGTTAATAATATCTTTTTGGCCATATTTTTACACATTATAATGCAACAAATGTGGATGAAAAACCAATGCATGCTATTCTCTTACATCTCTTACTTTCATAGTTCTATGGGGCGGCATACACTGCCACTATCTAACACTGCCTTTAAACTGCTGCTGAGAAATTCTTTTTGGAATCTCTTGACTCCAATTGTTAGGATCCAAGACTCTTATCCAAGTTATAGGACGCCTATCTTATTCACGTAACTGCGTAAATAACTTACGTAACACCCTCCTGATCTATTTCGGTCACGGAGGCCAACCTTGCTGAGACTTGCCATGGGCATTGGAGGTATTATAGTGTATAAGTGTGTGCGCAAACAAAAGTACCTACTCAGTACTCTTTATTCCTTTTACAGATCAGATCAGTATGCAATAGCATGAAGAAGCAACTAACAGACACTCAAAATGTATTGCAATTATAATATTTATGACTGCTATGAAATAACTGTCATCTATACAAATAATAAAATTCTGAGTCGAATCTGTACATTAAATATTTTTTGGAAATTCTTATTGAAATAGTTATCATTATCGATACAGAGGCCGAATCTATAGTTTTTAGAATTTTTGTCTGTCTGTCTGTCTATGACAGAATCACGTAAAAACCACTGGACGGATTTTGATGAAATTTGGTATGATAATAGCTGGTTATCCGGGTCAACATATAGGATACTTTTTACTGCGGGAAAATATCTCATCTCTGAGAAATCTATACTAAACGTTAAAACGTAAATAGGGACGAATCCGGGCGGAGTGAGGGTGAGTCGCTAGTTCCTTATAATTTTATTTATTAACTAGCGACTCACCCTCGCTTCGTTCGGGCTCGTCCCTAGGTGATACTTTTAATTGACATACCTTTTTTTTATTTATGAACCGATTGAAATAAAACACATACTAAATGTTAAGTGAAGCTTACCGCACTCAAATCGGTTAAGCCGTTTCTGAGATTCGCGCGCACGAACGCATCGAGAAATATATAATCGACAGACAGACAGACAAAAATTCCAAAAATCATTGTTTTGGGTTCAATTGCGTTAATAAAAACCCCCAATAATAGTTTTTCTCAAATATTCTCCATGTACAGACAGCGATCAGTTACACTTTTATTTTATGTATAGATTATATACACAGTTTTTAAAATGTTTTGAATATAGCTGTAATGTATAATAATTTAGCATTTTATTTTATCCAATACATATATTTTAATTTCTAATATAATATTTTCAATTAAAAACATTTCCTAAAAATTAGTGTCACGTAAAATATTTTCTATTTACGATTGAAAGTTCAGTTTTTGTGCAACCGTCAATGAAATAGTATAGTAGAGGTTATAAAAAGCTTGCAAGAATGAAATGATTACAGTATTACAAAAGATTACAGTGCACTTGAAGGTTTCATATAATGTAGAAATTGCTTTGACTTTGTTTTATCGCAAGTATTTACTACTTTAAACCTTTAGGAAATTGCGTAGGTATGCTAATTGGTTTTGAACTTGATCTTATAAACCTTTAGTTTGTAAGGCAGTGGCGTAGCGTGCGGGGGGCGGTAGGGGCCGCGGCCCCAGGCGGCATTTTTAAAGTGGCGGCAAAATTTCACAATAAATATTGTGTACCAACATGAAATAGAGAAAATTAATTATTTGTCACAAAAATCACTACCAACACATTCTATCGGGTTATTGCTAAGTAATTTTCATTGCTGAATAGGAATTCTGATCATGCCGCCCCCTATATAAGCTACTGGACTATGATTACGAAAGACTTTTTACTTTTGAAATATAACGGTGCGAAAAAATTAAAAAAAAAACTTGACAAAGAAGAACTACTTATTTTTATTATTCAACGAGGTTATAACATCATTGTTATTATTTACTAAATTATAAGATCTCATAAATAAATGGCTCAAACGAAATCTTTAAAATTTTGACATCATCATCATCTTTCGTCCATTTAATTTTACTCGGAAGTTTAGTCATTTTATTCGAAGACTAATAATAAATAATTAAAAAAAAAAAACCTTTCCGCCCTGGGTGAATCTTCATACGCAAAAGGCGTGAAAAGTGGAAAACATGCAAAATTATAACACACAGTTATATTTATTTAGTTATTTTAGTGTGATAAGGAGTTTTGCATCATTTTTGTAATTACTGATCGGTTATTTTTCCACGATTAACTTTGGTTAGTATAAAATTGAAAATACATATTTTTGAGAATATTCTGTGTTCGAGTCCCAGTTTAGACCAGAGATAATAATTCTTTTTTCTGTGAAGAAATTGTCAGTAACATCCCGAAGTTGGGAAGTTGACAATGCTTCACTTTACCTCAAAGAACGCCTCAGAGAGAACGTTTTTCATGGAATATGCGAACACCACATACTCTTTTTCCTTGCCATTATTTGAGATTTTTTATTTTAATTCGGGCTAAATGAGCCCATCGTTGCAACTTTTAAGAGCTTTGAGAGCAGTTGTGCTATAAGTTAGTACTGCGCTTTCAGTTCCTCTTTGCGTAGAATGCTGGCATTTTTGGTGTAGTATGCCAGAGGGAGATTTCCTCTTTTTCTCAAGGTGCTCTCAGGTGATGTTGGTGTGAGATCCTGACATTATTGGTGTAGGTTGCCAGCTTCCCGATTGGTTTCTTTGGCTTCCTATGCTGGCACATTTGGTTTAGGATGCTAGCGTTCTGATTAACTCTTCGTCTTATCATCTTTAGTCATTGTAGTATATTATAGCCCTATTTAAGGGGTTTGGTTTTTCCTTCTTCCAACTTTTCTAGTTGCACGAGACCGTGCTTCACATTATAGAGCGTCATGTGATTGGCGGCGTTGCTCCATGGTTTGTTGCCCCTAATGTATTCTGATGTTGTAATGCTTTCAGCAAACCCTCGTTTCCAAGTTCGAAAGGCTTGTCTGATATTTCACATGTTGTAAGGTGCGTTTTCCCAGTTTCTCTCACAACCGCTATATATAGGCGTTTTGCATGTGGTGTCTGGTTTCTTTGGTTGGTGAGAGGTTTGGTGTAATAACCTGTCCCGTGTCGGCTCCTGTCCTATTTGTCTTCCTTGTAATTTTCACTTTTAGCTTCACCAGGCTTATCGGTGTTTGGGGCTGTTTGTGGCTTTGTTCACGTCCTGCTTCGTAAGCCTACCTACTGTGATCGCCATGGCAGGCATCTTCTGTTGCAGGCGTTTTGCGCTACTTTTCTCACGTCACTAGGATATGTGGTATAATGTTTCTGGGGATCTCCCCCGATCATATGCGTAGCAGACTGCCGATAGTATAAGCTGATGTAAATTACTTTCGTGTACGGCAGTTCGTTACGATGAATGAATTATATATTAATGGTAAATGTTTAACCTAATTCTTTAATTTCTATCCACAAGTCACAACCTTTGCTAGATGCCGTTCCAAGTTCTAGTTTAACCTTTTCACCATTCCATCAGACAGCAGATAACATGGCATAATTATCAAGCATATTGTACTCTGATATTATAATCTTACAAACTTCTTGAAGCACATGTGATTTACAGTTTCTTCTTTGATCGCCGTCATTTAATTTCCAAACAATTTGTGATCCCGGACCTGTAGCATTATAGATTTTAACCTATTTTGCGCAATTAAATGCTTCTTGATTTGGAATAGCAAAAGCATTGGGCCTTATTGTTAAATGATTAATCCATAATAAACTGAATTCTCACTTGATGTGGTCGAATCGCTTGCCAAGTTATTAATCGGAAATGGTCCCGATTTATTGGCCTTAAATTAATTGAATTAATAAGATGGCGGCGAATTTGACTTCGGCCCCCGGCGGCATAAGTGCACGCTACGCCACTGTTGTAAGGTAAACTCCTTTAAAATTTTTGAAGGTTTAGGCATTGACTGGTAAAGTTCAAGAGAAAGTTGAGTTCGCAACCTCTGAAACTAAGGGCAGAAACTAACGATACAATAAGGTTGCTTGCTTTGTTGAGGTACGGAACTTATAAGAGAACGCTATAATGTCAAAGATACAAGGTAAAACTCTTTTTTATGTTGAGAATATGTACTGATATCATTCTCACTGGCATAATTTATTGTAGCAGAGATAGCAGGTTTGGTTCCTGCAAACGTTAAATGTTTGTATTCCCTATTAAGGATACCTTTTATAAAATAAGTATAGTAATAAAGGAATTATAGTGAATTGAAACCATTTGAAGATATAAAGAAAATTTCCTAAGATGTATTATTATTAGCTAAAAAAGTTATAGAACGCGGTCAAAGGTTCGTAGTATAGTACGTCTAAGCTAACAAAAATTTCCTAAATTGTTTAAATGTAGATAAGTATTTGTTACGGACGTTGAGTTTACGCGACGACTGAAGTTCATCGACACGTTTTTGTGCATTTTTTTCCATATTCACAGATATAATAATTCCTCTTCTTAAACTCTTAAGAAAAAATATAATGATTGAAATCGTTTTCTAAGACAGACTAATTTAATATCTGCAAGAAATAAATAGAGGATGAAGGAAATGAGGTGAAGTGGCAACATGTTCTCTTAAGTGCATTATTAGGTACATGCAAGAAAAACAACAATTGCGTAGTGGCAGACAAAATAGCTGGAGGTCGATAGTTCCGATTTCACTTGAATATAAGCACCGAGTGTTTTTTGTATGTTTTACGACACCTGTCACAGTACAATTTAGTAGGTAGGTCGAGAGGACTAATTAATTGTATTATTCGAAAAGTACATAATAAATAAATTATTAATGAATATATAAATAACTAGCGACTCACCCTCACTTCGCTTTGGGTTCGTCCCTAGACAAAAACGAATCTATCCCACGGGAACCGTACATTTTCACGGGATGATATATATAGCCTATAGTCAGTTAACGGGCTATCTAATGCAAAAAGAATTTTTCAAATCGGATTAGTAGTTCCTGAGATTAGCGCGTTCAACCAAACAAACAAACAAACTCTTTAACTTTTTAATATTAATATAGATATTAGTATAGATTATGTACATATATTACGATATATTATTATCAGAATCATCGTTCGTACCAGTAGGCCTTGGTATGGTCCATAGTCCATACAAATCACATTAAAAGAATAGTCCGTCCATACACAATCTTAATGTTTAAAATATTTCACAGACTTGTTTATCATTTATTTGATAATTAGCATTGACAGCGCGCTTGCCATAGGTTTTGATAGCAGTGGCGTGCCATAGGAGAGACCTATGTCCAGCAGTGGAGAAAAGCAGGCTGATTTTGATTTCATATTAAAATGAGGAAACGCGATGAGTTTGATCTGGAGTTGATTGTACACAATATCGATGGACCGTTCAAACGTTTCTTTTTTTTTTCTCTATGACTTAGAGTTGCGTTAACAGACGCAATACATTCTGCCAGTGTCACGTTTTGTGAGGAAGACACGAATGAGATTAAGCGGTAATTTTTCAAAATGTTGCCACTTTAATGTGAAATTAAAACTATAAATGAAAGGTTCAAACGTTAATGTCCCTTTTTTATAAGTCGCTTGTCAAACTTTATAAATTATACCACTTGTCTAATCTCATTATTTCCAACCAGTATTATCAATATCCTATCAACCTAGATGAGGTTTAATACTTTTATACGAATAGACAAACGTCCATAAAATTGTATTATGATGCCGAATACAATACTCGCAAGAACTATCCAAAATTGCAAAAATCTAATTTAATTAGTATGGACACTCAGTATAAGGAATAACACAGAGTGCTATAGAACTAAACATGAAGCGAAACAATCTTTAAATGTTTTAAAATAATACTTACGTGTAAAATGTTTTAAAATAGTCATCAATCAATGACAATTTGTGTAATAAGTGATAAGTAAATAAATTTGGATAAATAAAAATAACTAGCAGATTAAATTATATTAAAGAAAAAATAATTAAATAAGCTAATTAAAAAAAATAATAATTAAGGGTAACTAATGCTTAAAACATAAAAAAAGAATATAGTTTTATTATGCTTAAAAATTGTATATTAATAATTTAAATAATACAAAATTTCCTTTATTCTCTAAAGAACGTAAACGATCTGTATGGCAAAATCGAAAATAGTAGCATAAACACCAAATCACGCTACTAATTTTGATTTAGACTTTATTTTGTCCTCTGTCTATATAATTGTATAATCTGAGAGTGGACAATAGAGTGCAGATATACATATACTCGTAAGTACATATATACATATGTATGTGTTGACATTAGCGTGTTGAGGGACGCGGGCAGACCGGTGTGTCAGTTATTAATTAATTTCTTAGAAATTATCATAGAGTAGTTAAATCAAATTCTGAATTTATTCACATTCAAATATCGATACATAAATATTTTTACCAAAATACAATATATGGATATCCTTTACAGGAAAAATGCAATAACCGTCTTAACTCGCATTTCCATAACGCAACAGTATCAAGTGTATTCAGGCCAATAGGGAATACTTGTCGAATGAATTAGAGCACAACGATTGAAATAGTACGCAATTTAGAAAGGAAACAAGTATTTTATTGATATTTACATATTTTCAACTGCGATGTCATGTCATGTCATGACAAATGACATGGGTTATAGAAATATCCCATGTCAATTACACCTGAAAAAGTTCTGTTAAAGTTAGTTAGGCCGTTCTTATGTTATCCTGAAGGAAACTTTATTCTTTTGCACTGACTGAGGCTATGTCAGTACAGATTTAAAAAAATCTAGTTAAATATTATAAGAAATAATAAAAAAAATACTACTAAAATAATATCGTGTGAGGTATATGATGGTCTCGTGACATATTTGGTAGAAAATCGTATCAAAAATGTATAATAATCATACATGGGTATTTAACATTAGAGTATGGATGTAGAGACATGTTCAAAAACTAAGAACTTACTTGAACAACAGTCTTAGCCTTATAGAATTAAGATTGATACTTATATCTAGTTTATATATAAAGGAAAGCTTTCATTGAAGTTTGTTTACAATTTTGCTTGAATCTGACAGTGAAAGTTTCATTAAAATCGTTTTAGCATTTCCGGTAATTAAGAAGAGAATTGAGAAAAATGTTTTTTATATGCTCAATGATTATGTCGAATCAGTCATGATTATTCTATACATATAATAAAATTGTAACTAAACCGAAGAAATAGACTTTATTATCGATAAAGAAGTCAAATTTATAGTTTTTAGAATTTTTGTCTGTCTGTCTGTCTGTATGTCTGTCTTACCGCATCACAGGAACTACTGGACAGATTTTGATGAAATTTGGTATAATGATAGCTGGTTACCCGGGTCAACATATAGGATACTTTTTACTGCGGGAAAATATCTCATCTCAGAGTTAAACGTTAAAACGTAACTAGGGATGAACCCGAGCGGAGCGAGGGTGAGTTGCTAGTATTAAAATAAGGGCTCTTATAATTTACCATCTTTATTAACCGACTAAAAAAATTTAAATGATATACATATATCTTGCTGAAAACTAAATTAATAATATATCAGTTTAAGAATAAAGTATGTAAAATACACCTACATATTATAGTAAAAAATATTACTTATAACTGTATACTAACTGAAATACATATATGAATAAGCTAAAATAATATTATAATATTAACATTTAATATGAAAATTCACATGTAGAAATACATCCTAAAATGATTGTTATTATACTAAACCTTGTTTAAATAGCAAGCTTATTTTATAAGAAGTAAAGTTGATATTTATGTAACAAGCTTGAATGTAGAGGCGAATCCACTTTCGTTGAAGTTCCTTCGCACTTCGCAGTTCGACTTGCTCGGTCAGTTTTGGTCGAAAGACCATACAAAGCGGATCATAATATTAGTGTTTAAATTTTTTTACGAAGATATTTTTTATAAATATACATATTAAAAGCTATTTGTGATTTAATTATATTAGTTTTTGGAAATTATAAAAATGAGGTTTCTAATTTTATGTATATATATTATTGCTAATGCTAGTAATAATGGTAAAGCGTCTTTAGAAAGCTTTTTACCAAGTAAAGATAATTTACTTTTAACTGATACGACGAAAAGTTCTGGTAAGTTATTTTAAATTATTATTTGCATATTTTTTCATATATTTTATGGAAATAGGTCACTTATTGTGAACTAAAGTGAACTTGTTGGTTTGTTTTTCTTGCACGCAGTTATGGTAGAAGTAAATGATTCTATAGTTAATGAAACGGAAAATAACAGAATTTTTCTACAATATTTTATATTCTTTTGCAAAAAATAAATTAACATATTAGAATAAGCTTAGGTGTACCACTAATTTGAAACTGGAGAGGACTTCAAGCATACATTTGGGTTATTATATTTTGGTTTTTAGTTTTTATTTTATTTATTTCATTTATTTTATTTATTTAGTCAAACTGATATTATTACTTTATTTTATATAAACTTATTGTCATATTATTTATATTATTTAGGTATACCTATTCTCTTGTGCATTTTCCTACTACTGTATTGTTCTTTTCTTTTTTATTATATTTTCTTCTGTTGTATTTATAAAGATCTTGGAATTTTAATAGTAAATGAAACAAATGAGATAAAGATGATCATATCCATAGTATAAATGAACAAAATTAATTTAAAGGATTACTTTAAATACCTAAATGGACAAGTTGAAACGAGACGACTCTTAATGTATTTGTTTTGTAGTACTCCAGGTAATTAGAGGATGTTTCTCAATACAAAGTGCGTTTCAGATAAATCATGTAATCGGCCATGCAAATTTAACGTCAAACCTCGACAGTGTCGCTATAATTTCGAAATTAGTCCATCTTTTGAAGAAGATGAAAAGCCAGCGTTAACTGTAAACGGTTTGACTCCCGGACCCGCTATACACGTCTGTTTGCACGACATAGTGATTGTCAAAGTGAAAAACAAAATTCCAAATCAAGATTTAACCATGCATTGGCATGGTATCGAACAAAAGGGAACACCATACATGGATGGAGTACCAATGGTTACACAGTGCCCTATTTCATATGGATCTACTTACGAATATGCTTTTATTGCCTCATCTCCCGGAACTTTCTTCTATCATGCTGATTCAGGTAATCAATATAATAAGAAACACATACTTGTTTTTAACTGTTTATATTATAATAAAATGCTAATAAAGAAATCTTAAATTGATAATCAATAATCTTATAATATACAATTATCGATCTATCACTAAAGTAGTCATTCTCTGATATTCATAAATGATACTCATATTTTTCAATTATTTATTATTTCTAAGTTTTAAAACAATATAATATGGTTTTCAAAGAACAATAATAATTTGATGATTATATTTTGTAATTAAATTATAGTTCTTGCAAAAAATTCAGCTCACAAAGCATAATATTTTATTACAATATTTTGAATGTTAATTGTAACAATTTTAGTGATTCATCAAAGTGACGGCGTGTACGGTACTCTGGTTGTAGACCAACCTCAGCCAATAGAGCCTCATGCGTCGTTGTATGATTATGATAGAAGAGACGAGCATACGATGATTATAGGAGCTAAATTTCAAGAACTGCTGACAGCCAAATTAGAAGATGTTAGTCAAATTAAACCCAGTAAACTTTTAGTGAATGGAGATGAGTCGAATACGAAGTAAGTACTTAAGTAAAATAACTTAGTATTCGTTTTCTTATTACACCTGAGATCGTGGATTCGATTGCGGTATGAGGTAAATGTTTGTATTAATTATAAGGAAATTCATATCTGTGTGATTTTGAAAGAATTTACAATCAAATACATTTTAACTCATATAACAGTATAAGTCACAACAATATTTAATAAGAGTTAATCGTTACAGGTTATTCGTTCTGCCAGGATACGCGTATAGATTGCGTTTAATTAACGCTATTGCCATAGAATGCCCTTTGCAAATACAAGCCCATAACCACCTCATGACTGTCATAGCGACAGACGGTAAACCTGTACGGCCAGTTACTACTACTACGGTTAAAATTTATCCAGGTATGTAAATTTTTTCTAAACTTTTTATATTAGAAACTTAACTGGTCAATGACTAATTTTGCGTATAGTTGAAAACGAAAGTTTTCTTATTGGTAATCCGTATTCCATGCCAATAGGCAATATAAACGATACTAATACTTAAACTAAGTCTTTCTGTTTGTCTGCTTCATTTTAACTTTTAAGGTTAAATAACTTAACCAAATTTGAGAAAATTAGAATATAATTAATACTTTAACAAACTATACTTGTATTAAAAAACCAGTCAATTAGGGAGTGAAAAAGAGTTGTAAGGAATCATTATTTCCTAGGTATATATTTGTAATATTCCATCGTGAACTTGTTTTCATCTTTTTAGTTAGCTTTTATGCAGTCGGGTTTTTTATTTTTAAAATATACCTATTTTTATACCTTCTAAGTTTTTTAAAATCATCCAAAGCGATTTTTGTGGACAAAATTTTAAAATCAATATTTCGCAAATTGACTATTGAAACATAACAAAAGTTTTTTTTTCTACTGTGAAAAAAAATAAACTACAAAAAACATGAAAAAAACGCGTTTTTTTAATCAGGTTTTTTTTCTAGGGTACAGAATTTAAAATCATTCAGGTAGTTTCCGTAAAAGTTTTATTGTTAAGAGTTTATATTAGACTTTTCTGTTTATCTTTAAACCTACCATACTTTTTTGGTTGAAAAGTGCCAAGCTTACCATGTGAAAATTCCGACACAGATAAGGACAAGACTAGTGTATGTGGCACTGATACTGACAGTGGTACTGACATTGACACAGAGGGAGAATAAATTTTTATTTAATTGATTATACGTCATTGAATTTGTAATTTTAGTAAAATGTAAGAAATTAGAAAACATACTTCAACAAAACATTTAATTTCTTATAGTATTTTTTCCTGAAAAAAACCATAATCAGAGAAAAAACAATATACATACTAATAGTGGGTCGGCACTGTCTGTAACAAGTATATAACGCCTTTGAGATGTTAGTCTCTCCCGTGATCATGATTCCTGTTAAGCAATTGAAACGTCGGGAACCAAAAATCAAAATAAATCCGCGAAATAATGCGAAAAGATAGTTTTATGTAAAAGGTGCTAAGTTTTTTCTATATAACATCATTATAAGTGACAGAAAGAGCCACATACATATAAAGAAAATTCAAATATCGACGGTTAACCTTGAGGCCCATGCTAGATAATAAGAAAACAAGTTCACGAAGGAATATAGTATTATACACTCGGAGACATACATACGAGTATGTACATTGTACATCTCGCGGCAAGGATGAAACGTGCATGCCTTTTATTTTTATAATATATTTATTTATTTAAAACTTATTAAGTATTTTTAAAGTAAGAAAATTAGCGAGAATGGTTGTTAACCAACTTTAAGTCATTATATATCCTAAACTGTTATTTAAAATGAAAAATGATGAAAGAAACCTAAAAACGATTTTTAAATACCTAGGTATTCAACAACATCCCACTGGACATAGTTCGTCAATATTCATTTTTTCTTTTTCACATTATGGCGTCCAAAATCGGCCATTTCGATTTTTTCAAATTTTTTATGCTTTTTATGACATTCGTGCCATCATGACGAATCAAACGACGTGTCATTTATCAAAATCGGCCTACGCGTTTGGTCTAAATAGTACCACAAAGGTACAAACTGACGTACATGAGAAAAAAAAATTACTACTTAATAAGATATTACGTAAAAATACCAAGTTAGACATTCCTCTCATCTTTTCTCCGAAACTATTGAGCCGACTAATTTAATTTTATGTAACAAAAACCCCAAGTCTTTTGTGTTTTTTTTATTCTATGAATATGAAAGCTATTTAAAATGACTAATGAATGAATGATGAATGAAAAAAAAAACATAACCAGATAAAATAAAATGTTTTTTAATAAATAATTAAAAATATGGTAATAAATGATTTTGGATAGTAATATAATTAGGTATATATTATCCAAAAGGTAAATTAAAGTTCCGATGTAATTTAAATTAAGACATTGTAAGAAATATAATTATCTCGGAATAAAAGTAATGATTTATGACTTCAACTGTGTTATATAATATATTAAGCCGGTTTACATGGACTATCCTCTTTACTTCCGATATACTTAGAAATAATCACCGCCGTCATTATTATTACAAGTTCTAGGAGGATACTTAAAATATACTTAAATTTATAAATTAATAAGGTAATAACTACGTATTTAACTTTCTATTTCGTTAAATGGGAAAGTTTTTGAGGTAATCGCTTTACTTATAACCTTTGTATACCATCGTTTGTTGTCTGTCACAAGATTTTTTTTCTGGATTGAGTATTAGCTAAATTAAAAGCAATATATTTTTGTGTATTCAGCCCTTTTTAACGTCCCACTGCTGGGCACGGGCCTCCCTTCAATACGAGGGGGATCAGGCTATAGTCCACCGCGCTGGCCAAGTGCGGGTTGGCGGACTTCACACGTCTTTCAAAAACTTGCTAGGTTCTCTCAGATATGCAGGTTTCCTCACGATGTTTTCCTTCACCGTACGGCAAGTGGTAATCATGTTAGAAATGATTTGCACATGAAAATATCAGAGGTGCGAGACCCGGGATTTGAACCCACTTCACACGGTTTCCCAAGCGAGCGCGTTACCTCTGGGCTATCACTGCATCAATATATTTATGCGTTTGTACAAATATATACATACATATCTGTTGAGTGGAATTGTTGGTTAACCATTTCAGGGGTTACCGGTAGCTACTGAAGACTCACTGTCACCCCCTGGGTCCATTATCAGACTCTTGTTGTAAAATATGGGACTTAAAGATGAATTTATTACACAATTTATTTATACGTTTTAGAGATAGTTAAGATAAAAGGAATGTCTAACTTCGTAAATTAACTGTAATATCTTATTAAGTACATACGTTTTTCCTTACAATTGTGCCCTTTCATTTGATGCATTTGATGACCCTTTTTTACATGGGACTCGTTAAAACAAATCAAATATGTTTATATTCTAATGGTTTATTAGTAACTATTGAACAGTGCTACTATCTCTATCTCTATTTCTACACTTAAACCCTCATCACAAAATAATAATGTATGGGACTCGTCAAAATAAATTCCATGTGCCCAAACTCTATGGATTCACCATGGAGTAGCCATTATCCTGCTAACCTGCTGGCTTAATCATCAGATCAGCTCTACGGTATCAAATTATTGTATTGCCATCCGGGTTTCATATACAAAGTTTCATCAAATCGTTAGTACACACATTAAAATCGATTTATAACATTTGGTTACATATATATAAGTGTAAAATATAATTAAGTTCATTGAACTATTACTTATATTATAAACTGTTTTAAATTTTTATGATGGTGATCTGTAGAAAACTTTCTTTGAGATTTAATCTTTCACTATATACTCGTAATATATAATTATATGGAGCGTTCTAACCGCGGTATTTTCACTATCGACTCGAGTGAGAGGAGAAAGGTCTGTCTGGTTACATTTCAGAGTTTAAGGTCAACAAACCGTTCGCTGTTTGTTTTCACTTTCTTCAATTGCCGGTATTGCTTGGTATATATACTACGTAGAAAATGCAATGAATGAATTTTTATTATATTTTGCATGTTACTTTTATTTTTAAGCTTACGAATCGAACTAGTATTATAAATGCGAAAGTGTGAAGACGTATGGATGTCTAGATGTAAAGATGTATGGATGTTTGTTACTCTTTCACGTAGAAACTACTGAATTTATTTTAATGAAACTTTACATATAGCTCGTACATCAGAATAGCACATAGGCTACTTTTTATTCCGGAAAAATGTACGGTTCCCGTGGGATAAATTTGTTTTTCTTTTAGTACGTGCGTCCTTCTATCGACTTAGCTTCGCCTCGCTCGGTTATGTGTAATCACAATGAACTATTATGAGTGTACTTTAGGAGATAGATACAAGCTATTCCGGACTTTTCTGTAGTCCTTTTTAAGACCTATAATTTTCTAGTACATTGTTTAGATGTATATCTTAAAGTTTGGCCAGCGTAGCCGTTTAAGCGTAGGAAAACAGTTTTTCTATTAGTAAAAACAATCAAAATTTCTTGTGTGGCTTAAAAAAAGGAAACTCTGTTTACTAACAGAGGCAGACAGCGATTTTATTTTTTTATACTATGTTGCTAACGACTTGCGCTCAAACTAAACTTTGCATTTTGTCATGAAAATGAGGGACTGTATATCACTAAATTGTTAAATGTGTTAATTGTTAACCCTGCTACTAATAATTTTGTATAATAAATATTTGTATTTTTGTATGTTATTACTACAGACACTAGACTTTAGTTAAAATTTTAGTTTCAGTATTTTTAGCGCTAAAAGCGAATAGATAAATAGACTACACACATATAGACAAAAAATTCAAAAACTATTGTTTTGAGGTCTAGGTATATCACTTTAGCTCTATACAAAACGTAACACTCATTGTTTTTAAAAATACTTCCTGTACGGATTTTATTGTGTATTCAGCCCTTTTTAACGTCCCACTGCTGGGTACGGGCATCCCTTCAGTACGATCAGGCCCGGTCAGGCCATAGTCCACCACGCAGGCCAAGAATTTTGCTTTGTTACTATTTTATTGTATGTAATGTACGAGTATGTATAGATGATAAAAAAAAAGAACTAAAATGTCATGTTATGATGGTATCAGTGTTCCTAGCCGAATACTAAAAAGGTTGCTAATTAATTATTTAAAACTTAAAATATTGAATTTTCATATATTATGTAGATTGAGATGACACTCATTAATTTTAATTCTGTGTCTAGTCTTTTACCTCACATATTTATTGATTATTGATTTTTTTTCGGGCAGAAATCGAATCTACTAGCTCTTGTTGAATTTATTATTAAGCTATTTGGGAGAATGAGAGTAATGTATGTAAATAATAAAAAGTAGATAAATACTATAATAAAAATAGAAACAATGTACAATAAGCAAGTACATATATAACAATTTATTGCTAGAAAAAAATAAATGGCTTGCATGCATTTCTATGTGCAATGCATTATTAGGGTAAGCATTTCCTCAATGATCAATCCATTGAATGAATTGTGAAATATGTTGTGTCAACATCTTTAAATGTAGAGACAACTAATGTAAATAAAATAGCAGTCTTGTTAGAAAATGTTGTTTTAAAAAATATTTACTTTCACTAAATATGCATAGCAATTTTTTTTTTTAAATGTTACTTATGGCAAACGGTTGAAAGTGTTGAAATTGATGCGATACAGCTCCATTTAGAGCTGAGTTATAAGCATACGAACGAAGTATGACATACGAACCTTATGCAAAAAACTTATATGTATGTGTAAATCCAAAACCAGAAGTGATCGACTTTCGGATATTTGCAACGCCGTGCAATCCAACTTTTTATACTAATTTTATTTTTTTAAATGTATTTCGTTTACTTTCGAAAATGCTCATAAAAATAACAGGAAACTGAGCCATTAAACATTCACACTCGAAAATTATTACATACCTTTTACTCTTACTTCAAGTTAATAATTTCTAGTAATATTTTATTATTTCAGGTGAGCGAATGGACGTGGTCATAAGAATGAATCAACAGAGTGGTGGGCACTGGGTTCGAGTCTCTGGAGAGGGTCCGTGCGAAGGCAGGACAGCACACGCCATGGTTTTATACTCAGGATTTAATTATACATCTATGATGGAACAGGGGCCGGTAAAATCAAAATGTTCTTCTTAATTAAATTAGTAACGATTATTTTTTACATCCCTAGTACTGACTATGTAATCCAGCTCGCTTAAGCTCTTATTATATACAAAATATGTTAGTTGGAATATTTTACCATTTTTAGAACTTACTAGTGTCACTCGGACGCTCCGTTCGGTTTCGTCGGGTTCGTCCCTAGGTACGTTTTAACTGTTAATATAGATTTCTCAGAGATGAGATGTTTTCCCGGAGTAAAAAGTATCCTATATGTTGACCCGGATAACCAGCTATCGACATACCAAATATCATCAAAATCTATCCAGTGGTTTTCTCGTGATGCGTTAATAATACGTTAATGATGCGATAATGGCGTTAAAACAAACAAAAAACAAAGAAAAATAACAAACGATCTTTTTGGTATTATTATATTCGTATGTATGCATATAATATAAAAAATCTTTTTTTTTTCAGGACATCGATATGAATTTTGAATTCGATGCTAAAGATGTTATTTCTGGCCAGCAATTACAATCTTTTAAAGATGTACCGCTGGCTGCTAATATAAAATCCTTTTATTTGGGCATAGATAAAGCTTACCCGAAGTTGAAGGACAGTGATATTGATTTTCGCTACTTGAGCGACGCTATGCCAAAAAAACCATTCTTCCCAGCTGCATTATGTAAGTATTTTAGTAAATACTAGCGACTCACCCTCGCTTCGCTCGGGTTCGTCCCTAGGTTGCCTCGAAAAACAAAATTTTTTTTAAATTCTTTTGGTTTTAATTTTTTTTTCGTGGGACCCTACTTTTTTTCTAAAATAAAAGTAACCTAAGTTACTCCTTATAACATCAGTTATCTGCCAGTGAAAGTCCCGTTAAAATCTGTCCAGCCGTTTCAGAGATTAGCCGGAACAAACAGACAGACAAAAATTGTAAAAAATGTTGTTTTGGTATATGTACCTACCGTATATATATCCATATACATTTAGTAAAAAGCGGTTATTTTAATATTACAAACAGACACTCCAATTTTATTTATCTGTATGGATATATAATTAAAAATGTTCAACAATAGGTGAATTTAAACTGGAAACACTGGATTTTTTATAGAATTATTGCAATAAGATAGTTTTATGATATATAAAAATAACAATTAACATTTGTTTTGTCAAAAAGGAACATAATTAAAGGTTTATATGTAGATCCAGTTTTTAATTTACAGGCTTACTCTTAAATAAAAAAATATTTTGTTTATATAATATATAAATAAATATTTAGCAGATGGTTTCTTATCACTTGTATCACAAAAATACAATTATAAAAAAAAGTTACTAAACTACGTAAACTAAATCGATAAATATAATTTTTCAGCATCCGAAAAAGGAGTAGTGCAGATAAATGGTAAAAACTTCTTGTACCCGAGTGCACCATATTTATTAAAAGCACGTGAAATACGACAGGAATCTATATGCGATGTGGGAAAAGAAAATATGCATAAAGAACCCCAATGCTTACAAATTTTGAAAGCTCAAGCCAATGATGTTATAGAGTTGGTGTTAGTTAATGAAGGTATATATACTTTTGAATATTTGTATATATGAGATCGCCTTTACTTCACTTATTAGTTTAAAAAACACATAAAAAATTATTCTAAACACGTCGGGAATCATTTTCTTATTCTTATTTCGTCCAAATCGCTAGTGAAAGTTTTTTAATAAACTTCAGTCCTTCCAGATTTTAGTTGGTACAAGCAGACGATAAGACAAAAAATTGTAACAGTTTTATTGATTTAAGAATTATATATTTTCGAGGTCGGTCCTCATAGAAGTTAAAAAAAGAAACGCAAAAAACCTGTTTTAAACTGCATATTATTTTTTTACGAGGATCACGGGGAATATGATCGTACCTAAATGTTCTATAAAACGATGAATGGTCCTCAAAGTTCAGCTTTTTTACAAAATTTGATTCTACCCGTACTTTCGTGAGAGCGGTGTGAAAAAAGTGAGAAATTCAAAAACTTTAACGCTGGTTTGAGAGGGCACTTCAAGTTCCATTTTTTTGCATTGAGGTCTAAAAAGGCTAATTACATCACTGAGTATAGGGTTGAAAATACTGAAAAAAATATGATAGCAGAGTTTTAAAATAGTTTAATTAAAAGAAAATTAAAATATACGATGAAGAAAGATAGAGATACATTTTTGATATATGGGATTTTTCGACGAGTTATACGTACGACCATCAAAGATTTTTGCAGTCTAGAAAATGAAAATTGCATATGTTAAACCAACAGTGTTTCATGCTATGAAACCCTCGTTATGCGAGATTGAGTCACACTTGCCCGATTTTATATATAATGTAACTAAATTCCTTGTTGTTGAAAACTGCAGAATAATGTATCTTATATACTACCCCAGTATTTTCTTCATATTTTTTTAAAGAGTCATCAGATAATAATCTTTATCACTGAATATAGTTATTGCTGTTATCTAAAGAATTATTTTTTAGATTTATTGAGTTTTTTTTTGTAATTAAATGGCGAATTGTGCGTATTATAATGTTACAGGAAAAGGTAGTAACGACTCGTATACATTTCACATGCACGGGTACACCATGCAAGTTATAGCTACTTGGAAAAATCCAGACGCCACACCTATTTCGGGGAAAGATGTTCATAAACTTCTTTCAAAAGACTTAATTACGAGGTAATATTTTTCATATTATAACAAAATATAGCTATTAACTGTAAAATTTTAAATTTAAATGAATATCTTTGTAGAGCACTAAGGGCATGAACCTGGCATTAATTATTGGTTTTATATCGGGGAGTGTCAATTTGTAATATTTTTATTCAATGTATTCATAAACAGTGGTAATGCGCTCACTTGTAAAAGCAAAAGAAGTGACCTTAAGCATGGACCTCAATCTTCTGTCACATTATTGTCTAAAGTACATTGTAAATTTATTTCTTCTGACTCGCATTTATTAGTTTGGTGGACTATGGCGTTATCGCCTAGGGAATCGAGGGAAGGCTAAATAGCGCTGGAAATGCGCTGAAATGGAAATTTCGGCAGAGGCGCAATATAAAAATGTAGTTTACCAGTATGCTATTTATTTAATTTTTTATTTATTTCAATTCCAGAAACGAGAAAAATCCTCCAATAAAAGACACGGTAATAGTTCCAAACAAAGGAATCACCATAGTTCGACTATCAGCATCGTCAGGTGGGAGCTGGCTACTAGAATGCCGTTCCTGTTCCCTCTCTATGCCGGCTGCAATACTCATAAACGTTCCTTTATCTATACCTAAGACAGTTGTTGATAAGTTACCAAGTTGCGGCAGTTACAGACCAGCAGATGTTTTACTAAACTAGTTATAACAGAACTGTCCTTTAGCTGACACTCTTGCCATCGTGTAAGGATTCTTGTGACTTATGCTGCTAAAGCGGTGTAGAATTTTTGAAAACATTGATTTAAAATTAAGTGTTTGTTAACACTTAATCTTGAAGTTATGAACAATTTTGGATGGTCATCTAAGAACACTACTACTACACCTGTATTGTATATGAGCAAAAGATGGACGGCGTGAAGTTACTCTAATCTCACGGTAATCTACGGCTAATAGTGGTGATTAGAATTTCCTAGTGGCTGTTTTCTGAAGTAACGATTATAGTTAATAGTAAAAGTAACAGTTCTATTTACTTCATCGTCTAATTTCATTGATATTTACTTTATAATACTATACATAAACTAAATATTGACTACATACACTTGAATCTGCTTATACCTAGTAGTAACGAAGAAAAAATAATTTGTGATCATTATGATTTAAAATATAATAACAATTCAATGTTTTAAATTAAAGGTCTGAATAATTTATATGATAGCGTACTTAATACAAATTGACTTAGGGAATTCTATTTGCTTCGTTTTGTTAATTGTGTACATATATTATGTGAACTGACTGCAACAAGGTAAAATACTCTCATTTTAGATTAAGATTGTAAATACATAAATAAGTGTAAGTTTAATTTATTTTATAATAAATTACAATACGAAAATTATGGCTTTGAATATTCTTGAATGAAATCAATATAATGGGACACCTTCGTATATACAGTTGGTGCCCCTTTATATCCACAAGGAGCCATCCCCCAAGATACTATGCCAAGCAAAACAGGCAGTTTTTCATCTTCCTCGTCTAAATTAAGCATTTTATTACGAGTACTTCTCTCTTCACGATAATACGCGTCATATTCTTCAATGTCCTCGTCAATTGGTGCACGATTATATACATTTCTAGGTACAAATTGTATGAGAGGCCCTCCAGAGTCTCCGCTGCATGCGGCTATTCCTCCTGAAAGGGGTCCTGTACAAATATTCGAGTCTTTGTCTAGAGGATTGCTTTCATCACTATCTTTTAATTCTTCAATGGCATTGAAACATTCTGAAATATGTAACAGATTGGTATACATCGGTTTATTAAATAAAACTATTTTGCGGAACCACCTTAGCGTGTCCGGGGAATCAAAAATCAAAATAGAATTTAAAAACGTAATAATCAATTCAGTAATATTATTTATGTACTTTACTTTCAAAGAGAGCCTCTTGTTGTTTTTTTTTCTGTTTCTGCGAACTACTATGTACACGTTATAGTTAATTCATAACAAAAAAGTTATGTCCGAACACCTATAAAAAATATATAGCTATACAGTCGAATTGAGAATCTCCTCCTATTCATGAAGTCGGTTAATAAACATGAAATAATATATACAGCAGTATTCCATCAAAAAAGGAGGTCAATCAGTTTGTATTGAACACTCGGGGGTCGCTTACATTAACCCCAACGTTCAACGTTGATTTTGGACTATTATTATAAATGCCAAAGTTTGAATGTATGTGTATATTTGCGGTTGAAATGGCTGAATGGATTAGGATGAAATTTAGTACGATAGATAGACGACTAGTAACGCATAGACTACGGTATAACATATTTCAAAGTATATTCTTACTTTCATATGGAACGTAAGTAACTTGTACTTCTTGCAATCTGCTCGGAAGATCTGGCAAGAAGTAAGTTGTACGCAAGGCACCCCATCCGGCCAAAGTCATAGAATCATTGCTGACATCGTAATTATAAGGAAGGTGTATAGGCAGAATCTCATCAGTAAATGAGAATGGTTTGGCCATTCTTAAAAGTGCAATATCGTGTGGACCTATGCCGCTGAAATGGAAATTATGTTAAATTTAATTTACCTCGGCCTACTTAGATTAAGTAGCGATACATTTAAATTCGACGAATTTAAATAGCTCTCGTTTATATTTTCAATTTTATTTATTTTCCTTTCTCATATATTTTTCTAACACTTATTATTTATATGTACACTGTATTTGCTGGTGATGTAAATATGTATATGTTGATGTATAATTTTTTTTGAGTTAACTCAAGTGAAATCACAAGATAACCCTAAAAAAGTTCTCGCAGTAAAAATTATCCTATATGTTGACACGGATACCCTGCTATCATCATACCAAATTTCATCAAAATCTGTCCAGTGGTTTTCTCGTGATGCGTTCCCAGACAGATAGACAGACAAAAAATCTCATAACTATAGATTCGACCTTTGTATGGATAATAATGACTATTTCAATAAGATTTTCCAAAAAATATTTAATGTATAGATTCGACTCAGAATTTTATTATATGTTAGAAGAAGATGGATATTGCATTAGTTAGGTACTGTTTGTTGGTAGATAGAAGGGTGGATGAACGGCTATTCGTTTGTAATGGTATTTGAAATTGCGTTCCAATCACATCACAAGTTAAATTTTAATGTCACTCATTTTAATTTTTACAATGTAAATCTTTTTTACCCATCATAAAGTGGATGTACAATGCGTTCATACACTGCGTTTATTTGAACTTTTGGTCCAAAGTAATTGACGTTGTGTGTTCCAGCGACTGCATCAATGGGAAGCCATCTTAATAAAAATGATTCTTTAACGCAATGTGCAGCTGTTAAAACCTAAAAAGTAGAATTCATTAAATAAAAATAATAGTGCTTTTTGGAAATAATTTTTTTTTGAAACCCAATTTAAACTTTGACACTAATGCATTTTTTTACTCTACTAGCTTTTCAGTTCCATCTAATTTATTTTTGTACTAGCGTCTCAACTTCGCCTTATGTTTTAACGTTTAGTATAGGTTTGTCAGAGATAAGATATTTTTCTGCAGTAAAAAGTATCCTATATGTTGACCCGGACAATCATCAAAATCTGACCAGTGGTTTTCTCGTGATGCGTTCTCAGACAGACAGATAGACAAAAATTTAAAAAACTCGAAGAGTGAAGTGAAGAGACCGAATCTATATTCGGCCTCTGTATCAATAGTAATGAAGATTTCAATAAGTTTAAAAAAATATATTTAATTTACAGATTCGATTCAGTTACAAATTTATTATATGTATAGATAATAATTTCCTTCTTAAGGTTCGTAGCGTGATACTCGAAAGGTAATAGCCTAGAATGATAAGTTAAATGTAAAATGAATGCTTCAAATCATATTAGTAGTTCCAGAGATAAGTGCGTTAAAAACACCAAAAAATATCTTATTATGATATTTGTACTATAGTTTTAATTATAATAAATAAATTTGTGTTAAAAGGTATTGTTTTAATAATAACGTACCCAGTTCTCGTTTATTATACTACCACCACACACATGTGTGCGGATCCATAGGAACCTAAGTTGTAGGGATACAAGGTAAGGGTGGCTGTAGGGCTTGGATTCATGTCCACCTATAAGCTTGCTTTCCCGAAAATGTTGGCTAGCTGTTGCTGAAATATGTATAAGACTGATTATTAACAGTTTTCTAAGTATTGAAAATATTGTTTTGATTATTAAATAAACTTAATTTAATTTGGTATGAGTAGGCCTATGCCAAATTACAAATCTGTAAGTGGTATTGCGGAAGCTGACATTCTATAATCGTTTTTAGCTAAAAAAATTAAAGAGTGCGTGTATGAATGTGTACACGCTCAAGAAGTAAAACTTCTGTAGGTTTTCGGTACTCTTTAAGAAATTCAATTTATGTTTTGAATAATTAGGAGAGGTGATGTAAAGACTAAAAATAACGCACATTAGGCATATTACAATCACATATTTATAGAATATCATATAAGAAAAGAATATAATATTATATATCATTTGACAGATAATAACAACGGTTACCATGGCAACAAACGTATGTACATGTTTTCGTAACGCATTAACCAGCTTACCCCTCAAGTTAAGCGTGCGTAAAGAAGTTTTACCTCAACAAAAAAAAAATGTAGTATCATAGTCTTTCAATCCTCAACAGTTCAGAAACAATACGCTGGTGAGGCGCCCTCGACTGTCATAATTACTTTCATATGAAAGTCGGGAAACGGCTTTAGAGTTGACGGATATAACTGTTACTTATCACGAGGTGGCACTACAGTGCTTTAACTTGACCTTGACAGCATTTCCGTTAAAATCGATAGATAAATATTTTGAATACACCATATTATTATTTCTAGAGAAATACACCTATATGTATATACCTACTTATTATAAAAGCAAAAACCGCATTCAAATTCGTAGTAGTTTTCGAGTGTACATCATATACGTACAGGCAGAAGAACAGACAGTTACGTTACAGTTTTTTATATATGTAGAGTTTGTTATTGCCTATTTTGTTTATACTTCAACAGAAGGCAGATATCTCACTGTACTTTCTGTCTACATTTTAGGGATATAACGTGTAGTATTTATATAGCTGCTGAATATTTAGAAAATTTTAAATTTTACAGACCTATTTGTCAATTTTGATGTTATTTTATTCCTTAAAACGATAATATATATTTTTATAAGATTTGTAAAAATCTCTACAAGGTATCATATTTATTAAAATTAGTTAATCTAATATAACATATAATAAAATTGTAATTTTTTGGAAAATCTTCTTGAAATAGATTTTATTATCGATACAGAGGCCGAATCCACAGTTTTAGAATTTTTGTCTGTTTGTTTGTCTGTTTGTCTGTCTGTGACCGCATCACGAGAAAACCATTGGACAGATTTTGATGAAATTTGGTATAATGATAGCTAGTTATCCGGGTCAACATATAGGATACTTTTATGCGGGAAAATATCTCATCTCTGAGAAATCCGTACTAAACGTTAAAACGTAACTAGGGACTAACCCGAGCGGAGTAAGGTGAGTCGCTAGTATGAAAATAAGGAACTAATTTTATAACTATCTCCTACCTGTTAAGGCGTGGTAGCATTGTATAAGTATTAACAAAAGATTCACAAATAACTTCATTGTAATTATTGTTATGACATAAGCTTTGTTACATGGTGTTATATAACATGTGACTAAGATGCGTGTACTATTTATCTTTTCGCATAATTATAGGCATCAGGGGCAGCCAACTGTGTACAACAGTTAAAATCTAAGCCTATTTTATGTAAAATTTTATGATCATACATAATAGGAAGATTAAAATATTTAATTTTAATTTTTATTTAATTCTTTCTATGACAATGCAATATATAACAATGTTTAAATAAAACAGCTTAATGATGTCGCAGGTCCGAGCCTTCTACATATTTTTACCATGCACGAGCTCATAATTTTTTGTCTTTACTTTTTGCTGTCGCCAGATGAGTGATAAGACGCCACAAAATAAAAAAGACAGTATCTAAATTTATACTGGTATAATTTAGCGTGGATAAACATTTAACCTTTATATAAATACTAGCGACTCAGCCTCGCTTCGCTTCGGGTTCGTCTCTAGGCAAAAACAACTCTATCCCACGGGAACCGTACATTTTTCCGGGATGATATATAGCCTAAAGCCTTCCTCGATAAATGGACTATCCAACACATAAAGAATTTTTCAATTCCATCCAGTAGTTCCTGAGATTAGTGCGTTCAACCAAACAAACAAACAAACAATCAAACAAACTCTTCAGCTTTATAATATTATTACACGTAGTAAACCTTGTCTCACTAAGGCGCGTCCTTGAGCAGCATAAGACTTTCGATGTGTATTCCAGGGCAGATCTAGGGTCTATTTTTGTGTTAAGTTTCTTTTAAACCCGTTAAACAGTTTACGGGTGATCATGTAACAAAAGTACAAACATTTTTTCAATTTTAGTAGAATGAGATGGATGATTTATCTGAACTTATACTCGTATAAAAGTATTGATAAAGAAGAATACTAAAAATTAGTTTATCTTACATAACTAGGATTTTTTACAACTATAACGAAGGCAGAGTACGACCCTAAGTTTTTCCCTAATTGCTATCACAAATTGCAGAGTTGAATGCCGGCATTCAAAACCAAATAAAAAGCAAACATCCAAAGAATATTTTCTTTAAATACACACTTAACAAAAGAAGGAACGTGAAGACGTAAAAAATATAATATTAGATAGTTTCACAATTTTATATGCTCATTGAATTCTCCTGATTCAATAAAAATATTTGGAATCCTAACACGCCTACGGGTAATTGTAATATCGGAGTAGGTTAAGTATTTAGTGCATCGCGCGTAATAAAGCATAAATATTACGCATGTAAGAAACTGTTGAAGTGATATGATACGGTAATAATGTAGATAGAGGCTAATTAAGCCTTGCGAATCATTATACTTGAAGTAAAATAATAGCGGTACTTAATTTTGCAGCATTTTATATCTAAGACAAAATCAGATTTTTTAAAAAGTTGTTTTGGATACCGCAGATAGATGTATTTTTTTCATATTTACTCGCATTAGTATAGCAGTATAAATTTACTTTCATTTCGTTTCTTTGAAAGAATTATGTTGGTGTTGTTATTACTTCATTGTATGTTATAGGATAAAGTCGTAAAGCGATTAAAATAATTCAATAAATGAATCTACCAACGTACTAGCAGTATGAGTCATCTTTGCTGGGATGGCTTTTTAGGGTTGCATACCCTAAGGGTGCCAACGGAACCCTATTACTAAGCCTCGACTGTCCGTCCATCTGTCCGTCAGTCCGTCTGTCAGAGGGCTGTATCTTATGAACCGTGATGGGTAGAGAGTTGAATTTTTCACAGAGCATGCATTTCTATTGTCGCTATAACAACAAATAATAAAAATAAAAAAATAAAAATACAAGAAACATTTTTTTAACGTTGTTGAACGATGATCGAAGTCAATATACTACTTACATACTCGTAGAGTAAAAGTTACAATAAAAAAAGTACATGTACGATGGTACGGAACCCTTCGTGTGTGCACTCGACTCGCACTTGATTGATTTTTATTTCACTATGACATGTGAAAATATTGTTTCCCATAAAAATTACTACCCATTTTCATTCCTTTAGAGTTTAGGGAATTAATTTCGAAAATTCCTTTCTTAGCGGTTAGCTGTATTATAGAATACACTGTCAAAACGTTTAAGTGGCAATATATAATTTTGACGGCACGTTTGCTTCAGTTTGTAGTGACCCTACTTGCTGTGCCAGCGGTCGCAGGTTCAAGTCCCGCTGGGGGCATTCATTTGTGTGATGTTTGTACTACAGTCGTCGGTGTTTATATTTATAATATGTATGTATTTTAAGGTCTATATGTGTAGTGTATCAACTATCTGATATCCATAACACAGGCCTCGTAACTTACTATGGAACTAGATGGTGCTGTGTGTTAATGTCCCAACATATTTATTTATTTATTTATTTATATTTAATATGGTGCTTACCTACAGGAAGCCTATCAAGTCGGTTCCGACGAAAGATACTGCGATATAAAAGGTACTTTGATTATAACTTTTTTTGTATTAAACAGATGACTAATGAACTTTATTTAATGAAACAAAAAATAATTTATTTTCATATTTTTTTATTTTACATTTCTTTTTATTTTAATTATTTTACTTAATAACAATTTTATTACGTTGAATGGTCCGATGTAGAATGATGTATACTAAATACGAACAGTAAAATGTAATAAATCATCTGATTGTAAAAGGAAAATCATAAACTGTAATAAATACATGTAATAATTTAAGTATCTTTAGTGGCATACCTACCACAGTAGCATATTTTAGAATTAAAATTACTCTGTGTCCATCTCAAACCCGTTTTAAAAAGCTGATGTCAATTCAAGAAAAAACTAAATTTTCTATTATCTTCATAATTTTAAGGTTTTTTGAAGTAGAAATCAGAAAATCATAATTGTAGATATAAATTAGCTCTTAAATCGACATCAGCTATTTTTCTTGTTTCCATAGAAATGATGATTGCAAAAAATGATTATAATATGTACGAAATAATCGATATTTTGATGATTAGGAAATCACAGGTTCCGTAATAAAAATTACGGATACAAGTCTTTTAGTCGACTTGAGATAAATGTAATGAATATTTTAAATATATCATTTTACATATGCTACTATTAAAGTTACTGTTTTATTACTCTACATCGAACTAATCCCTTGACTGTGGGATTGTATATATGTATAATATAATTAAAGACTTGTACACATTGGCGGGACTGTCTCTAAACACATGTTAATTTTTAAGGAAATGTTGAAATAAGTGCTATAGTTTGCTATGTATTAAAAAATAACTATACTGTTTTCTTAATCTTAATTTGAGACACACATCACTTCCACTGTGTACAAAAAGCCTTATTCCTTCAGTACTCATTCGCAATTATAAATGTATCCAGTTGTACATATATAGTATAAAATTATAACTATTATCACTAGGTTACATTATGCGAGTTTGCTAAAATAACTTATGTACAATTCTATAACAAGTAACAAAATAAATTGAGGTAAACACTTTCAACGGATCGTCCCTTAGCCCCCAGTGTGAAGATACACGCGTTAATAAATAAAATATGTAAATTCTCTTAAAATCCGCTAAAATAGTTTACGTCAATTAGAAAATATAAATATCGAACAAAAATATTATTAAAAAAATAATAATAATACATATATGTGATTGAAATAATATTTGAAAGACAAAAAGGGGCTAACAAAATATCTGATAACTTTGGTCTTCTTAAAAGATGTTGTTCGATGCTTTATCCATCGTCATTTGTTTCGTTCGTACGTTGTTCATATTTTTAACAACACAATAAAATATGGCAGTACGTGTGTTTGATGTTAAACTTGAGTATAGTAAGAATCTATACCATTAGAGATCGAAACGATCATGAGCTAAGTTAAGATTAAAATACACGGACTTCAATAGTACAGTTAGTTACACGCCGCACGGCTAACTGGTAGTTAACTAGATGTAATTACTAGAATTCTTGTATATCTAACATTGAAATAAAACTATTCAGCCATTGTCGATTCAAGGATTGCCAACCTATTATTTCAGGAGAAACTTACAAGTCATGCTTTTAAATATTAGTATTAGTTCTTTACTATTACGTACTATTGTAGAAGAAACTTCAAAATTAGCAATACATGGGTTTCTAAGGGATTAGAGCGTCGATTCTTTTAATATAAATTTATCATATTTATGATATTTTAAATGTCTTAACACGATACTCATAAATGTGCAGTAAGGTTGGCAATATGTTATTTGGAAACCTACACAATATAACGGTCTAAGTAACTGTAAATGTGTCCATGTAAGTTAAATTTTAATGTATTGGAAAGTAAGACGGTGATGTAATCGAAGGTAAATGATGGCCACATCGCGGGAAGTTAGGCGGAACGGGCGGAAGATCCCGTTGAGTGCCTATATGCAATATTAAATTCATCCCGATGACTATGTGGTAGATGAAGTGACAGTGGAACAGCCAGTAGCCTGGAATAAATAATAAATTATGTTGTAATTACCAACACTATGTTACAGCATCTGAATTTTAAGATATTTATTCGTATGAATAGTTTACAGATAATGTCATGAAAATACTTGACAGGTCATGACCAAGTTCTGAACTCCATTTTTTTTTTAATAAGTTTATATGAAATAGACAACGGTCCATAGCATGTAAAAAAATATTATGTCACTAAATCTTGTTTTTATTTTTATAGCATGATTATACGTACCAGGGTTGTCAGCTTTTAATCGCAGTACAACGTATCCATTGTTGGGTACTGCGAGAGTATCTTTAAATGGAGGCAAATTATATTGCCTGTGTAAAAGACCCTTTCTATCTAAATCGAGGGCATGTTTTAAGTTTATCTTCTTGATGTTTTTGTCTGGGGATCTGCCCATACCAATTACGCTGTACGACGTTCCATGAAGGTGGAATGGATGAGAAAGATTAGGTGATTGTACTGAAATAAATATATTAGGTTAGTTTATTTAATTCTCTCATATATGCAAGTTTTTAATAATATTTTCCTTCATCTTCATCATCATCATCTTATCATATTATTCAGCGATAATTCATGTTGATTAAGCTTAAAAAAAATAAACCGACTTCCAGGCATCAGGTGTCTATAGTAAATAAACACTTCCGTTCAGTTATATTCCTTTTTAGTTCCTGGAAGTCGGTTTTTTTTATTTTTTTATTTTTCCATTTTTATTGTAGACCTAATAAGTAGGTAATTTGTAAGAAGAAAGTTTGTTAATAACATAAGTATTCGATTACGCCATTTATGGTAGTATGATCAAGGTCAGATCAACTCCAACAAACTAGATTACTATACTATCATCGAAATTACAAACACTTGTAAAGTTTGAAGTCGATATGACATACTTTAAATTTCGTGGTTTTTCCTAATTTTCTTGAAAACGTTATACTCAATTTCAAAGAAAATTTTATGGGACTTTAATACAATACCGCAAAAATAACAAAATTGGTCAAGCCGTTTCTGAGAAATCGGTGAACATACATAAAAAATCATACATACAGATGAACATAAAACCTCCTCCTTTTTGGAAGTCGGTGAAAAATGAGATTCTGATCTCGCATCAAGAGAAGGCTCAGTAGTGGAATGTTAGAAGGGGCTGAATAATTAAATATGTTAATAATTAAACCTCTTTTAAGATAGTGGAGTGTGCTAAGCCTGAGGTTGATGATAGAACTGAATTATCTATAATAATATTATGAATGTGAAAGTGAGAAGGAACGGATGGTACATAAAATTATATTGAACACGTTTTTAGTGCGTGTCACTATTTATTATAAACAGTGTTTGTAGGCGGCTTTATGTGCATGCTATTGCTCTGGTACTAAGAGTCATATGTTAGATCAATGGTTAGGTTATAAAATACAACATTTTTAAATCTAACACATAGTTCAGCTTTATGTGTCAAGTAAGATAATGAAAATCATATACCTATATTATTCTACGTCAAAATTTTGAATTAAAATAAACGTTAATAGACTCGAAATTTTCTTACCTTCATCCACAAGAACTATTTCTACGATAGAATTTAATGGTACATCAATCATATGTGAACATCTACAATCGACCGCGCAGTCAGCCGGTCTATTGTCGCCATTGCAAAACAGTTCTGGTGGGAGTTCGTGCATTTGTGACAGCGGTGGCGCTGGAGGAGCCATGTAGGATATTTCATCTACCAAACTCAAAACGTGATCACCACTAGGGGCAACTGAAATAATAAGGAAAATAGAGGGATTAAAGCAAAACGAATTTAATTATTTTTAAATGTAAAATATAATTTATAAAATTTATATCTGACATGTACATTGTACAGCCAATTAAATCTTTTTAAATATATTTGCTACTGGCGACTCACCCTCGCTTCGCTCGGGTTCCTCCCTAGGTTGCTTCCCAAAACAAACTTTTTAGATTTTTTTTTGGTTTTATGTTTTTTTTGGTGGGACCGTATTTTTTTTTCTAAAATGAAAGTAGCATAAGTTACTCCTTATTGCATCAACTATCTGCCAGTGAAAGTCCTGTTAAAATCGGTCCAGCCGTTTCAGAGATTAGCCGGAACAGACAGACAGACAGGGAGACAGACGGACAAAAATTGTAAAAAAATGTTGTTTTGGTATATGTACCGTGTATACATCCATATACATTTAGTAAAAAGCGGTTATTTTAATATTACAAACAGACACTCCAATTTTACTTATTTGTATGTATAGATATATATCTTGAAGATGTATTTTTGATGTCTTTAATTTTCTTACCTAAAAAATTTCTGTAAGTATTTGCTTTGAATAAATCGTTGGGTTTATAGAGATGAAACCTGAATGGCAGAAAAATTTTGATATCGGGGCGTTCTTGGAGGACCGCCTTGTCGACGGGCTTGGCAGATTTTAAATTGCTAACGCATACCGCATCGTTTCGTTTGACGTCGCAAATTGCATCCAATGGGTTCATGACCTGTGAACATTTGCGATTTATTTAAGAAACGCTCGCGAGTTACATGCATTTATTTCATCTTTACTGGTTAAGTGAAATTTAAAGCAAATATGAAAATAATAATTAAAATAAATTATCTTTAAGAGAATTAAATATTAAAACTTAATAAAAAACTTATTTTGTGAAACTAAAAATACAATCTATTAAATATAAAAATATACAACCTGAAGTTAGGGTCACTCGTGCACGATCTGCTTAAGACCAGGATACCTCTACATATGTCCATCTAAAGGGGAATACCATGGATTCTATCTACTCGTGCTCAGAAAATAATATATAGACTACATGCGTGGGAAATTGTTATTACACTACGAGATGTTGTATAATTTTATACACTACAAATTGCCGATTTAGCATTGAAAGGAAATGTATAAAAATGTATTTGTCTGTATGTAAAAAACTGTATGAAAAGAAGAAATGTTGTATTGTGAAAGTGGCAGGGAAAATAAAAAAAGTACTATATTTTTAAAATTTTATTAAGTGGTATAAAAATGTACAATTTTCTTATTAAGTAGATATGTACGATAATTGCATGTAGCTGATAGTCATTTTTTCTATGATATATAATATTAATATGTGTATTTATGGGATGTTTACTTTGCCACTTCTCAGTAAAGTTGCCATAATATAAGTACATATATTGATATAATCTTAAAATAAAGTTGGTAACTGCATATGGTAACATTTTGTATACTTAAGTATTTATATTAATATGGTTATTAAACAGTCTTTATTTTTTGGGTGTCGTGCAATCTGTTTAGGTGTGTCCGACTGTAGTGCATCTGTAGGTACATTCAAATGTATTTACAAGTGTTACAGTTTTGGATAAATATTTTCTATTTTAATATTTTTGTTTTCATGCAATATTGGGTTAGTATTCAAAAAAGTATCTTAAATGTCTAATTTTATATAAAGAGGTTGTCAAAAGTAAGCCACCCCGCAATTACGGTCATGAGTGTTTAATACCATCGACACTCCTATCCATTAGTACGTGAAGTTAATGGTGTTAATAACAATAAGATGCATAAATAAATGATACAATGATTTCCGCTAAGAAATTTTGGGGTGGCTTATTTTTATATCCCTCGCAATATTTAAATATATACACGCAATAAATATCCTTGGTGAAAAATTAAATGGCAAGTCGTTAGTTACAGAACGAACACGTTCGTTATAAAAATAAAAAGTGTGTAAAAATTGTTGTCATACAAATAAGAGCCTCAATGCGATATTCAAAGTGATGCGACATCAGAACGGTACCACCAGAATAAAGCATAAGATTAAACTGAAATTCACTCAGCAAATATCACCATTAAATAAAATCACAAACCAGCATTACCTCCAGTGGAAACATTCGTATAAAAATAAACACTTAAGGCAGAATCGAGCACTTCGAGTCTGCCGACACATCACACAAAACAAACATAAAATTACACTTAGTTAACATAGAAATCAACCGCTATACCAATTGTTGGGTACGTAAACTGGAAAGTGTTTCTAGGAACAGATTTATTTAATGGGAGGGAGATGGTCTCCACAGGTAGGGAAGTTAGGAGGTATGGGAGGAAGATCTGCGTGGGTGCCCACTTGAAGGACAACGTTCATACCAATGACAATGTGGAATAAAAAGTGGCAATGAAGAAGCCAAAAACCAGGATTGTTGGCTCTAAAACGAACAATAACGTAACCATTATTAGGAACAGCAATAGTATCCTTTGCAGGTGGCAGGTCACCCTGTTTTAAATGACGCTCTAGTAATCCTCTCCTATCTAAATCGAGAGCGTGTTTTAAGTTAATTTTCTTCACATTTTGATCCGGTGATCTACCGATACCGACAACATTGTAAGAATATCCGTGCAAGTGGAACGGATGAGATAAGTTGGCGATTTGTACTGAAAGTAAAAAAAAAAGTAATTAGTTATTTACATTTAAAAGAAACTAGAGCAGCGTTTGCAAAATAATGTAACATACCTTCATCTACCAGTACGATTTCTACTACAGCGTTAAGAGGGATATCAACTTTGTGCGTACACATGCAATTTTGTCCACAATCAGCAGGTCTGTTATCTCCGTTACAGAATTGTTCCGGGTTTATGTCATCGTATTGACTGATAAGAGGTGCAGGCGCGGCCATATATGAAATTTCATCTATTAAACTGATAACATGATCTCCTTGGGGTGCCACTGTGAAATGTTACATTAGTAATTTAATAAAAGCTTGTTAAATGAAATTTCAATAAGAAAGAGAAACAGTCCATATCCTTACCCAAATATCTGTTGTAGGTGTTAGGTTGGAATAACATTTCTGGTCTATAGACGAAGAAACGGAATGGCAAGAAGATCTTGACGTCAGGTCTCTCTTGTAAAATCGCGGGATCAATATTTTGTGCATTTTTCAATTGGCTGACGCAAATAGCATCGTTTCTAGGAATATTACATCTTGCATCCAAGGGGTTCATAACCTGAATAGTTAGTGGGTAGAAAGGTACGTGCAATTACTAATAAAACGTGCACAAACTACTTCTACTTAGATTTACTATGATTTATAATAATATAGGTTCTCAATACAAGTTGAAGAAAATTTGCAGAAATAAGTACTATGGGCAAAAATATTTAAAATAATTATAAAATAACGTTAGAATTCAGGATAGTAAATGTTATTAAGAATAATCGTATGATGAAGTTAAATGTTTCTGCCTTTACTTATAGATGATCAAATGGGAAGGTGCGAAGGATCTACAGTACTGCACCAACTACATAATTACATACCGTTGAATTTTCAAAGTATTTGAGTGATCTAATCATAAGTTACGATATTTACAAATCTCGCTTAATAACAGCTTTCTATACAGTTGCATACTGGTGGTTAATTAAGAAGATAAAAAGGCTCGAATTATCTGCACAAATACTGGTGTTTAGGTGTAAGAAATAATGTGCAACAAAATTAACTAAGTTTATCGAGGTTGTCGTGTTTGCAAGAATCCAGTATGCAATATCCGGCAATTAATAAGCAAGATATCGTGACAGATCGCTATTCATTTGATTGAAGGAAAGGAATTTCATTCATTGCATACATAGGAAAAACCGAATATCACCATCTTTATAGGTTTTATAATGTATTTACATAAGGAAGGTTTAGATGTGGAAAATATCTTTTACTATGTACATTCATTAGTACTTACCACTCCCTGTGGGATTCCGACGTCGTAAGTTGGAGGAGCAGATGATGGTTGGTAAGGTCCTCTAGCGTACCGAAGAATACCGAGTTGTTGAGCTCTCTTAATTCCACATTCTCCGAGGCCACGTACTTGAATCCAGTACGCACCAGGGATATTATTCGCTTCGATAACAAAGTCGTAACGTTCGCCTAAAATTCATATGTAGGTAAAATTTGGAATACTTAAGTTTTTTATTTTATTTTTAATTTTATATATTTCAACTTAAAAAATTGTAATATCCTTCAGTGAAAGTTTTCAACGAGTAATTCAAATTATTTAAAGGCTTGCTTATATTTTCTGTGCATCATTAAATTGTTGAAATTTATGAATAAAAAAGTACGTAATTGAGGAAGTAATGAGTAGGTATAATATATACATAATTCTACTTGCTTGACTTGCACAAATTAACTAAACATGCTTAGGTTATGATATAACAAGGCGCGCATTATTGAACAGCATTTACTTGATGCATATATATCCACCCATATTATCAAATAAGGATGTTCCGCTTTACATTTACATATTATGTTATTATTTTTTGTACACACATTATTCAACAAATTTATATGAAGACTTGTAGTTTTTAATTTATAGTTATTTAAGCATTGTGCGTTATTACTTACCAGAGAAAGAGATGATAGTATTAACTTGTACGGGCTGTACTGGTTCACCGTCAGTTGCGATGACTGTCAGATTATGGCCTTCGATCGTAACTTGAGCAGGGCAAACTGATGCAAAGGCGTTAATCATTCTGAACCTGTATCTTCTGCCAGGCGTGATAGTAAATACTTCAAGAGGAGTGTTTGTCATAAAACCAGTATTAGGGTCTCTGAACTGTCCTTTTCCGTTGATCAGTACACTTTCAGGATCTTGACCAGTGTTTACAGCAAGACGTCCCGGGTACCTTTCAGCAGCATCTTCATGAAGCCAATCACTGATTAACATGACGTGAGTCGTTAAATCGTAATCATATAAGTGACTGTTAGGATCTTTAGATGGTGGTTGACGAACTACAATGCTTCCGTATATACCATCCAATTTCTGCAGACCAGTATGAGCATGCCAAAAGTGAGTACCTGCATTACCTTGCCATTGATATCTGTAATTTTAAATTAGTACATGTGTAAATATAACGCTATTCAAAAAAATTGAGATAATCTACGTATATTTTTTTCAAAATACTGAAATACTGTTCTCTAATTATTATAAATGTTTGGTTGATATTACCTGAATGTGTTTCCTTGTTGAATTGGACATTGAGTCACAAATGGGACACCATCATAGTATTGCGAACCACGTTGCCAGATACCGTGCCAGTGAATGGTCACTTCCATACCTTCCATATGGTTTTCAACATCAATAACTACTTTATCATTTTCACATACTTGAATAGAAGGACCAGGCAACATTCTGTTTACCGTAAGAATACCACGCTCAACTCCATCAGCTAATACACACTGGCAGTGCGACCATACCACATTAGTTGCGTTTGGTGTACATACTTGACAAGCTCTATCAACAGAAAATAAAGAGTGAGTCAATCAACAGTTAATGTAATTTACTATTTTTTCAATCGTGTTTAATCTATGCATTTAATAAAATTGTAACTAAGCTGAATCTGTACATTAAATATTTTTTGACAAATCTTATTGAAATAGACAATATTATCGATACAGAGGCCGAATCTACGGTTTTTAGAATTTTTGTCTGTCTGTTTGTTATCGCATCACGGAAAAACTACTGGAGGAATTTTAATGTTTAGTATGACGATAGCTAATTATTTGTGTCAACATATACGATACTTTTTACTACGGGAAAATATCTCATTTCTGAGAAATATATATTAAACGTTAAAATGTAAGTAGGGATGAACCCGAGCGGAGCGAGGGTGAGTCGCTAGTAAGAAATAAACGACTGCAGAGTTTGCATAAACTATGTCGTCACCGATCAATTACTAAGTAAACGTTAAATCACAGAGCAAAAATTTGGGAAAGCTTGACTATTAGTTGTTGTCACTTTACCAATCTTTGGTACCACATAAATAACTATGCATTAAAATTACAATTTCAAACTGATCTTAGTTCAATATGCTCAATGCTCATATACATAAAGGCCAACGTTGTGTAATACAGGATTTATTACAGGAAATAGTTATTATAATTTAATAATACTATACAGAAAATGGAATGGATATTTTTTGTGGTATGTAAATTTAATTACTTCAGGAAACTAAAATGAATACGCCCTTATATAAATACATCTTTAAATCGTTTCTAATAACCTGAAAATATGAAAATGTATACTTACGCTCCTAAAACTGTGTAAAATTCAAGGGTAAAGTGATAGTAGCATATCCTTGGTGGTTCATTTTCTCTACAGGCCCTTGCGCATTCATCAGGGGCAGACAAAGCCGGGTTTCTTCTTAGTTCAGCTGTGGCACTGCTTGTGAAATCTAAATGTTTCAATGACAGCTTGCCGTTAGATGTCTTCACTAGAGGTGGTAAAGGATTGTTCCTGAATGTGCCACTTAGCGGACCGCTGCCGCTAGTTTGCACGAATGGATTCGCTGACGGACCAATGGTGCTGTCGATGGACCCGAAAGTGTTGAACGGATCGCTTACACTCGGGTGAGTTTGGACGAGGCCGTGTGTTGACGCGAAGCTATTACTACTGTCCCGGAAGGGTGTAGCTGTGCCTGCTTGCCACCATGACGCTGACGTTGATTGGTCTTCAGGGGATATTGCTTCTGTAATAGAAAATTTATAATATAGATACATTGGCATTTACTGGTTGTATATAATAATTTGAAATGATATTTATATTAACAGTTGCTATAAACAAATATAAATTGTAAGAAAGTCATAAATTTCTTTACTTCCATAAAATATATCGTAATCGTAATTGAAATTTTAGCGATGTATTCATTAGATACGAGCGGTACAGTGGCTTTCGAATGAACACAGGTGCTTTAATGCAAATTTGGTGTTGTACCTATAAATAATATCTATTCTAAATTGTCCGAGCCTGCCGAATGCGTTGTCACGTTTGTTTTGCAACTGCACTAGTTAAAGGGACTCAGTTGCATATCTATCCTAAAATACAAGGACTTTTACTTCCTTTATTGTCGTTTGTTTCGTGACAGTTATAGTTGTTGTTCTATATTTTATCTAGCGCTGTACTTAATTGAACATTTTGTTAGATACAGTCGCATTATTTAATTTCAACACAATCTTGCTCAACGTTAGACTGCTTCGTTACAGTTTTTATTTATAATTCGGCGCTTAGGATACATGACCATGAACCAATTTAACTTTTACTTCCTTAATACTTTTAAGTTTATAACAGTGTATTTACATTAATTTTATATACCTAACATAGTTATGGTATTTTAAATGAATCTTAAAAACGATTGTATTTATTACTAAATATTAACAGAATATATTATTACAGATAATAAAGAGTAATTGCAATTAATAATTTCAACCTTATTCTGTAAACCAAGTGGAAATCGGAAGGAGAGTTTTATAATCTAATTCCTGGATAATTAACAGTTATCCATTAAATATGGACTACGATAGCATAACTGATCTAGAATTAGCTCTTAAAGGGCATTTTAGTTTTTAGTAGTGCAATTTCAGTTATTTTTATGAGAACGGTATTATGTGTAATATAAAGCATTTAATACAAGGGTAACATGGCCATATTATCCAAGTGGCAGGAAAGAATGTACCAAAGTACTTATTGAATGTAGATATTATCTGTTTTATTATTATAGATGTAATAAAATAGATAATAATGGAGGTTTGTTACATTTAATGTTATGTATTTGAATAAAATCATAGGGCGTCTAATATATAATCATTTATAACCAAAATATGATAACTCAAAAATGGTTCAATGGTGGCTTTTGTGTAATGCATATGGGGGTTAAAATTATCGCAAACAGTCATCCCTATCACCTCGTAGCAGGAATACTTCAAATTACCAATAACCCTGTATATATAATATGGCCATTTGCGAAGTTCATAGTGGGGGTATAGCAAAGCGATCGCAGCGCATGCCGTGGCAGAAATCTGAACAACTCGCGGACAATATCAAACTTTCTTTGAGATTTAATACAATTTGTATGTATTTTAAAATGGGCCATGATTGTTGTTTTGTGAATTGCAAAAATAACGGCAAGAACAGTCGGTGTAAATTTTATACTTTTTAGTTTAACTATCAATGAAATAAATGTAATAATTACTATATGAATAAATCAATTTTATTTGCGCTTTATTTTATGTGATGTTAATAATGGTTTTTATTATTTTCAGTGTTGATGGGTCGCAATAATAAAAGTACTTTACCTACCGTAAAATATTAAATTAGGTATGCTTCATTACGTTTCAGATTATGACGTATATATATTAGTCTCTAGGCTCTAAAAAAAAGAAAAAGAAAAAAAAAAACAAATCGAAAAGAGGTTGAATATTATTTCAAGATAATTTCATCATCAAATTATGCATTTTTTTCATAACCAATCTTTATCGCTAGTATATTGATTGCTTTCGATAGAACACTACCAACCCATGATTATTTAAATTGATACATAAACCTATGCCTTAAGGCTATTTTATAATAAATGAATTTATTATTCATTAAGAAACTATAATAAATTATATCTGATCTGCTTGAATATTGTGGTTATAGCGTGGTTTTTGTAATAAGTAATTTCACTTAATTTATTAAAATAATACGTAAATAACACTTTGCATTAAATAACTTGCAGGGGTTATCTATATGTGTGTAGGAATTAAATGATCATTATTAAGAACATATTAAATGGTCTCAAATCATTTGATTTTTGGAATGTCTAAGATCTAAATAATATTAATATTCTAAGTTCTATGTTGTAATGAATATTAATGAAATTCAAAACTTATTTTTTGCTTTTTACCTACTAAAGCTTAAACGGTATAAGTCGCGATACGACAAGATTATCATATGCACCGCGCTCTTAATAATGTGATATTTTTTAATTATATTTTAAGAAATTACAACAGTCCACAAACATATTATGAGTACATAAAGACTTCTACTGGATATAACAAGTACTTTTGTTAGTAGTAGCGTGTTTAAATATTAGAAGTTTCATCAAAATTTGCCTTATAATATATCTTCGATGTGCAGAGTCCATATTTCCGATTTAGTTTTATAATAGTGTAGATATCGACAGACGCAAGGATCGATTTGATTACCGACACAAAATAATTATAAACAGGCGGGCCTACAATTATATTGTTTGCATATTGTATAACATCTAAACCACAATTTATACGCTACATGTATTGATGTAATTGTACCTTATTATACAAAGGCTGAGTTTATACTTCTCGAATTCATAACCTATCTAGGTCAATCCAAAATATTATTTTTTTGTCGTCGCTTTAAGTAGGTACCTATTATAAAAAAAATCATATTTTTCCAAAATATTTTTTTTTGCTATAGGTACTTATAAAAAATCGTTTTAAGTATCTGTAATAAAAAAATCATTTTTTTTTCCAAAATATCATTATTTTTATTATAGGTACTTATAAAAAAAAAAATTAAGTGTCGATAATAAAAAAATGATACTTTCGAAAATATTTTGGAAAAAAGGCAAGCATTTAAATTTTATCAATTGAAGTTCAAGATCTATATGTACTCGTTCATAGAATGTAAAAAAAAACAGCTAATATCTAAAAGAACACATGAGCGAGGTCGTACGAAGCTTGCTTGTGTTTATTAACTAATAATTATTTATTTGTTAGTAAACAAAATGTCGACTTGTACTTGTAATTTTCATCAATATTATGCAATATTATGCAATAATTGTTATATTATCTTTCTATCATTATCAGTAAAATTAATTATTATTTATAGATAGGATGATTTTTTATTACAAAAAATTAAGTACTAAATAAACTATGTGTCTAAACTAAATTTATTTGACAATAAATAACCTAGGCATGAAATAAAATCAAATTAAATTCAAATCATTATGTAAGTTGTAAGTATTTGCTGCGCGAAAATTAGTAGTTCTAGTTCGAGTAGGCCTTAATCGAGTATGATAATAGGCGGAACACAAGTTTTCCGTTCCGACTGAATGAAACGTGAACGCCCCGAAGCAGAATAAGATTGATTCATTATTATTATCCTTGTATTGAAGGAAATTTGATTTAAATTTAAGATTACAAGACATTATTGCTTTCGAATGATTATTATAATGTATCAGCATTGTAATTTTATATAGATTTTTATCGCTCTTAATACCTAAGTGTGTACTCACACGTACCTACTTAAATGTGTGTACCGTAAAATAAATTTTTACGGTACATACATTTTAATTATTTTTTATTTTGTAATTATGTTAAATAGACCAAGACCTGTTGCGCTAAACGTTAATTATTCATATGGTAAATTAAAATAAAAAAAAATATTTTTATAAGTTAAAAAAAAAATAAAAACCGACCTCCACACATAAAATTTCATTTATTGTGTAACCAGATATTTTCGAAGTCTACTTAGTTAAAATTTCGTACTACACCATTTTTTTTAATATTCTCTCTAATGAAAACAGAATACTCTATGTCAAAGAAAATCTTATCTTAAGATCTACCTTAATAAATTACAATTTAAATTAACAAAATCGGTGAAGCCATCTCCGAGAAATCGGTGCATAACCAAAGTGTCTACAAAGTATTGTCCAGATTAAGTTAATCGCGTAATCATGATCAAGAAAAAAAAAACTCTCGCTCTGAATAAACACCTACTCGAATAACTGTAATAAAAGTAATTACTTTCACAATATGAGGCCGAATTCGCAATTTGCTTCACGGACGCGTAAGTAAGTATACAGCAGATCAATCATTCCTGATTAGGCATGATTGTTTCAATAAGCTGTTGTGTTGATTCTAGCGATTATACTTGAACGTTGTTGCTGATTTCAGTTATTATCGATTATATAATATAATTTATAATGTTGACTATAAACAAGTTATATTTAGAAGTGAGAAAGTGTATGGATGAATGTGATTTACTTTTACGTTTGATTTGATCTTCCATTTATGTATTTGGTGAAATATATTCTATTAATATATATTATAAAACAAAGTCCTCCGCCGCGTCTGTCTGTCTGTTTGTTTGTTTGCGATAAACTCAAAAACTACTGCACCAATTTTCATGCTGTTTACACTAATGGATAGAGTGGTTCTCGAAGAAGATTTTACTATATAATTTGTTAAGTTTTTGTAGACATTGGCTAAAATATAACGATATTTGTTGGGGGTGTCGAAAAAAAAAATAAGCCGTCTGAGGGCTTTCAACGAAAACGCTGCCTAAACCCTTTGAGATATAACAAAACAATGTGTAGGAATTGTGTATCTTATATAGAAACAACTACAGAAAAGTCCGCGATGGCATATGTCTAAACGTTAAAACGTAACTAGGGACTTAGTTGCTAGTCATAAATATTCCCCTTATAGATAGATACAGCTGTGCTCTGCTTCACTGCAGACTTCCAACACTTTTAAATATTAATTTTGTTACGTTACTAGATATATTTTTTAATTTTATGAGCTATTGAGATAATGTTGCTTTTACTTAGGACTAGACGGTGTCCATCCAAGCGCGAAGTGAAAGCGGGTACTTTAGTGATGCTTTAAACTCAAATCGAGTTTACTCTAAGTGACTAACGGTGTAGAGTGATATAAAAAATCAAATACTTATATCTTTTAGTTTTGTATTACAATGTAGCGAATGTTGTAAAAAATATATACATCACGTCATTTTAGCTTAGGTTAGATAGATTTTATATTTATACGAAGTGATAATTCAAGCGTGAAAAAGTGTACCTACATATAAATTAAATAAATCGATTTTCATTGGACTTACATTTTTATTTATTTATTTGAATTATTCATTTCATGCATTAGCATATAATAATAAATACATTATATCGTGTCGATAAATTCAGTATGTATGTACGTGTCGAAATAAATTAAATCTGCAATATTTCACTAGACATTTTATTTTATCGAATTTAAATTATTAGATTACAATTCATTATTTCGTTCTTAATATAGCAAGTGGATATTGTCACTTGGCACGTGAATAATTGGCACAATTTGGGATATTATATATGTAAGTATACGAGATGGGGCGGTATGAATTGATGAAGCGAGAAATCACAAACTCAAACTCTACCCTCCACTTTGTCTTGATTTAGTTAAAATTTGATACTTTGAATAATTACCATTAAGCATTCATTGCTTTAATAAATTTATAGAGATTGATTTTAAGTATGATTAAAATTATCCAACATTATTTTAAATTAAACTATCTTTTCGGATTATTTCGCGGATTTATTTTGAGTTTTGGTTCCCGACGTTTCGAATGCTTTACAGCAATCATGGTCACGGGAGAGACTAAGGTTTTAGACGTCTCAAAGGCGTTATATACTTGTTACAGACAGTGACTACCCACTATTTTACAGAAATGATTTCAAAAATTCAAAAATTCAAATATGGCATCAAAGTACCTTACAATAATTGTTGATTTTATTAGTATTAAAACATAGCAAAATTATACTGTTTGAAATGTAAAAAATAAAAAAAGATATCTAAATTAGGATTTGGCTAATAAACTAATTTATCGCTAGCGCCGACATGACGTTGACAAGAAATTAATATGGCGTCAACTCAACAAGCGGGTAAACGCAGCCTTTCGAATTTTAGCGGCAGAATTGCACACAACATTGTAGATCTTAATTATACTACTACGAAACTGACAGTTGTTTTTACTTGCGTGTCGTAAATCGGCTCTGGAATGTATAAATATTAAATAATAATCAATATAGGCTTTAAAAGTTTTACTACGGCAGTTTTCATACAAAAAGTAGTTTATTTCTAGGTAGTTATCTAAATATTATAAGTATTATACGAGTGTAGTGTTGCCAAATATTAGCCAGTATGATAGTTTGCTTTAGAAGTTATGGCAACATTTTATTTTAATTTTAAATAAATTACTTACCTGTACAATATAGTTACATACATTAAAATTCTATCTGAGTCGAATCTGTGCATTAAGTATTTTTTGGAAAACCTTATTAAAATAGTTATTATTATCGATATAGAGACCGAATCTATAATTTTTTGAATTTTTATCTGTCTGTTTGTAACCGCATCACGAGAACACCATTGGACAGATTTTAATGAAATTTGGTATAATCGGGTATAATCGTAGCTGGTTATCCGGGTCAACGTTTAGGATACTTTTTACAGCGGGAAAATCTCTCATCTCTGAAAAATCTATAGTACTAACCGTTAAAACGCACCTAGGGACGAACCCGAGTAGAGCGAGAGTGAGTCGCTAGTTATTTAATATAATATATTTTTTTCGAATAGTTCTTTTTATATCAGCGTTGTAATTTTACATAATTTTCACTGCCAATTTATGCAAGTTACTGTGTCCTCACATATAATAAAAATTAATATAAAAAATAAATATATTTTACGGACTTAAATTCTTTGTGATTATCTAATTATGTTAAATACACATATGTTATTTATTGTATAAGATAGTTGTGAATATTTTTAAAAGTAAAAGAATATTTGTGGCTGCATACGAGAGCCTAGAGGTACTATGTAGTCCAGAAACGTGTACGTGATCATGATCGAGAAAAAACAACCTACTCTAACACTTCAGGTCAGGACAAGCTCTATATAGAAGAAAATGAAAAGATTTTTTTTTATTAAAATAAGATTTTTAAATCTCATGATATGAAACGTGAGTGAGTGAAATAGTTTTTATCCTGGAAATCATCCCTTAAGGGGGTGAGAATGGGGATGAAAATTTGTATGGGGAAGCAAGCGGGACGAACCCGAAGCGAGGGTGAGTCGCTAGTTTAGAAATTAAAAAAATATAATAACAATGTGAAAACCTACAGTTGGTAAAGGTTCAAAGGCTTACTTTATTTTTATTTACGACCGTTTGAACTCATAATACAGCCACAGATCATATAATACTATACTAGATATAGCTAGGTCATGTTTGCCTCTAGTCTTAATTGTCATTATATTGTCAATAAAATAAATGAATCTGGTTTGACAATAAACTCTATTTTATTATGAGTACTAACAGTAATTTATGCAAAAACATAATGTTTCATATTTTTTTATTGTACTTCACTGTTGTACCCATTGTCGTTTGTACTTGTGTTGAAAAAATAAAAAATAAAATATCTCTCACAAGTAATAAATATCCTTCCTTTAGAATTTCAATCTAATATATTTAAACGAGCAATTCTTGTATATTTATATCTTTATATATTTATTTATACCGGCGATCTCGGAAACGGCTCTAATGATTTCGCTGAAATTTGGTATGTGGGGGCTTTCGGGGGCGAAAAATCGATCTAGATTAGTCTCATGTCTGGGAAAACGCGTGTTTTCGAGTTTTCATGCGGTTTTCTTTTGCATTATTCTACGCAGAATATGTTCGAAATTTATGTTCGTATTTCTTACACTCAGGCATAAGCATCGTGGTCAAGCGACCAAGGTGCAAGATTAACATTATATGGATCCTATTGGATACAAAGTTCTACTTTTTTTGTTGTATTTATCCAAGTTTTTATTATAGTTTTTTTAATCTAAAAAATATGATATAACAAAAAAGAACACCGACTTAAAACTAAACTTTAATAAGAATTACGAAAATGGCGAAGATATCGCATAACATACACAAAAAATTAGTACCTGAATTACATATATCTTTTTTAATTGTAAGTCAAGAAACAGCTTATTAATATATATATATATATATATATATATATATATATATATGATATATAAACATAATGTAGTGCTCTTATAGATACATATTTGTACATATCAGCAAGATGTGTTTTTTCAACGCGGTTCTTTTCACGTTCTTTATTCAATAACCGGTCAAACAAGAGTGCAGATAACACTTTATTTAAAATTAAGTTTAATTAAAAAAAAGTTTAATTTAAGTAGTTAAATAATTTCAAACAATTTTTTTTCGTAAAATGAAAATTTTATATTTACTTATCGAGGAGACAGAAACACACATACAGACAAAATCGCCGCTTAGAACTAGTATAATTATATTATCAAATAACAAAGTCATCGTTAAATAATATGGAACACGTCATTAAATAATTACATTTGAAATTGCAAACATAAAAACGGTTGTTAGGTGCAGTATAATTAGTCTTATAAGTACCAGATAATATAAGTTGTATAATAATTAATTAATTACGGACTGCTTCGTAGTTACCTGCTTGGTAGATTTTATTTACGGTTCACAGATTCAAAATTAATATGTGTAACAATAGTGTCGTCTAGTAGAGAGTGTGTAACATCTTTAAACCAAAGATAATAATGGCACGTGTAAAGCATCTATACTAATATTATAAAGCTGATATTTGTTTGTGTGTTTGTTTGTTTGGTTGAACGCGCTAATCTCAGGAACTACTAATCCGATTTGAAAAATTCTTTTTGCATTAGCTATCCCGTTAACTGAGGAAGGCTATAGGCTATATATCATCCCGGAAAAATGTACGATTTCCGTGGGATAGATTTGTTGTTGTCTAGGGTCGAACCCGAAGCGAAGCGAGGGTGAGTCGCTAGTGCTTAATAATCATATACCCTGACAATGAGGGTTACAGCTGCGCTTAAATTCGCCGCGAGTGGCGCTAGTGTAGAGTGAGGTCTCTAGAACTGTCAAAAGGCATTGAATGTTTACTGTTTGCGAGCTTCTCATTGTGGATTTTCACTAATTTTTCATGATTATTGTAAAGATTGTACCATTCCTTATTAATTATGGCAGACACGGTACAGGTCGATAAATGTTATTACTTTAAAAGAAGAGCTAATAATAAGTTAATATTTTATCTATTTGTATATTAAACATTAATTACGTAAAACAAAATCCTGATAAACTGGTGCCACGCTTACAATAATTAAATTATTGTATAAAAATGGCCCTGCCGCATTAACAATTATTTTTTAACGACAGCGATAGGGCCTTACTGGCCAGTGGCGCTAATTGGTACCAGCAGAAAGGATTAACAATAAAGGTCAGGTTAAGGTTAAGGTTAACAATATCAGTTAATTATAAATTACCGTGTGTGAGAAAGGAACAAAACATTTTCTAGAAAAGAATTGAGATTACTAGAAATTAGGGAAATTTTTGAGTACTAGAATGTTGTTTGTTTATGCATATAAAAGGATGGCAGTGTGTCGAGATTTCAGCTTAACTTCGGAGCTAAGAGAAGATATCATGGATCAAAATTAAATTCGAAATTTACGACACGTTTGGCTCAGTTTGTAGTAACCCTGCTTGCTGAGCCAGCGATCGCAGGTTCGAGTTCCGCTGGGGGCATTCGTTTGTATGATGAGTACGAATGTTTGTACTCCAGACATGAGTGTTTATATTTATAATATGTATGTATTTAAAGTTATATATGTGTAGTGTATTAACCATCTGGTATCCATAACACAAGCCTCGTAGCTTTTCATGGAACTAGATAGTGCTGTGTGTTAATATCCCAACATATTTATTTTTATTTATTAATTCTAATAGACTTTTTAACACATTTTAATTAAAAAAATATTTATAATGAGCCAGTGCAAGCCCGTGAGGAAGCCACTACCCTAAGTCGTAAATAGTGTAGGTATACTTTTTTTTAGAAGAATGAACTTAAAATTAATTTTTGCAGCACTATCTACAATAGTATTCCATAGGATATGATATCATCAAAATAACTAAAATATACAATTGTTAAGTATAGAAGTCTGTTAGCTGTCTAACAATTATGAATACAAAGACGGCAAAGTTAAATTTACCTGCAAGTGTTGAGAGGTTAAAGTTCCAGTGGAGTTTCAATAGAGTTTTGAGTCTAAATTTACCGTTAAATAGGTCACTTATTTTATATTAGATATAGTAAATTCGATAAAAATGGTTTAGCTAGAATAAAATATTAGTTTTAGAAAGACAGACAGACAATGTGGGCTGAGTAATAAGTAGGTCGAACGTTTTGGTGTGGGACCCTAAACACCAAAAATCTTGCGTAATATAGCAAAATGCTTAACGTCCCTAAGTAAACTTTTAAGTTTCATCTTAATCGTCATCTTGACAAAGATTGATTATAATCAGCTTATCGCTAATCCGAGCATGAATAAATCAGCTTAAATTAGCTAACAGTCTCAATTATTATTTATCAAACGTGCAATCATAAAAACACGTGTTTACCATCTGGACGTAGAGCTAATGGGCTATTGACTCTAGATGAGTCATTCATATAATCTTAATCCACATTTTTAATAATTTATAGATTCTATTTATTACATTAATATAGATTTTTCACGATTTTAATCCATACTAACATTATAAATGCGAAAGTAACTTTGTCTGTGTCTGTCTGTCTGTTTCCTTTTCATGCTTAATCCGCTGAACCGATTTAGATGTGGTATGGAGATAGTTTGAGATCCTGAGAAAGACGTAGGATAGTTTTTACCCCGGAAATCATTCCTTAAGAGGGTGAAAAGGGTGGTGGAACTTTGTATGGGGAATCAATCATTTATCAAGTAAGGGATATAAAACTCATCATACCTATGTATATAAGGTATATGTAATATTACGACACATTATGCTATAAGTAGAATTTACGGTATCTCTCTCTAAATTGTATAATTTTATTTGTTAAATATATAATTGAAATAGTAAAAACAAGTAAAGTGCAAGTAATAATGATGATTTCTAACTAATATTCATATTCTTTCGAATACAATAAAAGTCAATTTTAAGCTTTCTTTCAATTTCTTTAGCAATACATTTTTTTGCATGTTGCATGAGTTGATGGATTAATGTCGTGTTTCTTGCATATTTAATCGTTATATTGCAACATTTCTTATATGTATAAATAATATACTGCAACAGTCATTAGCTATGTGATTTATGCCGAGCTAAAATAATATATTCATTACCTACATCTATAACATGTGGTGTTAAGATTAATAAAAAATATATACATACAGACAAACAAAGGACATTCTTCTTTTTGGAAGTCAGTTAAAAATTGAGTTGAGAAATTAGTATATAGATAATATATAAATCGCGAAATTCCTTGAAAACGAATAATAAAACATTTGCATTTGCGTTCAATTGATTCGTTTTAACGAGTCTCAGGTGTTTTTATCCAATTTTTTTATATTTAAGACTATTATCATTATGAACAGGTATAGTAATAGTTCGAATTGAAAAATAGCTTAGTATTATTTTAATCGGTGAATTAGATTCAAAGGCATAGTTGCGCTTAATTTTTTGCTTTTATGCAAACTTGTCTGACAGTGGCAGAGTAAAAAAAATAATAATAAATAAATAGGCAAGTTAAAATATATAATATTTCAATCTATATTACACTAGCGACTCACTCTCGCTTCGATCTGGTTAGTCCCTATGTATATACATAATATATAGTTTGACAATAATGTATGGTCTGTCCGATTTGTTGACATTTATGATTACTGCTCCGTTCCATTGGGTAATACCATGATGATATATAACCTATAGCCTTCCTCAATAAACGGGCTATCTAATGCAAAAATAATTTTTCAAATCAAATTAGTAGTTACTGAGATTAGCTCATTCAAACAAACAAACAAAAAAACTCTCTTTATAATATTAGTATGGATAATATAATTAAATGATTCGTATGCCCCTTTAGTTGTCAAATTATCTTTTACAGTGCATAGCTATTTAAAGCTTTAATTTATAACATTTCATTCGAAAAATATTCTGTTCATTATAACATATGAATATAATCTATCTAATGTAATGTGCAGTGACTATTAATAATACCTTTCACTTTTTATATCATGCCATGTCTAATGTAAGACCCCATGATAACCGTTACTAAATGTGATCGAATTAGTTAGTGCACGCACAGTGAGATTACATTTTTGCAATATTATTTACGTATTTACTTAAAATCATTACTTGGTTTCTATAAATAATAGCAAAATTTTTTATCACCAATAAAATTTAGGTAAGCACTGTTCTAGTGCATGTTGTGTTCTCCAGTAATTAAGGGTATATTTTAAACACTGTCCAAAGAGCTTCTATTTTTTTGTATTTTTATATGTACTTCTGATGGAGATCCTTAATAAATAAATAAATAATTCAATTTTGATGAAGCATAGTATGGATATATTTAAGAAAGTAGTATGGAAATATGTAATAATATTTGAGAAAGTTTACTTACAAGGCAGTGGTAGCCCAGTGGTAACGTGCTCGCTTGAACTTGAACTCGAAACTGAGTGAAGCGGGTTCAAATACCGGGTCTCACATCTCTGATATTTTTATTTGCGAATCATTTCCAACATAATTACCACTTGTCTTACGGTGAAGGAAAACATCGTGAGGAAATCTGTATGTCTGAGAAAACTTAGCAAATTTTCGAAAGACATGTGAAGTCCGCTAACCCGCACTTGGTCAGCATGGTGGACTTTGGCCTGATCCTCCTCGTAATGAAGAGAGGCCGTGCCCAGCAATGGACGTTAAAAAGGGCTGAATACATACAAGACAAAATAATCAAAAATAAAGATCATTTTGGAAAATAGAGTTATCTGAAATAGGTCTCTAGTTAAAAGCAATTAAATAGAGTAAGGTCAAGTAAGGCTTTTGTAGTTTACAAGAGTAAGGAAGAGGAAATAAAGTGCGAAATTTTATTATTATGAATGGTCTGCTTTACTTTTGGTTTAGATAAACGAATAGTTACTATGGTGTTTTAGATTCGAGTCCCACTGAGTACAATTTTTGTATTGTCATAAAAGCGTGCTTGTTGTGTTAAATGCATTCCCATATAAGGTAATATTATCTTTAGTTATTAATTATTAATATAAGCAATTAAAGCGGCATAACAGCGGAAAATTTGTAAATTATTTTGTCACGGATCAGTAAATTAATAACTTGTTCTAGGCAAATAGTTATTAAAATAACCGCATTAATGAGTATAATGCATGCAAAAAAAGTTTTCAGTAAAAAATGTTTTAATCGCTCATCAGTGACAATGACTTGACCCATTCCTAAAACACTTACTTGATTACTTTCTAACAAAAAAAATCACCTTAAACAATGCATCTAGCAGCCCCCATATTTAATTTTTTTATGTCACCTACCTATCTAATTACACTTGGACTGGAGACCTTAATTAAAGAAATCCATTGAGTGGTTTGGAAGATATGAGGGAATAAAGAATATTACAAACAAACAAACATACAAAGATAGACGCGAAAAACATAACCCTTTCCTTGCAGTCGGGTAAAAAGGTACATGTTAATATTCAAAATCATTCCAGCAGTATGGGTGGACTTGAGGTTATAGTCTTTTAAACCTAAATATTTCTATTTTATTCATACTATATGAATGATAAAATTTGATAACAGGTTTCCGGACTCCAATGGACGTGACATTGATTTTTACTTATACTTTTATTGCTAATTTTAACGCCACATACACAAACATACCACTGTATATAGACTTTTATATAATTTTAACAATGTTGATTTGAACATTTAAGACAAGCTACTTCACTTGCGCCACACAGATGGATGGGTGACCATTTAGTAGCATACCAAATACTATTTAGATTTATGGAAAACACTTTAAGATTTAGGTTCTATTTGCTATCAATTTGTTGCAGTTAATAATCAAAGACAGGCCTTTGAAAGGCTGTTAATTAGACCACTCTAGTTTTTCATAAGGCATCGTTACTTTAATTAACTTTAATGAAATATTTATACAAAATTATGGAATGTACACTAATATTCAATGCAATTAAAAATTGTAGCGTACATTATTGGAATGTTCATGCGAAGTGCGAACTCTATTTTCTCTATTCCCACGATGTTTCAAAGTAAATATCTAATGAAGCAAGGTACTTTAATTAACATGGATCTGACTATTTATGCTATGTTGAAGCCTTATGAGGCGTCGAAGTTATGAGCCAAGATAATTTTAACTCGAATAACGATCGCCAAATCGGTTACTATTAAGTATCGTACTAGATTGACTGCGTCTCGAAGTTAAGGTCGTGGTAATTATATGACTTATAACTCATATTGCATTATATAACATGTAGTAATGAGAAAAAAATGTATTTAGAATCAACTTTTTAATAAAAATGTATCTAAGTTTGTTTATTGTATATTATATGGTATATTCCAATATATATAAAACTAACGACTCATCCTCGCTTTGCTCGGGTTCGTCACTAAGTTGCTTCCCAAAACAAAATAATTAATTAATTTAACTTTAAATCTTAAATTGGAACAAAATGTATTAAATTATAATCTGGAGGTGGGCGTTAATGACCACGACACAGTTGTATAACTAATGTAGTCCTTATCGAACATATTGTATAAACTGTAATCTTTAAAAAGTTACCAATAAAGATTTTATTATTATTATTATTATTATTAATTTGGTTTTAATTTTTTTCATGGGACCCTATTTTTTTTCTAAAATAAAAGTAGCCTTAGTTACTCCTTATTACATCAGCTATCTGCCAGTGAAAGTCCCGTCAAAATCGGTCCAGCCATTTCAGAGATTAGCCGGAACAAACAGATAGACAGACAGACAAAAATTGTTAAAAATGTTGTTTTGGTATATGTACTGTGTACATATGCATTTCGTAAAAAGCGATTATTTTAATATTACAAACAGACACTCCAATTTTATTTATCTTTATAGATAACTAATATATTAACAATATGGTTTTCAATATCATTCATTGTGTTATGTCATTTAACTAATCATATTAAGATCAATATATGTTCTATTTGTATGTCACAACGTGATTATAGTGGTGACATGACATATGTAATAGAGGGTAATTCGGCGTGTCTACGATATGTAATCTGCGTGTAATAGCGGTCGCGTTACAATGATGAAGTGCCACCCCCTATGTATGCAACAAGTATTTATTTTATACTAGCGACTTACCGTCGCTCCGCTTAGATTCGTCCCTAGTTACGAATTAATGTTTAGTATAGATTTCTCAGAGATGAGATATTTTCCCGCAGTAAAAAGTATCCTATATGTGGACGGGATAACCAGCTATCATCATACCAAATTTCATCAAAGTCTGTCCAAAGGTTTTCTCGTGATGCTTTCCCAGACAGACAGACAAAAAGATAAACATTCTAAAAACTATAGATTCGGCTTCTGTATCGATAATAATGACTATTTCAATAAGATTTTCCAAAAAATATTTAATGTACAGATCCGACTCAGAATTTTATTATATGTATAGAAGATAAATGTAGTCCCATCAATTTTCATTTTAATGTAGATTTTCATGGTAGACACTAAAATAATTTCAAGAATTATTAGAACTAAATTAAAATTATCCTTACATGCGAAATAGTTTCTGAATTATTTTAAAATACGTATGTAATGATAAGAAATATTGTTAATTTTTAAAGGTGGGCATTGATCTCTTCAACATTATCGTAGTATCAACGTAGCCATTGTTTTACTGTATACTTAAAAGAACATTATTTAATAAATTTTATTCCATACATGAAAATATATTTGAATAAGTTATTTATAACAATAAATGATAAGCTTAATATACTTCTAAAAACTTCAAGCTTTCAAAAGTCAGAGATCAGTCAAGTACTTAAATTTTATGAAATACGCTTCACTTTCCACTTATTTATATAAAACAGATATGCATATGGCAGCAGCTCTAGCTATTACTAACAACAGAACATATGAAATGCTTGCGAAGTATGAAAAGCGTACTATTGCACAACTGTGTTTAAACATTTCAAGCATCACATATATTAGTATAATATTGTTACTGTAAATGTTTCAAATATATGAACTGTTTAAATAAACTTAACTGATATATATATATATATATATATATATATATATATATATATATATATATATATATATATATATATATATGTAGTTTGTTTGCATGGGAATGTTGAATTTTTTTATTTTTTTTTTTGACATAATCTATCTTATTATATAAAAGGCAAAAGTGATTAACTGATGTATCAACGCACAGGCCAAACTCTTAAGGTTAGAAAATTAAAATTTCGCAAACGTATTCCTCATATTATGACGAATGCATTCACTAAGAAAGGATTTTTCAAAATTCAACCCCCAAGGGGGTGAAATAGGGGATAAAAATTTGTATGAAACTTTTTATTCCTTGGACATATTTGCATGAAATTTCGTATGAATTGAGTACGGCAAAAATAATAAGTTACATATTTCAGGGTTTTCTAAAATTTAACCTATGAGAGGGTAAAATAGGGGATGAAAGTTTGTATGAAACCTTCCTTTTTTAGAGTGTTTTTTGTAGTTTTAATGCGCTAGTAGTGTAGTGTAGTTTTAATGCGTAATAGTTAAAGTTAACGCGTGTTCTGCTAGTTTATTAATAAAATAATCGTCTACATCAGTAAAGAATTAGTGATTATCTGCACTAATGTATGCACGAAAAATTATACACTCAAATTGTTTAGCTCCTTCTTTTTGAAGTCAACAAAAAAAGCTGGCTATACTACCTAAGCCATACTATCTAGACCTAAAGCTCTACATGCATATAAATACAATATAATATAATCTTTATTTAACTCCTCGCGGACCGCGAGCACACCGGTGTGCTAGATAACAATTGAATTCTCGGAAATTCGCACGGATTTCTTAGAATTTGTCCGGGAGGGATTAAGACAATATTAAGATAATTTATTTACTTATTATTATCATATAAAAATAAATAAACATTTTCAAAGGTCTAACAGCAAAAGCTATAAAAGTACGTTACTAAACTATCTATAATACAAAACTATCTGACCTTTGGCAAATATGCATTACGGTTAAGTTTCATACGAGATTCGCTGCCAAGTACATTATTTATATAATGAAGAGTATGTGTATTTCAAACACTCGTAATGAAAGAATTAAAAAGAATAATGATAGTTATTCGCCGAGGTTATTTATTGCATATCGTCCTTCACCTTAATTTTAGACACCTTTGTCTATAGTTTCTCACAAGACAATGAGCAAATTGGGTGCACTATGCGTCGATTGCAATAAGAGCGCTAGCTGTACAATGCATGTGACGTTTCTCACGTAAACACAATGTTATACAAATGTTAACAGCTTAATGATTCTGTTATATTATCAGAATTATTGTAACAACCAGGAAAAAGGAAAAACATGAAGAAAAAAATAGGAAATTGTGTATGTTAGCATGAAATTGATTATTATATAAAATAACATAACTATGTCGATAACGGAATGTATTATCAATAATGTTTTAAGTGGCATATAGAGCTATATAAAGTGAATGTAATCTTTACAGTGTATAATTCTATTGAGACAGGCGTAAGATTTCGTTTTATAATTGTTATAAAATTACATATAAATATACCTACGTGTAGAGCGTTTTGGCTTTTAATTACATATTTCCTTTCTATATTTTTTGTAATAACTTTTAAAGATGTTAAAGATTGCATTACTATTGTTATATATTATTACAAACGATTCAAACCCACGACCTTCAGTCTGCAGCCGTACATGAGAGCTACTAGACCACCGAGGCTGTTTTCATATAATAATAACAATAATAAATAAATAATAAATATATTGGGACATTAACACACAGCACCATCTAGTTCCATGGTAAGCTACGAGGCCTGTGTTATGGATACCAGATAGTTGATCACTACACATATATAACTTTAAATACATACATATTATAAATATAAATACCCATGACTGGAGTACAAACATTCGTGCTCATTACACAAATGAATGCCCCCAGCGGGATTCGAACCCGCGACCGCTGGCACAGCAACAAGGGTTACTTCAAACAGCCAAACGTGTCGTCAAATATAATAATATAATAATACTTCAAAATGATTTTGAAGTTTTCTACAAAAATATTATCTAAGATATATCAGTATACTCTATTTCTGTCATTTGTTTCGACGTGCACCTTGACATCGTGCAGTCAATAATTCACGCTTTCAGAACTCATGGCCATCCTTGTTAAAGCACCAGAGGTTGTGCTCGTACATTAGTACATACCACAATGAAACCTACTGTGATTGATATTTAATTACAGTATTGTTTTAAAATATGTTGTTTTTATTATTTAGTATTTTTAATGCCTGGCGCTAAAATGAATGTTATAATTTTAAAATGTGTATTTGTGTGTCTGTCTAGGACATCAGGACATCTTAACTCCAAATGGATTTTGTATATATATATATATATATATATATATATATATATATATATATATATATATATATATAGGTACTAAAGAGATATATAAGCGTGCTGTGATATATTGTTGAGAAGTGAATTTGTATTAGGTATTAAGTGTTTGGACGTGAACAATGTGGATTGTACAAATAATTGAATATATGTATGTATAACTAGTTATTAGAATAAATAAATAGATAAAGAGTTAATATAAATTTAAGTAAGTAGTTTTTTGTTACATATGAGAGTTAAAGCAATTTTCAATTAAAATTCCGTATAAACATTATGATTTCTATCGTTATCCATTTATTTAATGTTTCAAAACACCGTGTGATAAGAACTTCGATACTAGAATGTATCATTCATTTACCATATATGGTACATGATTAGTTATCCGCGTTTTATTATTTCTTAACCGACGTACTTAGAGGTAATTAAAGGTACATACATTTATGATTTCATGACAGTTGAATAAAGTGAACCGTTTTAAGTCAAATATAAAGCGTGTTTCATATTTGTTAATCTTTATGTATTGAGAATTGATCAATAATTATGTAGTTTTTGAATGAATTAGGTTTTATAAATAAGTGAGATGTAATAGTCGATTAAAAATATGATACTTATTATTTTAAATCAGATTTTTGCTTATTGCAAGTAAGAAAAAAGTTTGCTTATGCAAACTTTTTTTACTCATTATAATAAGCAAACTTAATCATATCTTAGTGATATATCACTAAAGTAAAAAAAAAAAAATACAGATTATAAAATTGTTAGCGGCAAAGACATATTTAAACTTTAATCTCTATTAAAAGCAGTAAAGTGTTTGTAAATATTGCAATACTTTGTGTAAATAAGATATTTATCTAGCAATTTAATAGGCACTAAAATTAAATGCCATGTATAAATATAAAGCATGGTGAATTGAATCACGAATATTGATATCGCACAGCGATAACTGCCAATCGGTCGCCAATGCCTTAATCTCAACCTATAATTAAAGTTTAGAAAGGTCAGTTCCGGTATTAACAAAAAGGTTATAACAGTATTGTATTTGTTCATTTAATAATAGAAATGTGTCAAATTCTCTTGTGTTTAAAACCCCAAGTGGCATTTTTGATGGAAATAAGTGAGAGAAGTAGAAAATTATTTTTTTGCAATTATGAGTACGCCTTGATGATATTGAGAATAAAATAATATATAGACAAAAATATTGTTTGTTTGTTTGTCCTAATTTTACGCAGTAATGGAGCATAGGACACCTGGTATGTATTGTAAAGACATTGCCCTAGTGACATAAGTAAATAGCAAATGTATATTTAAAATTGAGTTTTCCGGTAAATAAAAGTATTATGCCTCTGTACTTAAAAGCGTAGGCGTTAACGAATGCATTGGTCATAGTCGTGATAAGTCGAGCTTAAATCAGTCACAATATTTATTGGCGGTGTGAGAATTATAGACTAGGTGCCATAATGGCCACTTGTTTATGGCAACACAGCAGGTTTACGTGTGGTACTTAAAATTTAGAGGTCACTATAGAGTAGATAATAAGTAATTAAATTAAGTAATATATTATAATAATATTACCACCAGTAATATTTCTTGTATATTTAGATAAGTTTGGAATTGTTCAAGGAAACATGAAGTTTATAATAAGATAAATAAAATATTTTCTAATATTTATTAATTTAGTTTTATATAAAAATGTTTTTTAATTAAACCAAAACGATTTCGTCAAATGAATTTCCGAAGTTTATATCCAAATAATCTAAATTCAATGTTGAAGAAACTAAAGCAATATCTAATCAGATCCGGACTCTTCAAAATTTGCAGCACGAACCACTTCTCATGCAGACTTCGTTCTAAGATTACCTTTATTATTATGCATGTGTTAAACACTTTGCCGATTCATGGAATATAATCTGACGTCATATATTATGTAGACTGTAAGTGTAAACGAAAGCAAAATGGAGAAATCTACATTTAACACTGTAAATTGGTAACAGCCTGTTATATAAATAAATAAATAAATATGTTGGGACATTAACACACAGAACCATCTAGTTCCATGGTAAGCAACGAGACCTGTGTTATGGATACCAGATAGTTGATACACTACACATATATAACTTTAAATACATACATGTTATAAATATAAGCACCCGTGACTGGAGTACAATTATTCGTGCTTATCACACAAATGAATGCGCCCAGCGGGACTCGAACCCGCGACAGCTGGCACAGCAAGTAGGGTCACTACATACTGAGCCAAACGTGTTGTCAGAATATTAACATGCTTTATGTATAATTTTATCAAAATAATAATAAAGATTTTACTTTTTCCTTAAAATTCTATTTTAATAGTGTAGGTTTCATAATTTACTCTTCTTAGTGTCTTAATTTTTTTTTGTCAATGAGGTTTTTAATAGAAGTAGGTACATTCATTTAAATGATTTTATTTGTATACTAGCGACTCACCCTCGCTCCGATCGGGTTCGTCCCTAGTTACGTTTTAAAGTTTAGTAAAGATATCCCAGAGATGAGATATTTTCCCGCAGTAAAAAGTATCCTATATGTGGACCCGGATAACCAGCTATTATCATACCAAATTTCATCAAAATCCGTCTAATGGTTTTCTCGTGATGCGTTCCCAGACAGACAGATAAAAATTCCAAAAACTTTAGATTCGACCTCTATATCTTATATATAATATTGATTATTATTTCAATAAGATTTTCCAAAAAATATTTAATGTACAGATGCGAGTCAGAATTTTATTATATGTGTAGATTTTAGGATTTAAATAATAAAGAACTGATATTATTATCTCTATAAATAAAAGTTTTAAGGGATATTGTTTATTCTGTAACAATATTCGAATATTTTACCCGGATTTTCCTGTATGCTCTCTCCCGTTTCCAAGTATTTAGTCTTGAATCGTTTAATAAACTAAGCGGAAATTCCAATTACAGTAAATTATAGGGTCTTTAAGTGAAAATATTCTCACAGGTATGGTCTCCAAGGTCAAATGGGGATATACCGAGTGCTACGTCTATTGATGTTTTTTTGTTAAAACGAGGTTATGAAAATGCCTTTTAAAGTTGGTAAAGTCCCCCTCAACGCGAGTTTACCTTGAGGGGGGGGGGGGGTCATAAAGAAACTCTGGGAGGCGGGTTGCTCCTGGTACTTCTCTGATAGCAGAGTGGATTGTTGGAGCAACCCCATGACTGTTGTTGTCTGCTTTAGCAAACGTGCCGTCAAAACGTTGTGGTTTAGTGCGTAAATGAGCCTGCGATGCCCTAGTAAGACGGAGGAGGTTTTCTGGGTTTTAGTGGGTAGTACTGGCTTTTATAGCTAGTGAGTCCAACATAACCACCTGTACAGGTGATATGCGTAAATGCATTTCCTAACATTAAAAACAAAAGGCGTTGAAAAATGAGACTCAGTGCCAGTCTGTACTCAGTGAGCAATATTCATCACCTATCAGAAATAACTACCCATATCTATATATATATATGTAATTATGTGTGAATATATTTGTCGCTTATTAAAAAGATGATTATAAATTTGATAGTAAAAAGAATAAGATAAAGTTATACATTAAGGTGTTGTCATAGCGGAAATCAGACAGCTTGTGGCGACACCATATAATGCTCGCTCACCGTATCGACCGTGGCGTCTTTCCTTTGCACAATTAGTATACACACTAGACTCGAATTAATCACACTACTTGATATAATTACTGTCAAAGACAATAGAGTTAGGCAACTGAGCATAAGTCAATCAGCTTATGATCCTCTATTCTTTGTAAATATGTTAAAAAAAGTATGGGATAGCATTTCAAATGAGGTAGAGTCGCCATATCAAAAAATGATCGAACTGTGTGGGCTGGTCGTAATATCTTCAAAGAATAATGATAAAATATTCGAGGATTGAAATTCAAGTTGAAATTCTACCGGAATTTACTTTTAATAGGTGATTGAACACTATCTCTCATTTATGTTGTACTTTAATCTTGAAAAATTAGATTATGAACTTTTAAGTTTAAAGTTAGCTAAGTATTAGAACAGAATTGTATCATCAATTTCAATTCAATATTAACTACTTGTTTATATAATATGATAGCTAAAATAACATTTGCTCTCAATGCGGTTAAACGTCAGGGTTCTTTATCATAGTCACTTTATAAATTTATATTAATTTTATATTATTTCAATTAATTTTTTTTTAATAAAAAGTAGATTAACGAAAAGTGACCTATAAAAGTAAATTTTGAACGTACATAAAACACCTCTGGACGTATTTATGATTTCCGTAATAACATTATTAAAATATTTCTAACTATTGTCTAGCTTGAAGGGTAAACAATACGTTCGTTACGAAATATCAAATTATAATATATGAAATTATGTTGGATATATGAAAACCGAGGTCGTTTGTTTGAGGTCAAGTACAAAATAACACTAATAAAATTACTTTAATATAAAATAATTGAATCGTGGTTTGAAGCATGGTCGACTTTTCGTTTTTTTTGATGTTATTATTATTTGAATTGAGTCCACGGTAGCACTAAACTTTCTCAAAAAAAGACATAAAACAACATTATCAACTGACAAGTCATTGACAAGATGAAGCGTGCATAAACTTTCTTACTTAATATCTTTACATATAATAAAATAGTAACTAAGCCGAATCTGTACAATAAATATTTTTTGGAAAATCTTATTGAAATGGACTTTATTATCGATGCAGAGACCGAATCTATAGTTTTTAGATTTTTTGTCTGTCTGTCTGTCTTTTATCGCATCACGAAAAAACCACTGGAGGGATTTTGATGATATTTGGTGTGATGATAGCTGGTTATCCGGGTCAACATATAGGATACTCTTTACTGCGGGAAAATATCTCATCCGTGAGAAATCTATACTAAACGTTAAAACGTAAGTAGGGACAAACGCGAGCGGAGCTAGGGTGAGTCGCTAGTAAATTTTATACGAGCACATTTAGTAGAATTTTGTCAAGAAGATAATTTATAGTAAGTAAGAAGAATAAAAATATATGTTTTTAAAGCTATTACTTTGCCTTATAAGTTGGCAATCTGAATTATTATAAATGACATATAACATTAACATGACCATTGCAGTGTTTGTATTACACTTGCGGTTACTTTGTCCTAGATTTTAAAGTGGAGGACAATAGTGATTTCGTATGAACGAAACGAAAATGCAGGGCAAATCGTATGTCGTGAGAGATTCATATCTAAAATGCTAATGTTCAGTGTTTAGAACATGTTTAAAATGTGTCGTAATTTAATACAATCTTAGGCAAAGTAGTCTGCTTAAGATAATCAGTTCTTAAGCGCATCTCCGTAGTACTCTGAAAATTACTTTCATTGTATTTAACAAAGCATGTAATGAGACCACGCTTTTAATAAATAAATTACACATTTAGAAAATAGCTTATTCATTACACAATAAATATTTAATGCCTATCGTGTAAGATTAATTCGCGAAGATCTTATCCATATCATAAGTTTTATTGTTTCATTTGCTGAAGTAGACTATAAACATTATTTATTTCATGTGATGTGAGTTTTACAAACGTTACATACTATTTAAGAATTCTTGAGTATAATTTTGAATATTTTGGGACTAAATTTCATATTGATATCGTTCTTATTATTACAAATAAGAAAATAAGCAATAAGAAAATGAATGAAAGATTTTTCGATCTTATAGATTACCTTAATTTTTTAACCATCTTCAAAAAAAAAGAGGTACACAAATCGTCAGTATTTGTTGTGGAATAATGTCTTAAGTGATTTTGGAGAGGGTGTACTTTTATTATTAAAACGTAATCATTCTATTGAGCGTTCTCGAAGTATATTAGGTTGTTACCAGCGCGAAACGAGGACGTTTAATTTTTATCAATATGATCAGAGATGTCTTCTAAATTGATTAATTATAATTTGTGGTTAGGCCTATGAGGCGTAGGTCAAGTAGTAATTGCTCTACGTAATTGTTGCCCGTCTATCAATATTACGCACCTGTGGCTTTGAATTAGGGATTAAGATTAAATCCTTAGATTAATCAAATGAGTATGCTATTAATTCGACAAAATTTAAATAATTTCTTGCTATTTGCTATTAAGAGTTAATATGAAGATTTTCTATGACCAATAAAAGCCTAAGACCAGTTAGGTTCTCTGAGACATGCAGGTTTCCTGACAATGTTTTCCTTTACCGCAAGGCAAGTGATAATCATATTGAAAATGATGCACGTAAGAAAATATCCGAGGTGAAGTTAAGTGAAGTGGGATCAAACTTCGAGTCTCTCACTAACACTTCACTGTCACTGCTAACTTATCTATCTATACCTGTACATATAATAAAATTGTAACTAAGCCGAATTTGTACATTAGATATTTTTTGGAAAATTTTATTGAACTTGACATTATTATCGATACAGAATTTATAGTTTTTAGAATTTTTGTCTGTCTGTCTATCTGTCTGTCTGTAACCGCATCGCGGAAAAGCGGAACACGGAAATTTGGTATGATGATAGCTGGTTATCCGGGTCAACATATAAGATACTTTTTACTCTCAGAAAATATCTCATCTCTGAGAAATCTATACTAAACGTTAAAACGTAAGTAAGGATGAACCCGAGCAGAGTGAGGGTGAGTCGCTTGTAATGATATAAAATTAATAATTATAGTTATTTAATACAATTTTTCACACCAATGAACCTGAACATATCATAAGTAGTCATGTAACACAAAGTGTCATCAAACAAAGCGATACATTTGGAATTTGTTGTCGAATTATATTGCTTCATTTTTCACCTATACTCGTAACATTGTATTGTATCAGGTTATGAGGATTGGGGAACCAATAATTTTCTTTTTAATTGATAGTATGATTATTTTTGCTTTTCTATTTAAATTTTTCGTTTAATTAACTTTACTAAATTCATTAAACATACATTTTATGTTACACGGTTGGTCAATTGAATGTTTTGCAATCTCTTCACTTAGAAAATACATTACAAAAACATTTAAATAATATTTTTTTAACTAAGAAGGTATACCACCCTAAAAATAACTTTAAAAAAAGGATTCTACCCCTTAACATATAAATGTGTTTTTTAATGTATGTAGAACTACTCTTGAGATTTCCTATAAGGCTCTTAATTCCGTTGTTTCGAAGTTGGTCAAATCATATATCATGGCAGTAAAACCCCGGATTTATAAGTGTTTCCTAAACGCTTTTGCGACTTCCGTTGGCATTTACAATTTCGCTTTAAATAAATATACACGTGTTGTGTCTACTTTAATGAAGTTTAGCTTTTATGCTCAGTGGTTTTAAATGCACATTTTAGGTTTGAGCGGATTTGTACGTGACTGTTAATTTTAATGGCGTAAGTTTCTTTACAGGATGCAGCAAATGTAACTAGGTCGCAAGAAATTAGTCCCAGTACAATTATTACTACCGTGTTTCAATTTATATTTTAACTAGCGACTCACTCTCGCTTCGCTCGGGTTCGTCACTAGCTTGGATACAGTAAAATGGATATAATACGTTATCCTTAAGAGATAGACATATGCCATCGCGGACTTTTTTGTGGACCTTTTTAAGGTGTACAATACTGTAGTACATAATTTTGATATATCTCGTGGGGTTCAGCTAGCGTTTGCAATGTAAGCGCACAAAAATGTGTTTATTTACATCACATTAGAAACCTCTAAAATTATCAGTGTTTCTCTACTATATTATGCATGTATTATCCATATAAACCTTCCTCTTGAATCACTCTATCTATTAAAAAACTGCATCAAAATCCGTTACGTAGTTTTAAAGATGTAAGCATATATAGGGACAGACAGCGGGAAGTGACTTTATTTTATACTATGTAGTGATCAATATGAGATTAGTTTTTATTAGAATATAATATAAAAAAAATATTTAAATAATTAAAATCAAACCATATTTGATAATCATTTGGAAATTATGCGAAATAATCTATACTAATATTATAAAACTGAAGAGTTTGTTTGTTTGGTTGAACGCGCTAATCTCAGGAACTACTAATCCGATTTGAAAAATTCTTTTTGCATTAGATAGCCCGCTAACTAGGAAGGCTAAGGCTATATATGAACCCGGAAAAATGTATGGTTCCCATGGGATAGATTTGTTTTTGTCTAGGGACGAACTCGAAACGAAGCGAGGGTGAATCGCTAGTATATAAGAGACGTTTTCTCAATTGTTTGAATTAAAAAAAAAAAGAAATTGACATAATGCGAATAGACAGAACTGACATAGATATTTGATATATAAATAGTAAGTCTTGAGTCACCAGTGTTTATTTTCCACTTGCACTTTCAAGAGCAACGCACGTGGCGTTGGAACGGTGTTCACACTCAACTAGTTTCACTATTCACTGTTCGATTGATTTAATATTTATATTTAGAGCGATACAACTTTCGCTAAAATGCATTTTTTCATTACGATCAACCGTGTCACTTCAATTTTGATCGCTATTTATTGAAACTTGTTCGCCTTTTCAAAATGAATCTATCAATTCCGTTTTCTTTCGTAACTGTATCATAAAATTTATTATTTTATTTATATAATAAAAGGTATGGAGACGCCAACTTTTAAAAGTTTAATTATGTGTAATGACTTGCTATAGATAATAAAAAACAAGTAAAAGCAGTGTTTTATTATTAGAAAATAGGAAGGAAAGTTAGCAGAAATATGTTTAAGAAACAGCAGCATGCGAATGAGGCGCTTATGAGGTAATTCTGGACAGATTACATGTTTTTCTGCATATGTTTCTTAATATTTTAGTGTAAATTTTGAAATGAGGCTCTTACTGATTAAAATTAAAACCAAAATTATCATAGCACCTCATACCCGTCAAAAACAAGCCAAGGCAATTCTTCGTTAAAAATATGATTATATTATAACTTAATAACTATGTTCTAAATGTTTAACAGTGTATTAATATTACACCATAACGACGTGTTAAAACGCCTTATATAACTGAAGCGTGAAAAATTTCACGTCATTGTAAATGTAATAGCCTACGGCTGTAATTTATTTAGATTGGCTAATAACCGAAAACAAAAAATCAGTTCCGCATACTGAGAAAAAAAATGTGAATAATATAAGAGGATATTTTAATCAGTCACTTTCTATTACCACAGTAATTTAAAATTACTGTATGATATATGAAATTCAGAATGGACATTTTTATTTACATTTGTTTGTGTAATAAGCGGAAATTGAATTATTTATTCGATTTTTGATTTTTCCAGTCAGCAATGGATTGACTGATTGATTTTTTCTAAAGCAAACAATAAGTTAAAGTTTATTTTTAAAAGTTTCTGACTCACTACATTTATTTATCACAACTTTCAGAGATGTTAAGGAAAACGTGGTTTGTATTTTGTAATAATATTTATATCTTAACACTTAACATACTTTAATTTATGTCATGCTTTTTATAGATTACTCTACCCCGTTCTCTTTTTGATTAAGCCTTAACCACTTATAATGTTAGTTTTTACTAAATCGAGGGAATCACCGCAGAAAAATCATTTTGATCCATATAGCTATATTCATAAACTGCTTTTTAATAATATATAGCTGGTTCGAGCCCTGGGTGTCGCAAATCTGAGATTTTCATATGCGAATCCCACTTAATAAGCCTTAATAAGGCAGTGGTAGCCCAAATTCAAATCCCAGGTCTCGCACCTCTGATATTTTCATATGCGATTCATTTCTAACATGATTACCACTTGCCTTACGGTGAAGGAAAACATCGTGAAAAAACCTGCATGTCTGAGAAAACCTAGCAAGTTTTCGAAAAACATGTGAAGTCCGCCAATCCGCACTTGGCCAGCGTGGTGGACTATGGCCTGATTCCCCTCGTATTGAAGAGAGGCCCATATCAAGCAGTGGGATGTTAAAAAGGGCTGAATACAATCTTACTTTCAATAATATGATTACCTTGCTAATAGAGTGATGGAAAACATTATCAGAAAACCAGCAAGTGTAAAGTTCGACACCTGCAGTTAGTCTACATGGTAGACTGTGGCCTAAATTTTCTCACAATGAGAGGTCTACTGATTAATAGGTACTTTCATTAATAGGAGGATAAATGGGCTAAATTATTATTATTATTTTCCCACTCAACAAATAATACATATGTAACGTGTTTGTTACTTAAATATTATCCAATTTACATTCGGTTTAATATATATTTTATGATTTAATCGATCGATCCATACAATATTTATTGAAGCAAACGTTACGTACAGTTAATTTTCGTATATATATAAAAACTAGTTTGTAACATGTCACTGGCTCATTAATTACGTATATAGTATTATGCCTGTCTTCACACGCTCTTATAGTTGCCATAACACGTCGATTGCATAGTTTTACATAACTCCAAAACCAATATAACAACTCGGAAGTACATTTGGTGTCATTATTTATTTTACGGTATCAGGAATTATGTGTGGTATATTTAACTATGAGATTAAGTATGTATTGTTTACATTTGAGCGCGGCTTCATCTCTTTAAACTTTGAAATGAAGATGTAAAATGATAATCTATATATAAATAGGCAAAAACTAGACAGTTTGATACCTTTTTCTCCTTTGTTTGCCGATCAATTATATTTTTTTGGTTAGTAGGTAGGTATGCAAGCTTTAACTGCCTTGGTGGTGTAGTGGCTAGCTAGTACGGCTGCATATCGAGAGGTCCTGAGTTCGAGCCCGGAGTCGGGCTAAGTTTAGTTATTGAGTCTTTCTATTTAGTAAGTCTCAGTAACAGCCCGGAGTTGAGAAGATGGCGGTGTATCACTCCCGTGCTTCGGAGAGCAAGTAAAGCCGTCGGTCCTGCGCCTTAACTCTCACCGGTCGTGTCGAGTAGTCGTCCCACCGGAGTATGAGAGTGACAGGAATAGAGAGTGCACTTGTGTCTGCGCGTACACGGGCTGCACTATAATATATCCTGCGCAGATGGCTAGTCTCACATTATATTTTATTAATGATTTAAAAAATAATAGAAACAGTTTACATATGTATCTAATACATATATAAATATATATGTATTAGATACATATGTAAAATTTTCAATAACGATTATGGCCGAATTTCGACCACTAGGCAAACGTTAGTATTAATAAATGTCAGCATCTGTATAATGATTTAATCACAAAAATAATGAACTTTCATTTAAACCAGAAATCGTTAGTGATTTATTACATTTATGTATTCGCTTGTATTCTTCTTCATCTTTAAATATACTTTAGTGCAAATTAAAAAAAATGTCATATAGTTATGTCAAAACGCAACGTCATTTAGTGAAATGTGCTCCTTTATACAACTTGACTTTCTACAATCGATATAGCTAATAGAAAACTAAAAAATACATGGGAATTACATCAAACAACGTGATATAACGGTTAAATATATCTCATTATTATACAATTTTCGCTTTTATATTAGAGATGTTGAATCATCTCGCTTAAGCCTTTTTTTATGTTGGAAAATGGATTTACACATACCACCTGTCAGATATACAGGTGGTTATGTGGGACTCACCGGCTAGAAAAGCCAGCACTACCCACAAAAAACCAACAAAACCTCCCCCGTCTACCTCGTTTAAGCCTGCTGGCTAATTCATAACGTTATTGTTAGCAAATACAACTTTTATTTCAAGATCGTCGGGTGAGAACTAGTATCATATAAATAATTTCTTTTCAGTAAAAGCGGTTCGTAGGAAACACATGTCTCCTCCCGTCCAGTTCGACCGCGGACCGCGATACTTGACAAGTTCGTCCGTTGTTTCTATTTTCTCTATACAGATATTGATTTATTGTAATTATGTAATATGTTTATATAATATGTATTACATTTTAACGTTTAGTATATAGGTTTCTCAGAGATGAGATATTTTCCCGCAGTAAAAAGTATCCTATATGTTGACCCGGATAACCAGCTATCACCACACTATATGGGTTTCTCGGTCACAGACAGACAGACAGACAAAAATTCTAAAAACTATAGATTCGGCCTCTGTATCGATAATAATGTCTATTTCAATAAGATTTTTCAATAATGTACAGATTCGACTCAGTTTATTATACTTACGAGTTTTCAATTTTATTATACGAGTATGTACAGATATAATAAAAAAATATCATTTAAATGTATTTTTTTTTTATATTTTGTTTCAAATTTCAGGACAGTCGTTTTTTTTAAATAGAGTCCAATGAATGCATTTTGGACAATGCATTTGGGAAATATTTGATATGACACATATGTAAAAGCCGAATCAACAGCGTATAGATTTTTTCTGTCTTGTACTCGGATGTGGCTGAGCGGATTTGGATTAAACTTGTTTCATAATACAGATAACATTTTTAACTAAAAAATAAATAGAAATAGCTTGATCTTTGCGTAACTGCAAAGCGCGGGTTAAGTTTAGTTGGATCAAATATAAAAGTTGTCAGTAGGTAGTTTTACATATTTTTAGAGTTCCGTACCCAAAGGGTAAACGGGAACCTATTACTATGACTCCGCTGTCCGTCTGTCTGTCTGTCTGTCCGTCTGTCACCAGGCTGTATCTCATGAACCATGATAGACAGTTGAAATTTTCACAGATGATGTATTTCTGTTGCCGCTAAAACAACAAGTACCTACTAAAAAACAGAATAAAATAAATATTTAAGGGGGCTCCCATACAATAGACATGATTTTTTTGCCGTTTTTATATTCAATGGTACGGAACCCTTCGTGCGCGAGTCCGACTTACACTTGGCCGGTTTTATTTAGTATTACTTAGAAAGCGAACTGTCACTTTGAATATCCACCAAAACCACTCACGCAATTTTTCTGTCTACTTAATGTCATATGTGTATGTCAGAGATTTGTAACTCAACAATGTACTTTAATGATATTATAATAGGTCATTATAAAATGGGAAGGCACATCCGATGTGCAATTGTTACAACGATTCAACTCCTAATTACATTTGAAGGTTAGCTTCTAGAATTAGTTTGCGATTTCCTTTGATAAATTAAATATTATTAAGAAGTATCTATCTCACACGCTTTTACAAAAATACTTTATATCTTTTGTGTTTTCTTTGTGGTATGATCAGATATAACATATAGATCAGTATATAACGTATCCTTATGTCTTTGATCTCTGATAGTATAGATATTTGAGCACGCGGATATTTTTGCGTTATGCATTTTTCTATAATTCACCACTAAAGCTAGACTTAGCCACAGCCAGCTATAGTGCAGCTAGCTATGGTAATACACATTTGTACCAATAGTAAGTTATTTTACATGAATCTCACATGAAAGTATACATCAATATATTCAAACTAATTAATAATAATTGCTTAAAATAATAGAACCACTTCCAAAATAGGTACTTAATTTAATTTAAGTCACGTTTACACGAAATAATTACTTTTCATAATTAATTATTTGGCCTGTTTGTGATACTCGATAGGTACTTGCTATTACTTCTATAATGATCCATTCTCTTTTACTTTTGCTTTTATTTTCATGTAAAATGTATAAACATACATATTATTGTAATAACTTATTAATAATTAATATAATTAATTATTGTTACATCTAGAGTTAAGCTGGAGATGGCATAATCAGTCTATTAAAAATTGCAAAAATTAAAATTTACTTTCGCATATGTTAATTTTATGTTAATAACTGCCTAATTACTTAAAAAAGTATATAAAATATATAAAATAAATTAAAATGTATGCAACTGTACGAGACCGGTAACCGCAACGAAACGAAACGATGTCAAAACGTCAGTTAACAGCGTAATTTAGTTCATACAATATATTTAGTTATTTATGTTACATGGTACCTTTACATTTGCATACGACATACGTTGATTTTATAGGAAGTCTTATGGGGATAGAGCTTTATAGATCAGAGGTTTTATTATAGGTTAATTATATGGTATAAATAAAACTATAAGTTATGGAGTAGGTGAAAGTTTTAGACTATAATTTCATTTGCCATTGTCTACTTTCGCTATTAAAATAAATATGTATTCTATATCTGTACATATATTGCTAATAAAAGTTATATTTTTGATCCTAGTTATTGTTTAATTTAAGTAAATACTTTTAACTTTAAACATAACTCCGACTTCTAAATAACTTTCAATATAATTAATATTCTATATAACTTATTCTATAATTATAATTCTATATAACTCTAAATATAATTATTCTATAATAATTATTATTTAATATCTTTGTGGTTATTTTTCTCGAAATTTATTTGTTACAAAAAGAATAATCAAAATCGGAGCACAATTCGTGAATATATGCAGCGTACGTACAAAACAAACACTCTTTAGTGGGTAAATTCTCGTGCTTTTCTTTCAAAGTCGATCAAATAGCATTTATTTTAAGAGGTGAAAGGTTAAAATTTGATCTATTTCACAATCTATTGAATATCAAACTGATCAATGATTGCACTTGTTATGCTTTTGCAAATAGGTACAAGTAATTTATTGTAGACTCAGCGACCGATTGTATGACAAGGGCGTTGTCGACATCCGTCTACGTTATTCTAAATCAATTAGATCCGCTTTTAACTCTGTCATAATAGTTTCGCAATTTAAACTTTATTGAAAGGGGTCGAGTTATTAAATTCGTTTATCGTCTTTTTGAAGCGTAAAGAGAAAAAGGAATGCAATTGCTAGAGTTGTTCTCGCGAAATGGCCTTGTCAATTAAGGTGTACCTTTATGGTCCGGAAATAGCAATTATTTGATATTATATTATGAGTGGCTTTGCTACTGTCACTTGACTAGCTAAAACTCAAGTATGTATGAGCACAGTAGCGGAAAGCGAATGATGGAGTCAAAACCAACTTCAATATTTTAGACACCCTAAAACAGCGTAACGGTTAGGTAATCTAATTTTTGCTTTAATATTATAAATGACAAAATGCTTGATTAATAATCTTCAGCTTTTAGCAATGATGCAACGCTTGATGGATTTCTTGCATTGTTCTGGCATACTCCTTTTCATCCCGCTGCATGAAATCGTTCCGTTGTAATATTGTTGAAGTAAAACTTCTTTTCTCACGCTTGGCTTGGGGGGTAAGCTGGTTAATGCGTTACGAAAAAATGTATGTGCGTTTGTTGCCATGGTAACCGTTGTTATGGTCTGACAAATGATATATAATATTATATTCTTTCCTTAAATGTTATTCTATAAATATATGATTGTAATATGCCTAATATGCGGTATTTTTAGTATCCCACCTATCCTAATTATTAAAACATAAATTGAATTTCATAAAGAGTACCGATAACCTACAGAAGTATTACTTCTTGCGTGTGTACACATTCATATACGCACTCTTTAATTTTTTTTAGTTACTTACAGCTTACTTACAGCTGAACTTGAGATAACCGAAGGCGAGTCAGTTTAATATAATTATTCGTTAATGGCAATAATCTTAATATATAAGATTCTATATTATATTGTATACATTTATCACCCCATTGCTAGCTTAGATATTTGAAATCTTTCATAGCTTTGAAATGAGGCGAATGATTATTTATTTTTCTTGATCTTTGTGGTCAGGCAATGTGTTCAGCAAAAATTGCCTTTCGTAATTTAAATACGACGATCTCGCACGTGTTACATTTACATTTTCTATTCTTGATTAAGTTTTTATCTATGTAATTATTGTTACATGACTTCTGTTAAGCTTGACAATGCGAACTGGTCAGTAAAAACGTGTTACGCAATCGTTTTGCTATCGGCTAGTGAATTATGTACTAGATATAAGAACTTTAATGTTACATAATGTTTATTGAGAGCGATTTAGTTGGATTGGGGTGAATTCATTGGCATGGTATCAGTATAGCCTACATCGAGTTATTTCTCAACCTTGTCAACGGTGCTCCAATAAGAAACCCGTTGCGCCATGCTGAGAAATAATCCAGTTCGGCGAAAGTAAAAGTATCTATCTATTCTTGACGCAACGGCAATGAAATTTTTATTTAAATATTCTCACAGTGTTTTTTGTTTACACGGTCAAGTGTGTTTTGTTTAAGAAATTTTGGTGTGAATGTGTTTATATTTTTTTTGTATCGCTTTTTGGGACGTGAGTAAACTTTTATTTTGTGAAAACGACGCATTGACGTGTTTGTCTTGTCTAACATAAAGAGCAATAATTGGCAATAATTAGCTCTTAAAAGAGAGGTTAATTTAAAAAGATTTTCCGTCTTTATTAATTAATGGCAAAAGTATGAATAAAAAATATTAGTAACAGGATTAACGAGCCTGCGCAGTCAAATTGTATGAAAGTTGCGACACTGATTTATAGTTAAGTCTTGCAAAAAAGTCGTTACAACGAACAGCTTTCGTTTACTAATAGAAACCGACGGATACGCTTTAAAAGGTAATAAAAAGCGGTCTTCTCAAATATCTGTTATTATGATAAGTTTATGAAAAATATATGATAATTATTATATTATTTATTAATTATTGTATTTTAATTAAAATATGATAAATGTGAAAGTTTTTTTGTGTGTTTTTATTATTATTACTCTTTTACGCTAATACATTACGGAACTTAGGTCTTATTATGGATCGCAATATGACTTGGACATCTCATATTCATGAAGTTAGTAGGCGTATGCACTTCACTTTCCATTGTCTGAAGCGTTTACAATTTTTTCTTCCCTTCAAAACCAAAGTTATGCTTGCGTCTCTTTTACTGCCCATACTCGACTATGCCGATGTATCCAATTGGATGTGACAGAGGAGCTACTGAATAAACTTGAGCGTCTCCAAAATCTCGCTATACGCTTTATCTATGGTTTACGTAAGTATGATCATGTCTCCGACTTCCGAGCTCAACTTCAATGGCTCCCTATCCGCCTTCGCCGTGATATGCACATCCTTTCGTATATATATATATATATATATATATATATATATATATATAATTTACAATTATTCTCTGTACTTTCTCTTTCTGTCCCGCCACTTAACAGGCTGGAAGAGATCTCTTATAGAGATAAGTCCACCTTTGGCCACGTCACATTCTGTGTATTTTTTTTGTAAGACTACTTTTTTAGTGTAATAAAGAATATATAAATATGCTAAATCGCTGAATAGATTTGGATGAACTTTAATACACAGATAGAGAGTAACGTAACGTATTTGAGCGAAGCAAGAGAAAATCGTTAGTGCTGACTAAAAATGAAATAGCTAAAAACGAAGATGATTGTCGCAAAGGTATCTACTTTGTAAGGAACAGCGTAGAGTTACCAAGGATTGACAAATTATAAGTCAGGGTTGGTAAAACTCACTCGCGTATCTGTTATGTTGACGTTCTGATTACGATTTAGGTTTGCAAAAAAACTTTACTAGTTACCTATCGGAGCGTTTATAATTCAAATTCAATCCAGTCATTTTAAGGCCGGTGTTAAGGCTGTCCTTATTGTTCGACGCTTTACGGGTTTAAATTTTGCAATTATGTAAGACCTTTTATATAAAATTATAGCATTTTGATCGAAAATTAAATATATTAGTACTAAACGTACGATAGAGAAAGTGTTTATAATGTATGCAGCATAGTCGTAAAATTGCTTTAGTATTACCGAGCGTATTTAGAAGATATATTAGAGATAATTGTTTATAGGGTAAATTCAACCTTAGAACGTAAATAGTAAGGACTAAATTATAATATTATAGCGTTATTTCACTTAGCATGCAGCAAGCATCAATGGGCCGCGAGTTTCCCGGTATCAAATCGATTATTTAACCATGTAACGATATCATTGCGTTATTACTTGCTTGCCTTGTTAGTCCTTTAGTGAACGGTCGGTAATGTATTCGTAATTAATTGTCGTGTTTCTAAACACGACAGTCGCCATAGAAACTCCAGCTGCGTAAATCGTAACTGGATCAAACAATAAATACCTATTCGAATTCTTGTATGAATTATTTACATTGCGCTTGAAAGTTGCAAAATAACTTTAATAATAAGTACATGGCTTTTGAAGTATGAACACGATTTAGTAGTTGTGATTAAAATAATGGATGTATGTACATACGTACAAAAATATGCAGAAATATATATAAATAAAATAGATTTATGGCATCAAAAAGTACTATATTTAACTATACATAGTAGTAATTTTATCATGATTACCACTTGTCTTTACGGTGAAGGAAAACATCATGAAGAAACCTGCATGTCTGAGAGAACCTAGCAAGTTTTCGAAAGACATGTGAAGTTCTCCAACCCGCACTTGGCCAGCGTGGTGGACTATGGCTTGATCCTCCTCGTGAAGGGAGGCCCGTGCCCAGCAGTGGGACGTTGCCAAGGGATGACAAAAACATAGTACTCTAAACTATTTTTAGGCATTATAAAAAAAGCTAAAACAATACTAGTTTATCTTTTAACATTGGATATGATTGTATTTACTTAGAATCCTTTTACCTAATTCCTCATAAAGCTCAGTTCCCACGCTTGATACGCGCATAATTCTAGCAAGGGCCTTGAATGCAAAGACATGCTGCATTTGTTTCCGATCAGACTAATTGAATACAGCCATTACAATATTCTTGAATGAGAAAATAAATATACCTCGCATATTTATTTACAATATTATATCCAGTTGAGAAGACTGTAAGGTTTTAAACATGTGATAAAATTTTTACAAGATGATGAATCAGCTTTGATTATTTATATTAAAACGAAAGAGCTGAATAATCAGTTGAGAAGAAAGGAAATGTTGGATAAAGTTAAAAAGCTTTTTATGTCGAACATGTAAATGTCTGGGATTACCAGGTAGACTGGGATTTCGCAAGTCCAACCACAGGTAATATTTTTATTAGTTCCTTGTAACTCAAATACATTGTAAGTGCATTCAATACATTTACATGGTCATTTTAATAAATTATTGAGACTACATAACAGTTATAAGAAGCGATCATTTTTACCGTTGCCCAGAGACTGATATAACGGTAGTCATCGATAAAATATTATTTGTACGATAAACGCCATATAATTTGTCGTAATCGTGCCATTAAATCAAGTTCGATGACAGCGCGACGAGATAGCCATTTTGATGCCACGGCCAACGCTCTTGACCTAGGCACGGTACGGTGCGTATCACGAGTGAAAGACTACATCTGATCGACGATCGCACAGAATCGATTGTCGAAAAATGAATCGATATTCATCTAAATCGATAATGATACATAATCGGTTTTAGGAAGACAAATCAATTATGAATCAATATCTTATAAAAAATGTAGATCACAATTTGAGATTTCGCTACGCTTTCTAAAACAGCATATCGCTGTTATTACTTTGTCATATCTTTCGACTTACGTCATTTTCGAAACTTATGTGACTTAATAATATCAATAAGGTGACTATTTAATTTTTCATACACGAGCTAAGGAAATAAATATCTTTTTTTTACCGGTATTAACCGGTTAGAAAAGGAGGTTGGAGAAGTTACGCTGTAGATAAGGTATTAACCTTATTTACATCGTGTCTTCTGCAATTGGCACGCCTAAAATTAAATAACAAAGAATTGAATTAAAGAAAAGAGGAAAATATCGTGTATAATATATAATAGAAAATTTCTCCATGTGAAAATTGTTGTGTAATAAGATGAAGCGAGTCGTTGTTAAAGACTTTGTTGCTAATGAATGCACAATCTGCTGTACTAACAGAATAATGTATGAAAATGATTTTATGATTATAATTAAGTATTGCTTAGCGTACTATTATACTATTATTATGTATTTCTTATTATAATTTGCAATTTTCAAATTAGGTACTTGAAGTGTTTCAAAGGATTACATAAATGAAATCTTCACTTATGATCATATTGGGTTCATAAGTGCTTTTAAATAAACTGTGAAGAAAAAACTACTTTTGAATTGAAAGTCTACGATTTCTCCATATCTGCTAAGTTATGAAAAACGTAAAAATATCTCTTTTCATATTCAAATCGTGCTTTGGCGCAATCATTAAATAATTTGTATCACCGAGTCACGCTTACAAGGAAGTTGTATTTTTGTTAATAGACTTACCGATTTCTTCCTGAAACGTTAAAAATACTAAGATTTATAAAGATACTATTTTAACATATTTCATATTGGCCTTTTATCTGAATTTAAAGGCAAAGAAAAGTGTTGTATGTAATAATTAGAAATCGAATAGCCATCGCTTTATGTGCTGTCAGGTAGAACTATGTTATTAATATATGCTTTTTGATGTACTTAACATGGCCTTAGATAAGCGTTAAGTTATTTTTAAATGAATATATTGGTACTTGGTAGGTATACGGTATAGATATATATATAAGTTTTATAAATTATTCTATATATTAAGTTGGTAATAGAGGGCAATGAAGCGTCACTGATAGCCAAGGAAAGGGAAATCTTCCAATACCATGCCACAGTAAAGCAGGCGGGCGTCTTTAGAGAAAGTTTTAAATTATACATCGCAAGTAAACTGGTAACACTAACGGCGACAACTCGAGTTTAGACGATTGGATGTACATAAGTATCGATCCAATCGAAAGTGGATCTCATTGTATAATATTACACAAAAATTAATTAAAATTCAAATTTGAAATCTTTTTTTTTGAAACTTTTATGGCAATGCGGAAACAGAAGTGTTGCAACTCGCAGATCATTCGCAACTTTAACTTTAATTCAGATTTTTATGGAATTGTTGAATTTGGAATAGAATTATGTTATAAATTATAAATTAGAACTCGATTTTAGCAGAAATTGAATACTACCATATACATCGTAGAGAACCACAAGTTTGGTCCATATACAGATGTAATTGAAGTAATAACTCAATCGCAATGCAAATGTTGTCTGACGTATTTCACTTAATTTGCGTTCCTTTCCAACAGTAACCCAGTTTTCTTCACTGTAGGGTAATTATCACCTATTGAATAGTGAATGAATGAAACAATAGTATTGCAGAAAGGCCCATAGTGCACACATTTCTAATCCTTACGCAAGACATCTCGTATAATCTTGATAATGCTATGACAGTTAGATTTTATTAATACTTATCATTCTATTTTAAGCTTTATTATAATAAATGTAAAGCTTATAATGTTATAGAAAATGTTAAAGCAATTTTCACACATATATTTATGACAGCGTGCTCAAGGTTTCGCGTACTCCTCTTCTATTCGTACAGTTTGTGCTTTGTTTACTTGTTTGTTTATCAGTGCTTATAAAGAAACTGCACTATATATATATATATATATATATATATATATATATATATATATATATATATATATATATATATATATATAAATCATAAAGTATGCAACAGTTAGTGATTCAGTATGTTATACGAATTATGATAATATTTAATGGAATTATAAGAAAACCTTTTAATTGTGATGGAGTGCAATATTCTAAGAACTATGTAGAGCTTTATATTACAAACGGGATCAGTCATGTCCTTTGTGAGTATGAACAAAGGTCGTACCTATCTAAATCGTATTTAAAAAATGTATTAAGAGAAAATTGTGAATGTAATAACAGTTTAAAAAAATATCGATCCCTTAAAACAACTATTTGTTCACACACCACTTGAGAATGGCTGGATGGATATCCATCCATGATTTAAGGGAATATTTTATTGTATAAGTATAACAGTAATCTGTAATAGTACATCGGTAAGGCGCTCGCTTAGAAAATCAAATATGAATTCAAACTCCTCAGGGGTTTAAGTTTTCTGAGTAATTCTCATTTGCAACATGATCACTACTTACTAATATGTTAAAGGAAAACATTAAGCAACGTGAGAAAGTCTGCATGTCTGTGAGAATCTAACTAGTTTTCGAAAGACGCGTGAAGTTCGCTAACCTGCATTTGACTAGCGTATTGGATTGTTTTATCTAGGCTGAGTAGTAGGATAATAAAATGGCCGAATTATACTATTTTTATATATAAACTAGCGATTCTCCCTCACTCCGCTCGGGTTCGTCCCTAGATACGTTTTAACGGTTAATATAGATTTCTCAGAGATGAGATATTTTTCCCGCAATAAAAAGTATCCTAATATGTTGACTCGGGTAATCAGCTATCATCATACTAAATTTCATTAAAATCTGTCCAGTAGTTTTCTCGTGATGCGTTCCCAGACAGAAAAAAATTCTAAAAACTATAGATATCGGCCTCTGCATCGATAATAATGGTTATAATGACAAATGACAATAAGATCCAAAAAATATTTATTGTACAAATTCGATTCAGAATTTTATTATGTGTACAGAAGTCATATTTGGAAACATAGCTAAATATTTACCTAGTTTCAGTATAGTATAGTAGTATGAGTATAGTGTATGTAGTATGAGTAGATCTAGGGATCACCCCTACGAGCCTTTCGTTATATTGTCTATAATATGATATACATTGTAATGTACATCAATGAAAATATTTGCAATTTTATTATTAGATATTATTATTGATTGTGTGCAAGGACCATTATAAATAAATCGAGTCAGCGTCACATTCTCATATGCCTTGTTTACCTTTAAGGCCATTTAAATTGGGGACGGTATCACGCAATTAAAAGTTTTAATGCGATTAGGGTCCAAGGTAAGTTATTCATGTGGTTAGACATTTAAATTGATTATTTATTTAGGTTAACTGTCTTAAGTATGCCAAAGATAAATAAATCGTATAAAGGCGATATCACAGTAATTGTTCATACAAAGTAATACTATAAGTATATGTAAGTGTTTTTATACAATTTAAGAACTAGTTTGTGAAATGCGTTTAACTCTTTTAATGGTAAATAGAATTGGTCCAATGATACATGTCTAAAAACTAACATACTACGCTCCTTATATGGTTTTATACATAATTAATACGAATTTTTCGTTGGTATGTCTTCCACTGCTTCACATCTGTGGTCGATATTTTTTGTTGTTTCTTGCCAATAATAAATATTTCAACCAAAAGGGTTTCACGTTACCAACTAATGTTAGTGACAACTTTTACATTTTTCTCATTTTTTACTGTAATAGTTGCAAATACACCAATTGATTAAACGTTTCCCCGTAAAATTTTACGCCTTAAATATTTCATTGCGTAGTTTTAGTAATACTTTTCTTACGATCGTAATATCATCTACGTAGTATTACAAAATTGTATGATTACTCTTAATTTAAAGAAAATATTTAATTTTTTTAATGAAACCTTTATATATATATTAAATTGTGTTTTAAAAGAGTTATGCAAGTAACAAATATATATTTCTTCACGGCCGTGGGTCTACCGAGGGCTGTTACCACTTACTTTTATGACCCGTTAATTACATTTTTTATTACAATATTGCTATGTAATTGTCTTGCATCATATAATAAACAGATCATAAAATTAAAAATATTTTATCAAGACGCATGCGTAACAAACAAAGTACGGTATAATAAAAAAATCAGATTCATTTCCACGATACACTTTTAAGATATTATCTAAGTTATCTATACACAAAATTGGTGTTTTGGTGTTTAAGCATTTAATTTTAACATTTTATTGTTAGTATGTTTGATTATTTGATTTTTTTTGTGTATAATATACAAAAATAGTGTACCAAATATATATTAAGGCAATACAATGAAGGCAATAGTAGCTCAGTGGTAACGTGCTCACTTGGGAAACCGAGTGAAGCGGGTTCAAATTCCGGGTCTCGCACCTCTGATATTTTTATGTTCGAATCATTTCTAACATGATTACCACTTGCCTTACGGTGAAGGAAAAGATCGTGAGGAAACCTGCATGTCTGAGAGAACCTAGCAAGTTTTCGAAAGATATTTGAAGACCGCTAACCCGCATTTGGCCAGCGTGGTGGACTATGGCCTGAGCCCTCTCGTATTGAAGGGAGACCCGTGCTCAGCAGTGGGATGTCAAAAGGGCTGAATACAATACAATCAAGGACATCACAGTTTTTTAATTATTTTAATACATGAATAATACAAGGTGTTGCCATAAAATTGTGAATAGATATTACATTAGATGAATCCTTCAAAAAAAAGGTTAATATTTACATATATAGGCCTTTATGTATGTTATTATATAAATGTTAGTAATGCAGCTACGTTACGTGCGATCAATTATTTTACTTGTGGGAAGGTCGGTCGGTGAAGTCGCTAGCTAAGTGTTACACCAGGAAATGCTTTGAAAGTTACATTATAGTTTATTGTGTTTTAATGTACATATTTGTTAAAGCAAGCTGGATCTTAATTTAAAGAAGTGGTTGATCATTTTTTTTATAATATCATATCATGACATAACAGGTTTTAAATCTTAAAGCATTTGCATGTTTAGTGTAACATGTTTGATAAAATACTGATATCATGTCACTCAATCTTGTATTCGGTAATCAATCAAAATTAATCATGAAGATTTCTCTTTTTATGTCCTCAATTTATATTGGCTACCTATATATTTCATTTTGCAATATTATCTCAACTTTTTGATATATCTCTACCTTTCATGCAGATTAATGGGTCTTTTTTAAGAGAGAGTTAGTTGGGCTTTAGATTTTAATACAAAGATCACTTTTGTCTTTTCAGTATATACGAATATGATAGGAAGTAGGTACATCTGATTCCTTCAATATGTACTTGTTAGACATTTGTCTTTTAGTAAAAAGGCGTCGATACTATCTAAGAGCATCTAACTCTACTAAATGGCCACACTATATCAATCGTAAATTTAAACCTACAGACTAAACGGAATTTAGCAGTACAAATTGTTAAGAATGAGAAGGAGTCGCTGTACGCACATTTCGAAAATATTATATACATATTATTATATAAAAAGTAACTTGAATTTCATATACATAATAATTTTTGAAAGGTTTAAACTATTTTGCTAATACTCCATTTAAGAAATTGTTTGCTTACATGAAATGAGCCAAGGTATGTACTTTTTATTTTTAATTTATTAATTTTTCCATTTATTTTTCTTAAAGACTAGCGACTCACTTTCGCTACGCTTGGTTCGTCCCTAGTTACATTTTAACGTTTATTATAGATTCCTCAGAGATGAGATATTTTTTCGCAGTAAAAAGTATCCTATAAGTTGACCCGGATAACCAGCTATCATCATACTAAATTTCATCAAAATCCCTCCAGTGATTTTTTTGTGATGCGGTCACAGACAGACAGACATACAGACAGATAGACAGACAAAAATTCTAAATACTATAGATTCGGCCTCTGCATCGACAATAATGTCGATGTATAGAAAAACTAAGGAAATGGGGCATGTCATTTCGTTAGGACGTACCTATACCAGATTACAACGTGTTTTAAATTAATTCATGAGTGAAATACACACATATTACAATGTTCATATTTTAAATGTAACTATCTTAATTATTGCATAATCACACGTTACCTACTGTGTAAATATTTATTTATGACTTATGAATGTATTAACTTAGAGACGTACTTATGTATAGATATACAGGCTGGATTTTTTCATATTATTTATGTTTTAAGTATCTTTGGGTTGTATTTAAGAGAGATATATGAAAAATATAATAGAATATATCTAATAGTAGGTATATATCATAATATAATCATAGATAATTATGTATTATTTTTAACCTTTATTATTTTACAATAAAATGTAAATGTGCTAGTTAATGTTGGTGTTAAAAAACCGACTTCAAAACACTAAAAATTAAAAAACAACTGAACAGGAGTTTCCATTTACTATAGATACCTAATCAGATACTTTCGAAGTCGGTGTCAGCCGACAATGCTTTAAGATATGAATATCTAATTGGTAAATATGACAAGGCATAACTTTAATTATATATTTTACTAGCATTGCCCGCAGCTCCGCCCGCGTTCAGATGACCAAAAACCAAATTCTTAGGTTTTACATATTAGTATACTCTGACATTGCAGTTTTTATATTTTTTCTCAGAAATGAGATATTTTCCCGTGGTAAAAAGTATCCTATATGTTGACCCGAATAACCAGCTATCGTCATACCAAATTTCATCAAAATCCTTCCAGTGGTTTTTCTGTGATGCGGTAACAGACAGACAGACAGACAGACAGACAGACAGACAAAAATTCTACAAACTATAGATTCGGCCTCTGTATCGATAACAATGTCTATTTCAATAAGATTTTCCAAAAAATATTTAATGTACAGATTCGGCTTAGTTAGAATTTTATAATATGTATAGATAATATTATAGGCACATTAATTCGTGATGTCAGTTTTGCTTTAATTTGCATCGGCTGGCATCGACTTCGAAAATATCTGTTTAGGTATCTATAGTAAGTAAATGAAAACTCTCATTCGGTTATTTTTTACTTTTTAGTGTTTAGAAGTCGGGGTTTTTTTTAAGTTTTTATTTTCCATTTCTAGTGTAGACATAGTAGAAGAAAATATTTTAATAAAATATTCGCTTAAGCCGTTCAAGTTAGTTTCATGCTAATATTTATATGTAGACTGAATAACTAAAATATACTTTTGTTAGTAATATAAAAATCAGATTCTAAAATTCAATTCTAACGTATTGGGCTTATCAAATTAAACAAAATAGGCCCAAACTCAAAGTATCTACTATTAGCCGTTGAAGAGTTCCACTATCCACCTACTGGCCTAACCATCAGGTCAGTTCGACGATACCGAATCACTGCCCTTTAACGGGAATACAAACACTTGCAAAGTTTCAAGTCAATATGATATTTTAGAAGTAGGTTAAATTTTCATAAGCTATTTTTCCACCCTTAGCCCTTACCCTTACCTTTCTAAAATCACCCCAAATATTATATTTGGGGTGATTTTAGAACCTGATTTTTAGTTTTACTGATAAAATTGAATTTTAGTTGTCAGTCTTCATATAAAAATTGGCATTGAACTAAATTGAACGGCTTCAGCGAATATTTTATTAAAATACTTTCTTCTTACTTTACTACTACTGTGCCTAATTAGAAAAAAAAACCTAAACCTAAAAACTGAAAAATAACTGATTGGTAGTTTTCATTTACTATAATTACCTAATCAGATATTTTCGAAATCGTTGCCAGTCGATACAAATCAAAGCCCACCGACTTCGAAAATATCTAATTAAGTATCTATATTAATAAAACCATGTTGTCACATATGGATTTTATGTGAACGAAATCTATAACAGCTTACAGAAATATTTAATTATTAACAGTACTTTTATTATTATTGTACATATATTATAGTGTCGGGAGAGTAAACTTGTATTTAAATTTATTCATCAATTTCTTTATTTCCGCTTTAATTTAAATCAAGGTTATAAAATATAAAAGTCACACTTGTTAATTTTAAAAACCAACCCAGTTAACAAAATAACCGTTAACTTCATTACAATTATACTAATGTATGTGTTTATTTTTTTTTTAATTAACAGTTCGCTGTTCCCCTTTCTCTTTCAGTGTTATATTATATATATATTTTCGAGATATAATACATGTAAATTTTTTTTTGTCTGATTAGCATATATTACGTTATTACATATTTCTGAGGTAGATTTATATGAATTACGCACTAGTTTAGACTGTGAAGTGTGCAGTGTGTAAAATACCTTCACCAAAATGCCTCAAAATTGGGTGAAATAATATTATAATGTAATGAATGGTAATTAATGATATGGGTGAAAATGAAAAAAAAAATACATATATTTTAATTACTTAAGTAAGCCGTGGGCTTACTAATTTTATGTTACAAAATGTTAATCCTACAGCTTCTCAAGTTAATAATAAGATATAGCGTAGGTTTTGGGATTTATGAGATTACACGTATTGAAATACAGAGAGAAATTAGACATTAGAATGCACAATCGATCTGTTGAATGATTATTATTACATTACAATGTAGAATAAAGTGAAATTAAATGATTTAAAAATTTATATTTATTCTACTATTTTTATAGTAATAAATTTTTACCCGAAACCCAAAAGAGGGTTATGTGTTTAATCTGTATGTACGTATGTATGTATTTATAATACAATTTTGTTAATATAATATTAATATTTTTCTATTTTGTGTTTTATCTATATTAGATAAATGTATTGTCTTAAGATAGAAAATATAGAAACCTCGGTATTGACTTGGCTCATTAATGTTAACACTGGATAAAAATAAATACATTTATGCATTAAATGCTAATGCTATTCATTATTACGGGCAAAAAATTACATTGTTACGACTTTTCTGTATGGACTCTGTTACATAAACGCCTTACGGTATGTATGCAAATAATAGGTTAACAAAGATTGCATAGCATTATTTTAGATTTTCTGTTATTTTTAGACGTATTTTTACGCCCTTTAAAACAGTTTTATAGACAAGTTAAACAGATAAAATTTTCAACTAAATTCTTTTCACTTGACCTTCATAAAATATAATCAGTTTTAACAAGCTACCTCGATACGTACATTAAATAGATAAAATTGAAGCAAGTGTTTAAAAAAAACTAAATTTTACACTACTGTAGAGTTACTGTAATATTGTTTTATATATTAGCATGGAGTGTTTTGTTCGGACTGTTTTGTTTACGAGGCTGTTGACATCATACTGGCTTGTCAGTTCGAAACCGGCCCAATGATCATATGATTACAGTCCGTGGTTCACCACGGACATGACTCCAAGTGTATCAAATTTATTCAGGTCAAAGGATTATTTAATGCAACATTTGCAATAACACATCTAGTTAATAGACATAAGTATGCGAAAGCGCATTATCGTCTAGGTTAAACGATATTCGAATGGAGAACTTGTTTTGTTTCCGTTCGAACCGAACGATTAACTAAAATATTATGCAATTAATTATTAAAAAAGCAGTAATAATTGATAAAGATTATTATTTTTTCATTAAAATATAAAAAAAAAATTACCTTTCTTCCTCTTGGGCATCACTCTCACACCAAAGGCAAGTTCAGTCACTAGGCACAAGGACAGAGCCAATAAACAGTACCTTACACTGCACCCCATGTTACACAGTCTTATTGCCCTTTTTAATACTATAATAAAGGCACTATACTGCGCATTTGTTACACGTGTTGTAGGCCCTCAATCCGAGCTAGCATGTGCACGCACGCACCTTCGTGGTTGACGATAAAGTTATTGAATACACGCCTGACGGTAGGGTACGAACGAGAGAACCGCCCGACTACCCTATATTTTGACTTATAGCAATTTGGCAGTGCGAATTCCACTTGTATATAAAACCTTTCGCCGGCTCGGGGCGGGCGGTCATTGGTTGTGTTGAGCGGTATACGCGAAGGTGAAGGGAGCTGGTGGTGGTACCCCCACGCAAAGCGCGGAGGGGAGCCAGGGTCGCCAGACACTTTTGCTCTCGACGGCCGTGTTAACCTAACGCAGGTTACACCGTTACGTCACAATTGCTACTTTATTACTATTTTAATATTCTTGTATATGAAATTTCCTATTTAATATAGGTTAATTCGAATAAGTCATATTATTATATCTTATTTTAAACTAAAGTATACATCGTATATATAAGATGTATACACACAGCATGTAGAGCTAAACTAATCTTAGTCAATTTATCTCAACTATGTTCGATCTAAATACGTTTCTTGTTATCAAAGGGTCAAGGGGACTGCTCTACATGTCGGTATTTGGTAGAGAGATTCGAAAGTTTATGGTTAGTATTTGACAAAACTTACTGTCATTGTCATGACATGACTAAAAATAAAATGAAAATTTAATAATTTACTTAGTAAAATAAATTTATACATAAAAACATCACGTATTAAAAAAAATTCATTAACTTTCTTCCTTATATCTAGTCTAGTTTTTATGAAGCGTCCAACTATATTAATTCAGAAATCATCGGAAATACATAATTGAAAGTATCTTACTCGATACTTGCCTTACAAGCGACTGCTACATCATAAAAAACAACTAAGATATTTTATATGATACCGGATCTAGTATTTATTAATTTTTTCTTATTTTTTACTTTCTATTGAAACAGCTTAGATTTGGAAATCGACAAATAATGTGTAATATAACTTGTTGATTACGTAAATAATTCTAAATGATTCAAAAATTTCTACTACAAAAACAGCTAATCAATGGTGACAGTAGGCTTAGAGAATAGAGTCGTTTGTCTTAATTTGGTTATACAAATCGCGAAGCTAGGAAGCGTCAGCATACATTATATCTACATCAGCAGATTCTCTTTTAGTTTATTTTCTCACACGCGAACATCATAAAACAAAATTAATTGTTCTTTCACTAATATACATATACGCTATTTCTCTTTTATGTATTAAAAACGTTTTCTAAAAAAATATAATTTAAAAGTTAAGTTGTAATGAGCTCTCAGGCAGAAAAACTTATTTTTTTCAATAATAACCATTATGGCTTTAAGAGTGTGCATATGGCAATTTAGTGCCTAGACATCGTTATTTATCTCAGAATCTGTGAAAGTTACCACTTTGATATTTAGAAAAATGATACTTCGGGCTTGTATCTTGGATTGCCAAATTTGAAAACACGTTTGGTGAATATTTTCACGATAACATATTTATTTGAAAAATACATGTTTTGTGAACATATTGCTATTTATCTCAGAGACAGCTCATTATTTTTGTAGTTTTTTTTCGTCAGGAAGCCTGGAAGTATTTTTCAGTTACCGAATTTCATTGTTCGATTGGTTGTTTAATTATTGATAGTGAATTAAAAACTGTTTTGGTGCTTAAATACGTTGACCAGATTTCGCTTTATACTTCTCACTCACTATAAAACATTATCTTGCCATCCCGCTCCTCCGAATCCGAATCGTAGTGGTTTCATGGCACACTCTTAATATCATGCAAATAATTACATCAGTTATATGTACATACATATATTTAATTTATTTTTTAATTACCTTCTTATGCCCGCGTTTTTCTTAATTCAAATGCAATAAGTGAAGTTGATGCACTGCAGCGCCATCCAGTGACGAGTTATAGCAAATTGGATGGCATATAAAACATTTATAAATGTTGAAAATTCACAACGCAATCGCTTAAGAGCTTTCAGAGATTTGAGGTTTTCGACTAAAGCACCTTTTTATCTATGTTATCTACATATATGTACTATACACTAACAAACAGACACTATAATTTTATAAACATATGTAGATTTATATAATGTATATTAAATCATAAAATCCACTTAAGAATTTTATAAGACAAATATCACAAATTAAGTGAAGAGAAAAATAAGGCGGAAATTATCTCAACGCTGATGTAATAAGTGGAAGCAAAAGATGCGTGTGTACACGTAATTAATATACCGTTTATACTGACTGGCTTTCCGTGTGCTACGAAAGAAAATATTCAATAGTGGCCACATTCTTTAAATCTCTTACTAAATTGTTTATATTCGGTTTTTCTTTTACAAGTAGATAATAAATAGACAAACATCTGTAGCCGGCTCTTTTTCTTATTTCCTATTTTAAAACTAACAATCTAGTGTAACAGTGTATTGATTTATAATAATAATATGAAAATTATACTTGTTTTTAAAGTTAAAAAATATGCCTAAACGTTTGAAATAGAAAAAATAGATCTCTCTATTTTTCTTCCACGCTCCACGCGCTATGGTTAACTGCTATAATTACCTTTTATTGAAGCATTCTGGAACTGAGAATATACTGATACTATAGTAATATAAAACTATGATACTATAGTAATATAAAATTCGTATCGATAGGTCTTGGAATCCTTACTTAACCTCATACTTAACGTGAAAGTGTTTTTAGTTCTTCTTTCACGGTGTTACGAAGCAAAGTATCGACGGTATATTTTACATAGAGGCAGTTTCGGGAGAGGGAAGAGATAGAGTGAGAGGGAGAAAAAGAGAGAAAGACCGGCTACTTAACTTTTTATCTCAAGACATCAAGATACTCTTGTTGAATAGCTCCCTGTTTTAAAAAGTAAAAAGCTCTAGATAATCAAGTACTAAATCTTCTTGTCCTATTTCGTTAAATATCTAAATAATAAACTTATGTTATTGTTGGATATACAAATATAAGTAAAAAAATCACTTTATTTTGACTTTGTTATTATTTGATTAATCTTTAACTTGACTTTGTATTTAATTTGACTTATTTTGACTCCATTGATTTATTTGATTAATTTGACATGTACTGTTTAGTTATTATTTGATCAATTTATTATTCGATTTTTTTTTACATTATTTAAATTATTCTAGCTGACAGATGTTGACTTATTATGAATCTTTTTATCATATTTGAATTGTATTTATTAATTATATATTAGGGATTTATTATAATTTTATGTATACTTTTGATAATGTAATTATAGCAAATGTTATGTACACTTGTAAAGACATACATATCTGATTAATTATTATTGTCTTCTAAATGTATATGTGTTTTAATATGTGTGTCGTTAGTGTATTTTTTCTAAATAAATAAATAAAAAAATAATATCATTTTTTTTGTTCTTATAAAAATACTTATTCTTTCGTAAATTATGAATAAATACATCTTCTGTAACGATGAATATAGAGTCGTTCACGTTACGTTCCGCTATAAACCATCTCGTGGCGAGTGCGTCTAATGTGAAATTACACATTTAATTTAATACTTTATTTGCTATAAAGTGTTAATAGCTCTATTTAATAGAGTAAATGAAACTAAGATTTTTATTGTTTTGTCTGTCTGGATATTATAATGTTACTGTACATCTGGAAGCGAAAGTAAACATAAAATGCTAATTTACATGTCTCGCTGTCGCTTACCATAAGAAAATAAAAAACGATAATATTGCGCCGGAAGATGTTTTCAAAATGATTCTTTTATGGATAATATTCTGAATAAAATGGAAAATATTATGTAATACTCATTATTTTTTCATATTATTAGTAGAGCATCCATATGTTTAAGCCAAAAACGAATGGGCGTAGATATATTTATCCTTTGGTACGCTCTGTTGCTTTATACGGTTTGATGAATTTAGTGAATTAACATATTATTGACTTGATTACTTATTTAAAATAGTTAGCTTGGAATTCAGTTGTGATGAGAAAAGATACTTCTGCTATTTAAAATACTTAGATGCAACTATTTCTGTTTCCCTATTTACTCAGCAGATTCTGCTGCATATCTAGAAGTCTTTGATCCAGTCTTTCTTAAGAAAGTCTCAATAGCAGCTCGAAGTTGGGAAGTTGGTAGTGTTTCAATTAGTCAAAAAGGTAAATCGTCATATTATTTGATACTAGCGACTCGCCCTAGCTCCGCTCGGGTTCCTAGATTTTAGCCTAGCGAGCGAAGCCGCAGGTTCTGCTAGTAGATAATAATAATAAACGCATTCATTTCAATAACAACCTTTATCCATTAAACAACACGGAAATTTTGAAACGTATGTTATTACTTTATTATCACCATAATCTTTAATAATATTTCACATAAACACAACTATGAGTATATTAAATAAATAAATATTGGTCAGAGGCATCGAAATAAAAAAAAACAAAGCAAGGTATATTGTAAGGTGTATTGTGTTTTCAGCCCTTTTTACCCGACTGCAAGGAAAGGGTTATGTTTATCGCGCCTATCGTTGTATGTTTGTTTGTAATATTCTTTATTCTCTCATATCTTCTAAACCACTCGATGGATTTATTTAATTAAGGTATCGTTAGATTTGTCTCATTAGTCCAAGTGTTCTTAGATAGGTGACCTAAAAAAAATGTGGGGGCTGCTAGATTTCATTGTTTAAGGTGATTGTTTTTTTTAATTTTCTATCTCTGGAAAATGGGTATCAAATTAAAGGGCTTATAACAAGGATTCCAAAAAGGTATAACATCCCTGTATTACTGAAAATAATGATAATTAATACCACATTTATTTATTAAAATTCATTGTTAGGTTTCTTTTATCATTTTTCATTTTAAATATCAGTTAAGGATATATAATGATTTAAAGTTGGTTGACTATCATTCTCGCTAATTTTCCTACTTAGAAATACTTAAAAAATAAAAATATATACAACTTATATGTTTAAAAGTAATTTAGGATAAAAAATTACAAAATATAACTTCAAATGTCTAATTGGCAAAAAATAAAAAGCTGTAAATAAAAAAATATATTATATATAAAAAAAAAAACACTGGATAAAAGCTAACTAAAAAGACGAAAACAAGTTCACGAAGGAATATATTATTATGCAGTCGGAGACATACAAGTGTCATCCTTGTCGCGAGACTTACATACTCGTATTTTTTATTAGTGTCCTACTTCTGGGCATGGTCCTCCCTTCAATACGAGAAGGATCAGGCTATAGTGCACCACCCTGGCTAAGTGTGGGTTGACGGACTGCACATGTCTTTCGAAACCTTGCTAGTTTCTTTCAGACATGCAGAGTTCCTCACGATGATTTCCTTCATCGTAAGACAAGTGGTAATCACGTTGGAAATGATCCGCACATGAAAATATCAGAGGTGCGAGACCCGGATTTGAACCCGTTTCACTCGGTTTCCCGAGCGAGTGCGTTACTACTGGGTTACCACTGCCTTTTGTAAGATATATTGGGTATATTGTAAAGTAGTTATAAGAAAACGAAATATTTTTCTATACATTGTGTTGTTATAAACCGTTGAGTTTGTGTTCTGAAAATAAAACTGCAAAGTTAAGCCTGAAAACGGTTTAATTAAATAATCTACAGAAGATTTTTGTTCATATTTTATTAATATTATAAATAAAACAAAAAATACGTGGGGCTTATATTATGTGCTTCTTTATTTATTGTGCAAATCATAAACATTCTAATATGAAAATGTTTATGATTTGCACAATAAATAAAGAAAGTTTTCTCTACAGCAATAAATTGTTATACTGATTTAACTTGTAATAAGTGTGAATAAAGGGTAGGATGTTTGTAATACTGATATAAAAAGCTGCATGTTGAAATATATTAGGCCATTCCCAGTCAGTATAAGTGTTTGCTGAGACTTTGTTATCATAAAAATAAAAAGTTTTCGCACAACCGGATCTGGCCATTCTTCCCATGCAGCACCATACAGGTCCCAACTTAACTCTTCACTCGTCTATAAATAAATAGAAAATAAGTTTTTATTAAACTAGTTTTCGCCAATGGCTTGCCCCGTTTTCCCTCAAAGCAAGCTCTTAACTTAGGCCTTTTAGAGGTATGACTGTCTATTTATTAAGTTCAGAATAAGAAATTATAATATTACACTACAGTTCAACACTATAAAGAATCTAAAAAAATACAACAGAAAGTAAACTTAAAATTAGATAAATGAAAGAAATGGAAATACATATTTAAAATTTAATTCTTTCTAGGAGTTGTTGTTCTAGCGGTCGCGCCGAATAAGATTATTTCAAACGTTATCAGCAACACTAGAATTTAAAGGCGGCAAGTAACGAATACGCAGCATATTACGATATTCTTCTTAAAAGATAAAAAATGCCATATTACATTTTATTTTAGAAAATGGTTTATTTGTTTTTCAAGAAGAAAACTAATTAAGAACATGTAGAAATTTCTTTAGTGGGTACTGAGGGCCTACAGTCCCGGTTCTCTTTAACTTTAACAACTTTAACTAAAACAGTTTTTATTTTATTCGTGTTCTTACTCTCATCCCGTGACACGGTAGGATGTGATGTACCGTGTATGCTATGAATGTCGTGGGTTCAATTTCGACACAAGATATGTTATACATTTACATCTATGGTGCAATGGAATAAGAGAAAGTGAATAAAAACGCAAAGAATCTCTGTTTACTTGAAAAGAGAATATAAAGATGATAAAAGTGTGTATATTAAACAATTTACCTTCATTAAACTGCTGGAGAAATAACATGGCGTCAACATATGGATGACACCGCTAATGGCAAAAAATGTATATTTTGGATCAATTTGGTTATTTAAATATATTTGGTAAATATTCAATGATATTATAAGAGAAGTCAGTAGAAAAACTGAGAACAACCATCCGCCATAAACTTCTTGGATGTCGTTGTAAAACACCAATGCGTCTTGATGGTCTCTAATAGTCTCTTTTAATTTAATTTCTAACTGATCCCTAGATTCTGCATCTTTGAAAGCCTTACTAACTTTGTGGGCAAGGACTTTTAGCTTAAGACGTAAGTGGTTTGTTGCAATACAAAATGAACCATCGAAACCAGCAAAATTTGGAGCCACAACTATAACAGCGAGAAAATTATAAGCAAACAGTATTTCGTAGTAAGGTGTCTCAAATTGTTTGTCCTCAATATATTTCAGCTCCATTTCATGAATCATATATTTCTTTCCAATATCACTTTTTAAAGTTTCATATATCGTACCTGAAGCAGCGTATAGCCCAAATTGTAAACTTAACAAAATCGGAATAAAAACCCAACAAATTTCACCAACTTTACCGATTTTAATATAATATTCATATATCATTTGATAATCTTCTTCCATCTCATTGCCTTCTAATAAGTCTTCGGTTATCTTGTTAAGAATTTGGGCGAATTTTTCAACTTTACGACAGGCGTGAATTGTTTTGAAGATAAAAAGGAGCTCTAAGATGCCTACTGTGATTTGTCTAGCGAGATTAAACATATCCAGATTGTACATGTACTTGAATAAGTATAATAAAAACCAAATTAATAGAATAGAAAACATAAACATAACAAAGCAAAATAATAGAAGTCGTTTTCTGACATTTGTTGTATTCGGGTAAATGAGGGCAATCGCGAGCCCGAAGGTGCAATAAGGAAACGTTTCGTTGAAAGATTTGAATTTTTTCTCAGGCACGTCCATTATAATTTCCTTGTCAATGTCGGTTTTGGAGACGTCATGCGGTTATGTTTCCTGTAAGCTTATGACGTATCAAAACAATTTGTTGGCGGCCGCCTCTAATGAGAAAATTTCATCGACATTAGAAGTAATTACGTTATAAAATTGCTAACCATTTCATAGCCATTATGGCAGTAATGAAACTACCACATAATTCGTAATCTAGAATTCCCTACGACATTATTTATTAAATGAAAATAAAAAATAATAATATCTGTACCTGCAAAACAGTACGGTGATTGAATACTTGTATATAACGCACAGCCTAAATCGGTGGTCTTAGAAATTTCAAATTTAGAAATATTATTCCTTGAGTGATTCGCATTAAATGTCTAAAAAAGAAACACAGACGAAGGCATGTTTTTTTAAAGTATATTTTTCAAATTCTTTGTGTTACTAAGTATTAATATTTAATAGGTATTATACATAAAATTTCGATACTTTGTAATAAATTTTACTTATCCGAAATCTTTACAAAAAAAAAAAATGTTAACTGACTTCAAAGCATATGAAAGTAAGAACTTGAATAACTTAATGGTGGTTGTCATTTATTCATTCGCAATAGATACCTAATGAGATATTTTTTGGAGATTGTGCAAGCTAAGTAAGACAACCAAAAATATAATTAAATAGCAAAAATATTTACACATATAATAAAACTGTAGAGGTCGAATGTCTGTACATAGAAAAAAATGCTAAAAACCGAGTCAGGGGGATGTAAGAAGAGAAATAGAACAAATCTAGATTTTTTCAATTTTTTTGTTTCTTTGTCTGTTTGTCTGTTTGTACGGGCTAATCTCCGAAACTGTTGGACCGTATTAAATGAAATTTTGTATGGTGATACCTTATATCTTCGGTCTACGTCTTAGATACATTTTATCCCGGAAAATTAAACAATTCCCGTGAGATAGTTAAAAAACTATAGTAACTTATACAGCTTAGTACACAAAAACTACTGATTGGATTTTAATGAAATTTTACAATAATAAAGTTCATACATCAGAATAACAAATACGCTACTTTTTATCTTGGAAATAGAAAAAGAAATAAAAAAACTATTATAAAGTAAAAAAAATATATTATTCTTAACTAAATTTGATATTTTCCTATGCCTGTTTACATAAGTAAGTATTCCTTCATATTTTTTTACATTTCTTGCAATGATAAGTGTATTTTATACAGATAATACACCAAGTAAGATGAAAAAAAAATCACGTAAATCGGCCCAACTATCTATACATATAGTAATTGGTATACCTTTTCTACGTAAAAAATATATATGCATCGAACACAATGCCTCTTTTATAAAATCGGCTAAAAATAGTTAATTAAAGCGATTTGATCACAGTCACTGCATATTGTGAAATGGCCATACCAAATCTGCTATCAGTGATAGATATAAAGTTGTATAGTAAATTGGGGATAAGCATGCAACCGGTAAGCAGTGAAGTGAATGTGGTCGGGACATGTTTTTTAATTATATAAAATTATAAAGCGCGTGAGGAGGTATGTATATATTTCGACCGGACATATATTACGAAATATATATTGCGAATTACGAAGTAAAAAGGGTTACTCCAATTACATTAGGCCACTTTATGTAAAGTATTTCAGCTTTTTATAAAAATAGCATTGGCTTTTAGTAATATCAGTTTATTTTTAAGCAATTTTGTGATTACATTTCTTGCGTGAAAGTTATTCGTATGGAGATGTTAATATTTTTGTATACGGCTTTCAAAATTCAGTACTGTCTTCATGTTATGTGCTAGCGTTAAACGATACGATAGAGACACGTTTTTTTCACATCTCGTTGAATATTAAATTTTGAGCACCAAATTTTTGCACGTTTAATTAAATTTTAGTACCTATCCAAGCTTATATTCGTATGAATCATACAAGCATTTCAGAAATGCTGTAGTTTAAAGGATAGAAGCGGTCAGATACATTCTCTACTGTAATATAATTTCTTTATATATATGTAAAATTGAGAAAGGTCTTTGTCTATGATTTCAAAATATTTATCCCACATTGGACTCATATGTTTATTTACCCTTACAAAAGTCCAAAATAAACCTAATCTTTGTGTTTGCAACAATAAAATCTATATAGTTTTTATTCCATTTATGAAAAAGGGAAAAGGATAGAAGAAGAACAACTTGTTGATTTTTAAACGCGTTTTTAACTTGTCGGAAAAGATTTTGTTTAAAATAAAAACTTTTTAAGAAAAAATAAAAACCTACTTCAAAAAAGCACAAAGCACTAAAAAGTAAAAAATAACAGATTTTTAGTTCCCATTTACTATAGATACCTAATCAGATATTTTCCAAGTCGGTGTGAAGTTTGATTTGTATCGGCTGGCACCGACTTCGAATATAGTATCTATAGTAAATGTAAAAAAATAGTATGTATAGTAAATGAAAACTAAAAATCTGTTATTTTTTACTTTGTAATTCTTTTTTTGAAGTTGGTTTTTATTTTTTTCTTAAAAAGATTTTATTTTTCCCTTTTTAATGTAGATATACCTAATAGTAGTAGCAATGTATGAAGATTGACAAATTAAAATTTGCTTTTATTAGTAACACTAAAAATTCTGGCTCTAAAACCCGATTCTAACGTATTGGGATTGTCAAATCAAACAAAATGAAAACTACTGGGCTAAACTATGTTAAATTTTTATGGGACCAAATTGCAACTATTTCGCATCAAACTAAAGAAGAATCGTGTAAATCGGATCATAAATCTCAGCGTAATCGGTGTACGTACAAAAAAAAAACAATCGAATTCTCTCTCGAATTCGACTCTTTTTCGAAGTCGGTTAAAATGATGTGGATTTTTCTCGATTTTTTCCTGCGAATAGAAGATAGAGATTACAAAGCGAGGTCGGGTCTATATTTAATTATAAAATCACTACTTTTATTAACTGAGACTAGCGACTCACTCTCGCTCCGCTCGGGTTTTAATGCCGAATCATAAAAAAAAAAACAAAATAAAAATTTTTGTCCAAGAAATAAATAAAAAAATTTGGGGTGGACCACCCTTATCACTTGGGGGTATGAAAAATAGTTCACGTCCTATTCTTAGACCTACTGAATATACACACAAAATTTCATAAGAATCGGTCAAGCCGTTGCGGAGGAGTTTTGTTGCAAACACTGTGACATGAGAATTTTATATATTAGATTGCGACATGATAGTACATTGCGTGGCGCAGTCTAATTATTAAAAGAATTCGATATTAGATAATGCCCTTTTTGCCACAGCCATCTATATCAACGTCGTCAATTTTTAATTGGTAAAAAAAAGAAGTAATATTATTGACTTTACCAATAATAGGTACGTATAAAAAATGTATAACGTAGATCTATATTACTGTAACATATTACTTTCTAAAATTATCAATTAATATTAGCTACAGGTATCATATGAATTTTTGTTAATAAACTATATAGCATAAGGGGAAAAGGGGTTGCGTTTCGTAGAATATAATAACTGTAAAAATTTACACCTGAAATAAAACAAAAAATATTTTCGATCTATCCAAAATGTTTGTTTACATTGAAGACACGTTTGATGCAGTTTGTATTGAACCTATTTGCTGTGCCAGCGGTCGCGGGTTTGAGTCCCGCTGAGGGCATTCATTTCTGTGATGAACACGAATGTTTGTACTCCAGTCATGGGTGTTTATGTTTATAATATGTATATATTTAAAGTTAGTATCAACTATCTGGTATCCATAATACAAGCCTCGTAGCTTATTGTGGAACAAGATGGTATTGTGTTCAATGTCCCGACATTTAGTTATTTATTTACTTATACATATAAATCTATAAGCAGTCGTAGCCCAGTGGTAATGCGCTCGCTTGGGAAACCGAGTGAAGCGGGTTCAAATCCCGTGTCTTGCACCTCTGATATTTTCATGTGCGAATCATTTCCAACATGATTACCACTTGCCTCACGGTGAAGGAAAACATCGTGAGGAAACCTGCATGTTTGAGAAAACCTAGCAAGTTTTCGAAAGATATGTGAAGTCCGCCAATCCGCACTTGGCCAGCGTGGTGGACTATAGCCTGATATTCAAGGGAATCCAGTGCCCAGCAGCGCGACGTTAAAAAGGGTTGATTATAGATATTTTTGTTTCGACCTTTTAATTGCAATGGTGGACTATGGCCTGATTACCCTCGTATTGAAGGGAGGCCCGTGCCCAGCAGTGGGACGTTAAAAAGGGCTGAATACATACACATATAAATCTAACGGTAAAAAAAAAACTGCCACACGGCATATATTTGGAGAGAAATATTGTAATCAATTAAATGACGCAGTAAGTTCCGGTAGACGGTTATATTAGTTTTATCTGATGAAATGAGCAACATAGGTTTCACGCATGAAGTTTTAATGCATAAGATATTTACTTTCAAATGACAGCTAGTCTACTTCTTATTTAACTCAAATTGTAATATTATAATCTATACAGATAAATAAAATTGGAGTGTCTGTTTGTAATATTAAAATAATCGCTTTTTACTAAATGCATATGAATGTATACACGGTACATATACCATTACATTTTTTACAATTTTTGTCTGTCTGTCTGTTTGTTCCGGCTAATCTCTGAAATGGCTGGACCGATTTTGACGGGAGTTTCACTGGCAGATAGCTGACGTAATAAGGCTACTTTTATTTTAGAAAAAAAAATAGGGTCCCACGAAAAAAAAAATTAAAACCAAATTAATTAATTTTGTTTTGGGAAGCAACCTAGGGACGAACCCGAGCGAAGCGAGAGTGAGTCGCTAGTACTAAATAAAGAATAAGATAGGTACCTTTTAGTATTGGGTCATTCCATTATCGCGGGTGCAACATTTAGACGCATGTAATGTTTCTTAATAATAAAATAAACAATATTCTTAATAAAAATAATCTTGGAAGAACTACATTTTAACTTGTTCACTTTATATTCGTTTACAAGAATTTTAATGTAATATTTAAATAGCCAGGAGGAAGGTTCAAAGTGCTATCGCGGGTGCAACAAAATCGGCCCTACCCTTCTAGGTCATAAGAAAACAACACAAAAGTTTCTTAATTGTGTAACATTTCTTATGTTATGCCTTGATATTTCGTAAGGTGTTAAATTAATCAAGTATAAAAATAAAGAAGTTTAAGGAAAACAAAAATAAACAATGAATTATTCACTTTTAAAGCAATCGCGGGTGCAACATAAAATTATCGCGGGTACAACTCGTCTAATTTAAATGAATATAAATATCAATAAAAACATTTAAGGAGTCTGCCCACTACCCCGTCTCATACCATGACCGTGCTAGGAGCGTGTCAGGCAAAAAAATATTCTTTGTATTGAAATGTATGAGACTCTGCCCACTAGACCGTTCCGTCACCGACCGGCACCGTCGCGTGCCGTGCACGGAGCGTCAACAATTGTCGGCGAGAATATTTTGCCGGTGCCGGTACGCTCCGTGCCTGACACGCGACGTTGTTGAACCGGTGAGCATACGGGTTATAAACGCGTATGATGACCGTTATAACCGCGTATGATGACCGTTCTAAGACCGTTACGTATTGGCGCTTGTCTTGTAGAGATGGGCGATAATCGTTATTAAAGATGGGTTAGTGCCGATATTTCTCAAGATTAGGTAATATTAATATATTCGTCTGGCAATTTTAGAATATTGTAACTAATAGTTCAATATTAGTGATATTTATCTCAGGTATGTCACTCAGTATCGTATTATTTATATTACGGATATGACACGCGGATGATACGCGGTTGATACGCGGTTGATACGCGGATGATACCCGGATGATACGCGGATGATACGCGGATGATACGCGGATGCTACGGTCACTATAACCGTTATGTACGGGCATGATACGCTGTTGATACGGTCTAGTGGGCATAGTAGTCCGTGCCGTGCTCGTTTCCGTGCCTGATACGTTCATAGCACGGTCATGGTATGAGACGGTGTAGTGGGCAGACTCCTTTATAGGAACAAAATAAGAGATCAAACAATGTTTATTACTAATCAGTACACTTCTTTGTCACTAACGTTAATTATTTCTTTTCAAATACGTCAATATTCTTCGAAAATTCTATGAACATATTATTTCCATCAATATTTTTCTCGAGCACTTCCAACTTCGCGGTAATGTCTTTAAATTGCACGTCTTCTATGTATTCACAATTTTAGTGAAACATTTGCCATCAATCGTCGTCAAAAATTGTACTCTAATTTCTCCATCTTCATCCATATCGCTCTGACCTATGCCCACATAACGATATTTAGTATTTTTGTCGGATTTGCAGAGTAGTCGTACGAGCACGTACAAACCAGTGCAAATATCTTTCGATAAGACAGTAGCTCGAATAGTACCAGTTTTAGGGCACGCTTCTGCTGGTAATTTTCTGTAACATTTCAAAAAAAAAGTAGAATTTATAATATTAACACACATTAAATATATATCATCAATTATAAACAGCATATATTATTATTCTAGGTATATCAAAACTATAATATATGTAATAAGTCACACAATAAGGTTAGTTGTGGAAGAGTTGCACCCGCGATTCCAATAACTATCACGGGTGCAACCAATTTAACTTAATGTTTATTTCAAGTCAAGTAACATTGCACTCTTAAAAACGATTAATTTAAGTTTACTTTTGATTTCTTCTTACTTTTACAAAGATTCAAAACTGTAACACTTTATTTCTGTGAAAAACACAAACTTTTATATCTTTTGTATCGCGGGTGCAACAAACTAACAGTACTGTCTTCTTATGTTAATGGTGCTAAAAGTACAACAAGTACTTACATTTTTTTGGCGTATATAAAGAAATTAATATTATCACTTCACATTTAGCTAGTAAAACATAAGCTCAAACGGTCGGCAAGAGCTGTTTCCCGTGTGTGTAGCCAGGTGTGATTTTGCAGTTTAAACTAATTCTTCGAATGGTAATTTTTGCACGTGCGTAAATTTGAATATTTAAAGTAAAATGGAATAATTTTTTTTTGGATATTAAATTTCATCTTTCTTCTTTGCACTGATATCAAAAAAAGTAACAAATAATGTAATTTAAAAATTAAAGTCGAGAATCCTCTATAGCGGAATCGCCCTATTGATAACAGTAAAATAACAATGTATTTTTAAATCTCCTGCATTATTTATTATAATGTACAAAACCATTTTACCATAGAAAGTTTGTAATACATATCTTGTAAGTACTTTATTTGATAAGCTAATTGTCAACTATTAACTGCAAATTAATCTAAGAATGAAAAAGAAAAAAAAAAGATATTAATTAAAGCAAAAAATATTTCAATTACAAATTACATTTTACAATGAGAAAAAAAATAATGGTTTAGAAGTTAAAATACAAAAAAAAGTATGAAAATTCTCTCTCGTAGAAGTAGAGATTAATTTATAGCATGTGTTTTGATGTAATCATTATAAAATAAAGAAGTAATTTGAAAAAATAAACCGACTTCAAAAAAAAAAGTACAATAAATGAAAAAAAAAAAACTGAACGGGGGTTTTCATTTACTATAGATACCTAATCAGATATTTTTGAAGTCAGAGCCAGCCGACAATGCTTTAAGATATGAATATCTAAGATATGATCTTCTTGTTTAAAAATATTTATACTATAATCTACATATTTAATTTTACTTTATCCAAATGTATAATAATTGCAGTACTTGTTTCACATAACGATTTGATTCTGACACAGATAATAAGTTAAATTAATAATTGAAATTTTGTTGCCGCTATTCAGGCTTGGACTATAATAGTTATATAACTAAGACAGATCTTTAACTGCTTTAAAAATAACTTGAACTTTAAAAATAAAGTTTACATTACATATAATACATTTGATAATTCTTTCGTATGTTTTTAAATAGTTTCATTCAACATTAAATTGTTAGCAATTTATTCAATCATTATTATCAACTTATCCTCACTACGCTTGGGTGGTGTAGTGGCTAGAATATACGGCACACCCGGAAGCCTGGATTCGAGTCCCGAGTCGGGCCAAATTTAGTTATCGAGTCTTTCTGTTTAACCTCTTAACTTATTTAAAAAAGTAGAACAGAGTGAATATTCGATTAGATAATGATGTTTCTTAGTGAACGATGACGTTAAAAATAGTATAATACAGCTCTTAAGCAAAAGTTTAAAAGCTATTTTTAACATTAAATTTTTTGTGATTTTTTTTCAAATCAAATCAATGGTGTTTTTATAAGTTGTTATTATTAGTCTTTTTATATGGTGCATCACATCGTACTGGTTGCCATTGAACAAAAATATCTCGCAAGTGCGGGACCTTGTAGGTTGCTCTGATTAAATTATATAACGCAATTTTTTTAGTCCACCTTTCACCAGGACATAAATTAAAATTGATTTCGAATAATTTAAGTACTTAAGTAATTACGTATGTTACAAAGCATAATTATGAATACTAGTTGTTCACCTAGTGGTCGAAATTATAAGATAAAGTATTTCCAAAATTTTTGAAGTTATACTTCTTTTTGGCACGTTTGGAAAAAAATATGAAAGTAAAATTTTGACGATGCGTGCGCACACCGACAGCCAAAAAGCGGTATGATGAAGTTAGCTAAAAGCGGTATGATGAAGTTAGCTGCATTCCTTTTACAAACAGAGAGTTGTGACATACGGGATGAAATCTTTAGCTATTTTTGTTCTGTTACGCCAAGGAAATATAACTTGTTACGTGCGTACATGAGTATACACACACACACACACACACGTTTTTTTAATGATAACACTAAAGCTAGTCAATAGCTACAAAATAAAAATGATATTTTTAGTAGAAGATCTCGACCTATGTGGTGGACCACTCACTCTTTCTCCAGACGTTTTTTTTAAACCATAAGATATATTATATATACAAAGACGACGTAGGGAGGAAATGTCATTATAACTTTGGAGGCCTTTTCCGAACACGTTCCCTTACATCCAGGTATAAACAGGTAAATTAAAGTAGTTAATTGCTCGTATTATTTTCCAGAACGAACCAAGTATAGTAAAACATACCAAAACATCTCCAGACTACAGGTTTTTTAGTAAAAAGTAGCCTGGAGCAATTTTTTTAAAAACCTCCCTGGGCCCTGTTTGATATCTTTATGGTTTAAAAAATATATTTCGTCGAGAAAAAGAATGAGAGGTCCACCACATATTATATCGGGATCTAAGACTATCTATACCATTGTTTCATTCTATATAACAATATCATTTCATTTACGGATTTGTTAATTTAAAATACAGATACCATAATTATTCAAATTTACTCGTGGATAATATTGTAGCGACGGTTGTACGGTTGGGTTTTTGCTAATTGACATGCATACGTTAACGGATCTTAATGGGCGGGTTATACAATATTAATAATAATTATTCAGGAACTTATCAAGTGGAATCACGGTGTGTTTTTTTTAAACGTAGTTTAATTTTATTTACGTAGTAGTAGATCTTATCTACTAATTGTTTATATAGATAATAAATACTAAAGCCCCTCAATAACTGCTAAACAAAAAAAAAAAAAAAAACAGTTGACAAGCAGAAGACGAAAAGGCACTGAACTTTAATGTCTTTGTCTATTTATAAACAGATAAAACAGAATATCATTATGGAATATTATATGTGTTCAGCCCTTTTTAATATCCTACTGCTGGGCACGGGCCTCCCTTCAATACAAGGGCGATCAGGCCATAGTCCACCACGCTGGCCAAGTGCGGGTTGGCGGACTTCACGTGATAAAATAATAATTATGTTGGAAATGATTCACACTTGAAAATATCAGAGGTGTGAGACCCGGGATTTGAACCCGCTTCACTCGGTTTTCCAAACGAGCGCGTTACCACTGGGCTACCACTGCCTTATGGAATATTATACCAATATTATTTTGAAATCAATGTATCTTTTTTGTTTAATAATAATAGCTAGTCAACATATTTTGATAAACATTATAATAATAAGTAGGTAACAAATGCATGAAACTCAAACTCCCGAAATAGAAAATTGTACTTCAGGAGCTCAGGACTTTCCCATATTAGATATATTAAATGCTAATATATAAAAAAAAAAAAAAAACTTTAAAATAAAGTAGGTTACATAACCGAAATATACTTTACATTGTTAATTTTGATCATAAGTAAACTACAAGACTAAGTGCTTAATTGATAGAAATCCGTACCATATAAATGAAGGTCATTATATGAAGTACAAATCAATTTGTTTCAATTGTTATTCATTTGAGTATTTATTTCAATACATTTTTAATAATAAGAGCCTACGCATAATGATATCGAAAGGATATAAATAATAGTCTAACATGTAATATAATTGATCATTTTCAAACATGCTTTGTAAAATTGATCGATTATATGCTATTACGCAATGTTGTGTGGTGCTGTAAGGTGGAGGAAAGGAAATCAAAATTGTGTTAAACTAAATCGATTTTTATTTTATTTCCGTCTAAAATTTAATTGAAAAAGAATGGATATCTATATTGATATTATAAAGAGGCAGTTTGTTTGTTTTTTCGTTCGCTCGTTCGTTCATTCGTTTTGTTTGTTTATTTGTTTTTTTGTTAGTTTGTTTGTTTTTGTTTTGTTTGTTTATTTGTTTGAACGCGCTAATCTCAGGTACTATTAATCCGATTTGAAAGAATCTTTTTGCATTAGATAACCCGTTTATTGAGGAAGGTTATAGGCTACATATCATCACGTTACTACCCAAGGCAGCGGAGTAGTAATCATAAATTTCAATAAATCGGGAGACTTCTATACAGTATCGTAAAACTGATGTTTATAATCAAATAAATTTAACGCGAGTGAAGCCGTGGGGCACAGCTAGTATTATATTGTTAATATACATTTCATCAAAACTACTTTGAATGTATGTTTTTGAAATTAAAATTTGTGTTTTCAAAATATTCCCATTTCTTGGAATTTTTCTTTACAAGAACATTGCGCTGGTGTTCGCTAAGCTATACCAATTATTTAATTATATTAATTAGTAAGCAAATCATGAAAAGTATAAAAAAATATAAAAATAATTATTCAAAAAGAAATCTAACTAAAAACCTAAGTGCGAGTACACTATCAATCACCTTATAGATTTTGATGTGTTTAATTGCAGTTTAAAAGTAATTAGCGCTATGGAGCACGATGGCTGCCGATCTTTCATAGACTATGATAATAACTGGTACTGACACAGCATGTCCACCACATTCTGTATTACATTTTCAAGGTAAATATCTCGCCGTTTAATCTCACGCTGCTGATAGTTGACCGCGGATATTGATCTCTGTGTCCATTGTTGATTAGAATACTTTCGTTTTATTCTAACGAGTTGAAACGTTTTTTATTTGGGTGTTTTTTATTTAGATTATATCATCGTATTCATATCTATAATATTTTTCTTTCTTAATCTGTGTCCCTTAAATTAATTAAAATAGATATAATAATATAACAATATGTTATTATATCAACATATCAGGCAGGCGGCCGGTCGTAAAACTTTTGCCAAATCCTATTAGCAGAAATGAAAAGCAAATCCTATTACGGAAGATGTACTGCGCCGACTACAAGTAATTAGGGAATGTGCAGGTAGATAATAAATAGATACATATAATCTAATCTCTTTCAGAGTCAGTATTGCATTATTTGAACAACTAGAATTATTTTTAATATAATATTTAGCCAAGTGCAAGGAGCCAAGGACAAGCGTAGGCATGTGGCTTTAGTACGAGTATATGGGTCGTTCTTCTTTTCTTACGACAATGAATTGGTGTTTCTCAGTTTTTCGAATTTTTCAAGTAACAATATTTTGATTTCAGTGTTAGATATTTTTTTGCAAAGGCATTTAATTTTCATTTGGATCATTTAATCTTTATTTTCGTGCCCGTAATGTTGTTTGTTTTGTGGCGATTTTCGAGAAAACACTGTGACAGAGTGGTTTTTTTTTTTGGTAGGACATCATTATGAATTACTACTCTGTCACGGTATTTAATGAAAAATAAACACATGCAAAAAAACTATTGGCTACAGAAAGTTAAAGATTATTAAGTATTGAAAGGTATAAAGCGTTGAGGATGTAAATTCGAACAGTGAATACATAATAATCTATACTCTAATATAACACAAAATGAGGTGAGTGACAGATCATTGTCGCTAGAAAAGAAGAACTACCCATATTCCCTTCAAAATATGTACATTGTTCTAAAATCATTTTAAAGTACTAGCGTGATTAATATTCCAATTTATGAATTAAGCACATAATAGTTGAATCTTAAAAAGATTAATTATCTGTATGCCCTGCGTGCCCTGACGCAGGAAGACCTGTTGATATTAAAACAGCATTTAAAAGGAATTTTTGGGCGGATACGAGTAATAAGTACCTACAACATTACTTTGCTGGATACCTAATATTTCTTTAATATATTATTATCAACACACAAATACACACTCACACACATGCACATACTATTATTTGTATAACTAAAAAAAAAAAAACTTTATGACGTCCCTCCAGTTACTTCACTTAATTTGGTAACTAAATAACATACAGACCACAGACATACTGACAAACAATGTAACCACATTTTTTTTTAATATATACACTGGCTTGCCTTAAAAACACTTAGAAATTATTCTATTTACTTAATTTAATTCACGTCAGTCAAGACAGAAATTGACGTGTCACAATGGAAAGAGTGCCAAAATCGAACAGAATGTCGTGCTTAGTTTCGGTAAGGTTACCAATACAGCGAGTATATTGCGTGGTGCGAACAATGACTGGAACAAAGGCTACACCGATCAATTAATTACGCGCGATTAACGCAGGCTATTTAGGTTTAGTGGTTAAATGTCTTCAGATTTTATGTTCAAACTTAATGACTCTTAAGAATATGTGAAAGGTCTTGTTAATTACATATTTAGAATTAATATATCTCTATTCGTAATTCTATTAATTTGATTCTATTAATAATTAGGTAACAATTAATTAATAGAGTGGAGACAGTTACAATTAGAAGATTTAATTAAAAAAAGAGACGTGAGACTGTTTAAATAAATAAAATTAAAATCTACCCGGGATTTTTGAACAGTAAAAGACAAAAATTGTTTTATCTCCTCAATATAACAAAAAAAGCGAAGTGTAAGCCAGGTTCCTATTTAGGAAAATAATTTTAAAAAGCTTAATTTACACATACAGCATAAAGATATACTAGTTGCTTTTTGGCTGTCGGTGTGCGCGCGCATTGTAAAAATTTTACTCTCATATTTTTTTCCAAACGTCCCAAAAGAAGTATAACTTCAAAAAACTTTAGACTTTATTAACAAAAAGACTCAATAACTAAACTTGGTCCGACCCAGAATTTGAACTCAAGACTTCCGGATTAGCAACCTTACATGCTAGTTTCTGGACCACCGAGGTAGTTATGTAAATACATATGTATATAATGTTATAGAAATTTTACAATCATATGCCATTGATTTCTCACGCATATCTCCTCTATATCGTTTATCATGCTCTCAAATAATATGCGTATGCAAATTTATAAGGTCTTCCATTGTATAATTTGCTCATTAAATATAATCTATTATTATTTATGTGGAAGAACAATATCAATCAACGAGCTCTACATTTTATTTTGTACTTTTGAGATACATTTGCTCATATCTCAAAATATCATAGAGAATAAATTATTTTATTTTGCTTTATTTGGCCACAGCTTGTATAATTATTTAATAAATTTCTATAAGGAACTATCAATCATTACTCTAATTTAATAATCTAATTTTTGGTTAGAATATAGGTAAATTTAGATGGATTTGATTCTTTATTAGAAAAATAAACCAATTTATTTAAAAAAAAAAATGAGTGCATAACCTTTACGCACGGTTGAAGTAAAACTTCTTTGGCGCTGTGGCGGATACCGCAATTAATTAAAACAAATCAAAATATAAATATAATATTTTTTATTAAATTATTAGTGAGGATACCAGCAATAAAACCACCACACCACAGTCACCTTAATACGTTTATTAATTTCAACAGTTTACTACGTCTTTGCAGTTTGCATCCTTCTTTAAAACTAAAACTTTCTCATACAACATGACCATGGACACACTCTGTTTCTTTCACTTATTATTTCTTTCATTCACATTTGACACATTAGTCATAATAGCTTTTATTTAATTTATGCATATTCATCCCACAGTAATAAATATTCATTTTTAAAAGTAATAATTATTATAAATATATGATATATATTTTTTAATTTTAATAACAAATTTGACTCTCACTTCCGCGGCACACTCCCGCGACACTCATTTTTCCAATGTATTGAATTACCCCTCAGTCACGCCGAAAGAAGTTTAAATTAAAAAAAAAAAACATATATAAATACCTCCTTTTTTCGGTCTAACACAATGGAGAAGATTTCTCGAAGGGAGGGCGCCACACGTATGGTCTATTTACATTTTCTGAGGTTAAGCAATTTATTGTGATATTTCTTTTTTTTTGTTTTTTACTTCTATTGTATTCGCATCTTACCGGTGCAATGTGTTGTATCTGGAAATCAGATCAGCTAAAGGAAGAATTGAGAAGGAGAGGTGTATCTTGTGGTGGTCCTGACTGACTGATGGATCAACAGTCAACGCACAGTCATAACCGCTGGTCGCAGAAACGTGAAATTTGGATGACATATTTCTTATATGATGTACGCATCCGATAAGAAAGGATTTTATCAAAATTCATCCCTTAAATGGGTAAAATAGGGGATTAAATATTGTATGAAACTCAGTAATTCTTAATGTGAAATACACAGAAAGTGATGTCTAGCTTTAAGATAAAAAATAAGAAATATATTTATTTGTTTTTTTTTTTTGAAATTCATTCCTTAAAGGTTTAAAAGGGAGTAATAAAGTTTATATGGGCAAAAAATTATTAATGATCAGAATTACTTGAAATTTGGTATTAGTGCTCTTTAATACAATAAAATAAATACGTGTTTTAGCATTTTTCGAAATTCAATCCCATATAGATGTAAAATGGTGAATGAAAGTTTTTAAGAAACTGTAGCTAATATGTAAAAAAGTGTAAAAATTAAAAAAAAAAATCACCTGTAGACGATTTAAGAGTTTTAAAATCACTTTCTTTAAAATGATGTCCACATAGTTTTAAATATAAAGATTGATATTTCACCGATTTTGGTTTACTGATTGCTTCAGCCCACAATTTCTACAATTTTTGTCTTTTGGGAACAAATGAGCTCCATTTTCTTTGCATCCGCACAGCGTAATTTGTCATTTTAAATAAATTTTAAATAAAATTAAAAAAAACCATCCATGCTATAGAGCTTTACAATATACTGAGGGCTATAGTGATCGTGACATCTGGCGGGAGAAAAAGACAAAATTCTTCCCCATTTGAGTGCTTATCAAAGAAGATTTATAAAGAAATCATAGTGTAAAATAGTGGACGCCCTATGTAATAATATACTTATCTACCAAATTAGATTTTGCTTAAAAATGCGCGTAATTATATCGTGTATCATGTTCAGAAATTAGGTTCAAACGTTGCTTACATATAACAATAAGTATATATATGTAGTTTAATGTTACTCGATGTAAAGAACTTATAGATCGGCATAGGTCAGTTTAGGCTATGACATTTGTAAATATCAAGCTCAATGATAACTTCGTTACACTAAACTGTACCAGACCTTTCACCCTTGGCCACTTTATTGTTTAAAATACGAACACTTAATTTGAATATTTATACGATTTTAGAAAAAAAAACAGGTATAGTTCAAGACATAACATAATTTTAAGTACTTTGAAGTAAAATTTTTAATAGTGGAACTCTAAAATAAATGTTGAATAAAAACATCATGAGGAAACCTGCATGTCTGAGACAACCTAGTAAGTTTTCGAAAGACATGTGACGTTCGCCAACATTGGGACGGTAAAAAGTGTTTAATACAGGTGTCCCCTCAATACGGTCTTGCACGTTTAAGCTGTGTTTTTAAATCTCTGTTGCAGTTCTCGCCTTTAGTTATATAGTAATATAGTAATATACGAGAAAACGAAACGACAAAAGTAACTGAAAAATCCTCTTCTTTGACTTCAGCTCTTAGCAAATATCATGGGAAAATATTCTAAGAATATCAATTTATTTTATTCATATCTACGAGTATACTATACTCGTAGTAGTTGCATTATAATATATAGAAATAGAAACAAAAACAGTAACCTTAAAAACTTATTCAGTCACGTTATTAACAGGTAACAAATCTTCAAAACGTGAATAAATAAGTTTTTGAAAAATTTATTTTATTCTTTAGCTTAACACATGAGCTACTAACATCACTCGTCTTGTTTAATTTAAAACTCGGCTCGGTTGCGCCTAACTACACATTTCCGTATCCGTGGAGATTTTATCTCTACGTTCTTAGGCTTAAAGCTGAACGTTCTATGTTTAATATGGATCGTTAAACAAAAGTATTTGTAGTATAAATAAATAAGGCATTACTTTTTGAACAAAAATTTCTTTTAGACCATATATTCTTATTAATTATAGTCATTAGCAGCATTTGTTGACTTTACAAGTTATTTCGAAACTTAAGTTTAAAATGTTTATGTTGTAATGTTGTTTATATTTAAGTAGAATCGTATGAGCACTTAAACATTTTTTCATCTATATATTTTTATCTAAGTCAGTTCTTTAGGAAGCTAGAAATCGGAAAGCCGAAAACTTAATAGCAAATTTTGTTTATGGCATACAAAATACGAAAATTCCATTAATATAAAACCTTACTTTTAAATTATGTGTTTTTATAAATTATTTGTTATTTTTTCACTCGCAAAACAAAGATCTCGAGTAATTGTGTTTAGAAATGATTTTTATTCTAAAGACTCTTTTACTAATTTTATCAGTATTTTGTAGAGACGCGGAATTTGAGTGGGTGAGAGTGATATATGTAGGCTATTTTTTAATTTTATTTTAGATACTTTTACTAGTTTTGTAGTAACGTTAAATAAAAGTAAAAGGTCTAAATTGTACGCGACTAAATTTTAAAGTTTTAAATAATCAAATGTAAATGTAGTCTTTGTTTCTCTTTTTTTAGAAATTTCGGTTCACTTTCAGTTTAATGGCTGCTAGATATCGATACGTTTTTTAATGAATTTTTGTGGGCGTTGGTCGTCATGTAATATTTGAATACCGGTTACTATACTATGTGATATAACCAATTAATTACTGATAAGGATTACATAGTAGGAAAGCATTATTTGAAGTAATCGGCTCATTACTTTTCAATTCATAGCAATTTGTAATATTCATATAAAAAATAGGAACATCGTATAATATACCTTTTGCAGGCATAGTTTTTATACCTGTGTTGTGTTAATAATTTCAGTTATTGATGATTATTAATCAAACTTCTTGTTATTTAACTGGATATCTATACAAAATAATTGTAGCTGTTAATATTATAAATATGGTTACATATAATTAAAAAAATTATATCATACTAGCGACTCACCCTCGCTCCGTTCGGGTTCGTCTCTACTCACGTTTTAACTTTTAGTATAGTTTTTTCAGTGATGAGATGTTTTCCCGAAGGAAAAAGTATCCTATATGTTGACCCGGATAACCAGCTATCACCTTACCAAATTTCATCAAAATCCCTGCAGTGGTTTTTACATGATGCGGTTACAGACAGACAGTCAGACAAACAAACAAACAAAAATTCTAAAAACTATAGATAGAATCGATAGTAATGTCTATTTTCTAAAAAATATTTGATGTAAAGATCCGGCTTAGTTAGAATTTTATTATATGTATAGATTTATAATATTGACAGTCGAAATAGCTATGTAATTTTTCTTTATAAAATATGCATACATATTCGAAACAGGCATATCCGACATGAGTTGAGTATTGAGGGGGAGATTTTAAATTTGATAGATGACCTCATGAGTGTGAATGATAGTGTTAGATTGGACGCAGAACGTTTGATATCTTTGGGTCGAAAACTTGTATCTGACTAAAAATTATTATTAATTATATAGATCTTAAAATGTAATGTATTCAGTCCTTTTAACATCCCACTGTTGGACACGGGCCTCCCTTCAATACGAGGGGGATTAGGCCATAGTCCACCACGCTGACCAAGTGCGGGTTGGCGTACTTCACATGTCTTTCGAAAACTTGCTAGGTTCTCCCAGACATACAGGTTTCCTCATGATGTTTTCCTTCACCGTACGGCAAGTGGTAATCATGTTAGAAATGATTCGCTCATGAAAATATCAGAGGTGCGAGACCCGGGATTTGAACAGGCTTCACTCGGTTTCCCAAGTGAGTGACTACTAGGCTACCATTGCCTAAAACGTAATGTAGTATACCATATATTTAAGCAAAAAGTTCATTTATAGGACAAGTGAGAAAGGCTACTTACAATCCCGCCCCCTTTTCTTATATACTTGGTATACTTTTTTTTTGTTTGTTATTTTAATGTAGTTTTTTATTAGTTTTGCCTTTATCTGTATTTGCATATTTATCCATTTTATTTATAGCTGCCCCTGATGTTTGTAGGGTAAGGTACCCTAATGTGGTCTGAAAATCAGCTATCGGGGTCGTTGCATGCCATCCCCACATTAAACACATTCTAAGTGACCTTTTGTTTTATGATGGTACAGTCCTGTACAGATTTTTTTCTATTATCATTTATTGATTTATGCAGTTTATATATACAAAATGAATATGTTGGAACTTTAACACACAGCACCATCTAGTTCCATTGTAAGCTACGAGGCTTGTGTTATGGTTACCAGATAGTCGATCACTATACATGTATTACTTTAAATGCATATATATTATAGATATAAACACCCATGACTGGAGTAAACGTTCGTGCTCATCACATAAATGAATGCCCCCAGCGGGACTCGAACCAGCGACGCTGGCACAGCAAGTAGGGTCACTACAAATTGAGCCAAACGTGTCGTCGTTATGTCTTCAAGCAGTGTGTGTCCTGTATAAAGTTATTCATTCATATAAAGCTGGTATACTTATGAAAATTATATGTATAGCTCTATTAAATACTTTTTTTACAAAAAGGCGTGATGATGTATTTATGAAATGATAAACGCAATCGTTTCATCAGTTGCTCAAGGTAACAGGTGGAACATATCACGCGAACTCGCGTGCCGATGGAGTCCATCTCAATTTGCCTCATTAGATTATCTCACTTACAAAATGTTATGACACTATATTTTTTGTTGAATTATTAAATCATTGGCTTAAAAATAGTTTTAATATTCATTAAACTGAAAATAAAAGCGTTGGTAGTCAATATAATTTATGTTATTACTATATACATTTAGTAAAATATATATACTCGTACATTTAATAAAATTGTAATTAAGCCGAATCTGAACATTAAATATTTTTTGGAAAATCTTATTAAAATAGACATTATTATCAATACAGAGACCGAATCTGTAGTTTTTAGAATTGTTGCCTCTATGTCTGCCTGCCTGTCTGTCTGTCTGTCTGTTACCGCATCAAGGAAAAATCATTGGAGGGATTTTGATGAAATTTGGTATGATGATAGCTGGTTATCCGGGTCAACATATAGGATACTTTTTACTGCGGAAAGTATCTCATCTCTGAGAAATCTATACTAAACGTTAAAACGTAAGTAGGGACGAATCCAAGTAGAGAGATGGTGAGTCGCTAATCTTGTGATAATACTTGGAATATTGGCTTTGGAAATGTATAAAAAAATAACTTTTTAATATTTGATATATAAAAAAAATATTTATGAGTATGGCTTGACTTGATTTAATAGTTATTATGTCATGAGTGTAACGTGACCTTTTTTTATTTACAAACTAGTACATTATTCTTGCTTCACTCGAGTACGCCCTGGGTATGCTTTTGTTCACAATTTCATTTAATTTTTCAGGTTGTAATATTTTTGCGCAGAATCCTAATTCTTTTTCAAAAAAAAAGTAGTCTAAGTTACTCCTTATAATATCAGCTATCTTCCATTGAAGTTCCGTCAAAATCAATCCAGCCATTTCGGAGATTAGCAGGAACAAACAGATACACAGATAGACAAAAATCTTATAAGTACTGTATATACTTTCATATGCATTTGGTAAAAAGCTGTTATCTTGAAATTACAAACAGACACTTAAATTTTATTTATTTATATTTAAATAGATATACTATTCTAATTTATTTTTGAAATCTTGAGTGTTGTTATACATAAAAACAAGTTAAATAGAGGATAGAGCGTTTTCACTTTTTTGCCCATATTTGAAGAGCATAATAATGTTATGCTTACCTTAAAATTGTTTTAATTTCTAATATCCTCTTATCTAGCACACCTAAGATTTTTCCTCGAACCATTTATAATGTACATATGTACACCTTATAAGGGACTTCTATGATATTATGCGTTGGTAAATAAGGGGGAGGATTCTTATAATAATATATTTATACGTTGGGCATTTATTGATTTAGTATTTTTTAGAAATTATCATCGTACGATAAAAATTATCCCATTTATTCTAAAAATTTCGTAATTACTTTAAAGAGCCGGCTGGAACATACTAGATTATTCCTGTCTTAGGGATCTTTCATCTATCTAAAGTTTTCTTTACTATAGATGGATATTTCACATATAAGCCTTATATAAATTATGTATATCAAATTCCAATCTCTAAAGATCTGCCGTTTGAGATTATCGTGCCTACAAGTAAGTTATAACAATTATCTAAATATATAATTTAAATGAAAATAGAGGTACATAATAAATTACTTATAATAAACATTAAACAATTTTTATTTTAAACTAGCGACTCACCCTCGCTTCGCTTTGGGGTTGTCCCTAGACAAAAAGAAATCTATCCCACGGGAACCGTGCATTTTCCGGGATGATATATAGCCTATAGCCTTGCTCAGTTAACGGGCTATCTAATGCAAAAAGAATTTTTCAAATTGGATTAATATTTCCTGAGATTACCGCGTTCAACCAAACAAACAAACTCTTCAGCTTTATAATATTATAATTAATTAATAATAATTATAGATATAAATAAACAAACAATTTGTCCGTCATATGTTTTTACGGTAGATATTTATATATTATAAATGTATAGTTTAATAACTGAAATATTTTATTGATATTTTAATTGATAATATGTTTAATTTGTTAAGAATTGCCCATAATATCATAAGATTTTTATTTAGTTTAAATAAAAATTATAAAATATAAACATTAATTATTATCTATATAGATAAGTAAAATTGGAGTGTCTGTTTGTAATATGAAAATAATCGCTTTTTACTAAATGCATGCATGCATGATGTATACACGGTTCATATAACAAAACAACATTTTTTACAATTTTTGTCTGTTTGTCTGTCTGTCTGTTTGTTCCGTCTAATCTCTGAAACGGTTGGACCGATTTTGACGGGACTTTCATTGGCAGATAGCTGATGTAATAAGGAGTACCTTAGGCTACTTTTATTTTAGAAAAAAAAAATAGGGTCCCACGAAAAAAAATTAAAACGAAATTAATTAATTATTTTTTGTTTTAGGAAGCAACCTAGGGACGAACCCTAGCGAAGCGAGGGTGAGTCGCTAGTCTAAAATAAAATAAAAGTATAATTTTACATTATTATTTAAAAAAAGTATCATAATAGGTACCTACACTAAACAAAAATTACATATGTTGAGGACGTTTAAATTTCTACGTAAGGAAATAAAAAAATCGTGCGAAAATGAAGGTGGTGGTTTCGTGGCAATAATAACATTAGCAATTTATCGATGATTGCCCTTAATGCCTTAATGTGGACTTCACATTACTTTGAATCCTTTATAACGTAACGGCTTCGGTATATTCTTGAAAATTGTCGGTCATTAGGCGACGGAAACATGTTTTCTTTTTAACGAGGATTATATTTAGATTAGCGACTCACTCTCGTTCTTAACTGTTATAGTTACAGGAAAACGTTCTTAGGAAACCATCCGTAACTTTCTGAGATATTTTGAACTACATTTACAGATTTTGGAAAAAATGTACAGTTAGTGAAAAAAATGCTAAAATACCAAAAAAATGTTTTTATGTCAATCGATGCTATTTCATGTAGGGATCAAAAGGCTCTATGAGACCATTTAAGGTATGAGTACTAGAAATGACAGAAATCGCCAAAAACTTTTCCCATACATTTTTGTACGGAAAAACGACTGATTAACTCGAAATATTCTGTGTTACCAAACGGTCTTATTTCTTAATGTGATCAAAAGACTCTTTGAGACCAAAATAGAGTTTGAGTACAGAAACTACGGTAAGTCACAAAACCGGATTTGCATGCAGGTCTCATGCCATACTGTACCTAAAAGCATAAGTACCTACCTAAGTAGAAAATCATAGTTGCATCGACAAACAAAAATAAAATTAATTTAATCTTCTCTATAATAATCTCCTAGAAACGTTTTCCTGTTACTATAACAGTTATGGTACCTGCCCTTACTGTCCTGTCTCAAAAATCCACCCTGTATATATATAGATATAAACACCCATGACTCGAGTACAAACATTCGAGCTCATCACATAAATGAATGCCCCCAGCGGGAATCCCGCGACCACTGACATAGCAAGTCACTACAAACTTAATTTTATCTTTTGTCTAGTATTTTTTCCTTACTAAAAACCTAAGAATCATGTACTATTTAAATACGAACAAAATAAATGTATTCTTTTTGACTGTAAATTTTAATAATATTATAGACGATCATCATATACTCGTAAAATATGAATTGGAAAACTGATATGAAAATGCTAAGTCGTAACATATCCGGCGTTTAAGGTTATATGTAGTATTTAAATTATAGTTGTTTAAAAGAAAAAAAAATTCATTTAATCAATGATCGATGTTCTTGTTAATTATAATTAATTCGCCGCAGAATTATAGGTTTGGTCAATACGTATAAATTTACATAAATAAATATATTCGGACATTAACACACAGCACCATCTAGTTCCATGGTAAGCTACGAGACTCGTGTTATGGATACCAGATAGTTGATACACTACATAATATACATAACTTTAAATACATAAAATATACATACATAAATATTATAAAACATTCGTGTTCATCAAATGAATGCCTCCAGCGGGACTCGAACCCGCTACCGCTGGCACAGCAAGTAAGGTCACTATAAATTGAGCCAAATGTGTCGTCATAATGGCAAATAAGAAAGCTAACATCTTACCGATTAGACACATACCAACCCCACATTGACACAAAATATATTTTTAAATTTTTGTACGCGTAGTCCAAAAATAATTTCAATTATAACCTGATATGTAGATTTAACACTGCGATGAGAACAAAATAACTATCGCTTAAGTATAAATAAATGATATATGCCAGTGCCGCTACAACTTTTTCAATATACTTTCACGTAGCTTCAATCATTATTTTTATTAAAAAGATTACAGATAGAAAGAAAGAATATGTTTTTTTCACTTTCTATTATTGACCCATAATCGGCTTAAAAAGTTGTGTATTATTCAAAAGCAGAAAAAAATTATTGCGAAATAGGACATTAAAAAGATAATAAAAAGAAGATTCCATGTCTTTATGTGTAAGAGTATGAATTTTTATGTTAAATATTTGGTAGCGTTTCATTAATAATTTATTTATTCTAATAATTCAGGTCAGATGACATCTAGTGGATTCTACGACTAAAGGTCTTTTTTTTTAATTTTTTAAATTAAAAATTAAGTAGGTCGTTAGAATTTAATTTTTGATTGTTTGAGCTTTTTTTTTCTTTATTAGGACTCTTCTTTTTTGGATTCCTACATATTTTTAATTTTATAAATTTATCAATTAATTATAGGTATGGCATTTAATTTTATGAAATTTAATGTAATCGATGCTAACGATGATTTTGTGAAATATATCTACTTGTTCCTCGGGTTTTATTATTTTTTATAGCCTTTTTAATGTGTGATTAAGAAAGTAAAATTGATATTTCTGTAATTATTTAAATATCTTTATATAACTTTGCATAATATAGAACTATAAATTGCACGGCTCGTTCATTCTGCATAAAATGACCATAATATATCATCACTTTAGCCTTTTGAGCGGTTAAATGATAACAATTTTAATTATAATGACGGCTAAATAATTAAAGTAGCTATAATAAAAATAGATTAAACATATGAATGTATACTTAATATTCTAAGCGCCCATGCACTAAACGTAATCCACGATTCTATATTGATTAAAACATTGAAGGTTCTCTTCTCTTTTCTCTCTCTCTCTCTCTCACACACACTCTATCTCTTCTAAAATTACCAATGCTTTGATAAAATAAATTATACTCTAGTATCATGAAAATATAACGCTTATAGTGACAATGTTATTCTCAATACTTGTAAGCTACATTCAAAAACTATTTAGAATTTTAGGCGCTCTAATTAACTACATAGAAGTAATTCATTTCCTCATTTTTAAGATGGTAATGCTGAATCCTGATGCCAAAAAATTAATTATAAGCATATGTAACGGTAAGACTGGTTCCATAAATTAGTTTAAAACCGGGTTTATTGTTGAAAGTTGTCTTAACCGTAAGATACATCTAGGAGATTGGCATAAATTGCTATTAATCACTATTAGTAATCCATTACTCTATTTTTATAATTTCTTAACTCCATTTAACTATTGATTATGTTGCAGTCTCAAATGCAATCGTTATTTGCGTTTTGACTGCAATAATATGGAATTCTGCATACATACTGATTATAGGACTAATGACGGTGTGTGGGTATCGTAATATCAAGCATTACGCATTTCAAAGGAAATCCGCCAAATGATAAGTACTGCCACAACCTCTATATATTCTAATTAACGATATATTATTATAATATGCTTACTTAATTTTATTATAAAACTAACAGGAACCGCGGCTTTGCCCGCGTTTAAACTACAAAAAAAAAACAAATACTTTGGTTTTATGTTATAACTAATAATTTTGATTTGATGGCTGTTATCATTTTCAAACGTGTATGATTTTGACTCGCGCATTGAGGGTTTACACACTAAAATATATTAATAATATTTCTTAAAGATATTATGAAAAACAAATTGAATTTTAGCGATCGTAACTCAAATTATTCACTATCTTAAAAGATATTTACCGCACATAAATATATTGTGTAAATTAATTTTCTATAAAAGTATTTGGCAAGTTCGATTACCGCTATTTTTTGTATATTTTTTTACTCCATCTTTCGAGCGGAGCGAGGCTGAGTCGCTAGTATTACGTAAATTGTGTAATGTTATAAATTGATTGGTTTGATTTAATTTAAGGTTTTTTATTTTTTTTTCTCTCTCGATTTTATCATCGTCAGTCTGTCAATTGTCTACCTAAACAGTAGCTTGCTTATTTCAATACAGATTCTGGATGTTGCATATATCCTTGCTACATGTTCGACATGGGTGTATCCCATCACCCAGGTTATTCAATTTCTAGTAAGAATCTTAGCAGAAGCAGTTAATGACCTAACTGTGAAGTTAAAATCAATAGCTGGAATATGGATAGCATTAGATATGTTGATTGTTGATTGATGATTTAGTAACAACACCTCCTGAAGATATGCATAGGCTCGTCTGCTCATTAACGGTAGTGAAAAGGCTGGTGTATGGATGAAAATATCGAAGACAAAATCCATAGTCATATCTAAATGTAGTTTTTTAGTAATGCTTTGAGACTTTGTTTTCGAAGTACTGGTAAATACTTAGGAACATAGCTTAACGAAACCGGGAACTCCATCAAGAGATAAAGGCTTGAATCGAAATATGTAAGGCACGATGTACCTTTAGCAAAATGGAAAGAGTACTCTGCAATCACAAAAAGATTTCTTTGCGCATACTTTACATACATTTGGCCTTTACTTCTTTACGGATGCGAAGCGTGGACCATTAAAGAAGATCTCATGAAATGTATTGAAGCTTTTGAGATTGGATATATTAACGCATGTTAACCATAAGTTGGACGACGGAGATGTCAACCCAAACCCAAGAAGTTTTGCAGACCATCAAGGTAAAAAGAGTTTCATATCTCGGGCACATGTTAAAGCACGAGAGATATGAACCCCTGCAACTCATTATGATGGGAAAAGTTCTCCGAAAGAGAGACGTTGGTTAGAAAGAAATCTAGGTATTTCGCAATACAGATTTCTCAAAATTTACAGGAATTATGAGAGCTGCCGAAGTATTTTATCCCGCGAAGAATAGAATGGAGTATATGGAGTTAACTGCCAATCGTCGCTAGTTGGGAAGGCACACGAATATGAAGAGGTTGATAGTTGTAAAATTAGTTAATCAGTAATACCCAAACATTTGTCTCGCGCGGGAACATAATTTAGGACTATCGGCGTAGTTCTAATTAAACTTAATACCAGGATTATGAGGTAAAATATTTCTTGGATGGCTGTTGCAAGTAGATATCGCAGATTGGACTCTACACCCAATAAACTTATTTCGTACTTGAATTCACAGTTATTTTCTTAAGTACATAATTCCATTTTAAGAATTTGTTGTGATTGAGCAAATAATAACGTAACTTAGAGTTACGTATCCAATATGGGAACTTAAGCTACAATTAACATAATTATAGTAGACGAAATTGGTTTATACAAATATAGTAAAATTATTTTGGAGATATTTTTAGCTGTTTTTCCTTTTTTTTATGTATAACAGTTTGTTTGTATCTGCATTTCTACAGAAGCTTTTTGATTTCTTCCGTTTCTTAGAGACCTTTACTAAATTTTAAAGTGCTTGTTTTTGAAAGTGTTTGACATAGAACCATTATCGTAGGTATCACGTAGGTACGATGGAGGCAGCCCATATCAACGTATTGTTGGCACGTGAATCGTAAGAAATATTTCTGGATTAATAATAAAAAATTGAAATAAAAAGTAATTTTATAGTATAAGTAGGTATATCACATAAGATTAATGTTTAAATTTATTTAAAAAATGGCATAATGATTGATTCAGTTAAGCCACACAGACTAATAACGTCTTCATTCATCATCTCTATTATATATTTTGTGTATAAACATATTGTACAGACCCTCATTTAAAAAGCAGTCTCACTTAGCCATTTTTTATTTGTAATACGCTTTAAGGTATTTTAAATCAATGAAGTATTGCTCTAGATTCAGCAAAGAATATCCGTTTTATTTTCGTAAGTAGGCTTAAAAATAAAAATATATTATTACGTTTTTTACGATCTTATACTTTTAAGTATTAATGCAGTATGGAATTTTAATGAGATAACGTTTCTTAATAGTTATGGAGGCTATTGTGTAACACTGCCAAAATATTACGAAATTTTTTAAATTCCTTTTTAGAAATTTTATTTATTATTTCATTTTATTTTCCTTAACTATGATTTTATACACTGTATCATTAAAACTGCCTATTGTGTAGCAGTGCATTGCCTTTTTTCTGGGGTTGGTGAATATTTTTATTTATAACTAGCAACTTGCCCAGGTTTCGCCTGTTTTTCTTTGAATTTATAATTTTTAAAGATTACAAAATTGGTTGCAATAACTGTTTCGAAGAGCAAATACTAAGTTTCAAATAAAATCCTGTTTATTATTTTTACATAAGTTGTGCCACGTAGTACTTTGGGTAGTAGTACATAATTATTTATTTTAATTATTTATTATTCTGTTTAACTTACTATCGCGTCCTCGATATAAAGGTACTAAGGGCCATAGATTGTTGTTAGATAACCTATATTTCCTCAATAAAAAGGTTATAAAATGCAAAAAGAATTTTTCATATCAGGCTTGGTAGTTTCACACATATGCACACATACACGTATACATCTTGACCTTCTTCTTTCTTCAATTTATGAATAAATCAAATTAATTACCTAATAGTTAATTAATATATATATATATATATATATATATATATATATATATATATATATATATATATAATACAGGAATTTGGTTTAAGAACGCATTAATTCATTATCCTTAATTATAACCAAAATATAAAATTTTTGGGATCTATTTATTTTTATTTAATTTATTTTACATCTACAACAAATGGACACATATAACGCCATCTATTGAAATTTATTTGAACTATTTTTCTTTGTTCTTGATAAGATTTTATGATAATACTATGTAATAGATATATTGTTCTGATCAGCACAAAAGTACTCTGAGTTAAAACACCTATCAAACATATAGATATCAACATTTATATGCAAATGTTAAAGTAAGAAAAAGAATGGAAAGAAAAGTGAAAATGGAGTTCACCACCATGTTAATACGATATAAACGAAAGGCGAATAAAAACTATGTAGGTATTTATTATAACGTGATATACATATTATCTGTACCTACGAAATATTTTATTAAGACAGTGGTAGCCCAGTGGTAATGCGCTTGCTTGGGAGTGAAGCGGGTTCAAATTCAGTACTCGCACTTCTGATATTTTCATGTGCGAATAATTTTCCAACATGATTACCACTTGTCTTACTGTTTACCGTAATCACCATTTCCTTCAGGAAAACATTGTAAGGAAACCTGCATGTTTGAGAGAACCAAGAAAGTTTTGGAAAGACATGTGAAATTCCCCAATCCACACTTGGCCAGCGTGGTGGACTATAGCTTGATATTCAAAGGAGTCCAGTGCCCAGCAGCGGGATGTTATAATACGTGCCACGAAAGATGAGACTTGACGAGCGTCAGTAGTGGGGAGCCTGCGCAGGTACAGTCGTGTACGAAATAGTTATCTATAATTTATTTCTATATCTATTTTAGGGATTTTTCGACGTCATTCGGAATAAGGTGTATAGCAATGTTATATTAAAATAATTAACAATATTTATTACGAAATGATACGCGTGGTACGCAACGGTACGTATTTGTACCTGCTTCAAATTTTGTACACTTCCTTTGCTTCTTTTAACATATAAGTGTACACATCGTAAACTATCTTCCTACTTTGTCTTCTTAATGTTTTATCTCGAGGCATAATCAAAATTTTACAAAATTGCACTCGTATACAACACAACTTTAAACAAAATAGAAAATAAACACAAGTTGCACTCGTCTGTATCGCGGAGTCAAGCGGGGGTTGTACGGGGTGAGGAGAACGGTAGGTAACTAACACGCATGCGCAGCGCCATACCGCGCCTCCCGCGCAGGTTTCGACGCCCCGATTTCGCCCGATCCCTTCTCGCCTCAGCCTTCGTACCGCTAAAGTGACCTATAAATCGTCTTCTGCGCAAGTGAAACCACGTGGTTTGTCAAGTCTCATCTTTTGTGGCACGAACTATAAAAAGGGTTGATTATAGATATTTTTGTTTCGACCTTTTAATTGCAATGGTGAAAGATATTGAAAACAATGTATTATAAATTACCGACACATATAACTTTATGGATTTGCGTATTTTAAAATATTTAGCATATAAAATAAGATATTTTTGCAATTATTGTAATTTTAATTTATTGCCTTTAGTAGTAAACTTAAATTATTCTATGATTTTATTGCTGTAACCACGGTTCAAATAATATATAAAATAGGCTACAAATAGTAATAACAATAAATAAATTACAAAATGGTTATTTTGAAAGGTACATGAAACATAAATTGACGACACTTTTGGCTCAGTTTATAGTGACCCTACTTGCTGTGCCAGCGGTCGCGGGTTCGAGTCCCGCTGGGGGCATTCATTTGTGTGATGAGTACGAATGTTTGTACTCCAGTCATGGGTGTTTATATTTATAATATGTATATGTATATATTTAAAGTTATATATGTGTAGTGTATCAACTATCTGGGATCCATAACACGAGCCTCGTAGCTTACCATGGAACTAGATGGTGCTGTGTGTTAATGTCCCAACATATTTATTTGTTATTTATTTATAAATAGAACTTATGGGTAACTTTAATGAATTATGACGTTAATTTAAGAATTGACAGAAAATATAAACAATTTCGAGTTTTTTAAACTTAAGGTTTATGTTACGATCATTTTCTTGACAATTTATAACTTATTTATAATATTATTAGGCTAAAAATGTTTTCATTATAGCTAAATAGATTTATTTTTAAAATAAATATATGCTGTCGTGAATTGTAATAGGATTCATTTTTTATGGCAAAATGGGTCAATTTTTAAGTTTGGAATAGACACATATATATTTATGAGATATTTTTCCAATAAAATTTCCATACTCGTTAATACTTTAAACATCTGGCTACTAAAAACATATAATAACACATTCTCTTTGTATGTCTACTCTATATGTAAGCTTAAGAATCCAGGAACCGTAAAACCAGGGTTTAGAGTCAAGCCTTATAAAACGGTTACCCATCCAAAACGATTTTAGAAAAACCTTGTTACTCATTAAATGTGTAACCCACACACTTCTAGCAAGTGGCATATGTTAATTATTTGTAATGATAACCCTATTGTAGAATTAACCCTATCGAAAGGATTACCATATCTATACTAATATTATAAAGCTGAAGAGTTTGTTTGTTTGGTTGAACGCGCTAATCTCAGGAACTACTAATCCGATTTGAAAATTTTTTCTGCATTAGATAGCTCGTCAACTGAGGAAGGCTATAGGCTATATATTATCACGGAAAACGTACGGTTCCCGTGGGATAGATTTGTTTTTGTCGCTAGTCGTTTATAAGTCAATCTATGGGGTTAACTTTAATCTTCTTTTTAAGAAGGGATAATGGAATATAATCTATAAAGCATAGGTGATATAATCTATTTTATTTGCAGCATAATTAGTAGCGGGAATGATTTTCGTTATATACCTCTTTGTCTAAAACTGTACATAACTGTGGCCGCGTTTGGAGGTTCTATTTACTTCGTTCTAATATGTATTTTTTGTGAATAATTTTAAAGTCTAATATTGTAAAATATTTTTTATTTGGTAATACATTATAGATAAGGTTATTGGGTAACCCTAATAAAACGGGTTAACCCTATGAAGGAAATGATTTCATTAAGCCTGTTGACTGGGTAATCTTACTGAAAGGGTTTTTCTTAAACAATTTTACAATAAACCACGTTATAAACCCTTTAAGGGTAATCAAATGGGTCCCAACAAGAATCAATTATCCAGTTCACATGATTTTATTTTTACGTGATTATAGCAAACGTTTGGTTTCGATACGTAACCTAGGCTATTAGCAGTAACTATTGGAGTTCATATCGGAAGGTGCATGGATTGCGATAGAGCCCGTTTTTCTGAATGTAGTAAGGGCGAGAAGAGTTAATTCGGGTTTAGACTAAAAGTTGCACTTAACATATTATAGAGAAAGGTGTCAAGCTCTACAGTAACTACGAATCGAACGTTGAAAATAGACGCCAGTAAATTAATAAATATTTCATGAAAACCTTGTTTTATTCATCATAAAACAATTTACAGATATTAAATCAATTAGACATTGTAAATCGTACCAACTATTAAGGTCACTAACGTTTATGCTAATGCCACCTGTTACAATCGCCTATAGTGCCAAATAAATCATGGTTTTAGATTGGAATAAAGTTATTGATAAAAAGGAAAATGTTCGTGACTCTGTATTTATGGGCAAATTTTATTAATAAGTAGCCTTTACCCGCGACTTTTCCCGCACGATGGCCTACGTGAGAATATTCTCCGTATTCAAATCCTCATTTGTACTAATTTTTATAGTGGTCGGTGTAAGAATGAACAAGTTAATACGCTACAAAGCCTTCTTCATTCGAAATTAGAATTATTTATATGTAAAAATCAAGAAATGTCGGAAAATTGAGGTTTTGCCCCAATAACATTTATTTCCATTTACATTTTTATTTATGTAATAGATAATAACTGCGCACACTCAACGGACTTTACACAGCCGAGAAATCATCAGGGATCTTCCGAGAAATACTTACTTATGTATGTATACCAGAACGTGAAAAACATGTTTTATTAGAATTTTTGCCCTAAGCGAAACTTCCTCAACCCAATACGCCATTGGGTCTTAACATTTTTTACGCCAGACTTTATATTTATACAAAATGGAAGCCGTAAACATGGATATGAAAAAGGTCAAATTTCTAAATATTAAAGATGTTTTTAAATGGTTTTATTTAGCTTTCCCTATTTGGGTCAAATTCAAATTTACTAATTGAAATTTCATCCCTTACAGATTGATCTGATATTTGGTACACACCTTTAGTTCTGATGACAAAAGAATTGAATGTTCAGTATTATTGTAAATCTAAGATGGCCGCCACCACAAAATGGCGGATTACATATGTTTTCACAACCCCCTCAATATGGGTATCAAATGATAGGGCTTGATTAATGTAATATAGTACACTATGAAAAAAATCTAAATGTAATGTAACCGCCAAGAAAATGGCCTATTACAAACACAAATGTAGGTATGTATGTATCTATATATATATATATATATATATATATATATATATATATATATATATATATATATATATATATATATATATATATATATATACAGGGTTATTGGTAATTCGACGTATTCCCGTTAGGAGGTGATAGGGGTGACTATTTGCGATAATTTTGACCCCATATGCATTATGCAAAAGTGAACCATTTTTGAGTTATCATGGTTTTTAGCTTTTTTCAAAATAAGTCAGAAATGCAACTTCAAAAATTTATTAAAAAAAAGTATCAATTTAAATTTCATTTTCTCTTCTGATTTATAAAAACGGTTAAACACCAGTTATTTATCAATATTAAAACAACAATTATCGGTCCAAATTAAAAAATGCGAGACAAAAAACGATATTATTTCAATATTTTTTTGAAATTTTCTCCACTAAAATGCCTTAAAAACCAAAAAAAACGTTATGAAACTTGGCTTGCAAATTATTTTAAAAACATAACTATTTTCTTAGCTCTCCAAAAATGAATTACAACTAGGAATTTATTTCAAAAAAAAACTGAAAAAAATTGATCACTAAGGAAGCAGGCAGAATTTCGTATTCGAACTAAACTTAAGGCCGTCCTTTAAAATTTCCATAAAATTAATTAAAAACAATACCCAATGTAAATAAAACAAAAAAATATAAATTTAAAATAAAATTTAGAACCAGTAACAGTTTAATGGTAATAACAATTAATAATAAGTAACAATTAAGACATTTTGTAATTTAGCTTAATTAAAGTTCTTGCTCGAAGTGACTTCCCCTATTGCGTACGCAAAGTCGCGTTCTTTTTCCGAGTTGTGACTTAACTACCGAAGTAGTCAAATTATTCCGCATCGCATTTGCTGCGTTTATAATTCTTGTTTTGAGTTTTTCCGCGGATGACACAGGCGAGACGTCGTAAACTAGGGACTTCTGTGACCCCAGACATAGAAATCAACCGGCGTTAAGTCCGGACTTCTCGCACGCCATGGAATGGGTCCTAAAGCCATGGAACGGGAAAGTCTCTCTCGTGACCATGATTGCTGTAAAGCAATCGAAACGTCGGGAACCAAAAATCAAAATAAATCCGCGAAAAAACAGCAAGACGGATGTCCTGAACATTTTGGTGTCAATGTTAGGCGATGGCTCGATAGCCATTTTCCTAATCGTTGGATAGGGCGAGGAGGACCCATTCCGTGGCCTGCGAGGAGTCCTGACTTAACGCCGGTTGATTTCTATTTCTGGGGTCTCATAAAATCCCTATTTTTCGACGTCTCGTCTGTGTCATCCGCGAAAGAACTCCAAACAAGAATTATAAACGCAGCAAATGCGATGCGGAATAATTTGACTACTTCGGTAGTTAAGTCACAACTCGGAAAAAGAATGCGACTTTGCGTACGTAATAGGGGAAGTCACTTCGAGCAAGAACTTTAATTAAGCTAAATTACAAAATGTCTTAATTGTTACTTATTATTAATTGTTAATTGTTATTACCACTAAACTGTTACTGATTCTAAATTTTATTTTAAATGTATATTTTTTTTGTTTTATTTACATTGGGTATTGTTTTTAATTAATTTTATGGAAATTTTAAAGGACGACCTTAAGTTTAGTTCGAATACGAAATTCTGCCTGCTTCCTTAGTGATCAATTTTTTTCAGTTGTTTTTGAAATAAGTTCCTAGTTGTAATGCATTTTTGGAGAGCTAAGAAAACGGTTATGTTTTTAAAATAATCTGCAAGCCAAGTTTCATAACGTTCTTTTTGGTTTTTAAGGCATTTTAGTGGAGAAAATTAAAAAAAAATATTGAAATAATATCGTTTTTCGTCTCGCATTTTTTAATTTGGACCGATAATTGTTGTTTTAATATTGATAAACAACTGGTGTTTAACCGTTTTTATAAATCAGAAGAGAAAATGAAATTTAAATTGATACTTTTTTTTTTTAATAAATTTTTGAAGTTGCATTTCTGACTTATTTTGAAAAAAGCTAAAAACCATGATAACTCAAAAATGGTTCACTTTTGCATAATGCATATGGGGGTCAAAATTATCGCAAATAGTCACCCCTATCACCTCCTAACGGGAATACGCCGAATTACCAATAACCCTGTATATATCTATGTATATATGTATTCAGCTCATTTTTTAACGTTCTACTATAACACGTGCCCAGGCATGTGCCTCTCCATATTGCGAGGGGGAATCATAAGCCACCATGTCATTAGAATAGAATAATTAATGTTATAGTTAGTGCTTACTAGAATACTAACTGCATCTATTATATACTAATGTAATGTTGTTTTGTTTTTGTTATTGGTTGTCATGCACTTTTTGCAACAGTCGCTGATTTTCTCACGATCATTTTCCTTTACGGTCAAGCTTGAGAGGTCATTTAAATAAAAAGTTGATTTAAAAAATCTCCAAGGTAGACTTCGACTCAATACCTGCGTGAAACTATGATGCCTTTACATGTGATTATTTTTTTTTATTTAGTTTTACCGTCAATGACGATTGGTGCTGCTAATAAATCCTTGTCTCGAGCTTTTGTAATGCGGGTGGGTATATATGCACATATACTAATATTGTTAAGGAAAAACCACAGATTAAGTAATAGTTCCGTAAAACGTTGTAATGCAATTAGAAAAGATACAGTACTCTAGTTGTACGTTGTAAAACAAATTTTAAAGTTTTATGATTTTGATTTTAATAATTAAATGTTTATCCTAGTAGTATTTAATTATTTATAATAATTAAATATGTATAACTATTATTCATTTAATATTATCCAATAATATATTAAGGAAATTCCGAGAAACGTTTCGTTATAGACGGCTGTAAATAGATCAAATATAAGTATAATATGAGTATTAGTTACCAGTCTTATATTAATTGCATTTAGATTTGTTGATAACATATAGTTATTATTAATAAAATACATAATTAAGTATAAAATAATACGGAATAAACGGGAGGTATATTTTTTTATATACGCAGCCTTCAGCAAATCATACGGTTCTTTGAAAAGACCTTAGAAATTAGATGTATATCTTTAAATTAAATTTCAAAATTGAAAACGACTACTTAATTATGAAATGGCGGTTTTGATCAAATTATTCTGAAACTAGCGGCTCACCTTCGCGTCGCTGAGGTTCGTCTCTAGACAAAAAAAAAAAACAAATCTATCGCACGGGAACCGTACATTTTTCCGAGATAAAACTATATTATAGTAACGTTTAATTAAAATCCAAGCAGCAGTTTTTGTGTACTAAGCAGTATAAGTTACTATAGTTTTTTTAACTATCCCACGGGAACTCTTTCATTTTCCGGGATGAAAAGTATTTAAGATGCTGACCGGGGATATAAGGTATTACCATACAAAATTTCATTTAAATCGGTCCAACAGTTTCGGAGATTAACCCGTACAAACAGACAAACAGACGGAGAAACAAAAAAAATTGAAAAAAAAACTGGATTTGTTTATTTCACTTCTTACTTCCCCCTGACTCGGTTTTTAGCATTTTTTTTCTATCTACAGACATTCGAGCTCTACAGTTTTATTATATGTATATAGATATATATGATATGTTATATGGATCTGAAGGTCCTTCTGCGAGTCGGGTACACATTACATATATTTCAAAAATGAAATCAAAAATTCGAAATAAAAAATTGGCTAATATCCTCCCCGTATGTTTTATGTCAAGGCAAAAAGTATTCGTAGTGGAATGTATAGTATATACATATATGCATGCAGTTATCAAGTTAACTGTCATAATAAATTATTTTTTTAAGCATAAATTATTATATATTTTGGTATTTCTTAGAGGTTTTTATTTAAATAATAAGTTGAGTTTTCTTTTTAACGGTAGGAATGAATAGCATCGTTTAGTTATAATATAATATCTCCAATAAAATAAATTTAAAATAAATAGTTTAAAGGCCCTTTATTGTTATTAATCTAATTTAGACTTAATTTTTTTCTACAAACATGAGAAAGATTCTAAAGTTCTACATAAAAAGTTTTATCTTTTAAAACCTAAAAAATTTCGTGTACCAAGTAAATATTTATATTATCAATTTAAGTAAAGATTAGTTCCTTTTCAATCTTCTGAAATACGCCGGAACATCTATAGAGATAAATAAAATTGAAGTGTCTGTTTGTAATGTCAAAATAACAGCTTTATACTAAATGCATATGGAATTATATACTTACTTACTTTTTTCTTTCTTATGAAAAACACATTTTTTTTATTTTTGTCTGTCTGTCAGTCTGTCTGTTTGTTCCGACTAATCTCCGAAACGGCTGGACTAATTTTAACAGGACTTTCACTGGCAGATAGCTAATATTATAAGGAGTAAGTTAGGCTTGTTTTATTTTAGAAAAAGAATTAGGGTTTCGCTCAAAAAAATTAAAACGTACCTACTTAGGGACGAACCCGAGCGAAGCGTCGGTGAGTCGCTAGTACTAAATACAAGTATAAGTATAAGTATATACCCACTTCAACAGTAATTATTACGCTCTCAGGCGTGGATATATAACCATTTAAAAAAAATGTAAAAATTGGTTTATAATTATTAGCGAAGACATCGAAAGTAATATACCTTTTTCGTATCAAAAATTTTATTACCAAAAACCAATGAATAATAAAAATGTATGAAATTATTAAAAAAAAACTACGTACGCGGTTAAGCGATGAGGAAAACGCGGCGCTTTTCGATGAAACTTAAATAATTATCGGATTATATATAGTGCTTTGAAATAAATTATCTTTTTTGTATTCTTGGCAGATGTTACATTTATATATTACTAGCGGCTCACACTTGCTGCGTTCGGGTTTGCCTCGAGAAAAAAACAATAAAGATATCTATCCCACGAGAACCGTACATTTTTCCGAGATAAAAAGTACCCTTATGTGGTATATTATTGTAAAGTATCATTAAAATCCATTCTGTAGTTTTTGCGTGAAAGAGTAACAAACATCCATACATCTATACATCCTGACATCCATACGTCTTCACAAACTTTCGTAATTTTATAATATTAGTAGGATGTACCTATGTTAAAATATAAACTTTTTCACATTTTAAGATGAACTTTATCAAGTCGTTTAGACAGAGTTTATTCAAGAAGTAGATAGCAACGGAGCACCGAATGTACGTGCTTTTTTACTAGGAATATTTTAAGTTTTAAGTGACTCGAGAGCACATTAATGGAAAAGTATATCTAAAGTTAATTACTATATAGAGATTTAAATAAAACTATCTTTTCGGATTTTTTCGCGGATTTATTTTGATTTTTGGTTCCCGACGTTTCGATTGCTTTACAGCAATCATGGTCACGGGAGAGACTGAGGTGTTAGATGTCTCAAAGGTATTATATAGTTGTTACAGACAGCCTACCCACAAATAACAAAATGAATTCAAAAAACTTGAAAATTGGCACCAAAGTACCTTACAATATTTGTTAATTTTAATTTTAAAACATTTTTAAAACATTTTTATAATTTTAATTACTTTTATATTATATAATTTTATATAATTTATTTAATTTTAGCTTTATTATTATAATTATTACAATTTTTTAGAAAATTTATTGATTAATAATCTATATTTAGTGTTGCCATTATTATATTTATAACTATAAAGAAAAAATAAATTATTAATTATTTAAGCCACATTATTATTCTATGTGTAATTTAAATGAAAAAATCCGAAAAGATAGTTTTATTTAAATGTCAAACATTCGCGTAAATCTAAGAAAGTATTACTATATAGAGATTAGACTATACTGGCAACTTACCTTCGCTTCGCTCGGGTTCGTTTTTTAAATAGATAAAAATAGTTATTGTGAGTGCACCTTACGAGGATATGCTATTACGGACTATTTTGTAGGCCTTATTAGAAACTGCAATTTTTTAGTATACGAGTATTGTTTTGATGTATATATAATATATATGTATATTTTAAATACTAGCTGACATGACAGACGTCGTCTTGTTCTTTTAAATAAGTATGTTTATGAACAAACTTTCAATACCTACTTCCAGTTATTTCGGAATTTCCCAATATTTTAAATTATGTTCCCGAAAAACCTTATTCGGACTATTACGAATGTTTAAAAAAAAATAACTGAAGCGGTTAAGTTGTTCTTAAATGAACTTACCAACAAACAGTATTTCATTTTTATTTATATAGATTTAGATAAGTATAGTACTTTTGACACTAATATCTGGTAATATTAACAAATAAGCATTTCAAAATCTAAACTGCAAAGTCTTATTTTAATATAATATATCATAACCAAAGTATATCATTAGCGTCAATACCTGAAATAATGCTATTTGCGATTTGATACATAAATAACTAGTCTCACTACGTTTCAAGTAATCTTTTAATATTTGCTACTACACTTATTAACCGACTTTAAAATGAGAGGAATTTCTGTCTTATTTGTTTGTTTTTGCTACATGAAATATTCTTCCATTTTTAATCTAGAGCAATGATTCATTTCTTTAATGGATAATTTTATTTTTAGATGGCTTTGAAGTCGTTTTAGGTTTTGTATATCAGGGTCAATGTCTTATAGATAGATAAAGTGTTTACTTCAAGGTTCTAAGTTTTATTTTGGCAAAAGCAAATATTAGAAACTGGTCCGCTCTCATTTCCCTGAGGCTCACTATCTTTAAATAATATGGTTTGCCGTGCAGTTTGGATTGGGTAGTGGGTACAGACTGCTTTTTAAGTAACTGTGAAAGATACGTTATATATTTTTAATTTAACTGAAATTAAAGTAACACCGCAAAATATGTATTAGAAATGATTAAACGCAATTAATTTAATAGTTATATATTCTATAATTTTAATAATCACTCAAGTAATTATGTAGGACGAGCTAAGTCATATATCTTAATACAACGACTTGAGTTGTCACAGAATAAAAAAGAAACTAAGCTAAACGAGCTATAGTTTATTCTTTTACAAGAAACAGTACATGGGTTTATATTATTCAATTAATAATTCATGTTATATCGTAGCGGCTGCGAATTATGTGGTTTTGGATTCGAATCTTGGTTGGAGCCGAAAGAGTTATTGATTTTTTTTTAGGTTAGTTGACAGTGCTACATTCTCGGAGATCAATTCAAATAATGTTTCCTGCACACGTTGACATCACAACCAAAATCCCAATTGTATTTGTCACTTTCTTTTATCCAGATTGACCATTATGATCGTTTAAGTGGATTAAATTGTAATATAGCCTGAATAAGCACACAAAAATGTCACTGGTATACTGGTATTATTCGTTCATACATTATGTCTTAGCAGAGTAGATAGCAAGAACTTAGTGACACTCTTCCCTTTTTGTTTTTTGAAAACGTCAAGACAATGACTGTAAATTGTGTGAGAATTGCTTTTTTACATTAGTAAAATGATTCAATCTTGAGATAATTCAACATAAAACAAGAAAAAAATGTTGTCCTACAATACAGATGGTCTGGGTCAAATCGTCCCCCTTTCTGTTGTTAATTTAACAACGTCATCAAATTTATTAACAACCGGCTGATTTTCATAGCATTTATTTTATTTTATTTATAAATACTTTATTGCACACACAAGGAAAATACATAAAATCAAAGAGAAAGAAAGATAACAAAAGGCATGCAAAGGCGGTCTTATTGCTATAAGCAATTTCTTACAGACAACCTCTGGTGAAAGGATTAATGAAAACCGTAAGTAGGACGGTACAATAATATTATATATATATACAGGCTCAAATATATACGTAAATAAATAAATAGAATAAACATACATATATACATTATACATACAAAAATACCTAATATATAATAAATACATACGTGTATATATATATATATATATATATATATATATATATATATATATATATACACACTTTATCTACAAAAAAATATAGTAATTAGTCAGACGACGTTTAAAATATCTAGCGATTTTGAATGGCGAATATTGCCATTTATTGTTAAAAATATGCATAATTGAATGATCAAATCGTCCTACAAATAAAATGGTAGTTAGTAGTATCGTTTCCCGTACGGTAGTACTTTATTATAGTAATTGTACCTTTCGCACCCAAGCGAAGCGAGGATATGTCGTTAGTTAATATTATATTTTTCACGTGATCGATCAATACGGTGACATACATGTGGGTATAATTCACAAAATAACACGACTTTCTCGTTCACGTAACGATTGCTACACTTAGTTTTAACTGATTCCACTTTTATATCGGCCTTGATACATTTTTGTGTCTCAAACTGACACTGTGTGACAATGAAGCGCGAAATTAAATAATGAAATAAGGTGGTTTAAGAATAGTCTCTTTAGATTTGGTGTTGGGAAAAATATTGAAATTTGTTTTACTAAAAAGGTTCCCGGATTGCTTGCTTTTTATGATCGATTATGTACGCCGTTGCAACGCAACACTTTGTATTAATCATTAGTATAGATTGTGTCAGCGGAACTATTAGTAAAATAATAAATTATAAAGTAAGTGATATTAAAATGCATTATAAAATCAAAGTTTGTATCTAAATCTAAAACTGTAAAAAACAATTTAGTTAAAAAAATTTTTTGTTTATGAAATAAGATCTATTGATAAATGTGCTGCTTAAAGAAAGTATCCACGAATGGTTTTTACTAATTCTTGAACAAACCAACTAAGCTTTTTACAATCGTTAACTATGTAATTATGTGAATAATTTTTTTTTTATATAATTTAGTACGATAATAGGTTTCTTTCTTATAGACTTTGTCTTATTTTGCTATCAGTAGTTATTAGTCAATATAACAATTATATGGATCATTGTCAAATCGACCAATAGTTGGAATCGACCCCTCTCGATTTGGAAGAATTTTGGTCAGAAGTTTTCTTTTACCATATAACGAAATTCTGCCAAAGGAATAAAAATTAAAAATTTTTTTTCAAAAGTTATGCAAAATTCAAAATTTACTAATTCTTTTTTTTTCATTTTTCAACTTTATATTTTAAATATCTTGAAAACTGTTGTAGATACAAAACATTTTTGAAAAAAGGAAAATTTGGCACATTTAGAATTTTTGAAAACCGTTAAAATACCGCTCGACATTAAATTTTAGGCTCAAATTTTTATGTATAATAACCTTGTACTTATCTTAAAAGATCCTGAAATTTTCAGAACTGCGTTTTTTGTATTTTTAAAAATATGAATTTTTAATATTATTAATGAAAATCTGTTATGTAAAACTCATGTAATTAAAAAGAGTAAAAGAAAATTTCTGACCCAAATTCGTCCAAATCGAAAGGGGTCGATTCCAACTATTGGTCCATTTGACATGGAATGACATTGTATTATGACATTATAGTAGAACTATACTCGTACAATAATATAGTAATTATGTACAAAATCTATTTAACTACATAATATTTATAATCAATTAAGAATAGGGTGACCAATTGAACGGATATATTCAAAATTACATGTAATCAACAATAACTGCAGCATGTATAGGGGTTGCGGTTAGTATAAGCTTATGAACTAATGCAATACACGAGCGTGAACTCTCACTTTAATGCTATTATTATAATAGTATATCTTTAAGAAATTGTAGATTCATATACTTGCCTAGAGAGTAAATAATGATTGGTCTGTTGGTATGTTTTAGTTTTTATAATTGAGTTTTTGCCATATTTATGCTTTCCTTCCTTTCCTGCTATTTCTCTGATAACAGAGTGGGCCGTTGGAACAACCCATAGTTGTTGTGGTTTGCTTCGGCAGGCCAGCCGAAGTCGTCGTAGTTGAGTGCGTAAGTTAGTTCCACATTCCACCTTGATGTATGCAAGTGGTATGCGTAAATACATTTCAAAACGTAAAAAAGAAGGACAAAGTCATACATCATAACATATGTTTGTTTTATGCAGGTACGAATACTCATAACTGTATTGCAGATACGGCTACCAGCGACAATTATAACGTTGCCTCTGCGGGAGACAATCGCAATACAAAGTAACCCAAAGTAATCTTGAGTAACTTGTAATAATGGTGTTCCTACTGCTACGTAAGTTTAATAGAAAGTCAACAGTGCAAGGCCGATTGGAGGTCACCCGGATATTTTTTCAGATATTATTTTTAAAATACATTGCTGTTTAAAGAAACGATTAAATTCAAGAAACGTTTAATACTTACTTTAGATTTAGGCGAATATTTGAAAAAAAAAAACCTACTTTTTCAGATTAAAAATTTCAATTTATCTCTTTTATTATATCTTTAATTTAGATGAAATTGTATGTTATTCACAAAGTAAGTGAAATTATAATACTATATTATAATCCAGCGCTTTTCCGCTATTCCATTTTGTCATCATTTGCTAAGAAAATGATATGCTTTCTTTAAATATATAACATTAGTATTCAATTTACTTATTTAATATTATTCTTGAAGAGGTATTTATAAGATTGTAAAGTATAGAAATTATTTTAACATTGTAGCCAAGACAGACATGACTAATGTGTATTATATTAAACGTTAAAAGTTACGATTTTTGCCTCTTCGGCTTCGGCTTCGGCAAAAATCGTACATAAACCTTATGTATAATTTTTGCCTCTTCGGCTTGTAAAAACCGGCAGATTTTTGAATTGCACACTTTTCAGCATGTAATTAGCCCACCACACATTAATCTGACGATTTCAAGTATTTCAAACTTATCAAAATATTTTTTTAATATTTTGATCGGCTGCTAGACGCCCGACCTTATACAGATGACTTATATATGGTAGAGGTATTCAACATAGTGCAAGGTATCTCCCCTTATGTTAATCCCCTCTTAGGCTCCCCTACTATAAGTAGTATTTAATATTTTTACAATATGTCATTTAGGTAATGAATTTATTTATATATATTTAATTTAACATACAGATATTACAATAAAATAAATAATTATACAACAAGTGATTTTCTCAATTGAATTTTACCGTATTTCACTTTAAGCTTTATAGCCTGGAGGTAGCCATAATGTAATCAATTTTCTAGTAGCATGTTTGAATACAGCCGGTATGAGCCTAATTAATGACATACGTTGCTAACATGTAGGCCTGGGTATCAATCACTTATTGCAACACCATAATTTGTTAAGTCACAATTTGTATAATCTATCAAGTATAGGAAGTACATTAGTTATTTAAATATTTACACTCATATATCACATTTTTTGCATAATATTTAAGCATTTGGTGGTATTAATCTACAATATTTTGGGCTATAACGAACATTGTTACGAGAAGAAGGTCGCTTTGTATTTAAACTTAAGGTTTGCCTTGTTAGGTCTAATTGTTAGTCATATAGAAAAGAACGTATAGAAAAGAAATTTTCTATAGCAACATGAAATTGGGAACCCGGTGTTTAGTTCTCGTACCTTGGAAGCATAAAAAGCCATCGATCTTGCGCCCGTATCACCGCTTGTGTTGAATTGCCGTCTCACCGAAATTTGAGAATGAAAACAATAGAGAGTACTTGGATTTTTGGGCACATATTTTGCTCTATAATAGGTATCTCTTGCGCATTTGACTAACCTGACTGATAATGGCTGTCGCGGACGAAAATTATCCAGGAGAAATTTTATTTAAAATAGCTTTGTTGTTTATGGATTTATAGCCATTTTATGTTCTTTAAGTCGATGCAGGGGTAATCTCGGAAAAGCAATACACAAATTATGTTGCTTATGATACTTAGTCATATATTATTATTAGTTAGTCATATATTCAAGGGAAATTTGTTATGTCATGGTAAAGTGGGTGTAGATGGAGAAATCCTAATCTATAAGGAACACTATTTAAGGTACGAAGAAGTTAAGATTAACTCGAATTGATAATAAAAACGTACATAATATATCTGACTTGTGTATCAAGAATTCTGTACCACCCTTCGGTTTGATTACGTTAGTTAAATCACAATAAAGATAAAGATCTTGGTTACTTAGGTTAAATAAAAATACTATATTTACCTATTCATGTACAATATTACTTCTACTTCTTCTACTTCTGCAATTATTATCGTTTATATCTGTTTTTGTTACATAATATGTACTGATATTTCATGAAATAAAATAAATAAATAAATAAAATAAATAAATAAAAAAATCGTTTTATTGAAAGTATAATTAAGTTAGTATTTTTAATTTTGTGGCCGATGGGCTCTGGTTCGATCTCGTAAATAAACATAAAAGTTTAATATATGTGCGATCTTGCAATCATTCTGAGATAAAATATAAGTTATTCTAAGATCACAGAAGACGATTCAATTATATTTATAAGTGCTATAGATTTGCGTTCAACAAAATGGACTAATAGCATGATTTGTACATTTAATAAAATTGTAACTAAGCCGAATCTGTACATTAAATATTTTTTGGAAAATCTTATTGAAGTAGACTTTATTATCGACACAGAGACCAAATCTATAATTTTTAGATTTTTTGTCAGTCTGTCTGTATGATGATAGCTGGATATCCGGGTCAACATATAGGATACTTTTTACTGCGGGAAATTTCTAATTTCTGAAAAATCTATACTAAAAGTTAAAACGTAAGTAGGGAACCCAAGCGGAGCGAGAGTGAGTCGCTAGTGAGTTATAAAACACGTTGATATCATGACTTCTATTACCTATCAAGTAGTAAGGATTAATAATGAAATTTATAACAACGTAATAACTTAAAAAAGTAAGTAGTAACTTCAAAAATTCTTAATATTTCTTAAGAATTTTGTTTGTTATTTATTGGTGTAAATTTGGAACGTTATTTCTATTTTAAAGTCTGAAAAACATTGACATACTTTTAAAACAGCTTTTAAAGGTGTCAAAGATCATGCTATGCAGTAAAAAGTTCTTAATATAACGTCGACCCGTTTGGTTCTGTTTGTAGTGACCCTACTTGCTGCGCCAGCGGTCGCGGGTTCGATTCCCGCTGGGGGCATTCATTTGTGTGAGAAGCACGAATGTTTGTACACCAGTCATGGGTGTTTATATTTATAATACGTATGTATTTAAAGTTATATGTGTATAGTGTATCAACTATCTGTTTTCCATAATACAGTCCTCGTAGCTTACTATGGTACTAGATGGTGCTATGTGTTAATGTCCCAACATATTTAGTTATTTATGAACGTTGTATTTTCTGATTTACTCGTTAAACTTAATTTCTTAAATTTTAAATTATTTTCCTATATTATTATTAGTAGAAGAATGATATAAATAAGTATTATAAATTATTAACTGTTTGATACGGTTATCTATCAAGAGAACTAGTTTCTACAACGTTAACTTGTGTGGTTCGTTGTTGAAGAGGTGAACTTGTAATATTGGGGAGGGTCACAATTACAGTCAACGGTGGACATTGATCTCATAGAAATAGGTTTAGTGGAGTGGATTTATTGAAATGTTTGACAATCCTTTAGGCGAAGTAATATATTTTATTATATTATTACTTAGTAAAAGTATTTTTATAATGACACAATTCACGGCCTAAGTCGCTGGGTCTAGAAGCATGGACTAATAAGCAAGAATGTTTGAAAATTTGTGTCCTCAAGGGGTTAAATAGGGGATGTAAGTTCCCCTCAAACGAGCGTTATCTTTTTGTGGTGGGGAGCTCATTAGTGTTTGGCAGTTTCTCCGGACGCGAAGCCAACAAACCCACCGAGAGGTGGCCCACTTCGGTGGGAGGTGTATCATGCGGGTTGCACCTGGTACTTCTCTGACGGTAAAGTCGACAGTTGAAGCAACCCCATGGTTGTTGTGGTCTGCTTCGACAGACCTGCCGTCAGAGCGTCGTGGCTGAGTGCGTAAGCGATCCGAAAAAAAAAGTTTGAACGTAGAAGTTGATATATGATCTATCTGGTACCGGATTAGCAATATAATCAGTTTATAAAATATTTGTTTTAATTATGTTACTTTAAGAATTCATGTTACATAGCTTCCAAGTAATTTATCTTTAGATTCTTTCACGTATTACAGATAGGAAATTAACAAAAGCTTCCTAGAACTCACGTTAAAAATCTATTTGGTAGGCCAAATAATTGAAAGCTATATTTTTAAATATTCACTTTAAGTAGTCAATACAATCAATCGCCTTATGTTAATATCAGAATCGAACATACGTTGATAAGATATATTGTCATGACATATAATAAAATTTCATAAAAATATGTCTGTACGTATGAAACAATACTTTGTTATTCCAATTGCAAAATATGTTTAAATCTTATACTATAGTTCTTATTCCCAAGAAATGCCCGTCATCGACTAAAACCACAAATATGCAAATTACAACACGTTACGCTACATTACAACAGTGTCACATAAATTCGTGAGCTTTATATTGCTCCAAGTGTAACATGCCTAAATACTACGTGACGATTGACCATGGGCACTGTCAAGAACAACGTAAACCTTTTTCATACTTATGCCTTAGCTTTAAAGTTCAATTTTGTTTGGCAAAATGTAACCTATGATTTAACGATATATATTCGTCATAACGGTGGCTTTCCCACGAAATGTCAAAATATGTTCAACTCTATTTATTAGAGCAGTAGACTTTTGTCGTATTGTGTGTAATTTATAATGTGGAATGTACGATGTTATCTCCACATTTTGGATACGCATATCGTTTCAATGTATGGAGTTATTGTATTGTATTCAAATGGGTAAACGCCCTGTTGACTGTATGTGAAATATACCTACTTGTAATGGAATTAGTTCGACAGGTTTTATTATAGGTATAGCTTGTAGTTGGTTTTTTCTGAAAATATTTAAAAGAAATTAAAAAAATAATAAAGTGCCAGTATGAATTTCATTAATTAGCATTTTTATATGGATATCACATGTCTTACTGTCTTGAGCTCTAACGTACACGCTTATTTTCTACAATATAAATGTATTCAATTCACTACTGAGAACTAAATGTATCTAGTGAAATCATCAAAAATCTTCTAAATTATTAAAGAAAATTTTAAACACCTACGAAAATTCAATAAAAATTCATAAAGAAGAATTGAATTGAATTGAAGAATTATTAAAAAAAGTTTACAGTCGGTAAAAATTTCGCGTATCGTAATATATATGTTACAGTCAGAACTCTTTCGTGGTCTAAACTACTTTTGAATGACAAAAACAGTTAAAAGTAGTTTTGACTGCAGGCCTTGGTCAAGTAAAAACTGCTATTTTACTGGCACATCGGTCAAAACTATTAAAATTATGGCTAAAATTACTGTTCTAACTTAACCTAGAAAGAAAGAAAGGGTTCTTCCGAGTAACTTTCAACCTACTTAACTCCTTAACTTTAAGAGTTTTGACTGATATGCCAGTCAAAACTGCTATTGACCAAAGCCTGCAGTCAAAATTACTTTTGACCAACCTCTTTAGTCAAAAGTAGTTTTGACTAAAAAATAGTTTTGACTGTAACATGTATAAAAAAAAATCAAAAAGAAAATGCATTCGAAAATGTTAAGTCGATTTAAAAGGTTATCTGCGCATAGCCCTAATAATCCGTACTAATATAATAATAATATAATAATAAATAATTAAGAAAGTTTGTGAGTATGGATGTTTGTTACTCTTTCACGCCAGAACGGCTGAATAGATCTGGATGAAATTTGGCACAGAGATAGATTATAGTCTGGAATAACGCATAGGCTACTTTTCATTCCGGAAAAATGTACGGTTGCCGTGGGATAAGTTTGTTTTTGTTTTCCTAGAGGCGAACCCGAGCGAAGCGAGGGTGAGTATCATAAAATATAAATGAAAGTTTTTAAATTTCTTCTTCACATTAACGCTTAGTGCCAATTTTTGAATAAGTCAAATATAATAAAAGAAATATTGTTACTAACAAATAAATAATTTATTGTATAAAAAGTGCATTATTTGATATATAAATCATCAGAAATGAGGACGATTATGATTGCTTGCTTTATATCACGATTGCTTATAGATTTATAAGATTACCTGTTTTAATAAGACGACCGGTTCCAAGTAACTAATTAAGCTAATTGATGCTATTTCACCTATATAACTACTGACCTACTGTTAATTATTAATTATAATAAAAAGTTTAGTAAGAGACGCTATCCACGTTGAAATCATGCGTCAAATATGTCTAATATTTTCTTTATATTATATTGTGACATTTGTCATGATTCTGTAAATGAGACATCGAACTTCATCTATACATGTAATAAAACAGTAATTCAGTGAAACCGATGTGCACGTTTTACGCAAAAAGTAGGTACTGCACCGATTTTAACTAAATTTTGTGTAGTGTAGATATTATTACTCGGGTCAACATTAAGGATACCTTTTACTACAGGAAAATCTTTCATTCCCACGGAAAACCACAATAACTGGTTCTATCGAGTCGTTCTTATAAATTTAAATGTACAACGTTGGCTAAACCTTAAGAGATACATGAAAACAATGTACTAGAAAACTGTAGGTCTTAATAAATATTACAAAAAAATCTGCAATAGCATAAGTTTTCCTCCTAAGGTACACTCGAAATCACTATTCATATCTATTGAAAACGTACCTAAGGACGCACGCGAGCGAAGCAAGGGGAAATCGCTTATTACCTAATAAGCCCATGCTACTATCATACCGTTTATTCATCCCTTCTACATTTAAAGCCTCTTGAAATTTAAGTACAAAAACATAATAAATAAAAGTGAAAATATTATTATACTGCAAAAATCGGCTTGATCACGTAACGTGTGTCATAATATGTCATGTGCAGTTTCAAATACATGATAATATCGTGTAGGTGTAAGATATTCTCGCCATTTATATTTATGCTGTGTCTTTTCTAGTCCATATTATTTAACATATAAAAAAACCCGACTTTGCACAAACGAACTAATGCACAAAGCCCTCACTCCTGAGCTATATAAGGAGCTATTAGTACCTTGTCATATCAGATATACCTATATGTTGAATGCTCATACATACATATAAATAAATAATAATAAATGTGTTGGGACATAAACACACAGCACCATCTAGTACCACGGTAAGCTACGAGGCTTGTGTTATGGATACCAGATAGTTGATACACTACACATATATAACTTTAAATAAATACATATTATAAATATAAACACCCATGACTGGAGTAAAAACATTCTTGTTCATTACACAAATGAATGCCCTCAGCGGGACTCGAACCGGCGACCACTGGCACAGCAAGTAGGGTCAATAAAAACTGAGCAACACGTGTCACACGCACATATATAAAACAAACACTTTAAAATAAGGTAAGTTAATATAAAAAAAATATATAAGAAGATATAAAAAATTGGAGGATGTTTTATTTCATTCTTTGATGCAAGGTAGTAGATATGAAATGTTTTATTAATTTTTGCAAAAACATAAAAATGATTCATCTTACGGAACTCTGCGTGCAAGTTAGATTCGTACTTAATCGACTTTATATTATTCTTTATCTATACTAATATTATAAAGAGGTAAAGTTTGTAAGTTTGTGAGGTCGTAGGGGGTAATCTCTGGATGTACTGAACTGATTTAGATGAGATTTGGTAAAAAGATAGTTTGAGACCCTGGAAAGGACATAGGATATTTTTTATCCCGGAAATCATCTCTTAAAGGGGTGAAAATGGGGATTAAATTTTGTATTGGGGAGCAAGCTAGGGACGAACCTGAGCGTAGCGAGGGTGAGTCGCTAGTATTAGAATAAAGTCAAGAAAAATGTATTAAAGTAAATATTACCAGTATACCAATGTCATTAATCATAATAGTTCTCGGTATCCATTTACATTCAATATCCGGTTTGTTGATTGATACCTTATTTTACTCATATGTAACTAATTTTCATCGTTAAATTACCAAAAAAAAAAAAAAAAAAAATAATAATGAAGCACATGTCAAATGTGAATATATTAGATAAGTGACACCATATAGTAATTAAGTTTGCGCGTTCGAATGACAGTAACAACTTTTTATAATTAATTTATTAGCATCAACATTTTAGTTTTTCTAAAGCATGTAGTAATCTAGCAAAGTTTACCTAGCTAAACTCTTATGTAGAAATTGCGTCTAGCACTTGCTAATACTTCCTATTTTAAATAATAAGCTACTATTTTTTTGGCCTCAAAGGAAAGTGAATATGAAAAATATCGGACGGTCAAAAGGGTGACTCTCATACCAAGGTTTCCGTATAACTAAACATTATATTTTTATATAAGACTAGCGACTCACCCTCATTCTGCTCGGGCTCGTCCCTGGGTACGTTTTAAGGGTAAGTATAGATTTCTCAGAGATGAGATATTTTCCCGCAGTAAAAAGTATCCTATATGTTGACCCGGATACTCAGCTATCATCATAACAAATTTCATCAAAATCTGTCCAGTGGTTTTCTTGTGATGCGTTCCCAAACAGACAGACAGACAAAAAATTTAAGTATAGATTCGGCCTCTGTATCGATAATAATGACTATTTCAATAAGATTTTCCAAAAAATATTAATGTACAGATTCGACTCAGTTAGAATTTTATTATATGTATGTATAGATTATTTTCAAACTAGACTACCACTGCCATATATTTTATTTGATTCACAGCAAAAAAAAAAACTTGAATGTCTATCATCATATTTCTAATATACGAGTACAGTGTAAAATATATAAATCTATATATATTAACGAATTTTATATTTCCTTTCTATGAACCTTTGTTTCTTGCTAAATTTACAGACCAATAAAAATATCCCAAAAGATTATTTCGCGGATTTATTTTGATTTTTGGTTCCCGACGTTTCGAATGCTTTACAGCAATCATGGTCGCGGGTAAGACTAAGGTTTTAGGTTTAGACATCTCAAAGGCTTATATACTTGTCACAGACAGTGCCTACTCATAATTTTACAAAAATGATTTTAAAATATTTTCAAAAATGGCACCAGAGTATCTTACAACATTTGTTGATTTTAATTCTAAACATTTAAAAAAAAAGTTTTATAATTAAATACAGTAATATTATTTATTTAATTTTAGCTCTTACAATTATACGTATTACAATTTTTTTTTAACTTTATTAATTAATTAACTGTCGCTAAAACTAGTTAAAGAACGGCCCTGATAACCGCACGGGTTATTATCCAAAGTTATAATTTCAAATCATCAACTGTCAATCCAATCTTTTATCAAGATACTAAATATTTTATTCTAAAAAAAATATATTTCTCAAATAGTTTTTTTTCAAAAAAATTTTTTTTTAATTTTTAACTTTTTATAGATTATTATTACTTTCGAATGAATAAACTTTTTAAAACTCAAATATAAAAATTATATATGATAAATCAATGTAAGTACACAACGTAAAAGTACACATATGTAATGAAAGTAGTTGAGGTCAAAATTTACCCTTGCAAAAAGCGGAAAAGCGACATGTCACTTACCTACATAGGTACATTCCTGATAACGAGATCAATCGATGTTATTTCGACTATTCAATGATTATGACCCTGAAAATTGTTGCGCAATTTTATAGCCATAAGCATTTTCATTATAGGCCTCTAGGTGCATCTAGTTAGTATAGTAATTTCCTTCTTCGTTTTTATCAAGACAAGGATACTTAGATATTAATAAGACGGCACGTTTGACTCAGTTTTTAGTGACCCTACTTTCTGTGCCAGCGGTCGCGGGCTTGAGTCCTGCTGGGGGTATTCATTTGTGTGATGAGCACGAATGTTGGTACTCCAGTTATGGGTGTTTATATTTATAATATGTATGTATTTAACGTTATATATGTGTAATGTATCAACTATCTGGTGTCCATAACACAAACCTTGTAGCTTACCATGGAACTAGATGGTGTGTTAATGTCCCAACATATTTATATGGACCCTGAACCCACGTCCAATGCCGATAAGATCTATGATCTGCAAAAGCTCTTAGGGAACTTAATTTATATTTCGACTATTCAATAATTATGACCCTGAAAATTGTTGCGATATTTTATAGCCATAAGCATTTTCATTATAGGCCTCTAGGTGCAACTAGTTAGTATAGTAATTTCCTTCTTCGTTGCTTATTAAGACAAGAATACATAGATATTAATAAGTGGATTTAGTACTATATGTAATTTATACACTAATTATACTTTATATCTCTTCTGAAGATGATTACGTTTACGTGCAACAGCACGCCAGATTGATGCTGCCCTAATCACACTTTTAAAGATATTTTTTTTAAATAATCTCTTTAGCGCATCCCATCCCGCCATCTTGATTCAACTTTAAATATGAAAATGTGTTTTTTTTTGAATTTACATAATTTTTACATTGAACCAGGAACTGTCTTAGGTTCCCGTAAACAATGTACTAATCTGTTGCAAAGACAACAAAGAACGAATCGTTATTACCTATTACCTATGTAAAAAGATGATTTTTGTATAGATATAATAAAATTCTGAGTCGAATCTATACATTAAATATTTTTTGGAAAATGTTATTGAAATAGTCATTATTATTGATACAGCGGCCAAATCTACAGTTTTTAGAATTTTTGTCTGTTTGTCTGTCTGTTACCGCATCACAAAAAAACCACTGGGGAGATTTTGATGAAATTTGGTATGATGATAGCTGGTTGTACGGGTCAACATATATGATACTTTTTACTGCGGGAACATATCTCATCTCTGAGAAATCTATACTAAACGTTAAAACGTAAGTAGGGACGCACCCGAGCGAAGCAAGGGTGAGTCGCTAGTCTATAATAAAAATGACCTGTTTTCACATCAGTAGACTGGAAGCAACATTTATATAATGAATAGCTATTACTATTACCAGTGATTACAGAATGAAAATTTATCATAAATATATTAAACTAAACTCTGATTCCACAATATTATTTTTCACTTTAGGGCCTCTTTTCTAATTTAGTTGTAGACAATGATTTATGCAAGAATAATCAAGAGACATGAAACTGTTCTAAGTATCTATATATAAACAGGCAAAGAAAAAACAGTTCAGTACCTTTTTCTCGTCTGTTTACTAAACGACGTTCTTTTTTTGTTAACTAGCTATTAACGAGATTTAATGTTATCAAAAAAAAAACGAAAGAAGAACTTTTCGATTTTCCAGCCGTTCTTAAGGGTTTTTCCATTTTTATTAATACTTAAACCACACCTGACATATCCCCAATAAAACAATAAAAAAAAAGATTTATTTAGATATGGTATTATTTTAAATGGTAATGACATAATCATTCGAATCAGTCAGTCGAATCTCGAACACTGGGTGGACATTAGTTATCATGTATACTTATAACCATATCCATAAGTATATGGTTATAAGTATATGTATATATTAATAAACTTTGTACCTTTTTTTACGAAAATTGCGCGGACGGAAGAGTATGAATGATAATATATTTTTTTTAATTATGCATAAAAATACATTAAATCAATAAAAAAAACCATTACACACACTACCATGTTTTTGACACACAGACGCATATATACCTACTCTTTTGTTTATTGTTAAAGTCTGTGGTCAAATTGATAATAGATTAATATTGTAATATACGCAAGACAATAAATATATAACTTAATGAATTATGGTTGATTTTCAACCACGCGGCGATCACTAGTCCATATAATTTTGAGGCACCAAAGCACCAAAAACGGAATTTACTTTTACTTTCGACTGAGTAGGTAATTGCTAAGAATTTGTTTATAATATGTCTCTTTCATGACCGTCAATGTTCCATTGAAGGCCACGCCGTCATGAATGGGTCATGCCTTAAGAATTTTAAAATGTTTAGAAAAGATATTATTTTTGTTTTATATTTTAAAAGATATAGTTACGTTATATATAAAAACTTTTTATTATACCTCTTTTATTGCTCAAAATCTTTACTAAAAAAATTGTCCCGTTCATGGCATCTTTCCCATATCTACGTGTATAATTTACCAATACCACCCGCTAACTGACCATCATCTCTATATAGAATCGCAATATTTACGTCTTTACATTTACTTCACTGATTAATACAAAATTTATTTTAAATAGAAGAAAGAAATATAATAAACTAAATTAAAATCAGCTATGTATTTATTTATTGTTATTTTTAATTTAATTTTCTGTGTTCATATCTGTTATTTTAGTTTTCATGATTTTCAAGATTGAAGTAATTAGCGCTTCAGATACACAGTTTGATTTCATCAGTAATTAAAATTTCCATTCATAAAATATTGCTACTATTTTATAGTAATCGTTTAAAAAGAATAATAAGAAAACTCAATTGTACCTGGTACATTAACATTTATTTAAAAAAAAATGTTATTTTTACTAAATTTTTGTTATAGAATACACCTATAATATCTAATTCAGGTCATGTATCCGGATAAAAGGTAGTTACTTATGCAAAAAAAAAAAATGTTGATACCGTTGCCGTGTGACAAACCAACCAAGGTTATTGCTTTTTTATAACTACAGCTTTTATCAAAATGGTTAACTTCAGTCTATATATTGACATTATTGATAATGACTAAAAAATTACGTCCTTTTTTTTGGAAAAACCCGTCATGGAGTGACCAACATTCGGTGGGGAAATCTTACCCACCACCCACAAAGCACCACCAGGGAAATCCCAGCTTCGTGGGACGCATAAGTTGCACGTTGTAGGATCGCTTACGCATACTCTTTAATGTCCCCAAGGAAAAAGTAGGAATTTAACCTTTGTTTAACTCATGATCTTTAATGATTTATGTACTTGAAACATAGAACATGCTAAAAGTTTACCACGCGAATGAAATAATAATAATAAAAACTTTTTATTGCACACAAAAAGATGACAAAAACAATACGAGAACAGGAAAGTGTATAAGAGGCGGCTTTATCGCTAAAACAGCGATATCTTCCAGGCGACCTTTATGTGTAGGAAATAGCAAAAAACTGGAAGGGGTGTGAACACAGAGTAATAAATAAAATGATACATACATATGAAATTATATTCCATTAGAATTTTTTTGTGTCTCTTAACCATCATGCAATTTACAGCTGTATATATTATTATGCTGTAAATGTTCCATTGTGAGGATCACATTAATCGTAATTTTTTTTTGCTTATGCCGTTAGACGTCTGTTGTGCCATATACGGCACAGTTGCCTAAAAATGTTGGCTGGCGAAATAGCTACGCATAAATCTACTTGTTGAGCCGGAACAAATGCTCAGTCTGTCCCTGAACTATTTATTCTTATTTTTTGTATGTGTATATGTTATAGTCAGAACTCTTTCGTGGTCAAAACTACTTTTGACTGACAAAACAGGTAAAAGTAGTTTATACTGCAGGCCTTGGTCAATAGCAGTTTTTACTGGCATATCGGTTAAAACTCTTAAAATTATGGCACCATCCGGCCACTGCCGCGACACGCTCGCTTCGTTCGCTCGGCTCGTGCGCTGTGGTCACTGTTCTAACCTAACCTAACCTAGAAAGAAAGAAAGGGTTCTTCCGAGTAACCTTCAACCTACTTACCTCCTTAACTTTTTACGAGTTTTGACCGATATACCAGTCAAAACTGCTATTGACCAAAGCCTCTAGTCAAAATTACTTTTGACCAACCTCTTTAGTCAAAAGTAGTTTTGATGATATATATATATATATATATATATATATATATATATATATATATATATATATAAGGAATAATAACTTATTAAGTCGTTCATACACCGATATAATCTCGTGAACAACCATATTTTTCAACAAATCTCTTTACACAGATAAGGAAGTCTAAACAATAATATTGTTAGATCATATCATATAGTAGTTATATTAGACATTAGTTAAAACTAAACGGGCACGCTTTTGTATCTGTTACATAGTTATAAATTATAGTTAGAGCTAGGTGCTGTAATAAATAACGATCATTTGTCATGCTTATGAAATTCCTATATTCTTTGTGCCACATGTTATAATATTTTGTTTGTGCTAAAATACTTATCTTACATAACACATTGTATATAGACCATAATTGTAAAAGTGTGGAAATATTCAAGAAGTAATATTTTTATATACGTTGCATTATAGTAATAGTAATTTTATGCATATTACTGACTATTTCATTAATGCCCAGATAAAATCTAGAGCGCTAGATTTATCCCCACAACACAGCAGCAAAGTTTATGAGGAAACTAATATTTTGCTATAGAAATATAGTAACTTGGAGGCATTTTTTAATTATATTTAAACGTAGAGCATACGTAGAGTTGCCACATAAAAATATGTATCTATATAAAGGAGAAACGCATGTGTATATAAGAATTTTTATGACGAACGCTTGAACGGTGTAGAAATTATTACTCTGTAGCGCCATCTCGTGGAGAGTTACAGCAATGGTAAAACAACTACATATGTACATGTATTGTAAGTGTTTTATGCTATGAATGTATGTACAAATACATATGTGTCAAATTTTCAATCGGTAGCTTTTATTTCTAAAGATGAGTAGTGTTTTCTCATGGCTTCGTCTGCGTAGTTCAATTATGTATTATAAATAATAGTCAATGTGTTATTCTACTCTGTTGTATAAACTACTATAAAGTCTCCCCAAAATTCGTTCAGTATTTTTGCTTGAAAGAGTAACAAACATACATTCATACATCACAAACATTCCCGTTTAAAATTTTAGTAGGATTTAATTGCTGATGAGATGAGATACAGCGTATTGTGTGATTGCAGTAGCTAGTAGACCGAAAGTCATGATTTCAACTTTCACATGGGGCCAATGTTTTTGTTGACATTAAAATCTTGTACTTTCTTAGATTTACGCGAATATTTGACATTTTAAATAAAACTATCTTTTCGGATTATTTCGTGGATTTAACGTCGGACACCAAAAATCAAAACAAATCCGCGAAATAATCTGAAAAGATAGTTTTCTTTAAAATTAAAATGATGATCATAGTCTGCTGAGAATCTAAGAAAAACTAGCGGTAAGGTAATTTTAAACATATTTGAAGTATTCAGATAATAATTGTAATCTTTATGTAACATTATATGTATAAAAATGTCTAAAATATGTTTTTAAAGCTATTAATTTTTTCGCCCGCCAAAAGTTCAACGTGAGACTTTTGGTAGGCGGACATCCGCAACTCTTACCTCATCCAGACTCCTCAGATGGCTATATTTAGTTATACATAATCCTACGTAATGATGTAGCAATTCTTTATGGCTTATATAGAAATAAATTCTAGTTGATGCGTCAACATTAAACAAACTTAAATTTCTTATCGAGCTTCTAGGTGTTGAACTTGTATGCTCCGCAGGTCCTCCAAGGGACCCAGCTTCTTCGATTCCATAAAATTTCCCATTGTTACTTGTTGAAAGATTAAAAAAATTAACTTTTACTTATAAAAATATATTGTTAAATAAAAAATATGCATTTAGTGATAGTTAAAATAGGAAGATTGTACCAGCGATACAATATGTATAATATGTGTATATTATGTATGTACACCAATATGATAATGTATACTAATTATAATTCTAAGGGGCGTCACATCGTATTAACTAGAGGCGCTAATACCAAATTATGTAAATTTAACCTCGTAAACAGAGCAAAAATAACATATACATAGAAGTGATATGAATTGCATCAGGTTTAGCATATGTATAATTAAGTACAAGTTATGTGTTGATGAATTCTTTACAAATTAGTATGAGATAATATTTTTGTTTTCTGTTTTAGTCTTCTACGATTCTGAAATCATTACGAAAGAATATGTTAATTATATAAGTTATTATATAGTATACAAAGCAGAGGCTGTAGTAAATAACTCAGTGCGGTATTTTCTTGTCAATTTTTAAATATGTATTAAACAGGTATAGTGTTAGATGTCATTGACTGATATTTACTACATTTAATACAGTTGCTATATTTAAATTTATAAATATTACATTTATCTTACGTCAGAGATGACGTCTGTATAGATATTAGACTACAGTCTAATCTCTGAAGTGAGGTCGTCCTTCAAACGGATGTATTTTGAGTTAAACGAAATTGCACTTTTTTTAGATTTAAGCGAATATTTGACACTGTTAAATAAAACTGTTTTTAGAGATTTTTCCGCGATCTGGAACCAAAAATCAAAATAATATCGCGTAAAATTCCGAAAAAAGCAATTTTATTTAAATAAAGATTATCACAGATGGGTTGCCAATTGGTTTTGTGGAATATTTCGGTTATTATATACCTGCATTACGCGGAAGAGCAACATCTCGGGATTTGAGAAACAATATGATAAATAAGTACATAGGTTGACATGGATAAAAGGGTGTAGCCATTCGGTTATTGGTATACTTGTTCTTCAGGCCCTGAGGTCCCACTGTCATGTGGAATGATTGACTTGTCAAATTGCACAACTCACGGTAATAGAAAATTTGAAAGTATAGGAAGCTGATTGCGTCTAAGGTCACCTCTACTTAACCAGTTCTACTTGGTACAGTTAAGTGTCACCATCAAATTTGAAATTTATATTAATATACACTCTATTTTGCATATAGAGAGTCCAGTTTCAAATAATTTAAATGTAATACTCATTAGTATAAAAAACGTATTTCCAAAAAACGTGTCTTGCGTAACGATATACTAATTTAGCTTTGATAACTAAAATTATCATCGCATTTTGGTTTCACTAGAGCATTAGCCAAAAGCAAATCATTATTTCACAAAACTGGAACGGTCTGTTTAAGCATAATAATGTATTGGACCAGCCATTTACGTTACTAGTTAGCCTTTTAACAAGTGTAATTAAAAAATTATCGTGTCCCATTAATAAAAGTGTCTAACAGTATTATCTTTGTACTATATATTTTGTAAGATTTTAAGTGTGTATTATAAATTTAAAAAAATATCGGTCAAGTGCGAGTTTGGCTTGCACTTGGATTCCGTAGCATGGATAATTGTATAATTGCAAAAAAAAAATTTTTTTTACACGGTTTTCGAATTTCTCCCTTGACTTGTGCTATAAGAAATTGCATCTTGCCAAATTTTAGGTTAAAGGAAAGTACCCTATAGGTTTTGATTACCTTGCGGGTGTTAAAATATGCGGCACTAGCAGAACCCGCGGCTTCACCCACGCTTTCGAAACTCATATTTCGAAAAAAAATGTAAAACACATTTTTATTTAATTGTATTGAAGAGCGTTAATGTCAAGTTTCAAGTAATTTTAATCATAAACAATTTTTTCCTATATAAACGTAATATACGTATTTTCTTATTTTTTATTTTAAAGCTAAATATTACTTTTTCGTTTATTTCAAATCAAAAATGACAAACTTTCATAAGAACTTTCATCCCTTATTTTATCTCTTTAGGGGTGGAATTTCCAAAAATCCTTCCTTAGTGAATGCTTACATCGTTAAATGCATCAACTGTCAAAATTTCAAAGTTTTAACCGTTGTGGTTTAAGCTCTACGTTGATGAATCAGTCAGGACAAGTTATTTTATATATAATATAGATAATAGGCCGTATCTTTTGATTGCGTTGACTTAGAAGTTTGATTTTTTTTACAGCTCCAAGAGATTGCGTTCCTGAGAAAGCGGGTCTTGACAAATAGATAGACAGATACATAAACATAGAGATAGGCAGACAGGCGGATAATGAGGTGATTCTATAAGGTTTCCTTTTTTGCTTTAGAGGTACGAAACCCTAAAATTAATGCATATTTGTCACAGGCCTTCACATAAGCTGTCTTTGCGGAGTGAAAGAGAAGATGTAATACTCCTTGTGGATATGCGGTAAATATTATCGATATAAGTCCAAATATGGCGAATATATAATCCATATATATTAATATCTATACAAATATTATAAATGCGAAAGTAACTTTGTCTGGTTGCCTGTCTGCCTGTTCGTCTGTTACCTTTTCACGCCCAATTCACTGAACCAATTTAGATGAAATTTGGTATGGAGGTAGTTTAAGACCCTGGGAAGGACATAGTATAGTTTTTATGAAATTTATGTGGGGAATCAATCATTTCTCAAGTAAGGGATACATTTTTTTCTTTTATAAAGTACTTATCTACCTTCCCTATACCTATGTATGTAAATACATATGTAGGATTTATTCTACACTAACTGTTAAAACGAACCTAGGAACGAACCCGAGCGAAGCGAGGGTCAATCGGTAGTAATATATAAGCAAGATTGAATTCGTAATCTCTGACTTAGTACACTATGCCAACCAGACGCGAACAACCATGCTATTCAAATTTTTCGGTAATTGTAAGCTATTGAGCCGATTACTATATAGTCTATTTAAAAAATATTATACTAAGTTATGATACCCCATACCCCATGGTGTCTCTATTAACTATTATACTATAAAATATATTAGGAGGCAAAGTTGAGAAGAAAACAACGAGACCACTATTGCAAACACGACTCTGATGACGCTATTGCTCGACTAAGATCGATATTATTTATCAACAGCTGTATGATAATTTTATACATTTCTATATTTGACACAGAACTCTTATGACAAAATTGTACCATATTTCATTTAGAACTTTAGATTAAATGTTAATCTACAATCGTCAATAGAAATTTTGAAATTTGTATTAAACAATCGTTATATGATATCATTCCTATATTTATTTTTTTAGATTTATGTTCTTCAACTATCAAATTATAATGACTAGCGATTCACCCTCGCTCTGCTCGGGTTCGTCGTTATTATAGATTTCTCAGAAATGAGATATTTTTCCGCAGTTAAAAGTATCCTATATGTTGACCCGGATAACCAGCTATCATCATACGAAATTTCATTAAAAATTAAAATCTATCAAGTGTTTTTTTCGTGATGTGTTCCCAGACAGACAAACAAAAATTCTAAAAACTATAGATTCGGCTTCTGTATCGATAATAATGACTATTTCAATAAGATTTTCTAAAAAAAAATTAATGTATAGATTCGACTCAGAATTTTATTGTATTCGGCCCTTTTTAACGTCCCACTTGTATAGATATCTTGTCTACGACTTTTGAATTATTTTCATAATAGTTATGATTTTATTACAGTAATACTTGAAATGCAATATTCAAATCACTTGTTATTTCCTGCTAAAAGTACTCGTAGTTTGATAACGGAAACAGTTTATGGCCATATATGATTTTACAATTAATTAAAACTTAGCTAATTGCATTTAATTATCATAGTTTACTAAAATATTTGTTATATAAAAATATTGTTAAAAACCTTATGATATTATGAAATGTGTATAACATAATCAGCCCAGTGGTAACGCGCTCATTTGGGAAACCGAGTGAAGTGGGTTCAAATCCAGGGTCTTGCACCTCTGATATTTTCATGTGCGAATCATTTCTAACATGATTACCACTTGCCTTACGGTGAAAGAAAACATCGCGAGGAAACCTGCATGTCTGAGAGAACCTAGCAAGTTTTCGAATTAAAAAAGACTAAATATATAATTTCAAAAATGTTTAAGTATTTATGTACATAAGTATGTATATTTAGTAATATAAATATCCTTTTATTTATTTCCTAAACCTTAAAGTTAGTTGGAATAGTTCACCGTTTTAGAGATAAGGCCGCCTTTTGTACATTACACTAACTTTTTAATTTGTATTTATATATACTAATATTGTATTGATGTAGGATGCATGAATGTCTGGATTTATGGATGTTTTCTACTTTTTCACGCAAAAACTACTGAATGGATTTTAATGAAACTTTATAATATATAACTCATACATCAGAATAATACATAGACTAATTTTTATCCCGGAAAAATCTACGGTTCCCGTGGAATAGATTTGTTTTTGTTTTTCTAGAGGTAAACCCGATCGAAGCGAGGTTGAGCCGTTAGTAAGAAATAAATACAAAAAAGTTATATACGTTAAATACGTACATTACAAAAAAAGGTATATAAATAAAGTATATTATATAATATACTTTTAACTGTACAATAAAGAGTTTTTATTATTATTATTTGTAACTCTTATGTTTTTACGGACTCAAGGACTAGGCCTGGTCCTTTGAAAGGCTTGTTTTTTTAGTATTTTTAGGTACTATCTTTTCTTTTTTTCTCGAAATATATATTTTAACGTGTGAATCTCACGGACTTACGCCAAGTGACAATCTTCTTATTGTTTGATGATTATGAGTGTCGTCATGCAGTAACTTTCGGTGACAAAATGAATTTTAAAGTGTTGCGTTTTGACGAAGGAGTTATTATTACGATTATATAAAGCTAATATAATTTAAAGCTGTGTTAATCAAACTATGTATTACGAAAACTGCATGAAAGTTAACATCCTTAACATCATGTAACCCGCAGATGCATTTCAAGTGACATCATATACAGAGTGGCAATTTCTAATCATACGTTCGTGATCAACATTCAGATACTAAATGAAAGTTCCAGTTATCACGCGGACGTTATACAAATTGATCTAATTCAAATCGTAGGTGTATTATGTGACATGCAAACAGAATGTATAAACAAGTGTATCTGAATAGTAACATGATGTTAGACGAAGTTATTACCTTATTAAATAACGATATTTGACTTAAATTTGCTTAACTTCTAGTTAAAATTTTAACTAGTTTTTTATTACTCTGTACACAATGGAATGTGCAGTTTTTTGTGTATACGCTTTTATTTATCGTTTGTAGAAATAAATGTAATGTGTTTTATTTAGTTAATGCTTTCTTCTCTAAATTATGGATATTGACACAGAAGTTTCTATGGTATATTATGATAAGAATACAAATTAATTTCGTGTCATTAAACGGTCTATTCGTTTACATGCGCTCTTAAGGCTGGTTTACGCTAGAACACTATACACGGTACAATCAGTGTTATACATTGAGTATCTATCTGTGTGAACGCGAGTGTTTCTAATTTAGTGAACTGCAACATATCAATATCCCGTACAATTGTTTCTATGACGTTTTGAGATAAATATTATCATATTATATTTTTCTACACTATCTTTATGTAGGTAATTTTGCAAACAATCGCATCATTATTACGTTATTTTGTATGATAAGGACAGATTAGGATTAGGAATAATATAAATGCAATAAATAAAACCTAGTCAAATAGATACAGATACAAGCGACTCACCCTCGCTCTGCTCGGTTTCGTGCCTAAGTACGGCATAACGGTTAGTATAAAATTCTCAGAAATGGGATATTTTCTCGCAGTAAAAAGTACCCTATATGTTGACCCGGATAACCAGCTATCACCATACCAAATTTCATCGCATATATACTCTTTTGTTTATTGTTAAAGTCTGTGGTCAAGTTGAGAATAGATTAATATTGTAATATACGCAAGACAATAAATATGTAACTTAATGAATTATGGTTGATTTTCAACCACGTAGCGATCACTAGTATTCATAATAATGCTTAATCTTTAATGCTAGATGCTTTTTAAATGTACATTTGTTCTGCTTCAATTTGGTCAATTGGCTGCTTTTTTGCCCCCTGAAAATATAAAATGGTCATATTTTTAATAAGATGGATTATTTATGAATTAAAAATCGTTACGGTCAGAATATTTCAAATGTTTGGAAGTGTACAAGGTGTTACGTATTCATGCAGTTATTCAATGTTCACATGGTGTGTCACTTTCAATATAAGAGTATGTTCAAAAATCTGATGACTTCCTTATTAGCAACCAACTGTAAAAACTGAATGAATTAACGGTTTCATATAACATATTTATATTACATACTAGCGAAAGTTATCTGTCTAAGGACGTCCCACACACAAACTGCTGCTGTTACTCCGAAACCTGCCTTCTCGAACGAGCTGTCACCCAATTGGCAGAGAAAGATATGTACATACATATATACACACCCGGTATGGAAAATAAAAGAAACCAGAGTCTTCTTTCTTTTCTTATATTTTCTGTTTAGAAGTGACCTGCGAAAAACTTTTGTTTGTTATGGTGCTATCTGATTAAAGGTGATTATACAAATAATTCAATGGTTTTCGTATTATACACTATAGAGGTTAATAATAATAAAGGAAATATTTTTTAAAGGTGAAGGGACACTATTGATTACCGCATTAGGAGTACACTTTGTAGATGCACAATTTTCAATCATTTTAAAAGGAAATAATGATTAGAGATCTGGTCTTTTGGGATTAAGTTAATCATAACGTAAAGATGTAACGAAGCTTTTCAAATACTAACAGAAAGTTTGAATTGAAAGAAGAAATACACTAGATATTAATGGAGCATCCTTTCCAATCAATTAATATAAATATAATATTATCCCCCAGTACGTTTGTTAACTTGCACTTGGTTATCCTTATGGTGACATTAGAGTTTAACACTAAGACTAGACCTAAGTGGAATAAAAACCTTAAATTTCCTAATTCAAGACCAATGGTAATATGTTATTTTAATAGGAAAACCAAATATCTTTGGTTCGTCTTGGTCTTGAAACTCAGACCTAGGAACTCATGAACAATACTCACATAGTCTAGACTATAGACCAAATAATCTTCAATAGCTAGTGCAGAATAAACCTATATTTCTTGACTTTTGTTTTGCACGTATAAAAATCAATTTGAAACAAAGTCAACATTATCTCGAATCGAACATTGATTAAACTATTGATTGTATCTATCATCGATTTCTATTATTGTTTTATTTGTTAAGTATGACTTAATAGTTAATTAGATCAGATTTCCTTTAATAAGTCACGATTACTTTTGAAAGAGAAAATTACATGATAACTATGTAGAAAGAGCTATCTGTTATACAATTTGTATTTATTATATTGTTGCCCTAAAAAAATAATATACGCGCAATACTTAATTTGAATAATAAGAAAATAAAATTTATTATGTGATCAAAATTTATATTAAAACTAGCGGAACTGGCGCTTCGCTCGCGATCAAACTACGAAAATTACGAAATTTCATGCAAATATGTCCAAGGAATAAAAAGTTTCATACAAATTTTTATCCCCTATTTCACCCCCTTGGGGGTTAAATTTTGAAAAATCCTTCCTTAGTGGATGCCTTCGTCATATGAGGAATACGTGTGCGAAATTTCAATTTTCTATCCTTAAGGGTTTGGCCTATGCGTTGATACATCAGTCAATCACTTTTGCCTTTTATATTTACAAATATATCCGAAAATTACATAAAAAATTTTGAGTAATAGTATAAAAAAATGATTTAAAAGAAAACAATATCGAATGTATGTACATATTACAAGACTTCCGCGATAAACAATAGCATTCCCAAGGACGGTTGATGTCAGGCAGGCGGCCGGTCGTAAAACTTTTGCCAAATCCTATCAGCAGTACGGAACATGTACTGCGCCGAACCCAAGTGATTGGGAAATGGGCAGGGGGAAGAAGACTAAAATGGAATAAATATCTTAAATCAATTTTATAATTGAATATTTAGATTACCCAATTATCATATAAGTGAAGCTCTCGCACAAAAATGGAAATGTCCATTTACCTAACACAAAATATTTCAAGTTTTAACAATTAAAGTTAAAATAACATAACTACTTATAGTCCTGTTAATTCAGTTCGAAAAATAGGGGTACCGTTGCATAAATTCCCAAGAAGCTGAAAATTTATATGAACATTAGGGATATCATTATAATGAAATTGTGAAAGTCCCCATCGATCCCATATGTGCAAAAAAGTTGACACGCAGACTACTTGTAATACTTTTACTTAGATATATTATGAGCCTAATGATATACAATTACATAGGCAACGTACTCATGCATATTATATGAAGAAATGGTGAATCTTAGGAAAAAAAGTGTAAGGACAATTTTTGTAGATAATTGTATAATCAACAATTTTTATCTGAACTATTTTTGTCATAAAACTAACCGTTTCGCTAAAAATCCAAAAAAAACCATTTTCCGGAACTTTGATCTTGTATAACATTTTTTGCACACATCGATGAAGATCGATGGGGACTTTTCACAATTTCATTATAATGGTATCCTTAATGTTCATATAGATTTTCAGCTTCTTGGGAACTTATGCAAGGGTGAATGTCAATTTTGATCGGACTATTATGTTATCATACTGGGTTTTATCGAACTATAGCGGAGAAATTATTTTTATTAGACTGCAACTTGGATCAAATCCAAAGAGTTTCTTAGTACCTACCCGTAGCGTCGAATCACTAATAGATTAGGCCATCACTTAATCGGCTCGAACTAAAAATTTAAGAATCGCTTTAAAAATCGGTATTATTATACACAAATAAAGCTCATTATTAATGTAACTATATTCATTATTTTTGGACAGTTATATTCATATTTAAAACTAAAATGTTAAAATTATGAAGTTCTGGTTTTAATGATATTTGTTAAGACATTGAGAATGAACGGGATTTACCTGTTAGTGATAAATTAGTTACTGTCATAGAAGCCCCGGGCCAAAACATGGCAACTTATAACTCTAAACTTAATACTCATATAAACTTTAACTATGTCAAAGCGCATACAAGAAGTATGCGTATGCGTAATATTATACTTAAAACTTTTTTCAAACATCTTTCTCTTTGCGTATTAATATATAGGTATACATTATATAATATAGTATATGTAAATCATATTGATATCGAGTCTCTAAGCCTATTTTTCAATATTTTTGTTCATGTTGTTAAACAAGCCCGGATGAAGTCACTCATACTTAAAATATTACACATGTAGGTACTTACATTTAAATTTTGCAACTATAATATAACTATATTTGTTTATAAGTCGTTTATGTAAAGCAATTACATTCCCTTTAATATATATAACCAGTTAAGTATTTGGTAACTGCTAATACTAGATTTCAAATTATTTGCAATGTTAATTTAATAAATCAGCTTTTTCATATATAATGATACTAGCGGCACACCCTTGCTTCGCTCGGGTTCGTCGCTAGGTACATTTTACATAGATATTTCAAATAGTTATTTGCCAGCGTTAACATTATAAATTTTAATATTATTTTTTTTGGAATTTTCCGATGTTTTAATACTACGAATATATCCTATTCCGGACTAAGAGAAATCCAAAAAATCAAATATAATAAAAATTGGTCCTGCCGTTGTTGAGTTATAGATGGTGTAACTAACACGACTTTGTTTTATATATAATATAGATTTTACTTGTTTATGTGCTTGCACACTGCAGTTCCTTTCCGCATTTCTTTCGAAGGAAAGGATGCAAATTAGATACTTTACTGATTTTTTTATCATTTAGTTAGCCTGATCATGCCAATGGCCAGCTATATATAATGTAATACTCAAACCAAAATCAGATGTTTATCAGTTGAAAGTTATATTTGACTAAAAAGAAAAGAATTCGAAAAAAAACATCTTGAAGCTTCTATTAACCACGCTAATGTTGACCATTTGGATTTTTTACAAAGTAGCCATCCATGTATTTAGAAAGTAGCATGAAGGATAGATAATACCAAAACAAATGAAGCCTTTAACTTAATTTATTAAAATTAATTTATTCACTTGCTACTTATTCTTCTTTTTTTATTTTGCCTTTTAGTACTTCTTATAATAAATACATAATTTGTTTTGATCTTTCATTTCTGAGTGTGTTAATTCGCCACCCGCTAATACGGTAAAAGAAATTTTCGTAAACAAATCTATATGTAGTTTCGAAACTAGTTTAGGAAAGACTTGAAACTAGTTTTGAACAGCTTCGTAGATTATGGTCTAATCCTCTTACATTAAAAAGAGGCCCATATTCGTCAGTGGGAGATTAAAGGGCCTTTTTTTTACGTTGTTTTTTATTTATTACTAGCGACTCACCCTGGCTTCGCTCGGGTGCGTCCCTAGGTTGATACTCTATACAAATTTTCATACCGATTTTCACCCCCCCAAGGGATGGTTTCCGGAATAAAAAATATCCTATGTCCTTCCCAGGGTCTCAAACTTACCAAATAGGGTCTCCCATTTCGTCTAAATTAGTCCAGTAGAATTTATTCGTTATAAACATACAAAAACACAAATCTTTCCTCTTTAATAATAAAGTAATAAGTTCCTCTTTAAATTATTAATAGTAGCGTAGATTATAATCTGAATTTCACGAGTTGGAAAGAGCCTAGTCCTTTAATGTGTAAATAATGCTTGCGTGGTAACAAAAGTCCAACATATAAGGGCGCGATCTGAGTGACAAATATACTATGAAAAATATTGAAAAGTATATATAATATACAGTATAAACAAGAGTCTAGAAGGGCTAAATAACTTGCTATTGAAACTCTCACGCTATCGGATTATTATCATTTTTTATTAATATTGCATGGCGAACATTACATATACCTACTAAAAAACATAACCCTTTTTCTGCCGTAGTTGGGTAAAAATAAAAAATTAGCCATTCTAATTCAAAAGTTATCTCTCATCTCTATCAAAAATGCACGTCGATCAATATTTTGTTAAGAAAAGAAAGACAAACCAACAAATACATTTCAAGTAAGGAAAAGGAGTAGATAATAATTACTATTTATATAAATTATTGTGTAATGTAAATTACATATATTTTTACGCAATAGTCACTTTCAATAAATGGAAATAATTGTAATAGATCCGCAATAACAAGCTGTTTATAGAATATATGAATTTTGATTTTTCCTATCAAAGACTAGCGACTCACGCTCGCTTCGCTCGCGTTCGTCCCTAGGTACGTTTTCACGGTTAGCTATGTTTATACATAAATAGTAGCTTGCTACTCCTAAGATATTCATTTAAATTATATAGCGATTTACCATCGCTTCGCCCGGGTACGTACGCCGTACGCGGATTTTGTTCACAATTTCATCGATTTTAATTTTTTTCGCGGAATCCTGATTCTTAAGTTACTCCTTGTAACATCAGCTATCTGCCAGTGAAATTCCATCAAAATCGGTTCAGCCGTTTCGGAGATTAGCCGGAACAAACAGACAGATAGACAAAAATTTTAAAAATTGTTTTTTTTCTTATACCATATAAACTTTCACATGCATTAAGTAAAAAGCTGTCATTTTGATATTACAACCAGACACTTCAATTTTATTTATCTGTATAGATATTGAAAAAAATCTCATTAAGAGTACTAGTAATATTCGCTTACAATATTTCTATTCATATATTTTTATCTAGCCTATTTTATCTCTAGTCGTCATAAATAAAGAAACAATTGTTAAGTAAAATTCTTGGTTCCTTGACAAATGAACGTTTTTTACCTTAGATTTACTATCTAAATAAAATATTGTTAGTAATAACTTATACGTGCGTTAGAATATGATATAGTTACAATGTAACAATGCTTATTTACTATAATCACAACTATATCTATATATACAATAAAATTCTAACTGAGTTGAATCTGCACATTAATATTTTTTTGAAAATCTTATTGAAATAGTCATTATATAGAATACAAAAATACTGAAAACTATAAGTTATTAGTATTTTTGTCTGTCTGTCTATCTGTGGCCGAATCACGAGAAAGTCACTGGACAAATTATGATGAAATTTATTATGATGATAACTGTTGGTTATCCGGGTCAACATATGAGAAATCTGTACTAGATAAAACGTAAGTGTTAAACGTATTATTATCCCATCAAACACTGCCTCGGTGGTGTAGTGGCTAGCATGTACGGCTGCACATCCTGAGGTCCTGGGTTCGAGTCCCGGGTCGGGCCAAGTTTAGTTATTGAGTCTTTCTGTATAGTAAGCCTCAGTAACAGCCCGGAGTTGGGAAGTTGGCGGTGTTTCACCCCCGTGCCTCGGAGAGCACGTAAAGCCGTCGGTCCTGCGCCTTAACTCTCACCGGTCGTGTCGAATAGTCGTCCCACCGGAGTATGAGAGTGACAGGAATAGAGAGTGCACTTGTGTCTGCGCGTACATTTGTGCACTATAATATCTCCTGCGCAGTTGGCTAGTCTCAATGAGATTGGCCGCCGTGGCCGGAATCGGTCAGGAGAACATTATTATTATTATCCCATCAAAAACATAACATGTAAAAAATTGCAAGTCTCGCAACGCATTTCTTCTACCGCAAAAACTTATAAGATATAATGTAACCAAGTCGGTTAATTTATTCAGTACCTATCTATGGAAGCATCTATTCGACAACTTTGTAATAAACCGTTACCCAATTAAAATAGTGACCGTATCAATATTAGCTATATTTAATTTTTAATTAATAGAATGACTTGGCCATCACATACGACAATATAACCTACAAATAACAACAATTCTGAGTGCATTATTTATATTTGTGTATGCATAAATTTGACCCGCTAGCGCTATGTTCAGTTCGTTTCAGTCCAAACATGTCCACTGCCGGACATAGGCCTTCCGCAAAATTTCCACGACAACTGGTCTTGTGCGATTTTTACAAGTTATGTTTTTGATGGGATCTCATTTCTTTTTGTAAATAGTCGTAGTTCTTCTTTTTCTCTTTTCTTGTACTATTTCTTGTGCGTCAGCTATGGACTTTCTTAAAGCCCACTCCTTGTCTCTATGGGCTCTTTTCAGAGGCTTTGATGTAACAAATTTTGACCAGTCTGAACAGTAAAAAAATCTAAGTCTATTGTATTCGGAAATTGGGGATACTATTACCTTTTGCATTAGGTACAAATAGGTATAATTTGTTTAATGAATATTTTAATTTTATTGTTGACCTTAAATACCAACCATAACTGATATATTGAACTTACATAAGTTTAATTAAACGTGTAGATTTGTGTCTATCTGCGGCATCGTAGGTAAATTCTGAAGGTTGTTATACCTAATTATGATTATTGCTTGTTCAGTCACTTTTAATGCAGTTTAATTAAAAACTGACGTTGCTAACTGACTTCATTCACTTATTTCCTTCGCCATTTTAAAAATAATTTTGGAAAAGATTGATATTTCATGACCTCTATATTCCATGTTCCATTAGGTGGGTATAGTCATGAGCAATGAAATTTATACGTTGACAAGTTTATTAATTCATATAAAAATCATACTTTGCGAAAGAAAATTTACGAGCTTTACTTCAAAATTAAGTAATCGTCAAGTTATTTCGTAATTAGGTATACATTTTCATCAATTAATTAAGTATTAATTAAGTATACACACTTCACATTATATTTATGTACCCAATTGTGTATGCATAAAAATGTACATAGCTATTAATAATGCGTAAAATAATATTTTCGCATTTGAAAAATAGTTTTCTAATATATGTATACAATAGTTGCAATATTAATAACTAGACGAATCCAAATAAAGTTAGTAATTACGAGGGAACATAGAATCGGACATACAAACATACATGCAGGTCAAACACATAACTCCCCTTTGGACTACGGCGCAATTGGAATAAAAAGATATAGAGGTAACATAAAAATAATGTTTACATTTTTATAATTCAATATAATTTACTATCAAATTAATCGTTTATTTATTGTAATAAGAATTTTTATAAGATGAAAAAATTAAAAGTGAGTTATCGTGGTATTGAAAATGATAAATATCAAAATAAAAATTAAATAATTTAAATGGTAAAAAAATATATCGTAAATTTAATTAAAATATTTTATGATTTTCAAATGAAATTTATATTTGACATCAATTAAAGCAATTGCAAATTAAAGCAAGCTATGATGAAGTTTATTTATGTCAAAATATTTGTATTATATGCTGTTTTATCATTAAAAGCCTAATTGTCGGTTAGCGTAATTGTCAGTTGCTTAACTGTCGGTTATCTTAACCGTTAGTTAGCTTAACTGACGGTTAGATTAACTGTCGGTTAGCTAAACTGTCGGTTAGCATAACTGTCGGTTAGCTTAACTGTCGGCTAGCTTAACTATCGGTCAGCGTACCTGTCAGTTATATTAACTCTCGGTTAGATTAACTGTCGGTTAGCTAAACTGTCGATTAGCATAACTGTCGGTTAGCTTAACTGTCGGTTAGCTTAACTATCGGTCAGCGTACCTGTCAGTTATATTAACTGTCGGTTAGCTTAATTATCGGTTAGCTTAACTGTTTATTTGTGTACCACAAAAAAATAACAGAAAACCATACCAAATAGAGAATAATTTCTTCAAGAGATCTTTACCAGAAATCCTTGAGATTTTTTTTCTCGTAAGAAAAAAAAGCGTAAGCGTGAGAAAAATAACTACAAAACATTATGGGGGTGGAAAATGACCTAAAGTGCTTCGAGAAAAGGATGGTACTGCCGTGCCCTTTTGTTGCTCGAGTTGGCTGGGGCACTACCGTGCCGAGATAAATACGAAAGTTCTTATATGTGTGTATACTTTACGCTATTCCTTTACACTGAAAAGACAAAAAAACGCCGAAAATTTAGTACACAGATAGACTATGATCTGAAGTAACACATAGACTCCTGTTAAATTTTAATTATAATTAGAGACCTTGTCATATTTACCTATCAGTTATTCATATCTTAAAGCATTGTCGGCTGGCACCGACTTCGAAAGTATCTGATTTGGTATCCATAGTAAATGAAACTCCCGTTCAGTTATTTTTTACTTTTAGTATTTTTTTGAAGTCGGTTTAATTTTTTTTAAATTACTTCTCGTTAAGCTTAAGGTTAAATATATTGATTTACAAAATATTCGGAGAAAACCAAAAGATGGAAGTTTTATTGTTTCTTCCGATGCACGGATCTTTGAAAATTAACATTTCATTTCATTAATTGTCTTAATTAATATAATTTTACTATAAAAGATATTATTCGTTCGTTAAAGATTCACCAAATAATGAAATTCTATTATAAAAATTAAAACAACAATTAATTAACTGTATATTTCATATACTACATTTTATAATTATGTTAGCCCAGTTCTGACAGGTAAAACAGTGGTTTTAACGTTTCCGCTTTATAATTAGATGTATTAAATAATTATAATATATGAAAATGAACGGAAGCTATTGACATTTTGTCGGAGACATTGTTTCCTGTATAGAAATTGAAAATTACGACAAGTTTTTATTTTATTTAAAAAAACTTTCTTTTGTATCTTCACTTTAATGACCCGATTTTACGAAATTTGTTATGTTGACTCCTAGAAGACTTAGTTTTTTCAAGTTTTCAAGGCTTTTCAAGAGATTAAACATTTAAGGGTAAAATGAGTAACATTATGGGCAAATAGGTTTTTGTGCAAGGAATTAAGCTTTTACAATTAAATAATTGAATCGCGTCAGAATATAATCTAAAAATATAGTAAATAACTAACGACTCGCCCTCGCCTCGCTCGGGTTCATTCCAGATACAAACTTTCATCCCTATTTTCACCCCCTTAAGGGATGATTTCCGGGATAAAAAGTATCCTATATCCTTCCCAGTGTCTCAAGCTATCTTACAAAATTTCATCTAAATCGGCTCGGTAAATCCAAAGATTACGCCCTACAACGTCTCAAACTCACAAACTTTACCTATTTATAATATTAGTATAGATTATAACTAATCTGTACATTAAATATTATTTGGAAAATCTTTTAAAATAGATATTATTATCGATACAGAGGCCGAATCTATAGTTTTTAGAATTTCTCTCTGTCCGTCTGCCTGTCGCATCACGAAAAAACCACTGGAGGGATTTTGATGAAATTTGGTATGATGATACCTGGTTATCTAGGTCAACATATAGGATACTTTTTACTGCGGGAAAATATCTCATGTTTGAAAAATCTATACTAATCGTTAAAACGTACTTAGGGACGAACCCGAACGGATCGAGGGTGAGTCGCTAGTATAAAATAATTATTTAAGTAAGGCGTTGTCACGTTTTTACTTATCGACGGTAATATCATTACCGTGACTTATCATTAATTCGCCACTTACTATCAATTACCATTTTGAGATTATTAGACACACAAAATTATTAGGCGGGCATTTTTTTTTTAAATAATCTTAATAATTTTGTTTCGTTTGCGAATTATATTTCAAATTCTTTTAAAAGATTTTTCTTATTTCTTTTAAAGGACATTTATAATAATGTATTAATAGACTGGCAATGCCTTGTAGTAGATTTAAAAAAAAATAATTAAACCGCACATTTTAAAGCATGCTTTAACGAACACCTACACCTTCATATCTAGATTGTTCTTATCACGACAGTCCTTGGTCTAATTACGCGGAAAACAATTGAAAGTTAATGTTTATAAGCGAATAACAATAAATTACTATACTATCGTTTGTCCGCAATGTCCCACACTTAGCGGCTTATTCAAGGTACACGTTTCACATTGACTGGAATTAGTTATGTCTGATTTTTTTTAAATATGTTAATAACTTTTGCTTTCAAAAACAAATATTAAGCAGTTTGAAAATAAATATGTATAAGAATACTAATTTTTTTGCATAAAATTTCACATTTTTAAAATTTAATTACGTAACTAAAAATTCGAAAGCTATATCTATTATACATTTTCATTATTTAATTATGTTGCATAAAATTTGTTCACTAGCTTTTGTTCGCGATAAACTATATCACATCATTCTTGCTTGAGTTCTTTTTTAACCAACTTCAAAAAAGGAGGAGGTTCTTAATACGGATGTTCATAATTTTTTATATATGTTCAAGCATAGCTCCGTCATATTAGGATTTGAAAAATTCTTTTTTTGTTCGAAAGAGGTTTATTCCGAAATGGACTTGTAAAATAACTGATTAGGTATCTATAGTAAATGAAAACTTCCAATCAGTATTTTTTTACTTTTTAGTGTTTTTTATGAAGTCGGTTTTTATTTTTTTAAATTCATTAAGAAAAGACCTTAAATTGTTTTGTTTCTAAGGCTAATTGGTATAAGCAGGTAGACGCATCAAAGAATGGTGGAATCTGGTAATACTTATGTTCTCTTGACCGATTTCGGCCACGACATCTAATCTTAATGGGACTGGCCAACTGTGCACGAGATATTATAGTGTACAAGTGTACGCGCAGACACTAGTGCTCTTTTTATTCCTGTTATTTTCATAACTCGGTGGGACGACAAATCGATACAAGGACGGGGGTAAAATACCACCTAGTCCCCAACTCCGGGCTGTTACTGAAACTTTCTTAATAGAAAGACTCATTAATTAAATTTGGCATGACCCGGACTCAAACCCAGGGCCTTTAGATCTGAAGCCATACATGCAAGCCACTAGACCACCGAAGCAGTAAAGTCTAGGTGAGGTGGAGTCTAGTATCTTACAAAATATAACCGTACAATATGAGTTCATTATCACGTTTTAAATAGTCTCTCTTACCATTGGACAAAGCAAATGATAAGGGTCACTTTAGTGCCCTTTTTAAGCCCTGTTCGCCAGCGTAACCACGTCACCAATTAGAACTAAGTGAACGTCATAAGAAAGCACTTGAGGTGTACTTCATTTAATCATTCCTTGCATAGATATGAAACATTATATGTTGTTGTCAGCTCTTGTTAACGTCCCACTGCTGGGCACGGACCTCCCTTCAATACTAGGGGAATCAGGCTATAGTCCATCACGCTGGCCAAGTACGGGTTGGCAGACTTCACATATCTGTCGAAAACTTGCTAGGTTCTCTCAGACATGCAGGTTTCCTCACGATGTTTTCCTTCACCGTAAGAAATTATACTATACGTGGGAGTAACATATTTTGATTGAAAGACATAACGCTTTAATTTGTCACGTCTATATCTTTTTATATGCCCTCTGATATCTAAGCTTAACAAAAAAATGTTTTATGCCTGCAAATTTTTATTTCAATCGGAAACAGAAATAACCGTAACACTCATAATATTTCTATAGACCCTATGAAAGATAATGTTATTTTTGTTATTGCTAAGCTAAAATAAAGGAAAACACACAGCGTAGTTTACATATTTTAGTAAAATTTAAATCTTTTGTTTCATTCAATGAGAACATTGCCAGTTGTGTTATTTGACATTTGTTCCGGTGCTTGCGCAACTCTATTGACATGTTGCTGTAATAATAATTTGTTTTATGCTATTTGTATGGGAGTAATTGTAACTGTTACTTGTTGAATTATAGCGTATAAAATATATATAAATGTTTTATTTATTGACACAATCACGTTATTCCGGTTGTGACATAAACATAAACTTTTATCTTAATTAAAATAACGATCTACTATATTCTGTAACTTTAGATTTAATAACAACGGGACCGCTAAACTAAGATCAAACTCGCAACAAACTTGAGACCGGTGATGGTAAATAGCTATCCAATCAAAGTTATGCAGGAATATATCTACCTGAGCCAAACTATGCAACTTGGCCAGCACAACTTTGAGAAGGAGGCTAACAGAAGAGTACTTTTCTGTTGGGCGGCATTGGATAGGTTGCTTCATATTTTTGAGTCGTCGATCTTGCACTCCCAAAACACCAGGGTCTTTAATTAGTGCGTCCTGTCTGCAATGACTGACGGAGATAAAACGTGGACGCTCATCACAAATTTCAGACTGGTCAACAAATTTAAGGTGCATCAGCGAGCAATGGAACGCGCGATGTTTGGTTTCTTTGGCAGACAGAATTCGAAATGAGGATATTCGCCAGAAAACTAAAGTAGAGAAAACTAGAATTAGCACGCTGCAGTAGTGTTAGAGTGAAGACCACGCTTAGGCAAACGTAGTGTAGGACACCTTGCGGCACGGTGGACTAACGACTTGAAAAGAGTTACTGAAGATACTGGTTACTAGGTAATGCTTGATGGCTAAAATATACTAGCGATATACTCGTATCATTACGTTTTTTGTATTATACGCTTGTAGATTTCTACTAGATACCTTCGAAATAATAAAAAATATTCAGTGGCAGTGATCGAAGTTGTTGAACCGATAAGTAGATGACTCAATTGTCGGACTACTGTTATAGTTGCGAAAATTTGTATGTGTATGTGACTCTTTCACACTGATTGTGAGATGGATGGATGGATTTGGATGATGTTTGGTATACAGATAGATTATGACTTGGAGTAACATATTTGACATCCAGTGACGACCTCGAGTCAAGTGAGGGTAAGTCGTTAGCTTCGTTAATAATAATTATTAAGGTTTTTGTTTTAATTTTGAATGGAATATTTATATCGTATGGGAATAAACCCATGACCTCCATAATAATAAGTATGGTCGCTGTAACACACATAGTGCGATACGAAAACTAAATTGAATATAAAAATGTTAATTTAATAAAAACAGTTTGCAAATGAACGTGGCAAACAAATTATGTAGACATACTTAGTGCCTAATTTATGTGTATAATATTCGAAATCCGAGGAATGTGATTGAAATTATTAAAAACTAGCATTTGCCCGCGGGTCCGCATGCGTAGTTTTAAATTATCGGATTTTCATACAAACTTCTGAACCCCCTTTTTAGCCTTTTGAGGGTTGAATTCTGAAAGTTCTTTTTATACTTTCTGAGATTTTGTGATTAATCAGTGAGTGATATTTAGAGTGTACATATAGATAATAAATAATTTACCAATCATTATGAAGTGTTATAACAACCAGGAAATTAACTTTTATTGTGTGTAAGAGAAAACATTATATAATTAAGTCGACGCAGATTATACTTTTTATTTGTGGCGCGTAATCTTGTTCACACAATTTACTTGGTTATAACACTAATCGTAGCGTTTTAACATACTTAACTACTCCTGATAGCATTTACAATGCTTATCGCTATGAAAAAATGTTAAGAAATAATATTTTCTGCTTTATTTCTATTATAAGCTTGGATTTTCTTCGTTTAATTATTCTATAAGAATTTTTATAGGTGGGCAGTTGATATAGGTCTTCATAGGGACCTTCCCAACTTGCGTTCACCTTGTCGTGGTGTGGGGGATTGGGGCTCAGTATTGCCCGGTAATACAGTCAAGAAACGACGCACTGGAAGGCAGCCCACCTTGGTGGGCGGTGTTCTATGCGGGTTGCTCCTGGTACTTCTCTGATAGTAGAGTGGACCGTGAGAGCAACCCCATGATTGTTGTGGTCTGGTTCGGTAAACCTTCTGTCGGAACATCGTGGTTGAGTGCGTAAACGATCATGTGACGCTCCATTAAGATGGGGGAGGTTCCGTTGGGTTTTAGTGGGTAGTACTGGCTTTGCTGGTGACTACCACATTTCGTGCCTAAATGTATTTTCCAACGTTAAAAAAAACAAAAGGTCTTCATAGGAAATTTCTACGGTGAAACTGAATTGACTTATCTAAGAACTTTGCATATTAAAATATCACACTAATAAAGTATCTTCATAAGAAAAATAATAAAAAAAGTAAATTCACAATTCTATCAATTTTCTATATCGCAGGTTGAGAATTTATTTACTTCATTGGGTACAATCTTTATTGACTTAATAAAGCAAGGGATGTGTAAATAATAATTCAGTCCTTCTTAATGTCCCATTGGACTTTACATGCCTTTCGAAAATTACTTTTCTTAGATATGTAGAGTATGTAACGATATTTTCTTTCATAGAGAGACAATTAATTGGTAATCATGTTGAAAACGATTTACAAATGAAATTATTACTTACTAGCGACTCACCCTCGCTTTGCTCGGATTCGTTTCTAGCTTGCTTCCCAAGACAAAATTTTGATCCCCATTTTCACCCCCTTAAAGGATGATTTCCGGAATAAAAAGTATCCTATGTCCTTCCCAGGGTCTCAAACTATCTTCTTACCTTTCATCTGAATCGGTCTAGTACCTCACAAACTCACAACCTCACAAACTCAAACTTACAAACTTTACCTCTTTATAATATTAGTATAGATTAGTATGGAGCTGTGAACTTGCTGCATTGGATTTACACTTTAGGGTATTACCACTGAGCTACTGCCTAATGTAGCGTGAGAATGATTGAATCAAATAATTCTTGATGAAAAATCGCAGTTTAAAATATAAATCAAATAGTCATAAAAGCTAATCTTTATAGCTTTTAAACCATAAAAGTTTTTATGAAAGGAAAAGAATAAAAACGATTAACTTTATCTATTTTTTCTCTAATTTACAATCTAATCCTTGAACTAAAACAAAATGTAATAATAGTATAAGGTTAATTACGAGTTCTGATATTTTAATGGTGTCACATATTTATATAAAATTTTGTTTTTATTACAATACAAATGGGCTTAAACTTATTTACTGTACTGTACGCTTACATGTATTTATGTATATATTTTAGTATAAACTCATCTCCATATTCGAACACGTTTTAAGTGGACACAAGGTTTGTAACTAGAATTTAAAAAGATAAAATGTTATAGGAAAACTTTTAAAGAAGTGAAAAGTCTTTTATCATAATAAAATTCTGAGTCGAATCTGTACATTAAATATTTATAGTTTTTTTAGAATCTTGTCTGTCTGTCTATCTGCCTGGAAACGCATCACGGGAAAACTACTGGACAGACTTTGGTGAAGTTTGGTATGATGATAGCTGGTTATCTGGGTCAATGTACTGGAGACTTTTTATTGCGGGAAAATATCTCATCTTTGAGAAATCTATACTAACCGTTAAAACGTAAAACGCTAGTTAGATATAAGTGCCTAAACGTTTTAGTAACTTATTTTTACGTCACACAAATATGTATGTAAATTATTTTGGCTCACACTTTATCATCGTCCATCTAAAATCGTTATCAAAACATCGATTTTAGTGAAAATGAATCTACAATCGTTGCAGAACAGAAATCTATGTATCTATATATACTATATAATAAAATTGTAACTTAGCCGTATCTGTACATTAAATATTTTTTAGAAAATCTTATTGAAATATACATTATTATTGATACAGTAGCCGAATCTATAGTTTTTAGAATTTTTGTCTGAATGTCTGTCTATCTGTCTGTCTGTTACCGCATCACAGAAAAACCACTGGAGGGATTTTGATGAAATTTGGTATGGTGATGACTGGTTATCTGGGTCAACATATAGGATACTTTTTACTGCGGGAAAATATCTCATCTCTGAGAAATCTATACTACACGTTAAAACGTAAGTAGGGACGAACCCGAGCGGAGAGAGGGTAAGTCGCTTGTCTAAAATGAAATATTGGAACAACATTATATTATGGTTCTTGGAATCATCGATTAAAGTCTATTAAATACAACTTTTAAAATATCTATCTATTCTCGTAACGTTAGATTGTAGAATATCATATTTTCTAAATCACTTTAATTTATTTATTTCATAAAATAATACACAAAAAAATAGTGGCAAAAGTTATATGCACAGTAATATTTTACCAACCAAAGTTTTTTACGTACGTTGTTTAGTAAAAAATAAATTGCATATTCAAAAAATAAAATATTCAATATATTTAATATTTTATTTTTTTAATGTGCAATTTGTATTATTAAAATTATTAATACTTTACATTTACATAGGAATAGACTACAAAAATTATATGTAAAATCATGCCGTTTATATTTATAAAAGGGTAATAAAATACAACCATGTATATAAATTAATTAAAATATAGTAATAACGTATAAATAAATTAATTGATATAATTTTTTGATTTGTTAATTAAAATAAACAAATATTGTAAGGTACTTTGGTGCCATTTTTCAATTTTTTGAATTCATTTTGTTATTTTGTGGGTAGGCTGTCCGTAACAACTATATAATGCCTTTGAGACATCTAACACCTTAGTCTCTCCCGTGACCATGATTGCTGTAAAGTATTCGAAACGTCGAGTCGGGAAGCAAAAATTAAAATAAATCTGCGAAAAAATCCAAAAAATTAGTTTTATTTAAAATGTCAAATAATCGCGTAAATCTAAGAAAGTATTATTAATAGATTTTTTATTATAATATAAAATATTTAGTTATCTTTGGCCTTAAAGAAATCAGCGTTTTATTTTATTGTGGAACGGATAAGATATTGTACGTAAGATATAATTCCGTGGTTCGAACTTTATTATCAGATCACTAGATTACGTCAGTAACTGTTTATACTAGTAATAAAGGCAATTACAGGGTAGGAAGTGAGGGTCAAACCCGACGATCGAGTACATTGCTTATAACGTAATTTTTGGGAAAAATTTGAAACTGTCTTTTTTACATGATAATTTCTTTGAAAATTAGATTTTGTTTTATGTTTTTCTATGGAAGAACTTTCTTACTTAATTAATAGTGTTATTAAAGTATAATATTGTAACATTGTGTAATTTATTATTTCCCTTTTAGTAGTTTTTTTTAAATAATTGAATTCAAGGTTACTTTTAATATATTATTACACACATAAATATATTACGACATTGAGTTATTTCCCGGCCTTTGATACGGAACATGTAAAACTAACATGAAATTAAAAAAAAAAACACATTATCGACGTACCTATCCACATATGTAGAGGCAGTTAAATATTAATTTGAATATAAAGTTTCTCGCGAGTTATATTAGATTACCTGGAAGAAATCGCTCACTTAGCGATAAGGCCACCTGTTGTGCTATTTTTTTTTAATCTATACTAATATTATAAAGAGGTAAAGTTTGTGAATTTGTGAGTTTGTGATTGTAGGGGGTAATCTCTGGATCTATTAAGCCTATTTATATGAAATTTGGTAAGAAAATAGTTTGAGACCCTGGGAAGGATATAGGATACTTTTTATCCCGGAAATCATATCTTAAGGGGGTGAAAATAGGGATGGAAGTTTGTATTGGGAAGCAAGCTAGGAACGAACCCGAGCGAAGCGAGGGTGAGTCGCTAGTATAATATATATGTCATGTAAATTTTACTGTGCATTAAAGAATATTTGATTTGATTTGTTGTTTTTGATTTGTAATAAAATCAAACCTCACCCTACGTATATTGTAAGAGATGTCTTCAATGTTGAAAGTATTAGATAATACTATCGATTTAAATAGAACTTTCGGCATAGATAAAATATCTACTAATAAAAGCGTTATAGACACAAATTACTATTTATTCTTTTAAAAATCAGTTAAATACAATGTTCACGCGTCCGTTGTGTCGTCACTATGACACAACATCCTTATTTTCTTTTATTCATCTTTTTCATTCCATTCCATTCTTAAAATTCTAACATACATCTCCTTTTATTCTTAAAATATCATTTCATGCATACTCATCTTGCAAATCCCAAATATATACGAAAATGGCACATATATTACGAATTTTACGATTATGTTTATCATCTCAAAGTAACTTTAAAATTTCTATCTACATATATTAATTTGCACTTACATTCAGTGTTCGAATTGCGGTATCTATTGGAGGTGATCTGTGATTAAAGCACTTAAATTTAGATTATTACATATGATATGAACAATCCTAGAGGCCACGGCCAGCCGAAATAATAGTTATGGGAAACCAGTTTAAGAGTGGAATTTCTCTCTAATTATAGATTTGAGGAATGCTACAATTGGTTACAAAGTGTTAGAGAATACTTTAAATACATGTTACGTGTATACGTGTAATTTAAGTAAATATAGTAAAACTAGCGATACGCCCTCCCTTGGCTCGGGTTTGCCTCTAAAAAATAAAAACAAATCTATCCCACGGGAACCGTAAATTTTCCAGTATAAAAAGTAACCTATGTGCCTATCCAGAGTATAATCTATCTCTGTGCCAAATTTCATCCAGATCCGTTCCGCCGTTTTGGCGTGATTGAGTAACAAACATCCGTCCAAACATCCAAACATCTAAACTTTCACATTTATAATATTAACTACAGACTCACCCTCGCTTCGCTTCGGGTTCGTCTCTAGACAAAAATTACTCTATCCCACGGGAACCGTACATTTTTTCGGGATGATATATAGCCTAAAGCCTTCCTCGATAAATGGAATATCCAACACAAAAAGAATTTTTCAATTCCATCCAGTAGTTCCTGAGATTAGCGCGTTCAACCAAACAAACAAACAATCAAACAAACTCTTCAGCTTTATAATATTAGTATAGATAAGATTATCTTTTTTTCCCTCTCAACAACTTTGGAAATAATAAAAATTCAAAATATAACATGCATATTACATAATATATGCATGTACATTGCACATATTATACATATCTAATAATATTTAAGCGAACAATTCTTGTATATTTATATCTTTATTTATTTATACCAGCGATCTCGGAAACGGCTGTAATGATTTCGCTGAAATTTGGTATGTGGGAGTTTTCAAGGGCGAACAATCGATCTAGATTAGTCTCATGTCTGGAAAAACGCGTGTTTTCGAGTTTTCATGCGGTTTTCTTTTGGATTATTCTACGCAGAATATGGTCAAGCGACCAAGGTGCAAGATTAACAATCGTAGGTGTGTCCGAGTTCGAATCTCGATCGGATACGAAGTTTTACTTTTTTTTTGTATTTATTCAAGTCTATAGTTTTTTATCTAAAAATACGTTATAATAAAAAAGAACTCCGAGCAAAGTTCGTTCGCCCAGGTACTAGTTATAATACGTCTATTTTCTCCTTAAAATTCATACACAGATGAACCACTTGTGTGCTAATAGATTCATTGATACTATTCCTATAAAACGCTACCTAAGATTGGTAATTCACAAGCCCACTTGTCTGATTATTCCGATAGTGGCCGGTTGAACGACTTTTGAATTGCGTAATTGTAAATTTTGATACAGCAAATTGCATTTCTTGGAGGGCATTGTTGATGTAATATATTGCTTTGGCATAGAACTTTGAAGGTAACACGATTAGAGTATAGAACAAATATTCATTAATATAATGTTATTTGATATATTATAATATTAGTTTCATTGAACATTCATATTACCTCTGTCTTATGTACCTACTTATATTATATACTATATTAAGAAAATATTTAAGGAAAATATTATAAATATTGTACTACAAATGTATACTTAATTGGTTTTTTTTTACTAATAACATTAACGATTAGCATGAAATAGATAGATTATATTTTATACATAAATATAATGAGTTGTTCTGGGTTGTATTATAACGTATTTACCCGTGGGAATGAGATAATTTCTCGCAGTAAAACTTAGCCTATGTTACTCTCCATCCCTCCGACTATGTCTACACAAAAAATCACGCCAATCCGTCACTCTGTTTCGACGTGAAAGAAGGACAAAGAATCAAACACACTTTCATATTTATATTCTCTAATATATAAAATTCTCGTGTCACAGTTTTCGTTGCCATACTCCTCCGAAACGGCTTGACCGATTTTGATGAAATTTTTTGTGCTTATCCGGTATCTATGAGAATCGGCCAACATCTATTTTTCATCCCCCTAAATGTTAGGGGTAGTCCACCCCTAAATTTTTATTTTTATTTTTTAGACAAAATTTTTAATTTCTATTTTTTTATGATACAACATACAAAAATACATACAATCCTCAATTTTCACCCTTCTACGATCAACCATTATTTTTAATAGCCATTTTAGTAATTTAATCATTTTTCCTCTCCGGTCGAAAACTGATCAATCGTGATTTACTGCAAGCTAGGGACGAACCCGAGCGAAGCGAGGGTGAGTCGCTAGTATTAGTATATATATTACATTGGCCATCTCTTATCAAGAGAGGGCTTGTATGGAAGACGTGGCAGAAAAGGTTACACTGCTTAAGATACGTAAGTACGTCTCTCCTAGTCAAAGTGCCTTTGTATGCTTTGCAGTAAAAACTCTTAAGCCATGTGTCAAACATAGTGTAGGACGCACAGCGGTACGGTGGACCGACGACTCGAAACTTTACCGGTACGGGATGGTTGGCGTTTTATGAGGGAGGAAAATGGAAAAAAAAATGTTTCTGCATTTTTTTTTCATAAATCTATACTGTAATATTATAAACAGGTAAAGTTTGTGAGTTTGTGAGGTTGTAGGGGGTAATCTCTGGATCTACTAAAGCGGTTCAGATGAAATTTGGTAAGAAGATAGTTTGAGACCCTGGGAAGGACATAGAATACTTTTTATCTCGGAAAGCATCCCTTAAGGGGGTGAAAATGGGGATGAAAGTTTATATGGGGAATCAACCTAGGGACGAACCCGAGAAAAATGAGGGTGAGTCGCTTGTAATATACCTAATAACTACAGTATAAGAGTTATTTTTGATTAGATCTAGATTTTGCAAGACATTTCTGGTTAGATAAAGTATGTTTAAAAAATATACAAAATATAGATAAACAAGTAATATAGTGAACAAAAAGTAACTGTAACAACACCCACAGATTGCCCACGGCCGTATACTTTAGTTGACATGGCGGTTATTTATGTGAATTTATGCCTGAAGTATCGATTTTATCATTACCAAATATACGTTCTAAAATTAGAGTTGTTTTCGATCGCAATTGTTAGCTTTTGCTGGAGGCTGTTTGATACAAGAGTTATCTATCTGATATTTAGTAGCAGTAGGAAATAGGAAGCACGCAGATAATATCCGATATCCTCTACACTATCACAAAGAGATAATATTTACTCTAAAATTAAATAATAATAACTTTTTAACTAACAAGATAAATTTAATTCAAAATCTGTTTAAAAATAATGATTTCATATATAGGGGTGAAGTGTTAATGTGGTGTAACTATAACTTTTTAAATTATCGCGTTCCATATTTATATAATAACTATACTACGAGACTTAACGCGTGTATAAGTGGGTATATACCTTATTCCCTAAGGGAACAAGGTATATAGCCACTTATTCACGCGATAAATCCCGTGGTGTAACTAGACTTAAAGCAGGCAAGAAGGTTGTTAATCCTCGACGTTATCATGTAATATACAAACAAAAATACATTCATTCGAATTATGTACTTCTTTTTTGAAGTTGGTCACAAAGCTATATACGTTATTCTTATGTACTCGTATCATAGTATTTTTCTATTATACATACATACATATTTATACATACATATTTGTACGACTCAAGCTCAGTGGCCAGAAGTAAAACCAAGTAATATAAAACTTTGGCGACTGTTGTAGCAATTAGGGTAGGTAAATATTTTACTGGAACTGTCTACTACGACTTAAGAGGGTTGTAAAGTGTCGATACCTATCCGTTTCATACTGCTCGCTTTGCCAACCCGTATGGTGCGATAGAGAGTTGCAAATTTTAGAGGCGATTACCTACATTTCCTGTTTGAAATATTGTTTCAGACGATAACGTTTTCACCCCCGTAAACATTTACGTAATGAGACAACTTTGGTCTCATTAGATTCAGTACACCTTAATCTAGGTCTGTACGTTTTTTTCTACTTTAGTAATTCAATTTAGTTTAATTAAAAAAAAACGCTTGAGGAAGTTTTTAAGTCAAAAATACAGAAATTTACTTCTACCATACGCAATATTTCTTTAAAATAAAAACGCACGGACCTAGTTTTTCATTATATCTACAACATTTCCAAAAATTATGAAAAGTAGACTATGTTAATAGAAAAAACGTTATCGCTTTTTGTATGAAAATTTACAGCTTGACAATCCTCTTAAGGTACGGATTTGAATCCGTTACACTGTAATAATAACTGAAAATGTTTTAAACTCGTATAGAAATCTGCATGCATAATGTCATCGTTTATTTGTTGCTTATTTGTAGAAGAGGAGAGTAAAGTTGCATAAAAATGATTGATGATGATTTAACACAATAACGACATAATACATATTATATTTTTAGTAGCTCGGTTTTGTATGAATTGAATGCACATTGTAGGTACTTACGATATTGATTAATTATAAAAATATTAAAAAAAAAGCAGTATAGGGTAGTTAATGGCTTATTTTATTTATCTTCTCTATAGAAATTGCTAAGAACATAATTATAAGAAGTCTTCGATCTCATTTTTTCTTTACATTTTTATTTTACTACAATATTATCTATAAATTAATACGTGAAGCAAAAACTTTGTACCCCTTTTAACGAAAATTGCGCGGACGTAGGAGTATGCCCACACTTATAGTTTATATAGAGAAGGAGTGCAAAATGCTAACATTTTTTTAAAAATTATTCATTTAAAATACATTAAATCAAAATTAAATAATAAAATCAATAAAAAAACATTACACACACTACCATGTATTTGACACACACACGCATATTTGCTCATTTGTTTATTGTTAAAGTCTGTGGTCAAATTGAGAATAGATTGATATTGTAAAATACGCGAGATAATAAACATATAACTTAATGAATTATGGTTGATTTTCAATTGTATAGGCAATTTCAATATCCTACATACGTACAGAGTGGCGGTTCCATTATAGACGCTATTGTTATCTTACTTGGATTGGTCAGACCAAGGTAAAGGTGCATATCATGAATCTCGCTTAGTCTAGGGATGGCCTGCGACCCCTGACGTCAATGACAACTTCACATATTATCACGGTTGCATATTATTAGGTATATAAAGCTATTAGCAAGACTGCAACTCTACTTGCGAAATTCATTTATATATTAGCCCCAAAGGGTTGTTGTGTGATATTTTTGCCTATTAACTTTTCTGAAAAAAGTAAAATACGCTAAAATCTATTTTTTCAAATTGTTCTCTGTGCTCTAGAGCTTAGTACAAATAAACGAACATACAAAAAATCTTTATCTTTATATTTATGGTATTATAGATAACCAAGGCAGTGGTAGCCCAGTGGTGACGCGCTCGCTTGGGAAACCGAATGAAAAGGGTTCAAATCTCGAGTTATTTTATCACACCTTTGATATTTTCCAACATGATTACCACTTGTCTTACGGTGAAGGAAAACATCGTGAGGAAACCTGCATGTCTACCTACCAACCTACCAAGTTTTCGAAAGACGTGTGAAGTCCGCCAAACCGCAATTGTCCAGAGTGGTGGACTATGGCCTGATCCCCTTTGCATTGAAGGGAGGCCCGTGCCCAGCAGTGGGACGAATACATACATAGTACATACATAAAAAAGGGCTGAATACAAACATAGATAACTTGTGACAGTAAGCTAGTAGTGCTTTATATAAAGCTTTATTTAAAACAGTGACAAGAATCTGAAAGCTTTGTGACCAGGCGTTTACAGGTTTTATTGAGTAACGACCCGTCTGTTACAACAAAACCGTGTAAGGGCACAGTCGATACGATCACGGCTTAATTGTAATTTCAATTCAAATTGAAATAGATTTGTATATCACAATTGTTGTTCAATTGTTTGCTTCATGATGATTGTTATATCTAGAAATATTGTTAACTAGTGAGACGCTCTTGCTTTACTCTGGCCCTTAGAAAATTTTTTATAAGTGATTTTTTACCTATGATATTTTTTACTTTTTGATGGATATATGAGAAATTAACCTGTATTACTCTCTGGTCAATGGACTACTTCTATAAAACAAATAAATTACTCCAATTTAAAAAAAAATATGTGTGTGTACCTACTTATGTACGCACGTAAGAAGTTATACTTCTTTGCCGTAACAGAAAAAAAACAGCTAAAGATTCTGTTTGTAAAAGGAATGCAGCTAACTTCATCATGTCGCTTTTAAACTGTCGGTGTGCACTCGCATCGTAAAAATTTTACTCTCATATTTTTTCCAAACGTGCCAAAAGAAGTACCTATAACTTTCAAAAATGTTTTTTTTTAGTTATTTTCAAAATAGACTTTTCAAAATAAATCAAATGATTGCGAATTAATAAAAAATAAGAGCGGCCGAAGAGTTCTTTTATCTACCTGACCTGGTTTAAAATCACGTTCTTTCTCCCTTTGCTGCCCGAAAGGAGGACAAAGTGAGCAAAGACATTTCTAGTAGTATTTTAATTAGTACGCTTACTTGTAAGGATAATATTGTGAATACTTCCATTGTTTGATAGTTTAAATGAATAATGTTTGGAATTCCTATATAATTTGTGTCGATTAAATTATAATAATCATATAAAATATAATAACGACTCAGCCTCGCTTCACTCGGGTTCGTCCATAGGTTGCTTCCCAAAACAAAATTAATTAATTAATTTGATTTTAATTTTTATTCGTGGGACCCTATTTTTTTTCTAAAATAAAAGTAGCCTAAGTTACTCCTTATTACATCAGCTATCTGCGAGTGAAAGTCCCGTCAAAATCGGTCCAGCTGTTTCAGAGACTAGCCGGAACAAACAGACAGACAGACACACAAAAAATTGTAAAAAATGTTGTTTTGTTATAAGTACCGTGTATACATCCATAGGCATTTAGTAAAAAGCAGTTATTTTCATATTACAAACAGACACTCCAATTTTATTTATCTGTATAGATTAAATCACATTTTCACAATCGAAATATTACATGCAAAAAAAAATGTCTATTATTCAAGATTTCGATGAAGTGAATAAATAATTGAATTAAAAGTTTTTTTTTATGACGACACATTTTATGACGATAAGTTTGGCTCAGTTTGTAGTGACCTTACTTGCTGTGTCAGTTTTGAGTCCTGCTGGGGGCATTCATTTATGTAACGAGCATGAATTATTGTACTCCAGTCAAGGGTGCTTATATTTATAATATGTATGTATTTAAGGTTATATATGTGTAGTGTATCAACTATCTGATATCCATAACATAAGCCTCGTACCTTACCATGGAACTAGATGGTGCTGTGTGTTAATATCCCAACATATTTTTTTGACTTGCGTTACAATATAAGCCAATAAAATACAATAGTACTTATACCTAAATCAGTATTTGTTGAAAAACTGTAATACTTATAGTATGTTACATGTTAGCACTTACTATGACCATAATTCATCCTACGTGCAACTATGACTTATTTGGGCCTAATTAATAAACCTTGAACTAAAACACTAAGCTGAGAGAATTCCTTGTTTAAGAGCTAGGTACGCAGAAAATTGCCGAGCGTGTCCGCTCTACCGACCATTACAAAGATTCGATATCAATTTGCCTCATTAGAAAACGGTAGTCCATAAATTACTCTCATTTTCAGTGTATCGACTTTAAATACGAGGTTCTTATTAAGAATCTATTATCATCTATCAATAAAGTTTTGGATTTGATTTATGCGATATTTATTCATATTTATAACGAAAATTGAAGTCTTTAGCATTGGAATCATTTAATGTGTTATAAAATAATCGCTCGTTTGCGTCCTTAGGTGTTTTGTAGCGATATACGCTACTTCTGGATATAAATAAATAAATATGTTGGGACATTACCACACAGCACTATCTAGTTCCATGGTAAGTTATAAAGCTTGTGTTATAGATACCAGATAGTTGATACACTACGCATATATAACTTTAAATACATACAATATACATATTATAAATATAAACACCCATGACTGGAGTACAAACATTCGTGCTCATCATACAAATGAATGCCCCCAGCGGGATTCTAACCTGCGACCGTTGTCACAGCAAGTACGGTTACTAGAAACTGAGCTAAACGTGTCGTGTTTGATGAAGTTAGTACACAGATATAGTCTATCAGTGTACTAATTTCATAAAATCTGTACAGCTAATTCATTATAAATCGGTCCACGCTTGTCGAAGATATCTATAGACCGTACATATAGTAAAATTTCGAGTTGAATCTGTGCATTAAATATTTTTTGGAAAATTTTATTGAAATAGTCATTTTTATTGATACAGAGGACGAATGTATGGTTTTTAGAAATGTCGTCTGTCTGTCTGTCTGTGACCGCATCACGAAAAAACCACTATACAGATTTTGATGAAATTTAGTATGATGATAGCTGGTTATCCGGGTCAACGTATAGAATACATTTTACTGCGGGAAAATATCTCATCTCTGAGAAATCCATACTAAACCTTAAAACGTAAGTAGGAACCAACCCGAGTGGAGCGAGGGTGAGTCGCTAGTTGTGTAATATATGCACAAAAATACCTATTAATTGAGTCCTTTTATTTAAAGTCAATCAAAAACTTTTGACGTCATATTACATTACAGTGAGGCCAATATTTACTAGAACGGAGATATATAATAATTATAGCTATGGTAATAATAAGAGCCTAGCACAATCATTTATGACTAAGAAGCAAAAACTGTCTTAATTAAACGCTGACTCTGAAATTAAAGCGCATGACTGTATGGTGATTGGTGACGCATATATATATATATATATATATATATATTATATACAAAAATATTATAAAAGTTACTGACAATGACACTTGCAAAAAGTTTTCATAGTCCTTATGTTCATCATTTCAAATGGTTGTTTCTCTAGGGACTGACCATGGTTAAGCGTTCTTTTTAAGGTATTTCGTAAGAATTTATATATTTTCGTAATCAAAAGTTACACAGCCTATCTTTAAAATTTCATAATTTCGATGAACAGTTTAGTCGAGAAAACGTGAGAAATAGACATCCCATCATATTTATTATTGCGAAAGTCTATGGGAATTTTAATAAAAAATCGCAATATCCGCCTTCAACAGCTATTTGTTTTGCAAATATAATTTAACATATTCTATATCAAAACTCCTACTCGGAATGTACGATTTACATCACTTCACTCACTAACGGAAATATTAATTCAACAATTTCCAAAGCTTGAAGGATTTATTTAAAGGAAGTTCACAAGTCAAGTTCGACCACTCGCGCGTATTGCTGTGACGTAACTTTATACTCTTACTCATATAATGTATGATAGCAATACCTTATCTGAAATTATAATTATAAAACTAAATAAAATTGTGAAATTATACAGGACTAGCGACTCACCCTCCTTCGCTCGGGTTCGTCCCAAACTTGCTTCTGAATACAAACTTTCATCCCCATTTTTACACTCTTAAGGGATGATTACCGGGATAGAAAGTATTTTATGGCCTTCCTATAGTCTCAAGCTATCTTCTTACCAAATTCTATTTGTTTATTACTAAGGAAACTTATTTTTGAATAGAATCAACCCAAACTCTCACTTTGTATAGAATATATTCTTTCAAGATCCCCCAACTGATACAGCCTGTACATAATTTACTCCTGATCTTAGATTACTCATAAGTTATAAGGAACGGCAAAAGCAAACGCTAATGGATTACTAATCTAACGAGCTATTATTTAGCCTTAAATCGAAATTTCAAAAGCACTTATTAATGATCGAACTACCCACGCAATGAAAGACCTTGGTAATAGATTGATTTAACACAATTACACCATGAAATTTCCATAACAATTAGTGACTTCTTAAATATAGCTATTATTATGAGCGAGTGTCATGTAAGTCACGAACCTAAAACTATTCTATATAATATAATATATTTAAACGAGCAATTGTTGTATATTTATTTATTTATTTATACCAGCGATTTCGGAAACGGCTGTAATCGCTGAAACGTATCCGGACGACGGACGAACGAACGGACGGATGAAGGATCAGTCGCTAGTTCTCTCAATAAACACGTATGTGTTTAGTTGAAATAAATATCAGATTTTTAATTAATATGTTAGTCTAAATTACTTCAACTCAATTTTCTTGTTAATGGCTTCAACTAAATTATTTGGTGTGCTTTCTTAATATTTTGAAAGTTTATGGGTTTTTTAAATAAAACTATCTTTTCGGATTTTTCGCGGATTTATTTTGATTTTTGGTTCCCGATGTTTCGATTGCTTTACAGCAATCATGGTCACGGGAGAGACTGACAGTCTCCGAAAAGATAGTTTTATTTAAATGTCAAATATTCGCGTAAATCTAAGAAAGTAGTTTATGTATTGTTTCTTGTTTTAAAAATTTCATAGCGGTAAAAAATATTTTTAAGTAAGACTAATTAAAAAAATTAAGACGTAATTATTTAATCAAATAAGATCAAGGGTATCTTATTTTGAATAAAAGTTCTTACAAATCTGTATACATTAAATAAATTACTGTTTGTAATATATTCTCAATGAGTTCAACAGGTTTCTGACAATGTACAATTAGATGACAGCGCGTATGCGGATATTTTTATTAATAACCTGGAGGCAAATCATAAATAAAATTTCGAGCATCCACTCTGTTTATTATTTCTTACATAAGTTTAGCAAGAGTTTACATAATATTTATATCAGGCAAGTCCATAAAAAATCACTTTCACACTTATTATTAGCATTATTTTAATATACGGACGAGTTTTAAAATAGCCGCGTAATACTCGCAAAGCAAATTTAACTTTGAGGTAAAATTACGTACATTGGGAAAAAATGTTTTACCAACAGTAATTATTACAACACAGTTAAATATATTGACACTGCCACGATTTTATGAAGGCCAGTGACAACGCCCGGTTTTACACTCTCTTTTGGTTAATGACCACATCACGTGGTCAAGTCATAAAGAATTAATAAAATCATGTCAGAAGCATTTAATTGGTATATTATTTTAAATTTTTATATGAATCTGTCTGTACGTGATTTGATCGGAAGCTTATTTATATAATAGGTACTTTCTTAGTATTTTCGAATATTGGATATTTTAAAATAAAAAATCTTTTCAGGTTTTGTCGTAGTTTTAATAATTTTTTTTTGCAGTATTATTAATTATAGTTACAGCCAGTATCTACCCACAAAATGTATATATATATATATAAAATAAAACTGCGATCAAATCCGAAAAGGTCGCTTGTTTTTTTAACAATCCAAGTAAAGTAATTTTACATATATATTTTGTAACTCCTCCGAGAAAACCCCAAGAAATTTTTAGGCTTTTATGATGATAATGAATCAATTAGTAAGCTGTGTCAGCAGAGTGCTTTATTTACGTACCAGTTATGTAGTTTTATTAATATATATATATATATATATATATATATATATATATATATATATATATATATATATATATATATTAATATATATAAGTTCCTGCTATTATTTTCTACATAAAAGCGATTAAATTTCACTTCTTTATAATATACTAGCTGTGCCTCCCGATTTCACCCGCGTTAAATTTATTTGACTATAAACATCAGTTTTACAACAATATATGGAAGTCTGTCCGATTTGTTGACATTTATGATTACTGCTCCACTCCTTTGAGTAGTAGCATGATGGTATATAGCCTGTAGCCTTTCTCAATAAACGGGCTATCTAATACAAAAATAATTTTTCAAATTGAAACAAACAAACAAACTCTATATCTTTATATTATTTATTATTATTATATAAGACCCACCGAAATACAGTAGATTACAGTGTATTGGTACATTGATTGATTTGAAATATTCACTTAGGTACATAATATTTTTATATGTTTTGATTGATTTTGTATGCATATAATGAAAATTCGATTATCGCTTTTTTTTTATAAACAGTTACATAAAACATTACAGATGAAATATATTCCAAATAAATTATTTCGTGTGTTGGAATAAAAAAATAAATAAAAAATGTTGTCTGTACATTTTTTACTTATGATTATGTTGACCAACAATACCGTATAAAGAAAAATCATTTTTATATTATTTATTGAATTAAATTTATTACGATCGAGTTATTATAATACCTATGTACATATAAAAAAAATACTGGTATAAAAAATAACAATTTACTTTTATGCTACTTTTCTTAGACCTCTAGACTAAGGTATTAAAAGTTTTTTTTTTTTTTTTATTTCAAGGTATATGAAAGCTTAAGCCAAGGGTTTTCGGAAGAAAAACTATCACTTACTTCAATGACTTATATTTTTGAAATATTTGAAGGTTTAATATAAAGTAATGGTTAACATTTGATCTTAATTTATTAAATTTGAATTTTTAGGTGTTTGTTATTATATCGAAGTAATTAAATAAATAATTTATGTGAGCGGAAAAGCGGGCAAATGCAAGTTCTTCTAATTTTCTTCTCGATATTAACTTGAACTACGCCAAAGCTTCATGTTCCTCCAAGCTCACAATGTGTTTAAAAAAGAGGTGCAAATTTTTTTATTCACGTATAACTAACGATTCACCCTCGCTTCGCTTTGGGTTCGACCCTAGATAAAAAAAATCTATCCTACCGGAACTACATTTTTCCAGGATAAAAAGTAACCTACGAGTATGTGCCAAATTTCATCCAGATCCGTTGAGCCGTTCTGACGTGAAAGAGTAACAAACATACATACTTACAAACTTTCACATTTACAATATTAGTATGGATTACAAATAAAAGATTTAAAAAAAACCTTCTAAGCTATTAAAATTATATCAATAAATCTCTAAATTAATCCTTGAGAGCTTTATTTATTATATTAGTGATCGAAATTCGACTATAACATTTTCTTTATTGGTAATACTAAATAAAGCTCATCAATTGCTATTAAATAAAAAAACTATTAAAATCTGTTGATTAACAGAGGACACTGTTCTAAACTATATTGTCTTTGCCTATTTAATATTTATATCTATAATATAGTACGAGTATAGACATAATATCCGCTGTAGGGGTTAGCAATTCTAACTCAAGTTCTGGGCGTGGACCACTAACCTCCGACCTTTGATACTGTCCTCGTGATCCGTATTTGCTTAATTAATTTCATTTACTATAATAAAGCACGACTACACGATATCTCGATATGTACAATTTAATATGAACTTTATAAACAAAACAAGTGTTACAACTTATGGCACGGCGCTATCGCGGTATACCTAATAACTCAAAAGTTGCGAATTCGATTCCTGTATAAAGTTGTTTGTTTGTATGATCTATTGTAATATAATAAATAGATTTTTTGTCTGTTTTTCACCTTAATCTCTGGAATTACCCGACAGATTTGAAAAATTCTTTCATAGGCTATCTAACATGATGCTAAGACAGTTAGGAGGGAAGTAAATATATACGCCGGTCGATGGCAAATAATAATAAACTTAAAATACAAACTAAATAACGCTAAATTAATGTATTATTTTAAAAAAGGAAAGAAACAGAGAATAATGTCGTATACGAATACTTATATAATTATTTCCATCTAACTTTAAACTATTGCAGATTATTTTCATTCTATCATATGTAATTCATTATAATTTAGATCAAGTCTCATACTACGGAAAGCTCAAGCAAGAATACTTTGAATACTATACCAATAAAAGTTATAAAAACTTTTTGTGTACACCAAAATAAAACTTATTTCAATCTAGCCTTTTCGAATAACGCGCATACATATTATAATACTTTATCTATAAAGATAAATAAAATTGAAGTGTCTATTTGTAATATCAAAATAAAAGCTTTTAACTAAATGTTTATGAAATTATATAGGGTAGGTTATAAGAAAAACACAATTTTTTAAAATTTTGTCTATCTATTTTTTTCGAGTTAATCTCCGAAACGGCTGGAATGATTTTGATGAGTCTTTCACGGCCAGATAGCGATGTTATAAGAAGTAACTTAGGCTACTTTTATTTTAAAAAAAGTATTAGGGTTCCACTCCAAATAATTAAACTTTCTTTAGAGACGCACCCGAGCGAAGCGAGACTAAGTTGTTTCTAATACGTCTCGAATCCCATTAAATTAAAGAAAATAAATATAAAAAAATATATAGGGTAAGTCCGGGAGAGATGCCCATAAGGGAGAGACGCCTAATAAATTTAAAAATTAAATTAATTAATGTTGCGTGATTCGGAACGCGTCCATAGTACGTCAGTTGACAGTCAATGTCAGTGTGGAAGTTTTTACACAAAAACATATTACTTATAGTTAATATTTTGGTGTTAATTTGTAAAATAAGATTAGTGTAGTTATCTTTTAAACTAAACTAACTAAATTCTTCTTCTAAAATAGTATTAAATTGTTTCATAATGTAACATTGTGATCTTGTTTTGTTAACAATCCACCATTTTCTATTATAAATGCTTTACGGTGTGTTCAGAGTCGATAGGCATCTCTCCGTAATGACCGGGAGAGATGCCCAATGATATTTTCAGGTTAGATTTCCATTATATTAATTGGTTGCCCCCCAACGTGCGTTCACCTTGTCGTGGTAGGGGAGCTCATTAGCGTTCGGCAGTTCATCCGGACGCTAATTAAGGCGGTGGTAGCCCAATGGGTAACGCGCTCGCTTGGGAAAGCGAGTGAAGTGAGATACCGGTTCCGCACTTGTGATATTTTCATGTACGAATCATTTCAAACATGATTACCACTTGCCTTACGGTGAAGGAAAACATCGCGAGGAAACCTGCATATCTGAGAGAACCTAGCAAGTTTTCGAAAGACATTATGAAGTCCGCCAACCCACATTTGGCCAGCATGGTGGATTATGACCTAATCCATATGGTTGCTCTTGGTACTTCGCTGACGGCAGAGTGGACCGTGGGAGCAACCTCACGGTTGTTGTAGTCTGCTTCGGCAGACTTGCCGTCTGGGTGCCCCATTAAGACGGGGGAGTTTTTGTTGGGTTTTAGTGGGTAGTACTGGCTTTTCTAGCCGGTGAGTCCCACATAACCACCTGTACAACTACAGGTAGGTATGTATAAATGCATAAAAAAATGGATTTTTGCGTTACTAAGCAAAGTACGTCTGATTATGCACTAATTACTAGTCCTATACCTATCCCTGACATCTATAGGCAACTAATCCACATGTCTGGGTGAGATGCCTATTTTCTATTATTTTTAAAAAACATTTTTTAATCTAGAATATATTGCACAATAGTTCCAAATTTAATCTGAATGGCATAAGTAAATATTGAATTAAAATAAACTATGCTTATTTTATGTAGTATCTTACACATATAATTAATATTGATCGTTTTTTAAAACTATAGGCAACTCTCCCGGACTTACCATAGCTTTTAATACAATATGATAATGGATTTAGTAATATTAACTTAAAATATAATAATATAATATTACTAAATTATAGACGAGTAGATAATTATTATATGATTCTGAAATACGTACCTAGTTCAATCATAAATTGGAAGTCTTTAGAAATACTGATAACACCATAAAAAACCCATCAAACTCAACAATTTATTATTTTAATTGGAACAGTTTTAGCTGCATAATTTGCTTAGAAGCTATAACCTAGTTAGAGCTGGTTCTCTTACCCATATTTAACTCTTAATTGATGTTAATTTGAATTATTATAGTCTAACGATTTAGAAATACCTTGACTATTTACTTTTTACATTCGTTCGTTTGTTGGTTTGTCAATTTTTCTCGCAACAACAGGTTTGTGTGACATATGTTTTTTTTTAAATCAATTTAGCCCTCTTAAGTAAAAGAAAAAGAAATTAGTGATTTTCAGAATATAACCGTACATACATACATATATAGATTTTTATTTATTTATTTAAACAACGTTAACCAACTGACGACACGTTTGGCTCAGTTTGTAGTGACCCTACTTGCTGTGCCAGCGGTCGCGGGTTCGAGTCTCGCTGGGGGCATTCATTTGTGTGATGAGCACGAATGTTTGTATTCCAGTCATGGGTGTTTATATTTATAATATGTAAGTATGTATTAAAGTTATACATGTGTAGTGTATCAACTATCTGGTATCCATAACACAAGCCTAGTAGCTTACCATGGAACTAGGTGGTGCTGTATGTTAATGTCCCAAAATATATTATTAACTCATAAACAGTGCAACAAAAGCTATCGTGTAGTTACCTGTATACTGCGAACTTATTAATATTACTAATATAAAAGTTAATTAGGAAAATTAAGTACATTTTTTGTAAATAAAAATCTAACTAAAAAGACAAAAACAAGTTGACGAAGGAACATAGTATTCAGTCGGAGACATACATAATATTATAACATGTTTTATAATAGCTGCGTGTGTATATTATGTTTCCGACGAAGTCAGTAAGTTGTATATATTTTTGTAAGCCATTTATAAAACCCTTTATTTTGATATCCCACTCGATAGGTTTTGTAGAAAAAAAAATTTCGAAAACATAATATGGCGCCAAAAATAAAATTTTAATTTTAATAATTTTAGTATACTTAGTGTCTCACAATGACGAAAAATTTAACGACACCCCTCAAGTTCTCGAAAAACATAACCCTCCTTCTGCCGCAGTCGTGTAAAAAATAAAGCGGAATTGAGTGCATTCTCCTATGTGAAGTCGGTTAAAAACTAATTACGTAACACTTGTAGTTTCTATTGCGATTGGTTTTTATGATCAGTGTAAGGAAATAAATTAAATTATAATAATAGTTTAGATTGACGGCAAAATATTATAACGAACGAGCTGCAAATTTGAAATCATCTATCTAAAACTGTAATAGAATAAGACAAATACTTCAAATTTATTACAAGCCAATATACGGTTAAGTGAAGTTGAAAATAAATTATAGGGTCCTTAACAGCTTTACTTTATATTAAGACATTATTTATAATTATCTGATTTAAAAGGTCTAATGGGATATAATATGCTATTAAGTTATATTATATATTCTTTTTTCTTTCATCATTGGAAATATTTAGCTGTATTTCTATGAGCACAATGGAAAGTGGATGAAAAATTTTTAGTACATCCGAATATAATACAAAATTATTATCAATCTCCCTATGAAGAGGTAAAGTTTGCTTTTATATGTTAGGAAATGTTCTTCGTAGTTATTGTTTTAATTTTGAAAATTTTTTCAATAATGGAGCTATTTTTTGTGAAAATATAAAATGGTCATTAGTACCTGAGTGAATAATTACGGTGATAAATTAGTTCTCCTACTCATCCCTTATCATAATCGTTTTTTTTTCTTCTTGATTAACCTCAAATGATAAAGGCTTAAAAAATTCGAGGTATAACGTAGACGGTATTTACTTAATTTTAGGAAAGTTGCACAAAGCGAGCTATACTATTATACATATGCTAGGTTTGTATTGAATATCTTTCTAGCTTTATGGAAATCGACTTATCAATTTATTTTTTCCGATCCTGATTTTGGCATTGCAGATGGTCAATTTCACTGAGACTAGCCATCTGCAATGTTAATGCACTCTATTCCTTTCATTTTCGAAATTTGAAGTAATGATACTTTGACACGGTCGATGAGAGTTAAGACACAGTAGACAACCAGTAGGTACCACCGTGTGTAACACCGCCATTAGTCATTACAATAACTTAAATTAGCCTGACACGGAACTCGAACTCAGGACTTCTGGATTTGCAGTCGTACATGCTTGCTACTAGACTACCTAGGCAGTAAAAAGAAAAATGTTTTCTTGACCCAAATTTCTATACACCCATTGCATTGTTTTTGATCTGGCTTTAATATCTAATTATATTATATTTTATAAAAAAATATAAAATATTTTATAAAATCTTCTAAAGTATTATTCTATTAGGACTTATATAAAAGTTAAATAAAAGTTTAGGTAAAAAAGCACCTGAATGGATGGTTTAAAACAGTTTCTCGATTTGACATAAAAAAAGGAAAATATTCCAGATTTTGTTGCGTTCGAATCATCGATGAAAGTGTATGTATAAATCATGTGAGTATTCCACTGTCGTTTATTCGTTTCATATAAAATCTAACAAACCAGTAGATTCTTACCGTTAAACATCGTGCAATTACTTATAATATATCTTCCAGGCTTATCTTAAAAAGCCTTCTTCAATTCTCAATCTTAGACTTTTATTATACAGTATTTATCGCATGACCTCAATTTGCCTGAAATTATTTTTTCAAGTTTAATATGCTGATGATATCGTCGTTAAAGGTAGTCTTCAGAGGACATTTCTGTTCAAATAAATGCTGCTTAACGTCCCACTGCTGGGCACGGGCCTAACTTTGGTATGAGGGGAATCAGGCCATAGTCCACCACGCTTATCAGAGGTCACATGTCTTTCGAAAACTTGCTAGGTTATCTCAGACATGTAGGTTTCCTCACGATGTTTTCCTTCACCGTAAGATAACTGGTAATCATGTTGGAAATGATTCGCACATGAAAATATCTGATCTGCGAGACCCGCTTTATTTGAACCTGCTTAACTCGGTTTCCCAAGCGAGCGCGCCACCACTGGGCTACCACTGCCTTTTTTTGCACTATCTTGCTCTATCTAGGCCAGTGACTCTTTAAGCGTGATCTGTGATTATACGCAACATAAGTGTGAATGAAACGCTCATGTGGAATATATCAGCAAAAAGCGTGAAAGATTCAATGCTTATGTAGAGTCTACTGTACAGTGTACACCATTAAACTGTTAAATTCTTATTCAGCTCAATGGTCCCAAGTCACGTCGACTATAGTTTCTGTATTTTGGCCTCTTCATTTTTGTCTGTTATAAGTATCGTATATGAACACAAATTTTCAATATCTATTTAAGATTCGTTAGAACACATTAGTTATAGGTAACTGAATGGTCTTGCCGATTTTTTAGTTGACGAACGAGTTAGTTCTCTTGTCACCGGTGGAGGCAATAGTAAGAAATATTGTTTCTATAATTGAGTAATTTTTCTTATGGTATCAGATGATGTATACGAGTCCTTGAGGAATAGAGTCAGTATCTGGTAGTAGTTGCAAGCGTAGGCAGAAAGTTGTTTTTCCTTATCTATGTAATCTAATATATTTAAACGAGCAATTCTTGTATATTTATTTATTTATTTATACCAGCGATCTCGGAAACGGCTCTAACGATTTCGCTGAAATTTGGCATGTGGGGATTTTCGGGGGCGAAAAATCGATCTAGACTAGTCTTATGCCTGGGGAAACTTGTGTTTTCGAGTTTTCATGCGGTTTTCTTTCGCATCATTCCACGCAAAATATGGTCAATAATTTCTTACGCTTGTGTATAAGCATCGTGGTCAAGCAACCGAGGTGCAAGATTGACAATCACAGATACAAAGTTTTCACTTTTGTTTTTTTTTGTATTTATTCAATTTTTTTGTTTTTTTTTTTTAATCTAAAATATGATATAAAAAAAAGGACTCCAAGCGAAGCTCAACCGCCCCGATACTAATGATAAATCTATAAACTATTTCTCTTTAATATACTTATAAATAATAATTATATATTACCAATAAAGTGCTCTACTTTAATTTAATTTTCACATAACAAAATGAAACTATCATTCAATATGATAATTACAGTGATCAAAACTGCCGCATTCGTTGTAGTCTAATCAGTATATTATGCTCTAAAACGTGACTTTGTTTGAAAATTTAATTTTTTTTAAATATTATTGCAATATTTAAGAATAGTTTTGCTTTACCATAATAAAATAAATAAAATATTTATAACAAATATTTCATAATATCGACTGTAAAATAAATTTTAATCAAGAGCAAAATTTAACACCTCCTTGTAAGTAAAACGTGTATTGTACCGTACCTGAAGAATATCAATAGCAGTTACAGTGTATTTATTTATTTGTTTAATAGCTACGATATTTTTTATTCATTTTGTTTATTTTTGAATATTAAAAAATTTTAAAAATAAAGTATTACAAACATTCTTGCAAATTTACTTACATATATCGATTATGACAAGTTGTGCCTAATTTATGGCAGTCGCTAACTTCTAAGACATCGTGATCCAAATAAGGACAGGCCTTACATATAAATTAAATTTTTTAAAGTAAAGCATACGATAAATTAATATTCATTAGTGTTTAAATTTATACTAGTATGCACGCAACTCGTTCAAAACCTTAGATATTTAATTAACGTTGTCAATAGATATCGGGCTGTTTTGTCATAAATTCCTTAGTGTTTTATAACGGTTTAAGGAGCAAACGGATTTATTTTGTACTAACCGCAACCACGACTTCTTTTGCTTGAGAAACAAGTAGACTGTACAGTATTTTTCTTCTTATAATTAACAGCATTCAGACCTAATCATTATTGTTAATATTATATGTAGGTATATATTAAAAATGTGCTTTCTCTGTGTGAACCTTTTTTTACATTGATGATGATGACGATGATTAACTCCCGACTGATTTCGACCTTCAGCTTCAGCTTTGGAGAGATATTCGTCGTTCACGTGCTCTCACATGACTTGTAGCCAATCTTCTTTGAGAAGGTCCGCATGCATTGTGAACATGTGAGCACACCATTTTTTATATTATAGGATAAATGAATATTGGATAGACTTTAGTTATATTCTAGTTATTTTTTTATTTATTTTTTTATACAAAATAACCATGTAAGAAGGCTGGGTATGTACTACTCAGCTTACTTAAAAGGTTCTTTTATCTAGGAAAATAAAAGTTTCAGTAAATGGAGGACATAGTCCTATGAATATTTTGATCTTATAGAAACTCATCAGCATTGATTCTAAAATTAATTACCATGATTTTTATTTCGCCATTACTGTCAATGCACATTTTCGTTCTGGTATACGTTTTGCAGTAGAAAATACTAGTTAGATATTATGCGAAAATATTTCCAGAAATGCGTACAAATATCCTGTTTAAAAACTCAACTAGTGATCGCCGCGTGGTTGAAAATCAACCATAATTCATTAACTTATATATTAATTGTCTTGCGTATATTACAATATTAATCTATTCTCAATTTGACCACAGACTTTAACAATAAACAAAAGAGTATATATGTGTGTGTGTGTGTTAAATACATGGTAGTGTATGTAATGTTTTTTTTATTGGTTTAATGTATTTTTATGCATAATTAAAAAAATATATATTAGCATTCTGGACTCCTTCTCTATATAAACTATAAGTGTGGGACATTTCATACTCCTCCGTCCGCGCAATTCTCGTAAAAACGGGTACAAAGTTTTTGCTTCACATATTAATGTATAGAAGAAACGAGACCGGGTTCCTAGTATACTATAAGTACAATCTTACCTTAAGTCTCTGTGGATGTAGCAAAGGAGATAATAGTAAAAATAAACAGTGAAATAAAGAACAACATGTGAAAAGTTAAGTGAAGTTTTATTCAAAAATAAAATATTTAAATGAGTTAATCAAAAATATCTGTTTCTTTGGAAAAAATATATATTTAATGTTGATGAATTATATTGGGCTAATATCCTAACATTACTTTTTTGGCCCGATCCAAGATTCAAGCCTAACTTTACGATTGTTCAATGATCCAAAGTAGATGCGGAGCAAATAATGTTAAATGTTGCCATTACTCATTATCTGCCCGTTCTGGGGAAAAATGTATTTCTTGTCTATACATATAATAAAACGAGGTAGAGGTCGAATGTCTGTACATAGAAAAAAAAATGCTAAAAACCGAGTCAGGGGAATTTAAGTTTTTTTGTTTCCGTGTCTGTTTGCCTGTGTACGTGCTAATCTCCGAATTTATTGGACTGATTTAAATGAAATTTTGTATGGTCAATATCTTAGATAATTTTCATCCCGAAAAATTGAAGAGTTCCTGTGGGGTAGTTAAAAAAACTATAGTAACTTATATAGCTTAGTACACAAAAACTATTGGATTTTAATGAATCTTTACAATAATATAGTTCTTACATCAGAATAACAAATAGGCTACTTTTATCCCGGAAAAATGTACAGTTCTCGTGGGATAGATTTGTTTTTGTTTGTCTAGAGGCGAACCCGAGCGAAGCGAGGGTGAGCCGCTAGTATTGATAAATAATTATAATAACATCATTTAGTTAAGTTTTACAGGTATTTTTTAAATATCACTTAAACTTGTTTCTCACGAGCTACTTTATTTTTATTTTTCACATTCACTTTCAAAAGTTTCCCAAGTCGTTGCTAAATAGTAAGCTCAATTTTCAAGTAATAGTAGAGACATTTCATTGATATACATTTAAATAATTCACAGTTGCGCAGTTTGGTTCTGATAAACCTACAATAATTGTGCCATGTACGGCGGCGGTCGCGCAATCCAACAGAACGAGCGTGTTTGCACTGATCTATATAATGTCTTTTATTTAATAAATTTATTGCGGACATAATTTTCTCCTCTTCTGATTTTATATAATTGAATTGTATATTACAGCTAGCATTTATTTGCCCATTTATTATAGCAGTAGCCCGTAGAACCTAGTTATTTATGTATTCGAAAACAAAATTAATTAATTAATTTGGTTTTAATTTTTTTTTCGTGGAACCCTATTTTTTTCTAAAATAAAAGTCACCTAAGTTACTCCTTATTACATCAGCTATCTGTCAGTGAAAGTCCCGTCAAAATCAGTCCAGCCATTTCAGAGATTAGCCGGAACAAAGAGACAGACAGACCAAAATTGTGAAAAATGTTGTTTTGGTATATGTACCGTGTATACATCCACATGCATTTAGTAGTAAAAAGCGGTTATTTTAATATTACAAATAGATACTCCAATTTTATTTATCTGTATGGATAACTCCGCTCCTAAAGTTGGTAATGTTAGATTACCTTCTGCCATAACGTCAGCTTAAAAAAATCACCCATTAATTGCGTTAAAAAAAGTTATAAAGTGCTTCAAGCTTATTTACGGATTTATATAAAGCTCTAATTTCATCCGCAATAACTCTCCGTTCTCGGAATAAAAAGAAACCTTAATAGTAAAACTTTGTAAAGCTCTGATAATAATACATTGCTTTATGTCTTCTTTTGCGAAAAAATATTTTATAACATTTGGGTTATTTGTGACGTAATCAATACTCATTTTGATATTTGTAGTATTATAAAGTAAAACATGTGTTAAAATATTTAAAATAAAGTCACATTCATAAAATAAAATGTTATTTTTGAACTTTATGTTTTAGTTATGACTAAAAGAATTAAATATTTTTTGGAATGTGCAAAGTTCATAAATAATAATGATCATGCTTTTCGTTATTTTTGAAATGGATTTTTTTCTTGACCTATTGAAAAGTATGTTACATATTTTATATTGTAACATGAAAATAAAAAAAATTGTACAAATCTTTTTTTTTTATAATAAGTTCGCAAATTAATTGTATTTATGAAATATTTTAAATATAAATTACATTTCCATACCTATTACACAATTCTTAATTTTTTTTATTTATACATAAGTAAAGCATATATATATATATATATATATATATATATATATATATATATATATATATATATATATATATATATTATATATATATATAGTACCTGACTTTTTGTTTCAATAAATCTCATGATTGGATTGTATGTTATAAACGTAGTACGTTGTTACAAAATATGTTCGCTGTATAACTGTATATTATGGGTAACATTTTTTTCACGCAGAAATTGAACTAGTGATTTTTAGCGTAGTATAATCAGTATGAATTAAAAATTTAGAAAACCCATATATATTACATACCTATCACTGGTTAAAGCAAAGAATCAAAGGTTTAATGTAGAATGCAGTTCTCTGGAGACCATCATCCTGGTTGCAGCACCAGGTCAACGTGACCGTATTGCAAGATCATAACCTCCAAGGTACCATTTAAAATAATCTATTAAACTAAAAAATACGACATGTCTGCTGTGAATTTTCGAAGAGTTGGGTTCTCTGGAGACCATTCTGGTTGCAGCATCAGGTCGAAGTTATCAATTAATTGTCATTTAACGATTACACTGGCACGCGTGAACCACTTAATCGAGTAATCATACGCCAAAATGCCTTACATCATTTTGGAAAAGAGCTGATACTCTTACACTGCTGGACCGATATTAATCAAACATACTGATGATACTGGCTTTTAAATGAAAAAAACCGCATCAAAATCGGTCCATCCGTTTGAGAGCTACGATGCCACAGACAGATACACACACGCACAGACAC